>OX451740.1:1320507937-1321992273 GCA_948472305.1 Vicia faba
GACATCCCTCATTCATTTCTTCAAGCTTGAATAGCCAGAATCACCATGCCAAACTTGATCCATAACTCAATTTTCTGTAACTTAGAAATCAGTGTTCAAGCCTTTTTCAATCCAATTTTTCTATCAATTCACCTTCCTTGATCTTCCCTGAAGCTAACCCTACAATTACCTTCACGAATCGTGCCCTATATTTCTCCATAGAAGTCCAGTTTCAAAGCTCTACAAATCAAATTCAATAGGTAGATTTCTCCATCAATTCTTCAAAACTTTGATATCATTGTGAAGCTCCCATTGCCCTGGTTCTATTTGCAACACTTGCTTTTATTTGGAAACACGTTTTGACCATGAAATTGCAAATCCCTCTTCAAAACTTTCCTATCAAATTGCTTGAGCTACATTTTATATAAATTTGTCGCGAAGGTGTGGTTGTCTTCATCTTGAAGAGACGAAGCGAATGGTATAGATCTGAGCTTCTGATTTTAGAGTTTGAGAGACCTGCAATTCACGTTGGCTGGAGGTTGAAGATGACCAACGTGTCATCTTCTAACCAATGATGGCGGGCCACTTTTTTTTTTTGAAATCTGATTTAATTAATGATTTAGTACATTATTCACTAAAGTCCATAACATGCACAGCGCGCCAGGTCCACTTGATCTGTTTACTAACTCCTTTTGAAATTTATCAGATGGCCCATATTTTTTTGGTTTTTATTTTCTTTTCTTATTTTTATACTTAATTGTTTTAAATTTCAAAAAATCATAAAAAAATTATTTTTAGTCCAAAAAATCTGAAAAAATTATGAAAAATATTTTTTAATTTTTTTTCTTCTAATTTTTATTTTTTTCACAATTTTATTTTGTGCTTTGTTATTTTTTATAAATTTTCACTTTATTTGAATTGTTTTAAATGTTTAAAAATACTTTTATGCATTTTTTAATTCTGAAAAAAATATGTGTTGTACCCCAAAATTTTCCCTCCCATTTTCTTCAAGATTTGCTAATAGCATGCTTCAAAATCTCCCAAAGGTTGCACAGTCCAATTGCCTCCTAACAGTCAAAAATTAGGGTTTTGGTTCTGTCAAAGAAATTGAAGTCTCCAAGGGTCCAAACAAGTCCCACATGCCTACAAACATGGTCAAGCATCCATATGCCAAGTTTCAAGACTCACAGCACAAAATTGCACAGTCAAAAACCCTAATTGCTCAATAGTCAACTGCAGGGGTAAAATGGTCATTTAACAGTCAAAAGTCAAAAAAATTGGTCAACATCTTATTTTGAAGCCACAAACATCATTTGATCAATTCTTGATCATGATTCTCAAAGCATGGCTCAAAGAGTCTCAAGATGCAAAAGTTTCTATTTTTGAACAGTTGGAAAAGTCAACTGCAACTTGACCAAGGCATAACTTCCACATGGTTTATCAGAAAAATTCCATCCAAAGCTCATTTTGAAGAGAATGACATTTCCTACAACTCATCTTCACACTTCAAGTCCAAGAAATGCTCTAACAAAAAGTTATCAATCTCAACATTATAGGTCATTTTCAAAAGTCAACAAAAAGGCACTTTAAGTCAAAGACCATAACTTGAGATTGGTAAATCAAAATGACATGGGACCAAAGTCATTGGTTAGAGGACTTCAAGACCTTTCCAAAATGTCCAAGAACATGATCAAAGCTTAAAATTTGAGCAAGATATGCCTTGTGGAAGTTGGGAAATTTTTGGGAATTTTGAAAAGTCAACTTTGCTTCAAATGCCTCAAAATTGCTAATGGGCGACAATTTCTTCCATGAAACATTACCCAAAGGCCATGCACGACCCATTGACATCCAAGGGAGTTATTTCATCATTTTTTATTAATTATTTGAATTTTTATTATTATTAATTCATTTAATTAAAATTAAATATGAAAAAATACTAAATCATACTTTTCAAATCTTTTTGTGCATAGAATTCACTCAATATTTCGTGCACTATTCAATAAGGAAAGATTCAATATGATTGGCAATGATTGGCATCAAAAAGGAATGAAAAAGATTGAAAAAGATCATGGAAAATCACAAATTCAAAAGCATTGAATACATGGATTTTAGGCCAGTTTTTCTAACCTAAATCATTCACATACATAAGCATAACACAACCCTAATGCAAAGAACAAAAAAAGCTGCGCAGGAATTGAGAGAACAAATTTGCATTTTTCACAAAAAACTTCAAAACTGTTTTCACAGCTAGAGCTCGTTTCAAAGCCAAATAACTATTCCAATACACTCCTGACACATCCAGGAGGCGTTTGCAATTGAAACCAAGCTTCCACGCACAGAGAATCGGTAGAACGCCATCGCCCTGTTCATGAAAACTTTCATAATCGTATTTTGATTTATATGCATGTTTCATACATTTTAAATGTTGATTTATATTAATATGAACCTTCTGAAGCTCATGATACCATTTAATTGTCCTAACCATGCCTGTATCGAAATATGCCATTAACGTTTTCTAGGTTTTCAGAAGTTTGAATTTGGGGCTTTCCTCATCTGGAAAAATTAGGCCACGAGACCTGTACCACTGGATTCAGAACCTTCCAACGAATCAATTCCCCCCATCGCGCCCTTTTTATATTTGCATATGACCTAATCGCTATTTTCAGGTTCTGCACTTAGTGGGGGTTTAAAACCCCCGCTATCCATTCTATATTTTTCAGGCAAAAACGAAGAAGTGAAGGAGAAGATGCTGAGTTGTTTGCTTATGGTTGGTCAATTTGAATATTAGCGCGTTTTTCTAGCGCTTCAGTATAATGCTTATGTTTCTATTATATTATTTCTATTCCATTTAATTAACAAAGACAGGCGTTGGTTGGGTTGGTTGATGTGTTGTCATGCAGGCAATGGGACCTGGGTTCGATTCCCAGGTCCCCCACTTCCTCTATAATATTTTCTCTAACGCGCTTCTGTGCAGTATGCTCATGAGGGATCATTGTACAACCTCATCTCCTGGCCTGCCAAGTGTACATGGGCTCTGATCTGAAGGCCACAAAAGTGGCTCACCATGCGCGTTGGTCAACTGAGTCTCACGTGATCGTTGAAAGTCAAACAGGCCTTGAATTCAGTGGGCCTAATTCCTTACACATACCTCCTAATTGGGCAGAAACCCCCCATGGTTTGCATATTTAGATTTTTATTTTTAACTCTCCTTTTTATTTTAATTATTCTTTTTTATTGTTCTATTAATTCACCAAAATATTTTTTCATAAAAAACAAAAAAAGTCAGAAATCATAAAAATAAAATATGTTTATTATTTTAATATTTAATTCACTAATATTTTATTTTGTAAATAAATTCCAATAATCAATTAGTTTAATTTTAGGTTTAACTTTAATGGTTTTTTTTCTTAAATAATTAAAATACATAAAAATTAGGTTTTAGCATTTTTATTCTTTTTTTCTTAATAAATAATTTATTTCCTTATCATCATTATTACTAATTCTTAATTAATTTGTAAATAAATTTGTAATTAAATAATTAGGGTAAATTAGGTTAAAATTTAAACATTTTTCTTTAAATAATTAAAAACAATTTAGAATTAGGGTTTTATTTAATTTCAGATTTTAATTAATTCTCTTTATTTTCACAAATATCAAAAACCATAAAAAATAGCCTTCTTCTTTCTTTAATCATTAATTAATTTATTAATTTCATTTAATTCCTTTAAAGGGTCCAACGCCCTCGCACCTTCGATTATAATTCCTTTTCGCGCATTTATTTTTATTTCTTTTGTGAATATAATGTATTTTCCCCAAAGCTTTGTAATATTAATTAGGATATTTACTTTCCGCATTTTATTTATTCAAATCGGGTCTTTGTTTAATTTGGCGATGTATAGACCCACGCCTTGTAATAGCGTAAGACTTTTATTTTCCGCACTTTTATTCCCGCACCCTTTAAACTGCTAATCACATGAAAGAATGTATGCCCAAATAAAAACAATCTGTAGCTCACTAAATGCATGACAAGACAAATAATAACTGAAAATGACACACGATTCACACACCACTCCTAGGGTATGCCTCACTGTTGCCTTGCCCCTCGAAATGTGGTCGTCGAGTATAGGACGTTTTAGTAAGTCCTCATGTCCATGAACATGGCATGGGGGTAGCTTCTAAGGTGTCCTACTATTGCTCTGGTGACCACACTGTCCCTAAACACGAATTGACCTGAACACCTCCAACGGTGGTGCTACCTACCTCTCAATGGTGGGATGGCACTACCTCAAGGACATTTACACAGACTAATTCCTTAGGGTAGGCAGATGACTCGTAGATACTTGCTCTAATTCAAAATAAATCAAAAACTTCTTTTCACACCTACACTTTTCAAAAGGCTTTCAAAATGATTTTTCAAACACTCTTGAGGACTGATACAAGAGTCGAACTGAAATTTTAAACGAAACTTTTTCAAACCCACTCACTCTGAAAAGCAAACAAACATTTTGAAAAAACCAATGAGCAAGTACCTAAGAGCCCATGGATAATCATGGATAGAAAGGGTGCTAACACCTTCCCTTTCTATAAATCTACCTCCCGAACCGAGAGACAATCTCAATAAGGAATTTTTCTGTGCTTTTGTCCTTTCCATATTGGAGAAAATAAAAGACGGTGGCGACTCTTGCTTCCGCGACATTTCGCGAAACCAGTGTTAAACAGTCAGTTCCAGATCCACCGATCACAATATGGAATGATCCAATGATATTGTGACAAATATTGGTGACCTCATTTATTTTTTGTTTCGGACTTTGGTATTTTTTATCATTTTTGGTTTATTTTACTCATTTCTTTAAATTTTAAAAATAGTTTCTGAATTTAAAAAATTACCAAAATTTTTATAAAAATATTTGAGTTCATTTATGATTTTTCTATGGTCTTACTTAATATTTTTTAATTAATTTGAACATAGTTGATATTTTTATCCCTTATTTCTATTTTAAACATTCTTAAAACTTCTTTTAATGTATATATTAAATGCAATATTATTTTGTGATTATTTTCTGTCTGATCTTGGGTTGAATTTTTGATCATGAACTTTGTTAACATCATTGGATCCATGGTGTTCATTTAAACTCCATAAAAATGGATGAATGATTTTAATAATAGTTTGATTAAAATTTACTTCAAATGTGGTTTGTATTCTTTCCCACCCCTCTTCATCTCATTTCTTTCTTATTGCACTAAGTGTTATTGGAGCATGATCTCTATATCATGTCTCAAAACAAATGGTGCATAGATTGCTATTAACCGGCCTCAAAATAGGTGTGACTTATATATAAGTCCACTTACGATTGCTTAACATAGCGCTAAATTTTGTACCGATTCGAATAAATGATCATTCGTGGCCCAAACCTATGTTTGCAAGCCCAAGTATATTAATTTAATCTCTTTGATACAATAACCTTGAGATTCATTGTGTGGAGGCTTTGGTTCTTTCAATCCTCTAATGGATCTACAACACTTTTAGTCAACGCGGATCACTTAAACATCGTTGATCATTAAAAGGTATTTGTGAGAATTCCAAATGAATGATATACTTGAAAAAAAAAATGCAACTTGTTGTGTGGAGGCTTTGGTTCTACCAATCTTATAATGGATTCCAAATGTAAGTTTAAAGATGGTCATCCAACTAAGCACTAATTATTAAATTGTTCTACTTTATGCTTTTATTTTTTATGCTTTATGCACTATTTACTTTAAGCATTACATTTCATGCCATTTTTATTTTTGCTCACTTGAGAATTTACTATTCTTGTTATTTTTATTTTTATTTTTATTTTGCTCACTTGAGATTTTTTTTTAAGACACCTAATAATCAACATGAACCATTAAAAACTTTAATGATACTTAGATTATTTGGTTACTATCCTTGGCATTGTGGAGTATTAGACTTCTTAGACTTAGGATTAGAAATCTTGACCTATGTTGGAGACCTTGTTACCTTAATTGATATTTTGTATGGAGTTCTTGAGGTTTACCTTAAGACATTGGGTTATTTATTTATTTTGTGTGCAGGTTATTCTGATTACATTATTTGTTTGTAATATGGAGTTCACCCGAATACAGCCGTTACTCTGCCCAATTTTTGTGAAAACTTAATACACTTGAAGTTTAGTTCTCTCAAGAGGTCTAATATCTTTGCTTGCTTGGTTTCAATTTAAAGAATGGGAATTCTATCTTGACTCATAATGTCAAGTATTGGCTTCTTGTTGGTTAGATGGTTCTTATCCCTATCTTTTACCTTATACCTTAGGATAGTCTCTTATTCTCCTTCCATCTTCTTTAATTTCAAAAATCTTCTTCCTCCTTTTGAAAACTCTTCTTGTTTTTTAAACTTGAACCACTTTCATAATAAACTTGGACTTATGTGCATGCATTTTCAAAACATTTTTCATAAATAAACTCCAATCAATTTAATAAAACCTTAACCTTTTTTGTGAGAAGACTAAAAGTCAATCAATGTCATTTCAAACCATTTTGCCACTTTGGCCTTTTATTTTAAAACTTTTCTCAAAATATTGGACTCTTGTCAATCCTTGTAGTGATTCAAACAACTAAACTTCTACAATATATAGTGAAAAGAGATGTTTTCCACTTGGGTGTTGAGTGAGGCATTGTTAATTTTAGAATCCAAGTCATATTCTCCACTTTGAGACGATGCAAATTCTCTTTTCTCATGATTGTAGGTAGTAAGTTTGTTTTCCACACGGACAATGACAATGATGTATTATCTCATAAAATTAACCAACACACTTATGTTTTAAAATCATCAAAAGGTGAACTACATGCACCCTGATCCCCTATTGCATGAAAGGTGGTACGTAGGTATTAAAGGTTCGCAATCGCGGCGGGTGCAAAAATCATTAAAAAACACTTCTTTTCTCACGTCCACCATTTATTTTACCTACAAAATTTTATAGCCAAAATATACAGATTTTTTCAAAGAGGTTCCTACGGAGTACCTTAGATGTTTAGGGTGCTAATACCTTCCCTTTGCATAACCAACTCCCTTACCTTGAATCTTTCTCCCCTATTTCGGGTTATTAGCTCTTTTCCCATTACTTTGGAAATAATAAAGCGTGGTTATGATTTTTATTTTGATCTGTAGAAGTCTAGTCAATCCAATGACTTAATCTTTAACATTTCTACTGCTACACCTCTCTCTCTGCAATTCCTCTGCAAATCCTTCATCATCTTGACATCTTCTCGAATCTTCAACCGTCATCATTACCCCTACAGCTTCAACCTTCATCAACATCCCCAATCACCATCATCAAGCAACAATTTCTCTATCTTCCTGTCATCTTCAATAAACTCTCTGAACTTCAACCGCGACAATCGTCACTCTTCAATTCTTCCTGCATCAACAATGAAATCACAACATCTTTCTGCATCAATGTCAAAATGTCGATATTCAACCACAAATGCGTAACATTGTCCATAATAGCGTCACTTTGCATTCTCTACATCATAATCAAAAATCACATTCAGAGAGAACGCAAAAGTAAATAAAAAAGAAGAACAAACAAGAAAGTTATAGTTCTCACCTGAGTTTGAATTACGAATCGAATTGAGATGAAGGCAGTTACGGTTTGGTAATGACGCTCATTGGAGGAAGAGATAGAGATCGAGCTCGATGGAGATAAGAAGAGAGCGAGTTTGAGACGGCAGCGTGTGCTTGATCGAAGCTGAATCGAAGAAGATTTTTGGCTTCAACCAGAGAAGAAATTCTTTCACAACCGCATTATAGCCAAACCTAATCCTCTTCCAAATTATTCCTATTTCATTCATATATATATATATATATATATATATATATATATATATATATATATATATATATATATATATATATATATATATATATATATATATATATATATATTGTATTTTATGACAAAAAATCTGAAAATAGTTGGTGATGGATCTGGGCTGTAACACTTCATTAGCCCATTGCAGCCTTTTGTAGAAGGCAGAAGTTTGTGCAAAAAAAGTCCATGATGGATTTGACCTGGATGGGCCTTGCATTTTTCCTAGTAGCACACTTGAACCAGGCTCCACACCTCCCTCTATTTTAATGTCTTGTTTACCTTTTACTAATGGTTTTTACCAATTTTTTTCTTTTGGTTGTAATTGTTTCACATGAAAAAAGGTACAAAAATAATAGAATTTTTTTCGAATTTTTTAGATTTTCTCTTTAGAACTTTATTAGATTTTTCTATTGTTTTATGTTTAATAATCATTTTTATTGTCACTTTTAGCAAATATTTTATGACATTATTGAAGCAAGTCTTCTACGATATGGGATGATTGGAGATTGATCCTTTTATTATTTGTGCTAAGCAGCTGCTATAGAGTTCTCTTCTCTTGCATGGTTTTAAAGAGGCACGGGCCTTCTCCATTCGGTATCATCGTGACCTTATTTTATTCCTCATTTTCGCTTTATCATACTTCTTTACCGCTTTTTCTAGAGAACATGCGAAGTAGGGCTTTACTGTTTTTTGATGCCATGAGAAGTAAGAATAGAGATGTATGACGGGGTCTCCGTTGTTGATCATGTCAGGAACCCCTCTAGTTTATCTAAATACCTGTTTAGGGCAATTCTGCATTGTTTGCTATTGTGTGCTACTTGTGTTTGGTTTGTTTAAAACCTTACCTTTGTGTAGGTATTCTGCAAGTGTATTTATATTTGTGCCTGCACTATTCCCCATCCCTTATTGAAGTCCTCAAAAGGAGGCGAGTGGGGAGGGTTATTAATCGACCCCTGCAATTTCGTCGGTGTCATCCTTAGCTCGTGATGCACCAAGAAGCTTCGGAGTTGTGCCTACTCTTGTGTATAGAGTCGTCAAGTGGGGAAGGGTTCAGCAATCGAACCCCCACGCTTTGTCATGAGTTTGCATTTGTCGATGCTGATACTTCGTGATCGTTCATATTGTCTTCTATCGCCTACCTCGATCTCCTATATCTTAGTTAGGTGTTCAGTCGATTTGAACATCACATTTTTGTTTTACATCCCACTCCCGCTTTTTTGTCTAGGGTGATACGATCCCCTTGTCTAAAGCATTTCTCTTCTTTTCCTTACTCTTTTATGTGTGTGATCTTCCGAGCTTGCTTGCTTTATCCTTGTACATACCATGTTACCTTAGGATGTGCTTTCTCCTTTCGGATGTAAGCTAGATCTTAGGTTGCAAACCATGCATGCTAACATTAGGTAGACGTTTCCCTTTTGTTAATCCAAACCTTAGGACTACCATTGCATGATAACATTAGGTTAGAAATAGGCTACTCTCCCTTAGACTCTTTTCTTCTCCCTTTTGCATCTTTGCATCTTAAACTAAAACTTCTTTTCTTAGCAAATCAAAATCATGAGAATCATACTTAAACACTTTTTCAAGGTAACAAAACATAAATCAATAAAATGTGGCATCTTGCCTCGAGGGCGTAACTCGAAACTATTTTCAAGTAAGGACATGATTAATTTACTTATGTGCCAACGCGTAAGTCTCCAAAGGTCGAGTTACGGCAGAAGGAGGAGTTAACATTGTTCATAAAAATACAAAATAAACAAAAACATGTGATCCGAACTATGGTAGCTTTGATTCCTCAAAAAGGATATGTAGGCATCGGGGTAGGGCCCAAGCGAGTACAAATTTATTTTGCCTACATTCTTTTCCCCTTTCTTTTGCATGCATTCCTTAATAGTAAATAGTGAGCATAGATTAAACACACCCATAAGATAGATAACAAGAGTGGATACCATAGAGTACTGCGGGCGTGTGTGGTGCTAATACCTTCCCCTCGCGTAACAGACTCCCTTACCCGATCTCTCAGTCGCAAGACCGTGACTTCTCCCTTCACAGGTTTTCTCAATGTTTACCTTTCCCTTAATGTGGGATAAAAGACATTCGATGGCGACTTGATTGTTTGATGATTTCCAGCCGGTTTTTTCACCGCCTTTTCAGGTTTTTGACTTGCTTGGGTGTACAATCTTTATGTATATATATATATATATATATATATATATATATATATATATATATATATATATATATATATATATATATATATATATATATATATATATCCCTAATTTTTTCCCGAACCCTTTTGGTTCACCGGGATGCCCTTACTTTTTCCTAGGTATGTCAACCTAACAGGTCTCTTTTTATGTGTAGTATCTTCTGACTATGTCTGTGTTCACGGGGTTCGGAGAATTGTCATTGTCTATAGTAGTAAGTGTTGTAGCACTTCCAGAAAATGTTTGCTTGATCTTACGTGACCCTTTGTTGGAATTCATGTCCAATGCCCCAAGTGATTCAGATGGAGATCTTCCCCTGGCTATTCAGCGCTTTTGAGAGATTCTTTGAATCTTGACTTGACTGCTACATATTAGTTGGACAATAACATGTCACTCCCCTGATCATGGAAGGTTTGTTATTGGAAGTGTCTTTCCATTTGAAGTGACTCTATATATTAAGAGGATTTTCGTTCGTTAGATATTCGTCGTGCGAATTTCTATGTTGTTGAACAATTAGTTATATGCAAACAGTGGTATTAAAAATGTAAAGCTTATGCCTGTCTTGAAGTTTTGAAAATTCATTTTTAGTAAAAAACAGAATTTTGTAAGAATATGAATTCAACTCAGGATTTATAGTAAGCCTTACAGGAGTCAGGATACCTTTTGTAATTGTATGCTTTCTGTGATCGGTGGAAAATAGAACTGACTGTTTTGGAATGTTGGTTCGCGTTTGCGTTTATTTTTGCAAAATTTCGCGGTAAGCAAGAGTCGCCACCGCCTTTTATTTTATCCAACAAGGAAAGGACAAAAGCACAGAAAAATTCCTTTTCGAGATGTTTCTCGGGTTCGGGAGGTAGATTATAGAAAGGGAAGGTGTTAGCACCCTTTATATCCGTGGTTATCCACGGGCTCTTAGGTACTTGCTCAGTATGTTTTCAAAAGGTTTTGCCTTTCTTGTGTTTTTCGGTTTTGAAAAAAGTTTTGTTTGAAAACTTCGATTTAACTCTTGTATCTGTCCTCAAGAGTGTATGAAGTGTCGTTTGAAAACTTTTGTTTGAAAAGTGTAAGTGCGAAAAGTATTTTTGTTTTAAAAGAGCAAGTACCTGAGAACCTCTACCTACTCAAAATAAATTAAGTTGTGTAAATGTCCTTTAGACAGTACTATTCCACTATTGAGAAGTAGGTAGCACCGTCGTTGGAGTTTTCGGGTCAATTCGATTAATGGGACATGTGGTCACTAAAGCAATGGTAGGATACCTTAGCGGTAACCCTAATGTCTTAGATCGTTTTTTATCGAGGCAACCGTTTCGAGGCAACTTTTTGATCTTTAGATAGGAGGGCGACCTCTAAAACACCCTATACTCAATGACCACGTCGAGGCAACCAAGTGAGGCGTACCCTAGGAGTGGCATGTGCGGGTGTGTCAGGTTTCAGTTATGTTATCTTTGTACACGTTATGGTGAGCTACGATTGATTTTAATTTTCAGATAGATCTTGACATGCATAGCCTAGTTAACATACATCTAGTAGTTAATAGTTGTGGAAAATAAACTAAGCTATTACAAGGCGTCGGGTATTTACATCGCCAAAAACAAACCCTTGAAAAGTAAATGCGGAAAATTAATGAAAGCGATAAAAAGTCCTAATTAAAGCTATTACATCCTCGGAGCAAATACAATTATATGGATCAAAACAATAGGAATCAAAATCACACGCGCGAGAGAAATTGGATCGGAGAGTTTTTAGGGTTTTGACCCTTTTTTGAGAAAGAAGGAAGTTTTTTATGAATTTTGCATTTAATTAAATTAAACCTAAACTAATTAATTAATTAAATAAAAGAAATATATTTTTTTGAGTCTTTTATGTTTTAAGGAAATAAAAATAAAAGGATTAAAATTGTCAAGAACCCTAATTCTACATTGATTTTTATTTATTGCAAAAGTATTAAAGTTAACCTAATTTAGAACTAAATTAATTATGTTAGTATTTATTTACAAAAATAACTAATTAAATTTAATAAATAAAGATATTATGTTTTTTATGTTTTCTGAATTTACTAAAAAAAACTGTTAATTTTTTTTAGTTAGTAGTTAATTAAATTAAAACAAATTAAATAAAAAATTAGAAAAAGAGAAGAGGAAATAAACCCAGGGGGTGCTGGCCCAATTTTGGAGGTGTTTTTGGAATTCTCAAGCCCATTATGCTTCTAGCCTGTTTGACTTTTGTGATCATCTACACGCCTGTTGACAAAAGTATATGGTGATCTCCCACTCATGTCCATTGGATCTATGCCTGAAGCCATATGACGCCTGGGGATTGAGGTATATGGTGGACCTCTCTTGTGAAACCTGCATGTGAATATATGAAACAAAATAGAATAAATGCTTTGGGGGACCTGGGATTCGAACCCAGGTCCCAAGGGATAATACTCCAATGCCTTTGCCAACTGAACTGTAACGCGCGTTTGTTAAGTGTATGGACAATGAATATTATATACAAAAAATAAACAATATGCAGTAAAACAAAAACAACGCGCGCCCTTTTTTTAAATTGGCCAACCATGTGATAACACATCATCGTCTTCTTCGTTTTTCTGTATAATTAACATCAGATAGCGGGGGTTTTTAACCCCCACTAACCCCTGCAAGGAAAAATAGCGATTAGAAGCACAGTGCATATAAATATTTCGCGAGGTATTGGTCTTGTTCGTCTTGGTCACACGAGTTCAGTCATGTATCTCATGAGTCCTAATTTTTCCTGGTTTAGAAAGCCCTAATTAAAACCTCAAGAACCCTAGAAATTTGATCATGGTATCTTTTGATTCATGGCGTTATAATCCAATTAAATCATTCCATTAGCTTGGTATGGTTCCTAGCAATGCAAAACAACCAAGAAAACATGTTAAATGCGCATGAATTAAGCAATACGATTTTGAATAAAAAAGGCAAACCGTGGTTCTGTATATGACGATTCTTTGAGCTTTAATGCCTGAGTTTGATTACAAAACGTTCCTGGAACCTCCTTCAACGTATTTGAATGAATAGAATGCCTTGAAGTGGCCTAGGTTGCAAGAACAGGTTTTTACTTTTCTTGGAAATTCTTGGTTTTGACAGGGTTGTTTCTGCAGCTCTCAATCGTCCACTAGGTCAGGGTTTGCTTGCTTGCATATAAGGCAATTGAATTAGGTCAAAAAGCTGGGCCAATATCCATTGCATTGATGTTTAGATCTTTGATTGAAAATCAAATATTTTTTATTCTTCATGATTGAACAAAGTTGCCAAAATTGGATGTTTTTGTATCTTTGACTTGTGCACGAATTTGCCAGCATGTTTAGGTCATATTTGCTTCACAAAAAGATTTAAAAATCAAATCTTCTATTTTCCTATAATTTAAATTGATTAAATGAATTAATATTAATTAAAAATCCAATTAATCAATAAAAATAAGAAAATAAATCCCATTTAGCTTGTGGGGTCGTGCATAGGTCATGGGTGAAGTTTCAAGAAGATATTTGAGGCCCATTAGCAAAAATAAGGTGTTTTGAGCAAAGTTGACTTTTGCAAATTCATAAACATTTCCCAACTTCTCCAATGCACAACTTGCTCAATTTTGATCATATGACCATGTTCTTGGACATTTTGGAAAGCTCTTGAAGTCCTCTAACCAATGCCTTTGGTCCCATGTCATTTAGATTTACCAATCTAAAGTTATGGCCTTTGACTCAAAGTGCACTTTTGTTGACTTTTGAATTTGACCTATAATGTAAAAATTGATAACTTTTTGTGAGAGAATCTCTTGAACTTGGAGTGTGAAGATGGATTGTAGGAGATTACATCCTCTTCAAAATGAGCATTGGATGGGATTTTTCTGACAAACCATGAAAGAGTTATGCCCTGGTCAAGATACAGTTGACTTTTCTACTGTCCAAAAATAGTAACTTTTTGCATCTTGATGATTTTTGAGCTATTCTTGTGGAATCATGATCAAGTCTTGATCAAATGATGATTGTGAACTCAAAATGAGATGTTGACCAAAAATTCAGACTTTTGACTGTAAAATGACCATTTTGCCCTTGTAGTTGACTGTAGATCAATTAGAGCTTTTGACTATGCAAACTGGCACTGTGAGTCTTGAAACTTGGCATGTAGATGCTTGAGGATGTCTATAGGCCTATGAGACTTGATTGAACCATTGGAAACCCCAAATTCCTTGAAAGAACAAAAACCCTAATTTCAGCTGTCTTAGGGGATGGTTTGACTGTGCAACCTCTTGAGTCATCTTGAGTAATTTGACAATCATTCTTGACAAATCTTGAAGAATATGGGAGGGCAAATTTTGGGGTACAACAGTTGCCCATGTTCAATCTTCTTAAACCTGAGGATGTAGATTGGCTTGCGTGCCTTTCGTGATCCGAAGGTGGAAGATGATTGAACACTAAAGTGCCCAGAAATTTGCACTCGCATGGTATAGTATCAACGTGGTGATGTCGGGAATGGGCTTACAGATGCCATTTGGAGAGATGATGGATAGGGGGATGGGCTTATAGATGCCACCTGGAGATTGTTGGTAGGTAGTTTTGTCTTCGTTGACAGGTTGTCTTTACTAACGGGTCGTCTCTATTGACGGGTTGTCTTCATTGACAGGTTGTCTTCATTGACGTGTTGTCTTTATTGACGAGTTGTCTTCATTGACAAGTTGTCTTCATTGACGGGTGTCTTCATTGACGGGTTGTCTCTATTGACAGGTTGTCTCTATTGACGAGTTGTCTCTATTGACGAGTTGTCTCTATTGATGAGTTGTCTCTATTGACGAATTGGCATCAGAAAAATCTTTAGGAATTAATTTAACTGGATTTGTCTTCTTTGACTGGATTATCGTCAGAAAAATATTTAGGAATCGATTTAACTGGATTTGTCTTCTTTGACTGGATGAGCATTAGAAAAATCTTTAGGAATCGATTTAACTGGTTTTGTCTCCTTTGACTGAATTCAGAAAAATCTTTAGGAATCGATTTAACTGGTTTTGTCTCCATTGACTGGCTTCGCCTCAGAAAAATCTTTAGGAATCGATTTAACTGATTTTGTCTCCATTGACTGGATTTGAGAGAGTGACAGAATGACATCCGCATCTGGATCATATCTGGACTTTATTTGAGAGAGTGACAGAATGATACCCGAATCTGGATCGTATCTGAATTGTATTTGAAATTGAGATCTGTATGAGTAGCAGAATGACTTCCGTGTCTGGAATGTATCTGTGTTGTAACTGGGATCTGGATAAGTGACAGAATGACTTCCGTGTCTGGAGTGTATCTGCACTTGAAGTTGATAGTTGAATCTGAATGAGAAATAGAATGTCTTCTGTGTCTGGAGCGTATCTAGTCTATATCTAATTGATGACGTCTAAATGAGTAGTAGAATGACCGCCGTGTCTAGGGTGTATCCATACTGTATCTGAATGAGTGACAGAATGGCATCCGAATCTGGATCGTATCTGGACTGTCTCTTGAATAAATCTGGAATAAGTATCAGAATGTCGCCATATCTGGGTCACATCTGAACCATCTCTGGAAGGAATCTAGAATAAGTATCAGAATGTCGCCATGCTTGGGTCACATTTGAACTGTCTCTGGAAGGAATCTGGAATAAGTATCAGAATGTCGCCATGCTTGGGTCACATCTGAACTATCTCTTGCTTAATGGAGTAAACTGCTGAGGTTATAGAACTGGTTCGTACTATGACGGAGGAAAACATCAAGATCTAGGAACTGACTCGTGCTCAATGGAGTATACCGTTGAGGTTATAGTACTGGTCCGTACTATTACAGAGGAAAACATCAAGATCTAGGAACTGACTCGTGCTTAATGGAGTATACCGTTGAGGTTATAGTACTTGTCCACCCTATGATGTAGAGAAACTATCGAGATTGAGAACCTTATCTGAACTTCAACCGAGGATAATCCGATTGAGATTTAAGAATTGGTCAGATCTTCGACTAAGTTGAGAACTTAGCTGCATCTTTCCTGAAAGGTAAAGGTCAGTCACATGCAATGCATGAGATGGATCAAGCAATGATGTTCTCAACATAAATGAGATTGTATGATATGATGCGTATATGCATGTATCATGATGTATGAAAATGTGATGTTTTAGCTGGGGAAATAAATCCTGGATAGCTGCTGGAGAATGATGTTGAATTCTTCGTTTCCGCTAGGGATGATGAACGAAGATGATGGTGAGAATAAACCTGCAGGAGAGGATGACTCCATTGGGGAATAAACTGATGGAGAGATTACTCCGAGGGGAATTACTTTGTGGGGAGGAGATATTCTACTGAGATTTTAACGATAACTCTGCTGGGGATTCTGTTGATAAGCTCTATTGGGGATTTTGATGATGAACTCCGTTGGGGTTGGAAAATACTTCGCTGGGGATGATCTTTCTGTTGCAACTTGATGAGGATAACCCAGTTAGACTCTGGTGGGGATAACCTCTGAATATGGCTGGGGAGAGACATTTGTACTATGCAGGGGATAAGCTTCCAGAATCTATTGGGGAAGATGATTCAACTCTGGTGGGGAAGCTTTTTTAGACTGTGTTGGGGAAATGGCTCCACTGGGGGTATCTTGTATTTCGCCGGGGAATATTCTTATATTTTGTTGAGGAATATTAAGACTGCCAGGGATGCTTGCTGAGGAATATCTGTATACTCCTCTGGGGAATATTAAGACCTACTGGGGATACCCAACTTTTTGGGGCTGATGGTAGACCAACTCTGCTTGGGGAGAGTATTGATAATTTGTTCATGATTGCCAGCCTCAGTGGGGGGAGAGCTTATCATTACTATTTATTCTTGGGGAGTGAAGGTATCCTGGTCATATTCCTTAGCTGAATCTACCTTGTACCTGGAGGACAAAGCAGCTTGTACAGTTCGGGCAATTCTTATTGCCCCAGCTTCTGTGGGAGAAGGTACCTGTGGAGGTGCTTGATAACTGCCGATTGACAAATCTTCTTCTGGTAGGCAAGTGATGAGATGACGGGACATAGTCGTACGCTTTTGATCCCTAACTTTTGCCTGGACCGCCCTTTCGGGTTTTCAGTCCATCGGGATACCCTTTTTTGCCCAAGCCGCCTTTTCAGGTTTTCGACTTGCCTGGTGTACAGATTTTTTTCATTTTCATCCCTTATTTTTCCCGAACCCTTTTGGTTCGCCGAGAAGCCCTTATTTTTGCCTAGGCCAGTCGACCTAGCGGGTCTTTGATTATGCGTAGTATTTTTTGACTATGTCTGTATTGACGGGGTGAGGAAGGTCGTCACCATCCATGGTGGTTAGAATCATCGCTCCTCCTGAGAAGATATTCTTAACTACAAATAGCCCTTCGTACGTGGGGGTCCATTTGCCCCTGGCTATTTGGCATCTTGAGAGATTCCTTGAATCTTGACTTGACTGCCCCAGATGATAGAAAATGATCATGTCTGCCCCTTAATTGGAAGTGTTTTTTCCACTTGAGGTGATCCTTTTTACTGAGAAGGTTTTTTGTTCACTAGATATTCGTCGTGAGAATTTCTCTGCTGTTGAACAAATAGTCATATGCAAACAATGTTATTTTAAGAATGCAAAGCTTATGTCTGTCTTGAAGTTTTTGAAAATGCATTTTCAGTAAAACAAGCGAATTTTTGTAAAATGTGATGTCAACTCAGGATTTTACAACAAGCCCTACAGGAGTCAGGATACCTTTTGTAACAGTATGCTTTCGAACTAACCCATGCTTCAGCTAGGACTTTTTAAGGGTTATAACGCGGCCTGGTTCACGGTTTAAGAAACAAAGGATAAAGGCTCAAATTTTATTTGTACCCACCCGTTCTTCGTGTTCTTCGATCCTAAACTCAGCTAATCGTGCATTAGATCTTTTTTGAGTCTTTGCTCTGATATTCCAATGATGGTTCGGATACTGACAATTTATTTTGAATAGGCAGTCATTTTGTTGAGAGTCTGTAAGACCTCTTTCTTTTTTGATTTTATTATCCCTGCCTTTTTGCCTGAACTGTTTCTTTTGTGATTACAGTCAGCGGGATGCCCCAGTTTTGTAAGTCTCCTTCATAGGTTTTGACTTATTGGGCTTTTATTTCTGAGAGATAATGACTGCTTGTCCTTACGATTATTCGGAACCATCACTGTCTCTTGTTTTGGAAGGACTTCTTTGATGCCATTCATTGTGCACTTGGATCAACTGAGAAAACTACCCTGCCCCAGGTTATAATTAAGGGTTTTAATTTATGAAAAGAAAAACTCCAACTTCTTTGGCTCAAAGGGGTTGACGAGGGATTATCTTCCTTATAACTCCACTGTTTAGGATTTGAAACAATGCTTGTACCTCATCAGCGGGGTCTGTTCAAAAGCATACTGTAAAGATCGTGGTATCATTTTCGTCATCCTCCCTCAAAAGGCTTAGAATTTTTTAATCGAGAGTTGAACTTCACAAAAAATGAAAGCAATTTGAATATAGTGAATACGAATGGATTGATTCAAAATAGACATATGTGATGCATTAATGAAATAAAAAAGTTTGCCATGACAATAATTGTTTGAATAAGCAAAGAAAAATACAACTTGAAAATTCAAATGAATCAAAAGCCTTCAATGATTCGGCATAGAAGCAGTGATTATGTTTGGAGTCTCTGGAGGGTCAAACTGGATTTCTTTGGCATCAATCATGTCTTGAACCTTATTCTTCAGGGCCAAATAGTCGTTTGTGTCATGTCCCGGACTGTCAGAGTGGTATGCACACCGTTCAATGGGATGATAGGTAGGAGCGGAAGTGTTTGGATTCCGGAGAGGATCCCTTAATGTAATCAGCCCTGCCTTCAACATTTGCTGTAGCGCTTGAGTCAGTGACATGTTAATCTTAGTGAATTGTCTTTTAGGTGCGACCTCCTTATGTTGATGCCCCTGTCTTTGTTGAGCAGGCGTAGGATTAGAGATCAAGATTTCTCCTACGCGTTGGTCCTGACGACTCTTTTGACCATACACAGCATTGGACTCTTTCTTCCCATTGTAGGGCTTTTCTGAGCATCGGCAGGTGTAGCTTCTTGAATTTTCCCGCTTTTGATGCCAGCTTCAATTCTTTCACCAGTCAAGATAAGGTCTGTGAACCCGGATGAAGAGTTTCCAATCAAATGGTTAAAGAATGGACCAGACAGGGTCCCCAGAAACATATCAACATGTTCACGGTCAGTTAAAGGTGGCTTCACCCTTCCGGCAAGGTCTCTCCACTTTTGAGCATACTCTTTAAATCCTTCACCCGTCCGTATTGACATACCCTGGAGTTGGGTACGCGTAGGAGCAAGGTCGGAATTATACTGATACTACTTATAGAACACAGTAGCCAAATCCTCCCAGTTACGGATACTGGCTCCATCCAGCTGATAGAACCACTCGAGTTGAGTCCCTGAAAGACTGTCCTGGAAGAAATGGATCCACAAATTCTTGTCAGCTGTATAAGGCTAGATCTTCCTTACATACGACCGGAGGTGTAGCTTTGGGCAGGAGGCTCCGTCATATTTGGCAAAGGCAGGTGCCTTAAACTTATGGGGAATCACCACCCCAGAGGATAAACCTAGATCTCCGAAGTCCAACCCGGGCACATTTTGTATCTCCATGGCGCTCAAGCGATCCTCCAACTGTTTGTACCTATCCTCAGCAGGAGGGTACTGTTCTTCATCATAATCTGTCTCGTTGTCGGAGACCACGGGACTAGGAACCCTTCTCTCTTGGGGACTGTCTTTCCCTATAGAGGAGGTGGTCAGATCAACCTTGTTCTGCAGTCCATTCCTGAACCTGTGTCCGGTATTGAACAAGACGGTCCTCTTCTTCTTCTTCTTCCTTTCCTTCAGAATCAGAGTTTTCAAATCCTGTTGATCTTGGGCTAGGCTCATAACCAACTCTTGGAACTGGGCATTCTGGGCCTGGAGGGCCTTGATAGCTTGTTCAGTGGAAGGTTCAGTAGACATGATGATTGCTGAAATAAACAGCGAAGAAGATAAGTGACCTGTAATGGTACCTGTAATGCAATGATATGTATGATATATGTATGCAATGTTTTCAAGGATCTCGTGGGGTAAACAAAGAAACTTGTTAGAATTTGAATTTTGCGGCTTGATTGAAGGAACTTCATGTTGTTGAGAGTCCTTCTTCAAGAGTTAGGCTCACCATATCGAGTGGGTCATAGCCCCTGACTCAAGCTATCATGCTTGGATTTCTGGACAACCTTGGCTAGAGGAAAATAAATCCCCTTTTCCCCTTGCTAGACATTTGGTTCATCCTGACCTGCATCACAAACCCTTGAGATCCTTGAAATGGTTAAGGAAATGCTATGGTATGATGTTATGATGTGTATGTTATGCGTTTAAGCAAAAGTGTGAGGTGATGTAAGTAAGCCCTGCAATCAATCCAAATTGTTGGATAAGGACCGTAAACAAAACCTGCAAGGAACTCATGTTGTTAGATAACAAGAATGTGCAAGTAGTTCAGATTTGAAGGCACACAAGTCACACAAAAAGGCTTAAGATTTCAGGCTGGCATGAAGTTTAGGTACTACCCTCTTTCAGTTTCAGTTGGTTAAGACCTGTCCTAAAAATAGTAATCGGGTTCTAGAGGATCTCAATATCACTGACTACCCTCAGTCGGTTATAATTCCAGTTTGGCAACCTTTTCTTGCGGCTGGAACCATCACGAGAGTTTAGTCTCAATGAGTGTAGCATACTGCTACTGTTCTATGGCCAAGTTGGTCAATTTAAGGTTCTAAGGTCAGTTGGTGCTTAACGACTCCTTAGAAGACCCATATTCTCCTCGTTCCAACACAAGCGATATCGGTACAGACCAAGGTGTCACACCAACGTAGCTACTGCTTCACCCATGTCGGTCTATGCCGGACAGGTCCCTCATAGTTTATTGCTACTTACCTAAAGGGTATCCCCAGATCCGGGTTAGGATCTATAAAACTCCGATACAAGCCCACAAATTTAAACATACAAAGCAAGCAATTGAAAACACAATGATCTAATCCTAAGGTACACCTCAGTTTATTCCCCAGCAGAGTCGCCAGTTTTGTGATCGGTGGAAAATAGAACTGACTGTTTTGGAATGCTGGTTCACGTTTGCGTTTATTTTTGCAAAATTTCGCGGTAAGCAAGAGTCGCCACCGTCTTTTATTTTATCCAACAAGGAAAGGACAAAAGCACAGAAAAATTCCTTTTCGAGATGTTTCTCGGGTTCGGGAGGTAGATTATAGAAAGGGAAGGTGTTAGCACCCTTTCTATCGGTGGTTATCCACGGGCTCTTAGGTACTTGCTCACTATGTTTTCAAAAGGTTTTGCCTTTCTTGTGTTTGTGGGTTTTGAAAAAAGTTTTGTTTGAAAACTTCGATTTAACTCTTGTATTTGTCCTCAAGAGTGTATGAAGTGTCGTTTGAAAACTTTTGTTTGAAAAGTGTAAGTGCGAAAAGTATTTTTGTTTTGAAAGAGCAAGTACCTGAGAACCTCTACCTACTCAAAAGAAATTAAGTTGTGTAAATGTCCTTTAGACAGTACTATTCCACTATTGAGAAGTAGGTAGCACCGTCGTTGGAGTTTTCGGGTCAATTCGATTAATGGGACATGTGGTCACTAAAGCAATGGTAGGATACCTTAGCGGTAACCCTAATGTCTTAGATCGTTTTTTATCGAGGCAACTATTTCGAGGCAACTTTTTGATCTTTAGACAAGAGGGCGACCTCTAAAACACCCTATACTCAATGACCACGTCGAGGCAACCAAGTGAGGCATACCCTAGGAGTGGCATGTGCGGGTGTGTCAGGTTTCAGTTATGTTATCTTTGTACACGTTATGGTGAGCTAAGATTGATTTTAATTTCCAGATAGATCTTGACATGCATAGCCTAGTTAACATACATCAAGCAGTTAATAGTTGCGGAAAATAAACTAAGCTATTACAAGGCGTCGGGTATTTACATCGCCAAAAACAAACCCTTGAAAAGTAAATGCGGAAAATTAATGAAAGCGATAAAAAGTCCTAATTAAAGCTATTACATCCTCAGAGCAAATACAATTATATGGATCAAAACAATAGGAATCAAAATCACACGCGCGTGAGAAATTGGATCGAAGAGTTTTTAGGGTTTTGACCCTTTTTTGAGAAAGAAGGAAGTTTTTTATGAATTTTGCATTTAATTAAATTAAACCTAGACTAATTAATTAATTAAATAAAAGAAAGATATTTTTTTGAGTTTTTTATGTTTTAAGGAAATAAAAATAAAAGGATTAAAATTGTCAAGAACCCTAATTCTACATTGATTTTTATTTATTGCAAAAGTATTAAAATTAACCTAATTAAGAACTAAATTAATTATGTTAGTATTTATTTACAAAAATAACTAATTAAATTTAATAAATAAAGATATTATGTTTTTTATGTTTTCTGAATTTACTAAAAAAAACTGTTAATTGTTTTTAGTTAGTAGTTAATTAAATTAAAACAAATTAAATAAAAAAATAGAAAAAGAGAAGAGGAAATAAACCCAGGGGGTGCTGGCCCAATTTTGGAGGTGTTTTTGGAATTCTCAAGCCGATTATGCTTCCAGCCTGTTTGACTTTTGTGATCATCTACACGCCTGTTGACTAAAGTGTATGGTGATATCCCACTCATGTCTACTGGATCTATGCCTGAAGCCACATGGCGCCTGGGGATTGAGGTATATGGTGGACCTCTCTTGTGAAACCTGCATGTGAATATATGAAACAAAATAGAATAAATGCTTTGGGGGACCTGGGATTCGAACCCAGGTCCCAAGGGATAATACTCCAATGCCTTTGCGAACTGAACTGTAACGCGCGTTTGTTAAGTGTATGGACAATGAATATTATATACAAAAAATAAACAATATGCAGTAAAACAAAAACAACGCGTGCCCTTTTTTTAAATTGGCCAACCATGTGATAACACATCATCGTCTTCTTCGTTTTTCTGTATAATTAACATCAGATAGCGGGGGTTTTTAACCCCCACTAACCCCTGCAAGGAAAAATAGCGATTAGAAGCACAGTGCATATAAATATTTCGCGAGGTATTGGTCTTGTTCGTCTTGGTCACACGAGTTCAGTCATGTATCTCATGAGTCCTAATTTTTCCTGGTTTAGAAAGCCCTAATTGAAAGCTCAAGAACCCAAGAACTTTGATCATGGTATCTTTTGATTCATGGCGTTATAATCTAATTAAATCATTCCATTAGCTTGGTATGGTTCCTAGCAATGCAAAACAACCAAGAAAACATGTTAAATGCGCATGAATTAAGCAATACGATTTTGAATAAAAAAGGCAAACTGTGGTTCTGTATATGACGATTCTTTGAGCTTTAATGCCTGAGTTTGATTGTAAAACGTTCCTGGAACCTCCTTCAACGTATTTGAATGAATAGAATGCCTTGAAGTGGCCTAGGTTGCAAGAACAGGTTTTTACTTTTCTTGGAAATTCTTGGTTTTGACAGGGTTGTTTCTGCAACTCTCAATCGTCCACTAGGTCAGGGTTTGCTTGCTTGCATATAAGGCAATTGAATTAGGTCAAAAAGCTGGGCAAATATCCATTGTATTGATGTTTAGATCTTTGATTGAAAATCAAATATTTTTTATTCTTCATGATTGAACAAAGTTGCCAAAATTGGATGTTTTTGTATCTTTGACTTGTGCACGAATTTGCCAGCATGTTTAGGTCATATTTGCTTCACAAAAAGATTTAAAAATCAAATCTTCTATTTTCCTATAATTTTAATTGATTAAATGAATTAATATTAATTAAAAATCTAATTAATCAATAAAAATAAGAAAATAAATCCCATTTAGCTTGGTGGGTCGTGCATAGGTCATGGGTGAAGTTTCAAGAAGAGATTTGAGGCCCATTAGCAAAAATAAGGTGTTTTGAGCAAAGTTGACTTTTGCAAATTCATAAACATTTCCCAACTTCTCCAATGCACAACTTGCTCAATTTTGATCATATGACCATGTTCTTGGACATTTTGGAAAGCTCTTGAAGTCCTCTAACCAATGCCTTTGGTCCCATGTCATTTGGATTTACCAATCTTAAGTTATGGCCTTTGACTCAAAGTGCACTTTTGTTGACTTTTGAATTTGACCTATAATGTAAAAATTGATAACTTTTTGTGAGAGCATCTCTTGAACTTGGAGTGTGAAGATGGATTGTAGGAGATTACATCCTCTTCAAAATGAGCATTGGATGGGATTTTTCTAACAAACCATGAAAGAGTTATGCCCTGGTCAAGATACAGTTGACTTTTCTACTGTCCAAAAATAGTAACTTTTTGCATCTTGATGATTTTTGAGCTATTCTTGTGGAATCATGATCAAGGCTTGATCAAATGATGATTGTGAACTCAAAATGAGATGTTGACCAAAAATTCAGACTTTTGACTGTAAAATGACCATTTTGCCCTTGTAGTTGACTGTAGATCAATTAGAGCTTTTGACTATGCAAACTGGCACTGTGAGTCTTGAAACTTGGCATGTAGATGCTTGAGGATGTCTATAGGCCTATGAGACTTGATTGAAACATTGGAAACCCAAAATTTCTTGAAAGAACCAAAACCCTAATTTCAGCTGTCTTAGGAGATGGTTTGACTGTGCAACCTCTTGAGTCATCTTGAGTAATTTGACAATCATTCTTGACAAATCTTGAAGAATATGGGAGGGAAAATTTTGGGGTACAACACTTTCGAACCAACCTATGCTTCAGTTAGGAATTTTAAGGGTTGAAACGTGGCCTGGTTCACGGTTTTAAGATACAAAGGATAAAGGCTCAAACTTTATTTGTACCCAACCCGTTATCTATGATGTTCTTCAGCCTTATACTCAGTCAATTGTGAGTTTAGATTCTAATTGAATCTGGAATGATATTTTGGTGATGGTTCGGATACTGGAAGTTTATTTGAGAAGGAAGTCATTTTTTGTAACATTTTTCTATTGTCAAGGATTTGTAGCAACCTCTTTTTAAATTTAATATACCTACCTTTTGCATGAACTGTTTCTTTTGTGATTACAGTCAGTGGGATGCCCCCGTGTTTTTCTTAAGTCTCCTTCGTAGGTTTTGACATAGAGGGCTTTTCTTTTGAGAGATAATGACTGCTTGTTTTAATTATTACACAAAACCATCACCGACTTTTGATTCAAAAATATGTCTTTGATATCACCTGTCGTGTACGAAGTGAAAGCTTGCGACTGCACGTGCATTTGAATTATCTGAGAAACTACCCTATCCCAGGTTAATGATTAAAGGTTTGATTTTGTGCGAACAAGAAAACTCCTACGTCTTAGGCTGAAAGGGGTTGACTAGGGATTATCTTCCTTATAACTCCATTGTTTAGAATTTTAAACAATGCCCGTACAACGTCAGCAAGGTCCATTCAAAAGCATACGGTAGAGATTAAGGTATCTTTTCTCCATCCTCCCTCTAAAGGCTTATAGCTTTTAATCGAGAATCGAATATCACAAAAAGGAAGTAAAATCATAGTTTCATTATAGTGAAAATGAATGGATTAATTTAAGACAAACATATGCAATGCATTAATGGGGACAACCAAATTCTGACATAAAGATAAGTGTTTGAATCAACTAAATAAATTACAAATGAAAAATTTGAATGAACAAAAAGCTTCTCCACCTGAATTTGTCACTTTAGATGGTGTGCCTTTAAGGGATGACTGAAAAACTCAAGTTGACCATCTTGTGTAAATTCCAACACGCCTTCATCGATCAAGTCTTGAATCTTATGTTTCAAAGCCCAACAAATGTTAGTGTCATGTCGAGAACTTTTGGAATGGTATGCACACCTTTCATTAGGATTGTGACGGGGAGAGGAAGTATTGAGGTTCTGAGGAGGGTCCTTCAATGTGACCAGCTCCGCCTTCAACATTTGTTGCAATGTTTGAGCCGAATACATGTTGATTTTGGTAAATTGTCTTTTGGGCATGTCCTTCTTATACTGATTACCATGTTGTCGTTGTTGCACTAGTGCAGGATTAGAGATTTGCACTGCTTCCACAGATTGGTTGAGATCCATCTTATTATGACCCTTTTGGCCATACACAATACTGGACTCCTTCTTTCTGTTGTATGATCTCTTCTGAGTACTTGAAGATGCAGTCCCATGAATTTCACTGCTTTTGTTTTCAACATGTTCCCTCGTGAACCTGTCACCCAATTCCTTGTCTGCCAAGAGAGGTTGATCTTTGATTAGACCCTAAATTCTAGCATTTTGTCCCATATTGTCGCATCTGTCTTGATGAAGCTTGATGATTAGAATTCTTAACTCTTCTTGCCCCCGAGTTAAATTTTGGATAAGATCCATCTGACCCATCATCTGGATTCTCATCGTTGCCATCTCAGCTTGCAATTGTTCCAACTAGTCATCCCTGTTTTCTTCAGGATTCTTCTTGTTCATACTCTCAGTGAGGAGTGCTTTCAATTCTTTTTCCCCCTGGATAGGTTCAGGAACATTTCTTGGAACTGAGCATTTTGGATCTGAAGATCTTTGCCATTCTGTTTGAGATCCATTTTTCTGCTCTAATAAACAGCGAGAAAAAGAGAAACATGTCTTGAGAATTACCTGTCATGTAATGACACGCATGATATGTAAATGCAATGTTTTCAAGGATCTCACAGGGTAAACACAAGAAAATGTTAGAAACTGAATTCGACTGCAGCTTTGATTGAAGAACTTCGTATCGTTGAATATCCTTCTACAAGAATCAAGCTTACCATGTCGAGTGGGTCCTAGCCATTGACTCAATATGTCGTTCTTTGGTATTTTATGGCATCTAGTTAGAGGAAAATAAATCCCCTTGCGCCTTGATAGACGCCTGGTTCAAAATAACCATGTACCACATGCCCTTGAGATCCTTGAAATGGTTATTGAAAATGATTTGTGTAATGATGTCATGATGTTATGATGTCATGTCCGAACAATTTAATCATACACAAACAAAACACAAAAGGCCTTAAGTTCATGCTTGTATGGAGTTTACAGGTAAGTACCCTCTTGAGTTAAGTTAGATCAACCTGTCCTAAAAGAAGTAATCGGGTTCTAGGAATCTTATATCACTGATTTTTCTCTCAGGCATTGTTTTAGCTCAGGCATCTGATTTACGGACTAAATACCCCATAAGTCCAATCTTAATGAGTGTAGCATTCAATATCAACCAACTTTAGTCTGCACTAAAGTCGGCCATCTCACTACTTTCTAATGGCTAAGTTATATCAACTAAGGTTATAAGGCTAGTTAGTGCTTATGACACCACGCGGCAGCCCAGCATTCTCCTTGACTGAATCAAGGGACACCGGCACAAACCAATGTGTCTCACTAATGTAGCCATTGTTTCAACCATATTGGTCTACACCGTACAGTTTTCATGATCTATTGCTACTTACCTAAAAATGCCCCTAGGTCCAAGTTTAGGATCTATACAAGAAAAAAAACCAAGCATATCCCTAAATATAAAGCATATAAAGCAAGCAAGTAAAGAAATAAAGGTGAACTATCTCTATAGGTAACCCCACTTTTAGTTTAGTTTTCCCTAGTAAAGTCGTCGGTTCTGTTATACGGTGGGAGAACTGACTTTTAGGTTTTGCGTTTTATTGCAAATGTTGCGGATAGCAAGAGTCGCCACCGACTTTTCTTTTATCCAATAAAGGAAAGGGTGAAAATAACAGGAAAGACCTTTTGATAATTTTATGAGTAAGGGGGGTAGGTTATGAAAAGGGAAGGTATTATCACCCTTTTCATCCGTAGTTATCTACGGGCTCTTAATCGCTAGCTTGCTTTTTAAAATGCTTTGTGTTTGTGTATGTTTGAAAATATTTTGAAAATGCCTAAGTGCAGAAATTTGGTAGTAATTCTAATATCGTTGAGAATGTATAAAAATGTTTTCTTTTGAAAATATTTCAGAAAAGTATTTGTGTGAAAAGATGTTTTGTTTTTAAAATTTTATGAGCAAGCGACTACGAGCGTTCTACCTACTCATAAAACTCTTTGTTCTTTTCCTCCTCCTTTAAATAGTGCTACCCTACCATTAGTTAGTAGGAATCCCTATCATTGGATGTGAAGGACAGGCGTGGGTCATCGTACAGTCAAAGAAGGCAACTTATAGGACGCTTTAGCAATTTTTGTAAGGGATTATGATCATTTATGAAGGCAGCATCGAAGGGTCATCGAAGGACTACGATATTTTAACCGAGGGTCTTTTCTAAAGCCTCCCTACGTTCTAGGGACATGAATGTTTAAAACCCAGGAAACAAGTGAGGGTAACCCTAGAGGTGCGCGTGTGCAAAGTGTGTTATAATTTCAATTATTTGTCGTGAGATTAGGTTTTCTAACGTTTGTTTTTACGTCTTGCCATGCACGCCTAATTAATCTAGCAGTTAAATATATACATGTTCAAGATCTTAAAGGATTTAAGATCCTTTGATCTCCTTATATATTAGATAGTAAGGCATCACCTTTGGTGTTATTAGGCTTGTACAATCATTCTAAACTATAGTGAAATCTCTTCCGTGTTGGCAAGAGGACTAGAGTACTCTCGATCTGTGAGGAGAACCAATATATATCTGGTGCTCATTTACTTTCCTCATTTTATTGCTTTCAACACCATAATCATAAAAATATAAAATTTAAAATAGAAGGAAAAGATTAACCATCACCTAATTCACCCCCCCCCCTCTTAGGCGCATTATTAACTTACATAAATAAGCACAATTATTTTTATCTCAGTTTGTTGTTAACTAAGCTACTCAAGTTCACTCCCTCAATGATGATTTCTCCTTCAACAAGAACTTAATAAACTATAACCAAACTGATTACAGACAACCCACAATAAGGTTGATCAACCTTATTGTCACCCCCAATAAGTCTTTCGATCCTTATTGCAAATCCACTAAAACCGCAGAAAGAGTCTTCTTAAGATCAGATCTCCACTCTGTCTCTCAATGTATCATTCAACAACAGTTGAGTACTTTCAGTGTATTACATATTTGCTTCTTTTAAGCAGATTAGAAAAAAATTTCAGTACAACGAAAAACACCTAAGTGTTCTACCGCAAGATACGAGCAACAACTCCTTGCTTATTTACAAAACTATACATAGAAGATTTTCTCTAAAAAGTTTGCACATCGCTTTGGTGTAGTTTTTCTTTATCTTGATTTGATTTGATATATTTTGTGTAATGTTGATTCTTACTTTTTTCCAGCTTCCAAGTCTTCCTTTTATAGCTTATAAAAGAGATCTGTTGAAAGGGTAGTAAGGTAATCAGAAATCTAGTTGTGTGTTCTCAACAGTCATAATGAGAGTGGCTATAGTATAGTACAAAAATAATTATCCTTACGCCACCCTAGAGGTTAGAAGTCACAGACCACTTTATGTATCTTTTATACACCACCACACGTTAACCATTTTGAACTTCTTCTTATCTTCAGAGACTTTAGATATTTGAATGTTGAATGTTGAATCTTGTTGTAGAAGAATCTTTCTTAAGTCTTAGAACCTAAGTCTTGGAGTCTTTAGAACTTGTCCTATCAGAACCTTGTCTTCAGAGTCTTTAGCACTTGGTTGTAAGAACTTTCTTTTCTTCAAATCATTAGAACTTGTTTAGTAGAACCTCGTCTTCTAAGTCTTCAAAACTTTGTAAAACACTGAAGTAAATCTTTAGAAGGCCTCCAAAGCTTAACCATAAAGTCACAAACAGAACCTCACTTACTAACGTTCTTTAGACACATTGCAGAAGATGGATTCCAGAATATTGACTTCAACTGTAACATGTAAACACATGTTTTCTTCCAGTAGTGCATGTTCAGAACCTGATAACGTCACACACCTTGATGTCAGAGTCAGAACATTACAGCAACAACTACACACTTGAACAAACCATTAGAGTATACAATTGTTCTTAAAGATAACATGTAAAGTTATCATCAAAATATTAAGGACAAATGTAGAAACACTTCTTGTTCTTACAATAGCTTAGCCAGGTTTTATATATATGATTGAACCTAAGGCTATTTGGTTAAAGAAAAATGTATCCACAAAGTCTTCCCTTTTTGTTTGTTCTATTCTTTCCTCTTTGCATTTTTTTATCAATGGTGTAGTGAGGCTATGTCATTTTCTTTTTCAGACTTTTCTTACTTTTATTTTTCTTTGCTCATTATTTCTCGCTTTTCTTGTTAATTTGCATAAACTCTCCCCAACTTATGATTTTCATCATTCTTTTCCACGATTGTATCTTTCAAAAGTAAGTTTCTCCAAGCTCATTTTTATTTGGTTTTCCAAAAAGTGTGAATGGATAAGTTGATATTCATGTATCACATTTTCACTAAATGGTTGTCATAGTGTATTTATTGTTTGACCCATTTGTTTTATTTTTTCGTTCAATGGGGTTTTGTAAAATACTCACTCATGTCACAGGGTATAATGAGGTTTTTTGGTTTGAGTGGTTTTTCTCATGAAGAACAAATTGCCTTGATCATCTTTATACTTTTCAAAAAATTCAAAAATAATTTTTAACGTTCCATATGAATCAGTCTAGTTTCAATCAAGGATTATTATCTCATGAACTCTTTTTAGTACACAATAGAAGGTTTCTCATTTTTTCTATTTTCAACTATATGATTCAAGCAAGAAGGTATGTATTTGTAAAATTGAAGCATGAAATGAATTTTAAAGAGCCACATATTTCAAAATCATTTTATCATTCTACAAAGCTTTATAAAACATGTATCATTGCCTTGTGAATTTTGTCCGAATTTTGTCATTACCACCTGTTGTACCCCAAAATTTACCTTCTCATTTTTCAAAGATACCTCCTCATGCTCCTAGGGTTTTCAATTGCTCAAGACTACTCAAAAGTTGATCATACAAACTCTCCTCTCCTAAGAAATTGACCTACAACTAGGGTTTTGTGTTTCTCAAATAAAATTAAGCTTTTAATGCCTCAAGTGGGTTCCATGATTCCTCATATGCTTCAAAATACCCTCATGACAAGTTTCAAGCCTTGCATCACAAGTTTGCTCAGTCATTTGCTCACATGATTGAAAATAAATTGTATTTGATAAAAAATTCAATTGTGGTCAACATACATTCAAAACTCAAGAGTTTTGGTCAACATCAAGATTTTGAAGTCACATTCTTCATTTGATCAAGGGTTGATCATGATTCATCAAGAAAACTCAAGATTCATCAAAAGTCAAAAGTTACCAAATTAGGCTTTTCTTAAGGAGAAGTTAATTGAACTTTGACCAAGCATAAATTTCACATAATTCATTGTAAAATTCTCAACCAAGGCTCATTTTGAAGGAAATTCAATTCCCTACAACTTTGTCTCTCTAAGCTCGAGTCCAAAAAATGCTTCATTTGAGAGATATGGACCAAAACATTACAAGTCATTTTAGAGTCAACAAAAAGACATCTTTTGTCAAAGCAATTTACATCAAGATAAAGTCTTCAAATAAAAAATGACCAATATAGATATTGTATGGGACATCTTGAGGTTTCCAAAAAATCCTAGATCGCCTTCATATGATAAAAATTGAGTGAGATATGATTGGTGCAAGTTCGGCTATTTTGAGGAAATGCATGAAGTCCAAATTGAGCAAATTTGAATTTTTGGGCTAATGGGCTTATCTTTTAAGGTCCAAACATGTTTCTGAACTCATAGTAGACTCCTAAATCAACTCATTTATTATTATGGTTTTTATTTCTTTTTATTTTGATTTTTATTCATTTAAAAGCAAAATAAATCAAATAAGATATAAAATAAATGATACAAGGTGTGGGGATCTATTTTGAATCAAATCATGAGTCCAATATCATATAATCATGCTAAAAAATCATGAGGGATCTTGAATATTGGATTTGGCACAAGATTGAGCTAAAAAAGATATGTTTCCATACAAAAAAAATCAAATCAAATATTTTGTCATGAAATACAAAGATTTGATTCATGTTTGTTGACCTAATTCATGGCCTATAAATAGAGAACACATTCAGGCCATGAAAGATCACGAAATTGCCTCCAAAGAAAGTCTTAAGAAATCACAAAAATTTAAGAAAAAGTGAGCAATCGAATTCCAAATTTCAAGCAGTTTCAGTCCAAACCAAAGCCAGCATTCGCTTCTTGAGGATAAAAGGAGTTGATCCAAGTCATTTTCTAACAATTCCACGTCCAAAACAACCACTTCCATGCATTGTCAGTTTCATGTTTTTGTGTGAAATTCATATTTTATTAATCATGATGCTTTGATTTAAACTAACAATTCTAATGTGTTCCTGAGATGAATTAATGCAGGTTTAACATATATTATGCAGCGCCTATTCTCAAACACCAACGAGCGTCTGGCTTAGTGGCAAGCGATGCAATAAAAAGCCAGGAGGGTGTGGGTTCAACACCCATCCCATGCAGTTTTTTTTTAATTTTTGTCTTAACCTAGTTTCTTTCCTTTTTCTCTTTTCTAACCTTATTTTTTTAATTAACCAATTATAAAACTAACCTAAATTTTTTACTAATAAATTTTTGTCATATTTTTTATTTACTAATTAATTAGGATAATTAATATTTTCCTAAATATTAAAATCAATTAGAATTTAGGTTTTAATTACTATTATCATTTAAATTATTTTCTATAAAAACACAAAAACACAAACTTAGGTTTTATAACATTCAAACATTTTTCTAAACATTTTCTTATTTCTTTTTGCTATTTATTTTCTTAGAAAATTTTATAGGTTACACTCTTCAATTGTAATAGCTTAGATTTATTTTCTCGCGCTTTTTCTCTATTATGTATCTGCTTCCACGATGTAATAGTTTTAGGGTTTACTTTCCTGCATTTTCCTGCTTATGTAATTTCCCTAAAGCCCTGTAATAGCTTATGTCTTTATATTCCGCAGTTTATTTTTCCTGCTATATTTTATATTGCTAGCAACTGGGGTTTGTATGGCAAGATTAAAAACAATCATAGAAAAACCCTAACTTTCAAGACTAAATAAATGAAACTAACACACTTTGCACACTTACATCTTTAGGGTAACCTCTCTTGATGTCTAACGAATATTGGTTACGTCCCTCGAAAGTAGGGATACTTTAGCAAAAGACCCTCGATCAAATCATCATCATACAAAAGATCATAGTCCCTCAATGTCCCTCGAGTTGCCTACGGAAAAATGATCTACTCCCTCAAGTTGCCTACGAATAATATGATGACAGTCCCTTACGAAATTGCTAAAGTATCCTTACATGTTGCCTTTGATGACCATACAATGACCCTACGCATGTCACTTCACATCCAATAGATAGGGTTACCTACCAAATAATGGTATGGATAGCATTATATCTAAAGAAGAGGGAAAGAAATAAGAACGACCTTTAGTGGGTAAGGACTCTTAAATGCTTGCTCACAAAACAAAACATTTTCTCACATCACACTTTCAAAATAAATATTTTCAAACAAACACTTTGTAAACATTCTTGAGGACTGATATAAGAATTATTACAAAGTTAGCATTACATTTGCAATTTCAAAATATTTTCAAACAAATCACATACACAAAGCATGTTTTCAAAAGTGAGCTAAGCAATTAAGAGCCTGTAGATAACTACGGATGAAAAGGGTGCTAACACTTTCCCTTTTTATAACTTACCCCCCGAACTCAAAATCTATCAAGTTATTTCCTGTTCTTTTCACCCTTTCTTTATTAGATAAAAGAAAAGTCGGTGGCGACTCTTGCTATTCGCATATTTCGATAAAACCAAAAAGTCAGTTCTCCTACTGTATTATAGAACTGGCGACTCTGTTGGGGATTACTACTTAAAAAAAAGGGGTTGCCTTAGAGTTTAAGATCACTTTTACTTGCTATAATTATTTGCTTTTCTTGCATTATTTTAAGGGGTTTGCTTGGGTTTAATTTCTTGTAAGATCCTACACCCGGATCTAGGGATGCCTTAGGTAAGTAGCAATAGATCATAAAGCTTGTACGGCATAGACCGATATGGATAATATGATGGATACGTTAGTGTGACACTTTGTTTTGTACTGATGTTCCTTGAGTCAGTCAAGGATAACACTAGGCTTCCGCGTGGTTTCATTAATACTAAATGACTTTTAGAACCTTAATTGACACATCTTGGCCATTATAAGGTAGTGAGATAGTCGCTTTGGTGCAGTCCAAGTTTGGTTGATACTCGAAACTACACTCATTGAGATTTGACTTTTGGGATGTTTTGGTGGCAAGCCAGTAATCGTGCTAAAATAAAGCCTGCGAGAAAGATCGGCGATATGAGATTCCTAGAACCTGGTTACTATTTTAGGATAGGTTGAGCCAACTTAACTTTAATGGGGAAGGGTACTTACCTATGGACTTCATGCAAGCCTTTAAACTTAAGGCTACTTACGTGACTTGTTTGCATTCACTATCTAACAACTTGAACTCCCTGCAGGATTTGTTTGTATAAACTCACTTATTCTTATCACCTTATGCTTTTGCTCAGTGCATGCCATACACATCATGTCATTTCATAACATAGCATTTTTACAAACCATTTCAAGGATCTTAGGGATTTATGGTGCAATATTTGCAGGATTGTTATAAGCCAAATTTCTATAAAGGGGCAAGAGGATTTATTTTCTTCTAGCCAAATTCCATCAAGATCAAAGTACATTTTATTGAGTCAGAGGATATGACCCACTTGATATGGTGAGCTTGATTCTTATAGAAGAACATTTAAAGATGAAAACTCAAAGTTCTTCAGACAAAGCTGCAATCAAATTCAAATTCAATGTTTCAAACTAGATTCCCTAAAGATCCTTGAAAACATTGCATACATATTTATTACACATGTCATTACATAACAGTTCTCAAGACATATTTCTCATCTCCTTGTTGTTTATTTCAGCAGAAATGGCTCTCAAACAGACAGTCAAAGAACTCCAGGCTTAGAATGCTCAGTTCCAAGAAATGTTCCTAAGCTTAGCCAAGGGGCAAGAAGAATTGAAGGCGCTCATCGCTAAAGAGAAGAAGAAGAAGACAAAGAAACCAATTGGCCTTATCAACATGGGGAGGAGATTCATAGGTCTGACTAAACAAGTCAAGAAAATCGACCTCCCTGAGGACAATGATAATGGAAAGGATGACAACAATGAAAGTGACAAAATTGATGAAAACAACAATCATGGTTCTGTCAAATACTCTGATGGAGAGGAAGAAGATTATTTGGATGAACAATATCCCTATGTTGATGAGAATTATAAGTTGTTAGAAGAGCGTCTAAAAGCTACGGAGATCCAGGAGTTGCCTGGCTTGTACTTTGAAGAGTTGGGTCTAGTTTCAGGAGTCGTCATTCCTCCCAAGTTCAAAACTCCTACCTTTGCTAAGTATGACGGTGGTTCTTGCCCAAAGCTGTATCTGAGGTCACACACTGCTGATAAGAAATTGTGGATTCATTTCCTCCATGAGAGCCAATCTGGAACATAGTTGGAATGGTTCTATCAACTAGAAGGGACCAATGTTCATACCTGGGAAGATTTGGTTGCCGCTTTCTACAAGAAGTACCAGCATAATGTTGACCTCCCACTCGTATGCAATTGTAGAGTATGTCCACGGGCTCTAATAAAAGTTTCAAAGAGTACGCCCAGAAATGGAGAGATCTTGCAGGCAGAGTTCAACCTCCTTTAGCTGATAGGGAATTGGTTGACATGTTCATGAGCATGCTGTTCGGTCCTTTATATAGCCACCTACTTGAAAATTCTTTAGCTGGTTTCATTGAATTGATATTGACAGGGGAACATGTTAATAATGGAATCAAAAGTGGTAAAACCCAAGTGGCTACATCTTCAAATACTCAGAAGAAGTCGTACAATAGGAAGAAAACGTCTAATATTGTGTACAGCCAAAAAGGTCGTAATAAGAGTAACTGCAACCAATCTTTGGGGGCAGTTATGATCTCTAATCTTGCGCCAGTACAACAATAACAACAAGGTAATCAGCATAAGCAGGATACACCCAAAAGACAATTTACCAAAATCAACATGTCATTGGCTCAAGCGTTGCAACACATGTTGAAGGAAGAGTTCATTACATTGAAGGATCCTCCTCGGAATCCCAATACTTCTGCTCCTAGCTATCATCCCAATACAAGGTGTGCATACTATTCTAATAGTCCTAGACATGATACGAATGGATGTTAGGCATTGAAGAATAACATTCAAGATATGATTGATGCTAAGGAGATTAAGTTTGACCCTTCTGAGACTTCTAATGTGATCATTGATCCCATGCGAAATCATGACTAAGATTGAGAGCGTCCAATTCATTTGAATTTTCAGTTGTAATTTTCTTTTGTTTGTTCGAACACTTATCTTTATGTAAAACTTTGGTTTTTTCCCATGAATGCATTGCATATGTTTGTCTTGAATTGATCCATTCATTTCACTATATTTAAATTGTGCTTTTTACTTCCTTTTTGTGATATTCAACTCTCGTTAAAGCTATAAGCCTTTAGAGGGAAGATAAGGAAAACGATATCATAATCTCATACAATATGCTTTTGAATGGACCTTGCTGACGATGTACAGGCATTGCTTCAATTCCTAAAAAGTGGAGATATAAGGAAGTTAATCCCTAGTCAACCCCTTTGAGCCTAAGAAGGAGGAGTTTTTTTCACGCAAATTGAAACCCTTAATTATAACCTAGGGCAGGATAGTTTCTCAGTTAATTCAATTGTGCATTCAATCGCAAGATCAACCTTTGTACACGATGAGTAGTGTCGAAGATATTCTTCTAAATCAAAAACCGATGATGGTTCCCTATAATCATTAAGTCGGGAAATTATTATCTATCAAAAAAGAAGGTCCTCTAAGTCAAAACCTATGAAGGAGACTTAATAAAAAAACGGGGGCATCCCGCTGACTGTAATCTCAAACGAAACAGTTCAGGCAAAAGTTAGGGATATTAAAGTAAAAAAGAGGTTGCTACAAATCCTCAACAAAAGGAATATATTGCAAAAAAAAAGATTTCCTTCTCAAATAAACTTTTAGTTTCTGAACCATCACTGAGTATCAACGCTATAATGCGAAACTCTATTAGAACCTAAATGCATAATTAACTGACTATAAGACTGAAGGACATCATGGAGAACGGTTTGGGTACAAATAAAATTTGATCCTTTATCTTTTGTTTCATAAACCATGAACCAGACCACGTTACAACCCTTAAAAGTCCTAAATAAAGCATGGGTTAGTTCGAAAGCATACTGTTACAAAAAGGTATCCTGACTCCTGTAAGGCTTACTATAAATCCTGAGTTGATATCACATTCTTACAAATTTAGTTTTTCTAAAAAAATGAATTTTTTAAACTTCAAGACAGACATAAGCTTTTCATTTTAATACAATTGTTTGCATATGACTAAGTTTTTAACAGCAGAGATTCGCATGACGAATATTCAATGAACGAAAATCCTCCCAATGGATAGAGTTACTTCAGATGATGCGTCAAAGAGAAAGACACTTTCCATAACAGGCCTTTCATGGACCCAATTGGTTATAAATCAAGGGGCGTGACATGTTATTGTCCAACTCATTTATGGCAGTCAAGTCAAGATTCAAAGAATCTCTCAAAAGTGTTGAATAGCCATGGGAAGGTCTCTATCTAAATCACTTGGGGCATGTTACATTAATCGTTAGTTTCAGCAAAAGCCATTATGAAATTTGAATCTTTGGTATCACCAAATTTCTTGTCTGTATCAGTAGTATCAGATGGTGTCATTCTGTCGTGACAGTTCTTAGTAAATAATGAGGAAAGTCAAGACTATCAGAAACTTGGCAATCAATGGTTGATCAATAACTTCAAACATCGGGTGCACCAGACTCACCACGGGGGGAAATGGACTCCTGCATACGAAGAGCCACATATGATCAAGAAATATTTTCTGGCAGTGCTACAACACTTACTACCATGGACAATGAAAATTCTCCGCGCCCTATGAACGCGGGCATAGTCAAAATACTACGCATGAAAAAGAGATCCGCTAGGTTGATTGGCCTAGGCAAAAATAAGGGCATCCCAACAAACCAAAAGTGTTCGGGAAAAAATTAGGGACATATAAATAAAATTATACACCTGGCAAGTTGAAAACCTGAGAAGGCAGCTTGGGAAAAAAAGGGTATCCTGATGGACTGAAAATTTAAAAAAGACTATCCAGGAAAAGTTAGGGATTAAAGCATACAACTATGTCCCGTTATCTCATCACTTGTTTATCACTTTGATCAGAATTTACTAAAGACTCTAGGAGTTGGGATAATGTTCAAGTCATCCAAAAATCCCCACATATCAATCTCCACGGAACTATCTCTACAGAGCTATCTTCACAAGCACATCCATTAGAGATATATTCCCCAAAAAATCTAATATGCCATCAGACAGAAATTGGGGCATCTTCCAGCGTTTCACCTCTATATCTGTGATGGATAGCTCGACATGACCATCTTCCCTAATAGGTCCCCTAGGAGATAAGGAAGTTTGATCATTTCCCCAACATACAGTGGAGACTTCCTCAGCGCAGCCTATGAAATTCCAATCCCCATCAGAGTTTATTTCCTCAATGCGTGTTGCAACCGGTTTTTTAATTGAGAGTCACCACCCTTGATTTTTATCCTAAAGGAAGGGAATATAAAGGAATAACCCTAAAATTAAGAGATTCTAGATTTGGACTTGGTTTTACACGAGGGGAAGGTGTTAGGAACCCCTTATCTACCTTGTTCGCAAGGATACTATGTTTAGAAGCGCGATGTTTAGGAAATAAGGTTTTTAATTATTATTGGGAAAAAGGGTTTGCATTTTATTTAGGGGGACTCACCATGATTTTGATCGTATGCCTATGTATCCTCCTAGAAGGAATCAGAGTCCAATTTCGTAGTTCGCAGAGTTGTTTGTATTTTTTATGGACTGTGAAATATATTTTGAATTCTCGCGTATGTGGTCTAAGAGTATGAATAAGCGGAGTTTGTTTAGACCAAGTATGCAGTTAACTTAAATATATTCGCATTCCTTTTCGAACATTAATGTTAAATTAATTTATTGTGAAAAATAGTTTGGTGAACGTTTGAATATTTTTAAACGTATAGCGGAGGAGTCTGGTATAGCCTTCTCATCACGTGGCCAGATATTGGCCACGTGTCGCTTACAAATGTAGCAATTTAGTGAATCACAGGTTTTAATATTTTGACATAAAATATTAAATTAATTTAATGATGAAAAATGTTTTAATGAATTTAGAAAATTATATAATAATTAATGATAATAAATATAATATTTAAATATGATATATATATATATATATATATATATATATATATATATATATATATATATATATATATATATATATATATATATATATATATATATATATATATATATATATATATATATATATATATATATATATATATATATATATATATATATATATATATATATATATATATATATATATATATATATATATATATATATATATATATATATATATATATATATATATATATATATATATATATATCATTATAATCGAAGAAAAATATAAAAATATGAAAATAATAAAAATAAATAGAAGGAATAAAGTAATTTTAAAAAACATAGAGGTGGGTGTAAAATATAAAACGGTAGTAAAAAAGTAAGGTGTTAATAGAAAGAGCCTGAATTCAAATTTTGAATTCAAACCCAGAAGGCCAAGAGGGTGCACATTAGAACTAGTTAGTAAAAACAAAGGGGGTAGGGAGTCAGGGGACTGATGGGTTTGTAGGATGGTGGGGGGAGGAGGCTCAATCAATATTTATTAAAACATGAGAGAGTAAAAATTAAGACAAGGGTGGTATGGATCTGGGTCGGGCCCAAGGCAAAGGGTTTCGGTAAGCACAATATATTTTTTTCATTACAAAACAAAAAAAACATTACATTGTTCTTCTCTCTCTCTCTTCCTCGTCGTTCCCTTCTCTCTTTTCTATTTCCTCTCACCCACAAATCCTAGGAACCAGAACTAGCGGCAGCAATGCCCGTCCCTCCGGTCACATTTTTTTGTTTCTTGAGTTTTGATTTACTAACCCTCTTCCTCTATTTGGCAGGTGCGAGACAACGGCAGGGATGAAGAGGGAGGGAGTGAAAGCGGAAAGTGGTGGTCTGTGTATGGTCGTGGTTCGACAGAGATGCTCCCGTCATGGTGTTGTCGGAGTTGTAATGAAAATGGTTGTGCGACGTGGATGTCCGAGGGATTCTGATCTGAAACAAATTTATTTTCGAATTTCAACCAATTTCTTTTGTTTCTCTTTTTCTTTTTTGTATTGTTCTCTCCCCCTCGTTCTCTGTAATGTTGTTTATTTTTATAATGATTTTAGGAATTCGATTTAGGAAAGGAAGTTATGTGTTTTGATTATTCTTGATTTTGATTAGTAAACTTGTATTAATTTGTTTTTAATTATATTGAATCAGTATTTGAATGCTTAATAAAGTTGTTTCTATTTTGAGTTGATTTTGTCTGTGTTATGCATCCGCCACGATTCTGGGAAAGGAAAGAATTGGAAGAACAATCAGACACACGCGCCTGATCTGCACAGTAAATGTTTGTTTTTTGGAACAACCAAAAAAACAAAACGCACTATTAGGCCATAACAATATTTGGGCCAGCAATCTGTTTTGCTTTTCTATTTTATTGGGCCAACATGTTTTCCTAATTTGCTAGTTAAATAAAACAAAAAAAAATCAATAATTAATAAAATAGTTTCTCAAAAAATGGAAATGGGCCAGATGTTTTGGTCATTGGTCTTGCTTGCTTTATCATTTGGATTCACAACAAAAATGCCTCTATTTCAAATGGCTAGTCTTGGGCCGTAAAAGAAACTCCTTACTTCTTTTTTTATCAATAAAACAAAAACAATCTCAATTAAGCTTTAATATTAAAACCAATAAAAATTGATGGTGATGTTGATAATAATAACAAAGTTGTTAAAAATAAAATAATCTCTTCCAACTTAAAAAAAATAATGGGCCACCTTATTTTAATTCATTGGGCCTAAAAAAAAAAGAATTGTTCACCTCCTTTGATTAGAATAATGCACCTCCCATTTTTTACTTGAAATGGGCTTCTCTTTTAAAAACCTAATGGACCATCTAATATTGATGGTCCATTTTAAATCAATACACCCCTCTTTAATGTTTTGCACCCCCGTAGAAACAGAAACTAAATAAATGATGTATTGAATAGAAAACCCAAATATAATAAAAGTGTGTGGATAGTTTGGGGTATGACAGTTTCCCCTATTTAATCACATTTCGATTGAATAGTGCGAGAATACATAGGTCTCACACATTTAATCAAAAGTTTATTAAATATTGGAAAACCTCAGGATTTGTCCGAGCTAGTATAAGAATATGTTGTACATTGGTCCTATGAGTGTGAAGAATAGGCATAGATGATGATGTATCATGCTACCAGTGTTTGGACTAAAGTTGATAGAATTAAGACTCGACGACGCGGATAACTCGTCGGTATCTGGGAGATTGTAAGTTTTTGCGTTTTTACCGTAACCTAGGAGGTAAATGATACAAGTATTGAAAAGCTGACCTACTAATGCTAGGAGACTAATATAGTAAGTTTGTGACACAGTTTTTATATATCCATCACAACCTAGGGGATGAATAACAAAGTTTGATAACACATTACTGCATGGAGACTAATGCAATGGATTATGCAAATTTCGTTATGATTACTACAACCTAGGGAGTAAACAGTACGAGGATGCATCTGTGCATTTATCACAACCTAGGGGATAAAAAACAACAGGCGTGGGCTTACGTTATCCATCGCACACTTGGGGATGAATAATATAACCTTGAAGATTTGAATATCTATCGCAACCTAGGGGATAGATAATTGAAAAAGCTTGAAACCAGATATTTGGAACTTGGAATGACGACGTTGGTTGTTTCAGCCCTCAACCAATATTTGATAACCAAACGTAATATGCTAGATTTGAAACGATGGAACCCAAAGTTTCCTGATGGTGTCAGTTGTGTCGTCCTCAACTATGACTATCAACAAGAAGAAATACCACAAACTCACAATGATGTTGGTTGTGTCGTGTCAACCAAAGCCATCAATATGAATAAAATACCCCAAACTCACAATGATGTTGGTTGTGTCGTGTCAACCAAAGCCATCAATATGAATAAAATACCCCAAACTCACGATGATGTTTGTCGTGTCGTCTCAACCATAACCATCAACATGAAGAAAATAAACCCCAAAATCATGATGATGTCGGTCGTGATCAACCAGGAGAATCAACTGCCGAGATTCAATTTGAGTTACCTTCTACCAAGGTCTTCCGGATAATCAATTGTCGTGATCAACCAGGATAATCTACTGCCGAGATTCAATGTAGAATTTGTAGCTTGATCGACAATGATGATTGCCTTCACATAAAAACGGGGTTTCATGTTGTGCGTGAAAATTTGATTAATGCATGAAATATGATTATTGATTGATCTATGTGATGAATTACTTGGATATATGTGAATGGATGTTGGATTTTGAAATGAGAATGTGTAATTGGGATTTTTGAGATATGCTTAAGCCATGATGTTCGAAGTTGTCATATGGATGAAATGATATGTATAGCTTGATTTTGGATCGAGGAGCCCTAATGCATGATTTATGCCGCCTTATGCTTTATGATTATAACTTGATTGCTCTTTTTTGAATCATTCCCCTGTGATGGGTCATGGATGCTTAAAGCGAGGAGGTTCGCATGTGCGACAAGGTTGCTTGTTGCATGGTGGTTGAATGTTGTACTATCATTATTTCTTGATACTCGATTTGAACTTGCAGACTGCTGATGTGGAAGAAAGAGCCACTGGAGGTTGTGAAAGTACACAGAGAGCTTTCCCCTATGTGGATTGTTTTCCCCTAATTTATTGGTAGGGTCTTAGAGAAGATTCTCATTGATATGAGCTTGGAAATAGTTTTATCATAATGTGAATGACCCCACTATATTATGCCCCTGATTAAAAGATTCTTGAAAATGTTTGGCTTTGAGGGACCCTTTTGTATCAACTCCTTTTTCTCGAGTCTCGTAGTAATTTTCCCCAACATTCAAAATTTGAAATACATTCCCCTCGATCTCCATGATCTTGAGGAAGTACCTTTAGAACGAACTTTAGACTTCACCATGAACTTCACATAGGTTTCCCCAAGTATTTGCAGCTTTGAAAAGTTTGTACTTGAAGTTTCTTGAAGAAATTGGACCCTACGTGCAGTAGGATGAACTTGATACGTATTGCTCCAAACATTTTAGTATTGGAAGGTTGCTCCTTCTTATCGATGCCTTGAGAAGCTTGTTAACATGAGGAAACCGACTCATACCCTATTGCGATATTATTTTATTAAGGAATGATCCTTCGAAGAGTATGCCCTTTGTTGAATAGTGCTTTGAAATTTGATCCACGTTGGTTGAACCTCTGAACGATTGCCCCTAGTCAATAGTATCTCCATGTGAAACGCCTACAATCATTAGTATTTGCCCTTGTTTACAGGGATCCCCTTAGATGTTTTTCCCCTAGTTACAAGCTTCTTGGAAAGGTTGCCTTTGATCGGACCTTTTCGAAATCTCTTTGATGCTAAGTATTGATTCGTAGATAAAATTGTACATTTTTAAAAAAGAAATTTCATTTGATGCACATGCAAGTTCTTGAAATCGAAATTGATTATTTGAAAAGAAGTGGAAGATTATAAGATGAATATTTGAAGAAACGAAGTAGTTAGAAATAATTTTAACAAACATAGGAGTCAGTTTAACATAGATCTTGTTTAGTATGCTTTCATAGTAAACCTAGCTTCAATTAGGACTTTTAAAGGTTGTAACATAGACATGGTTCGTGGTTTAAGAAACAAAATATATAAGGCTCAAAATTTATTTAGCCCACCTCATTCTCCTTGATGTTCTCCAATCCTAAGTTCAATCAATCCAATGGATGCATTTAATCCCCAAGAGAAGTTTTGTAATCGTGCAGATGATGAAAAGAGTAGGCAAAGATCCAAGCACCAATGAAAAGAATTGATAAGAACTAAGCATTGATAAGATCTAAGCATTGACAAGATCCAAGCATTGATGAGAAGCCCTGATGATTCTTAAGGTGGCAGTCACAAGATTGTTCTCCAATTTATTATTTTCAGTCCCTTACTTTTACACGGACCGAAAATTTTTTTTTAACCATCGTGATGCACTAACTTTTGCCTAAGTCAAGTTTTGATTTGCTTTGATTTACCTGGATTTCTCTATATTTCCTTTTTTTTTGCTTTTGATTTTGAAAATTGTGACTGCCATGCTGATTATTGTAAGCTTCGTCTTTATTGTTTTCCTCGATCTTGATTGATGTACTGGGGAAGAAGACGTCGTGGACTTTGTCTTTGTTGATTCCTCAATCTTGGATGATGAACGCAGGGAAGGTAATGTTCTTAAACCTTTTCTTAGATCATTTCCTCAAAGATGTATCAAGGAAAGAGATATGATTTAACCTTTGCTTAGATCGTTTTAGTTCTCCTGAGATTTGAATGCATCGTCGAATTAATTGAAATCTACCTTACCCCTGGTTAAGGTTAAGGTTTTTTTTAGAGAATAGAAAGAAATCTGACTTCTGGCTCGAAGTGGTTGACTACGGATTAACTCCTTATATCTCCATTGTTTAGGAATTGAAACAATGCCTTACATCGTCAGCTAAGCCTTACTATTAAAAAGCTTACATCAACAAAATTTAATTATTTTGTATTTTCACCATTCTCCGTCGAAGTTTTGTTAATTTGAAAATGGAAAAGAAGAGTGAAAATGGAAAGTCGTTGATTTTTTTTGTCGATTTCAAAAACATGCATGCTATTTTATTAGAATCACTTGACCAAACAGTACAAAGCTTATAACAAATAACACTTAGCGAGAAAGAAATTATAATTTGAAACAATCAAGCCTAATTATCCTAGAGATAAGATTTGGTAATGATCCACCAATCAGGGCGAGGGATTTTCCATCATATGCGGGCCATCTTCTTCAAAAGATAATTGCTTATTATCAATCAGCTCTTGTACCGCTTCTTTGAATGAGTTGCATTCTTCAATCGAATGCCCCGCTACTCCACCATGAAAATTACATTGAACATTCGGGTTGTACCAAGGAGGAAATGAAGACTTTATAAATCTGGTTTTTCCAGGGGTCATTGATGAATTTTGTACCAGATATGACCATAATTGATTGTATGTCAAAGGGATCGGGTCAAACTGGCGAGTTACCCCTTCCCGACTGTTTGGACGCCAATGTTGATTAGGGTGTTGATGGTGATTGTTTCGGTTCCGAGCCTTTCGATTCTGACGTCGATGTTGAGGTGAAATCTTAACATGTTGGTTATGTGGTATAGGCCATGGCTGCTGGTGTTGAAGACCAGAGGAGGGTTGTTGGCACATACCATCTACTGCATATGAATATTGATGATAAGGCACAGGAGACGGAGTTTCGGGAGCGTGGTAGGTTTACCATATTGCATTTGTTTCATTTTATTCTTCCTCTTAGAAATATCTAAGGGATTCACTAGTTGAGTTACTCGAGACGCTTCATATTTTTCTGATTTTGATGTCGCTCTCGATGCGTTCCCCAGCTATTACTAGGTCAGAGAAGCGTGATGGTATGTTGCCCAACATTTTTTCATAGTACTGACCTTGTAGGGTTCTCATGAACACGTCTACCAACTCCTTATCCAATAATAGCAGTTGTACTCGAGCATCCAACTCTCTCCATCTCTGCGTGTATTCTTTGAAAGATTCATTACCCCTCTGATATAAATCTTGCAATTGCATGCGAATTGGAGCCATGTCGATGTTGTATTGATAATGTCTCTGAAATTCCAAAGCCAAGTCTTTCCAGGTGGGAACATGGTTTCTTTCTAATTGTGTATACCATTCCAATGATGCTCCACTAAGACTGTCTTGAAAACAGTGGATAAGCAATTTGTCGTCGCGTGGGTATGCTGCCATCTTTCTAACATACATCTTAAAAGGGGTCGTAGGGAAACTAGTCCCTTTGTATTTTTCGAAATCTGACATCTTAAAATTCGAAGGAAATACCATGTCTTCAACCAAACACAAAGCATAAGTATCAAAGTTATAAGTATCTTGTACTTCTATGGCGCTAAGCCTCTTTTCCAGCATGCGGTATCTTTTGGTGTCTTCAAGATTTTCGGGTTCTTTAATGTTCATGATTAGGTCTGCCCCTGGAGATTTTGGCGTAGGGAATGCAAATTGATGATACTCAATAGATTCATGAGATGGAGTATACTCGTCTCGAAAAATTGTGTGTTATTGCACAACCAAGTTCTCCATTAAAGCCTGTACAGGATGAGGTCGGGTCTGAGCATTTTCTTGGGGTTTAATGATGTCTTCAGCTGTGGCTTCTTTACCTTCTTCCATTTTTATAGCTAACTTTACACTTTCTTTATGAGCTATCTCAAATTCACTCTGAGTATCGGGGAATCACCTTATTGGGTTATGGTTGAAATTTCTCTGCGAGTGGAAGAGATATGAGTTTTACGAGATAGATGAAAATGAAAATGTATGAAGATGCTTGGGTATGGAATAGTATACAAAAAATCCATGGATATGCAATGAGATGTAGACGTCATATGAGGGTAAGCGTAGGGGTATCTTATACGAGTTTAAAGATGATATCCTACTCTGACTCAGAAATTGAGACAGGAAGGGACTCCTTACGGACGAAGATGATGATAGACATATATTTGATGATAACCTACATTATATCAGATATTGAGACAGACATGAATTCCCTAAGGATTATGGCTAATGGAAAACTATGAGAATGTCCCTAAAGGATAGGGATGTGGTATATACGGAAGCGTTACGGGCTAAAGGCAGTAGTGGATGAAGAGATAACCCTTGCAGGTTTGTCGATTATAGTGGGATTTGTGAAAGGTATCCTTAGAAGGTAGGTTCTTATTATTGGCCTACGGATGTTCTACCCTTCCCATAAGGAGGTTTCCTTAAGGGCATCATGAATAACACTAGAGGTAAAGGCATAAGGGCCTCCCTTAAGCGGAGTCACTTTACAGACCGAAACTTTTGTCTCTAGGTCATGAAAGGTCTCATCATGAATTTTTGGTTTAAAGGTCGTACAAAGAGTCATAGGTGTAATTCTGAAGTCCTACTTCTCAAGAGAATGTCTCTCGAGAGGTATTCCTTTTGTGGAACTCCATCGACTCTAGGTGAAGTCATCACATAAACTCATAGGGTTGATGTAACCCCTTGGCTAATAGATGAACCTTCTTTCTAAGGATTTTGAGAATAATTTTGCAAAATCATAGATCCCACCACATATATATAAATACAATGAATAATAAAAATAAGCAAGAAAATAAATAAATAAATAAATAGGAAATAATAAAACCCAAAATAAATAAGAAAAAACCCTAAAAACCCTAAAATCGAAAGGTGGGACTTCTAAAGCTAGGGTTGAGTCCTCAGCAGAGTCTCCATCTGTTGCAACTGGTTTTTTTAATTGAGATTCTCCACCGTTTAGTTTTATCCTAAAGGAAGGGAATATAAAGGAATAATCCTAAAGTTCAGAGATTCTAGATTTGGACTCGGTTCTAGACGAGGGGAAGGTGTTAGGCACCCCTTATCTACCTTGTTCGCAAGGATACTAAGTTTAGAAGCGCGATGTTTAGGAAATAAGGTTTTTAATTATTATTGGGAAAAAGGGTTTGAATTTTATTTAGGGGGACTCGCCACGATTTTGATTGTATACCTACATACCCTCCTAGGAGGAATTAGAGTCTCATTTCGTAGTTCGCAGAGTTATTTGTACTTTTTATGGACTGCGAAATATATTTTGAATTTCCAGCATATGTGGTCTAATAGTATGAATAAGCGGAGTTTTTTTAGACCAACTATTCAGTTAAATATTCGCATTCCTTTTCGAAACTAATGTTGAATTAATTTATTGCAAAAAATAGTTTGGTGATCATTTGAATATTTTTAGGCATATAGTGCAGGAGTCTGATATAGCCTCCTTATCACGTGGCCAGATAATGGCCACGTGTGCTTACAAATGTAGCAATTTAGTGAATCGCGGGTTTTAATATTTTGATATAAAATATTAAATTAATTTAATGATGAAAAATGTTTTAATGAATTTAGAAAATTATATAATAATTAATTATAATAAATATAATATTTAAATATGTTAAATACATAATATATATATATATATATATATATATATATATATATATATATATATATATATATATATATATATATATATATATATATATATATATATATATATATAATCGAAGAAAAATATAAAAACATGAAAATAATAAAAATAAATGGAAGGAATAAAATAAATTATTTTTTTAACATAGAGGGGGTGTAAAATATAAAAGGGTAGTAAAAAGGTAAGGTGTTAATAGAAAGAGCCTGTATTCAGATTTTGAATTCAGGCCCAGAAGTCCGAGGGGGTGCGTATTAGAACTAGTCATTAAAAACAAAGGGTGTATGGAGTCAGGGGACGGATGGGTTTGTATGCTGGTGTGGGCGGAGGCCCAATCAATATTTGTTATAACATGAGAGAAAAAAATAAAGACAAGGGTGGTATGGATCTGGGTCGGACCCAAGGCAAATGGTTTGGGTAAGAACAATATATTTTTTTCATTACAAAACAAAAAAAATATTACATTGTTCTTCTCTCTCTCTCTCTCTGCTTCTCCGTTCCCTTCTCTCTTTTCTATTTCCTCTCACCCAAAAACCCTAGGAACCAGAACCAGCAACAGCGATGCCCGTCCCTCTGATCATGTTTTTTTTGTTTCTTGAGTTCCGATTTACTAATCCTCTCCCTCTGTTTGGCAGGTACGAGACAACGGCGAGGATGATAAGGGCGGGAGCAATAGCGGCAAGCAGTGGTCTGTGCATGGTCGTGGTTCAATGGAGATGCTCCCGTCGTGGTGTTGTCGGGGCTGCATGGAGAAGGGTTGTGCGACGCAGATGTCCAAGGGATTCAGATCCGAAACAAATTTATTTTCGAATTTCAACAAATTTCTTTTGTTTCTCTTTTTATTTTTTGTATTGTTCTCTCCCCCTCTTTCTTTGTAATGCTGTTTATTTTTATAATGATTTTAGGAATTCGATTTAGGAAAGGAAGTTATGTGTTTTGATTATTCTTGATTTTGATTAGGAAACTTGTATTGATTTGCTGTAAATATATTGAATCAGTCTTTAAATGCTTAATAAAGTCGTTTTTGTTTTGAGTTGATTTTGTTTGTGTTCTGCATCCGTCGTGATTCTGGGAAAGGAAATAATTGGAAGAACAATCAGACACATACGCCTGATCTGAACAGTAAATGTTTATTTTTTGGAACAAAAAAAAACAAAACACGCTCTTGGGCCATAATAATATTTGGGCCAGCGATCTATTTTGCTTTTTTGTTTTATTAGGACAACATGTTTTCCTAATTTGCTAGTTAAATAAAACAAAAAAAATCAATAATTAATAAAAACAGTTTCTCAAAAAATGGAAATGGGCCAGATGTTTTGGTCATTAGGCCTGCTTGCTTTATCATTTGGATTCACAACAAAAATTCCTCTATTTCAAATGGCTAGTCTATGGCCGTAAAACAAACTCCTTACTTCTATTTTGTGCAATAGAACAAAAACAATCACAACTAAGGTTTAATATTAAAACCAGTAAAAAGTGATGGCGATGTTGATAATAATAACAAAGTTGTTAAAAACAAAATAATCTCTTCCAACTTAAAAAAACAATGGGCCACCTTATTTTAATTTATTGGGCCTCAACAAAAACAAAATTGTTTACCTCATTTGATTAAAATAATGCACCTCCCATTTTGACTTGAAATTGGCTTCCCTTTTAAAAACCTAATGGACCATCCGATATTGATGGTCCATTTTAAATCAATACACCCCTCTTTAATGTTTTGCACCCCCATAGAAACAGAAACTAAATAAATGATTTATTTAATAGAAAACCCAAATATAATATAAGGGTAGGGTAAATTTGGGATATGACAACGTGGTCTACAATATTTATTCCCCAACGAAGTTTATTTCTGCAACGCTGTAAAATCCCTAACAAAATTCTCTTCTCCATCAAAGTTTAATCAAAGTTGTCATCCCCAACAGAGTTACTACGGTATCTGAAACCTGGTCAGATATCGTGTCAGAGGAATATCCATCTCTTTTATCCCCATTCAGGGTACATAAGAATCCTAGAATGCTTCTATCCCTAAGCAGAAGTCAAACATCCTCAGCAGAGTATCCTCAAACAGAAAGGTGAAATCCATATTAAGGCCGTTCTAAAAAAAATTGAAGAATTACTTTCTTCACCCCCAGCAACAATCATGGAATTATTTTTCCCAGCTAGACATTGTTACAAGAAGCTACCATACACTTCAACAACATATTGCATCCATACATCATTTACAAAACATCATAACATATGCACACGAAACGCATATGACATTCTCATTTATTTTGAGAGCATCATTACACAGTGCCTTACATACATCATGCCATTGCATAAAACTAACTTTGTCTTTTTAGGTTAGTTCCCGAACAGATAGAGATTGTCAATAGTTTATCATCTTTAAGATACAATCATACAGTGATTCATTCTGATAAACACATTTTTCAAATACAATCAATCGAAGATTCTCTTCTAGATACAGTTCAGATATGATCTAGAGATATAGATTCATTCCGATACTCATTCTAGATTCTCTTCTAGTTACAGGTCAGATACGATCCAGATATGGATGTCATTCTGATACTTATTCCAGATACAAGATACGGGTCTAATATGATCCAGATATGGATGTCATTCTGATCCTCTTCTAGATAGAGTTAGGCGTAGACTCATTCTAATACAGATCTCGGATACAGTCGAGCAAAGACTCATTTTTATCCTCTTATAGATACATCCAAGACATAGAATCATTCTATAACATCATTAAGATACAATCAAGACATAAGATTCATTCTGGCACTCCCCAACACATCTGCTAGATACAGTCGGACACAAACTCATTGTAGTATACTTCTCACATACCGTCGAACGTAGACTCATTCTAATACTCCTATCAACAATTACATTGGATGGCATCTATAAGCCCGTCTCTGACGACACTATCACCTCTCCAAGTGGCATCTTTAATCCCATTTAAACAATACAATCAACCAATAGTGTTACTTTGTGCACATGTGAGTGCAAATTTCTGGGCACTTAAGTGTTCAATTCTCTTCCACCTTCAGATCACGAATGGCGGACATGTCAATCTAACTCTTCAGGTTTAAGAAGATTGAACAGGGGCGGATGTTGTACCCTAAAATTTACCCTCCCATTTTTCAAACATACCTCCTCATGCTTCTAGGGTTTTCAATTGCTCAAGACTAGTCAAAAGTTGATCAGAGAAACTCTCCTCTCCTAAGCAATTGATCTACAACTAGGGTTTTGTGTTTATCAAAGAAAATTGAGATTCTAATGCCTCAAGTGGATATCATGATTCCTCATATGCTTTAAGGTACCCTCATGACAAGTTTCAAGCCTTGTATCACAAGTTTTCTCTATCAACTGCTCAGATGATTGAAAATCAACTGTATTGAATAAAAAGTCAACTATGGTCAACATACAGTGAAAACTCAAGATTTTTGGTCAACATCAATATTTTGAAGTCACAATCATTATTTGATCAAGGGTTGATCATGATTCATCAAGAAAACTCAAGATTCATCAAAAGTCAAAAGTTACCAAATTAGGGTTTTCTTAAGGAGAAGTCAACTGAACTTTGACCAAGAATAACTTTCACATACTTCATCAGAAAATTCTCAACCAAAGCTATTTTCTAAGGAAACTCAATTCTTTACAACTTTGTCTCTCTAAGTTCGAGTCCAAAAAATGCTTCATTTGAGAGATATGGACTAAAACATTACAGGTCATTTTAAAAGTCAACCAAAAGACATCTTTTGTCAAATAAATTTACATCAAGATAAATTACTCAACTGAAAAAATACCAACATAGAGATTGTATGGGACATCTTGAGGTCTCCAAAAAGTCCAAGATCGCATTCATATGATAAAAATTGAGTGAGATATGATCGGTACAAGTTGGGCAATTTTGAGGAAATGCATGAAGTCCAAATTGAGCAAATTTGAATTTTTGGGCTAATGGGCTTATCTTTTAAGGTCCGAACATGTTCTTGGCCTCATAATAGACTCCTAAATCCATTCATTCTTTTTTATGGTTTTTATTTCTTTTGATTTTGATTTTTATTCATTTAAAAGCAAAATAAATCAAATAAAATTTCACATAAATGATACAAGGTGTGGGAACTATTTTGAATTGAATAATGAGTCCAATATCACATAACCATGCTAAATAATCATGAGGGATCATGAAGATTGCATTTGGCACAAGATTTAGCTTAAAAATGTATGTTCCCATGCAAAAAAAAAATCAAATCAAATATTTTGTCATGAAATACAACGATTTTATTCATGTTTGTTTACCTAATTTATGGCCTATAAATAGAGAACGCATTCAGGCCATGAAAGATCACAAAATTTCCTCCAAACAAAGTCTCAAGAAATCACAAAAATTCAAGAAAAAGTGAGCAATCGAATTCCAAATTCCAAGCAGTTTCAATCCAAATCAACGCCAGCAATCGCTTCTTAAGTATCAAAGGAGTTGATCCAAGTCATTTTCTAAGAAATTCCACGTCCAAAACAACCACTTCCATGCATCGCCAATTTTATATTTTTTTGTGAAATTCATATTTTAATATTCATGATGCTTTGATTGAAACTAACAATTCGAATGTGTTCCTGAGATGAATTAATGCAGGTTTCACATATATTATGCAGCGCCTATTCTCAAACACCAACGAGCGGCTGGCATAGTGGCAAGAGATGTAGTAAAAATCCAGGAGGACGTGGGTTCAACACCCATCCTATGCAGTTTTTTTCCTATTTTTGTCTTAACCTAATTTCTTTCCTTTTTCTCTTTTCTAACCCTATTTTTTTAATTAACCAATTATAAAACTAACCTAAATTTTTTACTAATAAATTAGGATTAGATTTTTTAACTAATATTTAAATTTCATGATATATTAAATTAATTAACATTTTTCTTAATATTAAAATTAATTAGAATTAGGGTTCTTTTAATCAATAATCAATTTTTGATATATTTTTTATTTACTAATTATATAGGCTAATTAATATTTTCTTAAATATTAAAATCAATTAGAATTTAGGTTTTAATTACTATTATCATTTAAATTATTTTCTATAAAAATACAAAAATACAAACTTAGGTTTTATAACATTCAAATATTTTTCAAAACATTTTATTATTTCTTTTTGCTATTTATTTTCTTAGAAAAATGTATAGGTTGCACTCTTTAATTCTAATAGCTTAGATATATTTTCTCGCACTTTTTCTCTATTATGTAACTGCTCCCAGGATGTAATAGTTTTAGGGTTTACTTTCCCGCATTTTCCTACTTATGTAACTGCCCCAAAGCTCTGTAATAGTTTAAGTCTTTACACCACACTTTACTTTTCCTGCTATATTTTATACAGCTAGTAACTAGGGTTTGTATGGCAAGATTAAAAACAATCATAGAAAAATGCTAATTTTCAATACTTAATAACTGAAACTAACACACTTTGCACACTTACACCTTTAGGGTAACCTCTATTGTTGCCTTACGAATATTGGTCACGACCCTCGAAAGTAGGGATACTTTAGCAAAAGGCCCTCGATCAAATCACCATCATACAAAATATCATAGTCTCTTAAAGTCCCTCAAGTTGCCTACGAAAATATGCTCTAGTCCCTCGAGTTGTCTATGACTAATATGATGATAGTCCCTTACGAAATTGCTAAAGAATCCTTACATGTTTCCTTCGATGACCATATGATGACCTTGCACCTGTCTCTTCATATCCAATAGATAGGGCTACCTACCAATTAATGGTATGGATAGCACTATCTCTAAAGGAGAAGGAATGGAATAAGAATGACCTTTAGTGGGTAAGAACTCTTAAACTCTTGCTCATAAAACAAAACATTTTCTCACATGAGACTTTCAAAACAAATATTTTCAAACAAACACTTTGTAAAAATTCTTGAGGACTGATACAAGAATTATTACAAAGTTAGCCTTACATTGGAAATTTCAAAATATTTTCAAACAAATCACATACACAAATCAAGTTTTCCAAAGTGAGTTAACCAATTAAGAGCCCGTAGATAACTACGGATGAAAAGGGTGCTAACACTTTCCCTTTTCATAACATACCCCCCGAACTTAAAATCTATCAAGGTCTTTCCTGTTCTTTTCACCCTTTCCTTATTGGATATAAAAATTTCGGTGGCGACTCTTACTATCCGCACATTTGGATAAAACCAAAAAGTCATTTCTCCCACCATATTACACCACCCAAGCTTATTGAATTTGTGAAAACAGATTTTTGATTCTTCGGCAATTTTGAACTTTTGATGAGGATAATAAGAATTTTAAATTCTTGGCAATCACCACTTTTGAAAACAGAAGAAAATTTTAAGACAAACATACGGCATGCCAACCGTTTGGAAAAGAGTACCAAGTCAAGAAAGGTTACGCATATGTTACCGTCAAAATATTACATGATAAGTGTGTAACATAAACTGAAACTGAAAAGTACTAAAACTGAAACTGAAAAGTGCTAAAAACTGAAACTGAAAGCATTAAAATATCACTCATTTTATGGAGAGCTTTCAGTTTTTTCATCCTCTTTATTCTTCTCTCATCTCTTCGTCATCACCGGCTTCAAATTCCATTTTGGAACCACCAAGAGTTCCTTCTTCATTATCCATATCAACCTCCCCTTCTTCTTTATTTTTGTCTCCAAAACCAGTTGCCTCCCCCTGGTAAAATGGCATGTCCCCAGACCATGCAATGTGACTTTGAAACGCCTCTGGTGGTTATATAGCATCATGTAAAGACACAACAACTCTATGGTTATAATTATTTTGACCCCAAGTGTAAGTAAAAGCTTTGTGGAGTCTCGGATCCCAATCATCATAGTTCAGAGTGTCGGATGGAGTCTTCCCTATTTGCCCTCTTCTCATTTTCTTTTCCAAGCAATATATGTCCACATACGTGTCATTAACCTCTGCTTTAATCTTAAAGTGAACCATATTTGGAATTTGCACACGTGAAGCAATGAGTAATCCCATGATGAGACCGAGAAACACAAGAGGACAAGTAGTTTTGGTTCCTGCTTCAAATTCCTTACCACTTTCTGCAACATTTCTCATTTCATCAGCAATGATTTGAGCAACATCAATTCTCTTTCTTGCCATGATTAGATAAAGGAGTTAATATGTATCCAATGTGAAAGTGGAGATGTGGCTTCTGGGCTTGATGTTGTGCAAAATGAGCAGGAGAAGAACTTGAGCTTCCGGGAGTAAATCTTCCCAGTGAAACCTAATTGCTACACTAGAAGGATTTCTTTCCACACTCCGCCTTTCCAAAAGGATTATTTTAGAAATCACCTCGATATATGTGCAGTATTTAAGGATTCTTGATATTGAAACTTCTGTCCTTCCTTCAAGACTAGAGGATTTCCCAAGAATTCATTAATGGAATCCCTATGGAAATGAATTATTCCCCCCAACTTTGGTAGAGAAGGAGAATGCAGTTCCTGCTGAGGGAAAGGCATTGGCATAAAATTATCGAAGCACATCAGTGTTTATGTTGCGGTGATGGCTCAAGAGCGTATCCCATTTTCATTTGGCACACTGAGAAGTTAAATATTTGTAGTCTCCTTCAGGATTGATTTCAAAAATTCTTTCATACCAGATACCTGAGAAATTTTGTTCGGTCAAAGGGCTCTTGCACTCTTGAAGATTAGCCCCTGTGGTTTTCTGCATCTTTGAGGTAACAACTCTTTTGGGGGACATGCCTGTAACAACATAAACAACATATAATTGTTCTATTAACAAACTGATTTTTTTGTATCAGGACAAGTTCACTTAGCGAACTCTGCGATTTCTGAAAAAATATGGTTGACATATTTTTTATTTCTGACTATTTTCTCTTTAGACCAAAATTTTGATGTATTGAAACTTGTTCCTTCAATATATTTCAGATTAAGTGCATATTATGTACATATAAAAACATAATGTATGCACTATGGAATATGATGGTTAACCTAGTTTTCAACCATAGATGCACAATAATCTGAATTTCATTACTATAGTTTCAATAAATATTCACAAGAAAGTGGTCATAATAGCAGTATGTAAGAGTGACAGGAAAGTTTAACCTAAAAGAGTAAGAAAATAGAAGTATAGCAAGTAAAAGATAATGAGGGTTTGTAGATCTTGCATACTTGATGTTGCTGCAAACTTTTGGAGATGGAGAAGAGAAAGGAATAGTGTGCACAAGTGAATAAAGTGATGGAGTGAAAGTGTGAACTGAGAAAGTGATAAGAGTGAAGAGTTTCTAGGGTTAAAGAGAAATAAAAGTGAAAAAGTCTTGGAAAAGTGAGTCTATTACGAGACATAAAGGTTGGTAGGGCAGTAGGTGGTGTCAGTTTGTGGTCATAATTACATGTTAGTAAACTTTCTGGGTTCCATCATTCGCTTAGCGAACTCTGCAGCATCACAGAATTCTGCAGAATTGGCAACCTACTGCACCAGTTTCTTTCTTGAGACTTTAATGTTCTCTAACATAATAGAAAAATATTTACTTACAGAGTCGGGTTGCCTCTCAAAAAGCGCTTTCTTTAACGTCCTTAGCTTGACGCTTTGTCACTTTTATGGTTCATGCAACGGAATTATGGTGGTAACTCGATCAATCTCACCACCTAATTATAACTTTATCCTTTGACCATTAACTATCTAAGTTGCTTTAGAATTTGGATCCTCAAGTTCAATTGCGCCATAAGGCTTGATGTCCTTTATTTGGAATGGCATGTACCACTTTGATTTTAGTTTTCTGGGAAACAATCTTAACCAAGAATTGAAGAGTATAACCATTTGACCTATTTTGAAGTCTTTGGGTAGGATTCTACTATCATGATACCTCTTCAACCTTTCCTTGTATAACTTTGAAGATTCGTAAGCATGTCGTAATTCATCAAGTTCATGCAATTGAAGTTTTATTTTCGCACTGGCTTGTTGTGAATCAAAATTGAGGGAATTCAAAGCCCAAAAAGCCTTGTGTTATAATTCAACTAATAAATGGCAAGCTTTACCGTACACCATTTGAAATGGATTAAGGCCTATTGGTGTTTTGTACGTGGTACGATATGCCCAAAGAGCTTCATCAAGCTTTAACGACCAATCTTTTCATGAAGTTGAAACTGTTTTTTCCAAGATTCTCTTTATTTCATGAGTAGATACTTCCGCTTGTCCATTCTTTTGTAGGTGATACGATGTTGCAACCTTGTTTTTGACACTGTAATGTTCAAGAGCTCTTGCAAGTTGAGCATTGCAGAAATGATAACCTCCATCACTAATCAATACTCTTGGTGTGCCAAATCTTGTGAAGATGTTTCTTTTCAAGAATTTCACTGTTGTTTTGCTGTTTGTTTTGGTGATGCAACAGCCTCTACATTTGGATACGTAATCAAACACCTCTACTTATAGCACGCTTTGTAGCTATATTTCGTTTCATTTAGAAACTCCACCAGCCCATTGATAATTATCACAACTCTCTGAATGTTCATATGTATCTTTGAATAGAGAAGACCGATAGAATCTCGCTTGAAAAACTTTGACAATTGTTCATTCTCCACTATAATGACTAGCATATGGTAAATTATGGTAATTTCATGGGATACTTCTCGCTTCTTCTCTCGTAACACATCTTCTTAATAATCCATCAGCTCTGATTTTAAACAAATACGAATCATCCCATACATAATAAGTGGCATCACGCAGAAATTTATTCTTTTGTTGCCAATTGAGATCTTCTTGAATAAGACCAGATGCCTTATAATTTTAAAGATCAAAAAACCATAGTCTTTCCTAAATCATGAGAAATTTTTCATCGGAAAATTCTTCAAGTACTTCTCTGTCTTCTTTTCTAATCTCAGGATTCACCAATCTTGACAGATGATCTGAAACCAAATTCTCAGTTCCTTTCTTGTCACAGATCTCTAAATCAAATTCTTGTAAAAGGAGCATCCATCAGATTATTCTTTGTTTTTAATTTGCTTTATTGATCAAATTCTTGATCGCTTCATGCTCAGTTTAGCAAATCATCTTGAACCCTATGAGATAAGACCGAAATTTTTCTAATGTGTACACTATAGCATGCAATTCTTTCTCAGTGGTCGCATAGTTAACTTGTGCATCATTTAACACTTCCCTTGCATAGTGTATAGCATGAAAAACTTTGGTTTTTCTCTGTCCTAAAACAGCCTCGATCGTGTAATCACTTGTATCGCACATGAGTTCAAAATTGATTTTCCAATCGGTTGTAGTGATTACGGGTGCAGTATTTAATTTTTCTTTTAAACTTTCTTAACGGCTTTGTGATCTTTGAAAAATACTTGATGAATCATCGAAACAACCCGACATGACCAAGAAACTTCGGATTCCCTTGATGTTGGTTTGTGGTGGCAGTTTTTCAATGACATCAACCCTAGCTTTATCTACTTCAGTATCTTTGGCTAAAATTTTATGCCCAAGGATGATGCCCTAGGTCACCATAAAATTTCATATTTCCCAATTCAATACCAGATCCGTTTCCACACACCATTTCAGTATGGTGTCCAAGTTTTTCAAGCACAATTCAAATGATTCTCCAAACACGAAGAAGTCGTCCATGAATACCTCGATACACTTTTTGATCAGATATGAAAAAATGGCCTGCATACATCTTTGAAATGTTGAAGGTGCGTTGCATAGACCGAAAGGCATTCTTCAATATGTGAATACACCAAATGGACAAGTGAAGGTTGCTTTTTCATGGTCCTCTAGGTTTACGGTTGTTTGATAACTGTCTAATAAATAACAGAACTGTTGTCAGGATAATATTTCCAACATTTGGTCCATGAACGTAATTTGGAAATGATCTTTACTTGTTGCTTGATTGATTCTTCTATAATTAATGCACATACACCATCCAGTTACGGTCTGTGTCGAAAACAACTCATTTTTATCGTTTGTTATCACCGTCATACCACCTTTTTTTGGTACTACTTGCATAGGACTTACCCAGGCACTATACGAAATTGGATAAATCATTCCTGCTTCTAACAGTTTTACTACCTCTTTGCGTACGACCTTTTTCATTGTTGGATTCAAATGCCGCTGTGGTTGGGAAATTGGCTTGTAATTTTCTTCCATCATGATGTTGTGCATACAATATGATGGCCTTATACCTTTATAATCTGATAGCACCCAACCAATTGCACCTTAATTTTTCTTAAGAACTTGGATGAGCTTCTTTTCTTCATGGTTGGTCTGAAATTTGCTAATTATTACCAGTTTCTTGCATTCTTCATCAAGGAACACATATTTCAAGTGCTCTGGTAACAATTTCAATTCCAATTTGGCGTTCTTTTCCATGGAATCTTCTTTCAATTCTTCGGTCCTTGCTTCCTTTAGTGGTATTTCTTTTGCTGAATCAAGTTATGTTAAGCATTCATTGAGTTCTTTTTCTTCCTCTGGATCGAGAACATTGAAAACATATGTGAGAGCTCTTTCTAATGGTGTTGTTAAGTGTAATTGTTTTTGTATTTTCATAATTTCTTCATCAATTACATCAACTTGAAAACAAGCTCCTTTGTCCTTGGAATGTTTCATGGCGTCAAAGTGGTTGAAGCTAACTTCTTCATCTTGAACACATACTTTTATTAAACCGCCATCAATATCAATCATCATGCGGGTAGTTTTCATGAACGGATGCCCCAAAATTAGTGGCACGTTGTCACCTTCTTCGATATCTATAACAATGAAATCAATAGGGAACAGAAACTTATCTACCTTGATGAGCACGTCTTCGGAAATACCAGATGGCTTTGTGACTGATTTGTCGGCTAGCTTCAAAGTCATCCTAGTATTCTTCATATATAAGTCACCAATTCTTTGTATAATTGAGAGCGGAATGAGGTTGATACTTGAGCCAAGATTGTTCAATGTTTTTCCAATGTTTACATTTCCTATTTTGACTGGTAATGTAACTCCTCCTCGATCTTTTTCTTTTTGTAGAAGTGTTCGTTGTATGATTGCACTATAGCTTGCATCAATATGTATAGTTTCTTCATCGGTAATCCTTCTTTTCTTGGTAAGAATTTCTTTCATGAATCGTTCATATGTAGGCATTTGTTCGAGTGCTTCGGTAAATGGAATATTGATTTATAATCATTTAAAATATCCAATAATCGTGCGTATTTCCTTTTCTTATCATTTTTATTGGAGCATGAGGGTACGGTAGGTTTTGAACAGACAGATTTATCATTTTCTTCTTTTGTCCTCTGTTTCCTCCTTTCTTCACTTTCTTCTTTTTCATCTCTCAATTTCTTTTGTTCTTGTTCAACTAAATCTTCTTTATTTTCTTCTTCTTTCTCCTCTTCTTCTCTTTTCTTTTCTTCTTCTTCTTCTCTATTTTCAAGAACTCTCCTTTCTTTTTTCTCATTTTTGTTACCGTTTTCATTTAGCATATTGCCACTTCTCGTTGTTATTGCTTTGCAATGTTCTTTTTGATTTGGTTAAGTCTGTGATCAGCATAATCTATAGGTATATTAACAATAAATTCCCTTACAAGAGTTTCATAACCACTTGTGAACCTAGTGATAGACTTCATCAAGCCAGGAAAAGAAATAAGCTCCATAATCTCTTTGCACTCCAGTGCACCAGCTCCCAACTCTCCTTCAAGGGAAATTCTTCTTTGAAATACATATTTCCACTTTTCAGCATTTCCAACAGAATAGAAGGAAATGTTGTCAAGAAGAGCATCAGGCACCCTAACAGGAAGCTTCTTGCTTTCATATTTCTTCACATGAGAGATGTCCTCGACATCTTCCTTGACATCATAATTAGAGTCATATTCTTCTACTAATGCAGCTTTCTTCTTACTTCTGGATCTCTACACAGGTGAGATGTTCCAGACAGCATCATCATCATCTGTGGAGCTATCAGGTCTAGCTTTTCTTTTGTTAGAGGGAGGAACCACTTTACTACAGGGCTTTGGGGGACCATACATAGTATTATTCTTGATGCTCTTGGCAGGGGATGTGATATGTCCTAACAACCAGTAGGATAGTCTTCTTTATCCCATTCACTACTGCAGAGAAAAATAAATTCTCACAGAACCAACACATCCTCTTGGAGAAGGATGGTATACTCTAGCAACATCTGGCTAGAGTCTTCAAAGACTCATAAGGACATAAATAGCTACATCTGGTAGCAACATGTCTCATCATGTTATCCAACATCATCCTCATAGGAGGGCAATAACTTTATACGCTTGAACATCACAAGCTCCAAACAAACCAATTAGTCCATTGACTACTCCTGTCATGGACAATCAAAACCTTCATTATGGAGAAAACACAACATTGAACACCCACTAGTTCACTAGGAATAACTTCAAGTACCCTGAACTAGTCACATAACAAGGACACCTCATATTCATTCCCTTGCACCTCCACACATATTGTCATGACTCTTTGGATGTCTAAGATGTCATGCAACCATAGTCTGAAACCAACTTCCAACCATTTCTTAGTGTGCTTAAAAGCTTTATTAATATTCAGACTCTCCAACTGAAGGAATACCCCTTAACGAATGTGTTGATTAAATCCTGCTTCTGCACATTACTAGTATTTGATGACACTAGTAAAGTCTCCAAACTAAGATAGTAGTTTCGCATTACTTGATCATACTTCTCTTAACAAACTCAGAATCTTCTTATTCTAAACCAAGGATAGAACTTCCACTTCTCAATGAGGTGGTATAATATTTAAGATTCACATTCCCAAGTATCTCCCATAGAGTATCATCAATAATGATGTTACAACATCATTTGGGACATTAACAACTTTACTACAGAACCTATCAGCTTTCTTTCTAGAATCATCATCCAAGGTACTTATTTCCATACATTCCCTTTACAAACCTCCCAATCTACACAATAGGATCCCAATAGATCTCATCTTCAGTATTTACCATAAATCAGAACATAACTTAAGAGACATAAGCTCTCAAATATTTTCTGAAAGACATGTTCAGAAATCAGATTTGCACTCAATCATCAGACAAACACTCATCTCCCATCAAGGTATTTGTAGTCAACTTTCATGCATAATCCTAATAAATACCCAGTCTCCCGTCAAAGTACTTATCAGTTAGTTAGATAGGATTACCTTCTCACACTAGGTAGGACTTTAATCTGACATCCTTCTTCTTCACACAAGTGATACTTTTTTAATCTTTGACATGACATCCAATCATGGCAGCCAAAACATTCCAGATTAGAATTAGTGCCTTGACCTTAAACTCGACTTTGGAGAACACACAATTTTGCTTCTTACTGAATTATTGTATGAGATCATTCCCCAGAAAGAAACATCCTTCTGGTGTACTTTTTCTATCATTAGCACTTTCTGCCTAATAAGCATCATAATATCCACTTAATGCAGAGCTACATCCATGAGAATACAACATAACATTGTCACTTGTCCCATTCACATACTTTAGTATTCTCTTCACATGGTTGGCATGACTAACTTTGAGATCAGCTTGATATCTAGCACAAAATTTACGGTAAAAAATACCTCAAAGTAGATTTTCGATCATCTAAGCTTCTTTAAATTATGACTATCAGATCCTGGATGTCCTATGAGATGTCGAGACACCAGATCTGACTTCACATACAACAACAAGATATATAGACAAAAATAACAATGCAGAAAGTAAATAACACAGAATATGTTTACCTAGTTTGGAATAACTTTCTTACACTGGGGGCTACCAAGACAGGGACGAAATCAACTAGATAGTATCAATTTCCATACCTTACAGAAAACCCCCAGTTTACAATCTATGCACTTAATCACTAACCTTTGCTTAACTTCTCCCTAAGACACACCTAGATATGAGGCCCTTCTCAAATCCCTTTTCAATTACACTCAGCAATTGAAGCAAACTCCAAACACAAGTAGAGAACAAAAACCAACTGGAAGCTATACTTCCAAAACACACAAGACTCAATGCTTAAAAGCTTATGAGAATTCACACACAATATGTTCAATGCTTAAAAGCTTATGAACATATAAAAAGAGAACTTACGACCCAACAAAACAGTCCTACTCTTTTATCAAGATGATATTAGAGAGGCTCACAAAATAAGGATTCTACAACCCTATAAAAAACACACGTAAGTTCTACCTAATACTAGGTATACACCAATCTATTTATAACTTTATTCTAGACTGGGTTGGGCTTTAAAACCGCGATAGTGAGGCTGCACAAAGTCTACAAAAAGTTCTTCAATAAAATAGGTCTTCAATCATTATTTTCCTAATAAATCTCCATATTTAGAAACTGATCAAATCTTCAAAAACCAATTAAAGAATATTCTGACCAAACAATATTGGATGCCACATAAGCTAACTGAATATTCCCTGAATATTCAATAGCTATAAATCAATTGATTCACACTGTCAGCTTGTTGCAGACGCGGTGTCCTATCTCCTTGTTGGGAAATCTCACTCGACATGTTGAAACAGAATGTTGGAACATCTTGTTCAACATGTTGCTACTAAAATGGTTTTACCAAAATGTAAGCCAACCATAATTTCAGAGAAATAACAATCTCCCCCCTTTGGCACATTTTGGCTAAAACACTTAAACAACCCTTGCACAAAAATATGCTTGAAAATAAATCAAACATACACATCAGAGGTACAGTAGCGGAAAAACACACAAGCAAGGTTAGAAGCATAGTAAATAGTAGCACACACACAGTTAGTAGTTAGTTTATCTACTAACATAGTTGCGCCAAAAATAGAGAACACTTAAGTTCTCCCACTATGATGTCACACCATGATGTCAAAACATCATATCTGACACCTTCTTCATAAATAAGCGGGAACTCCCCCTCAAAACCTAATATCACAACTAGAGAATCGGAAAATTCTCCCCCTCAACAAGTGTCCACTTCAGCACCTTGAATATCATACTAAGGCAAGAAGAATTATCACAAAAAATTTAAGCACCTAAAGTTATAGAGTCAGGGTGAAAAATTTAAAAATATCATGGGAATTTAGCCCTTACATAATCATAAACAAAAATAAAAAGAACGTTACAAACAAAACAACAAAAAAAACACAGTACATCAATTTTCATGCTCCAACAACATCAGTATCACTTTCCTCCTCAGAGCCAAAATCTTCACTCTCTTCACCAGTTGAAGTGGCATCATCATTAGATAAGTACTTATCAGACGCATCAGATGCATTGTTGCCTTCACCTTCAGCAACATCAGCTTCCTATTCTGATTCCTCCATTAATGCTTTAATGAGATCTTCAAGCTTAGCCTTTCTTGTTGTATCAGTTCTGATAGTTTCCTCTAGCTTTCTGCAGGTTTCCTTCAATAGAGAGATAATTTATCCTCTTGATTTTTTAGGAACATGAGCTTCTAAGGTTGCAATGGAAATGTCTGGATCATGGGTTCCACCAAACAACTTATGATGCAGAGATAGCGAGGATGCTCTCTTCTTGACACTGTCAATGGGTAATAAGATCCTAGGATGTTGAGTTAGCATTATTCCACATATAAGAGAAGGAAAACAAATGGGTAGCTTCACGACAGTAGATGCAGCATGCTTCATGACTTGACCAAAAATATATCTTCCATAATCAAACACATTTTCAATACCAACAGCAAAGATAAATTTTCCAAGACCAGTGGAGATGGTGGAGGTATGTTGAGTGCGCAGCCAATTAACAGTAAAAATCTTATGAAGAATGGAATACTTCAGTGAGTCTACTTGATGACACTTTTCCATTCTCACCCCAGTGTTGCACTTGTCTTCCTGCAATTTCATTGCAGATTTGACCATCTATTACCGCATGTTCTGTTTGAGGTTCTTCTTCTCTTCCCAGATATTTGTTAATCATCCTTGGGGAAAAATTCACATATTTACCTCTGACCACTATCTTTCCACAGTATCTACTTCCTTCATCATTTCACTTATCATGGATGCTCACAACAAATTCTTTAACCAGCTTCGCATAACACGCACTAATGTTTGTGACTGTTTTTATTAAGCTAGCAGCCTTTATAAACTTCACAATATCAGGACATTTATCAAAATCCTTTCCAAGTTCTCTCTCCAGTTCTACCCTTCTCTTACCAACATATTTAAGTTTCTCAACATGTTTTTTAGACTTGAAGGAAGCTTTCTTCACTGATGGACTCTTCTGAGAAGTAGAACAGGACTTATTGCGACCAAATTTCTTGTGAGAGACGATGACCTGGACATCTTCTTCAACATCATATTTTGAATCACTGGAAGGAACTTCCTTCCTTTTCTTGATTGGTACAACACCTTTACTCCATGGCTTTGGGGGACCAATGGGAGCCTTTTTCTTGAAAATCTTTGGAGAACTATTATTTTTCTTATTAGCCTCTCCTTGATCCTTTACAGTAGGATAGAAATCCATCACCACATTCTTTCCTCTCCTGTTTTTGAGTTTGTTAGCTATACCTGAAGCTAGTATTTTGATAATGGGTTCCTCATCAGATTGTAAGTTGTCAACCTCAATCACATCTTTGACCATAACATCAGCCTTTTTCTTGTTATGTCTCTATCTAACGGCTTGATCAGGGGTAAATTCTTCAATCCTCCCCTTAATTGTCTCAGTAGTACCTGCTTATTTAGATGTTATAGCATCTGACACGACATCTACACCAGATTATTTTAATACTCTTGTCACAAATTTCCTACGTCCCATATCAAAATTACCACTCTCTTCCTCATATAGGTTTTCATCAACAGTAATAGGTTCAATAAGGTTTCTATTCTCAGATTCCTTTTATATGTCATTATTAATCCTATCTTTATCATTATTAGAGATAGGAGACTTACCAGAACCTTTGACATCTTTAGAACCATAAGGCCTTGCTTCCTGTCTAGTGAAAGCTGGGATGATTGATAAAGGAATAACGTCCAAAACTAGGTCAGAAGGGTTTACCTCCTCATGGGTACCTTCAACCCTAGGGTTCGATTGAGATGGTCCATAGTCTTTAGATGAAGCATGCATGGAATCAGATGAATGATGTTGAGACATTGTTGACCTTTGTTGAAATAGATTAATAATTGAGACAAAGATGTCCAGCCACACTAACAAATTCTTTTGAGTGAAAGCAACCGTTTTGAGCAAACACCTATTTGATATAAGTAGTTTGTCCAATAGTCTAAGTTGAGAAGGAATGGGCTTAAATTGCCGTTGGAGTCATAAATTTTGAAAATCCCACTGTCCAGCAAAGATATCACTAATTGTGATAATTTCCGCTGCTCAATTACTTTTACCTTTTTAATGTTTGCACATCTAATAGTTGCCTCTTTATTTTTTACTTGAATCCTCGCATCTTGTAACCTGGTTCTCAAAAGTCTAGTCATACTATATTGAGCACCAGGTTCTTCAATTTTTGTTTCTCCTAAGATGTCATAGGACAATGTCCTGACATCTTGTGTGACTTTGTAAGCACACAACATCTGTTTTGACTTCATGTTCCTTTTAACAACTTTCTTGGCCCTCAGGCAAGTTACAGAACATCCTATTTCTTCTGAACTCCACAAGTAGTAACAGTATCTTGATCTTTTACCTTTCATGATGACCTCATTCTTTCATTTGTTATTATGCATTCAGAGTTTGTAAAGTTGAATTTGAGGCCCTATTCACACATTTAACTTATGCTAATAAGATTAGTAGTTAAACCTTCAACAAATAACACATCATCAAGACTAGGTTTCCTTCATAATTCAGATTTCCAACACATATTACTCTTCCTTTAGATCCGTCTCCATAAGTCACAATTTTAGTAGTATATTGTTTGATTTCCACCAAAAGCTTCTTGATACTTGCCATATGTCTTGAACATCCACTGTCAAAATACCAAGCTTTTCCAGTTGAATCTATGTGAACTGATTCTCTAGATGTACCCCTTTTTAAGGTCCATTTCTCTTTGTTTTGTCTATAGTCTGTCTTCTCCCAGGTTGAGAGTTAGATTTGGGATACCCATGTAATTTGTAGCAGTGGGATTTTTTATGAACAAATCCACCATAATAATAGCATCTCCATCTCTGATTTCTGCCTCCTTTATGTTTTATCTGATGTCTAAGTTGATGTTGAGACATGTGCTCAGACATTTTATGTTCGTGTTTCCCTTTTGGAGGTAAAAACTTTACAATATTCTTTGCTTCTTTGTTCATCACACCTTGACTCTCATAGCACAGTCCTCTAACATTCCTATCATTCCTTCCAGATTCAAGAATCTCATCCAAAGCATCAGAATCATTATTTAACATTCTTATGGTTTTAGTCATATTATCCAGCTTTGAACTGAGCAATACAACCTTCTATTTAAGATCGGATATGATGGATACATGTTTCACTTTCTCAACCTATAGTTGAGCAATGGTTATCTTTTGTACTTCTCCTAGTTTACACACCTCCTCACTTTTTTTACATAACTTTCTGTAAGCGGTGGCTAGTTCTTCAAAAGTAAGCTCTTCATATAATTCTTCATCAGAGCCATAAGTTCAAGTCAAGGCATTCACTTCTTCCTCACGATTACCTTTCGAGCCTTCCTCGGACCAAGACACAGATAGACCTTTCTTATGTTTCTTGAGGAAAGTAGCACACTCAGATTCTATATGTCCAAATCCTTCGCATTCATAGTAATGAACTCCTTTATCTAGACTTGGATTTTCATCTAACCTGGATCTTTCTTCATTGTCCTGATCTTTGTTGATGTTGAAGGACATGTTCTTGGCATTTGACTTGGACTTCCTCAATAATTTATTGAACTGTCTTCCTAGTAACACAAGTTCTTCAGATGCTCCTTCTAAGTTCAACTTATCATAATACCTCGAGTCTTCAGTATTAGATGAAAAATCTATACTCTTTTTCTTCTCAGACCTTTCATTGATGGTTAATTCAAAGGTCTTAAGAGAACCTACCAGTTCATCTACAGTCATGGTGCTTATATCATGAGACTTTTCGATAGCAATAAATTTTATGTCAAACTTCCTTAGAAGAGACTTGAGCATCTTCCTGATCAACTTATCTTCAGATATCTTTTCTCCTAAGTCTTCTGAGTCATTTGCAATATCCAAGACAGACATATGAAAGTCCTGAACACTTTCATCTTCATTCATTTTCAAATTTTCAAATCTTAAAGACATAAGTTAAAGTTTTGCCATCTTTACATTAGAATTTCCTTCATGAACCTTCTTTAGGGTTTCCCAAGCCACTTTAGAATGCTTACAATTTTTAATCAACTTGAAGACATTTTTATCTACTCCTTTGAATATGGCATTTAATTCTTTGGAGTTTCCTTGAGCTGATAGCTCATCAGCATCATTCCATTCTTCTTCAGGCTTCAACACATCAGTATCATTCCCTTCTGCATCCAACACTTTTGGAGGATCCCATCCTTTAATGACATTTTTCCAGTCCTTGTCACCCAAGGATTTTAAGAAGGTTTCCATGCGAGGTTTCCAACTTTCATAGTTAGTACAACCCAAAATCTGTATTTTAACCATAGTTCTAACATCCTTGTCCATTGCGACAGAAAGAATCTTCCCTGAATCTCACCCAGAGTCAGAGTAGGATTCCTGCTCTGATACTAATTTAAATTTTGGATATCAGATCCCGAATGCCCTACTAGATGTCGAGACACCGGATCAACTTCACACACAACAGCAATATGTATAGACAAAAATAGCAGTGCTGAAAGTAAATAACACAGGATATGTTTACCTAGTTCGGAATAACTTTCCTACTTTGGGGGCTACCAAGCTAGGGAAAAAATCAACTAAATAGTATCAATTTTCATACCTTACAACAAACCTCTAGTTTACCGTCTACGCACTTAATCACTACCCTTTGCTTAACTTCTACTTAAGACATACTTAGGTATGAGGCCATCCTCAAATCCATCATCAATTTTACTCATAAATTGGAGTAAACTCTAAACACAAGTAGAAAACAAAAACCAACCGGAAGCTATACTTCCAAAACACGCAATACTCAACACTTAAAAGCTTATGAGAATTGACACACAATATGTTCAATGCTTAAAAGCTTATGAACATCTAAAAAGATAACTTACAACCCAACAAAATAGTCCTACTCTTCTATCAAGATGATATTAGAGAGGCTCACAAAATAAGGATTCTACAACTCTAAAAGACACACACGTAAGTTCTACCTAATACTAGGTATACACCAGTCTATTTATCACTTTATTCTAGACTAGTTTGGGCTTCAAAATCGCAGCTGTGAGGCTGCACAAAGTCTGCAAAAAGTCCTCCAAGAAAATAGGTGTTCAATAATTAGTTTCCTAATAAATTTTCATATTTAGAAAATGGTCAAATCTTCTAAAACCAATCAAAGAATATTCTGAGCAATCAATCTTGGATGCCACATAAGCTAACTGAATATTCAATAGCTACAAATCAGCTGATTCACACCGTCAGCTTGCTACATACGCGATGTCCTATCTCCTTGTTGGGACATCTTACTCGACATGTTGAAATAGAATGTTGGAACATTTTATTCAACATATTGCTGCTAAAATGGTTTTACCAAAATGTAAGCCAACTATAATTTCATATAAATAACACTTATGGCTAGATCTAAATCTGTATACCCAAATGTGATACAGTGGGAGAACTGGCTTGAGGGTTTTGCGCTTTATCGCAAATTTTGCGGTTTAGCAAGAGTCACCACCGACTTTTCTTTTATCCAAAATGAAAGGTGAAAAAGCACAGGAAAGACCATTGAGATTGTTTTTTGAGTTTGGGAGGTAGATTATGAAAAGGGAAGGTATTAGCACCCTTTTCATCCATGGTTTTCCATGGGCTCTTAGTTACTTGCTAGATCACTTTCTTTTTGTTTTGAAATTATGTTTGGTGTGGTTTTGAAAGTATTTTGTAAAAGAGGCTATTTGTTTAGGCAATCTTTGTAATGATTCTCATTCGTAAGAATGTATACAAAGATGTTTGTCTTTTTGAAAATGTTTTCAATGTTTGTAAAATGTTTGGAAATGTGTGTGTTTGTTTTGAAAATAGCAAGGATAGTTGTTTGGAAATAGATCAAGTAACTAGAAGTAATCTACCTACTCAAATGTCTTTCTTGTTCATTTTCTATTCCTTTGACATTGTTGTCTTACCATTGATTTGGTAAGCAATCCTATCTTGGATGTAAGCGGGACGGGCGTGGGTCATCATATAACCATGATTAGAAATATTGCAAAGTATCTTAGCATTTTTGAGGGACCAAGATCATTTTGTAAGGCAAATTTGAATAGCGTCATCGAGGGACTATGATCTTATGCTTGTTTTTTTGCCAAGATACTTCGCATGCATAATATCGCCATTTTTGTATAAGGAAGCCAAGTGGAGAAACCCTAAGGGTGCTTGTGTGCAAGTGTGTTATTTTCATGCTTTGATTTTGTCTTGGATATAGGGTTTTCTATTTGATTTGTTTTTATCTTGCCATACAAACCCTAATTACTAGCATGGTATATAAAAGCGGTAAATTGCATAATTTAAATATTACTACGCTATTACAACATTTTTATGGGAGGGGGGAATACAAATTATGAATGGGGATTTGCAATAATGTAAATCTAATTAAGCTATTACAACCAAATCGAATTTGCACGAATATTTGAATTAATAAGATACACTATAAATTAAATGTAATGTTATGCATATGCAAAAAAAAAGATTTTGTTTTATTTTTCATAAGCAAAAGAGTTTTGACTTAAATCTAATAAATTTAAGAAAAATATATTAATTCTTGAAAACCAAAGTTAACCCTAATTTCCAATTTAAAAGAAAATAAAGTTCCTTAGGTACTATTTTTATGTTTTTTTTTTGTATTTAAAAATAATAAATAATATCTTATTAAAATATTTAGTTTTTTTATATGAAATAATAAATATTTACAAGTATGAATAAAAAAAGAATAAAATAGTTAAACTAAATCTATTATATTTACAAGTTTATTTAAGAAAGAAATAATTAATATATAGTTAAATAAAAATATTTTTTCATGTGAAAATAAAATAAAATAAACAAAAATGAAAAATCATCATGTTTTATATTTTTTATGATTTTTATGTGTTAAAGAAAATATTTTAATAAAGCAAATATGAAAATAAAATAAATAATAAAAAGATTGGGCCAAGGGTGCTGCAAGCAAACAAGGGGTAGTGTGTTTTAGAAGAAAAAAATATAAGGCCCAAGAACCAAGCCCATACTGCCAAAAATACCAAAACTGAAGCTGAAAAAATGAGAAAAATGTAAAAGGCAGGGCCAAGGTTCAAACCCATGACCTGGGCATTGCCAACACGCTACCTTGCCACTAGGGTGGATATACATCCGTTAGTTTATGTGAAACAATAAAAACATAACGTAAAAAAACTTCCTTGCCATGTACTTCATCTTCTTCCTCAAGATGGCCAGAAGCTCTGTAACTTTCTCATCTCTCCATGAAAATGGAAACATCCAACATGAAAATGATAGTACTCTTTCCCACGATTTCATACATGTAACTTGTGAAAACTAACAATCAAAGATTAAAACAAATTTTAAAAGCCCTAATTTTAAACCTAATTTTTATAGAAATTTGAACTCCAAAATTCTCTACATATAATGAATAGAAATGGAATCTATGCACATGGTTGGCTTCAGCACTATAATATCTACATTTTTATTTCACAAATCGTGGCTAATGGATGCCTGTATGAAGAATAAAAGTTGGAATTCTTACCTCTTTCAGATGAGATTGTGAATGGAGTTTGAGTGAGATTTAGGAAGGCCTGAAGGTTCCTTTAGCTTGCTTGAACCTCCCTGAGTGTGTTCCAATCCTTGCCTTGCTTTGGAAGTTCCTGGAACTCTCTATCCAAGTCAACCTGCAAGCTTGGAAAACAAAAATGGAAGATGAAGAAGGAGGAGTTACAGTGCACGAATGATGGTCTGGATCACTTAGATATGAAGTAGGTAAAGTGTTTGAATGATTAAAACTTGAAACACACGAGCAAATTTGTGGGTTGCTATGCTTATGCTCAAACTGCAACTTTTTGATAGGTTTTTGGTGATATGGAGTTTCAGGGTGTTTTTGGCCTTTTTCAATCATGTCCTCAGTTGTAATGGGTTTGTGTATTAGTATAGAGAAAGTTTTTTGTCAACTCCACAATAGATTTTTCATTTGTAGGCTTTTTGTACACTTTCTTGCTTTTGAAGCAAAGTGAAGAGACAAGTCTCCACATGCTTGTACTGGCCTGCTTGAAGTTGGTACCAATCCTAGATAACTTGTATTTTGTTTATAGGACTTGTGTGTGCAGAGAAAACAGGTCCAATACTCAAGAAATGTAAAGTTGCAAAAGTTATGCTTTTCCAAAATGGCAATGGTAACTTTGTGCCATTTATGGAATTACAACTTGGGCAAAGACTCTTGGGCTTGGATTAAGGCTTTGTCAACTTAATAAGCATTAAATTATGGAGTGAGAAACAAGTTTGGGACCTGTAAAGCATGGATTAGGCAGCATAGGTTCAGATTTGAATTTTGTCCTTCATGAAATGGCTTGAAATCAAAGTGAGAAATTGCCAATTTCATCTCTTCGATTCTCCGTACTCAAAAATGATCTCAAGGAGTTCTTGGACATTTTGGAAAGCTTGCAATGTGATCTATAACTAATATTTGAAATTCATTTCAATATTCCTCTTGGAACTAGGTGAAAATTTTCCATCAAGTTGGATCAAAAACCTGCCTAAATTAGGGCAAAATTTCACTAAGTTATTTTAGTTCATGGGCATGTATTCACAAAATTATATCTTGAGATCCAAGAATCTTTAGGGAAAATGTGTGAAGAAAAGTTGTATATTTCATGGAGGTCTACAACTTTCATGTTGGTAACTTTCTTTGAATCATCTTGTATCATGGTGAAAAAATGGCTTAAAGTTGAGAAAAAATAAGAAATTTTCTATACTTAGAAAAATTTCTAAGTTAAGAAAAATTCAAATTTCAAAACCAAATCTTCAATATTTGATTTCTTGATGAACAAGTTTCACATTTTGACATGTTTTGATGAATTGTGATCCTTGGCACTTGATTTTGACCAAAAAGTCAAGGTTTGACTTTTCAGTATACAGTTGACTTTTGATCAGTTGACTGCAAATTTCATTTGTCAATTCAATGAAATTGCAATGTTTTGAACCATCTAATTAGGTCAATATTATGCAAATGAAACTTTGTAATCATGCTTCAAATCAATTGGTCATTTGCTAGGTTAAAAATCAGAAATTACCCTTTCTCAGTCAAAACCCTAATTTTGACCATTTTGCCCTTTTGATGATTTGATCAAATTTCTTGAGGAATTGTGGTCCAAACTTGATCAAATGATACATATGAGTCTATAATGTTGATGTGGATCAAAAATTATGAAGTTTGACTGAAAATTGGCCATGGTTGACTTTTTCCCCAATACAGTTGATTTTTAGGTCAACTGTTCAATTGACTGGTCAAAAATGTGGTTCTAGGCTTGAAACTTGTCATGAGTAATCTTAGGGGTTCATAATGATGCTTGAAAGTCATATGAGTCATTGATAGTCCCAAAATCCTTGTGCAATCCCAAACCCTAATTTTGGGTCATCAGTGCAAGATGAGATGTCTTGAGCTGATCAAACCCTAATCCAGCCTTGAGTTAAAGAGATCTTGTGAGAAAATTCTTGATAAATGAGAGGGAAAATTTTGGGGTACAACACCAACCAACATAGGCTTCTTGTATCCCAAGGTTGGCTTCAAATTCGACGATCCACGCGAATATCTCATCACCCACTTCACGGCCTCCTAATGATATTTTCCCGAATTTGAGAGATAACGACTTACCATTCCCACGTCATGAGCAATGTCGGGTATTGTACAAACCATAACATACATCAAACTACCAACGGATGACAAGTACATAACGTTCTTCATACTCAACTTTTCTTCATATATAGGTGGACATAGTTTATGACTAAGCTTGAAATGAGAAGCAAGTGGAATGCTCACAGCTTTAGCGTTATCCATACTAAAATGCCGAAGGACTTTCTCCACATAGATTTCGTGTGACAAGTACAACTTCTCCTCATTTCGATCTCGAACAATTTCAATACCAAGAATTTTTTGAGCCTCCCCTAATCCCTTCATGGAAAAAGATTCACTTAAAGTGTTCTTCAACTCTTTAATTCTTTAAATATTCTTTCCAACAATTAGAATATCATACACATAAAGGAAGAGAATAATTAAATCACCTTCGAAGAAATTTCAGAAAGACACATAATGATCGGCCTTGGTCATCTTGTACCCATATTCAATCATAACCAAGTTGAACTTTTGATACCATTGGTGAGGTGCTTGTTTCAAACAATAAATACTTTTTACCAATTTGAAAACATAGTCTTCTTTGCCCTTCTTTCAGAATCCATCCAGTTTCTCCATGTAAATTTCTTCATGTAGATCACCGTGAAGGAAATTTGTCTTCACGTCCATTTGCTCCACTTCCGAATCAAGACTAGTGGCTAGACCAAGAACCACTCGAATAGATTGCATATTCACAACAGGAGAAAAATTTTCACCAAAGTCAACATCTTTCCGTTATTTAAATCCTTTTACCACCAAGCGATCCTTGTATCTTCTTTGAGAAGTACACTCATCTTGATTAATCCAATAAACATATCTATTCTTAAATTTTTTCTTACCCTTTTGAAACTTCACTAACTCAAAGGTATTATTCTCACGAAGTGATTGCATTTAATCCTCAATGGCATCCATCAACTCCTTTTTGTTCTCATCCTACGAAAATTCTTTAAAGTTTTTGGATTCTCCATCATCGGTAAGAAAAACATACTTATTCAAGGGGTATCAAATGTGATGACTTTTATCACGAGTAAACTGCATCAACTCATTAGAAGCACCCAATTGTTCAACACTTTCAACCTCTTGAGCAACCTCATTTTCAACAACATCTTCCATAGCACCTACATCAACAATATCAATAGGATTTAAAATATTATCATCATTCAAATACATACCTTGATTTTCAATTGGAACATCTTCAAAAGTGATTGGGGCATGAGCAATATTAGTAGAGTCTATATCAACCATTTCTTTGTCTTCAAAAATCAGATATTTATTCTCAACTTTGTCGATATCCTCAATGGTATAATCCTCCATGAATACGATATCACAGATATGAATATGCTTCTGTTAAACCAGATCAAATAATCGATACCGGAACTCATCAATTCCATGCCTAACAAACACACATTTCTTCAACTTCTCATCCAATTTCGATCAATCATCCTTTGAAATATGTACATAAGCCATGCACCCAAACACCCTAATATTGTCGTAGGAAACATCTTTACCACTCCAAAATGATTTGGAACATCAAAATTTAACGGAACACATGGAGTGAGGTTTAAAAGATGTACAATCATGCTCAATGCTTCTTCCCAAAAGTATTTCAGTAACTTTGATTTAGAAAGTAAACATTTGTCTCTTTCCACCAAAGTTCTATTCATTATTTTGGCTAACCCATTCAATTATTGTGTCTTTGGAGGAGATTTTTAATGACGTATACCTTGATCTTGACAATATTTGTCAAAAGGTCCAACATACTCTCCCCCGTTATCGGTTCAGATACACTTGAGTTTTTTCCCCATTTCTCTTTCAAATTATGCTTGAAACAACTTGAAGGTATCTAACACTTGATCTTTCATCTTCAAGGTATAATCATGTGTTTTCCTAGAACAATAATCAATGACAGTCACAAAATAATATGCACCACCAAGCGATCGTGTCTTCATCTAACCACACACACCAGAAAGTACTAAATCCAACACTTCTGATTTCCTCTTTGATTCAGATGACATAAAGGAAACTCACCTTTTCTTACCCGTCAAACAATGTGAACACTTTCTCAACTTTGCATTTGAGACACCATACAACACATTCTTCTTTGCTAAAATTCTCAAACCTTTTTCACTCATATGACCCAAACGCTTGTGCCATAATTCAGATGAGCTATCATTATCACAAGTGTTGATGTAGCACTTAGAAACCCCAAGTTAGACGATATACAAGTTTAAATTACTTTTTCCTTTAGCAACCACCATTTATCCTTTCTTAAACTTCCATTCATTTACCGGAAAGGAATTATCATATCCTTCACTATCTAACTTTCCAACAGATAAAAGATTGAGTCGATGTTCTAGAATTTGTTTCACGCCTTTGAGAATTAGAGTATTATCATTGCTAGTTTCAACTCAAATATATCCAATTCTGATAACATTAGCTTGCCCATTGTTTCACATATAAACAACCCAAAATCCATCGGTCTTGTAAGTTTAAAAAGATCACGTATCGAGATTGCATGAGTAGAAACACCACTATCAACTACCCAATCCATATTATCCCATGATACATTGACATTATCTACACAACTATCACAAACAACAAAGAAATCATCAATAATAGCAACATCTTCATTATTGTTACCTTTATTTTTGTCGGTGTTATCGCTCCTCTTCTTGTTTTCCCCTTTCAACTTCCGACAATATCTTTTTATGTGTCTCTTTTCCTCGTAATGATGACACTCTATATGATATAATATATTATAGCCTCCTTGTAATTTACCACATTATGTTCCACGATTACTTGAACCTCTACTTTGATGTCTTCCCTTTGATTCGGTAACCAACACCTCAGAATGTGAATAAGAACCTTGTGACTTACGCCTAACTCCTTATTCAACACACTACTTTTTGCCATGTCCATCGAGATGATACCATTCAGAGCGAAGTTAGACAAGGATGTTCTAAAAGTTTCCTAAGAATTAGGAAAAGTACCACGAAGCCACAAATTAACCTTTAATTTCATCATCAAAAGTAAGATTCATCGCTGATAATTGATTTAGAATCCCTTGGAAAGTGTTCAAGTGATCAGTCATTGGTGAACCATCACTATACCTCAATTACATTAATTGCTTGAACAAGAGAAACTTATTATTCCCCATCTTTCTTGCATACAACTCCTCAAGTTTGGTCCAAAGAGAGTGAGCATGAGTCATCGAGCTCACATGATTCAAAATATTATCATCCACCCATTGAAAAATATAACCATAAACTTATTTATTCAACAAAGTTCGTTCTTCATCACTTTTTTCATTGGGTTTTTCATTAGAGAAAACCGGAAATTAAAAACCTTTCAAATAAAGCAAATATTCCATTTTTCCTTTCTAAACATTATAATTGGAACCATTCAAAATCACCATCCTAGATGTGTTCGTCTCTATCGTTACACAAATCAAACCACAACTCTAGATACTACTTGTTGGAAGGAAATCCACAACACGGCGAAATAGTCCAATAACACAATCTCTCCCAAATATCAAATGCAACTTAGAGACAATAAAAAATAACACACCAAACAACACAACACAATTTTAGCATGGAAAAACCTTCGTTAACTAGGAGTAAAAAAAACACGGGAGATGTGGGCCACTTAATATCTCCAATATAAACAACAATGGGTACAAACAATATTCTCTCTAAAACTAGTTAGAGGCATACATAAACATCATCAATATCTACAATCAGTCTTAGAATACAACAAGAATCAAAAGACACATACAAACCCCAAACAAAATCAAGAAATTGGCACCTCGAATATGGACTTGATAGACATACGTAGAAAGTTCATAATCTAATCTACACTATTGAGAATGTACTCCTATGAGTCATGGAAAATGTGAAAAAAATTCAAGATGATATGACCGTTGGATTATATGCAAGCTCTGATTTCGTGGAACTACTCTGTGCTGAAATTGGGATGTGGGATTTCACTCTTCTCTCTACTTTTTCTTGTCGTATCTCACATCTAAACCCTATTCCTCTTTGTTAGATAATAACAAATGCTTACACACACATGGGACATTAACCCACAACCATTTGGGCAACTTCAAAGAGGAGGGATAGCCCAACACCTGAATGATGTGATCAATCACCGCAATCACCGAAGTTACTTCCAAACTCTTCACCATTCTTATGCATTAGAAATAATTGTGACTTCTTGCCATCCAAAGTGATTTTCCATTAGCAACCCCCATCTAACTCCCAAGGCTTCAGCAGTTGTTGGATCAACTTAAATATCTCCACTTTTGAAAGCTGATAGAATCACTGAGTTTGTCGAGTCAATAGAAACCAACCCTCACCCATTGTGATCATTCAAAAATAGCTAGAATCTATTAAAATATTGCAAGAATTAGCAAAAATAACAGTAGGCTTAGTGTGATTAGTGTGGCATCAGTATCATGAAAACCACCATCCAATACATAGAACTCATGCACAAAGAAATTAATAGAGCTAATGATTTCAAGAGGGTTAGATTGATTCATTTTAAACACATAATCCTTTATAGAAATCCAAATTCTCCATAAAGTAATAAAAAAACAGTAGTAATTAATTCATCTTTTTCTCTCAAACCTCTAAGGAGTCTTTAGATAGTGATTGTATTAGGGCGAATACGATCCCCAAAGGGGGTTAAGAATCAAATTCTATTAGCAAGATAATAGTGAAGAAATAAATGGTTTACTTCTTCCTAGACATGTTGGCATAAAGGGCACCAATCCTATACTTGGATCTCTTTCTTCACAAGCTGGCCTCTAGTGGGGAGAATACATTTTGAAAGCCTCCAAAGAAAATTCATGACTTTATTAGGGACATGATCTTCCTATATCTCTTTCCAAAGTTGGGTGTTATGGGAGTTCGAATACTCAGGTGTGTCAGGGTGATTTTCGTTCTTCAGGATATGAGGGTCAGATCTAACAGAATATTCCTCGTCTTTGTGCCAATGCCAAACTAATTTTTCTTAAGGTAGCCTTTGGAATAAAGGGACGCTGAGGATTTTCTTAGCTTCAAAGTAGTTGAAGTTAACATAGATCAAATTTTTGTCCCAAATCCTAGTATTAACGTTAATCAAGTTATACACCAATTTAGTTTCACCAAGGTCTCCCTCCTGACTCCTTACCTTGAACTTACTTTGGTTTGGAAGCCACGGGTCCGGCCAAATCCTCATTTTTTTACTCGTTTCCAATTCTACATCTACCTCCTCTTTCCATCAACTTTGTGGCACTCAGGATACTTCTCCATGCATAGATTGGACGGTAACCCAAGTTTTCCTCCATAGAGGTACTTCTAGGATAGTATTTGCTTTTGAAGACTCTTTCTAGTAGAGAATTCTTTTCATGGAAAAGCCTCCTACAGTGTTTCCCAAGAAAGGCCTTATTGGATTCCTTTACCCCTATGAACCAAAGGCCACCATTTTGCTTAGAATATGATAATTTGTTTGTTGTACCCCAAAATTTTCCCTCCTTTTTTTCTTCAAGACATCTCATTCTCCTAGGGTTTTCATTTGCTCAAGGTTGCTCAAGAATTGATCAAACAAATTCTCCTCCTAAGAAATGGGTCCACAACTAGGGTTTCAATTTTCTCAAGGAAGATTGGGTTTATAATTCCTTAAATTGATTTCATGGTCTCTTATATATCTCTAAGAATGCTCATACCAAATTGCATGCATTGCATCACAAGTTTGCTCAGTCAATTACTCAGATGACTGAAAGTCAACTATATTGGACAAAAAGTCAATTATGGTCAACATACAGTCAAACTTTAAGATTTTTGGTCAACATCAAAGTTTTGAAGTGATATTCATCATTTCATCAAGGGTTGATCATGATTCATCAAGAAAACTCTAAAATCATCAAAATTCAAAAGTTGCCAAATTAGGGTTTTCTTAAGAAGTCAACTGAACTTTGACCAAGCACAACTTCCACATGTTTCATCAGATTATTCTCCATCAAACCTTATTTTGAAGGAAATTAAATTCTCTACAACTTTGTCTCTCTAAGCTCAAGTCCAAAAAAATTATTCATTTAAGATATATGGGCCAATACATTATAGATCATCTCAAAAGTCAACAAAAAGACACTTTTTGTCAAGGCACTTACATCAAGATAAAGTCTTCAAATAAATAAATGATAAAAATAGAGATTTTATAGGATATCTTGAGCTTTCGAAAAAGTCTAAGATCACCTTCAAATGATGAAAATTGAGAGTTATGACTAGTGCAAGTTGGGAAATTTTGAGCAAATGCATGAAGTTCAAATTGAGCAAACTTGAATTTTTTGGCTAATGGGCTATTGTTTCAAGGTCTGTGCGCATTATACACTTCATATGAACATCCGAATTACTTCATACACCCCTTGACCTTTTTATTTTATTTATTTTTATTTTTATTAATTTAAATTCAAAATTAAATGAAATAAGACAAGGCCTTTGTTACAAGGTCCAGGTCCACAAACATTTGACCTAATTGCAAGCTATATATTCCCTTCAATTCATACAAAGCCACACATGAAACCCTTGTGCAAGAACATCTTCCAAAAAATCACAAAATTACTCAAAATTAGGGCAACCTTAGAATCCTAGTTGCATCCTTTTCCAAGGCAAACAAACACGTTCATTCACTTATAGCAACACTTTAGGGTAAGAATGGAGCATCTTTGAAGATCCAAAAAGCATGAAACGCTCGTATATGCATCACCGGTTTCATCGTTGCGTGATTTTCATATCTTCTATTTAATTGTGTTTTCACATGTACTAATCATATTAACATGTTCATAAGGTATCAGTATGCAGGAAAAGTTAATCGCATGACCTCCATGATACCAGAATTGCGCATCACCATAACCACACTGATCCATGTTATTTTCGTTATAGCTTAAAAACTAGCACGATTCAGTCTGAGATAATGGTCTCATTGAATTCGCATGCCTTGATTTATGGGGGTAGGGTCCCTTTAGATATCTAACATTTTTTATTTTTGCAGGAACAAAAAACCTACTCACCGGCTAAGACGACCGAAGCTAAGGCTCTGGCGCCTCTCCGGTCATGAAATTTTTTTTATGTTATGTTTAATTTGTTTCAGTTATAACACTGGATGTATCACCACCCAGTGGTTAAGTGTGCATGCTAATTCACTACTATGCCATGGCGTGGGTTTGATCCCAGCCTTTTGGCATTTTGGGATTTTTTTTCCAGATTTTTCATGTTTTGTAGGATTGTAACGTATAATGTGCGTTGGTTTCCCTTCTCAAACATAAGCATGCACTTGGCACAATGGTGAACCGGTTGGCTGAGGAAACTAACGGCGTGGGTTCAACACCCACCCCTGGAAATTTGTGATTTTTTATTCTTCTTACTCTTTTTCTCCTTTAAAATAAACCCTAGATTAACATAAACCTTTTTTTAACAAACCTATTTTTTCAAAACCTTTTTTATAAACCCTAATCAAATTAGGTTTTTAGGTTTTTAATTTAATTAATTAACTTTTTTTAATTAAAATTAATTATACTTTTTAGGTTTATTTAATCGTAAAAAACCTTTTTCATAAAAACCCTCAAAAAAACATTTTTTTTCTTTTTTACCTTTCTTTTATTCTTACTTTATTCCCGCGAATTATAGTTTAGATATTTGTCGCTTTCTTTTATTATTGTAACTGTTTCCTGGGATGTAATAGTAATTAGGGTTTACTTTTCTGCTTTCCTACTTTTCTATCTGCCCCAAAGTGATGTAATAGCTTAGGGTTTACTTTCCGCATTTATTTTCCGCACTTTGCTGCTTTTCATTATTTTTATGCTTACTGCCTATTAACTAGGTTTGCATGGAAAGACTAAAAACAAACGATAGCTAACCTAAACTCAAAGATAAATATAAATTGAATACAACACACCTCACGTACTTACACCTCTAGGGTAACCCCCTTTGATGCCTTCGGATTACAAAACAGTCATGTCCCTCGAACGTGGGGATGCTTTAGCAAAGTCCTTCAAAAACAAAGATCATGGTCCCTCGACGACCCTTTTGATGTTGCCTTTGGTAAATGATCTAGTCCCTTAATGATAACTGCTAAAACATCCTTACCAGTTTCCTTTGATGATTGTACGATGACCCACGCATGTCCCTTCACATCTAACGATAGGGCTTCCTACTAACTAATGGTAGGATAGCATTATCTAAAGGAGAAGGAAAGTACAAGAACGACCTTGAGTAAGGGTAGATCTTAATCGCTTGCTCACAAAGCTCTTCGAAAGAAAACACTTTTTTCACAAACACTTTTAATAAATATTTTTAAAAACAAACACTTTGTATACACTCTTAACAATACCAATGTCATTACAAAGTCCTCCTTACATTGGCAATATTTTTTTCAAAATATTTTTCAAACATACGACACAAAGCAATTTTTAAAGGTGAGCTAGCGATTAAGAGCCTGTAGATAAATACATATGAAAAGGGTTCTAACACCTTCCCTTTTCATAACCTACCCCCCGAACTAAAAAAACGGGTCTTTCATGTTCTTTTCACCCTTTCCTTATTGGATAAAAAAAGTCGGTGGCAACTCTTGTTATCCGCAACATTTGCGATAAAATGCAAAATACGTCAGTTCTCTGATCGTATTACATTGTCCAACGACATCCAATGAATATTCTTCTTTTCCTCCTTTGAGACCCACTAGAATTTTCCCAACATTGATTCTATCTCCTAGCATATTCCATCGGGAATTTTGTAGCAGCTCATGATGTAATTCAGAATTTCCTGGGCCACCATTTTGATCAAAACCTCCTTGACAACTCTAGATAGAAAATTCTCCTTCTAACCTTTGATCTTATTCCATACACGTTCAGTGACAAGCAAAAAGATCACATTCTTGGATATTTCAAAAACCACTGGTAGCCCTAGGTAGTTAGAGTGGGTGTCCATAGTCTTTGCCTCCATCCTGTTACAGATCATTTCCTTTTTCTTCTTCATGGATATTTTGACTGAAAAAACCTCGGATTTGTCCAAGTTGACCAGTTGGTCCGTAGCTCTTTAATAAGAAGAGAGAAAATTGAGAAAAAAGTCATCTTCCTCTAAGGTTGCTCTAGTAAACAGCATATTATCGTCCGTGAAGAATATATCGGAAATTTGGGGGCAATGGATGTGAGCACCATGTCATTACCACTACAAAAAAAATTCAACTGAACCATGGAAGGAGTTTTGGAAGTAATTCATATTCAGAAGATGTTGTTATTCAAAAGCATTAGAGCTTTTGAGGTTGTTAGTCAGAAGCTGTAAGCTTCTGGGACTGCTTAGTTAGAAGCAGTAGTTTGATGTAATCAGAAGTAGAAAATTCTGAGGTTACACCCAGAAGTGTGCTTAGCTTTTGGGGTTCCGGGTTCTGAGTTTGTTAGCATACCGGTTAAGTTTAGTATTTCCTAGTTTGTACCTTTTAACTTAGTGATTAAGTTTACTTTTGTTAGGGCATACGTGGAAATTTAATTTGTGTGACTAGTGGTAGCTGTCATTTGTAATCTTCCAATCATTCCTTTTGTAAGCTTTATAGTCAATGTTGCAGTAAATATAATCTCTCTTATCTTTCCTTCATTTATTAATCTTGTGCACCAACAATTGATATCTAGAGCTCCGGTTGGAATCCACAGGAAACACAAGTGAAACGGTGAGGCGTTGTGTGATTAATTTTGGTTCTTGAATTCGTGTTGAATCTTGAACAAAATCTGAATAGAATCTCATTTTTCTGATCTGTGGGATAGGGAAACACCATGTTTGTGAGATCTGAGTGTTAGTTACAATGTTGAAGATGACCGGAAATGGTATTCTAAGCACCAAGCTTCCAGTATTTAATGACAAAAACTAGATTCGTCGGATGATTCAGATGCGTGTGTTGTTTGGTGCTCAGGATATTCTTGAGCTTGTTACAAATGGTTATGTTCCATTTACAGCAGATGTGATGGAGGAACATAGAAATGTGCAGAGAGATACAAGGAAGAAAGATCATAAGGCATTATTCTTCATCCATCGGTGTGTTGATGAGAACGTGTTTGAGAAAATTGATGATTCAACGATGGCGAAGGCTGCATGGGGGACACTGAGTATGTGTTACGGTGGTGACATATCAGTGAAGAAGGTGAAACTCGAGTCTCTCATAATGGAGTATGAGAATCTCAACATGAAGGATAATGAGAAGGTTTCCGAGTACATCTCTAGAGTGATTCTGATCACTAATGAGATGAAAGCTTATGGAGAAACCATTTCTGAACAAGTAATCATAGACAAGGTATTGAGGTTGTTTACTCCCCAACTTGATTACATTGTTGTAGCAATTGAACATTCTAAAGAACTGGACACGATGAGAATAGAAGAGTTGCAAAGCAGTCTAGAGGCACAAGAGTTGCGTCTGGCTGAAAGAACTTCTAAGAGAGAAGTTGAGCAGGCTCTGAAAGCTTATTTTGTCAAGAAGGACCTGAAGCAGAAAAAACATGGTAGTTTCTAGAAGTCAGAAGACTTCTATTCTAATAAAAAGAAACATGATAAAGGAAAGGAGAAGTATGAAAAGATAATGTTTCAGTGTTACTGTTGTAAGCATTTTGGCCACTTTGCTAAAGATTATTGGTTAAACAAAGAAGAAGCAAAAATATCAAGAGGGCATTCTGATGATGAACTTGTGCTATTAATGGCTGATGAATCTGATAAGGAACCTATGAGATTGTCATTTTCTGATTCTGAAGGGGAAGTAGATGACTCTGAATATTCTGACTCTAAAGGAGTGTTTGAATATGAGTCAGAATCAGAAGATGACGTTGAAGATTCTGAAGATGAGTCAAAATCTGAGGTTTCTAAAGATGACTCAGAGTTAGAAGATGACTCTGAAGCTGAAGATAAGTCAGAGCCCGAAGGTGACTCTGAGTCTGAAGAAGAATCAGAAGATGAGTCAGAATCTGAAGGAGATTCTGCTTCTTAAGATGAGTCAGAACTTGAAAGTTTTGAAGGTGAGTTAGAGTTAGATGATGAAAAATATTCTAGAGACTCTAAAGATGAGTTAGATGGTGAATATGATTCTGATCCAGATTTTGAATTTGGTGGTGGTCATGCTTCTAGAAGGGAAAACTCTAAAGACGTAGGTTCTGGAGGACAAGCTTCTGAAGATAATCATGTTTTTGGTGAAGGTCATGATTATGAAGATGGTGTTTTTGAAGGTAGTAGTTTTGAACAAGGTCCAAAAGCTAACAAAGGTGGAGCTTCTGGTGGTAGTCAAACTTCTGAAGAAGCTCCAGAAGGAGATATTGTTCTAGAATCAGAAGGAGATTCTGAACAAGTTCAGAGACCACATAGAGTCAGAAATATACCAAGGATATTTGCAGAGTTTGACAAGCTACAAGATACTGAAGGGACTCTGAGGTATGGAGTGTTATTCCCTTCTAATGTTAGATCAGATGCAGAGTTGATATGTTATCCAGACTCTAATTGGTATAAAGACATGGTTGACAGAATAAATACAACTAGATATTTTTATTTGTATCTGTAAAGTCCTATTTCTTGGTGATCCAAGAAGCAATTGGTGGTTACGTTGTCAATCTGTGAAGCTCTCAAGAAGAAAGTGCGGCTGAAGGCCATGAAAGAAAATCTTGATGTTATTGAAAGAAACAAGACTTGGGAGTTAACTGAGCTTCTGAAGGAGAAGAAAAATACTAGCGTCAGATGGGTTCTCAAGGAGATATTTGCACTTCTAAATGAAGTATCAGAAGTTGCACACTGTAGCAACCAGAAGCAACTTGCAGATGTTTGACGAAGGATGTCAAGACTGAACACTTTATCCGTTAGAGGGATGAAATTGGTGTCGAAGAGTTTTGGTTAGCTGAATATGAATTAAGGGATGGTATTGGAAGTAATTCATATTCAGAAGATGTTGTTATTCAGAAGCATTAGAGCTTATGAGGTTGTTGGCCAGAAGTTATAAGCTTCTGAGACTGCTTAGTTAGAAGCAGTAGTTTGATGTAATCAGAAGTTGTTATTAATAGAAGTGGATGCTTTTGAGGTTACGCCCAGAAGTATGCTTAGCTTCTAGGGTTATGGGTTCTGAGTTTTCTAGCGTAGCTGTTAAGTTTAGTATTTCCTAATTTGTACCTTTTAACTTAGTCATTAAGTTTACTTTTGTTGGGCCCTACATGGCAATTTACCTCCAAAGCGCTTCGCTTGCTTGGTTTGGACTCTTTGGGACTTTTGACGTTTCCAGGCCCAATTAAATACTTAAGGGGTCTCCTCTGGTTGACTGCAGTTGTAGTCGACTTAGATAATTTCACCTTTTCAAAGAACCTTCTTGGAATCTTTTCTCTTGGTTGGATTTTAGTCCTTGTCGAAAATCCCAGCCAACAAATTTCCCCCCAAAATGTCCTTTTCGATTAAAACTGTAGAAATGGACATTTTAGTCCTTCTTTCTTAGTGCGAACTGACATCATTGTAATCATGACTTTTCCCGCAAACGTCATGTATGCGAACAAACAGCCATTTCCCTACTTTTTAGCTTCAACTTCCTAGGATAAACATGGCCCCTAGCTCAACAACTTACTCAATCAATCGCCATCTGCTTGACCCGTTCTTGCCATGTAACCACAATTTTCCCACTTCCTTTCCAAACATTTGATTTTATTGATGGTATAAATACTATTTTCATCTCTTCAGTTTCCTTTTTATGCTCTCTTTGTATTCTCAAACTCCCCGTTTCAAACTCAAATAAATACTCTTGCTTCTTCTTTTTACCCAGAAACTCTTCCAATCACCTTCATGGCCACTTCAAGCCAACTTACTGAACACATTCAATCCCCTAGAGAGATTGAACTAGTTTCCAACATGGATGATTTTTTTTGTTCATCTCCAAAATACTTTCGTTTTGAAACCAAAGCCAACACATGTCATTCAATCTTTTCGTTCTCAGGTATTGCTTCCTTTCATATGCAAGCAAACTGCTTATGCTCTCTTGGGAACCATTCTTGATGAAAACAGAGCACCCAAATAGCTGGAAGATTGTTTCCCCGTTCACTTTGATTCAAAACCCCTTGTTCACAAAGATTGTGTCATATATTTTTCACATCTTTACCAGACTTCGAAGGTTTTCCGTTCTGCCCATACTGTCAACCAAGACTACTTTGCATGGTTGAACAAAGTTGAGAAAGTTAAAGGAGATGTTTGGAAAGCTCAAGGAATTTTTGACTTGATTCAACTTTCTAGGGTTGGTCCTAGTTATTGCAATTATATGCTGATTTTTGTGCTCAATTTTTGGGAAGGCTCTACAAACACTTTCCATTTTTCCACTGGTATGCTTACCCCCCACCCTGTTCGACATTGTGGCCATTACTGGTCTCTTTCCCACAGCTGAAGCTTTTCTTTCCACTGAAGCAGATGAAGATGTCATACCATTTTAAATAGATATTATTGGCTTTACCAAATACATGGGGCGCTTTCATGCCAAGGATTTCGACACCATTTCTGACGAAGAGCACATTGCTTTCTTGGCACTATGGCTTTCCAAGTATGTGTTTTGTTGTCGATCTTTAAAGGTGGATAAATTGTTCATTGCATTAGCTCACAACCTTCATCTGGGTCGAAATGTATGCTTGATCAAACTCATATTGGGGTCACTCTATGAGTCACTTAGTGTGGGAGTCAACCATATGACCTCATTACCTTCTACTTCCAGCTATCTACTCGCTGGTCCTTTTTTGCTGCTTAAATTGTGGTTAAATGCCACTTTTGCAAGCCAACTCAAATTGCAACTCTCTAATGCTCAAGAGGATGCATTCTCCCATCACACCAACGAAAGCCTTCGTCTTTCTCTTCTGACACCACCCAATAGTGATATGTCTCGAGAAGAATCCCTCGAAAAGTACTTGATATTTTTCTTCAAGTGTACTTCCTTCCAGCCAAGCATGGCACCCTTTGCTTACAGACGACATGGTCCTGAGTGGTTCACTAGACCATTTCCTCCTGTTGATCCCACGCAGCTTCTTAAATCCAAAGCCATCTGGAAAGATTTCTTAACTCCCAAGCTCATTGCATCTAGGGTGGGCGCTAATGATGGAGTAACACTTTTATGTTATCATCCCAATTTAGTGGCTAGACATTTTGGTTTGTGCCAACCTCTGCCTCGTAGTTTTTATAAGCCCTCTGATGAATTATGCTCCTGGTCCACTAACTATAGTGAATACAAATGCGCCCAACACCTTAAACATTTCACTACTGATGTTCCCACCATGAATCATGTCGCTTTTGAGCCCCTCTTTTACACCACTAAAGATTTCTATGATTGGTGGACTGTGCAATTCGTGCAAAGTATGGGTACTCTCAAGTCTTTTAAGGCTCGACTAAAGCATGCTTTTAAGGCTATGTAGCAAAAGTTCAAGAAGGGTATGGCTTATCATTTTGACTGTCGGTCGACTCCTTGTTTGTTCGCTTTCTTATGTTTTTCCTTTTACTGCCTTATCGCTATTGCCTCATTCAGCAGTCGAACACAGGAAACGTGCCAGGGAAGATGCCAGTGGTGCGGCCGTCTCTCTTTCCAATAATGAAGTTCCTGAATCTCCTTTTTATCTAATCTCTAAACCTTGTGGCTTATTTACTGATCACGTTTTCCTTCCTTTACCTAACACAATCATTATGTTAACCCATTCGTAGGCCCCTGAAACCAACGTTGTCGTTCATCCCAAGCCGTCTCCGAAAAACGAAAAATGCTCTATCAATAAAGAGAATCAAACTAACAATGCACCTTTGCCTATCGTTCCCAGAAAATCCAACAAATCTAAGTCGACTCTCTCTGAGGCTGCATCAAAGAAGGCCACTTCTGCTACTGTATCTCTTACATTGGCGGGAAAAGAAAACATCTTGCAGCCAACACCGAATCGACTAAAAAGCAACAAATTTGGACCTTGGGGATCATCAGGTACCCTCTTTTTCCAAAAAAAAAGACTTTTATCTTAGGAATTGTGTCCCTTTTTATAATTTTTCTCCCGTTTCCCTTTAATATTTCAGCGACTGCCAACTAAACAAACAAGGCGTCCCACAAATATTACCTTGAAATCTTCTAAGACCAAAAAACCTCCAGTTGTCATCTTATCTGATATTGAATCTTCTGGGAGTGGCCTTCATTCTCCTATCAATCAGGATGTTTCTGAGTATTCTCCCATTAGTGAAGGAGTGGAAGGTGAAGCAGAAGATGAAGGCTTAGAGGATGATGTAGGAGATGACGGCCTAGAGGGTTCTGAACAAACGGATGCTGCCAACATCACCCAAAAAGCTACCCGTAATCTCTTCCAAGCAACTAAAGTGGCTCCTCAAACAACTGTCACCTTTGGTTCCATCTTGAATCCTCTTAGCATGATTCCCACATCTACCATAATGTTGCTGTAGCGATAAAAAATGTAGCGGGGTAAATCGGAGATCGAATTATTGATTAATTCGTCTCACAAAAGCAAGAGTCGCCACCGCGCTTTATTGTTTCCAAAGGAAAAGGGAAAAGAGCGAAATAAAACCCTAAATATGCAATGTAAATAATAATAAAATACAAAGCGTTTTGACAAGAGATCCTATGGTTCGGGGGTTGGTTATACAATGGGAAGGTACTAGCACCCAATGCATCTATAGTACTCTATAGGAACCTTTTGAAATATCTGTTTTATTTAAAATTGATTGCTTGATTGAAAATAAATCGTTTTGGCCGAAACAGGATACGGGCGGTTTTTTGAAGTTACAACGACCTAATGTCGAAGTTTTTGCTTAAAGGGCATAAATTTTTGAAAAGGGTGAATATTTGAGGAAAAATTATCCTAAGTTTTAATGAAATGCGAAAGTTCGCGCAGTTAGACTTGAGGACATGAAGTCAACAAATTTACTGTTTTTTCCTTTGGATTTAAGCATAAACCGAATAAACAAATAAATACACGGACAAAATATGCGAATAACAATTAAATAACGATAATCTGAATGATGGAATAAATGATGCAAAATAATGCGTTTTTTATGATTTTTTGTTTAATGTTAACAGGACGAAAGTATTTTTACGCATTTTGATAGGGATACAAGCAAGAGAATTATTTAACGAGGACGTAATGTTTTTTTTAGTTTTAAGTTATTAAGTTTTTGATATATTTTGATATTAATATTAATAAGACAAGAAAATGAGTTAATGAAATATTTTTTAGTTTTTTTCTATTTTTTACATGTTTTAGGATTTTTGTTTGATAATGATGTAAGAGGAGAATTAATTAATTAATTAAAAAAAAATGTCTACAACCTTAAATTCTATGTTTTTTATGTATAAAAAATACTTATTTAAAAAAAATAAGGGGGTTCCAAATTAAGTTAAAAATTAACAATTTACCTTAATGAAATAAAAATAAAAATTCTTAAATTAAATCCAAAATTAAACTAAGAGGTCAACTAATTAATAAAAACCTAGTTAGACATATCTTTGCTTGATTTTTTAATATAATTATCAATTAATTAACATAAATAATAATTCTACAAAAAGATTAGAGGAAAATAACAAAAGGTGAAAAAGAAAATGTATCAAAAATAAAACAAGCAAAAAGTATATGGGCTAGGTAGCTGAAGGCCCAACGCAAAAATTCATAAGGAGGGGGGGTGCAGAAGCAGGTCGTGGGCTTTGAGGAGAAGAAATGGGATGAGGCCCATATATTACAAAGTGTTTTTTAGGGTTAATTTGTTTAACATAATGGGATTAGGGTTCTGATTTGCTAGGCAGAAACGGCGCGCCTCTTCTTCTCTTTGATCCTCTTCGCGTTTTCTTCTTCACACTTGCCTCTGCAATTGCTAGCTCTTCTTGCCATGGCCACCCACTCCAGCTCCTCTTCCCTCCAGCTGAACGAGAAAAGGGACGGCTACGGATTCGGTAAAACGCTATTGATTTGACTCGTTAACGCTTAATTCGTTTGCATGTTGATTTTGATTCCACAATGTTCATTCTGTTTGATCTTTATTGTTGATTCTTATGTTTGATTGTTAATGTTGATTGAGGTTCCAAAGAAGTAAAAAGGAGAGGGGACCGTTACCTAGGTGGAGACGGAGGAGGAGGCCGGGAGCGAAGGAGGCTAGACGGCAAGGAGAGGAGAAGCGCGAGCTCGCTCCGGTGACCGGTATTTACGTGATTTTTCTTCTTCTTGTTGGCACTGTATTGTGATGCTTCTTCTTCCTCGTTTGCCTTCGTACTGTATTTTGTTTTCCTTCTTCTTCTTAACCGTGTTGCTGTACGATGTGCATTGGCCTGTGATAATTTTTCTTTGAGGCTTTGAGTTGTATGCTTCTGAATGGCCAGGGATGGTAACACTGAGGCCTCGTTCGTTGCTTTAGAAATTGGTTCTGGCTTGGATCGTTTCAGGTTTGTGATTGATGATGTTCAAGCTTGAGTAATAGATTTGACATGGTTATAGGTATGGTGATTTCGTGTTGGTTGGACAGGTTGATGGAAACAGGGGCATAAGTCTTTTGCTAGGCCATCTTGGTGGTGTGGTTTGAATTGATTCTTTGTGTGATATTGTTTTTTTGGTATGATGTTGGCTTGAAGGCTCAATCAGTTTTTGCAAGGTTTAAGCCATATGGTTGGAATAGTTTTTGACAGTATTGGGATAATTATGCAGGTCTGCTGAACTTTGTGTGTTTTTTCTGATAACTATTTTTTCTCTCCCAGTTTTTTGAAGGCTTGGATATCTGATATATTGATTTCTTTTGTTATTGTTATAACAGTTTTCCCTCTCTTGTTTACGTTACAGGCTGGAAGTTTTGAAAAATGCTTTCCCTCTTCTTGGGCATTCTGCACTAGACTGTCATCTCCAATTTGTTTCTATTCTTCTTTTATGTTTTTATCTCTACTGGCTATATTTTACAGTTTGTCTTGTATATCCTTTTTCTGCCTATGCCAAGCCTGTAAAACCCACACTTCTCCCTCTCTTTTTTCTCTCAGTACAGCTTTGACAAAAATGTGATAGGCTGTACTTTTCTGAAACTGCAAATGGCCAGAAAATGATGAAAATGGAATGTCCATATTGCTTGCATATGTAGTTAAACTGCATGTTTTTGACTTCTAATGCAATAGCTTGTTTTGTTTTCTACTGTGTGGGCATAGGTTTACGTTAGCATGCTTGCATATGTAGTTCATGCAGGGGCTTTGTATGTTGTATGTTTTTGAAATATGCATTTGGGATTTTGAAAAATGCAGTTAATTTAAAACATGCAATTTTTGGACAAAATAAACTTGTGCATTCATTTAAAATTCCTTTCTTTTTTGTGAACCGGGAGAAATCCCGTGATTTGCAAAAAAGAGTAACTGATTCCGGCCATTGCTTTTAATGATGAACCTTAAATAATTTCGCTTTTTAATTATTTATTCGAATTCTAATCTCTTTTAATTTTGCAGGTAACATTAAGTGAGCAGACACAAACGCATTGGATCGGAAGTTTTAGAATTAGGAATATTAGATTATTTTTTTTATTTCATTTTAGCTTTGTAAATTTATTATTGTAATTTGTTGTAATAGATACAATGTTTACATAATAATTGTACAATTAGAAAAAATGAATAAAAAAAATCCACTATTCGCCAATTAAGTTCTTCTTTCTCTTTAATTATTTATTTTATCGTTTACACTTCTTTAATCGAATAATAATTGAAAACGAATTTCAATTACCTACATTCAGAATAATAAACAGATAAATAAATAAGTATCATTGATCAATTAATAGCCTCAATTATTTAATTCATCATCCATAACTTTCTAAATTATAATAATTAAAATAGGGTTTCAATTATTTAACTTAGAATGACAAACGATTAAATAATCGTTATTGACCAATGAACTTTTCCGAATATTTATTATATTATTCATAAACCTTTAAATTATGTAATAACTAAGAATGAATTCCAGTTATTTAAATTTAAGATAGTGAGTAATAAATAAATATTGTCCGCACAATTAATACGCCTCTTCTCTAATGTTTATTTTATTATCTATACATCTTTAAACTACATAATAATTGAAAACGAATTTCAATTATTTAAATTTAAGACAATAAATAATTAATAAACATCATTTTAGCACGAATCGATTAAATGATTTAATGTTCAGCATAAATAGCTCTTGGCCTGAAAAAAGTTATGAATTTTAAAATCGATGGATCAAAACACTTGTAATGTAATGATGCAGGTAGGAGACGATATCTTAGGTCAAAATTTGAGGTACAACAGCTGCCCCTATTTAAGTTTCTTCTATCCGGAGATATGAAGATTGAAATCTTCGTTTCGACGAGATTGAAGGTACTTAAATACATAACTACGCAAATTTTGTCCTAAGATGTCGTCGTCATGTTTGATATGAATGCAGCGATCGAACTCACAGAGAAAGATATTGTGTGAAACAAGACAATGTTGGGGGAATCGAACACCAATAAAACACAGCGGCATGGATTATACATTACTGGGGGAAACAAGCTATCAACTTCAAACGACAGACTCCTGACAGCGAATAAAATCGAGGGAATACGACCTCTAACCCTAACAAAGAGAGCATCTTGCATAGGCCATAACAGATCATTGATCCAAAACAGTGAGTTCGCAACTCAAGGTCGATGGTAGACAGAGAGTATCAAATTGCTGATAACTAATTACCGACTTCTGGAGGTATAGATTCGTAACAGACTTCTCTGCTAGATTTTCAGAGATATACTCATTAATGTTGAGGTAATAAGATTGTAGATACGAAGGTTGTTCAAATAAAGAAAACTGCCATTTGCTGTTTTCCAAGAAAATACCAATAACATACAAGCTGCTCAAATAAAGAAGCTGCCGCTTGCTGTCGTCCAAAGAAAATACCGGTAACATACAAGTTGCTCAAATAAAGAGGCTGCCGCTTGTTGTTGTTCAAAGAAAATATCGATAACATACAAGTTGCTCAAATAAAGAAGTTGCCGCTTGTTGTTGTCCAAAGAAAATACCGATGACATACAAGCTGCTCAAATAAAGAAGCTGCCGCTTGTTGTATTCCAGAAAAGTAATAACGTACTGGTAACTCATGAAGAGTTTGCTGCTTGTCGCTTTCGAAAAGATAAAATGACGCACTAGTAGCTCGTGAAGAACTGCTGCTCGGCGCTTTCAAAAGATAAAATGACGCACTAGTAGCTCGTGAAGAACTGCTGCTCGGCGCTTTCAAAAGATAAAATGACGCACTAGTAGCTCATGAAGAACTGCTGCTCGGCGCTTTCAAAAAGTAAATGACGCACTAGTAGCTCATGAAGAACTGATGCTCGGCGCTTTCAAAAAGTAAATGACGCACTAGTAGCTCATGAAGAACTGCTGCTCGGCGCTTTCAACAAGTAACGTACAAGTTGCTCATGAAGAGCTTCCGCTTGTCGTTTTCCAACGGTGGCTATAACGTACAAGTTGCTCATGAAGAGCTGCCGCTTGTCGTTTTCCAAAAACAAACAGGAGGAAATTGCGAGGATACTGGCAGAGAATAAAATCTTCGTCAAAGAGAACCATGAATCAATCCTTCCCGAGGAGATCACATACTTTAACGTGCAAAATAAATGCACCAACTTTCTGGATCGATCTCACTGGGGAGAATCAAAGAAATAGCCTATGCAAGAGGCAGCAACTTCCTCTAGGAATACACCGGAGAGGAAATAGTCGAACAAGGCTCCACCCGATGAGAAAGTAACTCGATTGGGGAATTTATATAAAACATTTTCTGCCTAAGCTAACTTTCTACCTGGAAAGAACATATGTACGTTATTTGAATAAACAAAGTACGACCCAAAATCAACGGCAAACGCGGGTATGCATGCTGATATAAGTGTAAATGAGTAAATGAATGTTATGCTGACAAAATAGACAGATGGAATATCTTGGAAATAATAAGATGTCACAGCAAACTAGATACTCGGCCAATCTTGAAAAAGACGGAAGATAAACGGAACTGGAAACACAAAGCAACGTCGGAGGGTATTACGCTACAAGGCTCAAGTCTTCTGTGGAGAGAAGCATCCAAATCCAATCTTCTAACACCAATAGATCACGGTATGAGACAAAGCGTACCAAACTTCAGAAATCGCCCAAAATAGAGATAGCCAAAACAATGCTCAACTGGAACAGCTGGGGAGTCACCAAACTTAGTACCACGAGAAGCACAAGTTTACACAACCAATACCTCATGACGATTTGAAACGGAACATGCTCATCATGCAAGGATAAACTACTGTACTATTTTGCATTTCATGGCTTGACCATCCTTGGAACAAACTGTTAATATTCCTTTCGTTATCCACGACACATATTTAAAATAAGAACACTTAAGTAAATTTGTTTCAAGTATTTCCATAGAAATTAAAATTTGCTCGGAAATGTGCATAACCACAGGAACATCAACAGCTATCCAGTTTTGGCAAGCCAATCCAGGCGTCACAAACACGGGCAAATCCTCCTCGGAATCATCATCTATGATAGCATCAACCTCAGGATGCACAAACCCTGCACTTCGGAAAACCTCTTGAATCGGACGAACAACCACCTCCTTCTTGACCCTTGCAGATATTGGATGAAAACCCAGACCTTCCCCAGACTTTTTCTCGGGTAACGTCAACACCTGGCCCCATCCTTCGGCCGAACCACTTTCCACCACTCGCCGCGCATCCTCAAAAGAAGAGATGGATGCCCCTTGCTTCCTCACTGTATTCTTAGCAATAGATAGGCCCTAGAACTGGGTCCCAACATCCTCGTCAGCATCAATAAAAGAAAACGATGATAAATGGCTTACCACCATAGCCTGTTCTCCCCCAATCATCACTAGCTTCCCATGTCTTACAAACTTTAGTCTCTGATGGAGCGTGGAGGTGACTGCCCCGGCATCATGGATCCAGGGACGACCCAATAAACAGCTGTAGGCAGCACGGATATCCATCACTTGGAAAGTGATTTGAAAAGTATGGGGACCAATCACTATGGGAAGATCCACTTCACCAATAACTGTCTTCCTGGAACCATCAAATGCTTTAACAATTACTCCACTAGGCCTCATAGGAGCACCTGGATATGAAAGTCGAGACAACGTGGTCTTGGGCATCACATTCAACGACGAGCCCGTATCCACCAACACACTTGATAAGGTATCGTTTCCACAACTTACTGAAATGTGCAAAGCCATATTATGGTTTCTCCCCTCCTCCGGGAGTTCTTCATCACTGAAACCCAGATTGTTACACGAAGTTATATTTCCCACAATCCCATCAAACTGATCAACTGTCACATCATGGTCTACGAACGCCTGGTCCAAGACCTTCATCAAAGCTTCTCTATGTGCACCAGAATCTCTCAATAAGGCAAGCAAGGAAATCTTGGAAGGTGTTTGCAAAAGCTGGTCCACAATCTTATACTCACTCCTTTTGATAAGCTTTAGGATCTCATCCTCTTCAGGGTGAGGGATAGGTTCACTGGATCGGCCTATCTCAACCCTTGGTTCAGCATTTCTTACGGGAATCTCCGCCGGTATGGGCCTCCTAACTTGAACTTTTGGTCTCCTCAACGGTACTGCTGCAAAAACACGCCCACTTCTTGTAACTCTACTCACATCGGCAATGTTAACAAAAGACGGTCTGGTTGGTATGGGGACTTCTACCCCATTCTCAATCATTGTGGCGTTATACTTGTACGGCACGGCTTGGTCTGAGCGGTAAGGCACAGGGCCAGGCGGGTAAATAATCAAAGGATCAATAGGCGCAACCTGACTGTTGTAAGCAATCTCCACTGATTCTGGCAAATTAAATTGTGGTGTGATAACACTCACTTCATCTTCCGGATTTCGGTCATAGGTAATAGTGATAATTCTCTGATCTAGCAACTTCTGAATATCCTCCTTCACAATAGGACAATCATCCTCTCTTGAACAAAACTCACAAACGTCATAATCATGCTGGTGCCTAACAAAGGCAAGTCTTCTCAAACTCTGATGTAACCTGATCAATGATTCTCTTATGTGCTCGACTTGAAAAACCCGAAACTTCCCCGGACAACCTTCCACCATATTCACTGAAGCTGCCCCATGTCGAGGCAAAGGATTATCTCTAACATTTGGATTAACATCCTTAAAAGACAAGACACCATTCTTAATTAATCTCTGCATGTCCGCCTTCAGAGCAAAGCAATTCTCAAGGTTGTGCCCCGGCGACCCTTGATGATATTCACAGAATTGATCCGCCTTGTACCACGGAGAAGCACTGTTCGGTGCGACAGGAGGAGGTTTTGTTGTGATGAGATTCTTTCTGATGAGAGCAGGGAACAATTCAGTATACGTCATAGGAATGGCATCGAACTGCGGTTTTCTGGGTGAACGGTTCTGATTATTGAACGGATAAGCCTGTTGTCGAGGCTGCTGCTGAAATGGCCGTGGTTGAGTTGGCGGGATTTGATGAGCTGGGGCCATCAAAGCTGGGCGGACAGCCGGAGTGACTGCCGCAACGTGAGAGTAACCTCTCCTAGGCCTACCTGGAAACAAAGCACTGACATCCTGCTCTTTTCTTTTCGGGAAAACACTTCCAAACTTCTTCGCACTGCTAGACGGACTCCCTTCTTTAACCAAACGCCCTTCGCGAATCCCTTCCTCTAATTGCATGCCCATGCTCACCATTTCGGTGAAGTCGCTGGGTGCGCTGGCTATCATTCTCTCATAGTAAAAGGATCCTAAAGTCTTCAAAAATATCTTAGTCATCTCTTTCTCCTCAAGAGGTGGATAGATTTGAGCAGCAATTTCACGCCACCTCTGGGCGTATTCCTTAAAAGATTCTCGGTCTCTCTGCGACATCGCCCGGAGTTGATCCCTGTCCGGCGCCATGTCAACGTTGTACTTGTACTGATGGACAAAGGCTTCACTAAGATCGTTAAAGTTGCAGATTTGAATGTTGTCTAAACCCATATACCACTTTAGAGCAGCACCCGTCAAACTGTCTTGAAAATAATGAATCAACAAATCATGATCATCGGAGTACGTAGACATCTTCCTCACGTACATTGTCAAATGACTTCTAGGACACGAATTACCCTTATATCTCTCAAAGTCTGGCACTTTGAATTTCGCTGGAATCTTGACATTCGGAACTAAACAAAGGTCATGCGTACTCTTCCCAAACAAATCCTTCCCTTTCAATGCTCTAAGCTCCTTCTGCATTTCCTGGAACTGATCCTGAAATTCTTCCATTCTATCAAAAAGACCCAAACTTTCAGCGGGCTCGGCAGGATAAATTGGTTCATTCAAGTATGGCACGGAGTGGACCACAGGAGCAACGGTCGTCATAACTGGTTGCGGAAAAGGTGCTACAGACGGAATTACTGGCGGCATGGCAGTTGTCTCTGGTTGAGGAAGAGACAATGCAGGCTGAAATAGAGGTTGTACGGTAGGCTGATACCCCTCTGGCACAAAGTTGTAAGGCATTCCCCACGGAAAACCTTTCGGCATCTGATGTTGAAGCGGAGAGTTGATTTGAGTTACGGAGGCAGGAACTGTGACAATTTCGGAAACCACTGGAGTTGAAGTCTGAATCTCGGCAGCCTTAGTCGATGGCTGATTCTGAACAGCCACCAAACTTTCCACTAACACCGTTAACTTTTCCATCTCGGCACGAAGTGTAGCAACTTCCCCACGAAGCTCGTGATTTTCCTGTTCCAAATCTTCCATTCTCCTCTGACGATTGGCCCGAGTTTCGTATCGGTGAGACAGCTTGACAACCTTCGGTGGAAAAAGAACAAGGATGAGACTCTAGAAAACATGTGAGGTGGAATGTGAAATGATGCATGATGGCGATGCAAATGATGACTCATTTTAAAAGTTTTTCATGGAACTTTAGTAATTTTGCATACATCAATGGTAAAGGAATTTGGAACAACAAAAACTCAATCCGTTAATCGAAAGCGATAAATTACAACTTACAATTTGGAACAGTAAATTACAACGTTGGGATAACAAATCCACTAACGAAAACAATAAATTACAACCTCGAAACATGAAAACCATAATAAAGTGATAAATTACATTTTTAAAACATGAAAGCAGTAAATTACAACTTGGAGCATGAAGCCCAAAATAAGACAATAAATTACAACTTCGGAGCATGAAGCCCTTAATAAAACAATAAATTACAACTTCGGAGCATGAAGCCCCTTTACATAGTTTTACAAAATGACATCAATAAAATAAACTAAAGCTAAAGCTCACTCGGAATCCTCAGATGATGGACCAAACACCAGCTGTAATCGGAGCTTCTTGATCTTTTCTTCGTAAAAGTCTTCCATATCCTTCTTTTCCGCTATCAGTCGATTGATGATTTCTTCCTGCGGATTAGGAACGAGAGCCACACTTACCGAACCCTCCCTTTTTCTTTTCCTTTCACTCGCATACTTCTTCAGCAAGGCATCCTTCTGACGAAGTTTCTCATCGTGGTCAACGAACCGGCCGTCTTGAATAAGCAACAACTCCTTCTTTTCTTTCAGCTGTCGAGTCAGGACTCGATTCTCATATTCAGACATATGGTACTTTTCCTTCCAAGCATCCCTCTCGGACTTCATCCTAGCCAGATTTCCTTGATATTCTCCTACATCCGCGACAGGGATAACAACAGATGATGGTGCGATGGCAGGGAATAAAGGTTTCTCAAGTTTATATGGCATCTTGAGAGCACAAGCCCTAGCACGGACCCACTGCAGGTAAGGTTCCAAAGAGATGACACCTCTATGTCCCAGCATATCTCTCCCTTTCTTGTGGATATGGCGCCAAGCTCCTTCAATCTCCCTCTTAGTAGCCTGATGATCTTGTCCTTCCTGAAGAAAGAAACCACTCACATGGATACTGTTCGGCTTATCTCTCATCGGGTACCCGAACTGACGGCGCGCTAGAACAGGGTTGTAGTTGATTCCACCCCTCATACCAAGAATAGGTACGTTGGGAAAAGCACCACAGCTGTCAATGATCTCCACGTCATGGTAAACTCGATTGTACCAGTCAATATCGAAATGAGTGAGAGCCATAATCTTTGGCGCCCAACGCGGTTCTTTCTCGAGATCCCAGAAAGCATCGGACCCGGGTAAATGCGAGACGTACCACTGATACAGCAACGGCGCACAACAAATAATCATCCCTCCTTGATAAGAGTTTCGAAGATGGATGGAGTAATACGTGTCCCCTAGCAGCGTAGGGACCGGATTTTCAATCAGGAAAACTCTGATGGCGTTGACATCCACAAATTTATCAACGTTAGGGAAAAAGAAAAGACCATACGCGAGTAAAGCAAACACGTCCTCGAAGGCAACAGTATCCTTTGTATCAGCAAAGTAACGAGCTTTCTTCACCAGAAACTGTGCCGGCAAACCCCGGATTCCTCCTTTCGTAGTCATATTCTCCTCTATCTCTGACTTCTTCAGGTGGGTGATGGTTGCTATCTCGTGGGATTTAGGCTCCTCTTCTAATCCAGAAAAAGGAACACGGTCGGCGATCGGCAAACCAAGAATATAGGAGTACTCCTCTAAAGTGGGCATCAACTGGTAATCCGGGAAGGTGAAACATCGGTACAAGGGGTCATAGAACTGAACCAACGTATTGAGGATGCCTTTCTTCATCTTGCGCTTCATGAGCGGTACGATGGACCCATATTTCTTCTGAAAATCTGTCGGACTCTCTATCTTCGGAATCAAACTCTTCAGTTCTTCAATCTCGGGCTCCTTGAAGCTAAAGCTTCGAGTATTTCTCCTTCCAAGTTCCATAATACCCTGAGACATTTGCAAAATCATTCCAAAGTTCCTTGAAACACGAGTTTTTTACAAAGATGTTGATGAATGCATGAATGAATAATAATGCAACAGTCACACACAAGTTTGCAAACATGGGGTTTAAAGGTTCAACGTTCAGCATGGAGTCGAGGGTAAAGCCCACCCAAGGGTATGTACTAACGTTTCGATCACACCTGTAAGACAAGGTTCTAAGAGTTCCCGGAGTCTACGTTCCTCCTTCGGATATTACCAACGTCTTGATTACTCAATAATTAGCAATATTCTCAAGAGAAACTCGTCCGAGCGTAGCATCGCGTGACAACTACTTCCGAATTACTTCGTTATAGTCTCCGCGCTACACCTAAAAAGGCCAAGATGGGTTGGGGTTCTACGGTCCTCAATTTCTCGGGCTCCTAGGTCTAAAATAATAATGTCTTCCCGATTACTCGGTAAACAAATATTAAGTTCAAGAGGGCCTTCCATTGAGTGGGGGATCTCATGCCTCCTTCTTCGGGATTACTCCCTCAAAGTTAACATGACTATACCGCCCGTCCTATTCCTTAAGTGTTACTTAATCCGGGTATAGGATTCGTCCTTTGCAAAAAAAAACCAAACACCCCAATTTAAACATATAATCAAGCAAATCAAATAATAATAAAACAGATAAAACAAATTAGGCTTAACCCACTTAGGGATGGACCAGCAAGAGGTCAATCGATCCCCAGCAGAGTCGCCAATTCTGTAGCGATAAAAAATGTAGCGGGGTAAATCAGAGATCGAATTATTGATTAATTCGTCTCACAAAAGCAAGAGTCGCCACCGCGCTTTATTGTTTCCAAAGGAAAAGGGAAAAGAGCGAAATAAAACCCTAAATATGCAATGTAAATAATAATAAAATACAAAGCGTTTTGACAAGAGATCCTATGGTTCGGGGGTTGGTTATACAATGGGAAGGTACTAGCACCTAATGCATCTATAGTACTCTATAGGAACCTTTTGAAATATCTGTTTTATTTAAAATTGATTGCTTGATTGAAAATAAATCGTTTTGGCCGAAACAGGATACGGGCGGTTTTTTGAAGTTACAACGACCTAATGTCGAAGTTTTTGCTTAAAGGGCATAAATTTTTGAAAAGGGTGAATATTTGAGGAAAAATTATCCTAAGTTTTAATGAAATGCGAAAGTTCGCGCAGTTAGACTTGAGGACATGAAGTCAACAAATTTACTGTTTTTTCCTTTGGATTTAAGCATAAACCGAATAAACAAATAAATACACGGACAAAATATGCGAATAACGATTAAATAACGATAATCTGAATGATGGAATAAATGATGCGAAATAATGCGTTTTTTATGATTTTTTGTTTAATGTTAACAGGACGAAAGTATTTTTACGCATTTTGATAGGGATACAAGCAAGAGAATTATTTAACGAGGACGTAATGTTTTTTTTAGTTTTAAGTTATTAAGTTTTTGATATATTTTGATATTAATATTAATAAGACAAGAAAATGAGTTAATGAAATATTTTTTAGTTTTTTTCTATTTTTTACATGTTTTAGGATTTTTGTTTGATAACGATGTAAGAGGAGAATTAATTAATTAATTAAAAAAAAAATGTCTACAACCTTAAATTCTATGTTTTTTATGTATAAAAAATACTTATTTAAAAAAAATAAGGGGGTTCCAAATTAAGTTAAAAATTAACAATTTACCTTAATGAAATAAAAATAAAAATTCTTAAATTAAATCCAAAATTAAACTAAGAGGTCAACTAATTAATAAAAACCTAGTTAGACATATCTTTGTTTGTTTTTTTAATATAATTATCAATTAATTAACATAAATAATAATTCTACAAAAAGATTAGAGGAAAATAACAAAAGGTGAAAAAGAAAATGTATCAAAAATAAAACAAGCAAAAAGTATATGGGCTAGGTAGCTGAAGGCCCAACGCAAAAATTCATAAGGAGGGGGGGTGCAGAAGCAGGTCGTGGGCTTTGAGGAGAAGAAATGGGATGAGGCCCATATATTACAAAGTGTTTTTTAGGGTTAATTTGTTTAACATAATGGGATTAGGGTTCTGATTTGCTAGGCAGAAACGGCGCGCCTCTTCTTCTCTTTGATCCTCTTCGCGTTTTCTTCTTCACACTTGCCTCTGCAATTGCTAGCTCTTCTTGCCATGGCCACCCACTCCAGCTCCTCTTCCCTCCAGCTGAACGAGAAAAGGGACGGCTACGGATTCGGTAAAACGCTATTGATTTGACTCGTTAACGCTTAATTCGTTTGCATGTTGATTTTGATTCCACAATGTTCATTCTGTTTGATCTTTATTGTTGATTCTTATGTTTGATTGTTAATGTTGATTGAGGTTCCAAAGAAGTAAAAAGGAGAGGGGACCGTTACCTAGGTGGAGACGGAGGAGGAGGCCGGGAGCGAAGGAGGCTAGACGGCAAGGAGAGGAGAAGCGCGAGCTCGCTCCGGTGACCGGTATTTACGTGATTTTTCTTCTTCTTGTTGGCACTGTATTGTGATCCTTCTTCTTCCTCGTTTGCCTTCGTACTGTATTTTGTTTTCCTTCTTCTTCTTAACCGTGTTGTTGTACGATGTGCATTGGCCTGTGATAATTTTTCTTTGAGGCTTTGAGTTGTATGCTTCTGAATGGCCAGGGATGGTAACACTGAGGCCTCGTTCGTTGCTTTAGAAATTGGTTCTGGCTTGAATCGTTTCAGGTTTGTGATTGATGATGTTCAAGCTTGAGTAATAGATTTGACATGGTTATAGGTATGGTGATTTCGTGTTGGTTGGACAGGTTGATGGAAACAGGGGCATAAGTCTTTTGCTAGGCCATCTTGGTGGTGTGGTTTGAATTGATTCTTTGTGTGATATTGTTTTTTTGGTATGATGTTGGCTTGAAGGCTCAATCAGTTTTTGCAAGGTTTAAGCCATATGGTTGGAATAGTTTTTGACAGTATTGGGATAATTATGCAGGTCTGCTGAACTTTGTGTGTTTTTTCTGATAACTATTTTTTCTCTCCCAGTTTTTTGAAGGCTTGGATATCTGATATATTGATTTCTTTTGTTATTGTTATAACAGTTTTCCCTCTCTTGTTTACGTTACAGGCTGGAAGTTTTGAAAAATGCTTTCCCTCTTCTTGGGCATTCTGCACTAGACTGTCATCTCCAATTTGTTTCTATTCTTCTTTTATGTTTTTATCTCTACTGGCTATATTTTACAGTTTGTCTTGTATATCCTTTTTCTGCCTATGCCAAGCCTGTAAAACCCACACTTCTCCCTCTCTTTTTTCTCTCAGTACAGCTTTGACAAAAATGTGATAGGCTGTACTTTTCTGAAACTGCAAATGGCCAGAAAATGATGAAAATGGAATGTCCATATTGCTTGCATATGTAGTTAAACTGCATGTTTTTGACTTCTAATGCAATAGCTTGTTTTGTTTTCTACTGTGTGGGCATAGGTTTACGTTAGCATGCTTGCATATGTAGTTCATGCAGGGGCTTTGTATGCTGTATGTTTTTGAAATATGCATTTGGGATTTTGAAAAATGCAGTTAATTTAAAACATGCAATTTTTGGACAAAATAAACTTGTGCATTCATTTAAAATTCCTTTCTTTTTTGTGAACCGGGAGAAATCCCGTGATTTGCAAAAAAGAGTAACTGATTCCGGCCATTGCTTTTAATGATGAACCTTAAATAATTTCGCTTTTTAATTATTTATTCGAATTCTAATCTCTTTTAATTTTGCAGGTAACATTAAGTGAGCAGACACAAACGCATTGGATCAGAAGTTTTAGAATTAGGAATATTAGATTAGTTTTTTTTATTTCATTTTAGCTTTGTAAATTTATTATTGTAATTTGTTGTAATAGATACAATGTTTACATAATAATTGTACAATTAGAAAAAATGAATAAAAAAAATCCACTATTCGCCAATTAAGTTCTTCTTTCTCTTTAATTATTTATTTTATCGTTTACACTTCTTTAATCGAATAATAATTGAAAACGAATTTCAATTACCTACATTCAGAATAATAAACAGATAAATAAATAAGTATCATTGATCAATTAATAGCCTCAATTATTTAATTCATCATCCATAACTTTCTAAATTATAATAATTAAAATAGGGTTTCAATTATTTAACTTAGAATGACAAACGATTAAATAATCGTTATTGACCAATGAACTTTTCCGAATATTTATTATATTATTCATAAACCTTTAAATTATGTAATAACTAAGAATGAATTCCAGTTATTTAAATTTAAGATAGTGAGTAATAAATAAATATTGTCCGCACAATTAATGCGCCTCTTCTCTAATGTTTATTTTATTATCTATACATCTTTAAACTACATAATAATTGAAAACGAATTTCAATTATTTAAATTTAAGACAATAAATAATTAATAAACATCATTTTAGCATGAATCGATTAAATGATTTAATGTTCAGCATAAATAGCTCTTGGCCTGAAAAAAGTTATGAATTTTAAAATCGATGGATCAAAACACTTGTAATGTAATGATGCAGGTAGGAGACGATATCTTAGGTCAAAATTTGAGGTACAACAGTTGCCCCAACAAATTGCAACTCTAAGGAAAAACAACCCTTTAGAGTAATTGAAGTTCATGATGAATGCTAAGAACTGGTCGGTTGATGGTGGCTCTAGAACCTATACTGCATCAGGGAGCATTTCTTCCCTTGGGACTCAAGAATAAATTCTTGTTCATCTCAAAACTATGCTTTTTCGTGTTGACCTGATCAACCATTTGGAGAGCAACCTTTCTGATGGTGCCAAAATTAAGGATTTGTTGAAGAAGGTTGGTGTTTAAGTCGCTCCTCCTTTGGTGGTCAAATTTGTGGCTAAGGCGTCTACCTTTCTTGACCAACTCTTCATCGACCTAGTGTCGTACCCCAAATTTGCCCTACCTTTATGAGTATATCACTGTGTGATGTTCAAAGTAAAAATGGAGGAAATGTTTCAACTGAAAATGGCCCATCAATATCTGATGACCCATTTATAAGAATTCAAATCAACAGAGAGGTGTATCCTAATTCAAGGGAGTGGGGTTTTCTAAATCTGAAAGACCAATATGCCCGTAGGCCCACTTGCGAGGCATGTTGGCCAATGGCCCATGAGATTCTAATATGAATGTCTATTTTGAATAAAAGGGGTAAGATTTTGCTTATGAAAGAATGAAGGCCCATTACGGTTCTCTATATAAAAAAGTTCTTGTCCAAATTCAATAAAAGCCCATTTGAGATGGCCCATTTTGCTTTGGTGATTGAAAAGAAAAAGGAGGGGTGTGCTTACAAATTGCAGGCCCATTAAAGCTTTTAAGCTAGCCCATTTTGTTATTTTGAGAAAACTGTTTTGGTTTTAAACATTATTATTAAAATAGTTATTTTTACTTTTAATAAATGTTTTTTTACGATTAGCTTATTAAAAGATATTTTCGTAACTTAATTATTGGTTTGTAAAAAAATTATTTTATTGTTACTGTTATTTTTAAACATTTTTTATTATAATTATTTTACTAAATATTTGTTACAAACTATTTATTAAAATATTTGTTTTATAAGTGTTATGTTTGAAAAGTTATTTTAAAGCCCAAGATAGGCCCAATCCATATCAGAAGAATCAAAAAAAGGTTGTTGCAATGAAGACATTCGTTACTGGGCAGTTTGAGGCCCAAAATCAAAAAACGCTTGTTGGGTAAAGAAAAAAATTATACAGTGCAAGGCCCAATGTTAAAGAACGGATACTGTGCAAATTAAGTGGGAAAATGCACATTTTCATTCAACAAACTGTTACTGTACAAATCTAAAAAAATAAACCAAATCAAATCTTGTGTTTTATAGATAAATCTCAGGAACAAAGCAGAGTCAATTATTCAACCAAATCTAAATTTTTGTTACAATCAATCAATATATTACAAAGTGAATCATAACTCGAATCAATTACATCAAATTTGGATCCCTAGATTTCACTAATTTCCCTAAATCTAAGCTCTAATTAAACTTGTAACGACAATACCAAATCTGTAAAAACCTTAACCCTATAAGTAGTCTAAGCAGAATACAGAGAGGGGGGGAATATTTTGGACAAAGAAATAGAGACGAAGAAGAATATATACCAAGCTTTGTTGAAGAGACGAGGAAAACCATTAGAGTTTCAATATCTGAAACCCTAATTGCGTCATCGCTCACCCTTCAAGCACCATCGTAGCCTTCACCGACATCCGCCGTTGAACGTGTTTCCGGATCATCATCTTCACTGAGACCTGCGAACAAGAGAAAGGGAGAGAGATCAGAATCAAATCGACCGAGAACTCAAAATCAGAATAGGAAATCGCAAAGGGGTAAGACTCATCTTTTCTGTGTTTGTTGTTCTGGTGTTATTGTTGGGTCATGTGGGGTTTAGGTTTACAAAAGGGGAAGGGTGGAATTACGCCGCCGTGGGCCTTTTAGCTTTAGGGTTTGAGATGGCTAGTTTAGGGTTATAAGGGGAATGAGAGAGAGAGAGAACGAGGAGTAAAAAAATGAAATAATGAAAATGATTAAAACAAAAACTTATATTCTATATTGATTTTGTGCATGCGCGCCTACTGCAAGTAAAATGCTCCCTCAATTACATTTATTTGATCAACATCGGACTACCGTAAGGCCAGGTCCCCATCTTACCCCCGTGTAACCTCATATATGCAAACACTCAGGCCTCTCAAAAACGTGTAATGGGCCAAGCCCATTCGTTTTTACACCACCCCTTTGCCTACAATTGTTAAACCAGCCGAACAACTCACATCCTTTACCACTGGACCCAGTTCAATATCTGGACTTAGGTCCAGTTTCTTAACAAACCCTCTTTTTTGCTTGCTGGTTAGAACACGCACCCCCCAGACCAACTGGGCCTGAATTCAATATCTGAATTCAGGCCCTCACTATTCACAGCCCCACCTTTTTACTTATGAACTTAAAATACACCTCCCTGAAACTAGTTTAATTTTCTATTTTTTTTATATAATTATTATATTTTCTTATTGTATTTTCTTATTTCTTCCTTTATTTTTTTTAATATAATTATTATTATTTTTAATACTTAAATTTTACTAAAATATTATTATTATTACAACCAAATAATTATTTTTCCTTAAAATTCATGTACATATTTTGTTATATTGCATTAAATATTTTAATCATGCATTAATTAAGAGCTCTTTCATAATTAATATAACTAAAATATACTTAACAAATCTTAAATCTCTTTTTCGCAAAAAAATAATCTAATAAAAAAATTTGTAAAAGGGTTCCGAATAATTTTGACTAATCGTGCATTTAGTCCAAACTTCTGCTATCTTTACACCCAGTCAAAATGCGAGGCAATTCAAAATACTTTTGGAATCTATAAAAAACACCAACCCATATGAACTATGAATTGGGACTCTGAATCTTCATTAGAGGATACGTAGGCATACGACAAAAATCATGGCAAGTTCCCCTATTAAAATTAAAACCCTGTTAAACCTAAACCTAGACCTAAACCTAGTATCCTTAAGAATAAGATAGATGAAAGGTGTCTAACACCTTCCTTTCGTCTAAGGATGTCCAAACATAGAATTCTCTATTTTGCGAATTAGGGTTTCCTATTAGATGCCCTTCCTTAGGATAAAAATTAGTAGTGGCGGCTCTTATTTTAAATCCAGTTGCAACAGCTGGCGACTCTGTTGGGGAGTTGAACCCTAGGTTTAGAAGCATTTCCTTTAGGTTTTAGGTTTTTATTTGGCGGGGTTTTTTTTATTTTCTTTATTTATTTATTTCCTTGATTTTTTTATTATTATATTTACTGTGTGGCGGGATTTTATTTTCAAAAAAAAATATTTTCAAATTACCCTTAGAAAGAAGGTTCGTCTATTAGCTTAGAGGGTAATCATCCCTACGATTTTATGTGACGACTTTGCCTAGAGTCGGTGGAATTCCGCAAAAGTAGTACTTATCGAGAAATATCCTCTTGACGAGTAGGACTTTGGAATGCCACCCATGACTCTTTGTATAACCCTAACCAAAATCTCATGACGAGACCTTTCACAACTTTGAGACGGAAGTCTCGGTCCGTAAAGAGGCTCCACCTAAGGGAGGCCCTTGTGCCCTTTCCCTCTGGTCTTATTCATGATTACCCTTAAGGAAGCCACCTTTTCGGAGGGTAGACTAATCGTAGGTCAAAACAAAGAGCCTACCTTATAAGGGTACCTATCACAAAATCCCGTCACTAAACCCTGCATCTATGCATTCATACATTTCACATATATTCATCATCCGTTTCTTTTTTATTCGTATTATTCACAGGGTAAAAAAAATCAAGATTTTGGTGATTATCTTAGAAAATGGATACCAAAGGAAAACAACTTGTCCGCGTCAATGCCCTCAAACCATACATGTCTGGAATCAAAGCCATAAAGGGGAAATCATCTTAAAGAGCTTTGAAGATGTTCGCTCGCCGCTATGGGGATACCCTTGACTTGACCAGAGTAGAGGTTCAATTAGATGTTGTTTCTGCCCTTATTCAGTTCTACGACCCTCTACTGAGATGCTTCACCTTCCAAGACTTCCAGCTAGCACAGGCTCTGGAAGAATTTGACAAAATTCTGAACTTTTCTAAAGAGAAGGCCTATGTGGGTATCGGGCAAGCTATTGAAGTCAAAGTCTTGGCAAAATGCTTAGGGGTCCTGTATTCTGAGTTAGTTCAGAATTACCAAAGAGAAGGCACAATACAAGGAATCAAGAGAACATACCTAGAAGCTAAGGCAATCGAGTTTTCTAATTATAAAGAATGGGAGCCTTGTGTCAATTGTTTAGGACTGCTTGTGTTTGGTGTAATTTTATTTCCATGGACTATGGACTATATTGACCATGCGGCCATTAGCATATTTTGGGGTGCGAAAGTTTTCAATACGGATCTAACTCCTGCTCTGCTTGCTGACATTTATTACACACTGCATACAATATACGAAAAGAGAAGATGCACGTTAAATTGTTGCATTCCACTTTTGTATACCTGGTTCATGACCCATCTTTACAAAGAAGATTATATGATTCCGAACTTGACCAAACGCGAGTGGCCTCAGAAACTAAGGTCTCTCACTGCTAATTCGGTATTGTCGTATACAAGGAAGCTAGATATTGGTGATATTACTATTAGTTGCGGAGACTTTCCTAGTGTTCCATTGACCAGATCTCGGGGTTGCATTAATTACAACCCTACCTTAGCCCTACGACAGTTAGGGTATCCTTTTGAAGATAAACCTTCAGACGAATAACTCCAACAATTGATCATTTATGACATGGGTAGAAACGACCAAGGGTCGCTCAACAAGGTTATCCGGGCTTGGAATAAGGTTAATAAAAGGAAAGTTGAAAGAAAGAATGCCATAGCAAGGGAACCCTACACTAGATGGGTCCGGGATAGGGTACAAATTATCAAGCTTCCATTTGATATAGATCCAGAGTACAAGTCAGAGGTCCCAGAGGTCCCTCCTATATCCTTGGAAGAAATCGATGGGCTGAAAAGTTCCCTAAAGCAAGCTCGGAGGGAAAAAGAAGAACTAGAACTCAACCTCCTCAATCTGACCAAAGAAAAGAAGTAAATGCAGATCATACTTGAGTCAAAGAACCAACAGATTGACAGATATCAAAAAGCATTGGAAAAGGAGATCCTCAAACAGAAGCGTACAACTGAAGGACTATTGAGTGCGACCTTCAATCTAGATTCCCACAACCAAAGGTTAGAAGATGTTGCTGCTGAAGTCGGGAGGTTAACCATATGGTATGAAAAGGCAACACATGACAATAAGGAACTAGAGGAAGACCTAAGAGCCCAAATCCAAATTTTGGCGCAAGCTTATTTAGATCAAGAAGAGCAGATGAAGTGCCTAACCACCAGACTTCAAGACAGCCAAGAATCAGAGATTAAGGAACACCTTGAAAGGATGAAGGCATAAAGACTCCTAACTCAGAAAACTGAAGAATATGAGCAAGTGTGCCTAGAGCTAGAAGGCCTCCAAAAAGATTTCCTTATTCAACAGAGGCTTTATACGGAAATGAGGGCTGAAAAGATGTATTGGGAAGAGACGTATACAAAAATTGCCCAAGCAGGGAGAGATAACCATAAGATAATTCCATATCTTTATCAAGAGTATCGGTATTACAAGGACAAACATGAAAGGATCGCTTTCCTAGCCAACAATCTCATTGAGGATATCCATAGAAGTTTAAGAGATGTGGAAAGTGTAATGGTTCCTCTTCCTAAGGACGTTGAAGACTTCCTCAACCTTTGTCGAGCAATGGTCGATGATTTCAGAGCAGACATCCGCTAGCGCACCTAGAAGATTATTTCCCTTTGTTTATTTTCATACGAACAAGTTTTGATTTAAAGTTGTAATATTTTTCAATATCTGGATTATGTTACTTTCAATAAAGGAATTTTGTTTCCGTATCTCGTTTACATATCTATTTTTAAGATATTCCCCAAATAAAGAAAAAAAAGGCAAAAAAAGATAAATGTATACCCAAGTGAATACGACATTTAAAAGAAGAAACCCTTACATGTTCATACATAATCATATGCATGCATACATTCGCAAACACCTGCATTTCATACAAAAGCTCATAATTTTTCAAAATCTCTCCAGTTAAACCATTGGTAGAAGAAGAGCACCACCTTTTTGGCCTCCATATCAAATAAGTGCCTACTAACAAAGAACGATTGGACAAATTAAAGAGAATCAAGTCGCATTCAAGGAGGATCTCGACCAGGTCAAAGGCGACGTAAGCTCAATGAAAGGACACTTGAGCCAAGTTCTCCTAGCTTTGAATAACATCATTGACTGACAAGATCAGATTCCCAAAGTAGCTTTCGAGGAAGTAGCCCAAATGATCGGTGTATCAAGCGGTCACAAATTAAGAAAGGATCTAGAAGCAGGACCCCAAAAGTCCATCATGGCCCAACAAGAAACAAGAGAGGTTGAGACTGAAGGGTTTGTCCCACTGCCGTCAAAAGTAGGGGCATCTCATACCCTACAAATTCCGATCAACAATGCAGACAACTACTTGGACCTGCAATACGTAGACCACGACCTAGAGGATGCCAACCAGGAACCCTTAAAGACATCTGGTACTTATGATATTGATAATCCACTGGTGATGAAACAATATAAGGCTCTGGAGGAAAGATTGAAAGTTATGGAGGGTTTTGATGCCTTCGAAGTAGATACTCTCGTGATGGGCCTAGTTCTTGATGTGGTATTTCTGCCAAAGTTCAAAGTGCCTAAATTTGGAAAATACAAAGGGCTCAATTGTCCAAGGAATCACCTGCGCATGTATTGCAGGAAAATGCATGCCCATGCCCATGATTAGAAGCTGATGATTCACTATTTTCAAGACAACTTAAGCGGGCCATCTTTAGATTGATATATGCAGTTGGAACGAGTTCACATTCGAACATGGGTAGATATTTCTAATGCTTTCTTAAAGCATTATAAATATAACTTAGACATGGCGCCTACCCGTATGCAACTCCAGAACCTATCCCAGAAGAGAGAAGAATCTTTTAAAGAATACGCTCAGAGATGGAGGGAGATGGTATCTCGTGTTCAACCACCACTATTGGAAAAGGAGCTACTGGATATGTTCATAGGAACCTTGCAAGGGTTATATTATGAGAAGATGGTAGGAAGTATCTCTTTGAGATTCTCATACCTGGTGACTATTGGAGAAAGAATTGAGACTGGAATAAAGAGTGGGAAAATACCATGGGGACCATCAAATACCCCATATAATCCAAAGAGACATGCTCCAAACTTACCAAAAAGAAAAGAGGGAGAAATTAATATTGTGGCCTCACAACCAAGGGCACAACAACCATTAATGATCCCACAAGGACAATAACATGGCAGATTTGGAAGGCCGCAAAGAAATTTTGACCCACTCCCTATGCCATCCAGCCAACTATTACAACACTTGGTCAAGGTGTCCTTGGTGGAACTAAAACCTCTAACTCCTCCAGTCGGGCCACTCTCGTGAAAGTACAATGCTGATGCCAGATGCGAGTATCATGTTAATTCTCCCGGACACACCATAGAACAATGTTGGGCATTCAAGCATAAAGTTCAAGATTTGTTAGAATCTTAAGACATCACTTTTGAGAAACCTAACATCAAATCAAACCCCATGCCTCTGCATGGTAGACCGGCAATAAATGCAATCGAGATAGTCACCGACTATGGGGAAACCAAGCAAGCAAAGGCCTCGATAAACTTGTTAAAAGAATATTTGTTGAAATGTGGGTTCCTGTTGGAACATAATGAAGCCTTCAAAAGAACATTACAGAAGCTAGTAGACCAGGGGATAGTCTAATTCAGACCATACCTTGAAGAAAATTATGTAGTTGCGATTGAAGGAAAGAATCCATTGGTAATCCCTTTCCAAGGCCCAAATCTTAACAAGAATACTCTGGTGATCCCGTGGGAAGAAACGGAAGAAACCCCAGGGATAGCACCAAAGAAGACTTTGCAAATATCAGCAGTTCCAAAGGTCACAATGGTAGTTAAGGGACCATCACCTATCCCTTACGAAAGTAACAAAGAGGTACCATAAATTTATGATTCAGCCGTGTATATTAATGGATTAAAACAAGATGGGGGGCCATCATCAAGTCAAGGACCTACAATTTCAAGCATAGCAGAGACAGATGGTATGACCTGCAGTGGTCGAGTCTTTAGATCTGAACCACCAAAGAAGAATGATGAGATAGCAATAAAAGATAAAGTAAAAGCAGTGGTGGAAACAAGTCAAGAAAAAGAACCTCCAAGAAAAAATTTCACTGATCAAGAGGCAAAGGAGTTTTTGAAAATAATCAAAAAAAGTGACTATAGGGTGGTGGATCAGCTTCACCAAACCCGGGCTAAAATTTCCATACTCCTGTTGCTCATCAATTCTGAGGTGCACCGAGACTCTTTAATGAAGGTACTAAGTTCAACCCACATTGTAAAGGAGATTACCGTAAATCAATTTGACAATATGGTAGAAAACCTGACATTGGGATCATATCTGGGTTTTAATAACGATGATTTATCGTTGCAAGGCCGAGCTCACAACAAAGCACTACATATCTCTATCTAGATAGGTAATACCATCCTATCCAGGGTACTCACTGATACTAGTTTTTCCCTCAATGTGTTACCAAAATCGAGTCTGATGAAATTAACATTAGATGGAGTCATGATAAGGCCAAGCTCTACAATAGTTAAATCATTTTACGGTTCTCAAAGCTCGGTATTTGGAGAGGTGGACCTTCCAGTCAAAATAGGACAACATATCATCTATATCACTTTCCAGGTCATGGATATAGAACTGGCGTACACATGCTTACTTTGGCAACCTTAGATTCACGCAGCAGGGGCAGTCACTTCAACCTTACATCAAAAATTCAAGTTCTTAGTGGAAGGGAAATTAATTATAATTGACGGAGAGGAGGACATATTCGTAAGTCACATCGAATCATATAGGTATATTAGTGCTGACGAATACTGTATAGCCACCCCATTCCAAGTCCTGGAAGTTGCTTCAATGGTGACTTTACCAGTAGAGAAAAATAATAAGCCCAAGGTAACCACGTGGAGAGACTTGCAAACAACAATGGAAAGTGGTGCCTCGAAAGGTTGGGGAAAGCTCCCAGAAATTCATGAGAAGAAGAATTGCTTTGGTTTGGGCTATGAACTATGAAAAGCTACTCTGAAAGCTAAAGCACGGTTTCCTCCAATCCAAGAGACCTTTGTCAACAAGGGAATAGAGTATGGCGGACAGGTGGCGATGTTATCCAACAAAGTAAACACCAAAATGGAAACTGACTACATCCGAGAATGAGACCCAGGAGAAGAACTCAAGAGCTGGACAGCCATGGATATTCCTGAGATATTTTCTTTCCTAAGTAATTTTTCTTGTTTTTGAAAGAACCTATGTAAAGCCCGAGGCATAGGGGTTGCTTGTAAGGGTCCCCCCGTTTTGTTTTAGACAATATTTACAATTAATAAAAAGTTATATTTTTTTCAATTAAGATCCTTCTCTTTCTCTTGCATTTATCTCTTAAGTTTAAAAATGCCAATACTTTCTCTTCATATGCATTTTCAAAATTCATATACTAAAATCTGCACCAAAACATGATAAACATACAGATCCATGCCCAAAACCATCGATAATGTTACTACAGTGATCCGATATAATTTTGATGCTCCTATCAACCAAGCTGAAGAGGAAGGTGATGAGGATCTTAAACTTTATGAAGAAATGGAAAGGGAAATAGAGCGAAAGGCTAACAACATACACCCGTATCAAGAGGCTATTGAGACCATTAATCTGGGCACAGAAGGAGATCTGAAAGAAATCAAGCTAGGAGCAATGTTAGAGCAGAGCGTCAAAGAAAGGTTGATCAAGCTATTACATGAGTACATCGATATATTTGCCTGGTCCTACAGGGACATGCCGGGATTAGATACAGACATTGTGGTGCATAGGCTACCTCTCAAAAAATGTTGTTCTCCAGTTAGGCAAAAACTCAAGAGAACTCGTCCAGATATGTCTAGCAAGATTAGAGAAGATGTTCTTAAACAGTTCGGCGCAGGGTTCTTAGTAGTGGTAGATTATCCGCCATGAATAGCTAACATTGTTCCAGTGCACAAGAAAGATGGAAAGGTACGTATGTGTGTGGATTATTGAGACGTGAACAAAGCAAGCCCCAAAGAAGACTTCTGATTACCTCACATAGATGTTTTGGTAGACAATAGGGCTCAAGCCTTAGTATTCTTATTCATGGATGGTTTCTCAGGCTATAATCAAATCAAAATGGAACCCGAAGACATGGAAAAGACCACTTTCATGATACCTTGGGGAACCTTCTGCTATAAAGTAATGTCATTCGGTCTCAAAAATGCAGGGGAAACTTATCAAAGGGCTATGGTCACACTATTCCATGATATGATTCACAAAGAGGTTGAGGTGTACTTAGATGATATGATTGCCAAATCACATACAGAGGAGGAGCACATCATACATTTACAAAAGTTATTTGAGCGACTGTGCAAGTCCTGGCTGAGGTTAAATCTGAATAAGTGTACATTTGGCGTCAGATCAGGCAAGTTGATGGGTTTCATTGTAATTCTGTGTGGTATCGAGGTAGACCCCGACAAAGTAAAACCCATAAAATAAATTTCGGCACCGAGGACAGAAAAATAGGTTCGTGGTTTCTTAGGGATATTGAATTACATCTCAAGGTTCATATCGCATCTAACAGCTATGTGTGAGCCTATATTCAAATTATTACGAAAAGATCAAACGGTAGTACGGAATGACGATTGCCAAACGGCTTTCGAGACAATAAAGCAATATTTACAAGAGCCACCAATATTAATGCCACCAGTTCTCGGAAGACCACTCATCATGTATCTAACAGTGTTGGAAGGATCAACAGGTTGCGTTTTGGGGCAGCAAGATAAAACAGGAAGAAAAGAGCACGCAATTTACTTCCTTAGCAAGAAATTTACTGACTGCGAAACCAGGTATTTGCTCCTCGAGAAAACTTGTTGTGCATTGGCCTTTGATACTAAGAGGTTGAGGAAATATATGTTAACCCACACCACATGTTTAATAGCAATCCTTTAAAATACGTGTTTGAAAAACCAGCTCTTACAGGGAGAATCGCCCGATGGCAGATGTTACTATCAGAATACGACATCCAATATGTCACTCAAAAGGCCATCAAGGGAAGTATACTAGCTGATCATCTAGCTTACCAACCGTTGCCAGAGTATCAACCTATGAAGTTCGAATTTCCAAACGAAGATGTCATGGTCATAGGTGAATATGAAATATCAGGACCTAACGAAGGACCCGAACCAGGGGCACGTTGGACACTCATGTTTGACGGATCTTCAAATGCACCAGGGCACGACATAGGGGCAGTCTTGACTTCTCCAAAGAATTATCACAAGCCCTATACTGCAAGGTTGCCTTTTGAATGCACCAACAACATCGTCGAGTACGAAGCTTGTATACTAGGACTGGAAACTGCCATTGATCTAAGAATCAAACACCTCGAAGTATTTGGGGACTCTGCATTGTCAACGGCGAGTGGGATACTAAACACCCAAAACTAATTCCATATCGGGATCATGTTTTAAAGTTGGCTATGGAATTCACGGAGATTACTTTCAGTCACATTCCATGAGAAGAAAATCAAATGGCAGATGCTCTGGAAACTCTATCGACTATGTTCAAAGTAACTTGGCCAAACCACAAACCACGCATCACAATCAGACCTTTGAAGAGCTCGCATATTGCCTTGCTATTGAAGAAGGGTCGGATGACAAGCCTTGGTTTTATGACATCAAGAAGTACCTTGAAAAGCAAGAATATCCAGAAAATGCCTTTATCATTGACAAACGAACTCTACGGAGGTTAGCCTCAAAATTCTTTCTGAGTAATAGTGTTCTATACAAAATAAACTACGACATGGTACTACTCATATGTGTGGAGAGACAGGAAGCAGATACACTCATGAGAGAAATCCACGGGGGTACTTTTGGAACTCATATAAACGGTCACGCCATTGCTAGAAAGATTCTGCGAGCAGGGTATTATTGGTTAACAATGGAAGTCGATTGTTATCATTATATGAAAACGTGTCATAAATGCCAAATATACACCGATAAGATAAATGTGCCACCAACTCCTCTAAATTTCATGAGCTCCCCTTGGCCGTTTTCAATATGGGGAATTGATATGATTGGCATGATTGAGCCGAAAGCATCCAACGGACACCGTTTCATACTAGTAGCCACCGATTACTTCACCAAATGGGTAGAAACAGTATCATATGCCAATGTGACAAGTCAAATGGTTACACGGTTCATCAAGCAGAATCTCATATGTAGATATGGGGTTCCGAGCAGGATTATTACAGACACCTAATGCACATACACTCTGGTTTCCATATCAATCTAAGGCATCATACTCATACCTCATACATGACATTCCTCAAGACATACGTTAGAAAGAATCGTTATCTCTTGACCCTATCAAAATTTTCACCTTAGTTGAAAGTAGACAACCAGCAAGTAAACAATCTCACCCTCGATTTAGCTATCTAAGGGTTGATTATCAAAGCACACTTCCTCTACCAATTTAGCCCATCACCTAGGACTCCATGCGGTGATACGTTCTCTACAAAATAAACTTGTCACCTAAGACTCCATGCAGTGATGTGTTCAGCTCATCACCTAAGACTCCATGCAGTGATGTGTTCTTTACAACGTAGCCCATTACCTAAGACTCCATGCAGTAATGTGTGAAACCCAGTACATTGCCTAAGACTCCAAGCCACAATGTTCGTAAGCCAAATAAAACCCATCACCTAAGACTCCATGCCGTGATGTGTTCAGCCCATCACCTAAGACTCCATGCAGTGATGCTTTTCTCTATAATGTAGTTCATTATCTAAGACTCGATGCGGTAATGTGCGAAGCTCGATACATTGCCTAAGACTCCATACAACAATGTATTTTCCTCTCCCTACCCATTACATAAGACTCCATGCAGTAATGTGCGAAACTTAGTTCATTACCTAAGAACCCATGCAGTAATGTGTGACACTCCCAATGTAGATCATTGCTTAAGACGCCATGTAGCGGTGTTCGAAATCTAATTTAGCACATCGCCTAAGACTCCACGCAACTATTCGCGATATAACTCATTGCCTAAGACTCTATGCAGCAGTGTGCTTCTTTATTTCATGACACATACCATTGCCTAAGACTCCATTCAGTGATGTTCGAAGTCCAAATTTAGCTCATCGCCTAAGACTCTACGCAGCGGTTCGCAAACATAACTCATTCCCTTATTCTCTAAGCAGCCATGCGTTATCAAGTATTGTTTCATTCATCCCCCAAGTTGCAATGAATAAGCAAAGTCAAACCAAAATGTACCATATTGTTCTCCCAAGTTCTAAATCAGCGTCCTCGTCTTTAAATCATGGTCAGCGATACATCATCATATTTGCCTATGTCTCTCAAAACTTTTAAGGGTATGCTATTTCAGTGTAACCTTAGGTTTGTCAGACAAATTTTGGGGTATTTCAAGTATTCAATAAACTCCCAATCAGAATGCATGAGACTTGTGTATTCTCGCGTTATTCAATCAAGAGATAATTGAATAGGGGAAGTTGTCGTACCCCAAATTTTCCCTACCTTTATGAGTATATCAGCATATGATGTTCGAAGTAAAAATGGAGGAAATGTTTCAATTGAAAATGGCCCATCAATATCGGATGACCCATTTATAAGAATTCAAATCAACAGAGGGGTGTATCCTAATTCAAGGGAGTGGGAATTTCTAAATCACAAAGACCCATATGTCCATAGGCCCATTTACGAGGCATGTTGGCCAATGGCTCATGAGATTCTAATATGAAGGTCTATTTTGTATAAAAGGGGTAAGATTTTGTTTATGAAGGAATAAAGGCCCATTAAGGTTCTCTATATAAAAAATTTCTTGTCCAAATTCAATAAAAGCCCATTTGAGATGGCTCATTTCATTTTGGTGATTGAATAGCAAAGGGAGGGGTGTGATTACAAATTACAGGCCCATTAAAGCTTTTAAGCTAGCCCATTTTGTTATTTTGAGAAAATTGTTTTGGTTTTAAACATTATTATTAAAATAGTTATTTTTACTTTTAATAAATGTTTTTTTACGATTAGCTTATTAAAAGATCTTTTCATAAATTTAATTATTGGTTTGTAAAAAAATTATTTTATTGTTACTCTTATTTTTTTAAAAAAATTATTATAATTATTTTACTAAATATTTGTTACAAACTATTTATTAAAATATTTGTTTTATAACTGTTATGTTTGAAAAGTTAATTTAAAGCCCAAGATAGGCCAAATCCGTATCAGAAGAACAAAAAAAAGGTTGTTGCAATGAAGAAATTTGTTACTAGGCAGTTTGAGGCCCAAATTCAGAAAATGCTTGCTGGGTAAAGAAAAAAATATACAGTGCAAAGCCCAAAGTTAAAGAGCGGGTACTGTGCAAATTAAGTGGAAAAAACGCATATTTTCATTCAACAAATAGTTACTGTACAAATCAAAAAAATAAACCAAATCAAATCTTGTGTTTTACAGATAAATCTCAGGAACAAAACAGAGTCAATTATTCAATCAAATCTAAATTTTTATTACAATCAATCGATATTTTACAGAGCAAATCATAACTCGAATCAATTACATCAAATCTGGATCCCTAGATTTCACTAATTTACCTAAATCTAAGCTCTAATTAAACTTGTAACGACAATATCAAATCTGTAAAAACCTAACCCTATAAGTAATCTAAGAAGAATACAGAGAGGGGGAGAAATTTTATGGACAAATAAATAGAGACGAAGAAGAACATATACCAAACTCTGCTGAAGAGAAGAGGAAAACGATTAGGGTTTCAATATCTGAAATCCTAATCGCACTATCGCTCACCCTCCAAGCACCATTGTAGCCTTTACCGTCAGCCGCCATTGAACGTGTTTACAAATCGTCATCCTCACTAAGACCTGCGAACAAGAGAAAGGGAGAGAGATCAGAATAAAACCAATTGAGAACTCGAAATCATAATACGAAATCGCAAAGGGGTAAGGCTCAACTTTTCTGCATTTGTTATTCTGGTGTTATTGTTGGGTCATATGGCATTTAGGTTTACAAAAGGGGAAGGGTGGAATCGTGCCGCCACGGGCCTCTTAGCTTTAGGGTTTGGGATGGTCGGTTTAGGGTTAGAAGGGGAATGAGAGAGAGAGAGAGAGAGAGAGAGAATGAGGAGTAAAAAAATGAAATAATTAAAATGATTAAAACAAAAACTTATATTTTGTATTGATTATGTGCATGCGCGCCTACTGCAAGTAAAATTCTCCCTCACTTACATCCATCTGATCACCATCACACGGCCGTAAGGCCAAGTCCCCGTCTTACCCCCGTGTACCCTCAAGTATGCAAACACTCGGGCCTCTCAAAAACGTGTAATGGGCCAAGCCCATTCGTTTTTACACCACCCCTTTGCCTATAATTGCTAAACCAGCTGAACAACTCACCTTCCCTACAACTGGGCCCAGTTCAATATCTGTACTTGGGCCCGTCTTACCCCCGTGTACCCTCACATATGCAAACACGCTGGCCTCTCAAAAACGCGTAATGGGGCCAAGCCCATTTGTTTTTACACCACCTCTTTGCCTACAATTGCTAAACCAGCTGAACAACTCACCTCTCCTACCACTGGGCCCAGTTGAATATCTGGACTTGGGCCCAGTTTCTTAACAGACCCCATTTTTTGCATGCTAGTTAGAACACACACCCTCCAGACCAACTGGGCCTGAATTCAGGCCCTCACTATTCACACCCCCACCTTTATACTTATGAACTTAAATTACACCCCCCTAAAACTAGTTTAATTTTCTAATTTTATTTTATAATTATTATATTTTCTTATTTTATTTTCTTATTTCTTCCTTTATTTTTTAAATATTATTATTATTATTTTTAATGCTTAAATTTTACTAAAATATTATTATTATTATTATTATTACTATTACCATCAAATAATTATTTTTCCTTAAAAATCATGTACATATTTTATTATATTGCATTAAATATTTTAATCATACATTAATTAAGAGCTCTTTCATAATTAATATAATTAAAATATACTCAACAAGTCTTAAATCTATTTTTCGCCATAAACTAATCCAATAAACAATTTTTCGTAAAAAGATTCCGAATATATTTTGACTAATCACGCATTTAGTCCAAACTTCCGCTATCTTTATACCCGGTCAAAATGCGAGGTAATTTAAAATAGTTTTGGAATCTATAAAAAATACCAATTCATACGAACTACGAATTGGGACTCTGATTACTCATAAGAGGATACGTAGGCATACGATAAAATTCATGGGGAGTTCCCCTATTAAAAATTAAAACCCTGTTAAACCTAAACCCATACCTAAACCTAGTATCCTTAAGAATAAGGTAGATGAAAGGTGCCTAAAACCTTCCTTTCGTCTAAAGAAGTCTAAAACTTAGAATTCTTTGTTTTGTGAATTAGGGTTTCCTATTAGATGCCCTTCCTTAGGATAAAAACTAGAAGTGGTGGCTCTGATTTTAAATCTAGTTGCAACACCTGGCGTAGAAGAACGAATTCCAAAAGAAACATATTCCTAAGGAGAAAGAGTGCATTGTTGAATTGGCCTTTGTGAATTCTTCTATGGTCACTAGTAAAAAATTGCAGAAAGCTCTTGATAAAGAAAAATCAGACTCCACTACTAGGGCCACCAACATTTCCCAATGGCGACAACAGATTGAGGTGATGAAAAGACAAATTGAAGGATTAGAGGACCAAATTAATGAGGCAGAAACTCTACAAGATTTTAGGTTTAGCACGGATGAAAATGCATAGAATGATGAAGCTCTTGGTGGGGTCGCTCATCTGGAGCATGTCGATGCACTGGATGTTGAACTGGCTGAACTCGACTCATCCATTTCATTAACCAACATTCGTTTGGCAGTCGCTCAAGAACATTATGTGAATCTCAAGAGATTTGTGCCATTTCAGTTTGCTTGTCTTTTAAACTTAATTTTTTAATGGTTTTTTTTTGTAATTTTTTATATACACTTTAGGCCTCTTCATGACCTCTTCGTTATGCAATCAGTTTCAATTTTTATTTATTACCATTTCTTGCAACATAGGCCTATACCTCTTTAAGTATTTTCCATTTACTCATAATATTCGACCTTGTGACATAAGCTCTTCAATCTCATAAGCATTGTTGGAAAAAACTTGTAATATTCAAAATGGTCTTTCCCAATTTGTTAACCATTTTCCCAGGACTCTATCCCTTATGTTCATTGGAAAAATCACTTTCCAAACAAAATCTCCAGAAACGAACTCTTTTGCATTTACCCTTTAAATATAGGCCCTTGCTACCTACTCTTTTTTCCTGAGCAAAGTATCTAATGCTACCAAACTATGTTCTTCAACATATACCAATGCATCATACATCATTCCCCAGTAATACTTAGTAGGAATATCTGATTGCCTTTGCACTCTTACTGATTGTAGGTGAATCTCTAAAGGCAACGTTGTTTCGTGTCCATAAACTAAGTTAAAAGGTGTTATGTTAGTCGACTCCTTCGGTGAGTTTCAACATGCCTACAATGCTTGGCCTAGAGTTGTATGCTAGCTTCTAGGCTTTTGACCAATATGTTTTTTAATTAAGCTTATAATAACCTTATTTGCTGCTTCGACCTGCCCATTTTCCTGGGCGTAATATGGCGTTGATGTTAACAGTTTGAACCTCATCTCTGCAGCGAAATCAATTACCTTTCGCCCTATGAACACTATTCTTTGGTCTGTTGTTATAGTTTACGTTATTCCAAACCTATGTATGATTTGACCCTGGATAAAGGCCATTACTTCCTCTTGATCCACTTTAACCAAAACAATTTCCTCTACCCATTTAGAAAAATAATCAGTACCCACCAAGATATACCTATGTCCTTTCAATGAAGCGGGTTTAATTTTGAAGATGTGAAAAACACAAGAAGGGGGGTGGAATTGTAAAACTTAAATCAAAAGGTTAGACAACACTGTATTTTTATCCTGGTTCGTTTGATCTCAAACTACTCCAGTCCATACGTCAAGGTGATTTCGCCTCTCTCCAACGAGGTCTCAATCCACTATAATCAAAGGATTACACAACAACTTTAACAACTGTTAAAGCCTTCTTGAGTATAACCACAACCCGGTTTATCTCAAGGAATTCTCTTACAAATAATATGAACAATAATGTGTTTGATGTTTTCTAATAAAACAGCATATCACATCTGTGATAGTTACACAATTTTAAGCTTAGAATCAAAAATGGATTGCCAAAGTGTTTGTATTTGCGTGATGTTGAGACTTGGAAAATTATGTGTGCATGCGTTTTTGTAAGCGTTCGTCTTTTCTCACACAGACTTGTATATATAGGCAAGGTAGAGAGATGTTGTCCATAAAGCCTTTTCAATGATAATAATGTACTTTCCTTATTGAGAAGATCTTGTCTTGAAGGGAGCCGTTAGCAATTAATTCTGTCTTGAATGCTTAATAACGCTTCAGAGTCTTCTCTGCTTATGATAGCGCTTCAGAGTGTTATGCCTTAACTTATGATGATGCTTCTGAGTGCTGACGAATTGGTAGAGATCTTTGATCAGAATCAGAGTTTATGCGCAGATTCTGGTCATCAAGCTTCAGCGTATATTCTGGTTACTTCAGCGTGTAGCACATGTTACTTCAGCATATGATCTTCTAATGCTGACATATTGCTGATCTTCTGATGCTTCTGATACTGATGCTGATTTCATCAGAACTTCTGTATATACAAATCATATTGTTAAGAAGCATATTTGTCTTATATAAAAGTCTTACAATTTATTTATTCTTTGTATTTTGTTATCATCAAAACTCTAATTAAGGGTTGTAGAATCAAACTATGTTCTAACAATCTCCCCCTTTTTGATGATGACAAAAACCAGATTTTTTCAATTAAAAATAAAGAATAAAGGTATAGAATTAAGAAGAGAAAACTCCCCCTGAGTTGATTACTTCCCTTTAATTCCATGAGACTTTGAGCAACAGAACTTTACTGTATCAGAGTTCATCAGATTCATCAGATTTTTGTACCTGTAAGCTTTTCAGAAGAGAGAAATTTAAATAGATCAGAATGTTTGAGACTTATGTCTCAGTAATCCGTTATTGAAAAATATCATTCTTTCTCCCCCTTTTTGTCAGTTATCAAAAAGAACAAATAATCATAGTCAAAATGCATTTATATTGAAACCAGAAGCAACGATAAGTCCAGAACAATGTAAAAATATTACAGACAAACATGTTAAAAAAAACAAGGAAATTCTAAGAGGGAGGTGGAAGACGTGTGAACGGAGCTTCCAACATGCTCTTGATTTGGGTGCTGGTTTCCTGTTGCTGGGTTAACATGTTTGCGATTGCATCAATTTTGGTGTCCTGCTTATCCATTCTTTCCTTCATCAGCATATCAGATCTTTTTAGATCTTCTAGAGTCTGCCTGTCAAGGGAAAAAGCTTGAGGATCTTCAGAAACAGGATGCTTCTCAGAGCTTTCTGCAATATCTTCTTCTTGACCCTGTGCTTCAGCAGGAATCATCTACTCTTCAGCAGGTTGAACTTTGGATGCTAGACGATGCTCAGACCAAGGGGCATTGTCCAGAGGCAGAACTTCTTCCTTAAGCAGCTTGCTCAGAACTGGACCTTCAATTTCTTTCAGCAGATTGCTGAAGATCTGTTGAGCCTGTCCATAGCTCTGTTCTTGCAACTTAAAGGTTTCAGAGCATACCCATCTTCTGAACTTTTTCCAAAGGTAGTGTTGTACCCCAAAATTTGCCCTCCCATATTCTTCAAGAAATTGCCAAATCAAGTCTCAAGATTCCCCAAGGGTTGCACAGTGCAAAGGTCTCCTATACAGTCAAGATTAGGGTTTGTGTTCTGATCAAGAAAATGAAGTTTCCAAAGGGCCAATCAAGTCCCACATGCCTACAAATATGGTCAAGCATCCTCATATCAAGTTTCAAGGCATTCAACTCAAAATTGCACAGTCAAAACCCTAATTGCACTACAGTCAACTGTAGGGGCAAAATGGTCATTTGACAGTCAAAAGTTCCAATTTTTGGTCAACATATCATTTTGAAGCCACAAACATCATTTGATCAATGCTTGATCATGATTCTCAAAATTTGGCTCAGAAATCATCAAGATACAAAAGTTTCCTTATTTGGACAGCTGAAAAAGTCAACTGTAAATTGACCAGGGCATAACTTTCACATGGATTATCAGAAAAATTCCATCCAAAGCTCATTTTGAAGAGAAAGACATTTCCTACAACTCATCTTCATACTTCAAGTCCAAGAAATGCTCTCACAAAAAGTTATCAATTTCAACATTATAGGTCATTTTCAAAAGTCAACAAAAAGGGACTTTAAGTCAAAGGCCATAACTTTATATTGGAAAATCAAAATGACATGGAACCAAAGACATTGGTTAGAGGACTCAAAGACCTTTCCAAAATGTCCAAGAACATGATAAAAGCTTAAAAATTGAGCAAGTTATGCCTTGTGGAAGTTGGGAAACTTTTGGATATTTTGAAAACTCAACATTGATTCAAATGACCTAAAATTGCTAATGGGCCCATTTTTCTTCCATAATTCATCATCCATGACATGTGCACGACCACTTGGCCCAAAGGGAAGTATTTCTTCATTTTTTATTTATTTATTTGAATTTTTATTTATATTAATTCATTTAAATCATTTAAATATATGAAAAATACTTAATTTAACCTAACAAATCTTTTTGCACATGTAACCTACTCAATAATTCGTGCACATTCAAATATGGGAAGATTTGGTTTGATTGGATCCTAATTGATACAAAATTGTATGGAAAATATTTGGAAAATAAAGCTTGAAAATCAAATCTTCAAAACTATGAATGCAAGAGATTTGGATGATTCTTTTTGACCTAATTCACTACTACATATGCCAGGAACACAACCCTAATCAGAATACACACAGAGCTGCGCAGAAAGGCATCAAAAGAACTTGAAATTTCCTCTAAAAAAGTCAAAAACTGAAAGTTCACTTCCAGGGCGATTCAAGACCTAATTCTTGTTCCATTAGCTTCCTTGAAGGTCACTGGACATATTCCAATCAAAAACAACCATCAAAACGCAAGGAATTGGTATACAGCATTCAAGATATTTCAAGAAAAATTCATAATCGTGCATCATGATTTACGCATCCTTTGTAACTTTTATTCATTGATTCATGATTATTACCTTGTTCTGAAGCTAACCAATACATTTAATTGTCTTTTTATGTGCTACACGCGATTATGCCATGTTTGAGTTTTAGGGTTTGCAGAGTTTTAAATTGGGGATTTTGAAACGAGGAAAAATTGAGACTTATGACCACCATCATTCGAATCAACGCGTTTGGACGAACAAGAACCAACCCTCGCGCTCAATTTATGAGTGACTGAGGGCTAATCGCTATTTTCTAATAGCATGCCTGAGAGAACGCATGGAAAACGTTGCCTAATGTTTTGTATTTCAGGGATGACGAAGAAGACGAATTCGTGGCAGGCGACGACTGGCTGGCTTAAAATTCGCGCGCAATAATCCATTAACGCGTTGTTTCATATTATATTATTTGTTGTTTATTTATTTAACAAAAGGATTCAGTGGTTCAGCTGGCAAGCGTTGAGTGTGTTCACGTCCAAGACCTGGGTTCGAACCCCAGGTCTTCACACTTTCATTATCATTTTCCAATTTATGTTCACATGCAGCGCCTACGTTAAAGATCATGATGCACTCTCACAACCAAGCGTACACGCGTCCAGCTCCATCAGATCCAAGGCCATGGCTTGAGGTGCATGGTGAGTCCCCAGTCAACGCGCCACACGTTACTCAAAAAGTCCACCAGGCCTTGCTAAATGGGCCAGATTGCTAAAGGCCATACCTCCTAATTTGGGACTACTACCCCCCCTGGTTTGCAATTCTCTATATTTTCTTCATATTTTTTATTATTGTTTATTTTCTTTATTGTTTTGTTAATTAACTAATTATTCTCCAAAAAACATAAAATATCAATAAAAATCAGAAAAAAGAGCAAAATATAATAAATATTTTATTTTAATTATTTTCATAAACAAATTGTATATAATTGAATTTAGTATAAATTAGGGTTTAATTTTAATACTTTTAATAAAAAATCTAAAAAAGAAGTAGAATTAGGTTTAATTAATTTTCATCCCTTTATTTTTCTTTCATAATTAAATAACTAAATATTTATTTTCATAAATTAAATTGCATATAAACAATTAGGTTCAATTTTAGGTTAAAAACTTCAACATTTTTCTTAATAAATTAAAAACGATTAGAATTAGGTTTAGCACTTTATTTTAATTTTAATTAATTCTCCTTTCTCATAAAAATCTTAAAAAACATAAAATACCAAAAAAACAAATTCTTACTTTCTTTTTTTAATTAATTCAGCGTTAATTCAATTTTTGCAAAAGGGTCCAACGCCCTCGTTTCGCTTTTAATTTCTTATTAATTCGCATTATTATTTTATTTCTTAAATATTATGTATCTCTCCCGAAGCCTTGTAACATTTTAATTACTTCTCGCACTTTTAATTTCTTTATTTTCCTGTCAAATCGGGTCCTGGTTAATTTTGGCGATGTGGACCCGCGCCATTATGTAATAGCTTTAGATCTTTACTTTCCCGCAAACTTTTTAACTGTTAAATCAAAGCATGAAAGAATGTATGGACATAAATAAAAACAAGCGTAGAACACCAATAACATGACCAGATAAATGCAAATGAAAACGACACACAAATCACACACCACCCCTAGGGTACGCCTCACTATTGCCTTGCCTCGAAAGGTGATCGTCGAGTAGAGGATGTCTTAGTAAGTCCTCATGATCCGGGAACCTGGCATGAGGGTAGCTTCTAAGGTGTCTTCCTATTGCTCCGGTGATCACCATGTCCCGAACCTCGAATTGACCCGAACACCTCCAGCGGTGGTGCTACCTACCTCTCAATGGTGGGATGGCACTACTTTAAAGGACATTTACACAGACGAATTCCTTAGGGTAGGTAGACGACTCTAGGTACTTGCTCTAATTTCAAAAACAAATCAAGAATACTTTTCACACCGACACCTTTTCAAAAAGCTTTCGAAAGCATTTTTCAAACACTCTTGAGGACCGATACAAGAGTCGAACTGAAATTTTCAAAGAAACTTTTTAAAACCCACAGTTGAAAAGCAAACAAACCATTTTTGAAAACACAATGAGCAAGTATCTAAGAGCCCATGGATAACCATGGATAGAAAGGGTGCTAACACCTTCCCTTTCTATAATCTACCTCCCAAACCGAGAGCATTCTCTTTAAGGAATTTTTCTGTGCTTTTGTCCTTTCCATTTGGAGAAAATAAAAGACGGTGGCGACTCTTGCTTCCGCGACATTTCGCGAACCAGCGTTAAACAGTCAGTTCCAGATCCACCGATCACAGAACTGGCGACTCTGCTGGGGACTTAACTTAAAGTGAGGTGTACCTTAGGGCTAGTTCATAACTGTGTTTTCAATTGTTTTCCTTGTATGCTTTAAATTGTGGGTTTCATCGGAGTTACATAGATCCTAAACCGGATCTGGGGATACCCTGTTTAGGTAGCATAAGCTGTGAGGGACCTGTCCGGCGTATACCGACATGGGTGAAGCAGTGGCTACGTTGGTGTGGCACCTTGGTCTGTACCGATATCCCTCGTGTTGAAACGGGGAGAATATGGGTCTTCCAAGGGGTCATTAAGCACCAACAGACCATAGAACCTTAAATGACACAACTTGGCCATTAGAACAGTAGCAGTATGCTACGCCCATTGAGGCTAAACTCTCGTGATGGTTCTGGCTGCAAGAAAAGATTGCGATGCTGGAGTTATGACCGATTGAGGGTAGTCAATGATATTGGGATCCTCTAAGAACCCGGTTATTTTGATAGGACAGGTTGAACCAACAAACTGAAAGAGGGTAATACCTAGACCTCATGCTGGCCTAAACTCTAAGGGCTCTTCTGTGTGACTTGTGTGCCTTCGTACTTGCCTATTTGCATGCTTGTTGTCTGACACTTGAGTTTCCTGCAGGTTTTGTTTATAGTCCTTAAAAGGGACTCATAACAGAGTATACTAAGTTTCTTACAGGTTTTGTTGTTTAGTCCTTAACTGGGACTCATGACAGGTTTTACTTGAGTTTCTTGCAGGTTTCTGTTTATAGTCCTTAATAAGGGCTCATAACAGGATTTACTCACATTACCCCATGCATACCATAACATCATACCATTGCATACATACTAACCCATTTCAAGGACCTCAAGGGCTGGTGATGCAGGTCATGATGAGCCAACTGTCCAGCAAGGGGCAAAGGGGATTTATTTTCCTCTAGACAAAGTTGTCAGGGGCTATGACCCACTTGATATGGTGAGCCTTTGACCCTTGAAGAAGGACTCTCAACAACATGAAGTACCTTCAATCAAGTTACCAGTTTTCAACTCTAACAAGTTTCTCTGTTTACCCCGCGAGGTCCTTGAAATCATTGCATGCATGTCATACATACCATTGCATAACAGGTACCATTGTTGCGGGTTACTTACCTTTCCCGCTGTTTATTTCAGCAATGGCTTTCCAACCAGACAACCAGGATCTTCTTGCTCAAGAGACTCGGTTCGGGGAAATCCTCCTGAATCTATCCAAGGGACAGGAAGAGCTAAGGACACTTCTCATGGGGACCTTTGTCAGGAACAGTGCTGAAGATGAAAGGCTGAAACACCTACAAGCTGAGATGGATGCTATGAAAGCCCAAATGCTGGGGCAGAGGAATGCCATTCAAGGTATAGCTCAAAGACAAGATGAGCTCCGGTTTCTCGTCAACCAACTGCTTCAGGATAACCAACTGGGGCAAACGTCTAAGGGTGAAAAGCCAATCATCATTCGACCATCTTTGAGACAAAGAGGTAAGGAGAAAGCTCCTCATATGGCTTCAGTATCCCCAATTCAGTATCAACCTCATCAGCTTCAACCAGACAAGCCCCAAAGGCAATTCACCAAGCTCAACGTGTCGCTGCCTCAAGCCTTACAACAACTGCTGAGGTTGAACTTGGTAACTCGAAAGAATCCTCCTAAGAATCCCAACAGGACACCTTCAAGGTATAACCCCAACGCTCACTGCGCTTATCATTCTGACAGCCCGGGGCATGCTACAGAGGATTGTTGGACTTTGAAGAATAAAATCCAGGACCTGATCGAGGAAGGAGCTGTGGAATTCACCCAAGATGGCCAGGCTGAATGCTTCTACCATCCCTACAGGAGGCACCATTTGAAGTAACAAGCCCTGAGATGAGAAGACTTTTGTTCGTTAGGATTTTCAAGTTGTAATTTCTTTCTGTTCAAACATTTATTCATGTTAAACATTGTTATCACATTAATGCATCGCTTATGTCTATTTTGAAACAATATATTCGTATTCACTAAATGCAAATTATTTTCATATTTTTTCTGATGTCAACTCTTGATCTAAAATTCTAAGCCTCTTGAGGGAGGATGACGAAAACGATACCACGATCATTACAGTATGCTTTTGAACAGACCCCGCTGATGAGGTACAGGCATTGTTTCAATCCCTAAACACTGGAGTTATAAGGATGATAATCCCTCGTCAACCCCTCTGAGCCAAAGAAGTAGGAGTTTTTATTTTCGAAAATCAGAACCCTTAATCATAACCTGGGGCAGGGTAGTTCTCTCAGTTGATCCAAGTGCATAATGAACAACATCAAAAGAGGTCCTTACAAAACAAGGAAAGACAGTGACGGTTCCGAATAATCAATAAAGAGAGGCAGTCATTACTTCTCAAAATAAAAGCCCAATAAGTCAAAACCTATGAAGGGGACTTACAAAACTGGGGCATCCCGCTGACTGTAACCACAAAAGAAACAGTTCAGGAAAAATTTAGGGATAGCAAAATCAAAAAGAAAGAGGTCTTACAAACCCTCAACAAAAAAAGGAAGGACTGCCTAAGTTGTCAATATCCGAATCATCACCGCAAAATCAGAGCAAAGACTCAAACAAGGTCTAACGTATGATCAACTGAGTTTAGGTTTGGAGAACATCACGAAGAGCGGGTGGGTACAAATAATTTGAGCCTTTATCCTTTGTTTCTTAAACCGTGAACCAGGCCATGTTATAACCCTTAAAAGTCCTAGCTGAAGCATGGGTTAGTTCGAAAGCATACTGTGACAAAAGGTATCCTGACTCCTTAAGGCTCGCAATAAAATAACGAGTTGACATCACGTTTTACAAACAATCACTTGTTTTATGAAAAAAAAGAATGCATTTTCAAAATCTTCAAGACAGACATAAGCTTTGCATTTTTAACATAACTTTGTTTGCATATGACTTTTTGTTCGAACAATAGGAAAATTCGCACGATGAATGCCTAATGAACAGAAGTACTTCCAATCAAGGGGCCGGTATAATCATGGCCTATTATCTGGGGCAATCCAATCAAGATTCGGAGAATCTCTAAAAAAAAGCCTATCAGCCTGGGGCAAATCTCCGCCTGAGTCACTTGGGGCATCCCAACAACGAATCTGGCATGATCAAACACCTTCTGGTGGCATGGAAAAACACTTCTAACAGGGGCAACTCCCTACTTTCTGAGAACAGACATAGTCGGAAAAATACTACGCATAATCAAAGACCCGCTAGGCTGACATGCCTAGGCAAAAATAAGGGTTTCCCGGCGAACCAAAAGGGTTCGGACAAAATGAAGGGATGAAACGAAAAAATCTGTACACCCGGCAAGTCGAAAACCTGAAAAGGCGGCTTGGGCAAAAATGGGTATCCCGGTGGACTGAAAACCCGAAAGGGTGGTCCAGGCAAAAGTTAGGGATCAAAGCGTACGACTATGTTCTGTCATCTTGTCACCTGCCTACCAGAAGAAGGTTTGCCCGTCAACAACTATCAGCACCTCATAGGTCTTCCTCTCCCACCTCAGAAACAGGAGCAATGATGAGCTGTCCAAGCGATCTAATTGCTCTGTCCTCCAAGGTACCAAGATAGATAGGCTAAAGAACACGACCAGTACATCTTAATTCCCCAGAGAGAAAGTCAGCAAGTCAGTGCATTCTTCTCCAAGCAGAATTATCAAATCTCAAGGAAGTTGGATATCCTTCCGCAGATCTCAACATCTCCCCATCAGTACATACATCCTTAACAAGCATCCCCGGCAGTCTTGATCTAAAGATTGTTCCCCGGCGGCATATCAACATTCAAAGGAATCACTTCCCCAGCATATCAAAACTTCCCCAGAAAGTCCAATCTAGTTTCCCAAGGAAAGTTGGAGTCCATCTCCCCCAAGCAGTAAGCTTATCCCCAGTAAATTCTGGAAGCTTATCCTCGCAGAATACGAACGCGTCGTCCGGCTTTATTCAAAGAGTTATTTCCTTAATAGGATATAACTGGGTTATCCTCAGCCAAAAGCCACGGAAAGAGCATCCCCGACGAAATCTTCTTACCCCCAGCAAATTATTATCAACACTCAGCAAAGCATCCCTCTCCCCACAGAGTATTGCTTCCCAGCATGGTCGCTAGAGTATCTTTTCTCCCCGCAGAATCTTCCATTTGCCAAGTTTATTCCGCAACGGAGTCATCTTCTCCTACCGGTATTCTTGCAGTTATCATCCCCAGCGGAAGCAAAATCTATTCTTCAACATCAGCCCACGATATGACTTCCCGGCATCCGTCAAGGATTTACTTTCCTAGACGAAAACATACATTCATAAAACATCACATACATCATTATAGCATGCATAGACGCATTATATCACGCAAATCTCATTTATGTTGAGAACATCATTGCTTGATCCATATCATGCATTGCATATGACTGACCTCTACCTTTCAGGAAAGATGCAGTTGAAATTCTCAATCATATTTCAAGACCTAGACCGGTTCAGTTAATCGACTCCAAAGATTTCTTATCCAGTCCCAGGCCTTCTCTAGTCCAGCTAAATCGACTCTCAACAGATTTTTCTGATAAAGACTCAGTAGAAGTTATCCCAGATCATAATCTCCTATGGTTCCCTCTCCGACGGTGAGTGAGGTAATAATTCCTTTTCAAGATGTTTCCCTCTCCGACGCCGAGTGAGGTGATAATCTCCTATGGTTCCCTCTCCGACGGTGAGTGAGGTAATAATTCCTTTCCAGATGTTTCCCTCTCCGACGGTGAGTGAGGTGATAATCTCCTATGGTTCCCTCTCCGACGGTGAGTGAGGTAATAATTCCTTTCCAGATGTTTCCCTCTCCGACGGTGAGTGAGGTGATAATCTCCTATGGTTCCCTCTCCGACGGTGAGTGAGGTAATAATTCCTTTTCAGATGGTTCCCTCTCCGACGGTGAGTGAGGTGATAATCTCCTATGGTTCCCTCTCCGACGGTGAGTGAGGTGACAATTCCTTTTCAGATAGTTCCCTCTCCGACGGTGAGTGAGGTGATAATTCCTTTTCCTATGGTTCCCTCTCCGACGGTGAGTGAGGTAATAATTCCTTTTCAGATTATAATTTCTTATTGGTTCTCTTCCCGATCCTGCGAAGATGGTAATTCTCACCAAGATTTTCTCAACGAGCGTTGTTGAAGTTAAAGTCACCCAAGGTTCTCTTACCATTCATGCTAAGGTAGCAACCATCTCTGGTTCATTCATCATCTTTTGAAGCTCCAGACTCAGCTCCTGTAACCAGTCAGGACACATCTATACCAAGCATCTAAAAATCAGCTCCTGCAACGTGTCAGGTACTCATTTTCTGTTTTGGCAGGTACGCAAGTTCTCGCTAAGGAATCTCTTACGCGATCGACATCCAGATGGCATCTATAAGCCCATCATCCTATCCAGAAACCTCTAAATGGCATCTATAAGCCCATTCCATCATCACTGCTACTATGTGAGTGCAAATTTCTGGGCACTCTAGTGTTCAATCATCTTCCACCCTCGGATTACGAAAGGCACGTCAGCCAATCTGCATCCTCAGGTCTAAGAAGATTGAACAGGGGCAACTGTTGTACCCCAAAATTTGCCCTCCCATATTCTTCAAGAAATTGCCAAATCAAGTCTCAAGATTCCCCAAGGGTTGCACAGTGCAAAGGTCTCATATACAGTCAAGATTAGGGTTTGTGTTCTGATCAAGAAAATGAAGTTTCCAAAGGGCCAATCAAGTCCCACATGCCTACAAATATGGTCAAGCATCCTCATATCAAGTTTCAAGGCATTCAACTCAAAATTGCACAGTCAAAACCCTAATTGCACTACAGTCAACTGTAGGGGCAAAATGGTCATTTGACAGTCAAAAGTTCCAATTTTTGGTCAACATATCATTTTGAAGCCACAAACATCATTTGATCAATGCTTGATCATGATTCTCAAAATTTGGCTAAGAAATCATCAAGATACAAAAGTTTCCTTATTTGGACAGTTGAAAAAGTCAATTGTAAATTGACCAGGGCATAACTTTCACATGGATTATCAGAAAAATTCCATCCAAAGCTCATTTTGAAGAGAAAGACATTTCCTACAACTCATCTTCATACTTCAAGTCCAATAAATGCTCTCACAAAAAGTTATCAATTTCAACATTATAGGTCATTTTCAAAAGTCAACAAAAAGGGACTTTAAGTCAAAGGCCATAACTTGAGATTGGAAAATCAAAATGACATGGGACCAAAGACATTGGTTAGAGGACTCAAAGACCTTTCCAAAATGTCCATGAACATGAGAAAAGCTTAAAAATTGAGCAAGTTATTCCTTGTGGAAGTTGGGAAACTTTTGGATATTTTGAAAAGTCAACATTGATTCAAATGACCTAAAATTGCTAATGGGCCCATTTTTCTTCCACAATTCATCATCCATGACATGTGCACGACCACTTGGCCCAAAGGGAAGTATTTCTTCATTTTTTATTTATTTATTTGAATTTTTATTTATATTAATTCATTTAAATCATTTAAATCATTTAAGTATATGAAAAATACTTAATTTAACCTAACAAATCTTTTTGCACATGTAACCTACTCAATAATTCGTGCACATTCAAATATGGGAAGATTTGGTTTGATTGGATCCTAATTGATACAAAATTGTATGGAAAATATTTGGAAAATAAAGCTTGAAAATCAAATCTTCAAAACTATGAATGCAAGAGATTTGGATGATTCTTTTTTACCTAATTCACTACTACATATGCCAGGAACACAACCCTAATCAGAATACACACAGAGCTGCGCAGAAAGGCATCAAAAGAACTTGAAATTTCCTCTAAAAAAGTCAAAAACTGAAAGTTCACTTCCAGGGCGATTCAAGACCTAATTCTTGTTCCATTAGCTTCCTTGAAGGTCACTGGACATATTCCAATCAAAAACAACCATCAAAACGCAAGGAATTGGTATACAGCATTCAAGATATTTCAAGAAAAATTCATAATCGTGCATCATGATTTACGCATCCTTTGTAACTTTTATTCATTGATTCATGATTATTACCTTGTTCTGAAGCTAACCAATACATTTAATTGTCTTTTTATGTGCTACACGCGATTATGCCATGTTTGAGTTTTAGGGTTTGCAGAGTTTTAAATTGGGGATTTTGAAACGAGGAAAAATTGAGACTTATGACCACCATCATTCGAATCAACGCGTTTGGACGAACAAGAACCAACCCTCGCGCTCAATTTATGAGTGACTGAGGGCTAATCGCTATTTTCTAATAGCATGCCTGAGAGAACGCATGGAAAACGTTGCCTAATGTTTTGTATTTCAGGGATGACGAAGAAGACGAATTCGTGGCAGGCGACGACTGGCTGGTTTAAAATCCGCGCGCAATAATCCATTAACGCGTTGTTTCATATTATATTATTTGTTGTTTATTTATTTAACAAAAGGATTCAGTGGTTCAGCTGGCAAGCGTTGAGTGTGTTCACGTCCAAGACCTGGGTTCGAACCCCAGGTCTTCACACTTTCATTATCATTTTCCAATTTATGTTCACATGCAGCGCCTACGTTAAAGATCATGATGCACTCTCACAACCAAGCGTACACGCGTCCAGCTCCATCAGATCCAAGGCCATGGCTTGAGGTGCATGGTGAGTCCCCAGTCAACGCGTCACACGTTACTCAAAAAGTCCACCAGGCCTTGCTAAATGGGCCAGATTGCTAAAGGCCATACCTCCTAATTTGGGACTACTACCCCCCCTGGTTTGCAATTCTCTATATTTTCTTCATATTTTTTATTATTGTTTATTTTCTTTATTGTTTTGTTAATTAACTAATTATTCTCCAAAAAACATAAAATATCAATAAAAATCAGAAAAAAGAGCAAAATATAATAAATATTTTATTTTAATTATTTTCATAAACAAATTGTATATAATTGAATTTAGTATAAATTAGGGTTTAATTTTAATACTTTTAATAAAAAATCTAAAAAAGAAGTAGAATTAGGTTTAATTAATTTTCATCCCTTTATTTTTCTTTCATAATTAAATAACTAAATATTTATTTTCATAAATTAAATTGCATATAAACAATTAGGTTCAATTTTAGGTTAAAAACTTCAACATTTTTCTTAATAAATTAAAAACGATTAGAATTAGATTTAGCACTTTATTTTAATTTTAATTAATTCTCCTTTCTCATAAAAATCTTAAAAAACATAAAATACCAAAAAAACAAATTCTTACTTTCTTTTTTTAATTAATTCAGCGTTAATTCAATTTTTGCAAAAGGGTCCAACGCCCTCGTTTCGCTCTTAATTTCTTATTAATTCGCATTATTATTTTATTTCTTAAATATTATGTATCTCTCCCGAAGCCTTGTAACATTTTAATTACTTCTCGCACTTTTAATTTCTTTATTTTCCTGTCAAATCGGGTCCTGGTTAATTTTGGCGATGTGGACCCGCGCCATTATGTAATAGCTTTAGATCTTTACTTTCCTGCAAACTTTTTAACTGTTAAATCAAAGCATGAAAGAATGTATGGACATAAATAAAAACAAGCGTAGAACACCAATAACATGACCAGATAAATGCAAATGAAAACGACACACAAATCACACACCACCCCTAGGGTACGCCTCACTGTTGCCTTGCCTCGAAAGGTGATCGTCGAGTAGAGGATGTCTTAGTAAGTCCTCATGATCCGGGAACCTGGCATGAGGGTAGCTTCTAAGGTGTCTTCCTATTGCTCCAGTGATCACCATGTCCCGAACCTCGAATTGACCCGAACACCTCCAGCGGTGGTGCTACCTACCTCTCAATGGTGGGATGGCACTACTTTAAAGGACATTTACACAGACGAATTCCTTAGGGTAGGTAGACGACTCTAGGTACTTGCTCTAATTTCAAAAACAAATCAAGAATACTTTTCACACCGACACCTTTTCAAAAAGCTTTCGAAAGCATTTTTCAAACACTCTTGAGGACCGATACAAGAGTCGAACTGAAATTTTCAAAGAAACTTTTTAAAACCCACAGTTGAAAAGCAAACAAACCATTTTTGAAAACACAATGAGCAAGTATCTAAGAGCCCATGGATAACCATGGATAGAAAGGGTGTTAACACCTTCCCTTTCTATAATCTACCTCCCAAACCGAGAGCAATCTCTTTAAGGAATTTTTCTGTGCTTTTGTCCTTTCCATTTGGAGAAAATAAAAGACGGTGGCGACTCTTGCTTCCGCGACATTTCGCGAACCAGCGTTAAACAGTCAGTTCCAGATCCACCGATCACAGAACTGGCGACTCTGCTGGGGACTTAACTTAAAGTGAGGTGTACCTTAGGGCTAGTTCATAACTGTGTTTTCAATTGTTTTCCTTGTATGCTTTAAATTGTGGGTTGCATCGGAGTTACATAGATCCTAAACCGGATCTGGGGATACCCTGTTTAGGTAGCATAAGCTGTGAGGGACCTGTCCGGCGTATACCGACATGGGTGAAGCAGTGGCTACGTTGGTGTGGCACCTTGGTCTGTACCGATATCCCTCGTGTTGAAACGGGGAGAATATGGGTCTTCCAAGGGGTCATTAAGCACCAACAGACCTTAGAACCTTAAATGACACAACTTGGCCATTAGAACAGTAGCAGTATGCTACGCCCATTGAGGCTAAACTCTCGTGATGGTTCTGGCTGCAAGAAAAGATTGCGATGCTGGAGTTATGACCGATTGAGGGTAGTCAATGATATTGGGATCCTCTAAGAACCCGGTTATTTTGATAGGACAGGTTGAACCAACAAACTGAAAGAGGGTAATACCTAGACCTCATGCTGGCCTAAACTCTAAGGGCTCTTCTGTGTGACTTGTGTGCCTTCGTACTTGCCTATTTGCATGCTTGTTGTCTGACACTTGAGTTTCCTGCAGGTTTTGTTTATAGTCCTTAAAAGGGACTCATAACAGAGTATACTAAGTTTCTTACAGGTTTTGTTGTTTAGTCCTTAACTGGGACTCATGACAGGTTTTACTTGAGTTTCTTGCAGGTTTCTGTTTATAGTCCTTAATAAGGGCTCATAACAGGATTTACTCACATTACCCCATGCATACCATAACATCATACCATTGCATACATACTAACCCATTTCAAGGACCTCAAGGGCTGGTGATGCAGGTCATGATGAGCCAACTGTCCAGCAAGGGGCAAAGGGGATTTATTTTCCTCTAGACAAAGTTGTCAGGGGCTATGACCCACTTGATATGGTGAGCCTTTGACCCTTGAAGAAGGACTCTCAACAACATGAAGTACCTTCAATCAAGTTACCAGTTTTCAACTCTAACAAGTTTCTCTGTTTACCCCGCGAGGTCCTTGAAATCATTGCATGCATGTCATACATACCATTGCATAACAGGTACCATTGTTGCGGGTTACTTACCTTTCCCGCTGTTTATTTCAGCAATGGCTTTCCAACCAGACAACCAGGATCTTCTTGCTCAAGAGACTCGGTTCGGGGAAATCCTCCTGAATCTATCCAAGGGACAGGAAGAGCTAAGGACACTTCTCATGGGGACCTTTGTCAGGAACAGTGCTGAAGATGAAAGGCTGAAACACCTACAAGCTGAGATGGATGCTATGAAAGCCCAAATGCTGGGGCAGAGGAATGCCATTCAAGGTATAGCTCAAAGACAAGATGAGCTCCGGTTTCTCGTCAACCAACTGCTTCAGGATAACCAACTGGGGCAAACGTCTAAGGGTGAAAAGCCAATCATCATTCGACCATCTTTGAGACAAAGAGGTAAGGAGAAAGCTCCTCATATGGCTTCAGTATCCCCAATTCAGTATCAACCTCATCAGCTTCAACCAGACAAGCCCCAAAGGCAATTCACCAAGCTCAACGTGTCGCTGCCTCAAGCCTTACAACAACTGCTGAGGTTGAACTTGGTAACTCGAAAGAATCCTCCTAAGAATCCCAACAGGACACCTTCGAGGTATAACCCCAACGCTCACTGCGCTTATCATTCTGACAGCCCGGGGCATGCTACAGAGGATTGTTGGACTTTGAAGAATAAAATCCAGGACCTGATCGAGGAAGGAGCTGTGGAATTCACCCAAGATGGCCAGGCTGAATGCTTCTACCATCCCTACAGGAGGCACCATTTGAAGTAACAAGCCCTGAGATGAGAAGACTTTTGTTCGTTAGGATTTTCAAGTTGTAATTTCTTTCTGTTCAAACATTTATTCATGTTAAACATTGTTATCACATTAATGCATCGCTTATGTCTATTTTGAAACAATATATTCGTATTCACTAAATGCAAATTATTTTCATATTTTTTCTGATGTCAACTCTTGATCTAAAATTCTAAGCCTCTTGAGGGAGGATGACGAAAACGATACCACGATCATTACAGTATGCTTTTGAACAGACCCCGCTGATGAGGTACAGGCATTGTTTCAATCCCTAAACACTGGAGTTATAAGGATGATAATCCCTCGTCAACCCCTCTGAGCCAAAGAAGTAGGAGTTTTTATTTTCGAAAATCAGAACCCTTAATCATAACCTGGGGCAGGGTAGTTCTCTCAGTTGATCCAAGTGCATAATGAACAACATCAAAAGAGGTCCTTACAAAACAAGGAAAGACAGTGACGGTTCCGAATAATCAATAAAGAGAGGCAGTCATTACTTCTCAAAATAAAAGCCCAATAAGTCAAAACCTATGAAGGGGACTTGCAAAACTGGGGCATCCCGCTGACTGTAACCACAAAAGAAACAGTCCAGGCAAAATTTAGGGATAGCAAAATCAAAAAGAAAGAGGTCTTACAAACCCTCAACAAAAAAAGGAAGGACTGCCTAAGTTGTCAATATCCGAATCATCACCGCAAAATCAGAGCAAAGACTCAAACAAGGTCTAACGTATGATCAACTGAGTTTAGGTTTGGAGAACATCACGAAGAGCGGGTGGGTACAAATAATTTGAGCCTTTATCCTTTGTTTCTTAAACCGTGAACCAGGCCATGTTATAACCCTTAAAAGTCCTAGCTGAAGCATGGGTTAGTTCGAAAGCATACTGTGACAAAAGGTATCCTGACTCCTTAAGGCTCGCAATAAAATAACGAGTTGACATCACGTTTTACAAACAATCACTTGTTTTATGAAAAAAAAGAATGCATTTTCAAAATCTTCAAGACAGACATAAGCTTTGTATTTTTAACATAACTTTGTTTGCATATGACTTTTTGTTCGAACAACAGGAAAATTCGCACGATGAATGCCTAATGAACAGAAGTACTTCCAATCAAGGGGCCGGTATAATCATGGCCTATTATCTGGGGCAATCCAATCAAGATTCGGAGAATCTCTCAAAAAAAAGCCTATCAGCCTGGGGCAAATCTCCGCCTGAGTCACTTGGGGCATCCCAACAACGAATCTGGCCTGATCAAACACCTTCTGGTGGCATGGCAAAACACTTCTAACAGGGGCAACTCCCTACTTTCTGAGAACAGACATAGTCGGAAAAATACTACGCATAATCAAAGACCCGCTAGGCTGACATGCCTAGGCAAAAATAAGGGTTTCCCGGTGAACCAAAAGGGTTCGGACAAAATGAAGGGATGAAACAAAAAAATCTGTACACCCGGCAAGTCGAAAACCTGAAAAGCCGGCTTGGGCAAAAATGGGTATCCCGGTGGACTGAAAACCCGAAAGGGTGGTCCAGGCAAAAGTTAGGGATCAAAGCGTACGACTATGTTCTGTCATCTTGTCACCTGCCTACCAGAAGAAGGTTTGCCCGTCAACAACTATCAGCACCTCATAGGTCTTCCTCTCCCACCTCAGAAACAGGGGCAATGATGAGCTGTCCAAGCGATCTAATTGCTCTGTCCTCCAAGGTACCAAGATAGATAGGCTAAAGAACATGACCAGTACATCTTAATTCCCCAGAGAGAAAGTCAGCAAGTCGGTGCATTCTTCTCCAAGCAGAATTATCAAATCTCAAGGAAGTTGGATATCCTTCCGCAGATCTCAACATCTCCCCATCAGTACATACATCCTTAACAAGCATCCCCGGCAGTCTTGATCTAAAGATTGTTCCCCGGCGGCATATCAACATTCAAAGGAATCACTTCCCCAGCATATCAAAACTTCCCCAGAAAGTCCAATCCAGTTTCCCAAGGAAAGTTGGAGTCCATCTCCCCCAAGCAGTAAGCTTATCCCCAGTAAATTCTGGAAGCTTATCCTCGCAGAATACGAACGCGTCGTCCGGCTTTATTCAAAGAGTTATTTCCTTAATAGGATATAACTGGGTTATCCTCAGCCAAAAGCCACGGAAAGAGCATCCCCGACGAAATCTTCTTACCCCCAGCAAATTATTATCAACACTCAGCAAAGCATCCCTCTCCCCACAGAGTATTGCTTCCCAGCATGGTCGCTAGAGTATCTTTTCTCCCCGCAGAATCTTCCATTTGCCAAGTTTATTCCGCAACGGAGTCATCTTCTCCTACCGGTATTCTTGCAGTTATCATCCCCAGCGGAAGCAAAATCTATTCTTCAACATCAGCCCAGGATATGACTTCCCGGCATCCGTCAAGGATTTACTTTCCTAGACGAAAACATACATTCATAAAACATCACATACATCATTATAGCATGCATAGACGCATTATATCACGCAAATCTCATTTATGTTGAGAACATCATTGCTTGATCCATATCATGCATTGCATATGACTGACCTCTACCTTTCAGGAAAGATGCAGTTGAAATTCTCAATCATATTTCAAGACCTAGACCGGTTCAGTTAATCGACTCCAAAGATTTCTTATCCAGTCCCAGGCCTTCTCTAGTCCAGCTAAATCGACTCTCAACAGATTTTTCTGATAAAGACTCAGTAGAAGTTATCCCAGATCATAATCTCCTATGGTTCCCTCTCCGACGGTGAGTGAGGTAATAATTCCTTTTCAAGATGTTTCCCTCTCCGACGGCGAGTGAGGTGATAATCTCCTATGGTTCCCTCTCCGACGGTGAGTGAGGTAATAATTCCTTTCCAGATGTTTCCCTCTCCGACGGTGAGTGAGGTGATAATCTCCTATGGTTCCCTCTCCGACGGTGAGTGAGGTAATAATTCCTTTCTAGATGTTTCCCTCTCCGACGGTGAGTGAGGTGATAATCTCCTATGGTTCCCTCTCCGACGGTGAGTGAGGTAATAATTCCTTTTCAGATGGTTCCCTCTCCGACGGTGAGTGAGGTGATAATCTCCTATGGTTCCCTCTCCGACGGTGAGTGAGGTGACAATTCCTTTTCAGATAGTTCCCTCTCCGACGGTGAGTGAGGTGATAATTCCTTTTCCTATGGTTCCCTCTCCGACGGTGAGTGAGGTAATAATTCCTTTTCAGATTATAATTTCTTATTGGTTCTCTTCCCGATCCTGCGAAGATGGTAATTCTCACCAAGATTTTCTCAACGAGCGTTGTTGAAGTTAAAGTCACCCAAGGTTCTCTTACCATTCATGCTAAGGTAGCAACCATCCCTGGTTCATTCATCATATTTTGAAGCTCCAGACTCAGCTCCTGTAACCAGTCAGGACACATCTATACCAAGCATCTAAAAATCAGCTCCTGCAACGTGTCAGGTACTCATTTTCTGTTTTGGCAGGTACGCAAGTTCTCGCTAAGGAATCTCTTACGCGATCGACATCCAGATGGCATCTATAAGCCCATCATCCTATCCAGAAACCTCTAAATGGCATCTATAAGCCCATTCCATCATCACTGCTACTATGTGAGTGCAAATTTCTGGGCACTCTAGTGTTCAATCATCTTCCACCCTCGGATTACGAAAGGCACGTCAGCCAATCTTCATCCTCAGGTCTAAGAAGATTGAACAGGGGCAACTGTTGTACCCCAAAATTTGCCCTCCCATATTCTTCAAGAAATTGCCAAATCAAGTCTTAAGATTCCCCAAGGGTTGCACAGTGCAAAGGTCTCCTATACAGTCAAGATTAGGGTTTGTGTTCTGATCAAGAAAATGAAGTTTCCAAAGGGCCAATCAAGTCCCACATGCCTACAAATATGGTCAAGCATCCTCATATCAAGTTTCAAGGCATTCAACTCAAAATTGCACAGTCAAAACCCTAATTGCACTACAGTCAACTGTAGGGGCAAAATGGTCATTTGACAGTCAAAAGTTCCAATTTTTGGTCAACATATCATTTTGAAGCCACAAACATCATTTGGTCAATGCTTGATCATGATTCTCAAAATTTGGCTCAGAAATCATCAAGATACAAAAGTTTCCTTATTTGGACAGCTGAAAAAGTCAACTGTAAATTGACCAGGGCATAACTTTCACATGGATTATCAGAAAAATTCCATCCAAAGCTCATTTTGAAGAGAAAGACATTTCCTACAACTCATATTCATACTTCAAGTCCAAGAAATGCTCTCACAAAAAGTTATCAATTTCAACATTATAGGTCATTTTCAAAAGTCAACAAAAAGGGACTTTAAGTCAAAGGCCATAACTTTATATTGGAAAATCAAAATGACATGGAACCAAAGACATTGGTTAGAGGACTCAAAGACCTTTCCAAAATGTCCAAGAACATGATAAAAGCTTAAAAATTGAGCAAGTTATGCCTTGTGGAAGTTGGGAAACTTTTGGATATTTTGAAAACTCAACATTGATTCAAATGACCTAAAATTGCTAATGGGCCCATTTTTCTTCCATAATTCATCATCCATGACATGTGCACGACCACTTGGCCCAAAGGGAAGTATTTCTTCATTTTTTATTTATTTATTTGAATTTTTATTTATATTAATTCATTTAAATCATTTAAATATATGAAAAATACTTAATTTAACCTAACAAATCTTTTTGCACATGTAACCTACTCAATAATTCGTGCACATTCAAATATGGGAAGATTTGGTTTGATTGGATCCTAATTGATACAAAATTGTATGGAAAATATTTGGAAAATAAAGCTTGAAAATCAAATCTTCAAAACTATGAATGCAAGAGATTTGGATGATTCTTTTTGACCTAATTCACTACTACATATGCCAGGAACACAACCCTAATCAGAATACACACAGAGCTGCGCAGAAAGGCATCAAAAGAACTTGAAATTTCCTCTAAAAAAGTCAAAAACTGAAAGTTCACTTCCAGGGCGATTCAAGACCTAATTCTTGTTCCATTAGCTTCCTTGAAGGTCACTGGACATATTCCAATCAAAAACAACCATCAAAACGCAAGGAATTGGTATACAGCATTCAAGATATTTCAAGAAAAATTCATAATCGTGCATCATGATTTACGCATCCTTTGTAACTTTTATTCATTGATTCATGATTATTACCTTGTTCTGAAGCTAACCAATACATTTAATTGTCTTTTTATGTGCTACACGCGATTATGCCATGTTTGAGTTTTAGGGTTTGCAGAGTTTTAAATTGGGGATTTTGAAACGAGGAAAAATTGAGACTTATGACCACCATCATTCGAATCAACGCGTTTGGACGAACAAGAACCAACCCTCGCGCTCAATTTATGAGTGACTGAGGGCTAATCGCTATTTTCTAATAGCATGCCTGAGAGAACGCATGGAAAACGTTGCCTAATGTTTTGTATTTCAGGGATGACGAAGAAGACGAATTCGTGGCAGGCGACGACTGGCTGGCTTAAAATTCGCGCGCAATAATCCATTAACGCGTTGTTTCATATTATATTATTTGTTGTTTATTTATTTAACAAAAGGATTCAGTGGTTCAGCTGGCAAGCGTTGAGTGTGTTCACGTCCAAGACCTGGGTTCGAACCCCAGGTCTTCACACTTTCATTATCATTTTCCAATTTATGTTCACATGCAGCGCCTACGTTAAAGATCATGATGCACTCTCACAACCAAGCGTACACGCGTCCAGCTCCATCAGATCCAAGGCCATGGCTTGAGGTGCATGGTGAGTCCCCAGTCAACGCGCCACACGTTACTCAAAAAGTCCACCAGGCCTTGCTAAATGGGCCAGATTGCTAAAGGCCATACCTCCTAATTTGGGACTACTACCCCCCCTGGTTTGCAATTCTCTATATTTTCTTCATATTTTTTATTATTGTTTATTTTCTTTATTGTTTTGTTAATTAACTAATTATTCTCCAAAAAACATAAAATATCAATAAAAATCAGAAAAAAGAGCAAAATATAATAAATATTTTATTTTAATTATTTTCATAAATAAATTGTATATAATTGAATTTAGTATAAATTAGGGTTTAATTTTAATACTTTTAATAAAAAATCTAAAAAAGAAGTAGAATTAGGTTTAATTAATTTTCATCCCTTTATTTTTCTTTCATAATTAAATAACTAAATATTTATTTTCATAAATTAAATTGCATATAAACAATTAGGTTCAATTTTAGGTTAAAAACTTCAACATTTTTCTTAATAAATTAAAAACGATTAGAATTAGGTTTAGCACTTTATTTTAATTTTAATTAATTCTCCTTTCTCATAAAAATCTTAAAAAACATAAAATACCAAAAAAACAAATTCTTACTTTCTTTTTTTAATTAATTCAGCGTTAATTCAATTTTTGCAAAAGGGTCCAACGCCCTCGTTTCGCTCTTAATTTCTTATTAATTCGCATTATTATTTTATTTCTTAAATATTATGTATCTCTCCCGAAGCCTTGTAACATTTTAATTACTTCTCACACTTTTAATTTCTTTATTTTCCTGTCAAATCGGGTCCTGGTTAATTTTGGCGATGTGGACCCGCGCCATTATGTAATAGCTTTAGATCTTTACTTTCCCGCAAACTTTTTAACTGTTAAATCAAAGCATGAAAGAATGTATGGACATAAATAAAAACAAGCGTAGAACACCAATAACATGACCAGATAAATGCAAATGAAAACGACACACAAGTCACACACCACCCCTAGGGTACGCCTCACTGTTGCCTTGCCTCGAAAGGTGATCGTCGAGTAGAGGATGTCTTAGTAAGTCCTCATGATCCGGGAACCTGGCATGAGGGTAGCTTCTAAGGTGTCTTCCTATTGCTCCGGTGATCACCATGTCCCGAACCTCGAATTGACTCGAACACCTCCAGCGGTGGTGCTACCTACCTCTCAATGGTGGGATGGCACTACTTTAAAGGACATTTACACAGACGAATTCCTTAGGGTAGGTAGACGACTCTAGGTACTTGCTCTAATTTCAAAAACAAATCAAGAATACTTTTCACACCGACACCTTTTCAAAAAGCTTTCGAAAGCATTTTTCAAACACTCTTGAGGACCGATACAAGAGTCGAACTGAAATTTTCAAAGAAACTTTTTAAAACCCACAGTTGAAAAGCAAACAAACCATTTTTGAAAACACAATGAGCAAGTATCTAAGAGCCCATGGATAACCATGGATAGAAAGGGTGCTAACACCTTCCCTTTCTATAATCTACCTCCCGAACCGAGAGCAATCTCTTTAAGGAATTTTTCTGTGCTTTTGTCCTTTCCATTTGGAGAAAATAAAAGACGGTGGCGACTCTTGCTTCCGCGACATTTCGCGAACCAGCGTTAAACAGTCAGTTCCAGATCCACCGATCACAGGTAGTCTAATGCAGCAGGATCAACCAGTTCAAGACTAGCTTGTTTCAGAGAAGTGATCCACTTCTGTACTTCTGTTTCAAAAGTCAATAAGCTTGTACCAACATCAGGATGTTTTAGTTTAGGGATAGCTGTTTTGTTGGTTATAGCAGCAAGACGTTCAAAAACTGTTAAATCAATGACAGTCTTGCTGTGGTCATCTGAATTATTCTTTGGTTAGGGAGTGGGAGAGTCAGGAATTATTATTGGACTTGATGGGGAGTTAGGTGGAGTTGATTTTGGTGAGGAGGGAAGTTGGGGAATATTCACAATGGTACCAAGGGGAAAACAAATAGCCAGAGGTTGTGTGATTCCAGGAATGGGAGTAGGATCAGAATCAACAGTTTGTTCAGGTTGTTCAGGTTGAGTCTCAGAAGTTTGAACTTCTGGGTGAGATTGTTCAGGTTGAGGAGAGGGTGGATTAATTTCTGGTTGAGGAGATGGAGGTAGTGGGATTTCTGGTTCTGGAGAGAGGGGAATTTCTGGTATTGGTGAGAGGGGAATTTTTGGTTGTGGTTCTGTGGTGGTTTCAGGATTTGGATTTTCTGTAATGGGAGCAGAAGTGTGTTGGTCTATATCAGATAGAACTTTTGCAAGTTCTTGTTCTGGTATGGCTTCAGTATTTGGATTTTGAGGTTGGGAGCGAGATCTTCTAAGGGTTAATGATTCAGAGGGATCAAAGTCAAGGTCAAAAACATCAAAAGTTTGTGGTGTTGGGTTTTCAGATGGTGTGGGAGTTGGTACAGATGTTGATACAGCAATTGAATCTAAAACAGTTACAGAAGAAGGATTACCTCCCTTTTTAGGGGTTTGCTGAGATGATCCTTCTTCCGTAGCTTTCCTTTTCTTGGTCTTCCTCAGAACAACTTCTGGAGCCTTCTGCTGGAGATCCTGAATGTTCAAGGCTGGTGTTGTCCCATCCGCCTTGCATGCATCCAGATATCTCATAATTATATCTGGTTTAGAATCGATCTCTGAGAACAGAGGAAAGTCATCCAGAGGGACTCTTCTGCTGGAGATTGCAGCAAAAGGAGTGATGCTGGGCTCCTTCTTGATGTTCTCAATCAACTTCATTTTCTTCAGATTTTTGGCATTCAGCTGTTTGCCTATAGTAGCTTCCAGAGGGCTGATTTCCTGAGCCTCTATTAGATGATCAATCAGCTTATTCTCTGTTAGAATATCTGATATCAGTCTTCCTAGGGGTATCCAATCCCTTTTTGTTCGCTCCTCTTCCCTTGTTTCTTTGACACTGGTCCTGAGATGGTTAAATTGCTGATGAAGTAGATCAGAAATTGCTGATCAATATTGATGTAGTCAGGAGAGCTGGTAGGCTTCCTGTGGTTTATACACCCCAGAATGATCTTGGCCCATATTCTGTGTTTGTCCTCTAAATCCCTTATCTTGCTGGAGGGAAGCCCCAGAGTGAAGATTTCCCTAGCAATTAGGGCAGCATCAGCGCATCTTTCAGCCATGTCAATGCAACGAACACCACCACCATTGTACCCTATTAGTCTTGCAATCAAGTCCATAGTAATAACAATCTTCTTCCCCGTGATGTAAGACGTAACTTGATGGTTTGAAGAAGAAGCGTGAATCTAAAATTACTTTACCAGAATAGGGAATTTTGGACCCACCAGACGGTCAAAATACTTTTCCCAGCCTTGAGCTTTAACATCTTCAGAGAGATCAAACCCATTCTCCTGAAGACTGTTGAAATCCACTATCAATTCTGACAGAACCTCTAGATTTTTTATTGGAGTGAGAAGCGTTCTGTGGGGTTCTTCGTACTGTTCAGTGAAGTCTGATTTCTGAGAGCTTGAAGTAGGAATGCTAGAGGAAGCCATGTTCACACGAAGGTTTTTGTGAAGAAATTGAAAGGGTTTTTGAGAAAGTATGCAAACTGAAATCAATAAGTTTGAGGGAAAATGAAAGTGAAGGTAAAAGAGTGTAAATGGTGTGAAGTGTGTTTAAATAGATTTCTAAAAAGGTTTTGAAAACATAAACGTAAGAGAGAGAATTAAATCATAATGATTATTAGCATTTAATGATAGCTGATTTAGGGGGATTCAGAAAGATACTGGAACGGTTACCCATGACATGTGTCTCAATGCATCCAATCAGCGCTTTTGCCTTTTCAGAAACGTCAACGCGTGTTCAGCCTCAGAAAGTAGCAGATGACTGGATGACACTTGTTTGCTTGAGTGAACTGCACATTTCTATCCTTGAAATGAAACGCTCAGATCTTCATGGATAGATTCTGATACAATCTGTACTTCTAAAGATCTGAAGAAAGATTGGTCAGTAGTTCACGAAAAATAAACAAAGTTCTGAAGGTTAAGATATGGAATCAAAACAGTTTTATTCTGGACAGAGCTTCATGCTGAGATGTTTCAGAATGAAGTTGAACCTATCTTCAAAAAGTGGTTTTGTAAAAATATCAGCCCATTGATGGTCTGTATTAATAAATTTTAAATTTAGAATCCCTTTCTGAATATAGTCCCTAATAAAATGATGTTTTATTTCTATATGCTTAGCCCTAGAGTGCAAAATAGGATTTTTACTTAAGCAAATAGCAGAAGTATTGTCACAGAGGATAGGGATGTTACTCTCAAATATCTGGAAGTTCTCAAGTTGACTTTTTATCCAGAGCATTTGTGTGATGCATCCAGTTGCTGCTATGTATTCAGCTTCTGCTGTTGATAGAGAAATTGTGGATTGTCTTTTGCTGGACCATGAGATCAGATTTTCTCCCAGAAACTGGCAGCTTCCAGAAGTACTTTTATGTTCTACTCTGTCTCCAGCGAAATCAACATCACAGTAACCTACTAAGCTGTAATCACTTGATTTTCTATAAAACAAACCCAGATTAGTTGTACCTTTCAGATACTTGAAAATTCGCTTAACTACTGTTAAGTGAGATTCTCTAGGATCTGATTGGAATCTAGCACAAATGCAAACACTGAATAAAATGTCAGGCCTTGAATCTGTCAGATATAGAAGAGAACCAATCATACCTCTATATACCTTCTATTCTACCTTTTTACTTACCTCTTCTCTTTCCAGAATGCACGTGGGATGCATTGGAATCTTTGATGGCTTACATTCTGAGACATCAAATTTCTTCAGAAGTTCTCTGACATATTTGCTCTGATAAATATAAGTTCCTTCTGGGGTTTGATTGATCTGAATGCCCAGAAAGAATTTTAGTTCCCCCATTAGGCTCATCTCAAATTCTGCCTGCATACATTTAGCAAACTTTCTTCCCATAGAAGGTTTAGTTGATCCAAATATGATGTCATCAACATAAATCTGACATACTAAAATGTCATTCTTAACTGTCTTACAGAACAAGGTTGTGTCCACTTTCCCTCTGGTGAATTCCTTTCCTAACAGGAAGTTACTTAGTCTTTCATACCAAGCTCTGGGAGCTTGTTTCAGACCATAGAGTGACTTCTTTAGTTTGAAAACATATTCTGGATTTTTAGAACTTTCAAAACCAGGGGGTTGGTGCACATATACCTCTTCTTCTATATAGCCATTTAAGAATGCACTCTTAACATCCATTTGATACAGAGTGATGCCTTTATAAACAGCAAATGAGATTAAGAGTCTGATAGATTCTAACTTGGCGACTAGAGCAAAGGTTTCTGTATAGTCTATCCCCTCTTGCTGACTATAACCTTATGCCACCAGTCGTGCTTTGTTTCTGATGACTTCACCTTGTTCGTTAAGTTTGTTTCTGAACACCCATTTTGTTCCAATGACGTTGAATCCTTTTGGTTTAGGAACCAAATCCCATACGTCATTTCTTGTGAATTAATTTAGCTCCTCTTGCATTGCTAGAATCCAGTCATTGTCCAGAAGTGATTCATCAATTGTTGTTGGTTCAATTAGAGAAACCAGTCCCATGAGGGATTCTTCAGAGTTTCTGAAGCTAGACCTTGTTCTGATTGGATCTTCCTTTCTTCCTAAGATTGTTTCTTCTGGGTGATCCATGCTGCTTCTGAATAGTCTTTTCTGGAGTTGATCAACAGAAGGTGATGGATTGCTTGTAGTTACTCTTTCTGATGTTGAGGGAGTGTCTCTGTTGAGAGCTTCTGATGATTTGTCTTCAGTACCTGTGAGTTCAACTTCCATACCTGCAATGAATTCATTCTGCTTTGACTTTTGAGAGTCAAGCTTATCATCAAAATGAACACTGATTGATTCCTCCACAATCTGTGTTTCTGTATTGTATACTCTGTACCCTCTTGAGCGTTCATAGTATCCTAACATAATACACTTTTGTGCTTTAGTGTCAAACTTGTTCAAAAAATTTTTTATATTCAGGATAAAACATGTACATCCAAATGGATGAAAGTAGGAAATGTTGGGCTTTCTGTTCTTCCACAGTTCATATGGAGTCTTTTCCAGAATAGGTCTTATGGAGATTCTATTCTGAATGTAACACGCTATGTTTATTGCCTCTGCCCAGAAGATCTTAGCAACGTTAGTCTCGTTGATCATGGTTCTGGCCATTTCTTGCAATGTTCTGTTCTTTCGTTCTACAACTCCATTTTGCTGGGGAGTTCTAGGACAAGAGAAATCATGCAGAATGCCTTTGTCATTAAAGAATAACTCAAGATCTTTGTTTTCAAATTCTCCACCATGATCACTTCTGACTTTGACGATTCTAAGATCCTTTTCATTCTGAACTTGGTTGTAGAAGGTAACAAACACAGAGTGTGACTCGTCCTTGTGCCTTAAGAACTTTACCCATGTCCATCTGCTATAGTCATCTACGATTACTAACCCATACTTCTTGCCACTGACTGAAGCAGTTTTAACTGGTCCAAATAAGTCAATGTGCAGAAGTTCCAATGGCTTGGAGGTGGAAACAACATTTTTGGATTTGAAAGCTGGTTTTGCAAACTTGTCTTTCTGACATGCTTCACACAGAGCATCTGAATTGAACTTCAGGTTAGGAAGTCCTCTGACCAGATTGAGTTTGTTAATCTGAGATATTCTTCTCATACTAACATGTCCCAATCTTCTGTGCCAGATCCATTACTCGTTGTTAACAGACAGAAGACATTTTACATTCTGACTTTTTAGTTCAAAAAGTTTTATTTTATAAATGTTGTTTTTCCTCTTTCCATTAAATAGGATAGTCCCATCTTTCTGACTAACAGCTTTGCATGAATTTTGATTAAAGATTATATCATAACCGTTATCTCTTAATTGACTTATGGATAACAGGTTATGCATTAATCCATCTACTAATAAAACATTACTTATAAAGGGAAGATTTCCATTACCTACTGTTCCAGATCCAATGATCTTTCCTCTCTGATTGCCTCCAAAGCCTACGTGGCCTCCAGGCTTAAGTTCCAGGCTTTGGAACATATGCCTTCTTCCCGTCATGTGTCGTGAGCAGCCAGAGTCCAGGTACCATGATTGGTGTTTTTGCTTTGCTGCTAAAGATATCTGCCACATGTATTATTTTATCCTTAGGTACCCATATTTTCTTGGGTCCTGATTTGTTAGTTTTACCAAAACTTTGGTTGAATTTTGGTTTGTAAGAGTAATCACTACTTGTATATTTTATGTCATGTGTGTGCCCATATATAAAGTGTGAATCAAGTGGAGTACGTTTTATAACTAAATCCATGGCATTTTTTAGTGTAGGTACCTTACCTTGATATCCTATGCCTTTTCTTCCATTTCTGCTAACTCCATAGATCATTGAAGCCATTTTGCTTCTGTCTATGTTTTTAGCTAGAAACTTCTGAAAGCTGTGATCATACTCCTTGATGATCTCATCAGCATTGCTGGAAGTTTCAGGGATTGTTTCCTTCTGAGAGTTTTGCAATTGGTTTTCTAATTTTGAAATTTTATCTTTTAACTCAGAATTCTCCAATTTGAGACTCTCAGTCTTATCAGAGTCAGAAGAAAGATCCCTTTTCAGGTTTCTGAATTTGACTCTGATCTGCTAATATCTTTCCAAAATTTCATTAAGGCTTTCAGCTAGTTCAGCCTTAGTAAAGTTTATAGTAAAGTCAGGGAATACCTCTTCTGTATCTGATTCAGATTCTGACTCAGAAGCTTCACTGTCTTCTGTTATGTTAGCCATGAGAGCTATGTTTGCTCTTTCATCATCTGATTCTGAGTCAGCTTCAAATGTGTCAGAATCATCCCATGTAGCCATGAGACTTTTCTTCTTTTCCTTGCCAAACTTCTTTTTGGGCTTTTCCTTCTAAAGCTTTGGGCAATCACTTTTGTAGTGCCCTTGCTCGTTACATTCATAGCAGATCATGTCTTTGTTGTTTGGCTTTCTGTTTCTTGAAGAACCTTCAGATCTTCTGTGTCCATAGGAGGATTCTGACCTTCTATATCTGGAGAAAGATTCATTCTAGTTTTCTGATCTTCTGGGATTCCTGAACTTTCTTTGCCTCTGCTTCCACAATTGGTTTACCCTTCTGGAGAGGAGAGATAGTTCATCTTCTTCTGTTGATGACCCATCAGAGGTTTCTTCCACAGCCTGCAAAACTTTAGAGTCAGATTTTCTGTTAGATTTTAAAGCTAATGGCTTACCTTGCTTTTGAGGTTCATCTGCTTCTAGCTCTATCTCGTAACTTCTGAGGGAGCTGACAAGTTCCTCCAGAGTCATTTTGTTGAGATCCTTGGCTAGCTTAAGCGCTGTGACCATTGGCCTCCATTGTTTTGGCAAGCTTCTGATGATCTTCTTAACGTGATCAGCAGTAGAATACCCTTTGTCAAGAACTTTAAGACAAGCAACAAGAATTTGAAATCTTGAAAACATAGCTTCTATTGATTCACTCTCTTCCATCTTGAATGCCTCATACTTCTGAATGAGTGCAAGGGCTTTGGTTTCTTTGACTTGAATGTTGCCTTCATGTGTCATTCTCAGAGAGTCAAACATATTCTTTGCAGTGTCTCTGTTTGATATCTTCTCATATTCTGAATAAGAGATGGCGCTGAGAAGAATTGTTCTGGCCTTGTGATGATTTCTGAAATCACGCTTTTGCTGATCAGACATTGTTTTCCTGTCAATCTTCTGACCACTTCCATCCACTGGGTGCGTGTATCCATCAGTCACCATGTCCCACAGATCAGCATCATGGGCCAAAAAGAAACTTTCAATTCTGTCTTTCCAGTAGTCAAAGTTCTCTCCATCAAATACTGGAGGTTTTCCACTGAATCTGTCTCTTTCTTCATTGTTGTCATTGCTGATGTTTTGATTTGGTCCTGCCATTGTGTTTTTCTGACGCTGGATCTTGTACTGACATGGTTAAGTGTTATAAGCTCAGAACCAAGCGCTCTGATGCCAATTGAAGATGTGAAAAACACAAGAAGGGGGGTTGAATTCTAAAACTTAAATCAAAAGGTTAGACAACACTGTATTTTTATTCTGGTTCGTTTAATCTCAAAATACTCCAGTCCACCCGTCAAGGTGATTTCGCCTCTCTCCAACGAGGTCTTAATCCACTATAATCAAAGGATTACACAGCAACTTTAACAACTGTTAAAGCCTTCTTGAGTATAACCACAACCCGGTTTATCTCAAGGAATTCTCTTACAAATAATATGAACAATAATGTGTTTGATGTTTTCTAATAAAACAGTATATCACAACTGTGATAGTTACACAATTTTAAGCTTAGAATCAAAAATGAATTGCCAAAGTGTTTGTATTTGCGTGATGTTGAGACTTGGCAAATTATGTGTGCATGCGTTTTCATAAGCGTTCGTCTTTTCTCACACAGACTTATATATATAGGAAAGGTAGAGAGACGTTGTCCATAAAGCCTTTCAATGATAATAATGTACTTTCCTTATTGAGAAGATCTTGTCTTGAAGGGAGTCGTTAGCAATTAATTATGTCTTGAATTCTTAATAACGCTTCAGAGTCTTCTCTGCTTATGATAGCGCTTCAGAGTGTTATGCCTTAACTTATGATGACGCTTCTGAGTGCTGATGACTTGGTAGAGATCTTTGATCAGAATCAGAGTTTATGCGCAGATTCTGGTCATCAAGCTTCAGCGTATATTCTGGTTACTTCAGCGTGTAGCACATGTTACTTCAGCGTATGATCTTCTAATGCTGACATATTGTTGATCTTCTGATGCTTCTGATACTGATGCTGATTTCATTAGAACTTCTGTATAAACAAAGCATATTGTTAAGAAGCATATTTTTCTTATATAAAAGTCTTACAATTTATTTATTCTTTGTATTTTGTCATCATCAAAACTCTAATTAAGGGTTGTAGAATCAAACTATGTTCTAACAAATTTCTCTTATGATATCCAAAGTGCATCCTTTGAAAGGCTGAGGTTTGATAATGCAATGCAATTCGCTAGCTGGCGTATGTTGAATTCAAGAATGTTTTTGGTATTCTTGGCAGCTTTTGGCAAACTCAATGCAATTTTTTAACATGGTTGGCCAATATACTCCTATTCAACACAACAACCATTTAATTTTTTTGTCCTGCTTGATGTGCACCACAAGCTCCACTATTTACTTCAAATGTTTCCACATATGCTTCATTTTCTCCCAATCATTTTAACAACACCCCTTTAGGTGTTTTCCTGAATAATTCATTTCCTACTATTCTATAACTTAACGCCATATACTTAACTTTACGCTTTGTCGATCCAACTGGATTTTTTAAGTAATCGACTATAGGTTCCTCCAGTTGTTCTCAGCTAACGCGTCAATGGCAAAAACTTCTTCTACTACTTCAAAATTTCCAAAATAATCATAATTCAAGAAATCATGGATCACTTCAGGATCTGCCCCCGAAGTCTTTGACACTTGCGTGTTCTCAAACACCATTTTATCTTTTACCTCAATGAATTTGTCCAATCTCTCTTTGGGTATTTTATATCCAGACGCTAATTGGGCCATGTCGTTTGCCTCTTGATTGTCAATACGCCTCACATGACTAATCGACATGTTATTAAATTTTTGAAGCCACGATAACACTTTGGAAACATACATTACCAAATGATCCTTAACGCATTTGTATTCTCTAGTCAACAGTTTCACCACTAACTCTGAATCCCGTATTATGTCAACGTCTTTGATTCCCACGTCCAACATAATCTGAAGTCTAATTATTAAAGCTTCATATTCAACTTCATTATTAGAGCATTCACCCTTAATCTTATAACGAAATTTGGTTGGAACTCCATCTGGTGATAAGAGAAAAATACTACCCATGTTCCCTGTTTATGTTTAGAACCATCAAAATAAAACTACCAAGACTTAGTACCCACATGGCTTCATTGATGTCGACCACTGAATGATAAACTATAAAGTCTGCAATAATTTTCCCTTTGACTGCTTTTAAAGGAACATATGTTAAGGAGTATTCAGTTAATGCTAATTCTCATTTACCAATTCGACTGTGCAAAATAGGTCTAGATAACATATGCTTAATGACATCAAAATGAGAATAGACAGAAACTTTGACTGGTTTTATATAATGCTTGAGTTTAATACATGAGAAATATAAACATAAACATTGTTTTTCAATTGCATTATACCTAGTCTCAGCATCATTTAACACTCAACTGAGGAAATAAATGGCTCTTTCGACTCCATTCTCATCTTCTTGGGCTAACATGCTTCCTAGTGTCGACAATGATGCTGCAATGTATAGCTCCATGCCTTTGTTTCTGTTTGGGGGTGATAACATTGGAGGCTTCACCAAGTAGCCTTTAAAACGATCGAATGCCTCTTGGTGGTCTTTTTCCCACTTAAACTCAGACTCCTTGCCCATTTTTAACAAAGGAGAAAACTCCAAATTTTTCCCACTCATGTTTGACACGAATCGTCTTAGGAAATTAATCTTCCCCAATAAAGATTGAAACAATTTCTTCGTTGTTGGCGCTTTTGTACTTAAAATCGCCTTGGTTTTGTTCTGGTTGATTTCTATACCCTTCTTATGTACCACAAAACCTAGAAAATCTCATACACAAACACAAAAGGCACATTTTAATGGATTCATTTTTAATCCATATTCCCTCATTCCAACAAAAGACTGTTGAAGGTTGTCTAAATGACCAGCCCCTGAAGGTGATTTGACTACAATGTCATCAATGTACACTTGCATGAATGTGTCTATGAAATCAAGAAACATTGAGTTTATTGCTCTTTGATAAGTAGCCCCATCATTTTTCAACCCAAAGGGCATAATTACCCACTCATATGTGCCTAGCGCCCCAGGGCATCGAAATGCAGTTTTGTGGGTATCCTCTTCAGCAATAAAAATTTGATTGTAGCCTAAGTATCCATCCAAAAGACTTAAATATTCATACCATGCAGCTGAATCAACCAACATTTCTGCCACAAGCATTAGATATTTGTCCTTTGGAGTGGCTTTATTCAAATTCCTAAAATTTATGCAAATTCTTAGTGTTCCATTTTTCTTTATAACAGGCACTATATTAGCTAACCACTCAACATACCTGGCTATCATGATAAATTTGATCTTTAACAAGCGTTCGATCTCTATTTTTATTTTGGACAACACTTCTGGCGCAAACTTCCTTGGCATTTGTTTGACTGGTCGTTTTCCTGGATTTTTAGGTAGTCTGATTTCCACCATCTCCCTGCTCAAACCATGCATTTTGTTGTAATCCCATGCAAAGAAATCTTTAAATTCTTTAAGCAGTTCGACCACTTGTTTCTTCATCTTGTTGTTGACCTTGATGGTGATGTATGTAATTCGCTTAGTCATGCCATCACCCATATCAACTTTCTCCAACGGATCTTGTGCTTGCGTCTTTAGTATATTATCTCTTGGGTCTTTCTCAAACCCCAAAGGCTCTTCCTCATATATGCGGTCAAGCCTATGGCTTTCTAAAGTTGTTGTTTGGCTTGGTTCTCCAAGCTTCTCCACAACAATGGCTTCAGGCACCATATTCAAAGTGTCTTCAGCCTCTAAGGCCAAATTTATTCTATTTTTGGCCATATAGGCCAAAATTATTTCCAGAGCATTCGACTCAGGCATCATCATGAGTTTGTTCTTCCCACCCTGTGGTTTCAAACTCCCATTCTATAGTCGGATATGTGTCCAACTTTTCTTGGTCCCAAATGAAACCATGAGTGAGGTGTAAGGTTAGAAACTTGATTATATTAGGATGCGATTCCAACACTGTATATTCATGATCGCACGGAGGTATAGTAGCTAACGCTTTGTCGAAATTCCTCCTATTGACCATATTCACATCAGAAGTAAAATAATTGTGGTCTGCCTCAATGTTCTCCATAATCCCATCTTGACGCCAAATGGATAAATGTTGATGCAGAATTGAAGGCACTGCTCCAATGCCATGTATTCATTCACGCCCTAACAACAGATTATAATTTGCTTTAGACGCGATCACCATGAACAATGTTGACCTTGTAGTCGAACCAACTGACAAATTCACATTAATCACTTCCAGTATGTGACTTATTTTACCTTCATAATTCGACAAGACCATATTATATGGTTTGAGGTTAGTGTCAAACTTGCCAATCTTTTTCAACAATGATTGTGGCATTAGGTTCACCGCAACACCACCATCAAAAAATACTTTATTTACAAGGAAACCATCAACTTTGGCCCTTATAAATAAAGGCTTAAGGTGGTACATCATCTCAGATGTTGGATTTTCGAACATCGCATGTTATTCTTCCATGAAATTCTGGTGTATGCCAGTCTTCAGATGTTATACTCAATGTCTAGACATCTGATATGACATAATAAATACACTGCAAGGTAGATACCCAATTTTTTGTGATTCAGTACTAAAGTATAACAGAAGCATAGAGGTTGCCATATCTGCAGTTCTCGAACAAATAGCTTTGGTTTGTAAACTATCCATTCATAGCCTGATGTCTCAACTTTGGTTGCAACATCATCTATCACATATCATGAAGCAAACAAACCCCTTAGTTCTGTTTATCATGCACACAAACCAGCAGGATATCCATTCATCTCTTTTGACATCATCTGTAACATTCACACAGTTTTATCCAAGCTGTATCAGATATACTTTGAAGGTGCAGAGGATAGACCACACGATGTACCTAGTTCTGTCCATCTGGTACACATGATCAACAGAGAGCAAACAACCTTCACAGTTCTGTTTCTCCTGCACAGATATCAGCATGATGTCTTAACATGTTCTGAGACATCATCTGTTACAACATTACAGTTTTACCTTGATGTATAACAGACAGAATTATAAAGTGTTGAAGGTAAAAACACAATCAATTGTTAACCCAGTTCGGTGAAACACACCTACTCTAGGGGCATACCAAGCCAGGAAGAAGATCCACTATCAGCAATATTAATTCAGGACTAAACTTCACAAGTTCCCATCCCTCACTTAATCATTTACCCAGTGCAACCTATACCTAGGAACTCCTAGATAGAAACCTACCAGATTCCATTCCTATTGCCGCAACAACAGAAGTCTAACTCCTACTCAAGAAGTAGTGCCCTCCCACTTGGTTTCCTACATTATGATGAATAAGAAGTAATGCAAAAATACTTAGACTTGCTTCACAGCTTCGTCCAAGAACACTCAAACTCTTACCTACAGGTATCGAGTTACACACATGGTAACCTTGCCACAGATCGACAGGTTTACCTAACAGAACACCCCCAATATTACATTATGTGAGGCTTACAAATGATCTTCTAACCAAAAGGTATCTTTAGCAAAACAGCAGCTCTGTTGAATATATAGCAGCTGCAACTTCAGTTAGGGTTTCCACAAAAACCTAGGGTTAATTCCGTTTGACCTTAAGACTAGGTCACAGGACTTTATTAACCAGGTTAGGGTTGAGCTAGGTTACCCCTCAGAAAACGCAGGATTCTGTTCAGGAAAGACTGAGTTATTTCCTGAAAAAACTCAGACTTATCCAACCTGCAAACCTGTTAGTTCAGAACAGGATGTCATAACATCTGTTATGACATCTGAGAAAACCTGTCTACTGATTTAGCAAAATGTGATCATTTTGCAAAAAGCTCAGATACACACTTATAAACATCAGTACTTGAATTACAATATTTTTCTGCAAAGGTACCTAAAGAATCAGTACACACTAAACTAGAATGTTATGACATCAGTCATGACATTCACACACACTTGGGTTTTACCAAAAATGCAAGCCAATAACTAAACACCTACAAACTCCCCCTTTGGCAGATTTTTGGCTAAAGACCCTAAGCAATCAGAGATAGATAGCAGCAGAAAGAAATGACTGCAGAAAAATAGAATGTCTAATTGAGCAAGTACCAAAATATTCTCCCCCTCTTTAGCCACAAATGGGCCAAAGATACATGTTCAAAAAGATTATACAGTTATCCAAAACAAATAACAAGAGCAGCAGCAGAAAAAAAGGAACTGAACACACTTCCAAACTCCACCAGATATCAGCACCAACCAGCAACACCACCAAATAGCAACCAACCTTTAAGCACTGTCATCAGGCTCGGAGGATTCTGGCTTCTTCCTTTTCTTGTGAGCAATGTCAACATTCTTTTCTTTGTCTGATGTCTCAACATCCTTAGAGACATCTGGATTTAAAGGAACAGCATTTGAACTTTCTTGATTTAAAGGACTACTCCCCACTCCACCAATTACTAGAAATCACACTCTGCCTCAGTTATATAATACCTTTATTAGATGACAGGTTATCACCTAAACATTCCAGCTCACTATAATGCTTCATAATGAGACACAAACGCCCTGTTTTCTTAGCAGATGAAAACATGCTCAAATCCTATGTCGTCATACATTCTGCTATTTTCATATTAGCAGCTTGAAACCATTCCATTTACACAAAGATGATGGTTACTCCCTCTGAGTCATACAACTGTACACACATGGGTTTATTAATAGTAATCCACACTTCATCCAATTTTCCTCCTGTCTGTAGTTTTAGAGGAAATTGGGAACAATGTCATTAGGCAATGTGATGACATTCGGTCAGACATAGTCCTCTTCAGTCTTGAACACATCATCCCAATAGTTAATAAAGTGCCACACTTTATATCCTACGAATCTGATGAAGACTTTCCGTACAAACCAATACTCCCCCTGTTAGGGACAATCACTTCTCCTCATGGAAACAAGTAGGTCACATTCAATACTCAGTTGGACCTTCAAGACAACTTCTGATTCAAAGTAAATAAGACCCCTTGATGAATGGAAAACATAAGACGCATCTTCATGTCTTCAAGAGCGCACCCTCTGTTCAACTATATTGGTTGAACGCATCCATACTCTGAATCAAACTTTCTTCAGACCAGAACAAGTTAGAACATCCTTGGTCTAAGCCAACCTTTCTGAGTCACATCATACAAAGGACATCTTCTGAAAATCTTTAGAAATTACTCTGACATCTTCAGACCATCCTCAGACAATATTCAGACCTTACTGCGCTACCAGCTTGATCAGAACAAAATCAAACACACAAATAGGGACACCAACATTCTCATCCCATTACAAGAGATAATCTACTATAGATGACTCATAACTTCTACCACAAGCTCCAAGAGATGAATAAAAGCCACCTCCTCTTTGTATTCAACTCATTACTCTTCTGCCCAAAAGTAATCTGTCTAAGACTAACCTCAATAATAATCAGCTGCCACATGTTGATTATCTTGATTCTCTGAATCCACTGCTGAGATAGACCAAATCCCACTGTTTGATTATCTCCTTCATGAATCCTCATATGAAAAAATCAAATGCCACCTTTTGACTTCTCCATGTTTATTAGCTAATTCACTTCCTTACCTAGATCAGAACCAGACTGATCCAAGTAACCACCATCAAGATTATGATGTCTTCTTCTTCTTGTAGCTTCAAGTCTGAAAACGTTTCCAGGAAACTTTTTCAGAGATCAAATGATTTTGCTGTTACCAAAGAGATAGCTCTAAAGCATCACTCTTGAGTTCCAAGGATAATCAATTAAATACTTGTACTTATCACAAATAGCAATTGATCTTAAATCCTTCCCATTATCCTGTAAGATACTTTAACCATTTGAATACTTTGACATACTCTTCGTGTGTTAATATCTTCTTCTTGCAAGCACTTTCTTTGAGAGACCAAAGAGTTGAGATATCTAGGTTTCCACCCTTGACTCAGGTAAATAGAATTTTCTCTGAACAAACTCTACTCACCTCAACAGATTTGAAACTCCTACCAGATCAGATTCATCCTTAGGAATGAGAGAGATGAATCCTTCCTTGCAAATATGTCACACAACACCCAGAACCCATGTGACATAGGTCAACAGCCAGCTAAACACCAGGCTGAACTAATGTGAGGAGGTTAACCAAATCTCCCCCTCAAACTACCAATCATGGAAGCTCCACACAAAATATCCATGCATTGTACACAAATGTCTCGACATGACATATGACATCCCTACCAGATTCAAGTAACTCCAAGAGTTATACCTGTTCATACTCCAATCACACCAATCAGACTTCAGCTGACCTTAAGTACTTTAGAGAAGACAACAACACCAATCATCAGCAGATATGTATTGCCAGAACATACTACCTTAACCAAATTCTGAGTCTTCATATTCTCACATCTTGAAAGATCTTCCACTTCTAATCATGATGTTTAAATGACAAGATTCATGATCCCAATCTACTTCTATGAAGGAGCAATAATGCTGCACCATCATTGACTTTTATTAACCAATGAGCTTGTCTTTCTTCACACCATAGTACTCCAGGGAACAACTGCTCAGCCCTGATCAATGTCACATCTCAACCAGCTTCACTTCTAGAGTTCTGACTCCTAAAAGTAACCTTCGGGAGCACACAGACATAGTTGACTCTACCATTGTCAACTTTGCACACACAGATGTCTCCTCTTCCAGGTCAGGAGTAGGTTCCAAACAAAAGTATCCCTTTGTTTGACACCCAAAACATATGCTCTTCAACTAGTAGCTGCATACTTGTTCCACCATCACATAAAACATCAGTTCCATTACCTTGGAACAAGGCCCTCCTTGAAATTCTTCAAGGTCTTCGTATAACACTAATCCGTGATTATGTGATTCTTACCATCCTGAACGAAGAACGTCTTCATGAGTGGACTTGAGAGGACTCAAGTATCTGTGACATCTTCAATAGCTTATGTTGAATTCTTGAATACAGTAGCCTTCAATCCACAAGAGGGGAAACACATCAGAGCTTGAGTTTTGCCTAGTATTACACAGCGGAAGAACATAATACAACTCAATCTTTGCACACACACTTTTAGGCGTACACAGATCCTAGGTTTGAAAATAAATCAAACCTAGAGCAGCTACCACACAACCAGGCCAAATGCCAATCACCAAAGACAGGTACACACAGTTCCTGTCATGAATAGTCCATCCTCCCACTATAAGGGACCATTAAGGGAAATAACAAACCTTTCCAGGTTACAATCTCCAGTACTAAGATTGTCCTTGCAGATACCAGAAAGTATCACCCATGGATCTCATCCAGAAACAGAACAGGATGCCTGCTCTGATACCAATTGAAATTCTGGTGTATGCCAGTCTTCAGATGTTATACTCAATGTCTAGACATCTGATATGACATAATAAATACACTGCAAGGTAGATACCCAATTTTTTGTGATTCAGTACTAAAGTATAACAGAAGCATAGAGGTTGCCATATCTGCAGTTCTCGAACAAATAGCTTTGGTTTGTAAATATCCATTCATAGCCTGATGTCTCAACTTTGGTTGCAACATCATCTATCACATATCATGAAGCAAACAAACCCCTTAGTTCTGTTTATCATGCACACAAACCAGCAGGATATCCATTCATCTCTTTTGACATCATCTGTAACATTCACACAGTTTTATCCAAGCTGTATCAGATATACTTTGAAGGTGCAGAGGATAGACCACACGATGTACCTAGTTCTGTCCATCTGGTACACATGATCAACAGAGAGCAAACAACCTTCACAGTTCTGTTTCTCCTGCACAGATATCAGCATGATGTCTTAACATGTTCTGAGACATCATCTGTTACAACATTACAGTTTTACCTTGATGTATAACAGACAGAATTATAAAGTGTTGAAGGTAAAAACACAATCAATTGTTAACCCAGTTCGGTGAAACACACCTACTCTAGGGGCATACCAAGCCAGGAAGAAGATCCACTATCAGCAATATTAATTCAGGACTAAACTTCACAAGTTCCCATCCCTCACTTAATCATTTACCCAGTGCAACCTATACCTAGGAACTCCTAGATAGAAACCTACCAGATTCCATTCCTATTGCCGCAACAACAGAAGTCTAACTCCTACTCAAGAAGTAGTGCCCTCCCACTTGGTTTCCTACATTACGATGAATAAGAAGTAATGCAAAAATACTTAGACTTGCTTCACAGCTTCGTCCAAGAACACTCAAACTCTTACCTACAGGTATCGAGTTACACACATGGTAACCTTGCCACAGATCGACAGGTTTACCTAACAGAACACCCCCAATATTACATTATGTGAGGCTTACAAATGATCTTCTAACCAAAAGGTATCTTTAGCAAAACAGCAGCTCTGTTGAATATATAGCAGCTGCAACTTCAGTTAGGGTTTCCACAAAAACCTAGGGTTAATTCCGTTTGACCTTAAGACTAGGTCACAGGACTTTATTAACCAGGTTAGGGTTGAGCTAGGTTACCCCTCAGAAAACGCAGGATTCTGTTCAGGAAAGACTGAGTTATTTCCTGAAAAAACTCAGACTTATCCAACCTGCAAACCTGTTAGTTCAGAACAGGATGTCATAACATCTGTTATGACATCTGAGAAAACCTGTCTACTGATTTAGCAAAATGTGATCATTTTGCAAAAAGCTCAGATACACACTTATAAACATCAGTACTTGAATTACAATATTTTTCTGCAAAGGTACCTAAAGAATCAGTACACACTAAACTAGAATGTTATGACATCAGTCATGACATTCACACACACTTGGGTTTTACCAAAAATACAAGCCAATAACTAAACACCTACATTCCACTACTCCATTATTCATGACATAGTAACATAAAGGTTTCTGGCCCACAGATTCTTCACACATGGCTTCATCTTCATCTTCTTATGCTTCTGACGCGATGCCATACTCATTAGGCAGGATCGACATGATATTACAATGGATAATTAAGCCATCATCTAAACTATCTTCAAAGTCATCATATAATTCTTCATCCATGTTGTCATCGGGATCCTCAACTTTCACTAGTGGAGAACTTATAACCGGTATCGACAACCTTTTTTTGCTGGTCGATGGTGCATTTATTTCTGATCACTCTCATCTTTTAATGGAGCAACTTTTAATGTCGCTTCTCTCGCAGCTTTTTTGTTTCTTTGAAATCTCCTCCACTAAGTCTTTGTCATAAGGTTCTTCCCTTTGTATATGGGAGGGACATGATATTTCTTTGATGTAATTTTAGCTTCAGCAAACTGAGAAGAACTCGATCTCTTCTCCATCATTTCCCACTTCTGACTCGAACCTGAACCTTTCTTTTACCACTTTCCAATTTTGGTTTGTCCCCCTTGGGTAGAAAGGACGAACACGATTGTTGCTAGGAGCATAAATTGGTGGCACAAAAGTCTTTTGATATGGGAACTTAGGTTTTTCTTGAGGCACTACGACTTTGTATGGCCCATTAGCATGATCGAACACCACCTTTGGATTTTTCTCTTGAGGGTGTTTCTTCTCCAAAGCCTCAATTTTCTTCGCAGCATTCTCATCATAGACCACGTTACACTTTGGGTATAACATGGACCTAGAATTACTTAACTTGCATCATTTTAGAAAATCTACAATTTCCTCCTCAGGTTTGGGAAACACGACCTTCATCAATTAAACAATCGTTTCTTCAGAAAATTCCTCATCTTTGGTTTCACAATCCATTTTTTCCTTGTCGTCCTGATTACTCTTAGGATTTTCAGCAATATCAACTACCATCACCTCCTGTGGCTTGGACAGATTGCCATTGCCACTTTTGAGACCTTCAGTAGTCTCGACTATTGTAACTACCTTGGAATCACCAATAACAACTTGTTCATTCTTGATACCATCAATAGTCTCGATCGTCAACGCTGCTATCAGCTCTGCATCTGACCTAACACTAGACGGGAATAACACTCCATACCTCAGAGTCCCTTCAGTATCTTGCAGCTTGTCAAACTCTGCAAATCTCCTTGGTATATTTCTGACTCTATGTGGTCTCTGAACTTGTTCAGAATCTCCTTCTGATTTTGAAACAATATCTCCTTCTGGACTTTCTTCCGATGTTTGACTACCACCAGAAGCTCCACCTTTGTTAGCTTTTGGACCTCGTTTAGAACTACTACCTTCAAAAATACCATCTTCAAAATCATGACCTTCACTAGAAACATGACCATCTTCAGAAGCTTGTTCTCCAGAACCTACGTCTTCAGAGTTTTTCCTTCTAGAAGCATGACCACCACCAGATTCAAAATCTGGATCAGAAACAGATTCACCATCTAACTCATCTTTAGAGTCTCTAGAATATTCTTCATCAACTGACTCTAACTTATCTTCGGAACTTTCAAGTCCTGACCCATCTTCAGAAGTAGAATCTCCTTCAGATTCTGACTCATCTTCTGATTCTTCTTCAGACTCAGAATCACCTTCGGATTCTGACTCTTCTTCAGCTTTAGAGTCATCTTCTAACTCTGAGTCATCTTCATAAACCTCAGATTTTGACTCATCTTCAGAATCTTCAACATCATCTTCTGATTCTGACTCATATTCAAACACTCCTTCAGAGTCAGAATATTCAGAGTCATCTTTTTCCCCTTCAGAATCAGAAAATGACAATCTCACAGGTTTCTCATCAGATTCATAAGCCATTAATAGCACATGTTCATCATCAGAATCTCCTCTGGCTATTTTTGCTTCTTCTTTGTTTAATCAACAATATTTAGCAAAGAGGCCAAAGTGCTTACAACAGTAACACTGAACCATTCTCTTGTCATACTTCTCCTTTCCCTTCTGATATTTCTTTTCATTAAAATAGAAGACTTCTGACTTCTGGGAACTACCATGTTTTTTCTGCTTCAGGTCCTTCTTGAAAAAAGAAGCTTTCAGAGCCTGCTTAACTTCCCTCTCAGAAGTTCTTTCATCCAGACGCAACTCTTGCGCCTATAGACTGCTTTGCAGCTCTTCTATTCTCATGGTATCCAGATATTTAGAATGTTCAATTACTACAACAATGTAATCAAATTGAGGAGTAAGCGACCTCAATACCTTCTCTATGATTACTTGTTCAGAAATGGTTTCTCCACAAGCTTTCATCTCATTAGCGATCAGAATCACTCTAGAGATGTACTCAAAAACCTCCTCGTTGTCCTTCATGTTGAGATTCTCATACATACTGCTTTGGGAGAGACTGAAGTTTCACCTTCTTCACTGATGCGTCACAACCGTAACACCTACTCGGTGTATCCCACGTAGCCTTCTTCGTCGTTGAATCAACAATTTTCTCAAACACGTTCTCATCCACACACTGATGGGTGAAGAACAACGCCTTATGATCTTTCTTCCTTGTATCTCTCTGCACATTTTTATGTTCCTCCGTCGCATCTGCTGTAACTGGAACATAACCATTTGTAACAAGCTCAAGAACATAGTGAGCACCAAACAGCACACGCATCTGAATCATCCAACGATTCCAGATTTTGCCATTAAATATTGGAAGCTTGGTGCTTAGACTACCATTTCCGGTCATCTTCAACCTTGTACAAAACACTCAGATCTCACAAACACGATGTTTCCCTATCCCACAGATCAGAAAAATGTGATTCTGTTCAGATTTTGTTCAAGATTCAACACGAATTCAAGAACCAAAATCAATCACACAACGCTTCACCATTTCGCTCGTGTTTCTCGTGGATTCCAACGGGAGCTCTAGATATCAATGGTTGGTGCACAAGATTGATAAATGAAGGAAAGATAAGAGAGAATATATTTACTGCAATGATGGCTATAAATCTTACAAAAGAAATGATTGGAAGGTTACAAATGACAGCTACCACTAGTCACACAAAGTAAATTACGTAGGCCTTGACAAAAGTAAACTTAATCACTAAGTTAAAAGGTACAAACTAGGAAATACTAAACTTAACCGCTACGCTAACAAACTCAGAACCCAGAACCCCAGAAACTAAACATACTTCTGGGCGTAACCTCGGAAGCTTCTGCTTCTGATTAATAACAACTTATGATTACATCAAATTACTGCTTCTAACTAAGCAGTCTCAGAAGCTTACAACTTCTGGCTAACAACCTCAAAAGCTCTACTGCTTTTGAATAATAACATCTTCTAAATATGAATTACCTCCAACACTCCTTCTATGGTTCTGTTGAATTTGTTTTTGTAGTGGTGATGGCGTGGTGCTCACATCCATAACCAATAGGGTAAATCTAATTCCTCCATGTCTTCAAAACTTTCCCCCTCCTTATCACCTGCTTCGTCACAATCACATATTTGATGGCTAATTCATCCAGACACATAACAAAAATTCGGCAACCTCTCGTACTTGAAGAAGATTTTCAGATTTTTGTTTTGGAATCGGACTACTACACATAAATACTAAAAGAGATTAAAAAGAGCTAGTAAATTGCATAAATGTAAATATACATTGACATGCTATTACCAAAGTCAAATATTATTACTAGTATTACTATTCAATTAAAGGCACTACTGAAAAATCTATCAACAACATTTTCACTCAAGATTTGCAACACACTGTTATGTGTTGGACCTACACATCTTGGTGTCTTATACTGACTAACAGCAGTTCCTAATCCAAGATAATGATCAAGAATCTTCTGGAACGTTTCTTTTCTAACAACTCGCAGTTCCAACGCTCCAATGGCGTTAACTTTGCGCGAACTAGTGTAGCCTGCATCAATGAAAGACTTGTCCAAACAATTGCAACACTCGCTCAACACTCGCTCACTTGCTTCGCCACTGATTTCCCAGAAGATTACATAGTGTCCTGGCTCCGAGGATAAATCAACATGGCTAGTGAACTCAACAACTTCTAGCTTCTCTTGTATTAATAACTTTGCTGCTGCTTCCACAGCTAACTGTAAATCTTTCTCCGTGTTCTTGTCGATGTTAATGTTCAAAAGAAGAGTGCTCCGACGAATAAACTTGAGTTCTGGAGTTGAGTTATGGAATCCCATAACTTTTACCACATCTCCTAACCTATATCTGTATAAGCCTGAAACGTAGCCACCAAATTTAAATGATTATCAAAACATTTAAATTTAAATTTAAATATAATTTATATTAAATAAAAAATATTTAATATAAAAGATTGAACACTATATAAGTAAGAGAATCTACACAATAAATGCTGAATGCAAGAATGCTGTCAATTTGGATCCAGAAATAAATTTGTAAAATGGTCCAAGTTTTATTTTCAGTTTTTCACATGTGATGCATGTGAATTGTTTTATTCGTGAAAGCAACATTTTTCTTCTAATATGAATGAAGAAAAAAAGTACAGGTGGTCCTTAGCATTGAATCATCCATTAATATAAAAGTACCAAAAAAAATGTAAATGATACAGACACTAATGTACCACTTCCGTTCACTTTTATTTGTCGTTTTTTTAATGCAAACTTCGTAATCATAGTTTTTTTTTTTCAAAGGTCAAGATGATGGATGACACAAGGAGTGTCAGACACCATATATGTTTTGTTTACAGGTGTCAACACACACTTTGTTCAGACGTATCAGACATCACACATATATTATTTTTAGGTGTCAGACATAAGATATCAGAGACATATTTATTCAAAGGTATCGATATTCTGAGTCTGAGGTGTCAGACAATAGAAATCAGATTTAGATATATTTTTGCTCAGAAGTATTAAACATAGACATCAAACATATATTATTCTGAGGTCTCGGACATAAGATATCAGACACACATTTATTCAAATATATCTATATTATGAGTCTGAGGTGTCAGACATCATACGTCAAACACGTCTTTGTTCAAAGGTATAGGTGGTAAAATGACTTAAAGAGGAATCTAAATAGTAGTTACCTGAGAAAGTGGTCATAACAATTTCATACTCTTCACCAATCTTCACCTCAGTGAGTCCCACTGGCTGAGGCTCAAGACAAGAAAAAGAATCTTCATCCTCAAGCTGTGTAAGAGGAATGAACTCAAAGTAAGCAATTTGAGGAAGCACAGCATAAGTTGCCAATTCAGGTGGAAGTTTTGGATTAACATTTGCAGCTATCCATCCTTCAGAAGCTCCATAATCAGCAGTCAACAAAGGTATAACACCTGCATAGTGTCTCAGTTTTTCCAAATATGCTTCCATTGAGCCTGTCATGATTCCATAAATGTACTTCGCATTCGGAAAAAGCTCTGGTATCAAACCATACCAGTTGCTTAATCCCGAACACTTTTTATGGATTATGTTCGCTAGTTCTGGATTCGGTTTGAGCAATTTCGACATAGCTGTACGAATGGAAGGAACTGTGACTCTGCTACTAAGAACACCTTCTCTTATATCATTACAAAGCTCTTCCCAAACTTGTTCAAAGGCTCTGAAAGCATGAACAATGCTATGTGCAAATGTTGAAGATACTAACTGAACTTCTTCTCGAAAAATTAGGCCGCATAATAGATGACAGTATAACGATTGGAAAAAATCGCCGCCGAATATCACTTCATCCGGACTGCAACATTGGGATTGAAGTGATCTCATTGTAGGTTTGTAAGATGGATTGCGGAACACGTTTGTTGTAGCAGTTGTTGCTATGAGTCCCCCTTTTGTTTTGAACTGTTTGCTACCATATATAAAGTTTAAAGCCTTTCCATTTTTTATAGGAAACTCTCTGCATAAAGGATAACGTACACCCTTCGATCATCATTAATAATCAAATCATTTTTTTAGACACTTATCTGAATTTTCCAACACGTGTGATATGGAAGTCAAACATCGACATATATCAAAAACACTGACGCAAATCATTTTTTGAGACACTTATTCAAATTTTTCAACACGTGTGATATGGACTTCAGATATCGACATATGTCAGAAACACTGACGTATATCGGATACCGTGACACGCCTAATAGTAAGATCTATAGGATATGATTTGATAACAATAAAAACTGTTCTGTAATCAATTCATGTATAATTTTGTTCCAAAACAAAATAGCTATTGAAGAAACAAATATTAGGAATGAAAAGAAAATGAATACCTGTTCCTAAAAGCAAAAGATGTTTTATATATCTGCATTGTGGACTCAAACAATTCATCATTCCATGGTATATACTTTGGCTTCCCCTGAGTAGTACCAGAACTGCAAAAACAAGGTAAACCAAAAAAAAAGAATCAAATTCATGGACTAACTAACCAACATAAAAGAAGAAAAAAACCAAAAAGTAAAACAAAAGAACAACCTTAAAGACATAGTAGTAATAGATTTTCCAGTGAGAATAGGAGAATCATCACCATCAAGAATTCTATAAATAAAAGGTTCCAAATCTTTATGAGTAGCAAGTGGAACACAAGCTTTGAAACTCTCAGGATCAGTTCTTCCATTAAGACCAAAATTCTTCAAATATTCAGCTGATGAATTATCCTCCAAAATTCTCTTGAGTGTTTCCCTTTGAACCCTTTCTGCATCTTTAGTCATTGACTCAAATTCTTCTATAACTTTCTCCATGTTAATCACTTCCACTTTCTCTAACATTCTCACAAACCTTCAACACAGTTTTTTAGCAATCTTAATAATGGAAACAAAAGTGTCACTAAAATTAACATTTTTTTATAAAAAAATAATTGAAGAATAGTCAATTTTTGACAGAGAGGATACACTAAAAAGACAAACAAAATTTTCAATACACTGTACCATGGTAGAAAAAAGTGAAATAAATGCTAAAATGCTAAAATATATTTCTATAATGTAGAGAGAAACTTTGAGATAAATAACCAAAAAAAAAGAAAGGAAAAAAATAATTTTTTTCTCAAAGTAATTATTGTATATTTTTTATAAAGTAAAGGAACATTATTAACTAAATTAATCTTAGTAGAGATCATTCACACAAAAAAAAAATGATGTCTAATAAATTTTGTTTTCTTTTTTCTTTTTTAGTATTCTCCTTATTTTAGCAACTTTTATATAAGTCAACTCACTTTTCTATAGACAAGAATCAAGCACTCTTCATTATGAAAAATTCTATTAAACCAAATCAATATCATATGAGAAATAAAATTAATTCTTTTTTCTAATTATTATTATAAAAAAAATATTTATAAAAAAATAATTATATATTCATTAAATAATTAATAAATATACTTTATATTTAATTAAAATACATTGATTATTCAATCAATCTAAAAATAAAATTACGGAGAATAGAATTCTCTTTGATCTCAAATTTATAGACATAGGTAAGAAAGAAAGAAAAGAAAAAAAACAGAAGTAAAAGGACAGAGAATTTTACCCAAAGTTGATAAGATGTGGTGTGGCAGAGAATCTTGATGAAATTATGTGCAAAGAATTGGATGAGAAAGAAAGTTGAGGTGTGTTTTGGTGAGTTGAAAAGAATTAGGAGCTATAGAAATAGTAGCTGGATGAAAGTATTAGGTAGAATTGGGAAATAATGAAATGAAGTTTGTGACATGGCAGATAGCTAGTAGAGACAGTGTTTTTTGTTGCAGAGTGAAGAAATAAATGATGGATTATTAGATTTGGTTGATGATTCCTTCTTGGGAGATGGAATAATCAAAGATATGTATAATGTGGATTGTGGAGTGGTTGGATTGGATTCATGGTTATATTTTTGTTTGGAATACCGATAATACCCCTTTTCTCTTGCGACATTTACGAGGGAATATTGTGTTTCTTGTTTTGTTTTTTGTTGGGACATTACTGTGCCTTTTGTTTTATTAAGACTAGTTTATGCCTTTACCGTCCACTTTATGTTTTCATATTATATTCTTCTTTCTTTAATGAAATTAAGTACTTTTATTGGTTAAAATAGACTTGTGTCTATTAAATTTATATTGAAATGGATTTGAGAAATCTTTTTCCATTAATATAAAATATTTTTCTTTAAAGAAATTAAGTAATCTTGTTGGCTAAAATAGACTTGTATTTATTAATTTAATATTGGATGGATTTAAGAAATCTAATTAAAAGATTAATATTGAACAACACTTAAGATGAAATGACAGTAGTTTCTTTCATCTTAATCAAAGAAAAAATTGTTCGAACTAAAGAATTAGAGTCAGTTTTGTAAAGTCATCCCATTAAAAATGCATCAAATTGATCATGTTTTAAATTTTTTTGAAAAGTTTAATAAGACAACATCAAAATTTAAAACATTCACCATTCACAAAAAATAATTCATGATTTTTTCTACAATCATACAAACTTCTAAATTTTATCATTCTCTTATAGTTTTTCTTTCAACGAAACTTTATTATCATCACACCGTCTCTTTCAAACATAGTCACGTTGTCCAACTCAATATTGATTGTTGTTCTCAATATTGATTGTTGTTCAACTCAACATTGTTTGTCATTGTTCATTTATGATTTGTTTGTCGTTGTTATTTTCTCACTGTTATTCAATTAAGTATATCGTATTGTTTATTTTTGTAATTATTTAATTGCTTGAATTTTATTTTTGGTATTATGTTCTATTATTTTGATTTTTGTTTGAATTTGTTTAACTTATTTTATTATAATTTTTTAATTTAATTTAAATTATTCTTAAATGAATGTTTAAGTTGAGTGTACAACTATGTTGTGTTATTATGTATATTATTGATATTGTTGTATTAATTTTATAATGGATTTTTAAAATATTTATTTTATTAAGTTGTGAACATATGATTGTGTATGACATATCTATGACATAAATTTAACCGATTTAAATCAAAAGTTTCATTGGCTCGACCTCCTATCCGATTTTTAAAAGATTATTAAAAACATTCAACTAAAGCAAAGCATGAGTTCGAATGAACGATATTCCACTCCATCATAAATTTCAATCATTAAAATAATGGACAAAAAAGTGTGTAAAAAATCATGTTAAAAAAGATAGAATCTTATTCATTTTTCAAAAGAAATATAGATATGTAATAAAATTAATAAAAAACAATTAATTATAGTGTGTTGTGACATGAATAATATAAGTCTTTGGTCTAGTTTTATGCACTATAAAATCTTTCTCTTGCCAATTGGAGACTCTTAGTATTTGGGGGTTGCTTTGATGAAGGGGGTGTCCTTGCGATTAGAGACTCCTAGTATATGGGAGGTTGCAAGGTATAATTATGTGTTTTGTAAAGTTATCTTCGTATTTTACACGCCATATAACTTTTTTCTTATTGGTTGGATATTCCCAATATCTGGGAGTTACTTTGACGAAGCATATCAAATATTGATTGGAGATTCCCTACGTCTGGGGTGTTACAGGGTTGTAATTTTTTTTTGTAAAAGGTCATAACTAAATCAGGTTTGTTATAAGCATAATCATATGAATTCTCAAATCTAGGGATAGATGATTCAAACAGGAAACAGAATTGTTTTTCATTAATTTTGTCAACTTAATTTGTAATTCTCTAGTTTACAATTACACACACAAATAGTTAATTACACTATATGCACCCCCGTTCTGTTACTCACACATTGTGTTAGATTCATAAGTTTACTTACCTTGTCCTTGTATGGTGTTAATATACGATAATTTTACTTGTCATTTTGTGGTTTTTATTGGCACAATTAATGCTACATCGATTTTTTACTCCAACAAAATGGTGTCGTTATTGGGGATTGTTGATCACTTCGACAAGACAACGATAGAAATTGTACTTGAAATTTTAGCACATTTTAAAAATAAATATTTTTTCGTTATTTTTTTAAAAGTGCTACTAAAGGTATTCATTTGTTTAGTTTTTGCATAGTGTTAGGTCTGAAAGTTTATAGTTTGATCTAGAAATCGAGAGAACAGCGAGAGAAATTTGTCGAGCTACTCGAGTAGCTAAAACATCAAATGAAAAGATGGTTGAATTAGATAATCATACTCTGGGAGATTTAAGACATTAAACTAATAACGAATTAATGAACTATGGACTTCAACTGAGGAATCCATGTACCTTTGAGATAAAAATTAGGCTCTATCTATTTTAAGAGATATTCCATTTGTGAAAGTGCTTTGATTGATGCGTAAGAATACTTAACAAAATTCAAAAATGTGTGTTAATTCTACAATCCAACTGGTGTAACTAAAAGCAAGAAGAGATTACGAATATTCCAAATAATAGTGATTGGAAGTTCTTAAGATTATATGGAGACATTGCCCAACAAAAGTATCACCATATGGGTGGAATTAGATAAGTTGTTATGGAGAAGATTTTATTTTATGAACAAATTTGTCGATCGAATGGCTGAAATAATCTAATTTGAGCAAAGAGACCTCGATTCTTTACATGATGCATGGAAAAGGTATAAATTAATGATCAATTTTTTTCCTTTACATAAACTTAATGATTTGGCGCAAAGTACAATACTTCACCAAAGGACTTTGTGGAGAAGTTATAATGCTCTTGGGCGCGTCAGCAAGAGGCACCAAATTGAAAAAATATGTAACACTAGTAAAAGAGTTTACTAATAACATGGCGCATAATGAATTTAGAACTATATCATACCATTGTGTTAGAAGAAAATGAAGCAGGTTGATTGATTCTTAGAATGTACTATTAACTAGCCACAAGAACATGAAAGCATAAATAGATTCATTGACCAAAGTAATTGGCAGAATCTCAATGGGGGTATCATCAATTAAAATAGATAAAATAAATTTTGATGAGTGACTACTGCGGGGAAGGACATGAAAGTGATCAATGTAATTCAGGAGGATATGTGAAAGAAGAAGTCAATTTATTGGATAACTTCCAAATAAATATTCCATTCTCTAGCACTTACACGCCAACATGGAAAAATCATCAAAATTTAAGATGGGGTAAAATTTTTGGCCGAGGTTCAAATCAAGGGCAACAATATTAAAACTGATACCAAAAACAACCTTACTAAAATCAACAACAGTACTCGAACCAACAACAACATCCATATCAAAACCAGAGGCAACAATATTCGAGCCAACTGCAGTAATATCAAAATTAGTAACAACCCTCACAATAGTACTATCAACCACCTCATCTAAAATAAAAATAAAAAGGAACCAAAATTAGCAACACCAACAACAATTTCAAGAACACAATCAGTAACCTATTCAAACAAGGAAGTTTTTTGAAGAAAACAAAAATCTCATTAAATATGTGCAATCTACATAAGAAAATTCAAAAACATGAAGTCAACTCAAGATACTACTAACAAAAATACATAGGCATCCCTCATAAATCTAGAAGCAGATATAGTGTAAGTATCAAAGTAACAGGTTGCTAAATTATTCAATAGTTATGAAGGAAATACTATTGAAAATCCTAAGATGAATGACATGTTTTATTCTGTAAATGTCAGAAGAAACAAGCTTGCAAAAATTCTAAGGCCCAAACACTATAGAAAATCATTGATCGAATAAACTGAATTATGAAGTGATTGAGAGAAGGAATATAGATAATATAAGGTGAACATAATGGAAGGATATGATGGAAGGTAAAAACAAAGTGGGTAAATATAGGAAAAGAGAGAAAAATAAAGCAAAAGAAATTGTAGCCTCAAAGACATTACCCCACCCTCCTCTAAAAAAGAAATATCCAAAGGAGGGACAATATAGAAAATTTATAACGTTATTTAATAGTTTGCATGTTGAAATTCTGGTACAGGCAACACATACAACCAAAACTATCTTGACAGCAAAAGATGTCGAGACAAATGTTATAATATCAGGTAACAAACCAGATAAATCAAGTTGAATATAAGACAGAAAATAAGAATGCAGAAAGATAAATAACACATGAAGATGATAACTCATTTCGGTGCAACATCACTGTTGTACCCCAAAATTTGCCCTCCCTTTTCATCAACATTTTCTCATCACAAGACTCTTGGAACTCAAGATCAAGTTAGGGTTTGCTCTGCTCAAGACCCCTCCTTGCACTGTTGACCCAAATTAGGGTTTGAGTTTGCACAAGGATGTTTTGACCTAAAAAGCCCAAAGTGACTTTCATGCTTCATGTTGGACTCACAAGTTTATCCATACCAAGTTTCAAGCCTTGATTCCAATCTTTGCCCAGTCAATTGGACAGTTGACCTAGAAATCAACTGTATTGGGGAAAAAGTCAAATGTGGCCAATTGACAGTCAAACTTCATGAAATTTGACCCACATCAACATTATGAACTCATATGAACCATTTGGTCAAGTTTGGATCACAATTCCATAAGAAATTTGATCAGATCACCAAAAGGGCAAAATGGTCATTTTTAGGGTTTTGACTGCACAAAGGCAATTTTTGACTGTTTGACTTAACCAATGGCAAACCAAGCTCATATATGGACTCAAGGACTCAATGGCATTGTCTTTACCCATTCAACAAGTTCAAAAGATCTCAAATGCATAGGATTGACAGATGAATTTTGCAGTCAACTGATCAAAATTTGACTGTATACTGAAAAGTCAAACTTTGACTTTTTGGTCAAAATCAAGTGCCAAGATTCATTTTTCATCAAGACATGTCAAATTATGAAACTTGTTCATTAAGAAACCCAAAATTGCAAATTAGAGTTTAAAATGAAAAAATTTCATAACTTAGAAATTTTATAAGTTATAAAATTTTCTTATTTTTTCCTAACTTTGTCCCATTTTTTCACCAAGATTCAAATGGATTCAAACAAAACTTGAAACATGAAAGTTATAGTACATTGCAAAATCTACAACTTTTATTCACAAAGTTTTCTCAAAGGAAGCTTGTATCTCAAGTTATAATTTTTGGAACAAGGGTACAAAACACTTTTAACTTAGAAGAAATTTGACCTATTCTAGGCAGGATTTTTGTCCAACTTCTTGGCCATTTTTCACATGGTTCCACTTGGATTTTCAATTTCCATTACAAATATGGATTATAGTACACACTCCAAGCTTTCCAAATTGTCCAAGAACTTCTCAAACACCCTTGTGGTTAGAGAGAATCGAAGTTGCAAAGTTGGCCAAAACTCACTTTTGTTCATGGCCAAGGCTTGTGCATAACAATTGCATTTTTCAAATCAGCATGGTTTATGTTAGCTTGCAGGCCTCTAAACCTCTTCACACTCAATAATTTAATGCCTAACCATTGTGTTAAGGTGTTATTTCATCCCTTTGGGCATTACACATAAAATTAACCTTTAATTGGAAAAAGCAAAATTGCCATTTTGATAAAGTGATACTTTATGTCAATACATGATCTTAGGGCATAGGGGGGCCATATCTCTGAAGCCAAATCAAATCTATATTGCAAGTCTCAATGGCAAGATATGCAGCATACATTAGGGATGGTACAGGCCTGCATTGTAACTTGCACTTTCTTGCTTATAGTTGAAGAAACATTGCAAAACAACTCCAACTTTCACTTCCTGCAAACTAGAGTTTAAGCAAACCTTGTATACATCTTCCACACATCCCAACTGACCTGAAACACGACTCAACCACCCCTCATACCTCCTCATACACCAAAACACCACCTTGCTGCAGAAATAGGGCATCCCCTGCAACTTGAGTTCCATAATCAATTCCACTCGTGCGCTTTGGCTAAAAACCTTTCAAACACATTCCATATCATCCACTGAAACTATCCCAAGCCCTAAACACAAGCTGTAACTCCCCTAACCTTAGTTGCCATTTTCATTTTTCAGTTGTGCAGGTGAACTTCCATAGCACGATACAGAGTGATTCAAACCAAGCTAGGTGTTGGAGAAGCTTCCTTGGACTTCAGAAAAGCTATACAGAAGCTCAAACTCCATTGAAGTTGGCCACATTGCTGTATACGATTCAAGCTGAAACAGGTAAAACCATGGACTTCTATATCTCAATCTAGGAAGAGTTAAGCTTAGATTTGTGAATGAAACATGTCCTACTCATAGCCCTGAAGCCATACATATGATCACTTTTCATTTATATTAAGCATGCTGTGAGAATTTTAACCATGAACATTGAAGAAAAACTAGGTCAGAAATTGGGGGTGAAGAAATTCTCCCTGGTTTCTTAGAGTTAGGTCAAGTTTTTTACATGTTTGGAATCGTGGTTTGATGCTCTACATTATTTGTGTTATGAGTTTTTGCTAAAAATCAAGGAATTAAGAGATAGCAGGTGTAGAAGGAAGCGCGCGTTTTCTTGTTCAAACATGTGCTGGAGGTTGAAGACAGAGTTGACTTGGACTGGGCCTGAATCAACTTGCTTTTTGCACCCCTTTTTTCCATTTGCACCCCCATAGCCCATTGTGTGAAATATTTGATATTTTTGTATTTTTCTTTTTTATTCTGACTTGATATTTTTTGTCCAAACATAAAAAACACCAAAAATATTTTTCCACATTTTTTTACATTTATTTGGCATTTATTTACTTTATTGAACATATACATGTAAATAATATAAAACATTTTTTATTTAAAATCCTAAAAAATAATACAAAAATATTCATTTTTTAGTTATTATTTTTTATTTACATTTTGAAAACATTTTCTAAAATATACATTTTTTGTAAATAATTAATATTTTATTTTTTGTACATATTTAGCATATTAAATATATATAATATATACTTATACATATTTTATTAAATATTTAGGGCAAAAATACAAAAATAATACCTTTTATTTTTTATTTAATATTTGACACCAAAAATAGTTTTTTCTACAATATACTTCTTTTTTATTAGTTTTGTATAAATTAATATACCTTGTACATAATTAATAAATAAATACTATTTATTCAAAAATTAGGATTTTGCCCTAAACAACAAAAATAATCAAAAATATGACTTTTTCATTTTGTTTATACTTCAAACATGAAAACCTTTTACATACATAAAAAAATCCTTTTTTGCATAATACATTGCATTTTGATATTTATTTACATTGTATTTATTTAAATGTTAAACATTTGTATATTCGATATGGTTGTAATAATTTAGGTTTTATTTCCTTGTCAAATATCCCCCAAATTCAAACTTGTATCCCCATCCCCATAATCATGTTGTAATAATTTAGGACTTTAAATTTTCGCACATTTAAATGTTTCCAAATTATGCCATGATAGACTTAGGGTTTGTATGCAAATCAAATCAACAAATAGCTTGACTTAATCCAAGATAAAATGCATGAAAAAAACAAACAATGCACACTTGCACCCCTAGGGTTACATCCATTTGTTGCCTTCAAAAATGGGCCATGTTTGCATGTCAAGTACTTTGGCAAAACAAAACAAAACAAAAACAAACAAAATGATCATAGTCCCTCGATGACGCTATCTTGTTGCCTAAACAAAATGATCATAGTCCCTCAAGAAAATTTCCAAAATACTTGACACTATTGCATTCATGGTCTAAACGATGACCCGCGCCCGTCCCGCTAACATCCTAACACAAGGTTGTTCACCAACTACAATGGTGAAACAACACTGTTAAAAGGGTTAAAACATGAGAAAGATCTTTGAGAAATTTAGAGTAGATAGCTCTTAGTTACTTGATCAAACTTGCAAAACACACTTGACATTTTCAAACACACTTCACAAACACAATTTCCAAAACAACTTTCAAAACATTGAAACATCTTTTCAAAAAGACGAACACCTTTGTAAAACATTCGAGTAAAGAATTGTTACAATGGTTGCCTAGACAAGGCATCTTTTTCAAAACATTTTCAAAACCACACACAAAGCACCATTTCAAACAATTGAAAAGCAAAGGCAAGTGATCTAAGCAAGTAACTAAGAGCCCATGGATAACCATGGATAGAAAGGGTGCTAATACCTTCCCTTTTATAATCTACTCCCGAACCCAAGAAAACATCTCAAAGGTCTTTCCTGTGCTTTTTGACCTTTCCTTAGGATAAAATAAAAAGTCGGTGGCGACTCTTGCTAAACCGAAACATTTGCGAACACAAACACAAAACCTCAAGTCAGTTCTCCCACCGTATCACAAAACTGGCGACTCTGCTGGGGAACACTTTAAAAGTGGAGTAACCTTAGGGCTTAGATCACCCTTTGCATGATTAATTGTTTGTTTTGATTGCTTTACATTTTGGTTCTCTTGTTTGGGCTTGAAATCCTACACCCGGATTTGGGAAACATTCATAGATAGCAATACGTTGTGGAAACTGTGCGGGGTATACCGACACGGTTGAAGCAATAGCTATATTAGTGCGACATATTTGTGAGTACCGGTAACCCTTGAGTTCAATTAAGGAGAGTACGGGGCCGCTGAGTGATGTCACCAAGCACTAATGACCTAGAACCTTACTTGACCATCTTGGCCTTTTATTAGGAGTAGTGAGATGACCGGCTTTGGTGCAGTCCGAAGTTGCTAGATACTCGATACTACACTCATTGAGGGTTGTTTTCTTGGAATATTTTTGTCGCTAGTTAAGTGGCTAAACCAAAACAATGAACATAGAAAACAATCCAATGATATTGAGCTCCTTAGAACCCGGTTACTATTTATAGGACAGGTTTTTAAGCCAACTACACTCAAGAGGGTACTTACCTATGAAACCTCATGCAAGCCTGAAACTAGGGTTTTGTGTGACTTGCTTGTATATGTGTTTGTGCATACATCATGAACATCATAAAGCATCATATGCATCCACTAACCATTTCAAGGGTTTGGATCTTCATCTTTGTTCTTGTTTTGTAGGTCATGGAAACTCTTCGCAGGAAAACTATCCAAGTCAACCTTGTGAGAATCCCTCCTCAACTCAAGGAGCTTACATCCAGAATTCCAGAAAGTTCTCTCTTCAGTGAAAGACATGGTAGACTTCTCAACCTAGTCAACACCAGCATTGAAGAAGACATGGTGAAAGTGCTGTTCCAGTTCTTTGACCCCCTTCACCACTGTTTCACCTTTCCCGACTACCAATTGGTGCCTACTTTGGAGGAATTTTCTCAACTCCTGAGAATTCCTATTCTTAATCAACTACCCTACAACGGTACGGAAAAAGAACCAAAACCTGAAGAGGTTGCTCAAGCACTACACTTGCAACCATCTGACATCAATGGGCATTGGGAAACTAGAAGTGGTGTCAAAGGCTTCTTGGCAAAATTCTTGTTTGAGAAGGCACAAGAGTGTTGGAATTCCCTGGATCTGCAAGCCTTTGAAGAAATTGTGGCACTCCTTATTTATGGGTTGGTCTTGTTCCCAAATCCTGACCAACTTATAGATGTGAATGCTGTCAAGATCTTCATATCCAGGAATCCCATACCTACATTGCTTGGGGACATCCTCAACTCATTTTACACACGAACAATGAGGAAGAGAGGTGTTCTCATGTGTTGTACTCCTCTCCTTGCAAGGTGGTTTATTTCTCACCTTCCACAATCAATTTTGAAGAATGAACAAGGCTTGAGGTGGTCGCAACGATTGATGACCCTCACACATTCTGATGTATATTGGTGTTCTCGGTCCAGAGAAAATGTCATCATCATCGATCGTTGTGGTGAGTTCCCTAATGTTCCATTACTTGGCATTAGGGGAGGCATTACCTACAACCCTTGTCAAGATTTAAGACAATTTTGATACGCTCGGAGGGATGGCCCTCATGACATGCTGATTCCTGACCTAGTTTTTGACTTCGACAACGATGCGCAAGGACTTTGCCAAAGATTCATCAGAGCTTGGAGGATGCCTAACAAGGTAGATAGTAAGACCATGGGGCACAAGAACTCCATCCCTCTTGAGCCTTACCTCAAGTGGGTACGAACCCGCGCCCAGAGTCTTATGATGCCTTACCCTCACATTCTCCCTTTGATCAAAGAGCCTGTTAAGGAAGGAGAGGTTCCATACACCATCCTACATCCTGACATGCCAACATCATGGGAGGAAATGCAGAAGAGTTGGATCCAACTCAAGGAAGAACGAGATACTTTTGAAGCCAGCTTCTACGCAAGTGAGAAGAAGGTTTTGGAGCTTACCCGCCGACTTCACAAGGAGGAGACCCTAAACACTTACATCGCACCAAAGAGGATGCGCAATGTCTTTTTACCTTAAGAAGTTTTTGTAATATTTGGCCCATGGGGCATTTATGTACTGACAAAATTTCTTCTTATTAATATGACACGTGTCCTTTTTGTTTGCAACAACTTTGAATTTCTAAATCCTTGAATGCATTACATGAATAAACATATCATTCATCATATGCATAAACAGGTCTTCACACCAGGTTTCCTTATCTTTCTGCTGTTTATTTCAGTAGGATGGATATTGAGCAGACGGTCAAAGATCTGCAGGCAAAAAACTCGCAGTTTCAACAACTCCTTATGACCTTGGCAAAGGGTCAGGAGGATCTTAAAGCACTGTTAGGGAATAAACAACAAGAAAAAGGAAAAAAGAAGAAGAAAAGAGTTGGGGTAGCTACACTGGGAAGAAGATTTGAGAATGAAGCTAGGAGAGTTCTTGAATTCCCCTCCACATCTGATGAGGGGACCGGTAAGGGAAAAGGAGCTGCATTACCTTCTGAGTCCGAGGCTGAAGAGGAAGAGGTTGAGGAAGATGAAGATTATTCAGAGCAGCAATACCCGCCAGTGGACGACAAATACAAAAACCTGGAGGATAGACTGGCAGCTATGGAGCTGCAAAGAGTTCTCGGGTTAGATTTTGAAGAATTGGGATTGATTGCTGGGATTGTGATCCCTCCAAAGTTTAAGGTGCCAACTTTTGCAAAATATGACCGTCTGTCTTGCCCAAAGATGCACCTAAGGTCGTATGTCAGAAAAATTCAACCTCATTCATTCGATAGAAATCTTTGGGTACACTTCTTCCAGGACAACATGTCTGGTACACAGCTAGATTGGTTTTACCAGCTTGAGAGGTCAGAAGTGCATAACTGGGAAGACTTGGCAGCTGCCTTTTATCGCCAGTATCAATATAACGCTGACTTGGCGCGGACCCGTACTCAGTTACAAAGTATGGGGATGGCCTCAAATAAGGGATTCAAGAATACGCCCAGAAATGGCGCGACTTGGCCGGAAGGGTGCAACCACCGCTTTCAGATAGGGAGCTAGTTGATATGTTCTTGGGAACCCTATCTGGCCCTTTCTTCAACCATTTGATCGGGAGCTCTTCTGCAGGGTTTACTGAATTGATTCTGACTGGCGAAAGGGTGGAAGCTGGTATTAAGAGTGGGAATATTCAAAGGGATGCCTCTGCCTCCACAACTGTTAAAAAACCATTCCCGACCAAGAAGGAAGCAGCTGTTATATACTCTCAGAAAGGATTGGGAAGAACTGAGCACCGACCGACTGTAGGGGCCGTGATGATTCAAAATTTGTCAAATGATCAGCCTCGTAACAATCAGTCTAGACCTAATCAGCAACGGGTAGAACGGCCATAACGGCAGTTCACCCACATCAATATGACGCATGCACAAGTTCTTCCCTATTTGTTGAAGTTGAATCTGACTGGTTTAAAGGAGGCGCCGAAAAACCCTAACACCACATCTCTATACTATCATGCCAATGCTAAATGTGCCTATCATTCTGACAGCACCGGGCATGACACCAACAATTGCTGGGCGTTAAAGAATAAAATTCAAGATTTGATAGATGCTAAAGAGGTTGAATTCGACGCCCCTGAGAAGCCGAATGTAATCTCTGCTCCAATGCCAAAACATGGTCACAATGTCCATGCTATTGAAGAGGATCTGTTTGTTTCTGCTGTTGATGATCTGATAACTCCATTAATGACAATCAAGTTGAATCTGTTGAAGGCTGGGATTTTCCCAGGTTGTAAAGAAGATTTCTACCTTTGTTCCTCCCTACCGATCGACTGTCCATTGCTGAAGATAGGCATCCAACGCCTAATGGACAACCAACAAATTCTTTTCGAAAAGACTCCTGTTACTCCAACTCATATCAATGAAGTTTCAATAATAACCATTTCCGCCAATCTTTCCAAGGTCCCCAAAAGGCCTGTTAAGATTACATCTGCTCGGAAGATTGTACCCTTGAAGATAACCATGCCTGGGCCCGTCCCATACAAATCTGACAAATTGATATCGTGGAATTATGGTGGAGAAATCTACTACCACAGTGTTAAACAAATTGAGATAACTGAAGAGAGCTCTGACAAAGAAACTGCCGACATTGGAAACATTACCGGTACGAGCAAAATTACCCGAAGTGGAAGAATTTTCTCTCCAGAGATTGCCCCTCCAAAGGAAATCTTTGGACCCTCAGCTGCTCCCAAGGTTACCCCTGCACCGGTAAAATTATCTGCAAGAACGCCAATGATTGAAGAAGTTATTACTCCTGTAATTGTCCCTCCTGCTACTGCTGATAAGGGGAAAGGGATCCAAGAAGATCTCGTCAGGACGAGGGCTCAGCCATTGGTCATCCCCGAAACCTCTAAGAAAGAAATGGAGGAGATTCTGAAAATAATCAAGAAGAGTGATTATGATGTTGTAGAGAAACTGGGGCAAACCCCCTCGAAGATCTCCATGTTGGCCCTATTGCTTTGTTCGGAGGCTCATGCCAAAGCTTTGATAAGGTTTTTGAAGAAAGCCCATGTGCCCCAAGAAACCTCAGCCGATCAATTCCAAGATTGTGTAACCAGCCTTACCGCCGACAACGGCCTGGGTTTCTCTGATGCTGACCTGACTCCGAAGCGAAGAAAGCACAATGACGCACTGCATGTGTCAGTTGAATGCCGAGGAACCACTCTCGCCCATGTCTTGGTCGATACTGGTTCTTCTCTAAATGTGCTGCCTAAGAAAGCTCTGGACCGGTTGGATTGTGAAGGCTTGGAGCTGAAACCAAGTAATATCATTGTCAGGGCCTTTGACGGGTCTAAAAGGATGGTGCATGGGGAGGTCGACATTCCCATCAAGGTAGGCACTGAAGTGTTCCACTCAACCTTCTATGTGATGGACATCAGCCCATCATACTCTTGCTTGCTAGGAAGACCTTGGATTCATAATGCTGGGGCAGTCACTTCCTCTCTACATCAGATGCTGAAATACCCTGTTAAGGGTAAAATCATAACTATACACGGTGAGGAGGAGTACATGATCAGTCATCTGAATTCCTTTTGGTATGTGGAAGTGGATGGCGAATTCATCGAAACACCGTTCCAACACTTCGAGGAAGTTTCTCCCGAGGTTGCGGTAGCAAAGGCAGTAGCTGAGGTACCCAAGCAGGTGGCCAGGATGGCATCTCTGAAAGACGCAAAGTCTGCAATGAAGGAGGGGAAGAGCACAGTGTGGGGTCAGTTGCCTTACTTTCCTCACAAGACAGACAAGTTTGGGTTGGGATTTACGGCTGCGGGGCAAAAGGCTATGCGTCGCTCCAAAATTGAAAAGGCACCCATCAAGATTTCTCCTCATGGAATCAATGCTTTAGAAGACGAAGACGAAGAGGGTAACGTTGAAGATTGGATCTTCCCAACCATTGAAGGGGGACTGCACAACTGGGAGGCGAAATACTTCGTTCCCATTACTTTCATCAATCGGTAATTTATCTTTCGAACATTTCCTGTTGGTCTGTAATAATTACTAAAACAATTCGCACACTACTTTTCACCTCATTCCCTGCCCGAGGCATGTATGTCCATTTGTAAGGGCTTGATTCTCTTCATATTCATATGCCATGTTTAATGAATCATTGGACGTTTTTCATTTATAAACTGTTGTGTTCATTTTCTTTCCTTTTGCATTTTTGATTGTTTAAGGATGGTTATCCCTTACACACACCCACACTCACAAATGCAGGTACCCATCCACTCCGGATTCCATGGGTGACTATTCTGTTGTATCCTTCAATAACTCTGAAGATTTGGTCAATCAGGCTGAGTACGAAGATGACGAAGATTGTGAAGTACCGGGAGAGCTAGCCAGACTTCTACAACAAGAAGAGTGGGCCATCTTGCCTCATGAAGAGTTATTGGAAACTGTCAACTTAGGGACAGAGGAAGACAGGAAAGAAGTCAAAGTGGGTTCCAATCTGGAACCAAGTGTCAAGGAGCACTTAATACAGCTGTTGAATGAATACGATGAAATTTTCGCCTGGTCTTATGAAGACATGCCGGGGTTAGACACAGATATCGTGGTTCACCGTCTCCCTACAAGAGAAGACTGTCCACCGATCAAGCAAAAAGTCCGCCGAATGAGGCCCGACATGTCTGAGAAGATTAAGGCTGAAGTAATGAAGCAATTCAACGCTGGCTTTCTGGCTGTTACCTCCTATCCACAATGGGTTGCTAACATTGTGCCCGTTCCCAAAAAAGACGGCAAGGTCAGAATGTGTGTGGACTATCGGGATTTGAACAGGGCTAGCCCTAAAGATGATTTTCCGCTACCATATATCGACATTTTGATTGACAACACAACTCAGCATAAAGTATTTTCTTTCATGGACGGATTCTCGGGCTACAACCAGATTAAAATGGCCCCCGAGGACATGGAGAAAACAACCTTTGTTACACAATGGGGTACCTTCTGTTACAAGGTGATGCCGTTCGGACTGAAGAACGCAGGGGCAACTTATCAACGCGCCATGGTAGCTTTGTTTCATGATATGATACATCATGAGATTGAAGTTTACGTAGACGACATGATAGCTCGATCACAAACGGAAGAAGAACACCTTGAACACTTGCAAAAGCTGTTTGCCATGTTGAAGGAATACAAACTCAGGCTGAATCCAAGTAAATGCACTTTTGGAGTTAGGTCTGGTAAACTTCTGGGATTTATTGTCAACAACAAAGGCATTGAGGTCGATCCAGCAAAAGTAAAGGCTATACAAGAAATGCATGTCCCCCGTACTGAAAAGGAGTGTGATCGGTGGATCTGGAACTGACTGTTTAACGCTGGTTCGCGAAATGTCGCGGTAAGCAAGAGTCGCCACCGTCTTTTATTTTCTCCAATATGGAAAGGACAAAAGCACAGAAAAATTCCTTATTGAGATTAGTTCTCGGTTCGGGAGGTAGATTTATAGAAAGGGAAGGTGTTAGCACCCTTTCTATCCATGGTTACCCATGGGCTCTTAGATACTTGCTCATTTGTGTTTTCAAAATGTTTGTTTGCTTTTCAGAGTGAGTGGGTTTGAAAAGTTTCGTTTAAAATTTTCAGTTCGACTCTTGTATCAGTCCTCAAGAGTGTTTGAAAAAATTGTTTTTGAAAGCTTTTTGAAAAGTGTATGTGTGAAAAGAAGTTTTTGATTTGTTTTGGATCAGAGCAAGTATCTATGAGTCATCTACCTACCCTAAGGAATTAGTCTGTGTAAATGTCCTTGAGGTAGTGCCATCCCACCATTGAGGGGTAGGTAGCACCACCGTTGGAGGTGTTCGGGTCAATTCGAGTTTAGGGACAGTGTGGTCACCAAAGCAATAGTAGGACACCTTAGAAGCTACCCCCATGCCATGTTCATGGACATGATGATTTACTAAAACGTCCTCTACTCGACGACCACGTTTCGAGGGGCAAGGCAACAGTGAGGCATACCCTAGGAGTGGTGTGTGAATCGTGTGTCATTTTCAGTTATTATTTGTCTTGTCATGCATTGGGTGAGCTACGCTTTGATTTTATTTGGGCATACATTCTTTCATGTGATTAGCAGTTTAAAGGGTGCGGAAGTTAAAATGCGGAAAGTAAAAGTCCTACGCTATTACAAGGCGCGGGTCTATACATCGCCAAATTAACAAAGACCCGATTTTAAAATAAAAGTGCGGAAAGTAAATGTCCTAATTATCTATTACAAAGCTTTGGGGAAAATACATTATATTTAAAAAAGGAAAAATAAAGACAAACGCGTGAAAGGAAACTGGAATCGAAAGTGCGAGGGCGTTGGACCCTTTAAATAAAATAAATATTGAAATTGAAAATTTATTAATGATTTAATAAGAAAAGAAGTTATTTTTTGATGTTTTTGTATTTAATGGAAATAAAGAAAATTAATTGGAATTAAAAGTTAAATAAAACCCTAATTCTAAATTTGCTTTTAATTATTAAAAAAATTGTTTAAGTTTAACCTAATTTAACCCTAATTAATTAAATGGCATATTTATTTACAAAATAATTAAGAATTAATAATAATGGAAAAAGTTATTTATTAAGAAAAAGAATAAAAATACTAAAACCCTAATTTCTATATTTTTTAGTTTATTTTAAGAAAAAAAGATTAAAATAAGGCCTAATTTTACTAAATTGATTTATTAAATTTATTTACAAAAATATTAATGATTTGAAATATTGAATAAACATATTTTTATTTTCTTGATTTCTGATTTTTTTTGTGAAAATTATATTTTGTGAATTAGATAAAACAAAAGAAAGACAATTAAAATAAAAAGAAGAAAGAAAAAAGGAAAAAGAAAATGCAAACCATGGGGGTGTTGGCCCTTTTTTGGAGGTTGATTTGCAGCAATTAGGCCCATCAGAATGGGGCCTTTTTGACTTTCTAGTGATCACGTGCAGATCCTTTGACTAAGGTGTATGGTGGATTGCTTGTGATGGCCATTGGATTGACCTTCAGGTACATGTGGCAGGCGCTGGTGTGAGGCTTCATGGTACTCCTTTGAGTGAGATAATCACCTGAACATGTTAATACAAAAAATATGGAGAAATATGGGGGACCTGGGAATCGAACCCATGTCCCATTGCTTGCATGACAACTCACAAGCCAACTGAGCCAACGCGTTAGTTTTTATATATAATGGATAATGATCAATATATGTGAAAAAACGCTAGTGGCCTGAAGTCAAAATAAAACGCGCTAAATTCGAATCAGCCAACCATGTCAAGCCACGCCAGCGTCTTCTTCTCCCTTTGCCTGTAACTGAAATCAAATAGCGGGGGTTTTAAACCCCCACTAACTACAATATTCAAAAATAGCGATTAGCACATGAGGGAATCTAAAAAGGGCGCGAGGTGGTTGTTCAAATCGTTGGAAGGTCCTGGTTTCAGTGGTATAAGTTTTATGGCCTGATTTTTCCAGATGAGGAAAGCCCTAAATCAAGGTCTCTAAAACCCTAAGAAATGTCCATGGTGGATTCTCCTACAGACAGCCATTCTTCAATTGAACGATACCCTTAGCTTTAGAATCATCATGTTAGTATAAATCACACATTAAAAGTCATGAATAACGTATGAAAATGCAAATACGAATATGAGAAAGTTTATGAACAGGGTGATGTTATTCTACCAATTTCTTGAGTGTGGAGACTGGAAAAGTATTGAGTCACGTTCAGGAAGGTCCCAGCAATCGTTTGGAATGCTTATTGAGCTTTGAATCACACTGGAACTATGTTTTCAGTTTCAACTTTTTTTGTGAAAAATACAAGTTTTGTTCTTGATCTTGCAGCGCAGCTTTCTTCTTCTTGGCATTAGGGTTATGTTATGCTTATGTATGTGAATGATTTAGGTTAGAAAAACTGAGCCCAAAGCCTTGTATTCAATGATTTTCAATACTGGATTTTCATGATCTTTTTCAATCTTTTCTTGCCATGGAACTTGCCTATTTGGAAGATTTGGTCCCTTTGATGTGGTACACGAAATATTTAGGCCTTAATGAGAGAATATGCTGCATAAAAAGATTTGAAAGTTGTGATTTAGTATTTTTCTCATATTTAATTTTAATTAAATGAATTAATAGGATTAAAAATTCAAATAATTAATAAAAAATGATGAAATAACTCCCTTGGATGTCAATGGGTCGTGCATAGCTTTTGGATAAGGATTCATGGAAGAAATTGAGGCCCATTAGCAATTTTGAGGCATTTGAAGCAAAGTTGACCTTTCAAAATTCCAAAACATTTCCCAACTTCCACAAGGCATATCTTGCTCAATTCTTAAGCTTTGATCATGTTCTTGGACATTTTGGAAAGGTATTGAAGTCCTCTAACCAATGTATTTGGTCCCATGTCATTTTGATTTATCAATCTCAAGTTATGGTCTTTGACTTAAAGTGTCTTTTTGTTGACTTTTGAAAATGACCTATAATGTTGAGATTGATAACTTTTTGTGAGAGAATTTCTTGGACTTGAAGTGTGAATATGAGTTGTAGGAAATGTCATTCTCTTCAAAATGAGCTTTGGATGGAATTTTTCTGATAAACCATGTGGAAGTTATGCCTTGGTCAATTTGTAGTTGACTTTTTCAATTGTCCAAAAATAGAAACTTTTGCATCTTGAGACTTTTTGAGCCATGCCTTGAGAATCATGATCAAGAATTGATCAAATGATGTTTGTGGCTTCAAAATAAGATGTTTATCAAAAATTTTGACTTTTGACTGTCAAATGACCATTTTACCCCTGCAGTTGACTGTTGAGCAATTAGGTTTTTTGACTGTGCAATTTGGTGTTGTGAGTCTTGAAACTTGGCATGTGGATGCTTGACATTGTTTATAGGCAGGTGGGACTTGTTTGGACCCTTGGAAACTTCAACTTCTTTGCCAGAACCAAAACCCTAATTTTTGACTGTTAGGAGGCCATTGGACTGTGCAACCCTTGGGAGATTTTAAAGCATGCTCTTAGCAAATCTTGAAGAAAATGGGAGGGCAAATTTTGGGGTACAACAGTTGCCCCTGTTCAATCTTCTTAGACCTGAGGATGTAGATTGGCTGACGTGCCTTTCGTAATCCGAAGGTGGAAGATGATTGAACACTAGAGTGCCCAGAAATTTGCGCTCACATGTTAGCAGTGTGATGGTGGGAATGGGCTTACAGATGCCATTTGGAGATTGATGGATAGGAAGATGGGCTTACAGATGCCATGTTGAGAGGTGATGGATAGGTGGATGGGCTTATAGATGCCATCTGGGTGTCGATCGCGTAAGAGTTTCCTTAGCGAGAACTTGCGTACCTAAAAAAGAAAGATAATTACCTGGCCTGTTACAGGAGTTTGACTTTAAAATTCTTTATATAGACGCGCCCTGGCTGGATACAGGTATCGAATCTTTGAACTCTTCAGACGTGCCCTGGAGAGATACAGGAATCGAGTCGGGAGCTTCAAAAGGTTATGGATGAATCAGGGATGGTTACTACCTCAACGGGATGATGAGAGAACCTTTCGGACGCACCCTGGCAAGATACAGGAATCGGGTCTGGCAATGCTAGTCATCAACGGATACACCCTTGCAAGATACAGGAATCTGATCCTCAAACTCTTCAGACGCACCCTGGAAAGATACAGGAATCGGGTCTGGTACTGCAACTTCAACCTCAGCAGAACGATGAGAGAATCTTAGGCGACTTCAACCTCAGCAGAATGATGAGAGAATATTAGGTGACTTCAACCTCAGCAGAATGATGAGAGAATCTTAGGCGACTTCAACCTCAGCAAAATGATGAGAGAATCTTAGGCGACTTCAACCTCAGCAGAATGATGGGAGAATCTTAGGCGACTTCAACCTCAGCAGAATGATGAGAGAATCTTAGGCGACTTCAACCTCAGCAAAATGATGAGAGAATCTTAGGCGACTTCAACCTCAGCAAAATGATGAGAGAATCTTAGGCGACTTCAACCTCAGCAGAATGATGAGAGAATCTTAGGCGACTTCAACCTCAGCAAAATGATGAGAGAATCTTAGATGTCTTCTACTGAGTCTTCGTCAGGAAAATCTTTAGGAATCGATTTAACTAGACCAGAGATGGCCTTTGATTAACTTTGACTGGATAAGAATCAGAAAAATCTTAGAATCGATTTAACTGAACCAGGCTAAAGTCTTGGAATATCTTTGACTGGATAAGAATCAGAAAAATCTTAGGGTTGATTTAACTGAACCAGACGAAAGTCTTGAAATGACTTCAACTGGATAAGAATCAGAAAAATCTTTAGGAATCGATTTAACTGAACCAGAGAAGGTCTTGAAATAATTTCAACTGGATCGGCATCAGAAAAATCTTTAGGAGTCGATTTAACTGAACCAGGCAAGGTCTTGGAATCTTCAACTGGAATAAGAATCAGGGAGATCTTAGCGTCGATCTGACTGAACCAGAGAAGGCCTTTGACTGGATCGGCATCAGAAAAATCTTTAGGAGTCGATTTAACTGAACCAGGAAAGGTCTTGGAATCTTCAACTGGAATAAGAATCAGGGAGATCTTAGGGTCGATCTGACTGAACCAGAGAAGGCCTTTGACTGGATCGGCATCAGAAAACTCTTTAGGAGTCGATTTAACTGAACCAGGCAAGGTCTTGGATTAAATTTGACTGGATAAGAATCAGAAAAATCTTAGAGTCGATTTAACTGAACCAGACGAAAGTCTTGGATATAGCTGAGAACTTAACTGGATCTTTCCTGAAAGGTAAAGGTCAGTCATATGTAATGCATGATATGGATCAAGCAATGATGTTCTCAACATAAATGAGATTGTATGATGCGTTTATGCATGTATCATGATGTATGTGATGTTTTTGAATGTATTTTTGTCTAGGAAAATGAATCCTTGACGGGCGCCGGGAAGTTAAATCCTGGGCTGATGGTTGAAGAGAGCTCTTCGTTTCCGCTGGGGAGGAAGATTGCAAGAATGAACCGATAGGAGAAGATGACTCCGTTGGGGAATAAACTTGGCGAATAGATTACTCTGCGGGGAGAAAATTACTCTAGCGATCTTGCTGGGGAACAGTACTCTGTGGGGAGAGAGGTATTTTGCTGGGATGTTGATGATAACTCCGCTGGGGATATCGTTGTTATGTTTGAAGTGTTAATGGACTCCGCTGGGGATGAGAAGACTTTACCGAGGACGGTCTTTCCGTGGCTTTTGGCTGAGGATAACCCAGTTATATCCTGGTAGGGAAATAACCTTTGAATAAAAGCTGGGAGACGCGTTCGTGCTCTGCAGGAGGGAAAGCTTCCATAATCTACTGGGGATAAGCTTCCTGCTGGGGAGATGGATTCAAACTTTCCTGGGGAAATCTGGATTGGACTCTCCTGGGGGAAGTTTTTTTTTTTTTGATATGTACTGGGGAAGTGGCTCCACTGAATGTCTGATATACCGCTGGGGAACAATCTTAGGTCAAGACTGCCGGGGATGCTTGTTAAGAACGTTCGTATATTGCGCTGAGGAATGTTGAGATCTGCTGGAGGATACCCAACTTCCTTAAGGCTGATAGGATAGCTTTGCTTGGGGAGAGTGCCTTGACTTGCTGGCTTGCTCTGTGGGGAATTAAGATATCGTGGTTATGTTCTTCAGCTGAACCTACCTTGGTACCTAAGTGGACAGAGCAATTAGATCGCTTAGACAACTCATTATTGCCCCTGTTTCTAATGTTACCTGTAATTAATCCTTTGTTTCGTATGCAAATATTTATGAGTTAGCAACTATTGTCAAATGCATATATCACAAATTGAACCTTGGACGTTCTTCGCAAAACAAAACAGAAAAGGAAAAACAAATGGCAATTTGAGCTGAAAAGTGTATTTGTATTGATTTTTGAATTTGCCTGTAAATAGGCGCTTATGTACAAGAGGCTGATGTCCTAGTAGGAGAACACCGCCGAACAAAAGAGTTTATACAATTTGTACAAAGGGAAAACAAAACAGCTGTGTGAAAAGAATAATCCCACTGGGTTCCCACTCTGCTATTGCCTTTATATCTTCGAGCGTCTCATCACTTGATGACCTAGTTGAAGATGAAGCTGATTGATTGATGCCCTTTGAACTTGATAGTTGATGTCGGATTCTGGATGCAAAGTGATCCAATGAGACATAGTATTACGCTTTATCCCTAACTTTTTCCTGGACCGCCCTTTCTGGTTTTCAGTCCACCGGGATACCCATTTTTGCCCAAGCCGCCTTTTCAGGTTTTTGACTTGCCAGGTGTACAGATTTTTTTATTTCATCCCTTCATTTTGCCCGAACCCTTTTGGTTCGTCGGGAAGCCCTAATTTTTGCCTAGGTATGTCAACCTAGCGGGTCTTTATTATGCGTAGTATCTTTTTACTATGTCTGCATTGGCGGGGTGAGGAAGGTCGTCACCATCCATGGTGGTCAGGATCATGGCTCCTCCTGAGAACACATGTTTAACCACAAATGGCCCTTCGTATGCAGGGGTCCATTTGCCCCTTGGATCACTCTGAGAAAGGATGATGCATTTGATTACCAGATCCCCAACTTGATACTCTTGTGGTCTGACCTTTTTGTTAAATGCCCTGATCAACCATTTTTGGTACGTCTGACCATGACAAATAGCAGTGAGTCTCTTTTCGTCAATTAAATTTAGCTGATCAAGTCGAGTCTAGATCTAATCGTCTTCGCTCAGATTTGCATCCTTCATTATCCGGAGAGAGAGGGTATCTGCACTTCGATCGGTAAGACTGCCTCCATGCCGTAGACCAAGGAGAAAGGAGTTGCCCCGGTTGACGTCCGTGCTGAGGTACGGTACCCATGTAGAGCAAACGGTAACATCTCGTGCCAATCTTTATAGGTCACTGTCATCTTCTGCACAATCTTCTTGATATTCTTATTCGCTGCTTCTACAGCCCCATTCATCTTCGGCCGGTAAGGCGAAGAGTTGTGGTGCTGTATTTTGAACTGCTCGCAGAGCTCAGTGATCATCTTGTTATTAAGATTGGTACCGTTGTCTGTAATGATTCTTTCCGGGACGCCGTATCGACAGATCAGATTATGCCGAATGAACCGTGCCACAACATTCTTGGTTACTGTAGCTTAAGAGGCTGCTTCAACCCACTTCGTAAAGTAATCGATCGCTACCAGGATGAAGCGATGCCCATTGGATGCCGTAGGTTTAATCTCGCCGATCATATCTGTTGTACCCCAAAATTTTCCCTCCCATAATCTTCAAAGTTTTGCCAAGCATCACCTCAAATGGCTCAAGTCTACTCGAGGGCTACACAGTTAACCATCCTCCTAAGCCAGTCAAACTAGGGTTTTGGTTCTTGCAAGGAAGTTGAAGTTTTCAAGGGCTCAATCAAGTCACATATGCTCATACACATTGTCAAGCACCTACATGTCAAGTTTCAAGGCTCACAAGGTCAAGTTGCACAGTCAAAAACCCTAATTGCTCAACAGTCAACTGTAGGGGCAAAATGGTCATTTGGCAGTCAAAAGTCAAAAATTTTGGTCAACATATCATTTTGAAGCCACAATCATCATTTGGTCAAGTCTTGACCATGATTTCACAAGAATGGCTCAAAAATCATCAAGATGCAAAAGTTTCTATTTTTGGACAGCTGAAAAGTCACTTGTAACTTGACCAAGGCATAACTTTTTCATGGTTCATCAAAAAAATTCATTTCTTTTCTTAAAAGGGTCAAAACCCTTAAGGCATTCCCGATTATTTTTTATTCGTGCACACTTTATTTTGATTATTATGTAATTGCTTCCAAGAATGTAATAGTAATTAGGTTTACCGCTTTATTTAATTTCTCGCACTTATTTACCAAAACGGGTCTTTGTATTTTTGGCGATGTATAGACCCGCGCCTTGTAATAGTTAGAATTTACATTTCTGCAATTTACTTTCCGCACCCATAACTGTTAAATACATGAAAGAATGTATGTACATAAAACCAATCCGTAGCTCACAAATAACATGTACAAGATAAACATTAACTGAATACAACACACATGCACATACCACTCCTAGGGTACGCCTCACTGGTTTCCTCGAAAGTGGCCATCAAGTATAGGGTGTCTTAGAGGTCGCCCTCCTGTCTTAGATCCAGTTGCCTCGAAACGGTTGCCTCGGATAAAAAGATCTAGGACATTAGGGTTACTTCTAAGGTGTCCTACCATTGCTTCGGTGACCACACATGTCCCTTAATCGAATTGACCCAAACACCTCCAATGATGGTGCTACCTACCCCTCAATGGTGGGATGGCACTATCTAAAGGACTCTTACACAGCTTAATTCCTTAGAGTAGGTAGATTCTCCTGGGTACTTGCTCTTTCAAACAAACAAAAAACAACTTTTCGCACCCCACACTTTCAAAAAGTTTTCAAACAAAACACTTCATACACTCTTGAGGACTGATACAAGAGTTACTTAGAAGTTTTCTAAACCAACTTTTTCAAAACCCACACACACTTGAAAAGCAAACAAATTTTGAAAACATAAGAGCAAGTACCTAAGAGCCCATGGATAACCATGGATAGAAAGGGTGCTAACACCTTCCCTTTCTATAAATCTACCTCCCGAACCGAGAGATATCTCGAATAAGGAATTTTGCTGTACTTTTGTCCTTTCCATGTTAGAGAACATAAAAGATGGTGGCGACTCTTGCTTACCGCGACATTTCGCGAAACCAGCTTAAAAAACAGTCAGTTCTATTTCCACCGATCACAGAACTGGCGACTCTGCTGGGGACGTACTCTTAAAGTGAGGTGTACCTTAGGACTAAGATCACTGTGTTTTCAATTGCTTTGACTTGTTTGCTTTAAATTGTGGGACTGTCTTGGGAGTTCTATAGATCCTAACCCAGATCTGGGGATACCTTCTTAGAAAGTAGCAACAAGGCTGTGAGGGAACTGTGCGGGGTATACCGACATGGTTGAAACAGTCTGCTACGTTGATGTGGCACTTTGGTGTGTACCGGTAACCCTTGAGTTCAGTCAAGGAGAGTACGGGGCCGCCGTGTGGTGTCGTGAAGCATCAACTGACCTTAGGAACCTTAATTGAACTATCTTGGCCTCTTTAGGGTAGTGAGATAACTGACTTTGGTGCAGTCCGAGGTTGGTTGATACTCGATACTACACTCAATTGAGGGTTGCTTTCCTGGAATATTTCGGTTGCCAGTTCAGTGGCTAAATCGAAACGATGAACAATGAAAGCAATCCAGTGATATTGGGACCCTTAGAACCCGGTTTCTTCTAATAGGACAGGTTGAGCCCACCAACTTCAAGAGGGTAATACCCAGACCCCATGCAGGCCTAAACTCTAAGGGCTTGTCTTGTGTGACTTGTGTGCCTTATCATGTTTGCCTTTGTAAATATTTGTGGTGTGTTTAATCATAGCATCATGACATCATACAGCATCATATGCATTGGCTAACCATTTCAGGGGTTCGAATCTTCATCTTTGTTCTTGTTTTGTAGGACATGGAAACTGTTCGCAGAAAGATAATTCAGATCAGCCTTGTAAGGATCCCTCCTCAGCTTAAGGAGCTTATATCCAGGATTCCCGAGAGCTCTTCATTCAGTGAAAGGCATGGAAGACTCATCAGCTTGGTCAACACCAACATTGAGGAAGATATGATAAAGGTCTTGTTCCAGTTCTTTGACCCTCTGCATCACTGTTTCACTTTCCTGGATTATGAACTGGTGCCTACATTAGAAGAGTTCTCCCAGCTTCTGAAGATCCCTATCCTTGACCAGCTACCCTACAACGGTACGGAAAAGGAACCCAAACTTGAAGAGATTGCTAAGGCCTTACACCTACAACCATCTGACCTTAAGGGACATTGGGAAGCTAGAAGTGGTGTCAAAGGGTTCTTAGCCAGGTTTCTGTTTGAAAAGGCCCAAGAATGTTGGAACTCCCTTGACCTACAAGCTTTTGAAGAAGTTGTGGCCCTCCTTGTCTATGGTTTGGTGTTGTTCCCTAATCCAGATCAGCTTGTAGATATCAGTGCTGTCCAGATCTTCATGTCCAGGAATCCTATACCTACGTTGCTGGGGGACGTTCTTCACTCATGTTACACTCGAACCATGAGAAAAAGAGGTGTCCTTATGTGTTGTACTCCTCTCCTGGGAAGGTGGTTTATTTCGCACCTTCCGCAATCAGTTTTGAAGAATGAGCGGGGTTTGAGATGGTCACAACGATTGATGACTCTTACACATGCAGATATACATTGGTGTTCTCGGTCCAGAGAGGATGTCACTATCATTGATCGTTGTGGGGAGTACCCTAATGTTCCTTTACTTGGAATCAGAGGAGGTATTAATTACAACCCATGCTTGGCCTGGAGACAGTTTGGTTATGCTCGGAAGGACGACCCTCATGACATGTTAATTCCTGACATAGTTTTTGACTTCGACAACGATGCACAAGGACTTCGCCAGAGATTTATCAGAGCTTGGAGGATGCCAAGTAGGATAGACAGCAAGACACTGGGGCACATGAACTCCATCCCGTTGGAACCTTATCTCAAGTGGGTACGAGCTCGCTCCCAGAAGTTAGTGATGCCATATCCTCATGTTCTCCCTGTGATCAAAGAGCCAGTATTGGAAGGAGAGGTGTCCTACACCATTCAACATCCTGACATGCCCACATCCTGGGAAGAAATGCAGAAGAGCTGGGTCCAGCTTAAGGAAGAACGGAATTCTCTTGAGACCAGTCTACATGCTAGTGAAAAGAAGGTCCTGGAGCTCACCCGCCTGCTGCACGAGGAAAGGAATCTCAACACCTACATTGCTCCAAAGAGGATGCGTAGTGTCTTTTGGGATTGATTTGCTTTTGTAACGTTTTGCCCATGAGGCTTTGATGTACCAAACAGTTATTTTCTTAATAATAACGGGTGTTCCTTTTTGTCTACAACAAATTTGAATTTTCGAACCCTTGAATGCATTGCATAAACACATATCATTCATCATGTGCATAGCAGGTACTCTTCTTTTCAGGTTGTTTACTGTTCTTCGCTGTTTATTTCAGCATCATGAACCCTGAATCATCTACCGAGCTGTCTATCAAGGCCCTTCAGGCGCAGAACGCACAATTTTAGGAGCTGATCATGGGTTTGGCTCAAGGTCAACAAGAGCTGAAGGCTATGCTCCTGAAGAAGAATAAGAAGAAGAAGAGGACTGTGCTATTCAACACTGGGCGCAGGCTCGGGAACACCTTGCAGAATGAAGCTGAGAGGACTACTCCATCTGTGGGGGAAGGTAGTCACCAAGGGAGAGAGGTCCCTAGTCCTGTGGTCTCTGACACTGAGACAGACTTCAACGACGAACAGTACCCTCCTGCTGAGGACCAGTACAAGCAGCTGGAGGACAAATTAGATGCTATGGAGATTCAACGTGTGCCTGGCTTGGATTTTGGAGACTTGGGGTTATCTTATGGGGTGGTGATCCCACACAAGTTCAAGGCACCTGCCTTTGTGAAGTATGACGGGGCTTCCTGTCCTAAGATGCACCTTCGTTCCTATGTAAGGAAGATCCAGCCTTACACAGCAGACAAGAACTTATGGATCCACTTCTTCCAGGAGAGTCTTTCAGGGACTCACCTCGAATGGTTCTATCAGCTGGATGGGACCAACATTCGTAACTGGGAGGATCTGGCCACTGCTTTTTACAAGCAGTATCAATATAATTCCGACCTCGCTCCTATGCGTACCCAACTCCAGGGTATGTCGCTAGGATCGGGTGAAGGTTTTAAGGAGTACGCATAGAAATGGAGAGATCTGGCTGGCAGGGTGCAGCCACCATTGATGGACCGGGAGCTGGTGGATATGTTCTTGGGGACCTTATTTGGTCCATTTTTCAATCATCTCATTGGTAATTCCTCTACTGGGTTTACTGATCTGATCCTGACTGGTGAGAGGATCGAGGCTGGTATAAAATCGGGGAAGATACAGAAGGTTGCCTCCTCAAGTACTGAAAAGAAGCCCTTCAAGAAAGAGGCAAGTGCTGTGTATGGTCCAAGAAGGCAAGACAAACCTGAACGCCGCCAAGCTGTCAACGCGGTGGTTATTTCTAAGCCTGCTGCTGCTCCACAACAGTACAACCAACCCAGAGCTGAGAGGCCCAAACGGCAGTATACTCGGCTCAACATGACTCTCTCTCAGATATTACCGCAACTGCTGTCGACTAGCCTGGTAACTGTCAAAGAGGCTCCGAAGATGGTAAACACATCATCTCCGAAATACAACCCCAACGCCCGTTGCGCTTATCACTCTGATAGCCCGGGACATAACACAGACGATTGTTGGGCACTGAGGAATAAGGTTCAGGACCTTATTGATGCTAAGGAGGTTCAGTTTGAGGCGCCCGAGAAGCCTAATGTGGTGACTGCTCCCATGCCTAACCATGGAGTAAATTCTATTGAGGGTGAAGATGAAGTGGAAGAATCTGAGTTCAACAGCTGGATATACCCGACAACCGAAGATGGACCTAGCAACTGGACTTCCAAAGACTGCATGCCTGTTACTTTTGTCACGAAGTAATGAACTTCTTTGTTTTGGATTTGTAATAAACAATAATTCTAAACTTTATGGCCCGGTGTCTTACCCGGGGCACCGTTGGCTTCATTTGTGAGGGCTTATAACTGTCATTTCCATATGTCATGAATAAAGATCTTGGACGTTTTTTCGCATTTCAAATCTTGTGCTCCCTTTCTTTCTTTCTTTCTTTATATTGCAAAACAGCTGTATTTACACACATTCACTCATACAGGTTTCAATCCACTCTGGATCTCACTGGTAACGACTCTGCTACTGCCAGTTATGACTTCGAAAATCCGATCAACTTAGCCGAAGACGAAGGTGAAGATGATTGCGAAGTGCCTGGCGAACTTGCAAGACTGTTACTCCAGGAAGAGAGGGCAATTCAACCACATGAAGAGCCAGTGGAAACAGTAAATCTGGGTACTGAGACAGATAGAAAGGAGGTTAAGATTGGTGCCAATCTGGAGCTCAACGTGAAACAACAGTTGACTCAAATGTTACATGATTATGTGGAGATCTTTGCCTGGTCCTACGAAGACATGCCTGGTTTGGATACCGACATTGTGGTCCACCACTTGCCTACCAAGGAAGACTGCCCTCTGGTTAAGCAAAAGGTCCGCCGTATGCGTCCAGAGATGTCCGAGAAGATCAAAGCTGAGGTTATGAAACAATTTGATGTCAGGTTTCTTGCAGTGACTTCTTATCCTCAGTGGGTTGCTAATGTGGTGCCGGTACCGAAGAAGGATGGTAAGTTCAGAATGTGTGTTGACTACAGGGATCTGAACAGGGCCAGCCCCAAGGATGACTTTCCCCTACCTCACATTGACGTTCTGGTTGACAATGCTGCTCAACACAAGGTATTCTCCTTCATGGATGGTTTTTCAGGGTATAATCAGATCAAGATGGCTCCTGAAGACATGGAAAAGACTACCTTTGTTACTCAGTGGGGCACCTTCTGCTACAAGGTCATGCCATTCGGGTTGAAAAATGCTGGGGCAACCTACCAACGTGCCATGGTTGCTTTATTTCATGACATGATCCATCATGAGATAGAAGTGTATGTTGACGACATGATTGCAAGGTCCCAAACTGAGGAGGAACACCTTGACCATCTGCAGAAACTGTTTGACCGTTTGAAACTGTACAAGCTGAGGTTGAACCCGAACAAGTGCACCTTCGGGGTGAGATCTGGAAAGTTGTTAGGCTTCGTTGTAAGTGATAAGGGCATTCAAGTAGACCCTGCCAAGGTTAAAGCCATTCAAGAGATGCCAGTTCCTAAGACAGAGAAAGAGGTCAGAGGCTTTCTAGGACGCTTGAATTACATTGCCCGATTCATCTCGCACCTAACTGCTACCTGTGAACCAATCTTCAAGCTGCTGAAGAAAGATCAGGTAGTATGTTAGAATGATGAATGTCAGGCTGCTTTTGACAGAATCAAAGAGTATCTCCAAGAACCACTTATCCTTATGCCACCAGTTGAAGGGAGACCTCTGATACTATACCTGACAGTACTTGACAACTCAATGGGGTGTGTGCTGGGGCAGCATGACGAGTCTGGCCGAAAAGAGCACGCCATTTATTACCTTAGAAAAAAGTTTACCGACTGTGAGACCCGATACTCACTGCTCGAGAAAACTTGCTGCGCTTTGGTATGGGCTGCTCGCCGCTAAGACAGTATATGCTGACTCACACTACCTTGTTGATTTCAAAGATGGATCCCATAAAGTACATATTTGAAAAGCCTGCTCTGTCTGGGAGAAATGCAAGATGTCAAATGATCTTGACAGAATACGACATCCAGTACACGACTCAGAAAGCCATCAAGGGAAGTGTATTGGCAGACCACTTGGCACATCAGGCAGTAGACGACTATCAGTCAATGAACTTCGAGTTTCCAGACGAGAGTATCATGATAGTGACTGATTGCGAAGTACCTGGATCGGATGAAGGACCTGAGGAAGGATCCCGATGGTCTATGCACTTTGACGGAGCATCCAATGCTTTGGGTAACGGTATCAGCGCTGTGATCATATCCCCTCAAGGCACTCATACTCCACTTACTGACCGGCTATGTTTCAACTGCACCAACAACATGGCGGAGTATGAGGCATGCATCATGGATCTCCAAGCTGCGATTGACTTAAGGATCAAGTTTCTGAGTGTCTTCGGAGATTCCGCTCTCGTGATCAATCAGATCAAAGGCGAGTGGGATACGAAACATCCGAACCTTATTCCTTACAAAGAATGTGTGTTGACATTGATCCCCCACTTCACAGAGATAACTTTTGAACATTTCCCAAGAGAGGAGAATCAGTTGGCGGACGCGTTAGCTACGATGTCTTCCATGTTCAAAGTCAAATGGGACAATGAGGCTCCCCGGGTCATTATCTGGAAACTGGACGAACCAGCATACTGTTGTGATCTTGAGGCTGAGGTAGTGACTGAGAAACCCTGGTACCATGAGGTGAAGATATACTTGGAAGCTCAGGAGTATCCTGAAGGTGCATCTGTCAACGATAAGAAGTTTCTGAGAAGGTTCGCAGCGAAGTTCTTCCTCAGCAATGGCATTTTGTACAAGCGAAACTATGATTCGACCTTACTGCGTTGTATGGATAAGACTGAAGCAGAAAGGATCATGGCGGAGCTGCACGAAGGTACCTTCGGAACACATTCTAGTGGACACACCATGGCAAAGAAGATCCTTCGGGCAGGATATTACTGGTCCACCATGGAAGCCGACTGTTACCAACATTCTCGGACATGTCATAAATGTCAGGTATATGCAGATAAGGTGCACGTTCCTCCAGTTCCTCTGAATGTCTTGACAGCACCTTGTCCTTTTGCAATGTGGGGCATAGATATGATCGGCGAGATTAAACCTACGGCATCCAATGGGCATCGCTTCATCCTGGTAGCAATTGATTACTTCACGAAGTGGGTTGAAGCAGTTTCCTACGCCACGGTAACCAAGAACGTTGTGGCACGGTTCATTCGGCACAATCTGATCTGTCGATACGGCGTCCCAGAAAGGATCATTACAAACAACGGTACCAATCTCAATAACAAGATGATCACTGAGCTCTGCGAGCAATTTAAGATACAGCACCACAACTCTTCTCCTTACCGACCGAAGATGAATGGGGCTGTAGAAGCAGCTAATAAGAATATCAAGAAAATTGTGCAGAAGATGACAGTGACCTATAAAGATTGGCACGAGATGTTACCATTTTCTCTACACGGGTACCGTACCTCAGCAAGGACGTCAATCGGGGCAACTCCTTTCTCCTTGGTCTACGGTATGGAGGCAATCTTACCGATCGAAGTGCAGATACCCTCTCTCCGGATAATGAAGGATGCAGACCTGAGTGAAGATGATTGGATCCAGACACGACTTTATCAGCTAAATCTAATTGACGAAAAGAGACTTACTGCTATTTGTCATGGTCAGACGTATCAAAAACGGATGATCAAGGCATTTTACAAGAAGGTCAGACCACAAGAGTATCAAGTTGGGGATCTGGTAATCAAGCGTATCATCCTTCCTCAGAGTGATCCAAAGGGCAAATGGACCCCTACATACGAAGGGCCATTTGTGGTTAAACATATGTTCTCAGGAGGAGCCATGATCCTAACCACCATGGATGGTGACGACCTTCCTCACCCCGCCAATGCAGACATAGTAAAAAGATACTACGCATGAAAAAAGACCCGCTAGGTTGACATACCTAGGCAAAAATTAGGGCTTCCCGGCGAACCAAAAGGGTTCGGGAAGAATGAGGGATGAAATGGAAAAAATCTGTACACCCGGAAAGTCGAAAACCTGAAAAGGCGGCTTGGGCAAAAATGGGTATCCCGGTGGACTGAAAACCCGAAAGGGCGGTCCAGGCAAAAGTTAGGGATTAAAGCGTAATACTATGTCTCATTGGATCACCTTGCATCCGGAGTCCGGTGTCAACTATCGAGTTCAGATGGCATTGATCAATCAGCTTCATCTTCAGCTAGGTCATCAAGTGATGAGACACTCGAAGATATAAAGGCGATAGCAGAGTTGGAACCCAGCGGGATTATTCTTTTCACACAACTTTTTTGTTTTCCCTTTGTACAAATTGTATAAACTCTTTTGTTCGGCGGCGTTCTCTTACTAGGACGTCGGCCTCTTGTACATAAACGCCTATTCACAGGCAAATTCAAAAATCAATACAAATTCACAGTTCAAACCAATTGCCAATTGTTTTCTTTTTCTGTTTTGTTTTGCGAAGAACGTCCAATGTTCAATTTTTGATATAGGCATTTGACACTAATTGCTAACTCATAAATATTTGCATGCAAAAACAAAGGATTAATTACAGGTGACATTAGAAACAGGGGCAATAATGAGTTGTCCAAGCGATCTAATTGCTCTGTCCTCCAAGGTACCAAGGTAAGTTCAGCTGAAGAACATAACCAAGATATCTTAATTCCCCAGAGAGTGAGCCAGCAAGTCAGTACACTCTCCCCAAGCAGAGCTATAGTCAGCCTTAAGAAGTTGGCTACCCTCCAGCAGATCTCAACATTCCTCAGCGCAATATACGAACCTTCCTAACAAGCATCCCCGGCAGTCTTGATCTAAGATTGTTCCCCGGCGGTATACAGACATTCAGTGGAGCCACTTCCCCGGTATATCTCAAAAATTTCCCCAGGATAGTCCAGTTTGAAGGTTTCCCCAGGAAAGTGCAATCAATCTCCCCAGCAGGAAGCTTATCTCCAGTAGATTCTGGAAGCTTCTCCTCTGCAGAGCACGAACGCTCCCCCGGACTTTTTATTCAAAGGTTATTTCCCCACCAGAGCTTATAACTGGGTTATCCTCAGCCAAAAGCCACAGAAAGATCGTCCTCGGTGAAGTCTTCCCATCCCCAGTGGATTCTATCAATTCCTTCAACATAACATATCAAGGGTATCCCCCAGCGGAGTTATCATCAAACATCTCAGCAAAGTACCTCTCTCCCCACAGAGTATTGTTCCCCAGCAAGATCGCTAGAGTAGTTATTCCCCGCAGAGTAATCTCTTCATCAAGTTTATTCCCCAACGGAGTCGTCTTCTCCTACCAGTATTCTTGCAACTATCATCCCCAGCGGGAACAACAAAGCACTATTCCCCAACATCAGCCCAGGATGTGACCTCCCGGCACCCGTCAAGGATTTACTTTCCTAGACAAAAACATACATTCATGAACATCGCATCTTCATACGTTATAGCATGCATATACGCATCATGAACATACAATCTCACTTATCACATCTCGCATGTCATACATCATGGCATCGCATACAACTAACGTTTTGTCTTTTCAGGACAAAAGTTAATACAAAGATAATTACTATCAACGGTCGCAACTAAAGATCCGATTCCTGTATCCTGCCAGGGCACGTCTGAAGAGTTCGAAGATCCGATTCCTGTATCTTACCAGGGTGTATCTATTGATGACTACAGTACCAGACTCGATTCCTGTATCCTGCCAGGGCACGTCTGAAGAGTTCGAAGATCCGATTCCTGTATCTTGCCAGGGTGTATCTGTTGACGACTACAATACCAGACTCGATTCCTGTATCCTACCAGGGCACGTCTGAAGAGTTCGAAGATCCGATTCCTGTATCTTGACGGGGTGTATCTGTTGACGACTACAGTACCAGACTCGATTCATGTATCCTTCCAGGGCACGTCTGAAGAGTTTGAAGATCCGATTCCTGTATCTTGCCAGGTGTATCTGTTGACGACTACAGTACCAGACTCGATTCCTGTATCCTGCCAGGGCACGTCTGAAGAGTTCGAAGATCTGATTCATGTATCTCGCCAGGGTGTATCTGTTGACGACTATATTCTCCGGACTCGATTCCTGTATCCTGCCAGGGCACGTCTGAAGAGTTTAAAGATTCGATTCCTGTATCCAGCCAGGGCACGTCTACATAAAGAGTTTGAAGATCAACTCCTGTAACAGACCATGTAATTTTCTTTCTTTCTCAGGTACGTAAGTTCTCGCTAAGGAATCTTTTACGTGATCGACACCTCCCGATGGCATCTATAAGCCCATCTCCACAATTATCCATCACAGTTCCAAATGGCATCTATAAGCCCATTCCCGACAAGGTTCTGTCACATCTCCAGATGGCATCTATAAGCCCATCCTCCTATCCACCATCTCTCCAAATGGCATCTGTAAGCCCATTACCGCTATCACACTGCTGATACTCAACTATGTGAGTGCAAATTTCTGGGCACTCTAGTGTCCAATCATCTTCCACCTTCGGATCACGAAAGGCACACACGCCAATCTACATCCTCAGGTCTAAGAAGATTGAACAAGGGCAACTGTTGTACCCCAAAATTTGCCCTCCCATAATCTTCAAAGTTTTGCCAAGCATCACCTCAAATGGCTCAAGTCTACTCGAGGGCTACACAGTTAACCATCCTCCTAAGCCAATCAAACTAGGGTTTTGGTTCTTGCAAGGAAGTTGAAGTTTTCAAGGGCTCAATCAAGTTACATATGCTCATACACATTGTCAAGCACCTACATGTCAAGTTTCAAGGCTCACAAGGTCAAGTTGCACAGTCAAAAACCCTAATTGCTCAACAGTCAACTGTAGGGGCAAAATGGTCATTTGGCAGTCAAAAGTCAAAATTTTTGGTCAACATCTCATTTTGAAGCCACAATCATCATTTGGTCAAGTCTTGACCATGATTTCACAAGAATGGCTCAAAAATCATCAAGATGCAAAAGTTTCTATTTTTGGACAGCTGAAAAGTCAACTGTAACTTGACCAAGGCATAACTTTTTCATGGTTCATCAAAAAAATTCATTTCTTTTCTTAAAAGGGTCAAAACCCTTAAGGCATTCCCGATTAGTTTTTATTCGCGTGCACTTTATTTTGATTATTATGTAATTGCTTCCAAGAATGTAATAGTAATTAGGTTTACCGCTTTATTTAATTTCTCGCACTTATTTACCAAAACGGGTCTTTGTATTTTTGGCGATGTATAGACCCGCGCCTTGTAATAGTTAGAATTTACATTTCTGCAATTTACTTTCCGCACCCATAACTGTTAAATACATGAAAGAATGTATGTAAATAAAACCAATCCGTAGCTCACAAATAACATGTACAAGATAAACATTAACTGAATACAACACACATGCACATACCACTCCTAGGGTACGCCTCACTGGTTGCCTCGAAAGTGGCCATCAAGTATAGGGTGTCTTAGAGGTCACCCTCCTGTCTTAGATCCAGTTGCCTTGAAACGGTTGCCTCGGATAAAAGGATCTAGGACATTAGGGTTACTTCTAAGGTGTCCTACCATTGCTTTGGTGACCACACATGTCCCTTAATCGAATTGACCCAAACACCTCCAATGATGGTGCTACCTACCCCTCAATGATGGGATGGCACTATCTAAAGGACTCTTACACAGCTTAATTCCTTAGAGTAGGTAGATTCTCCTGGGTACTTGCTCTTTCAAACAAACAAAAAACAACTTTTCGCACCCCACACTTTCAAAAAGTTTTCAAACAAAACACTTCATACACTCTTGAGGACTGATACAAGAGTTACTTAGAAGTTTTCTAAACGAACTTTTTCAAAACCCACACACACTTGAAAAGCAAACAAATTTTGAAAACATAAGAGCAAGTACCTAAGAGCCCATGGATAACCATGGATAGAAAGGGTGCTAACACCTTCCCTTTCTATAAATCTACCTCCCGAACCGAGAGACATCTCGAATAAGGAATTTTGCTGTACTTTTGTCCTTTCCATGTTGGAGAACATAAAAGACGGTGGCGACTCTTGCTTACCGCAAAATTTCGCGAAACCAGCTTAAAAAATAGTCAGTTCTATTTCCACCGATCATAATATTTATGCCCCACATTGCAAAGGGCCAAGGTGCCGTCAAGACATTCAGAGGAACAGGAGGAACGTGCACCTTATCTGCATAAGTCTGGCACTTATGACATGTCCGAGAATGTTGGTAACAGTCGGCTTCCATTGTGGACCAGTAATATCCTGCCCGAAGGATCTTCTTTGCCATGGTGTGTCCACTGGAATGCGTTCCGAAAGTACCTTCGTGTAGCTCCGCCATGATCCTTTCTGCTTCAGTCTTTTCCACACAACGCAGTAAGGTCGAATCATGGTTTCGCTTGTACAGGATGCCGTTGCTAAGGAAGAACTTCCCTGCGAACCTTCTCAGGAACTTCTTATCGTTGACAGATGCACCTTCCGGATACTCTTGAGCTTCCAAATACCTCTTCACCTCATGGTACCAAGGCTTCTCAGTCACTACTTCAGCCTCAAGATCACAACAGTATGCCGGTTCGTCCAGTTTCCAGATAATGACCCGGGGAGCCTCATTGTCCCATTTAACTTTGAACATGGAAGACATCGTAGCCAACGCGTCCGCCAACTGATTCTCCTCTCTTGGGAAATGTTCAAAGGTTATCTCTGTGAAATGGGGGATCAATGTCAACACACATTCTTTGTAAGGAATAAGATTCGGATGTTTCGTATCCCACTCGCCTTTGATCTGATTGATCACGAGAGCGGAATCTCCTAAGACACTCAGAAACTTGATCCTTAAGTCGATCGCAGCTTGAAGACCCATGATGCATGCCTCATACTCCGCCATGTTGTTGGTGCAGTTAAAACATAGCCGGGCAGCGAGTGGAGTATGAGTGCCTTGAGGGGATATGATCACAGCGCCAATACCGTTACCCAAAGCGTTGGAGGCTCCATCAAAATGCATAGACCATCGGGATCCTTCCTCAGGTCCTTCATCCGGTCCAGGTACTTCACAATTAGTCACAATCATGATGCTCTCGTCCGGAAAATCGAAGTTCATTGACTGATAGTCGTCTACTTCCTGATGTGCCAAGTGGTCTGCCAATACACTTCACTTGATAGCTTTCTGAGTCGTGTACTGGATGTCGTATTCTGTCAAGATCATTTGCCATCTTGCTATTCTCCCGGACAGAGCAGGCTTTTCAAATATGTACTTTATTGGATCCATCTTTGAAATCAACAAGGTAGTGTGAGTCAACATATACTGTCTCAGCCGGCGAGCAGCCCATACCAAAGCGCAGCAAGTTTTCTCGAGCAGTGAGTATAGGGTCTCACAGTCGGTAAACTTTTTGCTAAGGTAATAAATGGCATGCTCTTTTCGGCCAGACTCGTCATGCTGCCCCAGCACACACCCCATTGAGTTGTCAAGTACTGTCAGGTATAATATCAGAGGTCTCCCTTCAACCGGTGGCATAAGAATAGGTGGTTCTTGGAGATAATCTTTGATTCTGTCAAAAGCGGTCTGACATTCATCATTCCAACGTACTACCTGATCTTTCTTCAGCAGCTTGAAGATTGGTTCACAAGTAGCAGTTAGGTGCGAGATGAATCGAGCAATGTAATTCAGGCGTCCTAAAAAGCCTCTGACCTCTTTCTCTGTCTTGGGAACTGGCATCTCTTGAATAGCTTTAACCTTGGAAGGGTCCACTTGAATACCCTTATCACTTACGACGAAGCCTAGCAACTTTCCAGATCTTACCCCGAAGGTGCACTTGTTCGGATTCAACCTCAGCTTGTACAGTTTCAGACGGTCAAACAGCTTCTGCAGATGGTCAAGGTGTTCCTCCTCAGTTTGGGACCTTGCAATCATGTCGTCGACATACACTTCAATCTCATGATGGATCATGTCATGAAATAAAGAAACCATGGCACGTTGGTAGGTTGCCCCAGCATTCTTCAACCCGAATGGCATAACCTTGTAGCAGAAGGTGCCCCACTAAGTAACAAAGGTAGTCTTTTCCATATCTTCAGGAGCCATCTTGATCTGATTATAACCTGAAAAGCCATCCATGAAAGAGAACACCTTGTGCTGAGCCGTATTGTCAACAAGAACATCAATGTGAGGTAGAGGGAAGTCATCCTTGGGGCTGGCCCTGTTCAAATCCCTGTAGTCAACGCACATTCTGACCTTACCATCTTTCTTTAATACCGGTACCACATTAGCAACCCACTGAGGGTAAGAAGTCACTGCAAGAAACCCGGCATCGAATTGCTTCATAACCTCAGCTTTGATCTTCTCGGACATCTCTGGACGCATACGGCGGACCTTCTGCTTAACCGGAGGGCAGTCTTCTTTGGTAGGCAAATGATGGACCACAATGTCGGTATCCAACCCAGGCATGTCTTCGTAGGACCAGGCAAAGATCTCCACATAATCATGTAACATCTGAGTCAACCGTTGCTTCACGCTGAGCTTCAGATTGGCACCAATCTTAACCTCCTTTCTATCTACCTCAGTACCTAAATTTATCGTTTCCACTGGCTCTTCATGTGGTTGAATTGCCCTCTCTTCCTGGAGTAACAGTCTTGCAAGCTCGCCAGGCACTTCGCAATCATCTTCACCTTCGTCTTCGGCTAAGTTGATCGGATTTTCGAAGTCATAATTGGCAGTAGCAGAGTCGTTACCAGTGAGATCCAGAGTGGATTGAAACCTGTATGAGTGAGTGTGTGTAAATACAGCTGTTTTGCAATATATAAAGAAAGGAAAGAAATAAAAGGAGCATAAGATTTGAAATGCGAGAAAACGCCCAAGGTCTTTATTCATGATATATGAAATGACAATTAATATGCACTCACAAATGAAGCCACGGTGCCCCGGGTAAGACACCGGGCCATAGAGTTTCAATTCATTGTTTATTACAAATAACAAAACAAGGGAATTCATTACTGTGTAACAAAAGTAACAGGTAGGTTATCTTTTGCAATCCAATTGCTAGGTCCACTGTCGGTCGTCGGATAAATCCAGCTGTTGAACTCTAATTCTTCCACTTCGTCATCATCTCTGATAGCATTCACTCCATGAGCAGGCAGGGGAGCTGTCACTACATTGGGCTTCTCAGGTGCCTCAAACTGTACCTCATTTGCATCAATAAGGTCTTGCACCTTGTTCCTTAGGGCCCAACAATCATCAGTAGAGTGCCCCGGGCTATCAGAGTGATAAGCACAGCGGGCATTTGGATTATACTTGGGAGAGGCAGTGTTCACAACCTTTGGAGCCTCTCTGACAGTCACCAAGTTGGTCGATAGCAGTTGCGGCAGGATTTGTGATAGGGTCATACTCAGCCGGGTAAATTCTCTTCTGGGTCTCTCAGCCCTTTGTTGATTGGTTTGCCGAGGAGCGGCAGCAGGCTTAGCAATTACCATCGTGTTGACAGATTGGCGGCGCTCTGGTTTATCTTGCCTTCTAGGCCCATACACAGCACTGGCCTCTTTTTTGAAGGGCTTCTTCTCAGCACTTGAAGATGCACCTTTCTGAATCTTACCTGACTTCATGCCAGCTTCTATCCTTTCCCCAGTCAGAATGAGGTCAGTGAACCCTGCAGATGAATTGTCAATAAGATGATTGAAAAACGGCCCGGATAGGGTCCCCAAGAACATATCTACCAGCTCACAGTCCGTTAACGGAGGCTGCACCCTGCCAGCCAGGTCCCTCCACTTCTGCGCGTACTCTTTGAAACCTTCTCCCGATCCTAGCGCCATACCCTGGAGTTGGGTACACGTAGGAGCGAGGTCGGAATTATATTGATACTGCTTGTAAAAAGCAGTAACCAACTCCTCCTAGTTACGAACCTTGGTTCCATCCAGCTGATAGAACCATTCTAGATGAGTCCCTGAAAGACTCTCCTAGAAGAAGTGGATCCACAAGTTCTTATCCACTGTATACGGCTGGATCTTCCGCACATAGGATCTGAGGTGTAGCTTAGGGCAGGACGCCCCGTCGTACTTGGTGAAAGATGGTGCTTTAAACTTGTAAGGGATGATCACACCAGTAGATAAACCCAAGTCTCCGAAATCCAACCCAGGCACTTTTTGAATTTCCATGGCATTCAGCCGGTCTTCCAACTGCTTGTACCGGTCTTCAGCTGGAGGATACTGTTCCTCATTAAAATCAGTCTCATTGTCTGAGACCACCGGACTTGGAGCCCTTCCCCCCTGGGGACTGTCTTTGCCTACAGAAGAACCAGCTTCCTCATTCTGCAGAGTGTTACCAAACCTTCGGCCCGAGTTGAAAAGAACAGTTCTCTTCTTCTTCTTCTCCTTCTTCAGGAGCAAAGCCTTCAGCTCTTCTTGACCTTGAGCCAAACCCATGATCAACTCCTGAAATTATGCGTTCTGCGCCTGAAGGGCCTTGATAGACTGCTCGGTAGATGATTCGGGGTTCATGATGCTGAAATAAACAGCGAAGCACAGTAAGCAACCTGAAAAGAAGAGTACCTGTTATGCACATGATGAATGGAATGCGTATGATTTATGTTTTCAAAGACAATCGGGAATCAACTTTGTAAACAAAAAGGAACACACTTCATTAGATTCAACTTTGAAATTCAAATTGTTCAACAAGTTGCCTTTAGGCGTTACATGGAAATACTGAAAGGGAAATAAAACTGTAAAAGGAAGTCCAAATCTCCTCATTGATCCCAGGGTCTCCTCTTCTCAGTACGGATGTAGTCATTCAGAGCCCGATCATTCTCCAACTGCTTTGTCAGCTTCTGGATCTTCAGTTCCTGCTCGTTGTACTTTTCTCGATAAGAATCCCGTTCTTCTCGCAGTTGCGACCAAGACCTCTTTAATGTCTCATAATCAGTAGGTATCTGAGGAGGGAGAACAGTTGGGGGAACCCCATCTTTATCAGGATACTCAAGAACGACGGGTCTGACAGCTTCATATGGCATACCTATCTTCTGAGTACGGATGCGGACCCATTTGTAGTAGGCTTCCATAGGTAGAGAAGTCTTTGGTCCCAACTCTTGTGGGTCAGCTTTATGAACTCTGTCCCAAGCTTTGATGAACCTACGACGCAGCTCGTCACTATCCACCTGAAACTCAAAACTGATGTGAGGCACCAACATCTCATGAGGCCCTGCTCTTCTGGCTCTTCCAAACTGACGGAGAGCTAGACATGGATTATAAGAGATTCCACCCTGAGTACCAATCAAAGGGACATTAGGGTATTCTCCACAACGATCAATAACATCTATCTCATCCAAACCTCTGAGAGTCCAAATGATGTCCTTATCAGTGAGAGACATTAACCTATGAGCCCAACCTCTTCCTTCTTGGTTCTTCAGCACGAACTTAGGGAGGTGCAAAATAAACCACCTCACCAAGAGAGGGATGCAACACCATAGAGTTCCTCGTCTTCGGGCAGTACGAGCATAAAGTTGTTGCAGGATGTCACCCAAGAGAGTGGGCATAGGATTCTGAGACATGAAGATCCTTATGGCAGTGACATTGATGAAGTTGTCAGGGTTAGGAAACAAGATTAGCCCATAGATTAAGAGAGCCAAGATGTCTTCATATGCCCTAAAGACCAAGTCATTCCAGAAACTGTTAGCTTTACCAATCAGAAACTTGGCCAAGAAACCCTTAACTCCGCTTCTAGTCACCCAGTTGTCCATTACTTCTTGATGAGTCAAGGGAAGAGCTGCAACAACCTCCTCAAGCCTAAGAGTCTTTTCCTAACCAGTGAAGGGAGTCTGATCCAAGATAGGGATACCAAGCAAATCAGAGAACTCTTCCAGGGTAGGGACCAGCTGGAAGTCTTGAAAGGTGAAGCACTGGTACAAAGGGTCATAGAACTGGGTCAGGACACTCATCAACTATTGATCCCGCTTTGCAGTGACTAAACTGAGAAGAGAACCATGCCTCTGGATGAAGGAAGTGGTGTTTGGAATTCTGCTAACCAATTCTTCAAGTAACTCAGGTGGGTGAACAAAGTTGAACCGGATAGTATTCCTTCGCATAGGCATCATGATGTCCTACAAAACAGAGCAAAGGTGAAACCCTCTTGTCTTTGAAATGGTCAATCCTTATGCAGGATGCATGCAATGTTATGATGGCATGATGCTATGATAAAACACACCACAAATATTTACAAAAGCACACATGTAAGGCACACAAGCCCTTAGAGTTTAGGCCAGCATGGAGTCTAGGTATTACCCTCTTTCAGTTTGTTGGTTCATACCAGTCCTATCAAAAGTAACCGGGTTCTAGAGGATCCCAATATCATTGACTACCCTCAATCGGTCATAACTCTAACATCGCAATCTTTTCTTGCGGCCAGAACCATCACGAGAGTTTAGCCTCAATGGGCGTAGCATACTGCTACTGTTCTATTGGCCAAGTTGTGTCATTTAAGGTTCTAAGGTCTGTTGGTGCTTAATGACTCCTCAGAAGACCCATATTCTCCTTGTTGCAACACAAGGGATATCGGTACACACCAAGGTGTCACACCAACGTAGCCACTGCTTCACCCATGTCGGTCTACGTCGGACAGGTCCCTCACAGCTTATGCTACCTAAACAAGGTATCCCCAGATCCGGGTTAGGATCTATGTAACTCCGATGCAACCCACAATTTAAAGCAAACAAGTCAAAACAATTGAAAACACAGTTATGAACTATCCTAAGGTACACCTCACTTTAAAAGAGTCCCCAGCAGAGTCGCCAGTTCTGTGATCGGTGGATCTGGAACTGATTGTTTAACGCTGGTTCGCGAAATGTCGTGGTAAGCAAGAGTCGCCACCGTCTTTTATTTTCTCAAATATGGAAAGGACAAAAGCATAGAAAAATTCCTTATTGAGATTAGTTCTCAGTTCGGGAGGTAGATTTATAGAAAGGGAAGGTGTTAGCACCCTTTCTATCCATGGTTATCCATGGGCTCTTAGATACTTGCTCATTTGTGTTTTCAAAATGTTTGTTTGCTTTTCAGAGTGAGTGGGTTTGAAAAAGTTTCGTTTAAAATTTTCAGTTCGACTCTTGTATCAGTCCTCAAGAGTGTTTGAAAAAATTGTTTTTGAAAGCTTTTTGAAAAGTGTATGTGTGAAAAGAAGTTTTTGATTTGTTTTGGATCAGAGCAAGTATCTATGAGTCATCTACCTACCCTAAGGAATTAGTCTGTGTAAATGTCCTTGAGGTAGTGCCATCCCACCATTGAGGGGTAGGTAGCACCACCGTTGGAGGTGTTCGGGTCAATTCGAGTTTAGGGACAGTGTGGTCACCAAAGCAATAGTAGGACACCTTAGAAGCTACCCCCATGCCATGTTCATGGACATGAGGATTTACTAAAACGTCCTCTACTCGACGACCACGTTTCGAGGGGCAAGGCAACAATGAGGCGTACCCTAGGAGTGGTGTGTGAATCGTGTGTCATTTTCAGTTATTATTTGTCTTGTCATGCATTGGGTGAGCTACTCTTTGATTTTATTTGGGCATACATTCTTTCATGTGATTAGCAGTTTAAAGGGTGCGGAAGTTAAAATGCGGAAAGTAAAAGTCATACGCTATTACAAGGCGCGGGTCTATACATCGCCAAATTAACAAAGACCCGATTTTAAAATAAAAGTGCGGAAAGTAAAAGTCCTAATTATCTATTACAAAGCTTTGGGGCAAATACATTATATTTAAAAAAGGAAAAATAAAGACAAACGCGTGAAAGGAAACTGGAATCGAAAGTGCGAGGGCGTTGGACCCTTTAAAGAAAATAAATATGGAAATTGAAAATTAATTAATGATTTAATAAGAAAAGAAGTTATTTTTTGATGTTTTTGTATTTAATGAAAATAAAGAAAATTAATTGGAATTAAAAGTTAAATAAAACCCTAATTCTAAATTTGCTTTTAATTATTAAAAAAATTGTTTAAGTTTAACCTAATTTAACCCTAATTAATTAAATGGCATATTTATTTACAAAATAATTAAGAATTAATAATAATGGAAAAAGTTATTTATTAAGAAAAAGAATAAAAATACTAAAACCCTAATTTCTATATTTTTTAGTTTATTTTAAGAAAAAAAGATTAAAATAAGGCCTAATTTTACTAAATTGATTTATTAAATTTATTTACAAAAATATTAATGATTTGAAATATTGAATAAACATATTTTTATTTTTTGATTTCTGATTTTTTTTGTGAAAATTATATTTTTGTGAATTAGATAAAACAAAAGAAAGACAATTAAAATAAAAAGAAGAAAGAAAAAAGGAAAAGGAAAATGCAAACCATGGGGGTGTTGGCCCTTTTTTGGAGGTTGATTTGCAGCAATTAGGCCCATCAGAATGGGGCCTTTTTGACTTTCTAGTGATCACGTGCAGATCCTTTGACTAAGGTGTATGGTGGATTGCTTGTGATGGCCATTGGATTGACCTTCAGGTACATGTGGCAGGCGCTGGTGTGAGGCTTCATGGTACTCCTTTGAGTGAGATAATCACCTGAACATGTTAATACAAAAAATATGGAGAAATATGGGGGACCTGGGAATCGAACCCATGTCCCATTGCTTGCATGACAACTCACAAGCCAACTGAGCCAACGCGTTAGTTTTTATATATAATGGATAATGATCAATATATGTGAAAAAACGCTAGTGGCCTGAAGTCAAAATAAAACGCGCTAAATTCGAATCAGCCAACCATCAAGCCACGCCAGCGTCTTCTTCTCCCTTTGCCTGTAACTGAAATCAAATAGCGGGGGTTTTAAACCCCCACTAACTGCAATATTCAAAAATAGCGATTAGCACATGAGGGAATATAAAAAGGGCGCGAGGTGGTTGTTCAAATTGTTGGAAGGTCCTGGTTTCAGTGGTATAAGTTTTATGGCCTGATTTTTCCAGATGAGGAAAGCCCTAAATCAAGGTCTCTGAAACCCTAAGAAATGTCCATGGTGGATTCTCCTACAGACATCCATTCTTCAATTGAACGATACCCTTAGCTTTAGAATCATCATGTTAGTATAAATCACACATTAAAAGTCATGAATAACGTATGAAAATGCAAATACGAATATGAGAAAGTTTATGAACAGGGTGATGTTATTCTACCAATTTCATGAGTGTGGAGACTGGAAAAGTATTGAGTCACGTTCAGGAAGGTCCCAGCAATCGTTTGGAATGCTTATTGAGCTTTGAATCACACTGGAACTATGTTTTCAGTTTCAACTTTTTTTGTGAAAAATACAAGTTTTGTTCTTGATCTTGCAGCGCAGCTTTCTTCTTCTTGGCATTAGGGTTATGTTATGCTTATGTATGTGAATGATTTAGGTTAGAAAAACTGAGCCCAAAGCCTTGTATTCAATGATTTTCAATACTTGATTTTCATGATCTTTTTCAATCTTTTCTTGCCATGGAACTTGCCTATTTGGAAGATTTGGTCCCTTTGATGTGGTACACGAAATATTTAGGCCTTAATGAGAGAATATGCTGCATAAAAATATTTGAAAGTTGTGATTTAGTATTTTTCTCATATTTAATTTTAATTAAATGAATTAATAGGATTAAAAATTCAAATAATTAATAAAAAATGATGAAATAACTCCCTTGGATGTCAATGGGTCGTGCATAGCTTTTGGATAAGGATTCATGGAAGAAATTGAGGCCCATTAGCAATTTTGAGGCATTTGAAGCAAAGTTGACCTTTCAAAATTCCAAAAAATTTCCCAACTTCCACAAGGCATATCTTGCTCCATTTTTAAGCTTTGATCATGTTCTTGGACATTTTGGAAAGGTCTTGAAGTCCTCTAACCAATGTCTTTGGTCCCATGTCATTTTGATTTACCAATCTCAAGTTATGGTCTTTGACTTAAAGTTTCTTTTTGTTGACTTTTGAAAATGGCCTATAATGTTGAGATTGATAACTTTTTGTGAGAGCATTTCTTGGACTTGAAGTGTGAAGATGAGTTGTAGGAAATGTCATTCTCTTAAAAATGAGATTTGGATGGAATTTTTATGATAAACCATGTGGAAGTTATGCCTTGGTCAATTTGCAGTTGACTTTTTCAACTGTCCAAAAATAGAAACTTTTGCATCTTGAGACTTTTTGAGCCATGCCTTGAGAATCATGATCAAGAATTGATCAAATGATGTTTGTGGCTTCAAAATAAGATGTTGATCAAAAAATTTGACTTTTGACTGTCAAATGACCATTTTACCCCTGCAGTTGACTGTTGAGCAATTAGGTTTTTTGACTGTGCAATTTAGTGTTGTGAGTCTTGAAACTTGGCATGTGGATGCTTGACATTGTTTATAGGCAGGTGGGACTTGTTTGGACCCTTGGAAACTTCAACTTCTTTGCCATAACCAAAACCCTAATTTTTGACTGTTAGGAGGCCATTGGACTGTGCAACCCTTGGGAGATTTTAAAGCATGCTCTTAGCAAATCTTGAAGAAAATGGGAGGGCAAATTTTGGGGTACAACAGTTGCCCCTGTTCAATCTTCTTAGACCTGAGGATGTAGATTGGCTGACGTGCCTTTCGTAATCCGAAGGTGGAAGATGATTGAACACTAGAGTGCCCAGAAATTTGCGCTCACATGTTAGCAGTGTGATGGTGGGAATGGGCTTACAAATGCCATTTGGAGATTGATGGATAGGAAGATGGGCTTACAGATGCCATGTTGAGAGGTGATGGATAGGTGGATGGGCTTATAGATGCCATACACCTTTCACTGCCCGACTTTGTTTCAGCTGTACCAACAACATGGCCGAATATGAAGCTTGCATCTTTGGTCTCAAGGCTGCTATAGACTTGGGAATCAAATCTTTGGTCATATTTGGGGACTCGCATTTGGTTATCAGTTAAGTCAAAGGAGAATGGGACACCAAACATCCTAATCTTATCCCGTACAAAGAACATGTCTTGACATTGCTGCCTCATTTCGAGCAGATCACCTTCGAGCATTTCCCGCGAGAAGAAAATCAGCTAGTAGATGCTCTGGCTATAATGTCTTCCATGTTTAAACTCAATTGGGATAACGAGGCTCCCCAAATCACTATCGAGCGAATGGATGAACCTGCGCATTGTCATGAGATTAATACCGAAGAAGTAGTGGAACAACCCTGGTTTCATGAAATCAAAAGGTATCTCCAGACTAGAGAATATCCCGAAGGAGCTTCCGTCAATGACAAAAAGTTCTTAAGGAGATTTGCGGCCAAGTTCTTCCTAAGCAATGACATCCTTTATAAACGCAACCATGATTGTGTTTTACTTCGTAATGTGGACAAAGCTGAAGCAGAGTTGATCATGACTGAGATACACAGTGGCACATTTGGCACCCACTTGAGCGGACATACGATGGCTAAGAAGATTCTAAGGGCAGGCTATTACTGATCTACCATGGAAGCTGATTTCCATCAACATTCCCGTACTTGTCACAAATGCCAAGTCTATGCCGACAAAATACATATTCCTCATGTTCCTCTCAACATTCTGACAGCTCCTTGGCCATTCGCAATGTAGGGCATTGACATGATTGGAGAGATCAAGCCCACGACATCCAATGGACATCGCTTCATCCTGGTCGCCATTGATTATTTTACCAAGTGGGTTGAAGCAGCTTCCTTTGCCTCTGTTACCAAGAATGTGGTCGCCCGCTTCATCAAGCAGAACCTCATATGCCGGTATGGTGTCCCCGACAGGATCATCACAGACAACGGTACAAACCTGAACAATACCATGATCACCGCTCTATGCAAACAGTTCAAGATTTATCATCACAATTCATCTCCCTATCGGCCGAAGATGAACGGTGTTGTTGAAGCTGCGAACAAAAACATCAAGAAGATCATCCAGAAAATGACAGTTACCTACAAGGACTGGCATGAGATGTTACCGTTTTCTCTGCATGGATATCGTACCACGGCACGTACTTCAACAGGGGCAACCCCATTTTCTTTGGTATATGACATGGAAGTTGTCCTACCCATGGAAGTTCAGATTCCTTCTTTAAGGATTATGAAGGACTCTGGTTTGAGTGAAGACGATTGGATTCAGACCCGACTTGACCAACTCAATTTGATCGATGAGAAGCGACTCACTGCTGTTTGCCATGGTCAGACGTACCAAAAACGGATGATCAAGGCTTTCAACAAGAAATTAAGACGTCAAGTATATCAAGTCGGAGATCTTGTAATCAAGCGGATCATCTTGCCGCCAAGTGATCCCAGGGGCAAATGGACTCCTACTTACGAAGGACCATTTGTAATCAAGAGCATATTTTCTGGTGGTGCAATGATTCTGACCACCATGGACGACGACGATTTGCCACACCCTGCGAACGCAGACATAGTCAAAAGATACAACGCATAAAATAACCTGACAAGTCGAAAACCCGAAAGGGCGACTTGGGCAAAAATGGGCATCCAGGTGAACCGAAAACCCGAAAGGGCGGTTCAGGCAAAAATTAGGGATAAAACAAAAAAATCTGTACACCCGGCAAGTTGAAAACCCGAAAGGGCGACTTGGGCAAAAAAGGGTTTCCCGGTGGATCGAAAACCCGAAAGGTCCATTCAGGCAAAAGTTAGGGAATTAAAGTGTATGACTATGTCTTGTCAGATCACTTTAAAGAACAATCTCTTCATCAACAAGCTCCGAGCTTATGATCGATCCAATCATCGGCGGACGAAGCATTGAATGGACAAGATATTCAGAGTTGTGAAGGCTATAACAGAATGGAATCCCATGGAATTGTTACACATAGCCATCTTTCTGTTGTATAAAATTTTCAATTTTTTACGACAACATCCTCTTACTAGGATGTCTGTCTCCTTTGTACAAAGATACTCATAAAAAGTTAATACAAACACTTTTCCAAATACATAAATTTGCTTTGTCTTCCTTTTGCTTTTTACACTTATGTTTTCTTTGAGAAACGTCCAATGTTTTGTTAAATAGGCATATGCATTTGAACATAATCATTTTCTTACAAATCAAGAAAGATGATTGATGATAGGTTGAAGGTACAAATAGATATCTTGATGCCCTTTCAGAAGAAATCCCCAGCGGAATTAAACTCCAAACTCCTCAACAAGGTTAAAATCCAGAACTTAATTCCCCAAACAGAGTTAAACTTCAGGATCCTCAGCAGAACAAAAGCTTTCTCAAAACTGATTTCCCCAGCTAAGAGAGCCTTCCAGAACTTAATTCCCCTCAGAGTTAAGTTTCAGTATCCCTAGTAGAGCCCTAAAAATCTGAAAATCCTATCCCCAATGAAGTCAAAGCTGTTAAACCCCAGCGGAGCTAAAACTTACAACTATTGATCCCCAGCGGAACCAGATTAGTGAACATTCTCCCCACAGAGATACTTCCCATCAGATTGAAGATTCTCAGTCTTACTTCTCCAGCATAAGTCAACCAGGATTTCTCACCCCCAATAATCAAAGGATTTTCAATCCCCAGCTTCGGTTATGGGTTTATTTCCCCAACATTTGTCAAGGATTTATTCTCCGAAGCAAAATTACATTTCAAGTTGAAAGGTCGTTCAAAATTTCCTTCATCACCTACTGGAAGTTACGATCATCATCAAAAATTCCTTCATCACCTGCTGGAATTCAAGGTCGTTCAAAATTTCCTTCATCACCTACTGGAAGTTACAACCACAAACAAGATAACGGACAACTAAAGCTCATAAAAATATGTTTCTCTCAAGAATGAAGACTCTCATCCTTGAAACCTCAGAAGATTGGTATACTCCCAATTTCTGACCCTTAACAGAATGAAGACTCTCATCCTTGAAACCTCAGAAGATTGGTATACTCCCAATTTATGACCCTTAACAGAATGAAGACTCTCATCCTTGAAACCTCAGAAGATTGGTATACTCCCAATTTCTGACCCTTAACGGAATGAAGACTCTCATCCTTGAAACCTCAGAAGATTGGTATGCTCCCAATTTCTGACCCTTAACAGAATGAAGACTCTTATCCTTGAAACCTCAGAAGATTGGTATGCTCCCAATTTCTGACCCTTAACAGAATGAAAACTCTCATCCTTGAAACCTCAGAAGATTGGTATGCTCCCAATTTCTGACCCTTAACAGAATGAAGACTCTCATCCTTGAAACCTCAGAAGATTGGTATACTCCCAATTTCTGACCCTTAACAGAATGAAGACTCTCGTCCTTAAAACCCCAGTAGATTGGCATACAACCCAAGCTCCTGATATTCCCAACAGAATGAAGATTCTCATTCTCAAAGTGGCATACAACCTGAATTCCTGATATTCCCAACAGAATGAAGATTCTCATTCTCAAAGTGGCATACAACCTGAATTCCTGATATTCCCAACAGAATGAAGATTCTCATTCTCAAAGTGGCATACAACCCAAGCTCCTGATATTCCCAACAGAATGAAGATTCTCATTCTCAAAGTGGCATACAACCCAAATTCCTGATTCCCCAACAGCGGACCCAGGATTTCTCATTTCCGATGATCAAAAGATTCTTGCAATCCCCTGCAGCAGTCAAGGATTTACTTTCCCCGACAGCAGTCAAAGATTTCATTATCCAGAATTCATCTATCCTCAGCAAGACAGCTACTCAGCTTACATGCGCATTCATTACATTCATATATCATAAACATTGATATAACATATATATTGCATCATACATTTCATGCAACATAACTTTGTGTTTCAGCTAATATTTTACCCTTTTCAGGATAAGATTAATAAGCTTCAACTTCGACTTCTGAAAACAGTTTATGGATTCTCCGAACACGGATGTTAATCTATCGCTTGTTCAGACTCAACTTTTGAAAACAGTTTATGGACGCTTCCCAACATGGATGCTAATCTATCGCTTATTCAACTTCAAGACTTTTGAAAACAGTTTACGGGTTCTCCAGATACGGATGTTAACCTATCGCTTGTTCAGATCCAAGACTTCTGAAAATAGTTTACGGATTCTCCAAACACGGATGTCAATCTATTGCTTATTCATACCCCCAGTCCAGAGATATTCCAAACATGGACACCTTTCTGATACTCATTTCTTTCACCTACAACATACATTCCAGATGGAATCTTTAATCCCATCCCCCGACAAGATTCTGTCACATCTCCAAATGGCATCTTTAAGCCCATTCCCTCAACTACGCTTGGACGAGTGCAAATTTTTTGGGCACTCTAGTGTCCAATCTCCTTTTACCCTCAAGTCGCAAAAGGCAAACCTGCCAATCTAACTCTTTAGGTTCAAGAAGATTGAACAGGGGCAACTGTTGTACCTGATAACACGAATTTATATAACATATTTGGCTTAATTTTCATAGATAATATTAGTATTTTTATTCATTTATTCTATTTTATTTTTGTATTACGTTGGTATTTCTTTTGTTTCAGGTATTTGTATTAAATAAAAGATCAATTGAGCATAGAAACAAAATTGAGGGAAAATCGGATTAAAAAGCCAAAGAAATGAAGCAAAAGGGGTGATATAGCAAAAAGGAGGAGTTAAGAAGAAAGAAATAATTATACAAAGAAAAAGACTAAGCCCAGAAGAGCAAAAGCCCAGCAGAAGTTCAGTCCACAAGGTGTTACGACCGTAACAGCCTTGTGACGACCGTAACACGCTAATAGCCTTGTGACGACCGTAACAGACCTGTGACGACCGTAACGTGCTATATTTCAACTTCCTCACGTCATGGAGACGTGTCCCATGTTCTCCCATGATTCTGGTAGTTATTCCCATGTTCTCCCATGATTCTGGTAGTTATTCCCATGATCTCCACTAGCCTTCGTACAACATGGAAACGGGAAGTTACAAATGAAGCCTATAAATACAAGTTCAACCTTCAGAGCAAGGGTCGGCAATTTTACCGAACAACCGTTATTTAGTCTTTCTTTATTTTTCTGTTTTCTTATTTTCTTTTCAGTTTTGTATTTCTACCATACTTTTCTAGTTCAGTTTCTTTCTTTAGTTTTTATTTTAGTTTAAGTTTCTATAATTTCCACTGATCTAACCTTACGTTAGACCTAGTGCTTTTTTTTATTTCTTGTCGTAATTTTTCTTTTCAATTTAAGAAGTCTCCGAGCAGATCCAACCGACTTGTGGGGGAATGCTCGTTTATTTCGAAGAACAAGATTATTCAAGCATTATTATTTCCAGGTTCTAAATATAATTATTTTATTTTATTTAAGTATTGTTGCTTGGTATTTATTTATTTGATTATGGGAATGTTTAAATATATTGAACCTTATTATTTATGCATGTCCGAATTAATAAATATGTCCGGCTAAACCGTTTAGGTATCGGTAAGTAATAGTAGTAAGAGTAGGAATTAAATTGTTCATAAGTTAAAATACTAATTAACTTAATTTCTGGTTATGACTTTTTATAATTAAAACTACGCTTTTTGTTACGAAAGTAAGAAGAGTAAATAGGTTAGATCGAGACCACGAAAGTGTGAGGTTTTTAACCGGATAGCTAAAGTTAGGCATTTGATTTAAATACAGTGAAAGCGCTTTAAACCAAATTAGAATTAATTAAGTTTCCAAAAAAATACTTCTAAACACTTATAGGCTAGCGAAAGCAGGTATAGGGCTTTAGACGTATAATCCGAGATAAGACCATGAAAGTGTGAGTTGAGGGTTTTTTTAAACTAATAAATTCTACAGAACAATTAAGTTAACCATCTTTATACGCTTAAGTTCAATTTAAGCCACTTAGGTTCACTACTTTACGTACCGATATCCGTTTTATTTATATTTATATTCCTTAACCAATATTCTAAAAGAACTATTCGCCTTAGCTGTGTACCGTAACTTAGGATAACAATAGATCGATTTATAGTCTCTGTGGGTTCGATATCTTTTAAAACTACGCGATAGGACTGTGCACTTGCAGTCTCCCGATTAACAGACGATAAAGTCTTGCGATCAAGTTTTTGGCGCCGTTGCCGGGGACTATTTAAGTCGATATTGTAACTCTGGTGTTACACCGTATAGACTAAGGCACCTTTACTTTATTTACTATGTATAACCCAAATTTTTCCTACGCCCATTATCAGTATTTTGAGGAACCACAAGAATATAATAGATCCAACCTTGAAATACTGATGGAAGATTTCAATGCTTCACAAACCTACTCTTACCCAAATTACCTCCAAAACTACCAATCCCCACATTTTGAGGAACCACGAGAAACTTATAATTTCAACCAAACTTTTCCTCAACCCAATTCTCTCTATAATTACCACACCCAATATTTTGAAGAATCACCTGAACCATATAAATCTGATCTCGAAATATTAATGGAAAATTTTAATGAAACATCTAGGATGATAAAACACTTAAGGGAAACACAAAAGGAGACTTTAACTTACTTCCAAGACTCTGAAGAATCGCAAGATTTTAACTTCGAAACACCAATAGAGGATTCTGATGAGATGATAACCAACGCTAGGTTAGAGTCTATGATTGAGCATTTTGTAGAAACACAAACTGTCCAAAATGAAGAGGTAAGAAAACAAAGTCTTCAAAATAATGAAAACCTTAGCCAACTAACCGTTGAGGTTGAGTACCTCACGACTCACAACTTGGCCTTAGAAACTCAAATCTCCCAACTTGAACAAAACCTTCTAGGACCATTCCCCAAAGAAGATGTGGATGTTGAAACAACCATTATAGAAAAACTATTTGAAAATCTAGAGAGTGATGATGAGTTTGAAGAGAGTGATATTGCGGCCAAGGAAAGTTCTGACGAGAAAATAGTGGAGATTGAGACAGATTCACCAACGCTGTTCGAAAAGGAGGTTGTAAACGAGGTAGAGAAGGAAGCGCAAATTGTAATCCCAAATCACTACATCCCACTGATTTCTTTCCCGAAAATTTTTATGGAAACTCCGGTAGACTCCCAATTTAAAACGTATGTTGAGGTATTAAAAAATATCCACATTAATGTACCACTATTTGAAGTCTTGCCTAAAAAGCGAAAATTAGAGGACCATAAAATTAATGGTATAATTGCTGTTAAAAGGGTGAGGTTAACTTATGAGGCGATGGATGAAATCACTAAGCCCAAATTTGAAAAACTTATACTTATGATAGATCCAGAACCACTACCACAATTTCGAAAGAATAAACCACCCTACAGAAGAAAGAAAAGAAAAGGTGAGGGATATGTGAGATGGCTTGATAAGTGGCCATGGAAAATCAACCAGTAGTCGTCCTGGTTTCTAATTTTAAATTTTCTCTTCCATATTTTCATTTTTTCTATTTTATGTTAAATTTTATATTTAAGTCGATTATCGGTTGCACCCTTTCATCTGATGCGTTTGAACTATTTCCCCGTAATACCGATAATTATACTCAATTAAATAATTCACGTTAATATTTATAATTATAATTGAGTATTATTTTAATTATCGTATTTCCCCGTCTCGTATTAATATACTGAACTAATACTTCCCAATATTTATAGTATCAATCATAATGCATTATATACTAGTATTATATATATATACTATTAATTAAAATTCTAGATATATATATATATATATATATATATATATATATATATATATATATATATATATATATATATATATATATATATATATATATATATATATATATATATATATATATATATATATATATATATATATATATATATATATATATATATATATATATATATATATATATATATATATACACAGTATGTAGTATGTATGCATGTGAGCTGAAATACAATTCCTTGTTCCTTATTCTGCCTAAATTCAAATCGCTGCCCAAGACGGTCGCCTCAAGTCCCCACACCATGCTCTGGAATATATCTGCACTAGTTTGAAAATAAATACTGGACGCAATAATGCTTTGTAATGTATCTGTAGTAAGAAAGAAATGTCACAAAACAGAAACAGCTATGTTCTGCTAAAAGTTACAAAATTTGTAGCTGTTACGACCATAACAAAGCCCTTACGATCGTCACACGCCTTTTAGCGTGTTACGAACGTCATGCCCGTGTTACGACCTTAACACGGGTTATATCAGTAACCCCTATAGCAGACAGAATCTCTTCTTCTTCCACTACCTCCATAACCGTCCCACTACGTCCATAACCCCCGCCTCAGCTCGTGTTTCTCCAAATGCATGTTGTCTTTTCTGCTCCCTTGACTGACTGTTTGTTTCGTCCTTTTCTTCTTTTCATTTTCCCACATTACTCCCATTCAACTCTTATTTACTCTTCCATCAAAATATTCTTCTTATTCATCTTCCACCATAATTCTTATTCAAACTTTCCCTCTTCATTTCCCAACACATTATTATTATAATAATTCCTCTTCAATCTTAACCCTCTATAAACACTCTTTTACATTTCTTCTCATTTCACGTCCCTTCCATCTAATTCTCATATACTTTCTCTCATCCATTTCATTTTCTACCATTCTATCCTTCATTTCATACTCTTCCATGGCTCCACGAAACACTCAACGTCAAGTGAGGCCAGACCGACCACCAGCCGACCTATCCACGATTATATTCTGAGAAGACGATGATGGCCAACAAAGAGGAAAGTACATGAAATTCTATTCCCGTTCGGTTGTCCCCACTAAATATGTGGACACCGATTGTTTGGATGCCTTGGGTAGGGCGGAAAGCATCACTTTTATGCTTACGAATACGAGTTTGTTAAATCTCTGTTTAAATCCTTCTCCGACCTTCGAACCGCTCGTGCTTGAGTTCCTCAGTTCATTCTCATACAATACGCCTCCTGACGATCCATTCACAACCGGTACCGCGAACTTCCGCATGTTTAATCAAGAATATTCAATTGATCAAGAAAGAGTCGCTGAACTTTTAGAATTCACTAGAGGTCCGACCTTTCATTGCAAACCTTTCGACCCCGAAGGCGATATTTCTTGGGATAAAGTTGGTTTTTCCCTTTGGGATGATCTAACCGGTCAACCCACGGAAAGTTGGCGAGATCTTTGCGCTTCGCATATTCATAATCCCGCTCTGAGGTACTTTCATCGAATTCTCGCAAACATCATTTTTGGGAGGACCAATAATCACAAGGTCAACCAAAATGAGATGTTTCTTATTTTCTGTGCCCTCAACGGTCAAGCTGTCAACGCCGCTCCCTTCATGCTTAGCCACTTTCACACATGCATAAATGCGGCCGGTACCAACCGATTTGTCTTCGGTGGAATCATCACATCTTTAGCATATGCTTTAGGCCTTTTCGACGAGCTTTTGTCCTTGGGACAATATATGATGCCGACCCAGACGCTAGATGTTATGTACTGCCGCGATTCACATCTGATTCCCAATATAATACTTCCATGTCCAAATCAGATTAATGTGCAAAATTTCCAAAATTGGCGTTTCAATTTGAATGCACCAGTCAAGCCGGCTGCACAACCAGATAATGATCATCCTCCGGCTACTCTAGAAGCAATGTATGCTACGATTCTACAACAAGATCAACGTTTCCAAGCAATGGAAGTCGTTCAAAATGAAACACTGCGCCTAGTTCGAGAAATGCAACGCGACCAACACGACTACGCACATTGGAATAACCGCAATTACGAAGCGATATCAAATCAAATGGAGGATTTTAACGAGTCCATACATGCCTTAAACCTTAGAATCGATGGATTGCATGATTACGACTCTGATAAACATAGAAGACAACGAAATAAAAATAGAGGAGCAAGAGGACAAAATTCTCCAAGCGACGAGTGATCACCCTTTTCTTTTCTGATTTCTCCTGGTACTATCGCATTGAGGACAATGCTTACTTTAAGTTTAGGGGAGTCAGAACATTTCTTACTTCGTTTTTATTATCTTTGCTCTATTTAGTATTCCCTTTTAGTTTCCTTTTTTTCCTATGTACTGCGAAATTTCCATTTAATAAAATACATGTTTATGAAATTTTAGCCTTTTATGTAAAATTCTCGTGCTTATTCGAATTCCTCCATATTCTTGAGCCATAACGAAAAAATTCAAACGTTATATTAACATATTCATCTAGTATTAAGGTTGCTTATTTTTATAAATAAGAACTCGAGCGCGACTAAAGCAAAATTATTATCATCATAACACTTCAATACCCCAACGTGTTAGATTGATTTAAGTACTTATTATACCAACACCTTAAGACTTAGTTTTAAAGTAATCCCGAGTAGTTTATAAAAGCAGTCAGCACCGCCTTGAACGACAAACTACGTGGAGAATCGATGAATATAAGTGTTTGATCAAGATTTTTAAAGAGAAATTTTTATTAGAAGATGCACTTATTAAGTTAGATGATCCTTACCAGATCATTTAATTCAACGATTGCAGAAACTATAAAATATTTATGCAAATAACCATTATGAATTGGTTCAGTGGTCTCTGGTGCTGAACTTGGTAGGGCGGACGACGGTCCGATCCCCCACAATTTGTAATTGGATAAAGGAGTACCAAATATAACTACCAGAACTCCAAGCTAGATTATAAAGATCAAAGTCACTAACCGGTTACTCCACTATGTGCGCGTAAGGTAAAGGGCTTAATGTGATTGCACCAGAATGAAAACGGGTGAAACGAAACGAAAGTATTAGGTCGAGTTATAATTCATGACTTAATTTGGTCTGCATAAATGACGGTATCTAGTGTCATTACGGTAATTTTGGTGTCGAAGTCTGAACTTGAGTTATCCAAACAAAAGAATTGACCTGCAACCAAATACGAATTGAATTGTGTTCTATATCTGTGTTTGACTTATGCTTAAGTAATTTTTCATTTTTAATTTTTGCTTGAGGACAAGCAAAGGTTTAAGTATAGGGGTGTTGATAACACGAATTTATATAACATATTTGGCTTAATTTTCATAGATAATATTAGTATTTTTATTCATTTATTCTATTTTATTTTTGTATTACGTTGGTATTTCTTTTGTTTCAGGTATTTGTATTAAATAAAAGATCAATTGAGCAAAGAAACAAAATTGAGGGAAAATCGGATTAAAAAGCCAAAGAAATGAAGCAAAAGGGGTGATATAGCAAAAAGGAGGAGTTAAGAAGAAAGAAATAATTATACAAAGAAAAAGACTAAGCCCAGAAGAGCAAAAGCCCAGCAGAAGTTCAGTCCACAAGGTGTTACGACCGTAACAGCCTTGTGACGACCGTAACACGCTAATAGCCTTGTGACGACCGTAACAGACCTGTGACGACCGTAACACGATATATTTCAACTTCCTCACGTCATGGAGATGTGTCCCATGTTCTCCCATGATTCTGGTAGTTAGTCCCATGTTCTCCCATGATTCTGGTAGTTATTCCCATGTTCTCCCATGATTCTGGTAGTTATTCCCATGATCTCCACTAGCCTTCGTACAACATGGAAACGGGAAGTTACAAATGAAGCCTATAAATACAAGTTCAACCTTCAGAGCAAGGGTCGGCAATTTTACCGAACAACCGTTATTTAGTCTTTCTTTATTTTTCTGTTTTCATATTTTCTTTTCAGTTTTGTATTTCTACCATACTTTTCTAGTTCAGTTTCTTTCTTTAGTTTTTATTTTAGTTTAAGTTTCTATAATTTTCACTGATCTAACCTTACGTTAGACCTAGTGCTTTTTTTTTTATTTCTTGTCGTAATTTTTCTTTTCAATTCAAGAAGTCTCCGAGCAGATCCAACCGACTTGTGGGGGAATGCTCATTTATTTCGAAGAACAAGATTATTCAAGCATTATTATTTCCAGGTTCTAAATATAATTATTTTATTTTATTTAAGTATTGTTGCTTGGTATTTATTTATTTGATTATGGGAATGTTTAAATATATTGAACCTTATTATTTATGCATGTCCGAATTAATAAATATGTCCGGCTAAACCGTTTAGGTATCGGTAAGTAATAGTAGTAAGAGTAGGAATTAAATTGTTCATAAGTTAAAATACTAATTAACTTAATTTCTGGTTATGACTTTTTATAATTAAAACTACGCTTTTTGTTACGAAAGTAAGAAGAGTAAATAGGTTAGATCGAGACCACGAAAGTGTGAGGTTTTTAACCGGATAGCTAAAGTTAGGCATTTGATTTAAATACAGTGAAAGCGTTTTAAACCAAATTAGAATTAATTAAGTTTCCAAAAAAATACTTCTAAACACTTATAGGCTAGCGAAAGCAGGTATAGGGCTTTAGACGTATAATCCGAGATAAGACCATGAAAGTGTGAGTTGAGAGTTTTTTTTAAACTAATAAATTCTACAGAACAATTAAGTTAACCATCTTTATACGCTTAAGTTCAATTTAAGCCACTTAGGTTCACTACTTTACGTACCGATATCCGTTTTATTTATATTTATATTACTTAACCAATATTCTAAAAGAACTATTCGCCTTAGCTGTGTACCGTAACTTAGGATAACAATAGATCGATTTATAGTCTCTGTGGGTTCGATATCTTTTAAAACTACGCGATAGGACTGTGCACTTGCAGTCTCCCGATTAACAGACGATAAAGTCTTGCGATCAAGTTTTTGCAATCAGTACCCCCAAATTTGCCCTCCCTTTTCATCAACATTTTCTCATCATAAGACTCTTGGAACTCAAGATCAAGTTAGGGTTTGCTCTGCTCAAGACCCCTCCTTGCATTGTTGACCCAAATTAAGGTTTGAGTTTGCACAAGGATGTTTTGACCTAAAAAGCCCAAAGTTACTTTCATGCTTCATGTTGGACTCACAAGTTTATCCATACCAAGTTTCAAGCCTTGATTCCAATCTTTGCCCAGTCAATTGGACAGTTGACCTAGAAATCAGCTGTATTGGGGAAAAAATCAACTGTGGCCAATTGATAGTCAAACTTCATGAAATTTGACCCACATCAACATTATGAACTCATATGAACCATTTGGTCAAGTTTGGATCACAATTCCATAAGAAATTTGATCAGATCACCAAAAGGGCAAAATGGTCATTTTTAGGGTTTTGACTGCACAAAGGCAATTTTTGACTGTTTGACTTAACCAATGTCAAACCAAGCTCATATATGGACTCAAGGACTCAATGGCATTGTCTTGACCCATTCAACAAGTTCAAAAGATCTCAAATGCATAGGATTGACAGATGAATTTTGCAGTCAACTGATCAAAATTTGACTGTATACTGAAAAGTCAAACTTTGACTTTTTAGTCAAAATCAAGTGCCAAGATTCATTTTTTATCAATACATGTCAAATTATGAAACTTTTTCATCAAGAAACCCAAAATTGCAAATTAGGGTTTAAAATGAAAAAATTTCATAACTTAGAAATTTTCTAAGTTATAAACTTTTCTTATTTTTTCCTAACTTTGTCCCATTTTTTCACCAAGATTCAAATGGATTTAAACAAAACTTGAAACATGAAAGTTATAGTCCATTGCAAAATCTACAACTTTGATTCACAAAGTTTTCTCAAAGGAAGCTTGTATCTCAAGTTATGATTTTTGGAATAAGGGTACAAAACACTTTTAACTTAGAAGAAATTTGACCTATTCTAGGTAGGATTTTTGTCCAACTTCTTGGCCATTTTTCACATGGTTCCACTTGGAGTTTCAATTTGCATTACAAATATGGATTATAGTACACATTCCAAGCTTTCCAAATTGTCCAAGAACTTCTCAAACACCCTTGTGGTTAGAGAGAATCGAAGTTGCAAAGTTGGCTAAAACTTACTTTTGTTCATGGCCAAGGCTTGTGCATAACAATTGCATTTTTCAAATCAGCATGGTTTATGTTAGCTTGCAGGCCTCTAAACCTCTTCAAACTCAATAATTTAATGCCTAACCATTGTGTTAAGGTGTTATTTCATCCCTTTGGGCATTGCACATAAAATTAACCTTTAATTGGAAAAAGCAAAATTGCCATTTTGATAAAGTGATACTTTATGTCAATACATGATCTTAGGGCATAGGGGGGCCATATCTCTGAAGCCAAATCAAATCTATATTTCAAGTCTCAAGGGAAAGATATGCAGCATACATTAGGGATGGTACAGGCCTGCATTGTAACTTACACTTTCTTACTTATAGTTGAAGAAACATTGCAAAACAACTCCAACTTTCACTTCCTGCAAACTAGAGCTTAAGCAAACCTTGTATACATCTTCCACACATCCCAACTGACCTGAAACACGACTCAACCACCCCTCATACCTCCTCATACACCAAAACACCACCTTGCTGCAGAAACAGGGCATCCCCTGCAACTTGAGTTCCATAATCAATTCCACTCGTGCGCTTTGGCTAAAAACCTTTCAAACACATTCCATATCATCCACTGAAATTATCCCAAGCCCTAAACATAAGCTGTAACTCCCCTAACCTCAGTTGCCATTTTCATTTTTCAGTTGTGCAGGTGAACTTCCATAGCACGATACAGAGTGATTCAAACCAAGCTAGGTGTTGGAGAAGCTTCCTTGGACTTCAGGCAAGCTATACAGAAGCTTAAACTCCATTGAAGTTGGCCACATTGCTGTATACGATTCAAGCTGAAACAGGTAAAACCATGGACTTCTATCTCTCAATCTAGGAAGAGTTAAGCTTAGGTTTGTGAATGAAACATGTCCTACTCATAGCCCTGAAGCCATACATATGATCACTTTTCATTTATATTAAGCATGCTGTGAGAATTTTAACCATGAAAATTGAAGAAAAACTAGGTCAGAAATTGGGGGTGAAGAAATTCTCCCTGGTTTCTTAGAGTTAGGTCAAGTTTTTTACATGTTTGGAATCTTGGTTTGATGCTCTACATTATTTGTGTTATGAGTTTTTGCTAAAAATCAAGGAATCAAGAGATAGCAGGTGTAGAAGGAAGCGCGCGTTTTCTTGTTCAAACATGTGCTGGAGGTTGAAGACAGAGTTGACTTGGGCTGGGCCTGAGTCAACTTGCTTTTTGCACCCCTTTTTTCCATTTGCACCCCCTGGCCCATTGTGTGAAATATTTGATATTTTTGTATTTTTCTTTTTCATTCTGACTTGATATTTTTTGCCCAAACATAAAAAACACCAAAAATATTTTTCCACATTTTTTTACATTTATTTGGCATTTATTTACTTTATTGAACATATACATGTAAATAATATAAAACCTTTTTTATTTAAAACCCTAAAAAATAATACAAAAATATTCATTTTTTAGTTATTATTTTTTATTTACATTTTGAAAACATTTTCTAAAATATACATTTTTTGTAAATAATTAATATTTTATTTTTTGTACATATTTAGCATATTAAATATATATAATATATACTTATACATATTTTATTAAATATTTAGGGCAAAAATACAAAAATAATACCTTTTATTTTTTATTTAATATTTGACACCAAAAATACTTTTTTCTACAATATACTTCTTTTTTATTAGTTTTGTATAAATTAATATACCTTGTACATAATTAATAAATAAATACTATTTATTCAAAAATTAGGGTTTTGCCCTAAACAACAAAAATAATTAAAAATATGATTTTTTTTCATTTTGTTTATACTTCAAACATGAAAATCTTTTACATACATAAAAAAATCCTTTTTTGCATAATACATTGCATTTTGATATTTATTTACATTGTATTTATTTAAATGTTAAACATTTGTATATTCGATATGGTTGTAATAATTTAGGTTTTATTTCCTTGTCAAATATCCCCCAAATTCAAACTTGTATCCCCATCCCCATAATCATGTTGTAATAATTTAGGACTTTAAATTCTCGCACATTTAAATGTTTCCAAATTATGCCATGATAGACTTAGGGTTTGTATGCAAATCAAATCAACAAATAGCTTGACTTAATCCAAGATAAAAATGCATGAAAAAAACAAACAATGCACACTTGCACCCCTAGGGTTACATCCACTTGTTGCCTTCAAAAATGAGCCATGTTTGCATGTCAAGTACTTTGGAAAAACAAAACAAAACAAAAACAAACAAAATGATCATAGTCCCTCGATAACGCTATCTTGTTGCCTAAACAAAATGATCATAGTCCCTCAAGAAAATTGCCTAAATACTTGACACTATTGCATTCATGGTCTAAACGATGACCCGCGCCCGTCCCGTTAACATCCTAACACAAGGTTGTTCACCAAATACAATGGTGAAACAACACTGTTAAAAGGGTTTAAACATGAGAAAGATCTTTGAGAAATTTAGAGTAGATAGCTCTTAGTTACTTGATCAAACTTGCAAAACACACTTGCCATTTTCAAACACATTTCACAAACACAATTTCCAAAACAACTTTCAAAACATTGAAACATCTTTTCAAAAAGACAAACACCTTTGTAAAACATTCGAGTAAAGAATTGTTATAATGGTTGCCTAGACAAGGCATCTTTTTCAAAACATTTTCAAAACCACACACAAAGCACCATTTCAAACAATTGAAAAGAAAAGGCAAGTGATCTAAGCAAGTAACTAAGAGCCCATGGATAACCATGGATGGAAAGGGTGCTAATACCTTCCCTTTCTATAATCTACTCCCCGAACCCAAGAAAACATCTCAAAGGTCTTTCCTGTGCTTTTTGACCTTTCCTTAGGATAAAATAAAAAGTCGGTGGCGACTCTTGCTAAACCGAAACATTTGCGAACACAAACGCAAAACCTCAAGTCAGTTCTCCCACCGTATCACAATCACCTACTCTGGGAGCTAGCAATCCAGGAAGGAAGTCCACTATCAGTAGTATTAGATCAAAGCTAAACTCCCTCGTTTATAACTTATCGCCTAATCCCTACTCAATGCTACTTCTACCTAGGTACTTCATAGATATGAAAAATATCCATCCCACTTCCAACCACCGCAGTGATAAAATACCTATCCCAGTCACATAGGATGTTGTTGTACCCCAAAATTTTCGCTCCCTCTTCTTCAAGATATTCTCCTAAGATTCTCAAATGTTCAAGGTTGCTCAAGAATTGATCAGACAAATTCTCCTCCTAAGCAATGGACTTACAACTAGGGTTTTATTTTTCTCAAGGAAGTTTAGGTTTCTAAGGACTCAAGTTGTTTCCATGGTTCTTTATATGTCTCTAATAATGCTCATACTAAGTTTCATGCCTTACATCACAAGTTTGCTTAGTCAATGGCTCAGATGACTGAAAATTAACTATATTGGATAAAAAGTCAATTGTGGTCAACATATAGTTAAACTTCAAAAAAATTGGTTAACATCAAGATTTTAAAGTCATATTCATCATTTGATCAAGGATTGGTCATGATTCATCAAGGAAACTCTCAAATCATCAAAAGTCAAAAGTTGTCAAATTGGGGTTTTCCTTAGGAGAAGTCAACTAAACTTTGACCAAGCATAAATTTCACATGTTTCATCAATTTTTCCTAAACCAAAGCTTATTTTGAAGGAAATTCAATTCTCTACAACTTTGTCTCTATAAGATCAAGTCCAAAAAATGCTTCATTTGAGATATATGGGCCAATACATTATAGGTCATTTCAAAAGTTAATAAAAAGACACTTTTTGTCAAGGCAGCTTACATTAAGATGAAATATCCAAATGCAAAAATGATCAACATATAGATTGCATAAGACATCTTGATATTTCCAAAAAGTCCAATATGGCCTTCAAAAGGTAAAAATTGAGAGAGTTATGACCAGTGCAAGTTGGAAAATTTTGAGCAAATGCATGAAGTTCAAATTGAGCAAATTTGAATCTTTGGGCTATTGGGCTATTATTTCAGAGTCCAAACGTGTTTTATACTTCATATACACCTCGGATCTTGCTCATGTTACCTGTGATCTATTTTATTTTAATTATTTTGATTTTATTCATTATTAATTCAAAATAAGTAAAATAAAATACAAGGCTTATTAACAAAGGTCCAAGCCCATGATATATTGACCTAATTCATGCTATATATTCTGCATTCTTCAGACAAACAAACCATGAACCCTTATACAAATAAGCTTGCCCAAAATTCTCAAATTTTTTCAAGAAACCTAAAACAATTTAAAACCCTACTTACAGTGTCTTTCACTACAAAGTAACCATCATATTCATTCCCAAGAAGGTCAGAGGGTAAGATGAGATTGTTTGCGAAGATCTAAAGGGCTCGGAACACCCATGCATGCATCATCTTCCTCTCTTTATTACATAAATTCATATTTTAATTTTCTTGTTGTTTTGATTGAAACTAATGCCATTTATGTGTTTATGAGGTTTAAAAGGGAAGGAAAAACCCATTGAGGAGGTCCCATGCTAGCCAAATCATGAACCATCATATTTGTACAAACCCGTGTTTATTTCACCATAGTTCAAAATCTAGCGTGATTCACTCTAAAAGAACCATCCCATTGGATTCGTTGGGTCTAATTTAGGGGGGTAGAGTCCCCTGGATCTCTAATGTGGTTTGTTTTGTAGGAACAAGAAATTGATTCACCAGAGAAGACGACCGGAGCTAGGGCTCCAACATCTCTCCAGTCTAGGAGTTTTGTTTAACATTTGTTTTAATTGTTTGATTAAAGATATCAGATGTATTACTGCCCCAATGGTTGAAGTGCATGCAATAAGTCACTTTTATACCCATACGCGGGTTCGATCTTTGCGCGTCCCAATATTTTTTTTCATGTTTTCTAATTCCTGCAGATCAAGTGTGATATGTCCAGCGGATCTACCATGCGCCCTCAACTCTCAGCCATCATATCTCATCATCCTTAAGATCAAGCGCTTCAAACGCTTCCCTATAATACACCCCTTGAGCTGCATCATACTGGATCTAGCGGACTAAACTTATTGGGTCCTGGATTTCTTGTTATTCACACCCTCCGGTTTGCTTTTATTTAGGCCCAATCTCTATCCTTTTTTTATTTACTTTTTTTACATAATTATTTTTAGTTTAATTAATTAAAATTAATTTAGACTTTTAGGGTTTTTTAATCATTCTCTAATTAACTTAACAAATCAATTTTTTTTAATAATTAAATTAATTTCTTTTCTAATCAAAATTAATTAAAGGTTTTTTAGGTTTTATTTTAATTAATAAACTTCTTTCTTAATCAACATTAATTAGGTTCTTAGGTTAATCATTGAAACTGTTTTATCAAAAAATCGTCAAAAAACAATTTCTTTTTCTTAAGTCTTATCATTAGCGTAGACTTCTTTTCCTGCGTTTTTTGATGATTATTGTAACTGCTCACACTTTGTAATAGTAATTAGGATTTTTACTTTCTGCATTTTATTATTTTTGTATCTACCCAAAAGCCTTGTAATAGTCTAGGTTTTATTTTCTGCTTTTATTTTCCGCATATATACAGCTTCATTATTCTTACTATTATTGTTAGTAATTAGGATTGTATGGAAAGATTAAAAGCCAACGGTAGCAAACCCTAATACAAGATAAAACATTCTCGAATCACAACACACTTTTCACACTTGCACCTCTCGGGTAACCTCCCTTGTTTCCTTTTAGAAAACAATCATGTCCCTAGAACGTGGGGACGCTTTAGCATAGTCCCTCGAAATCAAAGATCGTACTCCCTCGATGACCCTTTCAATGTTGCCTTCGATAAATGATCTAGTCCCTTACGAAATTTCTAAAGCATCCCTACCAGTTTCCTTCTATGACTGTACGATGACCCGCGCCTGTCCCTTCACATCCAACGATAGGACTTCCTACTAACTAATGGTAGGATAGCACTATCTAAAGGAGTAGGAAAAGAACAATAAATACTTTGAGTAGGTAGATCGCTCGTAATCGTTTGCTCAGAAACATTTCAAAACAAAAACATATTTTCACAAACATTTTCTCAAAATATTTTCAACAAACACTTTGTACGCATTCTCGAGGAATGATACAAGAATCATTACAAAGTTGCTTTACTATTGGCATTTTTAAAATATTTCAAAACACACAACACAAAGCATTTTGAAAAAGTGAGCTAGCGATTAAGAGCCTGTAGATAACTACGAATGAAAAGGGTGCTAACATCTTCCCTTTTCATAACCTACCCCCCGAACTCAATAATCTCAAGGTCTTTACTGTTCTTTTCATCCTTTCCTTATTGAATAAAAGAAAAGTTGGTTGCGACTCTTATTATCCGCAACATTTGCGATAAAACGCAAAACAAAGTCAGTTCTCCCACCATCTTAAAACTGTCTATAAAACAACTAAAATTAGAAGATCGTTATTCTATTACAATAACTTAAACTGTTGCTTAAAAGCTTCGAGTGAGAACAACACTCAACTCATTTCCTAAAGGCTTTTGAGTGAGGTCAATAACTTGACTAACAATCATACAGCAATCAGTCGACCACATAGTATCAGAAGATACATGGGTGACTTAGAAACTACACAAGAGACTCTCAAAACCTAAGACTTATGCTTCCCCTAATTTTACAATTGTTGAAAAATTATATTACATTAGGTTAGAATTGTCCTTTAAATACACCTTTGCAGTCCATGAGCTTTGATATTCTGAGTCCAAAGTTTCTTGATCCACAAGCTGAGTGATGCACCTTTTTTGCAGCCAATCTCCTTAAATCTTGGAACAAACCAATACATAGTTTCCTAATTCATCTTCAAGGACCAAATTAGTATCTTCTGTACAGCTGGATATGTAATTTGTTCCAAAACAAATCTTCAATGAAGATGTGAAAAACACAAGAAGGGGGGTTGAATTGAAAAACTTGAAATTAACAGTTCAATGACACAATATTTTTATCCTGGTTCGTTTGATCTCAAACTACTCCAGTCCACCCGTCAAGGTGATTTCGTCTCTCTCCAACGAGGTCTTAATTCACTAATCTCAACAAGATTACAAAAGCTACTTTAACAACTGTTAAAGTCTTCTTGAGTACAACCACAGTCCGGTTAATCTCAAGGGACACTTTTTCAATATAATTATACAAGATGTGTGTTGTTGTTTTTCTAACAAAAACTGTTTATCACAACTATGATAAATTACACAGGATTATAGCTTGGAAATATAAATGAAATTGCTTGCAGCTTTGAATATACGTGAGTGGTAATATGGCAAAATCCATTGTTGATTTTGAAAGATGACTTTGTTTATATAGGCAGTGGAATGACATTAATCATAAAGCATGTTTAATGTCATTAACACACTTTCCTTTTGGAGAAGATCTTGTCTGAAAGAAGCCGTTGGAATTGATGATGTCTTGAATGATCAGTATGCTTCAGAATCTTATCTCCTTACTTGCTGATGACCCTTCAGAATACTGATGACTTGGATTGGTATGTTCTTGTTCAGAATCAGAGTTTACTTTGATTAAGCGCAGGTTCTGGTCATCAATCTTCAACGCATGTTCTGATTGTTTAAGCGTATAGCTCTTATGGCTTATCTTCTGATGCTGATATGATCAGAACTTCTGCATACATCAAACATAATTTTTAAGGTGCATATTTGTTCTTTGTATTTTATTATTTATTATTTGTATTTGTTATCATCAAAACTCTAACCAAGGGTTGTAGAATCAAACTATGTTCTAACAATCTCCCCCCTTTTTGATGATGACAAAAACTAGATTTTTCAATTAAAAATAAAGAATAAAAGGTTTAGAAGAAACTCCCCCTGAGTTTATTACTTCCCTTATGATCCTTGGGCATCAGAGTTTAACTGCATCTTTCATCATAGTTTATACCTGTTCAAGCTTTTCAGAAGATAGAGGTTAAGTAGTCCAGAATGTTTGAGACTTCTGTCTTAGTAAACCGTTATTGAAAATATCTTACTTTCTCCCCCTTTTTATCAGTTATCAAAAAGGCAATATAATCAGAGCCAAAATAGTTGAATTATATTAAAAACAAGAAGCAATGATAAGTTCCAGAACAGAAGTGGTAAAAAATTAAGCGTTACAAATAAACAGATTTAAAACAGAAAAGAATCTAAGAAGGGGGAGGAAGACATGTGAACAAAGATTCCAGCAAGCCCTTGATCTGGGTATTATGTTCTTCTTGTTTTCCCAAGATGCTTTTAATCTCTTTGTTTGTGTCCTCCTGCTTATCCAACCTTGCCTATATAAAAGCATTTGCTCTCTTCAACTCTTCCAGAGTTTGCATGACTGAGGAAGGAGCTGGAGATTCTTCAGTAGTTGGACGCTTCTCAGAGTATTCTGCAGCTTGTTCACAGTGAACCATTTCCTCTGCTGTGATCATCTCTTCTGGAGCAGCAGTCAGGGAGAGACTTTCTGATTCTGGTCGAACTTCATCTGAGGGATGATGCTCTGACCAGGGAGCATTATCCAGAGGAAGAATATCTTTCTTGAGCAGATGGCTCAGAACTTAGTCTTCAAAAGCCTTTAGCTTAGCATTGAAGTTTCATTGAACCTGTTCATAACTCCGTTCCTTTAGTTTTAGTGTTTCAAAACTCACCCAGTTTCTGAATTTTGTCCATATATAATCAGAGGCAGCAGGATTAGTCATCTCTTGACTAGCATTCCTCAAAGAATTTATCCATTCCTGTATCCCTGTTTCAAAAATCAACAAATTTGTACCAACATCTGATGTGGTTTCAGTTGGTTTGGGTTTGGGAATGGCAGTTTTGTGAGAGATAGCAGCTAGTCTTTCCAGCACAATTGGATCAATGACAAGTATTACGTTGTCAGCTGGATTTCTATTGGATGAAGGAGTGGGAGAGTCAGGTATGATGATTGGACTGGTAGGGGAGTTTGGTGGTGTGGATTCCATAGAAGATGGAACTTTTGGAATGTCTTGGATGGTGAGAGGCATGCGAATGGCAAGTGGTTCAGTGATTCCAGGTATTGGGATTGTATCAGAATCTGAATGAGGTTCTTCAGATTGGTTTTTTGAACCATGGTGATGTTCCGGTTCATGGATATCAGAGGATTGATTCTCAGAAGGTTGAGCTTCTGGTTATTTTTGTTCAGGTTGAGGTGATGGTGGGTGAGGAATATCTTGTTATGGAGAGAGAGGTTATGGAATATCTGGTGTGGTATCAAAGTTTGGATTATCAGGGAGTTGAGAATTTGGATTTTATGGTACGGGAGCTGAAAAGTCTTGGTCAAATGAATCAATATCAGACAGAACTTTGGCAAGTTCTGGTTGAGTTTGTTCAGGGTTTTGATTATGAGAAAGGGAGTGAGTTTCATTCAGACCTAGAGTTTCTGATGGATCAAACCCTATGTCAAAGTCTTCAAATGTTTGTGGGGTTGGATGTTCTGGTTGAGTAGTTATGGTTTCAGATGTTGATAAATTAATTGATTCTAAAACAGTAATAGAGGAAGGATTACCTATCTTTTTGGCAGCTTTTAGAGTCCTCTGAGATGGTCCTTCTGCTGCAGCTTTCCTCCTCTTGGTCTTCTTCAAAACAACTTCTAGAGCATCCTGATGCAAGTCCTGGATATTGATTTCTGGTGCAGTACCATCTTCCTTACAAGCATCCATATATCTGACTATTATCTCTAGTTTGGTGTCAATCTTAGAGAAAAGAGGAAAATCATCCAGAGGAATTCTTCTTAAAGTGATGGTTGCAAAAGAAGTAACGTTAGATTCCTTCTTGATATTCTCAATGATTTTCATCTTCTTCAGATTTTTTGCGTTCAGAGGCTTCCCAGCAGTTGCTTCCAGTGAGCTGATTTCCTGAGCTTCAGTCAAATGCTCTTATCATCCTATTCTCTGTCAGAATATCTGATATGAGTCTGCCTAAGGGAATCCAGTCCCTCTTGGTACGTTCATCTTCTCTTGTTTCCTTCACACTAGTTCTAAGATGATTAAACAACAAGTGTGGAGGTTTACCTTAGTCTTCTTGGAAATGAAATAGGTCAAAAATTGTTGATCAATGTTTATATAATCAGGAGAGCTAGTTGGCCTCCTGTGGTTGATACACCCCAGAATAATTTTTGCCCAAATTCTGTGGTGATACTTCAGATCTCTGATTTTGCTGGAGGGAAGTCCAAGAGTAAATATTTCCCTTGCAATAGAGGCTACATCAGAGCATCTTTCAACCATGTCAATACATCTGACACCTCTACCATTGTAACCAATAAGCCTTGAAATTAGGTCTTTTGTAATGACAATTGTAAAATCAAGCTTCTCAAATAAGCTTTTGTTTTGATGAAGACAAACCATGGCTAACAAAGAAGGCAAAGATTTTGATCAAGCATCTAAGCATCTAAGGATAATATCTTCAATCAAAGCTCTCAACATCTTTAAAGGTATAATAATATTATCTACTTTGATCTTAAGATATAGATGCTCAAAAATGAAGAAGAAATGTTTAAGAATCATTACTCAAGCTTTTCAAAGATAAAATTTCACTTTTCATCTGCATGCAATCGATTTACATCTTAGTGCAATCAATTGCACTCTTCAAAATTCCAAATATTTTGCTTATGTTTCTTTATGCAATCGATTACATTGTTAGTGCAATCGATTGCACACTTAAAATTTTCAAAATGTTTGCTACTGACTTTGCATGCAATCGATTGCACTCTTAAAGTTTTTGAAATTATAGCTGTTGAAAACCTTGTGCAATCGATTACACCAAGGGTGCAATCGATTACACACTTCACGAATTTGAAAAATAACAGTTTTGTTCATGCCTTTTGACCATGCCTTTTCATTACATCTTTTCACTCAAACTTGGCATTTGTTCATGATACATTTCCAGATCTTCATGATGTTTCAAAAGGGTGTTATGAACATATAAATATTCAATTTCAAATCTAGATCTAACACCTTCTTTCATAAATATTTTTCTGAACTTTCAAAATAAAAACTCAAGCATTCTTTATTTTCATGCATAAGTTTTCTGCACATTTTCATACTTCAAACAGAAAACTTTGAGCAAATATATCTTGAGTCTTTGTACAATATTATTATTGAAAGGAGAAGATTATACATTGTCAAATCACTCTTAGTGATCAATATTACTCTACTCACTCAAACTCACAAATTGATATCTACTTACTTATTTTCCAGGATTGTTAGAATTAAGTTTAAGTGTTTTTGTTGAAATCTTGTCTTTCCAAGTTGTTGGATACAAGTGTAGTTACATTGAGAGGATTGTTCTGATAGGTAACTTAGTGAAAATCCAATAGGATTGTTCTTGGTTTGGTTGGTAGTTCATGTGTAAGTTTGCCACAATAAGGAAATCTCTTTCATGTTGAAAGGGGACTAGAGTACTCTCGGACTGTGAGGGGAACCAGGATATATCGCCCGTGTCTCTTTATTTTTCTGCATTTTTAAGCTTTCCTAAACTCACTTATAACCAGAAAAATAAGAACCATCATCACTAAAAACTAGAATTTTTAAAAGTACCTAATTCACCCCCCTCTTAGGCGCACTTCGTACTTACAATTGGTATCAGAGAAGGTTATAGGTAACCTGCTCCTACAAGATCCAGAATGGCTTCTGCAAATCATAATCCCGTTTTCAGAGATGGTGGTAGTAATAACAAGCCTCCTCTATTCTGTGGTGAATATTTTGACTTCTGGAAAATTCGCATGAAGGCGCATCTAGAAGCACAAGGATAAGAAATATGGGATGCCGTTGAAAATGGTCCATTTATCCCGATAACAGTAATCAATGGTGTTGGCTCATCAAAGCCTAAAACTGCATGGGACGATGATGATAAGAAGAAAGTTCTCTATGACAAAAAGGCAATAAACCTTCTTCAAGGTGCACTTAGCATGGACGAATTCTTCCGTGTCTCGGCATGCAAAATAGCAAAGGAAACATGGGATACCTTGGTACAAACTCATGAAGGAACAGTTGAAGTAAAAAGATCAAGACTAAATACCCTAAGTCAAGAATATGAACTATTTCGAATGCAGCCCGGAGAAACCATTCTTGACTTACAAAAGAGATTTGTGCACTTGACAAATCATCTAAGAGCTCTTGGTAAAACCTTGACGAATGATGAATTGAATCTGAAAGTGCTTAGGTCCTTAACTAGGGAATGGCAACCAAAGGTAACGACAGTTTCAGAAAAGAGAAGTCTCTCCAACATGACATCCGCAACTCTATTTGGAAAACTTCAAGAATACGAAGCGGAACTCGAAAGACTCGAAAAGCATGAAAATCAAGAGAAGAAATCCAAGAATATTGCTTTGAAGATAGACTCCAAGGAAGTTGAAAAGGAAAACAATCCAGAAGAAGATGAAAACTTCATGCTTCATGTTAAAAGGCTTGGTAAGTTCTTAGGTAGAAATGACAAACCTTTTTCTCATTCAAAAGGAAAGAAACATTTTCAGAAAAAGGAAGGCTCCACATCAACACGAGAAATCACATGTTATGAATGTGGTAAGCAAGGTCATATCAAGCCGGATTGTCCAAAACTCTCCAAGAAAAGTGGCTTCAAAAGCAAGAAGGGATTCAAGAACAAAGAGGCTTATGTCGCATGAGAGGACAGTGAAATAAGTTCCTCATCTGATTCCGATAGTGATGAAAGTGCAAATCTAGCATTGATGGCCTCACACCATTCCGATGATGAAAATAATGAGGTTAGTAATGAATTTTCTCTTTTTGATAGTGATGCACAAGGTTCTATAGATGAACTATTAAATGAATGCAAAATTCTGTATAAAAACATTTCATCACAAAAGAAACAAATTTCATCCTTAGAAGAAAAATATGTTTCAATGGAAAAAGATTTCAAAGAAGAAAAACAAAAATCAAGTGATGAACAAAAATAGAATTTTGTATGCAAAAATTGTGATTCACTCTCCAAATTATCCAATTAAAAAGAGTCATTTAAAGATATGAAAAAGGGAAAATTGGATTGGAAGGTGTTCTTAGCCAACAAAGATACTCCAATGATAAAAGTGGGCTTGGATATTCAAAGTTTTCAAAACCAAGTTCTAACAAAACTATCTTTGTTAAGGCAAGTGATCAATCTTCCAAAGAGAAAGTGAACAAACCTAAAATAGTTCGTCACTATCCGAAATAGAAAAGATTTTCTAAGAAGAAATCTTATCCTTCTAGATATAGAAGTAACTTTAAACCTACTTGTTTTTATTGTGGTATTAAAGGCCATACACCTAATGCTTGCTATGTTAGAAAATTCAGTGTGGCAAGTGGGCATTATGTATGGGTAAAGAAAGACACTAATTATGAAGGACCCAAAGCAACTTGGGTACCTAACAAAACCTATTTTTTTTTGCATGTATGCTTGAAGACCACATGCAATCTTTGGTATCTTGATAGTGGTTGTTCAAAGCATATGACAGGAGACATAAACCAATTTTCACATCTAGCGCTAAAGGTCAAGGGTTTTGTCACTTATGGAGACAATAATAAGGGAAGAATCCTAGGCAAAGGCAAAGTTGGTGCTCCACCTTTCACATCCATTGAAGATGTTCTTTATGTTGAAGAACTAAAGCACAATCTTCTAAGTATTAGCCAACTTTGTGACAAAGGCTTCAAAATCAAGTTCACCAAGGATGAATGTTTGATAGAAGATGAAGTCACTCATGAGGTTATACTTAAAGGTAAAAGAATCAATAATATATTTATGATTTCCCTTGATGATCCATCTTTGAAGGTTAAATGTCTCATGGCAAACAACGATGATTCATGGCTTTGGCACAAAATAATTGCTCATATTCATATGGAACACTTGAATAAATTAATCAAGCATGATCTTGTCATTGGATTGCCTAAGAGAAATTTCGTCAAAGATGGACTATGCGATGCTTGTCAAAAAGGGAAACAAACTAGATCAACTTTCAAATCTAAGAATGTGGTGTCCACTACAAGGCCACTACAATTGTTATATATGGATCTATTTGGTCCATCGAGAACAAGGAGTTTCAGAGGTAATGTATATGCTTTGGTTATTGTTGACGATTTCACTAGATATACTTGGACATTCTTTTTAGTGCAGAAAAGTGATGCATTCAAGGCATTCAAGAAGTATGCTAAACAAATTCAGAATGAGAAGTCTCTAACAATTGCCTCAATAAGAAGTGACCATGGCGGAGAATTCCAAAATGCTCTATTTGAAGAATTATGTGGAGAACATGGAATATCTCACAACTTCTCGGCACCAAGGACTCCATAACAAAATGGAGTGGTTGAAAGAAAGATTAGGTCTCTTGTGGAACTTGCTAGAATAATGCTTAGCGACTCAAACCTTCCAAAATACTTTTGGGCGGATGCGGTGAGCACGGAATGTTTTGTTAGCAATAGAGTTAACATTAGACCAATCTTAAAGAAAACTCCATATGAACTTTTCAAAGGGAGAAAACCAAACATTGCTTTCTTTCATATCTTTGGGTCCAAATGCTTTGTCCTAAACAATGACAAAGATAATTTGGGTAAGTTTGATGAGAAATCCGATGAAGGTATATTTCTTGGTTACTCACTCTCTAGTAAAGCATATAGAATATACAACAAAAGAACTTTGACTATTGAAGAATCTATGCATGTTTCTTTTGATGAATCTAAACCCTCCAAGGAGGATAATATTGTTTGTGATAATGATGATGAAATTTTAGAAGGTCCTCAAGAAAATTCTTCCAAGGATCAACCCATCCAACTAGAAGAATTACCTCAACAAGAATCGAATCTTAATGATCTACCAAAATAATGGAGAACTCATAGAGATCATCCTATTGATAAAGTGATTGGTGATATAAGTCAAGGCGTGTCTACAAGATTAAATCTCAAGGATTCTTTCCTAAACATGGCGTTTGTCTCTCAAATTGAACCTTCCAAAGTTGATGAAGCTTTAGGCGATGACCAATGGATCATAGCTATGCAAGAAGAATTGAATTAATTTGAAAGGAATCAAGTTTGGGAACTCGTTCCTAGGCCAAGCAACAAACACATTATTGGAACAAGATGGGTGTTCAAAAACAAACTTGACGAGAATGGAATAATTGTTCGTAACAAAGCAAGATTGGTAGCACAAGGCTATAATCAAGAAGAATGAATAGACTTTGAAGAAACTTTCACTCCAGTTGCAAGGTTAGAAGCTATTCGTCTCTTACTTGCCTATGCTTGTTCATTAAATTTTCAGCTTTTCCAAATGGACGTCAAAAGCGCATTCTTGAATGGATATATCACTGAAGAAGTATACGTTAAGCAACCCCCCAGTTTCGAAGACTTCAACAATCCATCTCATGTATATAAATTAAGAAAAGCTCTTTGTGGACTGAAACTGGCACCAAGGGCATGGTATGATCGTTTAAGCAACTTCTTATGCGAAAAAGGTTTCGAAAAAGGCAAAGTTGACAAGACTCTATTTATCAAGAAAATCAAAGGCGACACTTTGCTAGCACAAGTCTATGTTGATGACATCATCTTAGGTTCTTCAAATCAAGAAATGTGTGAAGAATTCTCATCAATGATGCAAGGAGAATTTGAAATGTCCATGATGGGTAAAATGAACTATTTTCTTGGACTTCAAATCAAACAACTTAAAGATGGCATCTTCATCAACCAATCCAAATATTGCAAGGAACTCTTGAAAAGGTTTGACATGGATAGCTGCAAGGAAATGTCTACACCTATGGGTTCTGGTTCTTATGTTGATCAAGATGAATCAGGTGTTTCCATCGATATCACTAAATATCGAGGTATGATTGGCTCTTTATTATATTTGACGGCAAGCCGTCCTGACATAATGTTTAGTGTTTGTCTCTGTGCCCGCTTTCAAGCTAACCCAAAGGAATCTCATCTCACGGCGGTAAAGAGGATCATGAAGTATCTCAAAGGGACAACAAATGTCGGATTGTGGTATCCTAAAGGTAGTGTCTGCAACTTAATTGGTTATTTTGACGCGGATTATGCAGGATGTAAAACAGATAGAAAGAGCACAAGTGTTGATTTTGAATTATATATATATATGGTTTGTTTTGCTAATGGAATGTTATGATTTTATTTGTATCAACGAATGAACAAACAACTCAGATGGTAAAGGGGAACATGTTAAGTGGAAAGGGTATGTGTTCGATACCTAGGTCGTGTATTATGTTTTTTTGTAACAATTATCTTGCAGATCCAGTGTGCTGTGTTTCAAACACTTCACATGCGCCTTCAAGTTCAAACCAATGGATGACAAGGAGATCAGATCCAATGCTCCAGGAGTATCACCTCATGAGGACCTTTAATGGCCAATAGCACGGGATCCTAACATAGGCTGGGCTTATTTTTATTTGGGCTAAACAAAAATCTAATTCACGAACCCTTTTACCCTTTACTATCCTGGCCCATTTTAGTATGTTCTCAATTAAAATTTTGTAAGTTAATTGATTAATTATTTTAACCCTTTTCTTAATTTAAAAAATAAATAGACTTAGTATTTTTCAAATTAAATTTCCTTCCATAGGTCAAAAACAAACAAAAAGATTTCATTTTTCTTAGGAATTTTAGACGTATTTTCAATTTGCGCGTTTACTTTTACTATTGCACTTTTGCATATTATTGTATCTACTTACTAGGATGTAATAGACTTAATTAGGACTATACTTTGCTGCTTTTTTTTAAATTTCCCCATTTTAGACTTGTAATAATCCCCCTTCCCCGAAGCCATGTAATAGTTAGGATTTTACATTTCCGCACTTTTAATTACTGCAAATTATAAACTATTTAGATGTATGCTAACTAGGATTTTATGGCAAGATAATGAAAAACAAAACGCTAGCAAACTTAACACAAGACTAAAATAACTGAAAACAACACAATTGCACATGCGCACCTCTAGGGTATCCCACTTTGGTTGCCTTCGGAAAACAGTCACAACTCTTCAAACGTGAGAGATTTTAGTGGCTACCCCCTGGTTTAAAAGATCATAAGTCCCTCGATGACCCTCTCGATGTTGCCTCGGTAAAAATGATCTTAAAACCCTAGGGTAGTTACTAAGGTTTCTTTCCCGGTTGCCTTTGTGACTATAAACATCCCTTCGATTTTCCCTCAAACATCCAACGATAGGGCTACCTACTCACTAATAGTAGGATAGCACACTCTAAAGGAAAAGAGGAAGAGAACAACCTTTCGAGTAAAAGTAGATAGTTCTTAGATGCTATGCTCAAAAAAATTTTACACATACACAAAACTTCTTTCAAAAGCATTTTAAAAAATGCTTTAATAACACTCTTGAGCACCGATACAAGAGTTATCATAAAGAAAATCGCCTTGCTATTGGAATTTTAAAAAATACTTTTCTAAAACACACAAAGCACAAAGTATTTTCAAAATGAGCTAAGCATCTAAGAGCCCGTAGATAACTACGGATGGAAAGGGTGCTAACACATTCCCCTTCCATAATCTACCCCCCCTTACTCATAAAACTCTCGAAAGGTATTTTTATGTTCTTTTCACCCTTTCCTTTGTTGGATAAAAGAAAAGTTGATGACGACTCTTGCTTACGGAAACATTTGCAAATACAAACACAAAACTAATATAACAGTCGATTCTGCCACTGTATTACAGAACTGGCGAATCTGTTGGGGAATGATAAAAAGTGGGGTTACCTTAGAGTTTAGTTTACTCTTTATTTTGTTTACATTGTGTGTTTTGTATGCTTTACTTTTGAGGGTTTTGTTTGGATTTACTTGTAAAGATCATATACCCAGATCTGGGGCCTTTTAGGTAAGCAGCAATAGATCATGGAGACTGTATGGTATAGACCGATATGGTTGAAGTGATAGATGTGTTAGTGTGACACATTTGTTGGTACCAGTATCCCTTGTGTTAAATCGAGGAGAATACGGGGCCACTGTGTGGTGTCATAAAGCACTAACGGACCTTAGAACCTTAGTTAAACAAACTTGGCCATTAGAAAGTAGTGAGATAGCCGACCTCGGTATAAAGTTGAGGATTGGTTGATACTCAATGATACACTCATTGAGATCGGACTTTTGGGATATTTTGTCTGCGAGAAAAGATCGCCTGAGCTGAAATAATGCCTGGTAAAGAAAGATAAGTGATATTGAGACTCCTTAGAACCCAGTTACTATTAATAGGTCAGGTTGATCCAACTGAACTTCAAGAGGGTACTTACCTTTAAAACTCATGCAAGATTTTAAACCTAAGGCTACTGGTGTGACTTGTTTGCTTTCATTATCTAAACAACGTAAATTCCTTGCGGGATTTGTTTATAGTTATTATCCAATAATTTAAACTTCTTGCAAGACTCACTTGTCTTCATCACCTTACGCTTTTGCTTGGTGCATAGCATACACATCATGACATCATGCCATAGCATTTTCTTAACCATTTCAAGGATCTCAAGGGTCTGTGGTGCAGGCTATGATGAACCATACGTCCAGCAAGGGGCAAGGGGATTTATTTTCCTCTAGCCAATGTTGTCAAAAAACCAAAGCACGATAACTTGATTCAGAGGCTATGACCCACTTGATATGGTGAGCTTGATTCTCGTAGAAGGACCTTCAACAATACAAAGTTCTTCAATCAAAGTCGCAGTTGGATTCTAACATTTTCTTGTGTTTACCCCGCGATATCCTTGAAAACATTGCATCCACACATCATGCATCACATCATGACAGGTTTCCCCCTTGCATGTTTTATCTTCCGCTTGCTGTTTATTTCAGTAAAAATGGCTCTCGAGCAAACTGTCTAAGACCTCCAAACTCAAGATGCTCAGTTCAAGGAAATGTTCCTGAATCTATCCAAGGGGCAAGAAGACCCGATAGCACTCCTCAATAGGAACTTGATCAAGAAACATCACAATAACAACAAGGATGACCAGTTGGAACAACTGCATGCTGAGATGGGAAGGATGAGAATCCAGATGAGTAGTGATTGGCCCTTATCCAAAGTTTAGTTGGGAACAAGAAGAGTTGAGGATTCTCATCAGTAAGCTTTAACAAGATAGATACGACTGTATGGGGAAAACTACTAGAACTTAGGGCCTAATCAATGATCAATCTCTTTTGGCAGACAGGGAATTGGGTGGCATGTTTAAGCAGGGGCATGTTGAAAATAAGCTCAGGAGTAGTGAAATTCAGGGGACTGCATCTTCAAGTACTCAGAAGAGATCATACCATGGAAATAAGGAGTCCAGTACTGTGTACAACCAGAAGGGTCGTAATAAGAGTAATCTCAACCAATCTGTGGGGTAGTGCAGATCTTTGATCCATCACCAATGCAGCAACAACGACAAGGCAATTAACGTGAGCAGGACACTCCCAAAAGGAAATTCACCAAAATGAACACGTCCTTGGCTCAAGTATTGCAACACATGTAGAATACGGAGTTGATTATATTGAGGGATCCTCCTCGGAATCCCAATACCTCCGCTCCTCGATATCATCCTGATGTAATGTGTGCATACCATTCTAATAGTCCTGGACATGATACGAATTACTATTGGACATTGAAAAATAAGATTCAGGACTTGATCGATAAAGAGGAGTTGGAGTTCACACAAGATGGTCAGACTGAATTCTTCTGCCATCCCTCAAAGGCACACCATCTGAAGTGATAAGTTCAGACAAAGAGGCTTTTGTTCATTAGAATTTTCAAGTTGTAATTTTCTTTTGATTGTTCGAACACTTACTTATGTCAAACTTTGTTATTTCATCATTGCATTGCATATGTTTGTCTTGAATTAATTCATTCATTGTCACTATACTGAAACTGTGCTTTTACTTCCTTTTTGTGATATTCAACTCTTGATCAAAATCTATAAGCCTTTAGAGGGAGGATGACGAAAAAGACACCATAATCTCTACAATATGCTTAGGAACAGACCTTGCTAACGATGTACAAGCATTCTTTCAAATCCTAAATAGTGGAGTAATAAGGAAGATAATCCCAAGTCAACCCCTTTGAGCCTAAGGAGTAGGAGTTTTTATTTTCATACAAATTAAAACCATTAATCATAACCTAGGCCAGGGTAGTTTCTCAGTTAATTCAATATCACATTTAATCACAAGCTTTTCCTGCGTTCATGACGAATAGTGTCGAAGATTCCCTTCCAAATCAAAGATGGTTATGGTTCCTCATAATCATTAAAACAGGCAGTCATTATCTCTCAAGAGAAATCCCATTGAGTCAAAACCTATGAAGGAGACTTAAAAAAAACCGGGGCATCATGCTGACTGTAATCACAAAAGAAACAGTTCAGGAAAAACGTAGGGATAACAAAAAAAAAAGAGGTTGCTATAAATCCTCAACAAAAATAAAATATTACAAAAAATTATTGCCTCCTCAAAATAAACATTTAGTATCCAAATCATCACCGGAATATTAGGGCAAAGATTCTAGACTCGATTGGGATTTAAATGCACAATTAACTGAGGATATGACTGAAGAACATCACTAAGAACGGGTTGGGTACAAATAAATTTCGAGCCTTTATCCTTTGTTTCTTAAACCGTGAACCAGACCATGTTACAACCCTGAAAAGTCCTAGCTGAAGCATGGGTTAGTTCAAAAGCATACTGTTACAAAAGGTATCCTGACTCCTGTAGGACTTGCTATAAATCCTAAGTTGATATCCCATTCTTGCAAATTTTGTTTTACTGAAAAATGAGTTTTCAAAAATTTCAAGACAGACATAAGCTTTGCATTTCTAATACCACTGTTTGCATATAACTAATTGTTCAACAACAGAGAAATTCGCACGACGAATATTCAATGAACAAAAATCCTCTCAATAAACAGAATCACCTCAGATGGAAAGACATTTCCAGTAACAAGCCTTTCATAATCAAGGGGCATGACATGGTGTCCAACTGGTCTGGGGGTAGTCAATTCAAGATTCAAGGAATATCTCAAAAGTGTCGAATAGACAGGGGCAGACCTCCGTCTGAATCACTTGGGGAATTAGACATGAGTTCTAGCAAAGGATCATGCACGATCAAGCAAACACCTTTATGGAAGTACTACAACACTTACTACTATGGACAATGACAATTTTCTACACCCTGTGAACATGGACATAGTCGGAAAATACTACGCATAAAAAAAGGCCCGCTAGGTTGACTGGCCTAGGCAAAAGTAAGGGCATCCCGATGAACCAAAGGAATTCGAGAAAAAATTAGGGACATATAAAACTGTACACCCGACAAGTCGAAAAATTGAAAAGGCGGCTTGGGCAAAAAAGGGTGTCCCAGTGGACTGAAAATCTGAAAGGACAGTCCAGGAAAAAGTTAGGGATTAAAGCGTACGACTATATCCTGTCATCTCATCACTTCTCTATCAGTAGAAGTCTTATCACCCTGATTAACATTTATTCAAGACTCCAGGAGTTGGGATAACATTCAAACCATATACAAAACCTCCAGCAGATACTTTCTCCAGCTGGTAGAGATAGAGACGCCCTCCTACAAAGTCCTTGCTACATTTTCAGCATACAACCTAATGATGTCAGGTTTTCTAATATCCCTGACAGAGCAAGAGTCATCGATTATTTCCCCGACATTCCCTAGCATGGTTCACAAACTTCTTGGATTCCCTAACATGGTTTCATAAAAATCCCCAAGCGGATTACAAAGTTTCCTTCCCCAACAGAGTTTACTTCTCTAACAGCAGAGATCCGTCTCCCAGCATTTCAACTTCAACAAAAGTTGAAGACTTACACTCTTTATCCCCAGCAACAATTAGGGATTTGTTTTCTCTAGTTCAACAACAATTCCATAGAAAAACTGACACATTCATACATTGCATTTATACATCATTTTACGAATGTCATAGCATATGCAGTACTAATGCATATATCATAATCTCATTTATTTTGAGAGCATCATGCAATTCATACATCATGACATCGCATGAAACTGACTTTACCTTTTCAGGTTGAATTTCCAGACAGACAAATACTATCAACTTGTGCATGGCAGGTTAAAGATTGCCAGAAACAAGACGGGAAAACTATCTTTCTTTCTCTTAGGCTCCAGATTAATACCTGAAGCAAGACAGGACAACTATCTGTGGACAACTGATTATAGATTAATACCTGAAACAATCCAGGACAACTATCTACATATTGAAGACTAACTCCCGAAACAAGATGGGGAAATTATCTTTGTTTCTCTAAGGCCAGATATTAATTCCTGAAATCAAACAGGGCAACTATCTTACCAACCAACAAAAGCAAGTTCCATATTAATACCTGAAACAAGACAGGGCAACTATCTATGAACGACTAATTGTAGATTAATACCTAGAACCAGACATGACAACTATCTATATGAGCAGATTGAAGATTAACTCCCGAAATAAGATGGGGAAACTATCTTTCTTTCTCTAAGGTCAGAGATTAATTCTTGAAACTAGATAGGGAAACTATCTCAACGACCAACACAAAACAAATTCCAGATTAATACTTGAAATAAGATAGGACAACTATCTGCAAACGACTGATTATGTATTAATACCTGAAACCAGATAGGACAACTATCTACATGAGCAGATTGAAGATTAACTCCCGAAACAAGACGGGAAACCATCTTTCTTTCTCTAAGGTCAGTGATTAATTCCTGAAACCAGACAGGGAAACTATCTCTACGACCAACAAAAAACAAGTTCCAAATTAATACCTGAAACAAGACAGGACAACTATCTGTGAAGAATTGATTATAGATTAATACCTTAAATAAGACAAGACAACTATCTACATGAGAAGATTGAAGATTAACACCCAAAATAAGACTTGGAAACTATCTTTATTTCTCTTAGGTCAGAGATTAATTCCTGAAACAAGCAAGCGCAACTATCTCAACAACCAACAAAAGAAAGTTCCAGATTAATTCCTGAAACCAGACAGGGTAACTATCTGTGAACAACTGATTATGGATCAATTCCTGAAACAAGACGAGGTGACTATCTACACGACCAGATGAAGCAATCTTACACGGATTCCTTCTCACAATTTCTAGATGCAACTTTACACGGGCTCATCCTGAAGTAATCTTACACGGATTCCTTCTCGCAATTTTTCAGATGCAGTTTAACACGGACTCATCTTAAAGCAGCCCTACACAGGCTCCTTCTCATATATCTCCAGATGTAGTTTCACACGGACTCATCCTGAAGCGGCCCTACACAAGCTCCTTCTCATATATCTCCAGATGCAGTTTCACACGGACTCATCCTGAAGAAATCTTACACGGATTCCTTCTCATAATTTTCAGATGCAGTTTAACACAGACTCATCCTGAAGCAGCCCTACACAAGCTCCTTATCATATATCTCCAAATGCAGTTTCACACGAACTCATTATGAAGCAATCTTACGTGGATTCCTTCTCACAATTTCCAGATGAAGCTTTGCACGGGCTCATCCTGAAGCAATCTTACATGGATTCCTTCTCGCAATTTTCAGATGCAGTTTAACACGGACTCATCCTAAAGAAGCCCTACACAGGCTCCTTCTAATACATTTCCAGATAACGGTTAATTTCATTCTCCCTAGAAAGTTACTGTGAAGCCTGGATTTCATCCAGAAAACAGCTAACATTCATCTCTCCAGTCCAGAGATAACTCCTCAGTAGAGCCATGGACAGCTAAAGCTCCTAGACTCTATTCCCCATAGAGTTTTCTTCAAGCAGGAGAACAACAGAAATCAACATTCCCCAGTGGAGTCCTCCTCAGGCAATAGGAAGAGGAATCCACATAAAGGGTCCTCTTATGAAGTCAGCATCTACTCTGGATGGCATCTTTAAGCCCATCTCTGACAACTCTCAGTCATCTTCTCCAAATGGCATTTGTAAGCCTATTCTTGGCATCACCAACCAACAATGTTACTTCATGCAAGTGCAAATTTCTGGGCACTCTAATGTTCAATCATCTTCCACCTTTAGATCACGTAAGGCAGACAAGCCAATCTACATCTTCAGGTTTAAGAATATTTAACAGGGGCTGCTGTTGTACCCCAAAATTTACCCTCCCATTTTTATTCAAGGCATACTCATTAAGGTCCCTAATTGCTCAAGGTTAACCAAGAATTGATCAGATCAATTATCCTCCTAAGAAATGGCCTTTCAACTAATTTCACTTTTCACCAAGATGTGTGAGTTCTAGAGCTTCAAATGATTTCCATGACACCCTATATACCTCAGCAAAATGGCACAGCTGAAAGAAAGAAAAGAAGTGTACATGACAAAGTGTAGGTCGAAGGCTGAAAATATGCCTAAGGGATTTTGGGTCGAATCAGCTTCGACAATAGTATGCAGGCTAATTTAATGCCCAATGAAACACTAGAATTTAAGGAGGGATACTTCGAAAGAAAGCGTGAGAAGACTTTTATAAATCCTTCGATTGGGAGAGCAGGTAATGAGCATCATCGAAAGGTTCGTTTTCGAACATGGAGATGTAAGCTATTCAAAGCATTATAAGGAAGACACCTTTCGATTGACATGTTGCCTGAATGGGCGCTTCAAAAAGAAGAATATTTGGAATTCAAAAAGCTCTTATCTTATCCAAAGAAGCACGTGGAAGCCTAATGGTTCGAATGGAATGCAATTTTCAAACATGGCATGATCAAAGGGTTGTTAGAGACGAAGCAGCCAAATATAAGTCATCTTAGAGTTTCGGGAGCAATGTATTTCAGGCATGTGCCTGAACAGACAAGGGTGGAAGTTGGGTGATCAAAAGTAAAATCTTGATGCTCATAGGTTACATTTCGATTGGTGCATACAAGCCATATTCACCAATCGAAGGTAAACTAGTAAGCAAGAAACATTTTCTTGTAAGCAAAAGCAAGGGGTGGGAGTTGGAATCGAAGGACCACCTACACTACTATGTTCGAAGGAAAGGACAAAACGAAGCTTTGACAGGCCAAGATGAAGAAGTATTCGAATTGAGAAAAATGAAGCTTCGACAGGCTAAGATGAAAGAAGTGATGCTTCGATTGGTCTGACTGAAGGAAAAGATATTCGAAAGGGACAATAGTTGAGTTCGATTGGGCTAATTGGATAGTTTTCAGATCAAGCAACTAAGGCAGATAATGGCTCAATCGAAGAAGCCACAATGGTGAGGCCTTGGACCATTCGAATTGGAACTCAGAACCATCGAAGAACAAAACCTGGGAGCATTCGAAAAGTTAAGATGTGGGAGTGAAACTTGTCCAGGTTCACTCAAAAACCCAAAATGGTAGAAAATCATCAGCAATGGCAACCTTTTAAGACTCTCGATTCCGCCTTCAAAGCCATGGTTAATGGTTGATTCTTGCCACTTTTGTTCATCACTGCACCCCTATAAATATAGAGGTAAAGCGCAAGCAAGGTCGGACACACACTGCATTAGCCAGACGAAACATTGCCTCCAGAGACAAAAACATTGCCTACACACACAAGAAGCTGCCCCAGAAAACCACCCCAAATTCTCCAAACCTTCACAAAGTTGTCAGAATTGAAGCAATCTTTGCAGGCCTCCTCAATACAAAGAAAGCATTCCACTCATTCCCTCTGTTGGTAACAGGCCTTCGATCTCAAACTCATTCAATATGTAATTTAAATTCATATTGATTGTATATCTATGCTATGAATGATGTTTGTGATTGTTTTAACGTGTTACATGTGAAATCAGTACTAAAGTAACAGGAGACCATTACTAGGGCATGTAAAATGGATTCCTTTGAATCTCAAAATCCAGGTATCTCTATCCTTTTGCTTGTGCAGCGCGCATGTGTTGATTTCAAATTATATATATATATATATATATATATATATATATATATATATATATATATATATATATATATATATATATATATATATATATATATATATATATATATATATATATATATATATATATATATATATATATATATATATATATATATATATATATATATATATATATATCTGATTTGTTTTGCTAATGGAATGTTACGATTTTATTTATATCAACGAATGAACAAACAACTCAGATGGTAAAAGGGAACGTGTGTAGTGGAAAGGGTCTGGGTTCGATTTCCAGGTCATGTATTATGTTTTTTTCTAACAATTATCTTGTAGATCCAATGTGTTGCATTTCAAACACTTCCCATGCGCCTTCAAGTTCCAGCCAATGAATGACAAGGAGATCAGATCCAATGCTCCAGGAGTATCACCTCATGATGGATCCTCAATAGCCAATAGCACAAGATCCCAACGTAGACTAGGCTTATTTTCATTTGGGCTAAACCAAAATCCAATTCACGCCCCCTGTTACCCTTTACTATGCTGGCCCATTTTATTTTTCTTTTAATTGTTTTTTTATAGCATTATAAAATTAGATAAAAAGCCACAAAAAATATTAGGTTAGTATTTTCTCAATTAGAATTTTGTAAATTAATTGATTAATTATTTAAACCCTTTTCTTAATTTAAAAATAAATAGACTTAGGATTTTTTAAATTAAATTTCTTTCCACAGGTCAAAAACAAACAAAAAAAAAGATTTCATTTTTCTTAAGAATTTTAGACATATTTTCAATTTTGCGCGTTTACTTTTACTGTCGCACTTTTGCATATTATTGTATCTGCTTACTGGGATGTAATTGACTTAATTGGGACTTTACTTTTCTGTTTTTTTTTTAAATTTCCCCCATTTTATACTTTTAATAGTCCCCCTTACCGAAGCCATGTAATAGTTAGGATTTTACATTTCCGCACTTTTAATTACTGCAAATTATAAACTGTTTTGGATGTATGCTAACTAGGATTGTATGGAAAGAGAATGAAAAACAAAATGCTAGAAAACTTAACACAAGACTAAAATAACTGAAAACAACGCAATTGCACATGCACACCTCTAGGGTATCCCACTTTGGTTGCCTTCAGAAAACAGTCACAACTCTCGAAACGTGAGAGATTTTAGTGGCTACCCTTCGGTTTAAAAGATCATAAGTCCCTCGATGACCCTCTCGACGTTGCCTCGGTAAAAATGATCTTAAAACCCTAGGGTAGTTACTAAGGTTTCTTGCCTGGTTACCTTTGTGACTATAAACGTCTCTTCGATTGTCTCTCAAACATCCAATGATAGGGCTACCTACTCACTAATAGTAGGATAGCACTGTCTAAAGGAAAAGAGGAAAAGAATAACCTTTCGAGTAAAAGTGGATAGTTCCTAGATGCTATGCTCAAAACAAATTTACACATACACAAAACTTCTTTCAAAATCATTTTCAAAAACGCTTTATCAACACTCTTGAGGATCGATACAAGAGTTATCATAAAGTAATTCGCCTTACTATTGGCATTTCAAAAAATACTTTTCAAAAACACACAAAGCACAAAGTATTTTCAAAATGAGCTAAGCATCTAAGAGCCCGTAGATAACTACGGATAGAAAGGGTGCTAACACCTTCCCCTTCCATAATCTACCTCCTTACTCAGAAAACTCTCGAAAGGTTTTTTTTGTTCTTTTCACCCTTTCCTTTGTTGAATAAAAGAAAATTCGATGACGACTCTTGCTTACCGCAAAATTTGCGAATACAAATGCAAAACCAATATAACAGTTGGTTTTGTCACCGCATTACAGCTTGCATAAACAGAACCTCTAGTGATGTTCTAGCAGATCTTCTATGCTCCTTACATCAGAACATCTTTTTCACATCAGAACTTCTCTGCATAAAGATACTTTTATTAGCGAGCATTTTTGTTCTTTATATATATATATATATATATATATATATATATATATATATATATATATATATATATATATATATATATATATATATATATATCATGTGTTTGTTATCATCAAAACTCTTACAGGGATCTAGAACCAAATTATTTTCTAACAATCTCCCCCTTTTTGATGATGACAAAAACTTGTATATTTTGATGGAATAAAAAGAACAAAGAAATAAAAACTCCCCCTGAGTAGAATACTAAGATAACGAGAAAATAAAATACTTCCCTGAATATCTTCTAATATAGCTTCTGATACGAGTCAAAATATCAAATATCTTTCCTTCTCCCCCTTTTTGTCAAGAATGAAAAAGTTGGAAAAAATCTATTTGTCTTGCTTTGATAGAAGTTGCTTGAAAAGGTGTGACATCCTCTTCTGGATTCAACTGAGATTTTTTAGAGAGCTTCTGATGTTGTATTCTGATTACCGTTCCTAGTAGTTCCAGAGCCAATAACGTTTTCTTTTTGATTACCTCTGAAACCTGTGAATCCTCCAGATTTAAGTTCCAGGCTTTGGAACATATGCTTTCTTCCTATTATGTGTAGAGAACATCCAGAATCCAGGTGTTAAGACTGGTGTTTTCAACCTTGCTGTTAAAAATATCTGCAACATAGATGATTTTATCCTTTGGTACCCATATCTTTTTGGGTCCATGATTGTTAGAATTTCCAAAATTCTGTTTGAATTTTGGTTTAGCATAAAACTCCTTACTCATATATTTTATATCATGTGTTTGCCCATAAGTGAAATCTCTCTTTTGATGATTTGTCATTCTTTTCTATCAAACTTCTGACCGCTTTCATCAACAGGATGCATGTACCCATCAGTCACCATATCCCAAAGATCAGCGTCATAAGCTAGAAAGAAACTTCTGATTATGTCTTTCCAATAATCAAACCTTTCACCGTTAAATATTGGAGGGCTGCTGTTGATTCTGTCTTTCTCATCATGATAATCATTGTTGATGTTCTGACTTGGTCCCACCATAGTCTTTTTCCACCTTGGATCTTTTTCTGACACGATTAACTGTTTGCACCCAGATCCAAGTGCTCTGATACCAATTGAAGAATGAAAAAACACAAGAAGGGGGGTTGAATTGGGATCTTAAAACTTAATGAAAAGAACACGTTGATTTTTATCCTGGTTCGTTTGAACTCAAACTTCTCCAGTCCACCCGCCAAGGTGATTTCTCCTCTCTCCAACGAGGTCTTAATTTACTAATCAATCTTGATTACAAATCTACTTTGACAACTGTCAAAGTCTTCTTGAGTCTAAAACCACAATCCGGTTTTCTCAAAGAATTACAAAATAATATAATTGAGTGTGTACAATGTATCTGATTATATCATAATACTCTCATCTTCTATGCTTGCATAAAGAGAACTTCTAGTGATGTTCTAGAAGATCTTATATGCTCCTTACATCACTACATCGTTTTCACATCAGAACTTTCCTGCATAAATATACTTTTATTAGCGAGCATTTTTGTTCTTTATATATATATATATATATATATATATATATATATATATATATATATATATATATATATATATATATATATATATATATATATATATCATGTGTTTGTTATCATCAAAACTCTTACAAGAATGTAGAACCAAATTATGTTTTAACATTGTCCATCACTTATTTTTTTTCGAAATAACACAAGATTTTATATCCGCACCTTCAACAAAGTCCGTTATATCCTTTCTCATTTCTTGTAAACTTTTACAAGACATATCTAAATGAAATGAACGTGACCTGTTTTCCACCTATAAGTTATATTGCAATTAATATTAATTGGACGGGACATTACAATTAACAATGTAATAAACCGAACCAAAATATATTGATTTTTCTGATTTAGTTTGATTTAAATATTTGATTTATTCGGTTTTGTATGATCTGTTTAATCGGACTTCACATTGTAATTAACATCACCATATTAATTGGACGGGACATTGTAATTAACAGTGTTATAAATTATGTCATACAATATGATTCATCCTATTTTCTACCTCTAGCCATACATAATCCCTTACTTATCAACTTCATCATTTTCTCAATTTAGAAATATTTTTATCTTTTTGCTGGTCAACTTTGTGAGTATCTCGTGAGTTTTAGAGTTTGAGTTAAGAAGAAAACCATTTAAGATAAGGACATTTCTTCATATTTATTACAACCCACTAATGATTAGAGTATATAGAAAAATTATATGATTCATAATCATTTGAAATAGAAAAAAAAATTAAAATACAACTTTAATCAAAAGTTTAGTATACTATATATATATATATATATATATATATATATATATATATATATATATATATATATATATATATATATATATATATATATATATATATATATATATATATATATATATATATATATATATATATATATATATATATATATATATATATATATATATATATATATATATATATATATATATATATATAAAGAGATGGATATGTGTAATTTTTAAGATTGTTTATTTTCGGTTTTAAATTTTTTAATTTTATAATTTATAAATTATAATATTTTATTTATATTAATACAAAAATATAAATAAATAATGTCATCATAAATTAACCCTAAATCAACTGTTTATATTCATTTACATATCAATTGAAGAATCTCATATATCTTATTTTAAACTTCATTAAACTTTTAAGTACTCTAATTAAATTCTTTGTTTAAGATCTCTTGTTTAATAGATGTCTTTTATTTAGTCCCTTAAATATAATTTAATTAGATAATAAGTGCCTTTTATTTAGTTCCCTAAATATAATTTAATTAGATAAGTTAGTTTATTCTATTAAGTTTTAATTTTATATGTCTAAAATATGTTAATATTGTTGATTGTACACCATATACTTTTTTATATTCCTTAATTTAAATTATTTCATCTTTTCAAAAGATAAATAGTTGGATTTTTCCTTGTTATATGATTTATGTATGTCTTGAGTTTCTCATTGTATTGGAGGATACGTATTCAATGTCTCATCAAACAATCTTTTTTAATAAATCGATGACAACTTTTTAAAAAGTCCAAAAACAATCTTTCGCCCTAGTGTGAGTCTTTTTTAACCTTTCGCACAACTGTGAGTTTTCTTCAACCATCGCCCAAGTGCGAGCCTATTTCTCCTAAGTGCAAGTCTTTTTACCTTTTTCACCCAAGTGTGAGTCCTTTTTCAAACACCTTTTCGCCTAAGCGTGAATCCTTTTTACTCTTTATCCAACACTCATCTATGTTGATCTAGGCACTCGTTTTTGTCGCCCAAACCCAAAACGTTTAAGTTCACAAAGAACTACGTAAGCTCTGACTTTCCCATTACATTCAGGAATACGTATGCACAAGGTTCTGAAATCTTGTCGAGCCCAATAAGAAAAACCAAAAATGTTTCGCTTTCTTTATCTTTTTCTCACATAATAATTAGATCGCAAGTAAACATCACGTTAACATTCGATGACGAGACTAACTAAATGGGTACCGTTGAGTACAAGGAATGTGAGGGGTGCTAATACATTACCCTTGCACAACTGACTCCCAAACCCGCTCTTCGTTATGATGACCATTATATTTTATTTCGTGGGTTTTATCGATATGTTCCTGTTCCTTTTGTAATAAATAAAGTCCGGTGATGAATCTTTTGTATTTCGAGTGTGCGATGCACTTGAGTATTTTTCGTATCACGACAATTATAATCCATGAACACATACTTCTCACTTTTATCATTGAGCTTTGTTCTCCTTCCGTCTAGGACGTGGGTATATGAAATGCTTCCAAACACTTTGTGGTGAGATATCTTGGGCTTCCTTCCGCTCCATGCTTCTTGTGGTGCCTACTCATGCACACTTTTTATTGGGAACAATTTGTTAGGTAAACTCCACGTTAAGTAAGGTATTTTCTTGCTCCTTCGGCATTTTCTTGCTCTTGAGCATGCTTTGCACCATGTTAAGTAAGGTATGATTCTTTCTCTCTGCTACTCCACTTTGTTGTGATGATATCGTCACTGTCATTGGATAACAAGCTCCATGGTCTTCACAATATTTATAGAAATCATTTAAACTAAACTCTCCCCATCAGTCAGATCTCATGGCCTTAATGAAAAGACCATTTTCTTTCTCTACAAGGTCTTTAAACTTCTTAAAATTTTCAAACACTTATGACTTCTCCTTCAAGAAATAAACCCATGTTTTTCTTGAATAATAATTAATAAAGAGGAAATGTATTTACTCTTAATAAAAGAATTGGGTTTGATTGGTCCACAGAGATCAGTGTGTAGAAGTTCAACATTCATTAGAGTTAATCCATGGTGAATGTGAAATTTCTGGAAAACTATTTCCAATATTGTCTGACTAAAGAGATATTCATTCTATTATTTCATGTCTTTTTTTTAAACTATTTGTCGCTACTTCTTAATGTTAAATGTGTAATTTCTTGTGTTGAAGCTGCATGTTGCTTGACACAATGTGTGTCGAAACTTAGTCTTGTATAAGTGTGTCGAGTTGTGTCGAAGCAGTTGCTTCACACATATTTGATTTAGGTATAAAATAGTTATTTTGGGCTTTTATAGTTTTGGGCATTGGCTTAGGGATCAAGAAAGCTCAATTATAAATATAGGGAGTAACCCCTATATTTTAACACATTGAATATTCACAAAATTTGCAGTTGCAAGTGAATCTGAAAGTTTTCCACAATTTTTTGGCAGAGAATAACTTTGCAGAAAAATCATCTCCATCTTCTATATTTTCTTAAACTCTAATTTCTTTATTCTCCAATTTTCATTGTCATTGTTTAACAATAACAATCTTGTTCATTAAGATTGATAGAAATTCATCAAAGGTTTTTATGGATTTCCAACATCTGGTATCAAGAGCTCTGGTTAAGCGATCAAGGTTAAGAGAAGAAGAAGAAGAGAATCATGATAGCTATGAATCATCCAAACGGTCATTTTTCAGAAAGTCTTCCAACTCTTAAAGATGGTAACTACGAGAATTGTTGTAAGCATGAGAAGGTTGTATTTTGTTGTCAAGATCTTTGGGATCTTGTGAAATATGGATTAGAACCGCTTGAAAAAGACACTTCAAAAGAAGAAGAAGATGCGAAATACAAAAGAATCAAATAAGAATAATTATAAAAGCTCTCTTTATAATACATCAATGTCTGAGTCCAAATAATTTTGAAAAGGTTAGTGATATAGAATCTACAAAAGAAGCTTGGGAAGTTCTAAAGAAATCGTTTGGAGGCACTGAGAAGGTGAAAGAGGTGAGGTTACAAACTCACAAAAGAACGTATGAATTACTTCAGATGGAAAAGAACATGTGAATGCACGAGTCCTTTACTAGTTAATGATAAATGAATAAAAACATTTAAACCTCATAAAATATAGGCTTAATTGCAACTTTGGTCCCCTATTTATATTTTTCTTCATTTTGATCCCCTATTTTAAAAATCACTATTTTAGTCTTTTTTTTTTTAAGTAATCTTTTGAGTTTTCGTCCCCCTTCAGATCTGGGGTATTTTTTTAATTAGTTGACGCTATTTTTGCTTATGCGTCATTGCCAACTCAATATTTATAATTTTTAGAAACTTTTAAAATTAATTGTTTAAATTTAGAAAAATAAAATAAAATTTATTAACATCCAAGAGGATCAAACCCACGACTTCAAGGGTGTGGATGCTCACTCTTTCCATCAGGAAAACTATGTTGAGTTGTTAAGTCTTGGTAGCAGTAACATTTAGAACAATAGTCACCACTTTGATTGTTTGTTAGAACTCTTTCTCATCAATTTCAACTCATTAAAAAATACCCTCAAATTTGACGGGGACGAAAATTCAAAAGAAAAAATAAAAAATGAACTAAAATGGTGGTTTTTAAAACGCAGGGATCAAAATCAATAAAAAGGGTAAATAGGGGGACCAAAATTGAAATTAAGCCTAAAATATATAGACCTTTTTACCAATAATCACTTCATCATGCAAAATCTTCAACACTCTATGTTCAACTCTAGTGCAATAAACTATATCATCAAATATGCTTATAGATAACAAATTTCCCTTGAGTTCTAGAACATACCTCGTGTTGTAAATAAGAAACTCATGATCATCAAATATTTTAAGTATAATTGTACCAATAACATGAATCTTTTAAGCCTTATCATCACCAAGGCGGATTTCTCCACTTTGCACCAACTTCAAAGTCTCAAAGTATTCTATTCTTAGACACATATGATAAGAGCAACCTGAGTCAATAATCCAACTATCTTCAGTTTTCAAACTCGATGCCACTAGTGCATCAGTATCCTCACAACCATCCTCATCTAAGGCAAACACAACTTAAACAAAATCATCATTGACCTTTTCTAAGGACAATCCTTCTTAAAGTGATCGATTTTCTTACAAAAAATGTTTCGTTTTCCAAAACTCCTTGATTTGGACATCCCTTTATGCTTACCTCCACCTCTTGACACATTTAAGCCTTCACCACTATCTTCAATCTTCAAATCTTTCGCCTTTGAAAATTCTTTAGATTTTACCGTGGTCTGGACTTCATCCAAAGTGATAGTACCTTCATTATCATAAAAAATGGCATCCTTAAAGTGATCAAAGTATCTGGATAATAAATTTAACAAGAGTAAAGCCTTATGCTCATCATCAATCTTCACTTCAATATTCTCAAGATCATTAATAATCTTGTTAAATTTTAAAATTTTGTAAGCCACTTGTTATGAATAATGACAAGTTCAATTTCAAACAACAATTTGGTATGTGGGGAAAATAACAGTAGCAACCAAAATAAACGGCCTTCAATAATAATAATAATAATCAATAAACAGAAAATATATTAGAATAAGGCGAGAAAAAGGGAAAGGTTTTTTTACTCAGTTCGATCAAAAGACTAGTCTGGGGGAGAAAGCAGTTATTCAATTCACTATACTCAGAAAAGTTGTTACAAAAGATTATAGATGAGTTACAAGAAAATAGTCTTCGCCTTTAGAGTTCCCAAGAACAATCCCGAAGGCGCCCAAGAATAAACCTTATTTTCTATCCAAGTGTTTCCCAACCTCTACAACTTTTAATAATATAAGCACACAAACCCAATGTGTAAACAAGTGTTTACCAATACCCTTATATAACTTCAAAAGTTTCCCAAAATCCTTTCCTTTCTTAGTTATCCCTTGAGGAAACCCTAAACCCTTTGATCTACCTTTTTGCTGTAAACTCTAAGATTGTCACCTTGTAAAATAATAAAGAGGTACATATTTATAATAGCTAAAACCCATTAAACAAAACCCAAAATACAACCCATTAATTATTGGAATAAAATATTATAAATATCTTATAATATATCTTATATTAATTTTGACTATTTCTAAATTAATATATATCCAATATTCTAACATTAAATAACGGATCCGCAAACTGAATCGGTCAAATCCGAAATTCGTGAACCTCTAAAATCAGACATTATTCCTGCTTTTTAGCTTTTCGAATTTTGACAATCTCGAAATATGTTTTCTTTCTCTTCATCACTTAATATTTTAAGACATACTTCAATAAAAATTATGTTAGTTCACTATCAAATAAAAACAAATTCATACTACATGTTTGAAATGGTGATAGTTCACCATCAAATACAAATACAACCATCGTAAAATTAAGTTCATCATCAAATTGCAAATACAATTAAATTAAATTCTATTTCATTTTGAAAGATGGAAAGAGATAGAAAACTAGTCAAAACATTGTGAAGTGAATCAACATATGCATGTTCTCTTTGTGTTGTGTTGGACCAAATATTCATCGAATGAAAACATAAGATGATCATACATATTGGTTTGATTCATCGATTCTAGGGTTTTAAAAATTGAAAACTGAGAATCGAACCAAATTAATTCGATTTTCATTAATCAGTTCAAACCAAATTAATTTGGTTTTCATTAGTTTGATATGATTTTCATAACCGAACAAAAATATATTGTTTTTTTCCAATTTATTTTGGTTTGAATTTTCGATTTATTCCTATTGATATGATTTGTTTACACCCTTCATATGTAATGTATCACACTAATTTGTAATTAAGAGTGCTATAAATTATAAAGAAATGTATCACATGTTTCATCCCTAATGATTGGATGATATATCGTAGGAGTGGCAAAACGGATCTGATTTGTCGGGCGTTTGTTTTGTCCGTACTTTTTTGTTACGTGGATTAAGGTTTTGGGTCCGTATTCTCTAATATATTTCCTTTATCTCATTTTTTGTAGACTTTTGCAAATGCAGACATTGATATGAAATTTTATAATTTTTATATTTAAAAGATACAATGTTCGTGGATATGCTTATCACTTATTTTTTTTGGGATGAAACAAGATTTTATACCCATATTCTCAACAAAATCTGTTATGTCCTATCTCATTTCTTACAAAATTTTGCAGGACAGATCTAAATGAAATGGCATGACGTATTTTCCACCTCTAAGTTATATCACAATTAATATTAATTGGACGGGACATTGCAATTAACAATGTAATAAACCCAACCAAAATATATTGATTTTTCTGATTTAGTTTGATTTAAATATTTGATTTATTCGATTTTGTATGATCTGTTTAATCGGACTTCACATTGTAATTAACATCACCATAAAGTCCAAAAAAATATACCACATACTTCATTCATATTAATTGGACGGGACATTGTAATTAACAGTGTTATAAATTATGTCATACAATATGATTCATCCTATTTTCTACCTCTAGCCATACATAATCCCTTACTTCTCAACTTCATCATTTTCTCAATTTAGAAATTTTTTTATCTTTTTGCTGGTCAACTTTGTGAGTATCTCGTGAGTTTTAGAGTTTGAGTTAAGAGGAAAACCATTTAAGATAAGGACATTTCTTCATATTTATTACAACCGACTAATGATTAAAGTATATAGAAAAATTATATGATTCATAATCATTTGAAATAGAAAAAAAAATTAAAATACAACTTTAATCAAAAGTTTAGTATACTATATGAAATCTTTAAAATATTATATATATAAAGAAATGGAGATGTGTAATTTTTAAGATTGTTTATTTTTGGTTTTAAATTTTTTTTAAGTTTATAATTTATAAATTATAATATTTTATTTATATTAATACAAAAATATAAATAAATAATGTCATCATAAATTAACCCTAAATCAACTGTTTATATTCATTTACATATCAATTGAAGAATCTCATATATCTTATTTTAAACTTCATTAAACTTTTAAGTACTCTAATTAAATTCTTTGTTTAAGATCTCTTGTTTAATAAATGTCTTTTATTTAGTCCCTTAAATATAATTTAATTAGATAATAAATGTTTTTTATTTAGTCCCCTAAATATAATTTAATTAGATAAATTAGTTTATTCTATTAAGTTTTAAATTTATATGTATAAAATATGTTAATATTGTTGATTGTACACCATATACTTTTTATATTCCTTAATTTAAATTATTTGATCTTTTCAAAAGATAAATGGTTGGATCTTACCTTACTATATGAGTTACTATATGAGTGAGTTACGTATGTTTTGAGTTTCTCATTGTATTGGAGGAGACGTAGGAGTGAGATTCAACGTCTCATCAAACAATCTTTTTCAATAAATCGATGACAACCTTTTAAAAAGTCCAAAAACAATCTTTCTCCCTAGTGCGAGTCTTTTTCCACCTTTCGCACAAGTGTGAGTTTTCTTCAACCTTCACCCAAGTGCGAGCCTGTTTCTCCTAAGTGCGAGTCTTTTTACCTTTTTCTCCCAAGTACGAGTCCTTTTTCAAACACCTTTTCACCCAAGCGTGAATCCTTTTTACTCTTTATCCAACACTCATCTATGTTGATCTAGACACTCGTTTGTGTCGCCCAAACCCAAAACGTTTAAGTTCATTAAGAACTACGTAAGCTCTGACTTTCCCATTGCATTCAGGAATACGTATGCACAAGGTTCTGAAATCTTGTCGAGTCCAATAGTAAAAGCCAAAAATATTTTCCTTTCTTTATCTTATTCTCACATAATAATTAGATTGCAAGTAAACATCACGCTAATATTCGATGACGAGACTAACTAAATGGGTATCGTTCAGTATAAAGAATATGAGGGGTGCTAATATATTACCCTTGCATAACTGACTCCCGGACCCGCTCTTGGTTATGATGACCATTCTTTTTTCTTTCGTGAGTTTTATCGATAGTTTCCTGTTCCTTTTGTAATAAATAAAGTTTGGTGATGAATCTTTTGTATTTCAAGTATGAGATACACTCAAGTATTTTTCGTATCACGACACATATAATCCACAAACACATACTTCTCCCTTTTATCATTGAGCTCTGTTCTCCTTCCGTCTAGAACGTGGGTATATGAAATGCTTCCAAACACTTTGAGGTGAGATATCTTGGGCTTCCTTCCCTCCATGCTTCTTGTGGTGCCTACTCATGCACACTTTTTATTGGAAACAATTTGTCAGGTAAACTCCACGTGTCACTGCTTCGGCCTAAAAATCCTTCGGCATTTTCTTGCTCTTGAGCATGCTTTGCACCATGTTAAGTAAGGTATGATTCTTTCTCTCTGCTACTCCACTTTGTTGTGATGATCTTGTCACTGTCATTGGACGACAAACTCCATGATCTTCACAATATTTGTAGAAATCATTTGAAGTAAACTCTCCCCATCAGTCATATCTCATGGCCTAAATAAAAAGACCATTTTCTTTCTCTACAAGGGTTTTGAACTTCTTAAATTTTTCAAACACTTCTGACTTCTCCTTCAAGAAATAAACCCATGTTTTCTTGAATAATAATTAACAAAGAGGAAAAGTATTTACTCTTGCCAAAAGAATTTGGTTTGATTGGTCCACAGAGATTGGTGTGTAGAAGTTCAACATTCATTAGAGTTAATCCATGGTGAATGTGAAATATTTGGAAAACTATTTCCAATATCGTTTGACTAAAGAGATACTCATTCTATTATTTCATGTAGTTTTTTGAACTCTTTGTCACTACTTTTGAATGTTAAATGTGTAATTTCTTGTGTTGAAGCTGCATGCTGCTTGACACAAGGTGTGTCGAAATTTATTCTTGTATAAGTGTGTCGAGTTGTGTCGAAGCAGTTGCTTCACACATATTTGATTTAGGTATAAAATAGTTATTTTGAGCTTTTATAGTTTTGGGCTTTGGCTTAGGGATCAAGAAAGCTCAATTATAAATAGAGGGAGTAACCCTTATTTTATAACACATTGAATATTCACAAAATTTGCAGTTGCAAGTGAATCTGAAAGTTTTCCACAATTTTTTGGTAGAGAATAACTCTGGGGAAAAATAATCTTTGTCTTCTATATTTTCTCAAACCCTAATTTCTTTCTTCTCCAATTTTCATTGTCATTGTTTAACAATAACAATCTTGTTCATTAAGATTGATAGATATTCATCATAGGTTTTGGTGGATTTCCAACATCTTGTATCAAGAGTTTCGGTTAAGCGATCACGGTTAAGAGAAGGAGAAGAAGAGAATCACGATGGTTGTGAATCATCCAAATGAGCATTTTTCAACAAATCTTCCAATTCTTAAAGCTGGTAACTACGAGAATTGGTGCAAGCATGTGAAGGTTGTATTTTATTGTCAAGATCTTTTGGATACTGTGAAATATGGATTAGAACCGCTTGAAAAAGACACTTCAAAAGAAGAAGAAGAAGAAGAGGCGAAATACAAAAGAATCAAAGAAGAATAATTATAAATCTCTCTTTATAATTCATCAATGTTTGAGTCCAAATAATTTTGAAAAGGTTAGTGATATAGAATCTACAAAAGAAGCTTGGGAAGTTCTAAAGAAATCGTTTGGACACACTGAGAAGGTGAAAGAGGTGAAGTTACAAACTCAAAAAAGAATGTATGAATTGCTTCAGATGGAAAATAGTGAGAGCACATCTGATTTCTTCACTAGGGTTACGAAACTAGTGAATCAAATCAAGTTTTATGGAGAGACGTTAATAACAAGAGATTTTGTTTCAAAGATATTAAGACCTTTGGCTCCAAAGTTCGACCTTGTGGTAGTTGTCATATAAGAGTCGAAGGATATGTTAACTTTGTCGAAGGAAGAGATTCAAGGGACGCTTGAATCTCGTAAACAAAGATTGACTGAGAGAGCTGCAGGCAAGTTAAAAAGTGATGTGGCTTTGCAGGCTCAATCAACAAAAGATAAGAAAGGCAAAGGAAAGTGGTTCGACAATAAAGGTAAAGAAGGCTACAAAAATTCGACCGGTAGAGGAAACCAGCACGAAGAAAACATGTTGAATCAGAGAAGACCATACCAACACAATCAAAAAGGTGGTGCTGCTATTAGAGGAAGAGGTGGTGGTCGAAATCCTGACAAGAGTCACATTCAATGTTACAATTGTCAGAAGTATGGTGACTATTCTAGTGATTGTCCAGAAAAGTGAAAGAATCAAGAAAGTGATGCAAAGTTTGCAAAACATGAAGAAGAAGAGATGATATTGATGGTCACATTAAGAGATGAACATAGATTCAAAGACTAATGGTACTTGGATTCAGGATGCTCATCACACACGACTGGAAGGAAAGATTTGTTTGTCAACATAAAATCCTCGATGAAGAACATGGTGAAATTCGCAAATGACAATACCCTAGCAGCTGAAGGTATTGGTGATGTTATGATTATGAGGAAAGATGGCAAGATGTCAGTAATTTCCAATGTGTTGTACATACCAGGCATGAAGAGCAATCTGCTCAGTATAAGGAAGTTGGTCAAAAATAACTATAAAGTGTCGATCAAAGACAAAATGATGAGAGTCGCCGATGAAAATGGAAGTTTAATCTTGAAGGCTCCAATGCCTCAAAATAGAACCTTCAAGATTGAACTAAATGTGATGGAGCACAAGTGCCTTTCGACTGTAGCTAGCAGAGATGGGTGGATATGGAATTATCGACTAAGCCATCTCAACTTCAGAGACATCACAAATTTGAAAAGAAGAAATATGGTTTCAGGGTTACCAAAAATCGACAATCCAAATGAGGTATGTGAGGAATGTGTGCAGGTGAAGCAGCACAAGAACAACTTTATCAAAGATGCATAAAGCAAGTTAAAGGTTATTCTTAAAATCATATACTCTGATGTATGTGGATCAATCCAGGTGGATTCGAATGGAGGTAACAAATACTTTGTTACATTCATAGATGATTTGAGTAAAAAACTATGGACTTACCTGATCAAGAAGAAAAGTGAAATGATCGAGGTATTTTCCAAATTTAAGTCTACGGTCAAAAGAAAAAGTGGTCGAAAGCTCAAAGTTTTGAGAACTGATGGTGGTGGAGAGTATGTGTCGAAATACTTCAAAAATTTATGTGAAAAAGAAGGGATTGTGCATGAGGTGGTGCCACCCTACACTCTACAATAAAATGGAACTGCATAAAGAAAGAATCAAACCATCATGAATATGGTGAGAAGTATGTTGAAAGGAAAGCATTTACCTAAAGAGTTTTGAGGTGAAGCTGTGTCGACAATAACATAAGTTTTAAACATATGTCCGACGAAGAAGCTAGAAGGAATTACTCCAAAAGAATGTTGGTATGGTGTGAAGTCTAACTTGAGTCATCTGAAGGTAATTGGATCTATTTCCCATAGACACGTGCCAAATCAGTTGAGAAGAAAACTTGATGACAAGTCGAGTAAGATGATCCTAGTAGGATATCATTCGACAGGAGGTTACAAGTTATTTGACCTAGTAAACAAGCCGATTGTGATCAGTAGGGATGTGATCATAGATGAGCTTAAGGAATGATATTGGATATAAAATGTTAAGAAATATTTAGTAAGAATCTTATTCGAAGAACCAACAGTTTAAGTCAAAAGAGAAGTTCGACAAGAGGAAGTTATAGATCAACCAGGACCAAGTAGAACTTAGAGAACAAGACTTATGCCTACAAAGTTACAACATTGTGTTATTACATCAGTTGATGTAGTTGATAATGAAAGTGAGCTGGTACATTATGCTTTCTATGCAGATGTTGAACTTGTCAATGCAACTTAAGCATTGAAAGATTCAAAGTGGATGAAAGCAATGAATGAAGAAGTGAAGTCCATCGAAGACAATAAAACTTGGTCACTTGTCGAATTGCCTCAAGGCAAGAAGGTAATTGATATCAAGTGGGTATACAAGATGAATTTGAATCCCAAAGGGGAAGTAACTCGACACAAGGACATACTTGTATCAAAAGGATTTCTTCAAATGAAGGAATTGTCTTTGATGAAGTCTTTGCACCTGTGGCTAGAATTGAAATTATTGGTCTAGCAGAAATGAAAGTTGACACATATGTTAGATGGACGTGAAATATGGATTCTTGAATGGACCCTTAGACTAAGAAGTCTATGTTACACAACCAGTTAGGTTTGTGAAACATGACGAAGAGAGAAAGGTGTACAGGCTGCATAAAGCTATGCATAGATTGAAGTAAGATCCAAGATCTTGGAATAAGAAAATTGATAGTTTTCTAAGGAAGGAGGAATTTGTGAAGTGTACAAATGAAGATGGAGTATATATAAGAAGAAGAAACGGTGAATTACTTATACTCTGTATCTATGTCGATGATTTGTTGGTAACAGGTAGCTGTAAAAGTGAGATCAAAGACTTCAAAAGGTGATCTCAGCAAGGAATTCAAAATCTTTAATTTGGGTGACATTTCATATTTTATTGGCATCAAATTCTACAAGAGTAGTAGAGGTTTGATGATGTATCAAAGAAGATATGCAGAAGAAATTCTTAATAAATTTCAGATGAAAGAATGCAACTCGAGATCAACACCTGCTGAACTAAGGTTGCAACTGTCAAAAGATTCAGAAGAAGATGATGCAGACCTAACCCAATATAGAAGACTTATTAGGTCATTGAGATACCTTTGTCATACAAGGCCTGACTTAGCATAAAATGTAGGTATGGTGAGTAGATTCATGCAGAAGCCAAATGTATCACACCTAGCAGCGACGAAGAGGATATTGAGGTATCTGAAAGGAACTCTTGACTATGGAATTTTTTTCTTGCAACTAATAAATGAAAAGAATGTAAGTTAGTGGGGTACACTGATTCGAGTTGGTGTAGTGATGCTGAGGATCAAAAATCCATAACAGGATATGTGTTTATGCTAGGTGGTGCACCTGTTGCTTGGAGTTCGAGAAAGAACTAGTAGTGGCATTATCATCATACGAAGCAGAGTATATAGTTACTTCTTTTTATGCATGTCAAACAACATGTATGGTGAATTTAGTCAAAGAAACCACAGGGAAAGATCATGGAGAAATTACCATGAAGATCGACAACATGTCAACTATCAACCTGATGAATAATCCGATAGCATATGATCGAAGCAAGCACATCAAGATGATGCTTTATTATCTTCGAGAGCAGGTAGCAGAAGGAAAAATGAACTTGGAACACTACAGAACTGAGAATTAGATTGGAGATATCATGACAAAGGGTGTGCGGGTCAAAATATTCAGAAGACTAAGAGATATGATGACTATAGATAACATAGACACAATAAATCAGGTGGTGTGTTAAATGTGTAATTCCTTGTGTTGAAGCAACATGTTACTTGACACAAGGTGTGTCGAAACTTAGTCTTGTGTAAGTATGTCGAGTTTTATCGAAGCATTTGCTTCACACAAATTTGATTTAGGTCTAAAATAGTTATTTTGGGCTTTTATAGTTTTGGACTTTGACTTAGAGAGCAAGCAAGATCAGTTATAAATAGAGGGAGTAACCTCTATTTTGTAGCAGATTGAATATTCACAGAATTTACAGTTGCAAGTGAATAAGAAAGTTTTCCACAGTTTGTGGGAAGATAGTAGCTTTGTAGAAAAATCATTTTTGTCTTCTATATTTTCTCAAAACCTAATTTGTTTCTTCTCTGATTTTCATTGTCATTGTTTAACGATAATAATCTTATTCATCAAAACTAGGATTGTTCAAAACCAAATCGGTCTAATGGAAAACCCAAAACCGAACTGAACCAAAATAAAACCGCAAAAACTGTATTTGATTTGGATGTGTTTGGGTCATTTTCTAATGGAACCGTGTGGTTCGGTTCGGTTTGCGATTTGTATTTTGCAAATCGAACCAAACCAAACAAAACCGCATTATGTTATAAAATATTACTAACCAATATATATATATATATATATATATATATATATATATATATATATATATATATATATATATATATATATATATATATATATATATATATATATATATATATATATATATATATATATATATATATATATATATATATATATATATATATATATATATATATATTTCTTTAATTATGTAGAGAAATCAACGTGTATTATGTATATATTTTATCATACTTTGTATGATATTTATTTTAATTTACAAATTACAAAAATATAAAATATTATTCATTTATAAATACTATTATCACAAAATATATTTTATCGTATTCTTTGTATAATATTTATTTAAGAATCCAATCTTGTCTATATCATTCTTTAGATTTAGATAAAATTATAATACGCAATTTTATGCATAAAATTATAAACTTGTTTTGACAATTATAAATATTTTTGTGGTAATCTATGAACAGTTAAATACAATTATATTTTCCTCTATATGTGTATGTATGAATTAATAGTTTCTTTTTATAAAAAAACGAATCAATCGAATTAATCCAAATCGCATTAGTTTGATTTGATTTGATTCAGATTTATTTTTAAAAGTCAACTGAATCAAACTGAACCGCATGTTTTTCTCTCTTGCGGTTCAGGTAATTTTTCACTTCAAAACCGTTCAAACTACACCACAAACACTTCTAATCAAAATTAATAGAAATTCATCATAGATTTTAATGGATTTCCAACATTAAATTCCTTACCTTAGTCAACGTTACCCTCTCTTGAATCCATAACTCTCTTTCATGCTTATTTGCAATGTACTATGACAATCTTGGACATGAAATTTAAAGTTGATTTAATTTGTTTTCCTTTGTAGAATAATTAGTGTGCATTATACTATATACTTTTGAAGAAAATAAAAACGTAACATATAAGTGTTACCAACACTTTATCTTTTAAAATAATCTTAATAGAACAATAATGGGCATATTATTTTAAATTATCCATAGAATAAGGAAGTTGTAACATTTTTATTTAATACATATAAATTAATAAATTAATGTACTATATTATTGGAGCAGAATTAGATTAGTGATTGTTTTCAAGTAATTGTGATTGTTAATTTTGTTCCTTTATCACTTTGACAATGCCAAATTCATTTTCCATCTCTATCATATTTTAAAACCAACATTTCTAATTCTATTTTTACGAGATATACAACAAATAAAGAAAAAATAAACATTACTTTCATCAGTCTTTCTGTCTCATTTTGTCGCCACAAAGTGATAATAGTGTAAGTTTGAATTGTCTTGTTGAATATTTTGGGTATGATAATGGTTGTAGGGAAAGGGTGTCGAATAATATACCAAGTAGATTAAGTGAAGAAATAATCTCACAATTGATAAGAATGTAGAGACTTAAGTATATATAAGTGGAAGAACTCACTTATTTATCACCTTAAGATTTAAGATTTTAGGTGAATAAGTGATGTGTCTCTTACAAATATGTATATTCCTATATTATGTATCAATATTTTTAGTAACTCCCTCTAATATGGTATAAGAATCTTTGGTTCGATAAAGGGACTTGAAGAATGAAGGAGTATTGTGGACTCACACTTGAGAGAGAGTGTTGGAATAATATAACAAGTGTGAGTAAATGAAAAAATAGTCTGACATTGGATAGGAATGTAGAGACTTAAGCATATATAAGTGGGAGAATTCATTCAACTAAAATCTTAAGATTTTAGGTGAATAAGTAGTGTGCCTCTCATAAAAATATATATTCTTATACTATATATCGATGCTCCTAGTAACTTCCTCTAACAAAGGATTGGTCCTACCGACTTTAATCTTAGTTTTTTAATTATATATATTTTTAATGATTTATTTTATACCGTTGTGTGTTCGTAGAGATAATTTTTGTGAAATTTAATATTTTAACGTGTCATTGTGGATTTGTGTGTTGGAATGATGTATCAATTTTTTTAAATTATATGTAGGATTAATAAATGAATTGTAATTCATCATATATGATCTTTGTTTTAAGAAAGTAAATTTTAGATTTTGAATTTGTCAGTATATGACTATTTGAGAAAAGAATATATTATCTGGTAGATAATGATCTTTGGAGTTAAATTAATGTTAGTTCTAAGTTTTAAAATTGGGATGCAATGAGTTTGACAATGCTTAGAAAATGTAGGATAAAAATATAGTTTGGAGATTTTGGTTTGAGACTGTATGTTTAAATGATGTCGTGATGTGTTATGTTATTTAATTTCAAGCCTATACTGTTTTTATGAGTCTTGAGTTGAGTAAACATGTAGAAGAAGAGATTGGCTTGAAGAAAATGAACAAAAAACGTAAAATTTTGGGTTCTAGTTGTGATCATATCGTAGTTGTTTATGTTTTCTATAGGTAGAGCGTATTTTGTTTTACCCCAACTCGTAGTATTAGCTACGGTCAGACAGTAGCTATGTTGTTTTTAGTATGAGACAAAACCAAAATTGGTATGATTTGAGTTCAGTGATTAAGGTGGACTTAAATGCGTTATAAAGTTAATGTATAAATCTATCTTGCGATAAATGTTTCAAGATGTTTATATGTATGAATAATGTTATAAATAACGAATAATTGTGTAAAATTTTAGGATATGAGTCAAATGTTTTGATAAGATGCTTATTATGAATCAAGTTGTAAATGATGAATGATTGTGCGAATACACTTAGGACGTGAGTCTAGTGTTTGATAAAATACATGTGAAGTCTAATGTGGCAATTAAAATAAATGTGTGATAAATTGTGAAGTCCTAACGTGACAATTATATTGGAGGTTCAATGAGAACCAATGTAAAGCCCTAATGTGGCGATTATGCCGAAGGTTTGATAAACTAATGTGAAGCCTAATATGGTAGTGAATATATGATAAATCATTTTGGAAATCACTAATGTGATAATCAAGGTTAATATGTTTCAATATGGTTTGTAGGTTCAGATGGAATTCGTGTTTGTTTTATCCACATGCATCATATATGAATCAAAGTGGGTATCGTCTAGAATGCGTGTGTAGTACGACAAAGCTCACATGTACTCCTAGGAATTGCATGTCTACGAACGTCTAGGAGAGTGTTGTAGTACATATGTAGCTCACATGTACTCCTAGAAGTAAAATTTAGTGAAGGATGTTGTAATGTGTACGTAACTCACATGTACTTCTAGACATTACATGTCTACAAACGTCTAGGAGTGTATATTCTAGTGCAAGAAGTAGCTCATATTGAGAGGTGTTAGACATGTGAAGAAGATGTTCTTCATCTATCTTAACTTAGTTTTAATGAAGTAAAAAGTTTATCATAGAAGATCAAAGAAGAAAAACATTGGAATCAAATATCAAAATTTCATAAGCTTTGTAAATCAAAATTGAATCATGAAGATTAAGGTACAATGGAAATTCATATGTATATAAGCTTTAGATGCACAAAAATCATTCATATTTTTATCGCTAATGTTCATAAACTTTCATGCATCATCCATGCATCATAAGCTATCATTAAATGTCTTTCAAATGAAAGAAAATCAAGTTTTCAAAGGTAGAAAACAATTGCTCCTTTAAATCAATCGATTGTCATGTGCAATCTTTTTAAAAAATTGTTTTTTTGTAAATAATGACAGTTTGAAACCGTCACAATCTTGTTTTTTTTTTAAAACAACACACCGATTAGTAAACTGTGGAAGTTTGAAACCGTTGCAATTTTATTATTTTCTGAAACATCACACTAGATTGTAAACTATGGCAGTTTGAAACCTCCGTATTTTTTTGATGTTTTTTTCAAAACAACATACTTTTTTTTTTGAAAAATATCAACCACTTTGATTCCTAAACTTCGCTAACGATCATGAAACTTTTCTAAAATATTTCATTAAATCAAAGAGGCATAATGAGATGTAGTTTAGTCAAAATACTTCATTTTTTAAATTACCTCTTTTATACATCATTTTTCATTTAATTCAAACAAATTTTTGTCAAGTGTTTATATATCCATTAGAATTAAACTTTCAGCATAAATTTCATATCATTGAATAAGTTTCATTCAAAATTTTGAGCACTTTAATATATATATATATATATATATATATATATATATATATATATATATATATATATATATATATATATATATATATATATATATATATATATATATATATATATATAACACACACATTGAAAGAGAAGATTATTTTCTTATTGGAATTCAATTCAAGATACAATCTTGTTAATTTCTATACAAGTGTGTATACTATTTTCATCATAGTGTGTTGGTGAAAGGTGTCTGTAAATAGGAAATGGTGAACTTTCAATTTTGTGAAAAGGTTCTTTGAATTAGATTGATTCAAAGTCCATCATAGTTGTTGGTGATTTTGTGAAGTCAAGGAAGTAGTGTGCTTCTTTATTTTTGTTAGAAGATTGAAGGAGAAGTCTTGGTGTGAGGTTTGTACAAAGATCTAAAAATAGTGAAAATCTCTTATGGTGTGTGAGGGGACTATGTGTACCCTTGGTTGATAATGAGAACTAGTATACATTGTTGTGTTCGTTATTTTTATGCATTTAAATTATGCACTTTACTTCATAAGCTCATCAACATTTTTCTGGAAAAAATAAGAACATAAGAACATCTCTAAAATATACAAAAAAGTCTTAAAATCTAATTCACCCCCCTCTTGCATTGCACTCTCTACTTGCATTTGGCATCAGAGCATGTTAAGGTATCTTGCTCCATGATCTGGAAATTATGACTTCCACTAATCATGTTTTTAGAGATGGTGGAAGTAACAACAAAACCTACACTCTTCATTGGTGAACACTATGATTTTTGGAAAATTCGTATGAAAGTGTATCTTGAGGCACAAGGAGATGATATTTGGAATGGTGTTGAAAATGGCCTTTCATTCCCATAAGTGTTGTTCATGGCGTTGGTACACCAAAGATCAAAAGTTCTTGAAATGATGATAATAAAAAGTAATTTATATTTAATAAGAAGGCTAAGAACATGCTTCAATCAGCCCTAGGTATGGATTAATTCTTTCGTATATCTTATTGTATAATAATGAAAGAGATTTAGGATACTTTAGAAGTAACACATGAAGGTACTATAATGGTAAAAAAGTGAAGTTGTTTGTGAATTTTTCCTTTGGATTGGATGCATTTTGCAAACAACGACATGAAGAAGTGTTCAAAGTGTTCAAATTGATCTAACTTGCTAAAGTTTTATGAAGCTGCAGAAGGGACACATGTTGGACACGATGTCTCAGCATGTGGTACGATATACGAGCCTTGCTCAACAGATGCCATATTGTTGCGTTTTGAAGATTTTATTGTTATCAATTTAACAATATGATTATATGATTTGTTGAATAGTTGTGAAGATCAAATCATATTTAAAGATATTTAAATTTGAATTTGTAACAAACTAAATCATATATTTTTGTTGGAGATAGTCCAGGAATAAATCAAATATCCAATAGAACATGCATTATTTCAAGATGAAATCAAATCTCAAATTCATGAAGAAAAGCCCAAAAGAATTATGCTATATAAGGAGGTCACAACCTGCTTGGGAAATCAAGCAACCAAGCATTGAAGCAGCCAAATTGAAAATCTTAGAGTGCTAGGTTTGTGTCTTGTATTCTTTACTAATTCCCTACTATGATTATTGTTGAATATATATGCACACCTCTATTTTTTAGTAACTTGACATAAAAGGTTTGTCTAGTTGAGTTGTAAAATTTAACATCATTCATCTTGTTGATTTAAGTTGATCATTAGGGTTTTGTGGTTGTAATCACCTATCACGAGTTGTGTGATAGAGAAATCAAGTGAGTGGGTTATCAGATTTATGGGGAGGCTCTAAATAGAAAGTCATTGGGTAGTTTTAGGAAGAGAAATTTAACAACATGGGCCTGCTATTTCTTGTAAGTCTAAATGTACTAAGCTATTAATAGTGAATTTCCTTTCTTGGGTTACTCAACCCTCTAGACGTAGGTGTGGTTTCACCGAACTGGGTTACCAGTTCTCTATGTTTATTATGGTTTTTTAACTCCATCAACTTGCACAACTCATTGTTATATTTGTGTTGGTTCTAGTACAACTTGTTGAACCTGTTGTCGGAGCGTCGTATTCGACATCTGTAACACCTTATTTTCCCCATCTGTAATTTAACACAAATCAGAGTACTTAATTCTTAAATCAAACACCAAGAGTAGGATGCCAAAATTTTCAACATATAAAAAAACTACTTGTGAATCAATAAACAAATACATAACACATTTTCGGATGAACCGACAACACTTTCAACATAGTCCTCAAAATTCAACTTTACTATTGATGTAGAAAAAGGAATTAAGTTTAATAATCAACATCCTCATTTAAATCATAAACCAACGTTTTATCAAATAAAAGAGAGTTTTTAATACTCCAACAAATCATCAAAACAAAAATATCATTTAAGAAAAACAAGCAAGCGTTCATTCCTCCAGAGCTGACACTGACTCAAACTACGCAATGTTAGACAAACTCCTCATCTAACCTCAACATCGAGCTACTTCGGATCATCTACAATGTATCATGACAATATAAGAGGAAGCATAATAATTAGTAGATAGAAACTCAAGCACGCTATACTTCTTTACCTCACATTTCATTAATAGCAATCACAAGGTACATCAACATAAAATCAATAATACAAATAATACATAATATCCATCATAATATAATACATACATCTTCCACCTCATATAGCATAAAGTTAATTAATAATATAATGCAATGCGACTAACACCGACTAAAATGCATGTGGTACCATCAAGGAATAAGCCCTCTCCAAAATGTCAAATAGGGTAGCAATATGGCATAAGCCCTCAACAATATGCCAATCCAGGCCAACAACAGGGCATAAGCCCTCAACAATGAATGGATGTAACATCGACATGCAACAACATAATTATGCAATAACAGAGCATAAGCCCTCAACACTACGCCATTCCATGCTACCCAACATTATCATCATCGTGCAATATCATATGCAAAACAACGATATAATTTCACACCATCATTCACATATTTACACACAACCTCCAATATCGCAGTTTACCCAAAAATACACACATATAGGTGTCAGTTGCTGTCAAATAATCTTTTAATATGCTGCAATTTATTTTTATAAGATAGAAACTGATTTTAGCTTTATACTAGTCCAAACGGCGCGTCAAACGGACACCGACTCAAAAGTTACGGATTTTCAAAGTTTTGAAAATATTTTGGTTTAACATAGACCAGAAATCGATTTCCCTCAAACTGGAAACCAGTTTCTGCAATTTGACAGTAACATGTGACACACAATTTCGATGCGGAAACTGGTTTCCCTCAAACCAGAAACCGGTTTCTGCCACAACAGAAATAGTTCCAGCACCAAATCTTGTACATGAGGCCGTTTTCTCCAAAACTAGAAACCAATTTCCTCAGCCCGACAGTGAAATTTTTTGCTATTTTCATTGCTACGAAAATCAATCCTTTCAACCCCAAAAATCCCAATTTTTAAATCAAAATAATGTCATTTGGTTCCATAAGATATACATACATCATACCTATCATTCCAACATAATTCATATCAACAATTTGACCAATTTCATCCAATTTTACATCAATATCATCAACATATAAAACTCCACAAAGCAAGATAATGAGAAATCAAGAACATACAATCATGAGACTTAATCACTACCATTCCCCCATCATCATGCAACCCATTATATAGTTAGAACCCCACCATTACCTTGGTTTAAAGATTCCTAAACCTCTACCGTGAATTCTGCTCTCTTTCCGAATGATTTCCTCTTATTCTCTCTTTCTCGTTCTCTGCTTCTCTTCTCTCGTTCACAGAAAAATGTCACGATCTAATTTCTAATTTTCCCCTTATGATCACTTAACCCCTTGGACCCCTAAATCCATATTCCAAATTTGTCATTCTCTAATTAATTAATTAATTAATTATTTAATCTAATATAATATACTACTTATCCTATTATGTTAATAATAATAATAATAATAATAATAATAATAATAATAATAATAATAATAATAATAATAATAATAATAAAATGTATATATATATACCAGTCTTCTCCCTACACCCCCGTGTCTCTATGGTTTTGGTCATACACCCATATTGCCTTAATTCTCACAATATTTAAGGTAGTAACCTCTAATCAAAGCACAACAACACATCTCATTGTTCATCCAAACACACAAAGACACTGCATTCATATGATTCGGTAATTAAAATAATCTAAATTAAAAACAGGGTGTTACAACATATGTCTCCTGAGGAACATAATTTCAAAAAGATCTAAATTAAACACTTTATCACAAGAATATTAAATGTTTAGAATACCGCCTCATGAGTCCATTATTGAGTTGTAAACTTATTTAACAAATCATTTGATGGGTGTTAGAAAATATTTTACAAATTATGAATTAAATCTTAAGGTTATTAGATTTTTGACGAAGTCATGTCAATCAAAAGAGACAACAATATCAGAAAAGAAAAGTTTCTCTAAACTGTCTTCGGTGGTATTGTTCGGTAAATCACAAGAACATGAGATAGAACTTGGAAGATTGGAGAAGCATGAAGATCAAGAAAAGAAATTTAAAAATATTTCTTTGAAAACTAGAGTAAAAAACTATGATAGTGATCAAGAGGATGAATCTCAATCCACTAGTGATGACGATGATTCTTTAGTCAAGAAATTTGAAAAGTTCTTAAAGAAGGAAAGGACGGAAGAAATGAGTCATAAAGAAGCACCAAGAAGGAAAGTTACTTGATTTGAATATGGAAAAAGAGAACATGTCAAAAGTGAATTCCCTACACTTCAAAAGAAGATTAAATTCAAGATCAAGAAGGTTAAAATCCAAGAGAAAACATATGTAGCATCAGATGACAATGAAATTAGTTTATATTTAGAGGAACATCATTCAAACAAGGTGTTGTGCATCAAAATATTCAAGTAATTAAGAACACGAGGTTATTGATTATGAAATTGATGATAGACCTTTGTTAGTTCCATATTTTTATGGTTGACCAAATTTTGGCTAGGCATGTTTCTAAAAATGGTTCTATGTTGTTGTTGAGTAAGATGTTGCAGAATATTTATCAAATGTCATAACAATTTGACTGTTATGTCAGATGTTGAAGGCATATGTCATGACATCTTGATCTGATATTGCAATACAACAGGGAATGCTGTTTTAAATCTTGAAAGATTTAATTTGATTCTGAAATATTTATTTTGGATATGTTTCAGTAAATTTTGTAGGTCAAGAAGATTTTATCTAGAACAAGGTTTTATATCTCCAGCTGTCCATTGGTTGCTAAATTGGGCCTTGAGACAATTTAGGAAACTTTGTATTGGTGGTTCCAAGATTTAAGGAGATTTTGCTGCACAACAGATACAACTCTCTGTTTGTGGATCAAGAAATATCTTATTGAGATTTTAAAGCCCATGGATTGAAGAAGTGTATTTAAAGAAGACCTAACCTAATATAATTTAAATTTTGCTTCAAGTAGAGAGTTTATTGGAAGGATTTGGGTTTTAAAGCTATGATTAGAAAAGAGAAAACTCAAAGTGACAAAAGGTTGTTTTTATCCAAAGGTAAGCTAAGTCAAGGATATCTTAACATTATGCTAGACATCAACTTACTCATGCTACAGGCGTTTACTTGCACTGAAGATATCTCTTCTGTGTTAAGTTGATTTTAACAGTTTTGGTTATTTTCTCAAAGGTCAAGTTCAGTGTTTTTTAACGAAGTAATGCTTAATACTTAGGGAAAGTGATTATTACCTTATCTCTTATGCCTTTCTTAGATCATCAACTAAGATGATTGGTATTTTGACACTAACTATTCCAGGCACTTAAAAGTGTTCCCGATGGTTTATTTAAGTGTCATTCTAATCAAATATTACTTTGTGGATGATGCTAAAAAGGAAGTGTGATACGGTGGCAGAACCGACTGTTATACTGGTTTTCATTTTGTATTCGTAAATGTGCGGTAAGAAAGAGTCGCCACCGAATTTTCTTTTATCCATCAAAGGAAAGGGTGAAAAGAACAGAAAAAGACCTTTTTCGAGATTTCCTGAGTAAGGGGGGTAGATTATGGAAAGGGAAGGTGTTATCACCCTTTCCATCTGTGGTTTTCCACGGGATCTTAGGTACTTGCTCATTTTTTAAAATTGCTTTCGTTTTTGTGTGTTTTGAAAAGCTTTGTTTGCTTTATGATAACTCTTGTATCAGTCCTCAAGAGTGTGATAAAGCGTTTTTTGAAAGGATTTTGAAAGTGTGGTATGAAAATGAATTACTTTTGAGCAAGTACTTAACAGCTACCTACCTACTCAAAAAAGGCATTCTTTTCCTCCTTTCATTTAGATAGTGCTATCCTACTATTAGTGAGTAGGTAGCCGTATCGTTGGATGTTTGAGGGACTATCGAAAGGGATGTTACGGTCACTAAGGCAACTGGGAAAGAACTCTTAGTAACTGTCCCAAAGTTCTAAGATCACTTTTTTAACTGAGGCAACAGTCGAGAGGGTCATCGAGGGACTTGTGATATCTTGAACTCAAGGACAGTCACTAAAAATTCTCACGTTTCGAGAATTGTGACCGTTTCGAAGGCAACCGAAGTGGGAGATACCCTAGGGGTGCAAGTGTGCAATAGTGTGCTTTCTTCAGGTATTTTTATCTTGATGTTAGTGATCTAATATTGATTGGTTAGTTCTTGCCATACACGCCTAACTACTAGCATTTTATATACAGGCATACAATATAGTGCGATAAGTGAAACCTACGGCTATTACAAGGCTTCAGGACAATTACAGTTATATTTGATTGAAATGTAAAGTGAGGAAAGTAAAAATCCTAATTAGGCTATTACAAACCTGGAAACAGTTACAATAAATTGCAAAGTGATAAAATGGAAAATAATAAGCGTGCAGAGATTAAGATGGGAACAAGTTTGAAACCCTAAAAATCTAGCTGCTTAATAAAAATATGTTTTGTATTTCATATGAAAACATTTTTGAGATTTAACCTAATTTCTAATTAATTTTAAATTAAATAAAACAAGTTAAAATCAATTAAATTAAATTAATTTGCAAGATTTTTGTTGATTTCATGATTAAAAAAAAACATAAACTAATTAAAAAAGGAAAAAAACAAAGTAAATTAAAAAAAGAAATGGGCCTGGAGTAAGAAGAAAATTGGGGGGTGTTGATTGAATTTTTTGTTAAGGCCCAGATCTGTTGGCCCATTACCCTTACGTTGGATCTGGTGTTGTTACGTCTAGAAGGTCCACCATGAGCGTCTGGATCTGGAATATTTGATATGGCCTTGATGAGATCCTATAGTATGGAGATAGTAGCGCATGGTGGACACGCTGGGACTTGGAGTACTGGATCTGCATGCACAAATCAGAAAAATAATATGCAGGATTCAGGGGTCGAACCCTTAACCTCCCACACACATAATGCCTTAACACCCTCCGTTCCCACCACTGGACCATGTTGTTCATTTGTTAATATAACCAAAACAAAACAATATAATATTAAGACAACATAATTGCTGAGTTGTCAACGCGCGCCTCTTCAGTGGGCCCTTGGAGTTTAAATGAACCAATCAAGGACCGCTGTCCAGCCACGCTAGTGCAGGGAGGGTCAAACCACCCCTCACAGTGGTTGACCATCATCGTCTCCTGCGCCTTCAAAACCCTAACCTACAAAATAGCACGTTTCCGATCCATAAATTTGATCCACCCCCCCCCCCCCCCCCCTAAATCAGGTTGCGATCATGATGGTGGTATTCGTTTGGTCTGAAAGTCCCTGTACAGGGAGATATGAAGCTTGTAGTTCACTATGCCCTAGAAATGGCAGATGGATATTTAGCCATTAAAGCTCATCAATGATTGCCCAGACCTGTTCCTTGTCATCTTGTGATCATGTTAATGGGGTTAGAACAAATTGATACGAGCTATAATTCAAAATACGATAGACATCAAAATCATGAAAAATATGAGTTATGTATGATGAGTTTCAGCGTGTTATGGCTATGGATGATGATCCATACTTACCCAAGCTTACCTCAGGAATACCAAGGAACGGTTAGAATGCTTTGAAGCTGGCTGCAAAAGTGAATATGAGGATTGCACCACTCTTTGAAATTTTTTTGAGAAGTGTTAGGGTTCTTTTGAGGCTGCTGCATGTGTGTGTTAGATCTGAATAGTTTGTACATATATATGGGACCAAATAAGGGTAACAAATATGGTACCATATCATATGTAATCAAGTATAATATTTGATTTGGAATTACATGCATTCTTTCTATTTTAAGCCAAGATTTGATTAAAAAAAATATTCCACATGGTTTCTTGAGCTGATTGTACAATCTTTGGGCTTCAATGATGATCCAAAATCCAATCCATGCGCCTTTTACCATTTACTTGATATTTTATTTTATTTATTTTGTATTTAATTGAATAAAAATCAAGATAAATAAAAATAAAAATCATGGAAAGGTGAGAATGGATTTAGAGGTCTTGGACCATGCTAGAAACAAGTTTCAAACATGAAAAGATGAACCCATTTGGAAAAATTCAAGTTTGGTCAATATTGGCTTCATGCATTTTCCCAAAAATTGGTCAACTTTAGAAATGCATATCTCTCTCATTTTTAACCCTAAGAGGGTGTTCTTGGACTTTTTAGAGAGCTTAGTATGTCCTCTAAACAACCCATTTGGTTTCATTTCAATTGAAGCTTCCATGTTCATGTAATGAGCTTTGACCCAAAATGTGTTTTTGTTAGCTTTTCGAAAGGACCTATAATGTCTGTGCTTGTATCTTTTAAATGGGGCATTTCTTGATCTTGAGGGATGAAGAGAAGTTGTAGGGAATTGGATTCTCTTAAAAATTAGCTTTGGTGGAAAAATTTCTAATAAAATATGAGAAAGTTATGTCTGGTCAAAGATTGGTTGACTTTTCCTATAGAAACCCTAATTTGCCATTTTTGACTTTTGATGAGTTAGGAGCATTTCTTGAGGAATAATGATCAACCCTTGATCAAATGATGGAAATTACTTCAAAATGTTGATGTTGACCAAAAATATTGAGGTTTGACTGTATATAGGCCACAATTGACTTTTGACCTAGTACAATTGATTTTCAAGAATTTGAGTAGTTAATTGAGCAAACTTGTTGTGCAAGGCATGCAATTTGGAATGGATGATCTTGAGGACATATTAGGACCATGTAAAACATTTGGGAACCTTGGAGCTCACCCATATTGATGAAAACTGAAACCCTAGTTAGGGGTTTATTGCCTTAATAGGAGAATTTGTCTGGTCAATTCTTAGTCATCCTAGGGCAAGTTGGGGATCTCAAAGTAAAATGAGAGGGAAAATTTTGGGGTACAACAACTTCCACTGTTCATTCTTCTTAAACCTGAGGATGTAGATTGGCTGGTCTGTCTTTCGTGATCCGAAGGTGGAAGATGATTGAACACTAGAGTGCCCAGAAATTTGCACTCGTTTGAAGTGATACTGTTGGTGGATAATATCGGGAATGGGATTATAGATGCCATTTGGAAAAGATGACGGAAGATCATCGGAGATGGGCTTAAAGATGCCATATAGAGAACAATGTTGATTTCATGAGACATTCTTTTGTGGGGATTCCTATTCCTGTTGTTGAGGAGGACTCCGGTGAGGAATGTTGGTCTCTGTTTTGGGAAATAGAGTCTAGGAGCTTCAGTTGTACATTACTCTATTGGGGAGTCATCTCTTGACTAGAGAGACGGAAGTGAACTTCTATCTGGTTAGAATCCAGGCTTCACAGTGACTTGCCGAGGATAATAAGGCTGACTGCTATCTGGTTGTATTCCAAGATTCAAAACAGCTTACTGGGGAATATGAAATTAACTGCTATTAGGTCGGACTCTGGGCTTTATAGTTTCTTTAACCGGGTAAGAATCGGAAAAATCTTAGTATCGATTTAACTGAACCAGAGAAAGGTCTTGAATTATCTTCAATCTGAATAGAAATCAGAAAAATCTTAGTGTCGATTTAACTAAACCAAAGAAGGGTCTTGAATTATCTTCAACTGGAATAGAAATCAAAAAAATCTTATTGTCGATTTAATTGAACCAGAGAAAGGTCTTGAATTATCTTCAACTGGAATAAAAACCAGAAAAATCTTAGTGTCGATTTAACTGAACCAGAGAAAGGTCTTGGATTATCTTCAACTGGAATGGAAATCAGAAAAATCTTAGTGTCAATTTAACTGAACTAGAGAAGGTCTTGAATTAACTTTAACTGGAATGGAAATCAGAAAACTCTTAGTAGCGATTTTACTGAACCAGAGAAAGATTTTAAGTTGTCTTCAATGGAATAGAAATCAGGAAAATATTAGTATTGATTTAACTGAACCAGAGGAAGGTCTTGAATTAACTTTGACTGGAATGGAAATCAAAAAAGTCTTAGTGTCGATTTGTCATACCCCAATTTTTGACCTAAGATCCCTGCTTCATTTGCATTATTTTTCATACGCATCAAGGTCACATAATATGGTAGGTTTCGAATGTTTCACTGTCAAGCTTTGATTGTGTAGAGATTATCGAGTGTTGTGAGCATTTTATGAATGACTAACCACTAATCAAGCATGAAGTGCATGTTTTGCTATTTTATTTTCACGTGCAGAAAATAGGTCTGAAAGAAGAGCATTAAACGTTGTATGTCGATCAGGATTTCGAGTCTCAGAACAGAAATGTTGTCGTTCGTTAATTTCCAAAAGACTGGTTCATCAAAGAATTTCAGAGAATTGTGTGTTTATTTCCACACTCTATCCAGCAAATAGTCTTCGTTTTTCTCCGAATATTTTTTAGGAAGAACAGTCAAAATTCTACCGGCTTTGGTTCATGTGTGTTTCACATTGTTCTAAAATACAAGAAAAACCAAGTTATACCGTCATTTTTTATTTCTTGTACCAAAAGTCATCTGCAATTTTTCTCATAACGCGGGTTGAATTTCTCCGAAATGGGATAATTAAATTCAAAAACTGTTCTAGAAGAATTTATTCGGAATATTCGGAATATTTGGAATTTTATTTATTTGAATCCAAGTGATAATTAAAGAGGAGCTATCAAGAGATCTCATCCAAGAATATTCATTTATCACATGGAATATTTATTCAAGATTATTTTTGTGATTATTTTGGAAGATCTACATCATAGCTATTTAAATACATTGAAGCATTATTTCAAGAAGTTAGTGGGGATTTCTATTTAACTACATGAGGAATTTTATTTGGTTACAAGATTAATCCATGTGATTTATTTGGATTTCTATTACAAGAATGCAATATTAAATTCCAAGACTTGCATTATTATTTATTCTTCATTCAACAATTCATCCAAGTGTTATTCAATTATTTCCCAAATTTAAATGGAAGATCTTGAATTTTTATCAAGATATATCAAGATTCATGTTTATGTGAAGATTCAAGATTATTCATAACTATCAAAGAATGGAAATATATTGAAGAATGCATATTTATTCAATGTTACAATTTATTGGAGTTTATTACAAAGTTGCAAGAAGCTACACGTTTATACAAGATTTACTTTCAACATAAAGAAATTCAGCAAAGTGCTAGTGCAACCCATGTTTGCAACCTTTCTCCAAGCCCATTTTGTTGCATTTTTGTTGGTCAAATAATGCTCCAAATAACCTGAAAAACAGCAAAGAGAAATGTTGTAAAATGCTACAAAATAGTTATAAAAAAACATCAACATACAGCAACTCTAAGTGCTGCCAAAAACCTGCTCCAACCTGCATCAAAGTAGCAGCAATTTGTATCAAAATGGCTAAGGTAATTTGTGAGAACAAAGTATAGAAACAGCTTGCCAAAACAATTCAAATTTCTACTGTTTTCCCCCCTCAAATACCATATACTCCACTATAAATAAGAGTCTTTGTCAACACAAAGGAGGGAAGAAAAATTTCAGCAAGTAAGAAAAACCAGAAAAAGTAGATTGTTGTTCTAAAGTTTCAACAAGAGTGAAAAACAGAAAATTAGTGTTGTGCTAAAAAAAATCCAGCAAGGAGAAAAGATAGCAAATTCAAGGAAGCTTACCATTTTGTTAGAAGCCCCATCGGAGAGGCTCCAATAGGTATATTCTTTTTCTCCTCTCTATCTACTGTTGCTCTACTGTTGCATATGTTCATGCTTGAATCACTTGCTGTACCATTTTTCTTTGCCATATAATATTTGCTTTATCATTTTTTGTTTTTGTTGTACTGTATTGGAGTTGATTTGCTGCATGAATGTTAATATTTAAACATGTTAGTATTCATAATATCAGTAATGATAATAAGTGTAATAAAAGCTTACTTCTTCCATCGCATAAAAACTTGTTTATCACTTTGTTGTCCCAAAAACTTGTTTAGAACTTGCTGTCCCAACTTGTTTAGAGCTTGCTGTCCAAAAACATCTTTACTGCCCAAAAATACCTTTGCTGTCCAAAACATCCTTGCCGCCCAAAAATATCTTTGTTGTCCAAAATATTTTTGCTGTCCAAAACCTTTTGCTGTCTAAAAAAACTTGGTTATCCTTTTGCTTTACAAAATCTCAAAGTCCACAAAATATTTCGCTGTTACAAAATTTTAAATATCCATTTTGCTGTCACAAAGCCAAAAATATTTGTTACAAATATAAAAAATATTTTGTTTTTTTTAATATCCATAAAAACTATTTTTTTGCTGTTGCTGTCCAAAAAAGCTTGTTATTTTTTTTTTGCTGTTACAAAATATAAATAATAAAAAAAAATATTTGTTATAATATCAAAAACCAAAATATGTTGCTGTTACAAATATTTTAAAATATATATTGCTGTCCTAATATTTTAAAAAAATATTTGTTCTAATAATCAAAAAACATTTATTCCAATATTTTAAAAACCATTTGTTCTAATAATAAAAAAAACATTTATTCCAATATTTTAAAAACCATTTGTTCTAATAATCAGAAAAACATTTATTCCAATATTTTAAAAACCATTTATCCCAATATTTTAAAAACCCTATACCGTTCAAAGTAAAAAAAAAACATTGCTGTTACATAATATAAAAAAACTTCCACTGAATCAAAACAACAACAAATGCAGCAGCCACCGCTTTCCACTGAAATCACCTCCCCGGAATCGCAACTCTCTCTCTCTCTCTCACCACACGTGATGACTTCAAGCCTGCTATTAAGCTTCACTTTTTTTGGCGCTTCTCTATCAAACATTATTGAGGAGGATGTCGGATAATCCTGTTATGCTATACATGAAAGGCGTGCCTGATTTTCCACGGTGTGGATTTAGTTATCTTGCAGTTAAAGTTTTAAAACAATACCATGTTCCTCTAAGTGCGGTAATGGCGGATCTGTTTAGAAGAAATAAGAAAGATGTGATTCAAGAGAGAGACGGAAGTAGATCTGTAGAAGAGGGAAGAGGAGGTCCGGATCTATAACAAAGAAAGAAGACTCGAATCTGTAGAGAAAGGGAGGAAGGAGTTTGTATGCGATAGAAAGAGGAAGGGGCGGATCTATGGCGTGAGAGAAATGGAGAGAAGGGTTCAGATCTGTGAGAGAGAGAGAGGAAAAGTGTTAAATCCGCGTGAGAGAGGAAGTGAACTGTGAATAGAGAGAGAGGAAGTATGACCGTTGTGTTGTTGTTTTTACAAGGTTCCAGTTATTGTTTTTTTTTGTTTTATTAAAAATAATAATAATAATAATAAAATACTTTTTCTCTCTTCCCAAGTAATAACATAAATATAATAATTATATTTTGTTTCACCATTTCCCCATGTTACAGCATGCGCCGCGCCTCCTTACATAACTAGGGTTTCTTCTTTTTTTTCTTCTTTTCCTATTCTTTTTTACCCGGTGGCCCATTGGACCTAGTTTAGTCCAATTTCAAATTTCAGTTTTCCTTATCTTTTATTTAACTCATGCTATTAATGAATAAACAGCATTGGTTCAATTAGGAAAGGTGTTTACAGCAATCTAAGAGGTCCTGAGTTCAAGTCCTTGTTGGGTCACTTTTCTATCTTTTATTCTTTTGGCCATATTATTTAACATGCTCAATTAATTATTAGTTTACTTTGCTGTATAATTATTAATTATTATAAAAAACACATAAAAATGTTTAATTAAAATTCATCTATATTTATTTTGTCAACATACTATTCAATTCTTATTTTATTTTGTGTTGTTGTTTATTTAATCATTCAAAAAAAATACATGTTTCATGATTTAATTTTTGTTATGTGTTTAAAATCTATGATTTCATAATCTTCATGTACTTGTGATTATTTATTTAATCATTAAAATGCATGCTAGTATGATTTAAATTTCATTAGTTAATTGTTTAATTATAATTTTTATTAACCGATCGTTAATCCACATATCTTTTGTCTGTCTCAATCCAAGGGAATCGTTTAAATTTTTGTCGACTTCATGTCATCAAACACATCGTGCGAATACCCTCATTCATCTTTAGTTTATTATTTTGTTAAAAACTTAAGATAATTCTCCCAAATATTCAACCTTTCAAAACTCATACCTTTTAAGTCAAAACTTCGACGTTAGGTCGTCGTATCTTCAAAAACTCGTTCATACCTATTTTTGGCCAAAACAATTTATTTTTAATCAAACAAACTTTTTTTAATAAACAGATATTTCAAAAGGTTCCTATAGAATACTATAGATACATTGGGTGCTAATACCTTCCCATTGTATAACCAACCCCCGAACTCTAGACCTCTTTTCAAAAACGCCTTGTATTTTCATTACTTTTAAAGTATTATTTTACATTGCATACTTTAGGGTTTTATTTCGCTCTTTCCCCTTTTCCCTTGGAAATAATAAAGCGCGGTGGCGACTCTTGCTTTTGTGAGACGAATTAATTAATAGTTCGATCTCCGATTTACCCCGCTACATTTTTTATCGCTACAGAAATGGCGACTTTGCTGGTGAGAGATTGACCTCTTGCTGGTCCATCCCTAAGTGGGTTAAGCCTAGTTTGTTTTATCTGTTTAGTATTATTTATTTGATTGTTTGATTATACATTTATATTGGGGTTTTTTGGGTTTTTTGCAAAGGACGAATCCTATACCCGGATTAAGTTACACTTAAGAATAAGACGGGCGGTATAGTCATGTTTACTTTGAGGGAGTAATCCCGAAGAAGGAGGCATTAAATCCCCCACTTAGTGGTAGGCCCTTTTGAACGTAGTATTTATTTACCGAGTAATCGGGAAGACATTATTATTTTCGACCTGGGAGCCAGAGAAGCTGAGAACCGTAGAACCCTAACCCATCTTGGCCTTTTTAGGTGTAGCGCGAAGACTATAACGGAGTAATCCAGAAGTATTTGTCACGCGATGCTACGCTTGGATGAGTTTCTCTTGAGAATATTGCTAATTATTGAGTAATTAAGATGTTAGTAATATCCGAAGGAGGAATGTAGACTCTGGGAACTCTTAGAACCTTGTCTTGCAGGTGTGATTAAACCGTTAGTACATACCCGGGGGTGGGCTTTACCTTTGACTCCATGCTCGAAGCGTTGAACCTTTGAACCCCATATTTGTGAACTTGTGTGTAACTGTTGCATTATCATTCATCCATGCATCCATCAACATTTTTTGTAAAAACTTGTTTTTCAAGGAACTTAAGAATGATTTTTGCAGACATCTCAGGTACTATTATTATGGAGTTTGGAAGGAGAAACACTCGAAGTTATAGTTTTAAGGAGCCCGAGATTCAAGAGCTGAAGAGTTTGATTCCTAAGATTGAGAACCCGACGGAGTTTCAGAAAAAATATGGGTCCTTTATACCTCTCATGAAGCGCAAGATGAAGGAAGGCATCCTTAGTACGTTGGTCCAATTCTACGATCCGTTGTATCGATGCTTCACCTTTCCGGATTACCAGCTAATGCCCACCTTAGAAGAGTACTCCTACATACTTGGTTTACCGATCATCGACTGTGTTCCTTTTTCTGGCTTAGAAGAGGAACCCAAATCTTACGAGATAGCGACCATCACCCACTTGAAGAAGTCGGAGATAGAGGAGAACATGACTACAAAAGGGGGAATCTGAGGCTTATCTGCGCAATTTTTGTTAAAGAAAGCTCGTCATTTCGCTGAGATAAAAGATACCATTGCCTTTTAAGATGTCTTTGCTTTACTCGCTTATGGCCTATTCTTGTTCCCTAATGTTGATAAGTTTGTGGATATCAACGCCATCCGAATTTTCTTGATTGGAAATCCGGTCCCTACGCTGCTAAGAGATACCTACTACTCCATCCACCTTCGAAACTCTTATCAAGGAGGGATGATTATTTGTTGTGCACCATTGCTGTATCAGTGGTATGTTTCTCATCTACCTAGGTCTGATGTTTTCTGGGATCTCGAGAAGGAGCCACGATGGGCTCCAAAAATTATGCTCTCACTCATTTCGACATTGATTGGTATAATCGAGCTTACTATGATGTTAAGATCATCGATAACTGTGGTGCTTTTCCTAACGTGCCTCTCCTTGGTACGAAAGGAGGAATTAACTATAATCCAGTTCTCGCACGCCGTCAGTTTGGATACCCGATGAGGGACAAACCGAACAACATCCATGTGAGTGGTTTATTTCTACAAGAAGGACAAGACCACCAAGTAGCTAAGAAGGAGATCGGAGGAGCTTGGCGTCACATCCATAAGAAAAGGGAGAGACATGTTAGGACAAAGAGGTGCTGTTTCTTTGGAGCCTTACCTACAATAGGTTCGTGCTAGGGCTTGTGCTCTCAAGATTCCTTATAAACCCGAGAAACCTTTATTCCCTACTGTTGCATCGTCATCTGTTGATATTCCTATCGAGAATATAGGAGAATACCAAGGAAATCTGGCTAGGATGAAGTCCGAGAGAGATGCTTGGAAAGAAAAGTATAATATGTCTGAATACGAGAATCGGGTCCTGACTCGACAGCTAAAGGAAAAGGATGATTTGCTATTTATTCAAGACGGATGGTTCATTGATCATGATGAGAAGCTTCGTCAAAAGGATGCTTTACTGAAGAAATATGCTAGCGAAAGGAAGAGAAAGAAGGAAGATTCGGTAAGCGTTGCTCTTGTTCCTAATCCACAAAAGGAAATCATTGATCGACTGGTAGCTGAGAAGAAAGAGATGGAAGACTTTTATGAAGAGAAGATTAGCAGGCTCCAGTTACAATTGGCATTTGGTCCTTCATATGATGATTCTGAGTGATCTTTAGTTCTTAGTTTTATTTTTTACTGTTGTCATTTTGTAAAACTCTGTAAAAGGGCTTCATGTTCCAAAGTTGTAGTTTACTGCTTTTTATTGGGTTGTTGTCCCAAAGTTATAATTTATTGCTTTTATTATTGGGTTGTTGTCCCAAAGTTGTAATTTATTGTTTTGTTGTTCAAAAGTTGTAAGTTGTAATTTACCGCTTTTGATTAATGAAATGAGTTTTTGTTGTTCCAAATTCCTTTACCATTGATGTGTGCAAAATTATCGAAGTTCCTTGAAAAATTATCGAAACAAATGATCATTTGCATCGCATATCATGCATCATCCAACATTCCACTTCACATGTTTTCTAGAGTCTTATCCTTGTTTCTTTTTCCACTCCGATAGATTGTCAAGATGTCTCATCGGTACGATACCCGAGCCAATCGTCAGAGGAAGATGGAAGATCTAGAACAGGAAAACCACGAGCTTCGCGAGGAGGTCGCTACCCTTCGTGTCGGTATGGAGAAATTAACTGAGCTTGTGGAAACTTTGATGGCTGCTCAGAATCAGCCATCGACTGCAGCTGCTGAGATTCAGACTCCAACTACTGTGGTTTCTGAGATTGTCACCGTTCCAGCATCTGTGATTCAAATCCACTCTCCGCTTCAACATCAGATGCCAAAAGGTTTTCTATGGGGAATGCCTTATAACTTCATGCCATAAGGGTATCAGCCTGTCATACAACCTTTGGTTCAACCTACTGTGTCTTTTCCTCAACTGGAGACAACTACTATGCCGCCTGTAATTCCGCCTGTGGCACCTTTCCCTCAACCAGTGATGACAATTGTTGCTCCTGTGGTTCATTCTATGCCATACATGAATGAACCTACTTATCATGTTGAGCCTGCTGAAAGTCTGGGTATTTTCGATAGAATGGAGGAATTTCAAGACCAGTTTCAAGAGATGCAGAGGGAGATCAGAGCGCTGAAAGGGAAAGATTTGTTTGGAAAGAATGCTCATGATTTGTGTTTAGTTCCAAATGTCAAAATTCCAGCCAAATTCAAAGTGCCGGACTTTGAAAGGTATAAAGGTGATTCGTGTCCACTGAGTCATTTAACCATGTATGTAAGAAATATGTCTACATATTCTGATGATCATAGTTTGTTAATTCACTACTTTTAAGACAGTTTGACTGGTGCCGCTCTAAAATGGTACATGGGTTTGGAAAACACTCGGATCCGTAATTTCAACGATCTTAGTGAAGCTTTTGTTTGCCAGTATAAGTACAACATCGACATGGCGCCAGACAGAGATCAACTCCGGGCGATGTCCCAGAAAGACAGAGAGTCCTTTAAAGAATATGCCCAGAGGTGGCGCGAGATTGCTGCTCAGATTTATCCCCCTCTTGAAGAGAAGGAAATGACAAAGATATTCCTGAAGACTTTAGGTTCCTTTTATTATGAAAGAATGATTGCCAGCACACCCAGTGACTTCACCGAGATGGTAAGTATGGGCATGCGGTTGGAAGAAGGGATTCGTGAGGGACGTTTGGTTAAGGAAGGAAGTCCATCTAGTAGTATCAAGAAGTTTGAAAGTGTTTTCCCTAAAAGGAAAGAACAAGATGTCAGTGTAATTTTCCCTGGGAGACCAAGGAGAGGCTATTCACATGTTGCGGCAGTCACTCCGGCTGTCCGCCCAACAATGGTGACCCCAACTCATTAAACCCCACCAACTCAGCAACGGCCATTTCAACAGCAGCCTCGACAACAGGCTTATCAATTTAATAACCAAAATCATTCACCAAGGAAACCGCAATTTGATGCCATTCCCATGACTTACACTGAGTTGTTCCCCGCTCTGATCAGAAAGAACCTCATAACAACGAAGCCTCCTCCTATCGCACCGAATAATACTTCTCCGTGGTACAAGGCAGACCGGTTCTGTGAGTATCATCAAGGGTCGCCAGGGAACAACATTGAAAATTGCTTTGCTTTAAAGGCAGATGTGCATTGGTTGATTAAGAACGGTGTCTTGTCTTTCAAGGATGTTAACCCGAATTTTAGAGATAATCCTTTGCCTCGACATGGGGCAGCATCAGTGAATATGGTGGAAGGCTGTCCGGGAAAGTTTCGAGTTTTTCAAGTTGAACACATAAGAGATTCGTTGATCAGGTTACATCAGAGCTTAAGAAGACTTGCCTTTTTTAGGCATCATCATGATTATGATGTTTGTGAATTTTGTTCAAGGGAAGTTGATTGCCCTATTGTGAAGGAGGATATTCAAAAATTGTTAGACCAAAGGGTTATCACTATTACATATGACAGAGATCCGACAGATGAAGTGAATGTTATAATACAACAATTCAACTTGCCTGAACCAGTAGAGATCGTTTACGACAGTCAGACTGCACCTATTGCTCCTTTGATCATTTATCCACCTGGTCCTGTGCCTTACAATTCAGACTAAGCTATACCCTACAAGTATAATTCCACAATGATCGAGAACGGGGTAGAAGTCCCTATACCGATAATGCCATCTTTTGTTAACATTGCTGATGTAAGCAGAGTTACGAGAAGCGAGCGTATCTTTGCGGAAGTACCTTTGAAGAGACCAGAAGTCCAAGTCAGAAGGCCTATACCAGCAGAAATTCCAGCGAGAAATGTTGAACCCAGGGTTGAGGTAGGCCGATCCAATGAACCTATCCCACACCCCGATGATGATGAGATTCTGAAGCTCATCAAGAGAAGTGAATATAAGATTGTGGACCAACTATTGCAAACTCCTTCCAATATTTCTTTGCTTGCTTTACTGAGATATTCTAGTGCCCATAGAGAAGCTTTGATGAAGGTATTGGACCAGGCATTCATGGATCATGATGTGACGGTTGAACAGTTTGATGGAATTGTGGGAAATATTACTTCGTGTAACAATCTTGGTTTCAGTGATGAAGAACTTCCGGAGGAGGGAAGAAACCATAATATGGCTTTGCATATCTCAATCAGTTGTGGAAATGATACTTTATTAAGTGTGCTAGTGGATATAGGTTCGTCGTTAAATGTAATGCCCAAAACTATATTATCTCGACTTTCATATCAAGGTGCTCCCATGAGACCTAGTGGGGTAATTGTCAAAGCGTTTGATGGCTCTAGGAAGATTGTCATTGGTGAAGTGGATCTTCCTATAATAATTGGTCCTCATACCTTTCAGATCACTTTTCAAGTAATGGATATTCGTGCCGCCTACAGTTGCCTATTGGGTCGTCCATGGATCCATGATGCAGGGGCAATCACTTCCACGCTCCATCAGAGATTGAAGTTTGTAAGGAATGGAAAGCTGGTAATGATTGGTGGAGAGCAGGCTATGGTGGTAAGCCATTTTTCATATTTCTCTTTTATTGATGCTGATGAGGATGTTGGAACCCAATTCCAAGCTCTATCTGTTGCTAATAATGAAGTGAAGAAGCAAGGGACATCTATTTCTTCTTTTGAGGATGCGCGATGAGTGGTTGAAAGTGGTTCGGCTGAAGGTTGGGGCCAAGTGTTAACTTTGCCTGAGAACAAGTCTGGAGAAGGTCTTGGTTTTCATCCCGTGTCTACAAGAGTTAAGCAGGATACAGTTACCCGTCCGATACAAGAAGTTTTTCGAAGCGCATGTTTTATCCATCCGACTCCTCCTGAAGTTGATGCTATAATAGGAGATGATTCTGAAGAGGATTTACCCGACTTTAAAACGCATGGAGTGGTTTTCCAGAACTGGATTGCTGTTGATGTTCCTGTTGTGATGCACATTTCTGAGTAATGTTTTGTTTTACTTTTGAAAAAAAACTTTCTCTCTGCCCAAGGCGAAAAAGTATTTGTGTCGGGCTATGTTGAAAATAAATCCTTTTGCTCTGCCCAAGGCAAAAGAGAAAATGTATGGGCTCTTTGTTTCAAGTATTTCCAATCATGAATAAAAATGTTATCTTGTCCACTACTGTTTTATTTTTCACTTCTTCTAGGAAATAGTAATGAAAATTAATTGGTAGTAATAGGAAAATGTAAAAATCTTTTTGTTTTATCTGTACAACATTCATATTAATCGTTTTCTTAATCACATGTGCAGATTAATCCATGACTTAACCATTGAAAACAATGATCCTATGCCCCCTCCCAACTTTGAATTCCCTATGTTCAGAGCCGAGGAAGAAGATAGTGAAGAGATTCCTGATGAAATTTCCCGTTTACTTGAGCACGATGAAAAAACTATTCAGCCGTTTGAAGAGCCTATAGAGATGATCAATTTGGGTAATGAAGAAGACAAAAAGGAAGTCAAGGTCGAAGCATTGCTTATCCCAGAGGTCAAAGAGAAAATGTTGGAGCTTCTCAGAGAGTATGTTGATGTGTTTGCTTGGTCCTACAAAGACATCCCAGGTTTGGATAACAATATTGTGGAGCATCATTTTCCGTTGAGACCTGAGTGTCCGCCGATTAAGCAGAAGTTGAGAAGGACTCGTCCCGATATGGCTGACAAGATCAAAGAAGAAGTTCAAAAGCAAATTAATGTAGGTTTCCTTGTTACATCGGTCTATCCTCAATGGTTAGCCAATATAATGCCTGTTGCTAAGAAAGATGGCAAAGTTCGGATATGTGTAGACTATAGAGATCTGAATAGAGCTAGCCCGAAGGATGATTTTCCATTACCACACATTGACGTACTGGTCAACAGCACCGCAAGGTTCAAAGTCTTTTCATTCATGGATGGTTTCTCTGGTTATAATCAAATCAAGATGGCACCAGAAGATATGGAGAAGACAACTTTCATTACACCTTGGGGGACATTTTGTTATCGAGTAATGCCGTTTGGTCTGAAGAATGCTGGTGCAACATACCAAAGGGATATGACTGCTTTGTTCCATGATATGATGCATAAAGAGATATAAGTTTATGTAGATGACATGATTGCCAAATCACAAACTGAAGAAGATCATTTGGAACATTTATTGAAATTATTCCAGCGTTTGAGAAAGTATAAACTTCGTCTGAATCCCAACAAGTGCACTTTTGGTGTTCGTTCTGGAAGACTTCTAGGTTTCATTGTCAGTCAGAGAGGTATTGAGGTAGATCCTGATAAAGTCAAAGTTATTTGGGAGATGCCCACACCCAAGACAGAAAAACAAGTAAGAGGATTCCTTGGGAGACTGAACTATGTTTCCAGATTTATATCTCATATGACTTCTACCTGTGGGCCAATTTTCAAGCTTCTCCGAAAGAACCAAGGATGTGTGTGGACAGAAGATTGTCAGAGAGCTTTTGATAGCATCAAAGAATATTTACTTGAACCTCCCATTTTGATTCCTCCGGTGGAAGGAAGACCTTTGATTATGTACCTGACTATATTGGAAGATTCCATGGGATGTGTGCTTGGTCAACAAGATGAGACTGGAAGAAAGGAACATGCCATATATTATCTGAGTAAGAAATTTAGACTGTGAGTCTCGATACTCAATGCTTGAGAAGACCTATTGTGCTTTAGCTTGGACTGCTCGCCGTCTGCGCCAGTATATGATTAACCGCACCACTTGGTTGATCTCCAAAATGGATCCGATCAAGTATATCTTTGAGAAGACCGCCTTATCTGGAAGAATAGCCCGTTGGCATATGTTGTTATCTGGATATGACATTGAGTATCACACTCAGAAAGCAATCAAAGGGAGTATTTTGGCCGATCATTTGGCTCATCAACCAATTGACGATTATCAATCCATCAAGTTTGACTTCCCAGATGAAGATGTCATGTACTTGAAAGCTAAAGATTGTGAAGATCCGTTAGCTGAAGAAGGACCTGATCTCGAATCCCATTGGGGTTTGATATTTGACGGAGCTGTGAATTCTTATGGAAATGGAATTGGGGCAATCATTGTCACTCCCTGAGGTACTCATATACCGTTCACGGCGAGATTGAAGTTTGACTGCACGAACAACATGGCTGAATATGAGGCATGTATTATGGGTCTCGAAGAAGCAGTGGATCTAAGGATTAAGATTCTTGATATATACAGAGACTCGGAATTGGTAATTAATCAAATCAAAGGAGAATGGGAGACTCGTCATCCTGGTCTAATCCGTTACAGAGATTATGCTAGAAGATTGTTAACTCTCTTCAACAAAGTGGAATTACATCATATCCCTAGAGATGAAAACCAAATGGCTGATGCTTTAGCTACTTTGTATTCAATGTTTCAAGTGAATGGTTGGAACGATGTGCCTACAATCACAGTTATGCGCCTCAACAAACCTGCTCATGTGTTCTTAGTAGAAGAGGTCACCGACGACAAACCTTGGTTCTATGACATTAAATGTGTTCTTCAAACTCAAGAGTACCCGCCTGGGTCATCCAATAAAGATAGGAAGACGTTGAGGAGATTGGCAAGTAGTTTCTTCCTCAATGAAGAAGTATTATATAAGAGGAATTATGACATGGTCCTACTCAGATGTGTAGACAAACTTGAAGCAGACATGCTGATGCAAGAAGTACATGAAGGATTCTTTGGCACTCATGCCAATGGACATGCAATGGCTAAAAAGATGTTAAGAGCTGGTTACTATTGGATGACGATGGAATTGGATTGTTGCAAATATGTGAAGAAATGTCATAAATGCCAAATTTATGCGGACAAGATACATGTGCCACCGACCCTCCTCAAAGTTATCTCTTCACCTTGGCCTTTCTCTATGTGGGGCATTGATATGATTGGAATGATTGAACCCAAGGCTTCAAATGGTCATCGTTTCATCTTGGTAGCGATCGATTATTTTACTAAATGGGTGGAAGAAGCATCTTATGCTAATGTACCCAGACAGGTGGTAGTCAGATTTATCAAGAATCAGATCATTTGTCGATACGGCATCCCGAGCAAGATCATCACTGATAATGGCTCGAATTTGAATAACAAGATGATGAAAGAGCTTTGTGAAGAATTCAAGATCGAACATCATAATTCTTCTCCCTACAGGCCGAAGATGAATGGGGCTGTTGAAGCTGCTAACAAGAACATCAAAAAGATTGTCCAGAAGATGGTGGTAACTTATAAAGATTGGCATGAAATGCTTCCGTTTGCTTTACATGGATACCGTACTTCAATTCGAACTTCAACAGGTGCAACCCCATTTTCCCTAGTTTATGGCATGGAAGCAGTACTCCCCGTGGAGGTTGAGATCCCGTCTATGAGAGTTATGATGGAAGCTAAACTTTCTGAGGCTGAATGGTGTCAAAGTAGATATGATCAGTTGAATTTAATTGAAGAAAAGAGATTGACAGCGCTGTGTCACGATCAACTATATCAGCAAAGAATGAAGAAGGATTTTGATAAGAAGGTTTGACCACGCGAGTTCAGAGAAGGTGACCTCGTGCTCAAGAAGATATTATCTTTCCAACCTGATTCTAGGGGCAAGTGGGCTCCGAATTATAAAGGATCGTATGTCGTTAAGAAGGTTTTCTCTGGAGGAGCCATGATTCTCACAAATATGGACGGTGAAGAACTCCTGCGCTCCGTGAACGCCGATGCAATCAAGAAGTATTTCGCCTAGGTTTGAGTTAATAGTTCGCTAAGTTGAAAACCCGAAGGGGTGGCTTAGACAAGCTTTTGGTCAGACCGGTCTTGGCATTTGAACACATTTCGGAATTCGAAGTAGTTAGGGAGAATAGTGATCATTGTTTTTGTGTAACCTTTTTCTTTCATGTACTATTTCCCAAACTTTTGTAAACCGTTGGAGTTGGGTTGTTAGCGAACTACCATCTTATTAATGAAATTTGAGCATTTATCTTTTTGTGGGCAAAATTTCAGCTTTTACGACAATATTTGAAACAAAGTTATTTAACGCATTCCTACCTTTAAAATGTGTCGTGAATACTGAAAGGAATATTAACAGTTGTTCCGAAGATGGTCAAGCCATGAAATGTAAAAAAATACAGTAATTTATCCTTGCATGATGAACATGTTTTCTTTCAAAATCGTCATGAGGTGTTGGTTGTATAAACTTGCGTTTCTAGTGGTACTAAGCTTGGTGACTCCCCAGCATTTCCAGTTAAGCTTTATTTCAGTTATCTTTATTTGAGCGATTTCTGAGGTGTGGTACGCTTTGTATCATGTCAATGGTCTATTGGTATTAGAAGATTAGATTTGAATACTTTTCTCCCCAGAAGACTTGAGCCTTGTAGCGTGATGAGCTCTGACGTTGCTTGTTGGTTCCAGTTCCAGTTATTTTCCGTCTCTTTAAGATTGGTTGAGTATCTATTATTTCGTGATATCTTATCATCTTCAAGATATTCCATCTGCCTGTTTTGTCAGCATAACATTCATTCATTCATTTACACTTATATCACGCATGCCTATTCCCATTTGTCGTTGATCTTGGGTTGTATACTTTGTTTATTCAAACAGCGTACATGTTTCTTTCCAAGTAGAATGTTAACTTAGGCAGAAAATGTGCTTCCTTCCTAAATTCCCCAACTGAGCTAATCCTCATGGATGAATTTTTGATTTAGCCTTCCTTGTCCATTTCTGGATAGGATGAATCCCCAATTGAGTTATTTTCTCATTGGGTGGAGTCTTGTTTGACTGTCTTCTCTCTGCTTTATTCCTGGAGGGAGTTTTTGTCTCTTGCATAGGCTATCTCGAGGTTTCCTCCAGGCTAGGCAACCTAGATGAATGGTGCATTTATTTTGCACGTTTTAGTATCTGATTTCCTCAAGAAGGATCTATTCATGGTTCCCTTTGAAGAAGATTTTATTCTCTGGTAGTGTTATCGCAACTTTCTTCTGAAACATTTTTGGAAAACGGCAAGCGGCGGTCTCTTCATGAGCAACTTGTGCATTATTATTATTTTTGGAAAACGACAAGCGGCGGTCTCTTCATGAGCAACTTATGCGTTATTACATTTTTGGAAAACGGCAAGCGACGGTCTCTTCATGAGCAACTTGTGCGTTATTATTATTTTTGGAAAACGACAAGCGGCGGTCTCTTCATGAGCAACTTGTGCGTTATTATTATTTTTGGAAAACGACAAGCGGCGGTCTCTTCATGAGAAACTTGTGCGTTATTATTATTTTTGGAAAACGACAAGCGGCGGTCTCTTCATGAGCAACTTGTGCGTTATTATTTTTTTGGAAAACGGCAAGCGGCGGTCTCTTCATGAGCAACTTGTACGTTATTTTTTTTTGGAAAACGGCAAGCGGCGGTCTCTTCATGAGCAACTTGTATGTTATTATTTTTTTGGAAAACGGGAAGCGGCGGTCTCTTCATAAGCAACTTGCGCGTTATTGATATTTTTCTGGAATACAACAAGTGGCGGATTCTTTATTTAAGCAACTTGTATGTTATTGGTATTTTTTTTGGAAAACAGCAAGTGGCAGCTTCTTTATTTGAGCAGCTTGTATGTTATTGACATCCCTGGACGACAACAAGTGGCGGCTTCTTTATTTGAGCAACTTGTATGTTATAATATTTTTTTGGAAGACAGCAAGTGGCGGCTTCTTTATTTGAGCAACTTGTATGTTATTGACATCTTTGAACGACAGCAAGTGGCAGCTTCTTTATTGGAGCAGCTTGTGCATCTACAACCATATTATTATTTTAGCATTAATTGGTATCCCTCTGGAAAAATTTCGCAGAGAAATTTGTTGTGAATCTTTGCCTTCAGAAGTCGGTAATCCGTTATCAACAATTTGATACATCTTTTTGTCTATCTTTGACCTTGAGTTGTGAACTCACTGTTATTTTAGGTCAATAATCTATTTTTGTAGCCTATGCAAGATGTCTTCTTTGTTAGGATCAGAGGTCGTTTTCTCCCAAATTTTATTCATCGTTAAGAGTCTATCATTCGAAGTCGATGGCTCATTTTCCCAGTAGTGTATAATCTATGTTCTTGTGGTTTGTTGGTGCTTGGTTTCTCCAGCATTATTTTTGTCTCATACAACATCATTCTCCATGAATTTAAATACTACATCCATATCATAAACATAATGGCGGTATCTTAGGGCAAAAATTGCGCATTATGTATTTAAGTACCTTCAATCTCGTCGAGACGAAGATTTTAATCTTCATATCTACGGATAGAAGAAACTTAAATAAGGGAAACTGTCATACCCCAATTTTTGACCTAAGATCCCTGCTTCATTTGCATTATTTTTCATACGCAAAAAGGTAACATAATATGGTAGGTTTTGAACGTTTCACTGTCAAGCTTTGACTGTGTAGAGATTATCGAGTGTTGTGAGCATTTTATGAATGACTAACCACTAATCAAGCACGAAGTGCATGTTTTGCTGTTTTATTTTCACGTGCAGAAAATAGGTCTGAAAGAAGAGCATTAGACGTTGTATGTCGATCAGGATTTCGAGTCTCAGAACAGAAATGCTGTCGTTCATTAATTTCCAAAAGACTGGTTCATCAAAGAATTTCAGAGAATTGTGCGTTTATTTCCACACTCTGTCTAGCAAATAGTCTTCGTTTTTCTCCGAATATTTTTTAGGAAGAACAGTCAAAATTCTACCGGCTTTGGTTCATGTGTGTTTCACATTGTTCTAAAATACAAGAAAACTAAGTTATACCGTCATTTTTTATTTCTTGGACCAAAAGTCATCTGCAAATTTTCTCATAACGCGGGTTGAATTTCTCCGAAATGGGATAATTAAATTCAAAAACTGTTCTAGAAGAATTTATTCGGAATATTTGGAATTTTCTTTATTTGAATCCAAGTGATAATTAAAGAGGAGCTATCAAGAGATCTCATCCAAGAATATTCATTTATCACATGGAATATTTATTCAAGATTATTTTTGTGATTATTTTGGAAGATCTACATCATAGTTATTTAAATACATTGAAGCTTTATTTCAAGAAGTTAGTGGGGAATTCTATTTAACTACATGAGGAATTTTATTTGGTTACAAGATTAATCCATGTGATTTATTTGGATTTCTATTACAAGAATGCAAGATTAAAGTCCAAGACTTACATTATTATTTATTCTTCATTCAACAATTCATCCAAGTGTTATTCAATTATTTCCCAAATTTAAATGGAAGATCTTGATTTTTTATCAAGATATATCAAGATTCATGTTTATGTGAAGATTTAAGATTATTCATAACTATCAAAGAGTGGAAATATATTGAAGAATGCATATTTATTCAATGTTACAATTTATTGGAGTTTATTACAAAGTTGCAAGAAGCTACACGTTTATACAAGATTTACTTTCAACATAAAAAAATTCAGCAAAGTGCTAGTGCAACCCATGTTTGCAACCTTTCTCCAAGCCCATTTTGTTGCATTTTTGTTGGTCAAATAATGCTCCAAATAACCTGAAAAAACAACAAAGAGAAATGTTGTAAAATGCTACAAAACAGTAAAAAAAACAGCAACATACAGCAGCTCCAAGTGCTGCCAAAAACCTGCTCCAACCTGCATCAAAGTGGCGGCAATTTGTATCAAAATGGCTAAGGTAATTTGTGAGAACAAAGTATAGAAACAGCTTGCCAAAACAGTTCAAATTTCTACTATTTCCCCCCTCAAATCCCACATACTCCACTATAAATAAGAGTCTTTGTCAACACAAAGGAGGGAAGTAAAATTTCAGCAAGTAAGAAAAACCAGAAAAAGTAGAGTGTTGTTCTAAAGTTTCTACAAGAGTGAAAAACATAAAATTAGTGTTGTGCTAAAAAAATCCAGCAAGGAGAAAAGATAGCAAATTCAAGGAAGCTTACCATTTTGTTAGAAGCCCCATCGGAGAGGCTCCGATAGGTATATTCTTTTTCTCCTCTCTATCTACTGTTGCTCTACTGTTGCATATGTTCATGCTTGAATCACTTGCTGTACCATTTTTCTTTGCCATGTAATATTTGCTTTATCATTTTTTGTTTTTGTTGTACTGTATTGGAGTTGATTTGCTGCATGAATGTTAATATTTAAACATGTTAGTATTCATAATATCAGTAATAATAATAAGTGTAATAAAAGCTTACTTCTTCCATCGCATAAAAACTTGTTTATCACTTTGTTGTCCCAAAAACTTGTTTAGAACTTGCTGTCCCAACTTGTTTAGAGCTTGCTGTCCAAAAACATCTTTGCTGCCCAAAAATACCTTTGTTGTCCAAAACATCCTTGCTGCCCAAAAATACCTTTGCTGTCCAAAATATTTTTGCTGTCCAAAACCTTTTGCTGTCCAAAATATTTTGTTGTCCAAAACCTTTTGCTGTCCAAAATATTTTGCTGTCTAAAAAAACTTGGTTATCCTTTTGCTTTACAAAATTTCAAAGTCCACAAAATATTTCGCTGTTACAAAATTTCAAATATTCATTTTGCTGTCACAAAGCCAAAAATATTTGTTGTTACAAATATAAAATATATATATATATATATATATATATATATATATATATATATATATATATATATATATATATATATATATATATATATATATATATATATATATATATATATATATATATATATATATATATATATATATATATATATATATATATATATATATATATATATATATATATATATATATATATATATATATATTTTTAATATCCATAAAAACTATTTTTTTGCTGTTACAAAATACAAATAATCAAAAAAAAAATTTGTTATAATATCAAAAACCAAAATATGTTGCTGTTACAAATATTTTAAAAAATATATTGCTGTTCTAATATTTAAAAAAAATATTTGTTCTAATAATCAAAAAACATTTATTCCAATATTTTAAAAACCATTTGTTCTAATAATCAAAAAAACATTTATTCCAATATTTTATAAACCATTTATTTCTAATAATCAGAAAAGCATTTATTCCAATATTTTAAAAACCATTTATCCCAATATTTTAAAAACCATATACCGTTCAAAGTAAATAAAAAACATTGCTGTTACATAATAAAAAAACCCTCCACTGAATCAAAACAACAACAAATGCAGCAGCCACCGCTTTCCACTGAAATCACCTCCCCGGAATCGCAGCTCTCTCTCTCACCACACGTGATGACTTAAGCCTTCTATTAAGCTTCACTTTTTTTGGCGCTTCTCTGTCAAACATTATTGAGGAGGATGTCGGATAATCCTGTTATGCTATACATGAAAGGCGTGCCTAATTTTCCACGGTGTGGATTTAGTTCTCTTGCAGTTAAAGTTTTAAAACAATACCATGTTCCTCTAATTGCGATAATGGCAGATCTGTTTAGAAGAAAGAAGAAAGATGTGATTCAAGAGAGAGACGAAAGTAGATTTGTAGAAGAGAGAAGAGGAGGTCTGGATCTGTAACAAAGAAAGAAGACTCGAATCTGTAGAGAAAGGGAGGAAGGAGTTTGTATGCGATAGAAAGAGGAAGGGGCAGATCTATGGCGTGAGAGAAATGGAGAGAAGGGTTCAGATCTATGTGAGAGAGAGAGAGGAAAAGTGTTGAATCTGCGTGAGAGAGGAAGTGAACTGTGAATAGAGAGAGAGAGGAAGTATGACCGTTGTGTTGTTGTTTTTACAAGGTTCCAGTTATTGTTTTTTTTTTGTTTTATTAAAAATAATAATAATAATAAAATACTTTTTCTCTCTTCACAAGTAATAACATAAATATAATAATTATATTTTGTTTCACCATTTCCCCATGTTACAGCATGCGCCACGCCTCCTTACATAACTAGGGTTTCTTCTTTTTTTCTTCTTTTCCTATTCCCTTTGACCCGGTGGCCCATTGGGCCCAATTTAGTCCAATTTCAAATTTCAGTTTTTCCTTATCTTTTATTTAACTCGTGCTATTAAAGAATAAATAGCATTGGTTCAATTGGCAAAGGTGTTTACAACAATCTGCGAGGTCCTGAGTTCAAGTCCTTGCTGGGTCACTTTTCTATCTTTTATTCTTTTGGCCATATTATTTATCTTTTATTCTTTTGGCCATATTATTTAACATACTCAATTAATTATTAGTTTTACTTTGCTGTATAATTATTAATTATTATAAAAAACACATAAAAATGTTTAATTAAAATTCATCTATATTTATTTTGTCAACATACTATTCAATTCTTATTTTATTTTGTGTTGTTGTTTATTTAATCATTCAAAAAAATACATGTTTCATGATTTAATTTTTGTTATGTGTTTAAAATCTATGATTTCATAATCTTCATGTACTTGTGATTATTTATTTAATCGTTAAAATGCATGCTAGTATGATTTAAATTTCATTAGTTAATTGTTTAATTATAATTTTTATTAACCGATCGTTAATCCGCATATCTTTTGTTCGTCTCAATCCAAGGGAATCGTTTAAATTTTTGTCGACTTCATGTCATCAAACACATCGTGCGAATACCCTCATTCATATTTAGTTTATTATTTTGTTAAAAACTTAAGATAATTCTCCCAAATATTCAACCTTTCAAAACTCATACCTTTTAAGTCAAAACTTCGACGTTAGGTCGTCGTATCTTCAAAAACTCGTTCATACCCATTTTTGGCCAAAACAATTTATTTTTAATCAAACAAATTTTTTTTAATAAACAAATATTTCAAAAGGTTCCTATAGAATACTATAGATACATTGGGTGCTAATACCTTCCCATTGTATAACCAACCCCCGAACTCTAGACCTCTTTTCAAAAACGCATTGTATTTTCATTACTTTTAAAGTATTATTTTACATTGCATACTTTAGGGTTTTATTTCGCTCTTTCCCCTTTTCCCTTGGAAATAATAAAGCGTGGTGGCGACTCTTGCTTTTGTGAGACGATATAATTAATAGTTCGATCTCCGATTTACCCCGCTACATTTTTTATCGCTACACGATTTAACTGAACAAGTTGTGTGATCAAGGTCTGAAGGTATATGTCTCAAGGATGAATTGTCTGTCACTATTGAGATGTATGAAGTTCCTCTGAGGATTTAAGAACAATTTCTATTTGTGATTTTAACAAGTATTTAGTTGTTTATCCTGGTACTTGGTATTCAAGAAAGAAGAAGTCAAGATGTCACACCAAAAGGTGCAACATCAGACAATTGCAAAAGCTCTAGAACCTGTTCTATGGTTTAGATTTGTTAAATGCAAGGTGAAGGTCCTGGTGGATACAAGGATATATTTGGTTTTCTTTTATGAATCTATTATCTGTAAAGTCTTCACAGGGTCTTATCTAGTCCTTGAATGAGAAACAATTTATGTTTTTGAGTTACTTTAATGAGAGAAGTACTTTTACTGATGAATAACTTCAGGATCAAGATAAATGATGTGTTCATTGAGAAAGGTATTGATGTTCAACCAGATGTTGGAACATCATCACAACAGTTTGTTACTCCAGTATATGGAAGTTTCTAAAGGACTAGAAGACATTGAATAAGAAAGGTCTCAAGAAATAATTTAAGAGGGAGTTCATTATTTTGAGTTACTTTTGGTCTATGATTATCATGTGTTTCCGAAATGAAATAGATAATGATGGTGATGCTTGGAGCAAAAAGCTTGGGCAAGTCTGAAGAAGACTGTATCATTTGAGGATATTCTAAACTCTGAGATTAGAATTAATTGAGTCCTGGTATGTCTTGAAGATTAGGTACAATGCTGAAGAAAGATGTTTTCTTTATTGGGTTGGTTAATAAAAGGGTGCAATGTCAAACTAGATGTCATGACATTGTTGTTTGAAAAGCTACTGCAATCAAGGTACAAGGATTTTATTCTGCTTGCAGAATGAATTCGTTGGTTCTGTCATCCTTGTGTTAGTGATCTTGCTACAGGTTTATATTGATACTTCTAAAATTGGTATGGTTTAGAAGATCTGGAAGTATTTTAACCATAACTCGGGGTGCAAGTTACATTGATAATAGGAGGGGTAATTTTGGAATTACACTACTGAAGAATTGTTAGTTCTCTTGTTTTAGGATTAGCTTAATTTTTGTAAAACAAATAATAGTAGCAATAGTGTAATGTAGAATAGGATGTATAAACTTGCTAAGAATAACAGGTAAAACAAGAAGTCCTATTAGAATGTCAGAACATGTTGTGTTAAATTTTTTCAACAACTGGAACAACATGTCAAAGAAGATGTCTTGACATCGCGCCTGCTGAGTTGGATTAATGAGATTCAGTTTGTTCTTAACATAAATAGAATATTCTGGAGAATACTATACATCCTATGTGGCGCATAATTAAAGGTCCAGAAAGTTCAATCAAAAATCAAGGAGAACGAAGACTTTCTAAATAAGGAGATTATTTAGGAAAGTAAAGATTAAAGACCTTTCTTGGGGCAGAAGTTTCTATAGTTTGTTACAGCTGATTTTCTGTGATTGAAGGCCTAAAACAAGTTGGGTAACAGGTTATAAATAGAAGGGTTTGTAACCCATAAAATACACGGCTCAAGATGTAGAAGTCTATGGTTTTGTCAAGGTAAACCTCCCAGGTTGTGGGAAGGTTACCATGCTCACCTTGAAGCCTGTAGGTAAGAGGTGTATTATTCTTGGAAGAAGCTTTGAAGCAACTCCAGGACGTGTTAGGAGCAAAGCTAACTGTGATACGGTGGCAGAACCGACTGTTAATACTGGTTTGCATTTTGTATTCACAAATTTCGCGGTAAGCAAGAGTCGCCACCGACTTTTATTTCATCCAACAAAGGAAAGAGAAAAAGAACAAAGAAAACCTTTTTCGAGATGTTTCTGAGTACGGGGGGTAGATTATAGAAAGGGAAGGTGTTATCACCCTTTCTATCCATGGTTTTCCATGGGCTCTTAGGTACTTGCTCATTTTTCAAATCGCTTGTGTGTGCTTATTTTGAAAAGTTTTACTTCGTGATAACCCTTGTATCGGTCCTCAAGAGTGTGACGAAGTTGTTTTTGAAAATTGTTTTGAAAAGTGTATGTAAAATTTGTTTGTTTGAGCAAGTACCTAGGAGCTAATCTACCTACTCGATAAAAGTATGTTCGTTTTCCTTTAGACAGCGCTATCCTATTATTAAAGAATAGGTAGCATCGTCGTTGGAGTTTAAAGGGACATTCGAAGGGACAAGTACGATCACAAAAGCAATGTTAGAAAATTTTAGTAATCATCCTAAAGACTTAAAGATATTTTTTCGAGGCAACATCTGAATGGGTCATTTTAAATCTTTTGGGACTAGAGGACGACCACTAACATTCCCTATACTTCATGACCGTTTACCGAAGGCAACAAGAGTGGAGTAAACCCTAGGAGTGAGCATGTGCAAGTGTATTTTTTCAGGTAATTATCTTTGCACAATTAGGGTTTTCTAATGTTTTAATTTCAATTTGTCTTTTCCATACAATCCTATTAACATACATCTAAGCAGTTTATAGTTTGCGGAAATTAAAATGCGAGAAGTTAAAGTCCTAGCTATTACAAGGCTTTCGCAGATACATAATTATTTTGACTATAAATAAAGATGCGGAAACTTAAAACCCTAATTACTATTACAAACCCGAAACAATTACAATAATAGAAAAAAATAAAATTAAAGGCGCGCGGCAAATTAAATGCGAGAAATAATTGGAAAACCTAAAAATCTAATTGAAAAAATATTTAAGTTATTTTTGAGAAGAAATTAGGCTATGTCCAAATTTAACCCTAATTCTAATTATTTTAAATTATGAAAAAAAGAATTAAATTGCCTTAATTTAATTAAACTAATTAATTAATAAAAATATTTTTATAAAAAAATGATTTTTGATGTTTTTATGATTTTTTGATTAAATAAAAAAACATGATTTTTGGTGTTATTTGAAAAAAGAAATAATTAATAAATAATAAAAAAAGAATTGAAATAAAAAAAGAATAGAATTGGGCCAGCTTAAGCAATCGGGGGGGGGGGGGTGTGCTGCCAAATTCCTGTTAGGACCATGAATGCTGAGCCCATTCCTGCGCCTAATTCTGTGCAGCCACGTTTGGAGGATGCACCACGTTCTTTCCTTGGTTTGAGCGTTGGATCTGTGTTGGTAATGATCCAGTGGCTGGATTAGTGGGGCGCATGATGGACATCTTGCCATGTAATGCATGGAACCTGCAATCACATGTTAAGAAAAAATAAAGAAATACTTTAGGGATGAAGATGAGTTGTAGGAAATTGTATTCTCTTAAAAATTAGCCTTGGATGAGAAATTTCTAATAAAGTATGAGAAAGTTATGCTTGGTCAAAGTTTGGTTGACTTTTCCTGAGAAACCCTAATTTAGCAACTTTTGAGTTTTGATGAATTAGGAGCATTCCTTGAGGAATCATGATCAACCCTTGATAAAATGATGGATATCACTTCAAAATTTTGATGTTGATAAAAAATCTTGAAGTTTGACTGTATGTGGGTCACAGTTGACTTTTGATCTAGTGTAGTTGATTTTCAAGCATCTGAGCAATTGTCTCAGCAAACTTCTTGTGCAAGGCATGAAACTTGGCATGGATGATCTTGATAACATATTAGGACTATGGAGAGCATATGAGGCCCTTGGATCTCACCCATCTTGATGAAAATGGAAACCTTAGTTGGAGGTTCATTGCTTTAGGAGAGGGTTTGTCTGGTCAACTCTTGGGTATCCTTGAGCAAGTTGAAGATCTCCATGAACTTATGCTGAGTAAAATGGGAGAGCAAATTTTGGGGTACAACACTAACAAACAATGGAGTTTGGCTTAGAGACTTAGCTAGGTTGTCATGGAAGTATATCTTCCAAACTGTTTATCTGTGTGATCAGAATCTTGGTGAAGAGTTGTCGATGCAGTGACTGAGGTGTTGACTTCCAGACATCATTGTGATGATTGGAAGTGGTATGGGGATATTCCATTCTATGGAGAACCTAGGTAGAAGGGTCATTGGGTAGTGATTAAGTTCGTAGATCGCCAATGGGTGTGTTGGATGTAGGGTCTGCAAATTGATATTACTGATATTGGAATTCGTTCCTGACTTGGTAGCCCCTAGAGTATGTGTTGTTGTACACTGAACTGGGTAAACAATTCTGGTGTGTTCTTTATCTTTTCAGTACTGTTTTACCTTACCTGTGTATTTATGTCAGATCTGATTTCTCGATATCCTTGTAAGACATCTGAGTCTGCTGTGCCAGAATTTTAATTGGTATCAGAGCAGGCATCCTGTTCTACTCTGGGTGAGATCCTGGGAAGGTACTTTATGGTAATGGGGAAGGAAGAAAGTATTTACTAAAAATAGGTATGAACTTGGACAATTCATACTACTGTGTGGATGATCCCTTGGCAAGGATCATTGGTTATATGTGACAGTGTGATACGTTGGGAGAACTGACTTGGTTGTTTTGTGTTTTATCATAATTATTGCGGATAACAAGAGTCACCACCGAATTTTCTTTTATCCAATAAGGAAAGGGTGAAAAGAACATGAAATACCTTTGAGGTATTTTCTTGAGTTCGGGGGGTAAGTTATGAAAAGGGAAGGTGTTAGCACTATTTTCATCCGTAGTTATCTACGGGCTCTTAGTTGCTTGCTAGATCACATGAAAATGCTTTGTTTGAAAAAGTGTTTTGTGATGGGTGCAAGTTTGAAAATATTTTGAAAACGCCTTTGTTTCTGCAAACTTTGTAATGATTCTCGCCTCTATAAGAATGTATACAAAGTGTTGGTTTTGAAAATAGTTCAAAGAGATGTATGTTTTTGAAGATGTTTTGAAAGTGTAAGTGTGGAGATGGTTTTAGTTTGTGAGCAAGCAACTACGAGCGTCCTACCTACTCAAAAGGTCTTTGTTCTTTTCCTCCTCCTTTAGATGTTGCAATCTTACCATTGATTTGGTAGGAAGCCTCATCGTTGGATGTGAAGGGACATGTGTGGATCATCGTATAGTCATGAATGGAAATATTGTGAGACATCTTAGCATTTATCTTAAGGGACTAAGATCATTTGTAAGGAAACATTCGTAGCGTCATCGAGGGACTATGATCTTGTATTTTGATTATTTTTGCTAAGATGGCTCACATGCACATCATGATAATTTTTTCTCAAAGCAACAAGTGGAGTTAACCCTAGAGGTGTAAGTGTGCAAGTGTTTATTTTTTCATGCATTGTCTTGTCTTGGATTAGGATTTTCTAAGGTTTATTTTTTATCTTGCCATACACACCCTAATTACTAACATTTATGAAAGTGATAAAATTACAAAAAATAAATGTTCTACACTATTACATCATTTGGGGGACGGGGGATACAAATGTATAAATGGGGATTGCAAGAGATTAAACCTAATTATCTATTAAAAACCATATTGAATAGCTATGAATCAAATATATGAAATATGTAAAAAAAAACAGTGCAAAAGAGAGTAAAAAAACAAATCTTTCGAACATGGGTCGAAGCATGTGCCGAAGCATGCTTATGTGCATCGAACACATCCTTCTTTCGGCCCTGTAATTCCAAATCGAACTCAGTATGAGTCAAAGCATAATGTACTGTGTCGAATCACACACCCTTTTCCCCTCTGTTTGGGCCTGTAAAGCAGCATGTGTCGAACCATGCTGTAATTTTTCACTCAAACATTGTTTTATGGTCTGTACAGGTTAGTTCTTAACATATAATTGACAAGAAAGGAAAACAAACAAAAGGGTAACTTCGAAGGCAATGATTATTACATGTTATCTTCGAAGATGAATCATCAATGATGCTTGAAACAAAGGGTTTAAAGTCAAGAAGACTTACCTTGAAGCTGGAATTTATGTTTCGAACTTGAGTTACTGCCTTGAATGTTCTTGGGTTCGAAAGAAAAGAACATAAGTGTTGTGTTTTTTTGGTTATGTGTTTAAGAGTGTTTTAAGACTTCAACCTTCGTGTTCTCTCCTCTCTCTTTTTTCCTTCTTCTCCTTTTCCTTTCCAAAAGCCCACCCTTTGTGTGTTGTGAAACAACTTATTTATAGAAGAGTCTTGTTGGGGTTTTGGGGGGAAAACAAATAAAATTTGAACTGTTTGGGTATGTTCTTCCATTGCTTTTTTTTGATGGAGCTCTTATGTGCTAATTTTGTGCAAATATGGGGATGAGATAATGCAGACTTGGACTGGATTAGGAGCAGCATACCAGGACTTTTTTGCAGCAGTTTTGGAGTATTGTGGTAGCTTGGTGTAGGGCTTTTTCATAGCAGTACAACAGACTGTTTTTTGACATAGTTTTAGGCTGTTATGTGGACAGTACAGTAAGCTTAGGCTTGGCAGCATATAGGACTTTGTTTAGCAAGAATCTTGAATCTCTAAAAGATGTCGAATACTTCATCCTTTCGTTTTGATCACATTGATCCACAACCTTCGACCAAACTCATCAATAGACAAAACACTATTTGTTTCCACCAATTGTATGTTCTTCGAATGGACCAATATTCATCTGAATGTAACACTTACTTCGTCCTTTCATTTTGATCACATAGATCCATAACCTTCGACCAAACTCATCAACAGACAAAACAATATTTATTTCCACCAATTGTATGTTCTTCGAATGGACCACATTCATCTGATCCTTCGACCAAACTCATCAACAGACAAAACAATATTTGTTTCCACCAATTATATGTTCTTCGAATGGACCACATTCATCTGAACCTTCGACCAAACTCATCAACAGACAAAACAATATTTGTTTCCACCAATTGTATGTTCTTCGAATGGACCAACATTCATCTGAATGTACCACTTTGAGTATGCAAGAAGATCTCATTGGCATAGTCGAAATGAAAGAATTTCTGGATTGCTTTCCTACTAGTAACCATTAGTTGATTAAGTGGTCGAAATTTCAAATGTCCAAACCTCAAATTGTAATTCATAGTGTAGAAAATATGTGTGTCGAAGGGTTAATAGGTGGATTGAAGAAAGTTGCTCGAAGGAAGCCATTTCCCAGTCGAAGCTTGTGGATTGAAGCAAGCATGAAGATAGACTTGTAATCCATAGTGTCGAAACTATGCGTGTCGAAGGGTTTAGAGGTGTATCGAAGCAGGTTACTCGAAGGAAGCCATTGCCCAGTCGAAGCTTAGGGATCGAAGCAAATTTTCTCTTTTTCGAATTGTCAAAATCTGCCAATCACTCCTTTCGATCAGTCATGTGGTTCGAACATCTTGAACCATATTTTGAATTCGACATGGTTATCTGCAACTGCACACCCTTTTTTATCTGCTTTTCCCTTTTGATAGTTTCCTCTTCCTCCTTTCGAAGATTCAAAAGTTCCATCTTCAACCTGATGCTTGAAAGTCCAATATGATCCATGGAAACTATATGGGACATTAAAAGTCCAATTATACTTGTGCAAACTTGAGCTTTTAAAAATCTTTGTGAGAAATGTCTTGAGAAAAGAGAGGGAGAATTTTGGGGTACAATAGACAGGTATTGTTCCTGGATGGCCTGCAGCTTAGTGGGAAGCTGTTGTATGTAGGGTTTATTTCTTCAATCCTAGGTTGCCATGCTTGTACTTGGATAGTGGTTTAAGCATTGTGTCTGAATATTGTTGAGGATTTTGTTATATTTTGCTGCATGGTTTCTGATATAACTCTGAAAGTATGGGAAGGAGACTACAGTTGTTACCCTCAACAAAATATATGTTGACATTTTCAACCGTTTTAAAAGTGTCAAAGAGGCTTGAGATTTTCCTCAAGTCCACTCATAAAGACATTTATCAATAATGCTGATGAGAATCAATTGATCAATGATGCTCATATACACCTGTAATACTGTCAAGAATTGTGTGTTCCAAGAAGAAGGAACTGATGTTCTATGGGATGTTAGAACATTATTTCAGCAGGCATGCAACTACCAGTTGAAGAACCGATGCTTTGGGTTCTGAACGATAATGTTATGAATACTTTTTGGTTTAGAACCTACTCCTAATCTGGAAGAGGAGGCATCTAGTTTGTGGAAGTTGATTAGGAAACGATCAACAATTTATCTACTCAATGTGTCAGGCTTATGAGAGTATAGAGGTTAAGCTCCATGCTCTTGAGAAGAACTCATAAAAGAATCTCCACAAGAACCTTCATGTATATGAGATGAGCTCGTATCTGGAAGATCCTTCTGATCCAAGGAACCAGATTCATGGAATCCTGTTTGTGACCATAAAATAGATTATGTTTGAAGAGGATTATTGTGATCCAACCATAGTGTTTGATGCTCCCGAGTATTGTTTTGATTGCCCTTGAGGAAGAGTATTTGTAATTCTCTTTGTGTACCCTCAAAATTTGTTGAAAAAGATCCCCTTGTCAAAGGTTGATATGATGTCAGACAAAATGTCGTGATATCTTTGAAGATGTTAAAATTTAAAGGGCATTGTTTTTGAAGAATCAAGGGAAACAGATGCGTTGAAAAGTTTTTTTCTCATGCCTAACAGAGTCTGTTCCAGAGACCTAATAGAGGGAATTTCCTTTGTAGGTACAGACAATGGCATCCATCATCTACAAGTCAGACATGAGGTCTAAAGAAAATCTTATTGAGATGTGGCTTGTGCAATCCCCTGTATATGTTGGTAGTCTGATCCTGAAGATTGATCAGTTGTTGTTGGTTTGTTTCCTTGTGTTAACCCCCACAAGAGTTGATTATAAGTTACTATGGAAGTTACCCCCAGAACCATAGTAAGAATGGATGATGTCATATCTGATGTCGGGACATCATCTCTAGGTGAGTGATTCCTCTAAAAAGGAAGTTGTTGTGTAGATCATGAGGTGAGTATTGTTGTTCACCAGTGAAGTTCAAAGTTGGAAAGTTTGATCATGATGGAGCTAAAGACAAGTCTTTGACCAAGTCTAGAATGTTGAAAGGATCCTCTTGTGTTGAACGATGAAGAAAAAGAATTTCGGTTCAAGTGCTCTAACATCTGTTGAAAAGGAGTATCTTCTGCAATTGTGTGTGTGGGGAAGTTTTTCCTCTGATGACAAATATGTTGTTGGAAGATAAGTATAAGTATGATATTGTGAAGATGTGCATGTTACTGATGATAAAGACCTTGTCGGGAGCTGGGTACTTATTTGAAGTATGGATGCAAATCTACCATCTGAACTAATGACTCATATATTATTGAGAGTTTATTTCTCTCTATGGTGATCAAGTGGCTGTATCAACCTAAATGAGTCGCAAAAGATGTAATATTTTATGATCTTCTCCTAAAAAGACTATCAAGATTAATAATCTCTTTGGTTGATAAATCAAGAACTGAATTATTGGGATATGTGAAGAAATGTTGATGTCCTAAATGATGTTGTAACATAATTTTTTTAAAAGGAAGGTTTGGGATTATGATTATGGAAGATTGAGGATCAACATGGTTGTCAAAATAAGGAGTTCCGACTTTGTGGATTAGAAGATGCAGATCCTGATCCTGTCTTTAGTAGTATTCTTGGTGACTGCATAACTACTATGTTGAAGACTTCACTAGTACCAGCAATTTCTAGTGATTGTTAGAGTAGAGGAATATGAAGAAGGTGGTTTTCCTCTGTTGCAAGTATGTCAACCTGGTGTGCTTAAAACAAACTATTTGAGGGTGTGTGCTTGTATGATGTCCAAGTATGTGTTCACGATATCTTGGCTATCCAAAGAGGTATGGAAACTTGTGTGGTTATGTAGGGACATGTATCAAACATGACCTTGTAAAAGTATGAAGACCTGGAGTTGGCATATCAGATTCAGGATGAGTTATTTTCACAAGAGTGTGGATATGTTTCAGTGAGTGCGTGAATTCTCTTGTTTGTCTTATGGTGTCCAATTGTTAATCCTCAGCAGAAGCCTTGTTTGTCCATGATAGGGAGGAGATTATAACCTATCTATGGAGCTTGCGTGTAATTCAAGCTTATGAAGATTACATGCAACATATTGTGACCTGTGGCTACTAGGTGTAGCTATCTATGCCCTTGTTGGGTCTATGTGGTTCTAGTCAGGAGAAGTTAGTATACTCTGGTTTCTCCAAGATTGAGCTTAAGGTCAAGTCACTGACCTAACCTGGAATGTTTTAGCTTCCATGATTGGATGTATTGTCGAAGATTCAACAAGTATCACATGTGTGAAGAAGAAAGCTGTCAGTTTTACCTAGTGTGAGAAGCTTACTACAGAATATAATGAGAGAATATTTATGTTATGAGACCTTGTGAGATCCTCTTGTGAGAATGGGGAGCTTGTTAAAAGGCATGGATGAAAATAAGTCCCTTGGATGATGATTCTAGAACCAAAGGAGATAAAATCTGTGGTAATGTTGTTGATGTCTCAAATAATGTTGAAACTTTATTTTTTATGATAGTTTATTAAAGATTCTTGGAACTATGAATCTCAATTTTAAAACTCCACACTCATTAGTGGAAGTTCTGTCTATGGTGTTGAATAAGGATATTCTGATTGAAGGAGAAGTATGCTCAAGTAATGAATAACTACTATCTTAGCTTGAAGACTTTACTAGTGTCAGCAAATACTAGTAATGTGTAAAAGAAGGATTTAATCAGCACATTGGTTAAGGGGTACTCCCTCTGTTGGAGAGTCTGAATCTTAGTAAAGCTTTTAAGAACACTTAGAAATGGTTGGAAGTTGGTTTCAGACTATGGTTGCATGACATCTTAGCCATCCAAAGAGTCATGATAATATGTGTGAAGGTGCAAGGGCATGAATCAGAGGTGTGCTTGTTATGTAACTTGTTCATGGTACTTGGAGTTATTCCTAATGAACTAGTGGGTGTTTAGTGTTGTATTTTATCCATATTGAAGTTTTGATTGTCCATGATAGGAGGAGTCAGTGGACTAATTAGTTTATTTGGAGCTTGTGATGTTCAAGCATATAGAGTTATTTCCCTACAATGAAGATGCTGTTGGATAACATGCTGAGACATGTTGCTACAAGATGTAGCTGTTTATGTCCTTATGAGTCTCTGAAGACTCTAGCCAAATGTTGCTAGAGTATACCATCTTTCTCTAAGAGGATGTGTTGGTTATAAGAGAATTTATTTTTCTCCGCAGCAGTTAATGGGATAAAGAAGACTATCCTGCTGATTGTTAGGAGATGTCACATCCTCTTCCAAGAGTATCAATAAGAAGGCTATCCTACTGGTTGTTAGAATATCTTGAGGATGATGTCCAAGACATTTCTTCTTTGAAGAAGTCTGCAAGCAAGAATCCTCCTGTTAGGGTGCTTGATGTTTCTCTTGACAACATTTCCTTCCATTCCATTGGTAATTCTTAAAAGTGGATGTGATACGGTGGGAGAACTGACTTGAGGTTTTGCGTTTGTGTTCGCAAATGTTTTGGTTTAGCAAGAGTCATCATCGACTTTTTATTTTATCCAAAGGAAAGGTCAAAAAGCATAGGAAAGACCTTTGAGATGTTTTCTTTGGTTCATGGGGTAGATTATGAAAAGGGAAGGTGCTAGCACCCTTTTCATCCATGGTTATCCATGGGCTCTTAGTTACTTGTTTAGATCACTTGCTTTTGCTTTTCAATTGTTTGAAATGGTGCTTTGTGTGTGGTTTTGAAAATATTTTGAAAAGAGGCCTTTGTTTGGGCAACCTTTGTAATGATTCTTGTTTGAATATATACAAAGGTGTTTGTCTTTTGAAAAATGTTTCAATGTTTGAAAGTTTGTTGGGAAATGTTTTGAAATTGTGTGTGTTTGTTTTGAAAATAGCAAGGATGGTTTGCAAGAGATCAAGTAACTAGGAGTTGTCTACACTACTCAAAGATCTTTCCTACACATTTTTAACCCTTTGACATTGTTGTTTTACCATTGTATTTGATAAACAACCTTGTATTTGGATGTTAAACGGGATGGGCGTGGGTCATCGTATGACCATGATAACAATGTTGCCAAGTATCTTAGCAAGTTTTTTGAAGGACTAGATCATTTTTGTATAGGCAACCAAGATAGCGTCATCGAGGGACTATGATCTTTTTGTTTTGTTTTTGTTTTGCCAAGATACCTAGCATGCATACCATGGCCATTTTTAAGGCAACAAGGGGATGAAACCCTAGGGGTGCTTGTGTGCATTGTGTTGTCATGTTTCATGCATTTTTGTCTTGAGTTTAATCATGCTATTTGTTTGATTTTTGTTCTTGCATACAAACCCTAATCTTACTATCATGCATATTTGAAAGCAATAAAATGCGTAAAAGTAAATCTACAACTATTACAACATTGATATGGGGAGGGGGATACAAGTTTGAATAGGAGGGTATTTTGCACAAAAATAAAGCCCTAATTCAACTATTACAACCAAATTGAATTCATTGTACAAATAATAAATTAACAAATATTTAAATATGCAAAAACATAAATATGCACAAAATGTTTTTGATATTAATTTTTATGTACGTAAACAAAAGTTTATTTAACTTAAAATAAAAATAAAAAAAATGATTATTTTTGGAAGGGTGGAGACCCTAGTTTTGTTTTAAGAAAATATATATATTATATTATTTATTTAAATAGATAAAAATATATACAAAAGTGCTAAAAAATAATATTTGTGAAAAAACAATATTTTAAGTGTATAATATAATAAAATAAAAATATGTAAGTATTTTAATTTTATTTACAAATTTATTTTAAGAAAATAAAAATATATATTATTTAATAAACTATTTCTATGTCCAAAAAATAATAAAAATAATAAAATAAAATGTGAAAAATTAAGAGAATATTTTTTGTGATTTTAAATATTTAAAAAAATAAATAAAAAGTCAGAAATGTAAAAGAAATAAAAAAATATACAAAAATAAAGAAATGGGCCAAGGGGGTGCAGAAAGCACAATGGAGGGTGCAAACAACATGGCAAGCCAGGCCCAGCCTATTTCCACTTCATCCCTGACCTCTTGAACAAAAATGCGTGCGTACCCTATTCAAATTGGTAACTCCTGCATACGTGCTCAAAAACAAAAACCTACAACATGAAAGTTATAGCTCATGATCACACGATTCTAACCATGTAAAAAACTTGATCTAACTCTCAAAGACCAGAGAGAATTTCATTGGCCCTAAATCTTGACCTAGTTTTTTCAGAAAGTTCAACTATCAAATACTCCTAGCTCATTTAACATAAATGAATTTAATGCTTATGTACAGCTCAAGGGCAATGAGGACTACATTTTTTCTTCACAAACCTAAGCCTAATGATTCCTAAATAAGGAGATAGAAGTTTGAGAAATACCTGTTTCAGTCAAGTTTGAGTATGGAAATGCAGCAACTTTCAGTGAGGCCTGAGGTTCTTTTGAGCTTGCTTGATGTTCCCTTGACCTTTCCCAATGCCTGACATGCTTTGAAATGGTCTGAAACTTCTTGTAGAACTCAACCTGCAAACTCAGAATTTGAAAATGGTGAAGTGTGTAAATAGAGTTACAATGTCTTGAGAATGGTTGGGATAGTTTAGTTATGTTGTATGTAGTGTGTTAGAACTGGTTTCAAGCAAAACGCACGAGTGGATTTTTTTTGACTTGTGATTTGTAGAACTTGTCCTGTTTTGGGCAGAAATAAAGTTTTGGTGTATTTGGGTGTTTGAGAACTTGCTAGCTCGTGTTTCTGACCTTAGGCAATGTGTAAAACTTGTTTGAAATGTGCACAACACTTGCTCTTATCAGATTACAAAGTTGTGGAATTTTTGCACAATGACTTGTTTTTGAAGAAAATGTGGGAAGTGAGAAGGGAAAAGCTTGTACAGGCCTGTACTCTAGCTGCACATAGTTGGTACCCAATGCCTGATATTCATGGACTTTGTTTGCATAAAGAAATCAGGTCCATGGCTCAAGACAAACAAAATTGCAAAAGTTGTGCTTTATGGAAATGGTATTGTTGTCTTTTTGCCAAAAATGGATTAAACCTTTGTATAATGCTTCATAGATCAGAACAAAGCCTTAATCCAATGTGTTTGCATTTAATTTATGAGTGTAGGAAGGTTTAAGACCTGTAAACCAAGTACAAGCAAGGTTTGGACAGATTTTGCAACTTGTAGCATGGTGTAAAATGCCTTGGACCAAAGTGATGTTTTGCCAATTTCAAACTTTCGATTCTCCCTAACCATGAATGATCTTGGAGAGTTCTTGGACATTTTGGAATGCCTGTAACATGCTCTACAATCCAACTTTGAAATTAATTTTGAGATTCCACTTGGAACTAGGTGAAAAATGGTCATGAAGATAGGTCAAAATCCTGCCTAAACTAGGGCAAAATTTCACTAAGTTAAAAGTTTCATGGACCCTTGTTCACAAAATCATAACTTGAGATCCAAGCTTCTTTTGGGAAAACTTTATGAATAAAAGTTGTAGATTTTGTGGAGGACTACAACTTTAATGTTAGAAGTTTTCTTTGAATCCAATTGCATCATGGTGAAAAAGTTGGGAAAAGTTGGGAAAAATAAAAAAATTTCATAACTTAGAAAATTTCTAAGTTATGAAAATTTTTCATTTTAAACCCTAATTTTCAAAATTAGGTTTCTTGGTGAACAAGTTTCATGTTTTGACACATATTGATGAAAAATGACCCTTGGCACTTGATTTTGACCAAAAAGTCAAAGTTTGACTTTTCAGTGTACAGTTGATTTTTGATCAGTTGACTGGAAAATTCATATGTCAATCCAATGCTTTTGAGATCTTTTGAACCTTGTGATTAGGTCAAGATAATGCCATTGAGTCCTTGAAACCATGCTTGAACCCAATTTGCCATTGACTAGGTGAAAAATCAGAAATTTCCCTTCTACAGTCAAAACCTTAAAAATGACCATTTTGCCCTTTTGATGATCTGATCAAATTTCTTGAGGATTTATGGTCCAAACTTGATCAAATGGTTCATATGAGTCTATAATGTTGATGTGAATAAAAAATTATGAGGTTTGACTGTAAATTGGCCACAATTGACTTTTTCCCCAATACAGCTGATTTTTAGGTCAACTGTCCAATTGACTGGGCAAAAATTTGATTCAAGGCTTGAAACTTGGTATGAGCAATCTTAGGAGTCCTACATGAAGCATGAAAGTCACATTGAGCATTGAAAGTCCAAAAATCCTTGTGCAAACTCAAACCCTAATTTCAGGTCAACAGTGCAAGGAGATGTCTTGAGCAGAGCAAACCCTAATTCTGTTTGGAGTCCAAAGAGTCTTGTGAGGGGAAATCTTGATAAAATGAGAGAGAAAATTTTGGGGTACAACATCTTCCCCTATTCAATCTTCTTGAACTTGAAGAGTTAGATTGGCGAGTTTTGCCGTTCGTGACTCAAAGGTAAAAGATGATTGGACACTAGAGTGCCCGTAAATTTGCACTCGTCAAATATAGTTGAGGGAATGGGCGTAAAGATGCCATTTGGAGAGGTGATAGTGTGAATCTTGTTGGAGATGGGCTTAAAGATGCCATCCAAGAATGTTTGTTGAAAATCAGGAGAATGAGCATCAGAATGGTATCCGTGTCTGGAGCATCTCTGAGCTGGGGATCTGAATAAGCAATAGAATAACATTCGTGTCTGGAGCATATCTAAGCTGTTTTTCTGAGATTTGAATTTGAATAAGAAATAGAATAGAATCCGTGTCTGGAGCATCTCTAAGTGTTTTCTGAACTTTGAATCTGAATAAGCAATAGAATAGCATCCGTGTCTGGACCATCTCTAAGCTGTTTTCTGAACTTTGAATCTGAATAAGCAATAGAATAGCATCCGTGTCTGGAGCATCTCTAAGATGTTTTCTGAACTTTGAATCTGAATAAGCAATAGAATAGCATCCGTGTATGGAGCATCTCTAAGCTGTTTTCATGATTGCATATTGGTAGCTTGTTAATCTTATCCTGAAAAGGGTAAAATGTTAGCTGAAACACAAAATTATGTTGCATGAAATGTATGATGCAATATATGTGTTTTATCAATGTTTATGATATATGAATGTAATGTATGCACATGTGAGCTGATTAGCTGTCTTGCTGAGGAAAATAAATCCTTGAACCACTGTTGGGGATAGAAAAATTCTTGGCAACTCGCGGGGATTATCAAAAACTTTGACAACTTCTGCGAGTATGTGAGAATCCTTCACGACATTCCTGGGGATATAGGGATCTTTCAAGTCTTTGGAGTTGGAATATGATAATCATTCTGTTTGGGGAATCCAGAGAACTTCGACGACTATGACTGGGGATTACACAACGGGAATCCTTACTCGGCTGGGGAATAAGGAAACTCTGGTGATCTCTACCGGGGATCAAACAAAGGAAAACCTTGATCTACTGGAGAATAAAGAAGGCTCTGATGGCTTCTGCGGGGAATTGGGAATGAGAATCTTAAATCTCTCAGGGAATTTGAATCCTTGGGGGACTTCATGTTGAGGAGTCAAGAATGAAAATCTTCGATCTGTAGGGGATTAAAAATTCTGACAAATTCATGCTGGGGAGTAAAGAAGGCTCTGGAAAATTCACTGGGGAATCAATAATGAGAATCTTCATTATGTTGGGAAGTAAAAGCTCTGTGGGGAATAGCTATACTACTGGAGAGTAGCTATCCGGCTGAAGAGTAAGTTCAGGACTCTGGGAAAAACTTATTGCTGGGGAGTTCAGGAGTTTGGGTTGTATGCTAATCTACTGGGGAATTATCCTAGGTTGGGGATAAGACAAAAGTTAACTGTTATCTGGTCGATTCTCAAACTTTAAGATAATTTGCTGGGGAAACCGGAGACACTGAATGGTTTCCGCTATGGATTGATAGTTGAAAATTTGACTCCGTTGGGGAAGAAGGTTTCATCTTCACTGAGGGTCTGTAGTTCAAAGTTTTTGCTCCGCTGGGGATTGGGAGTTTGAAGTTTTAACTCTGATGGAGATTTTGAAATTTAGCTCCACCGGGGATATGTGTTTCAAGGTTTTAGCTCCACTGGGGATCTAGACGATGCACTGCAGGGGATTTCTCCTGGAATAGCCTAAAGACGTTTTCCTATACTTTCAACCTGTCAGTAATTATTCTTTCCCATTTCGTTTATTTGTAAACAGGTGATTATATTCAAATGCATATGCTCATTTAATAAATCATTGGACGTTTTCAAATAAAACACAAGTGTAAAAAGAAAGAAAAGGCAAATAGTTTTCTGCATTTTGAAGTATCTTTGTATTAACTTTGTGTAAGTATTTTGTACAAAGGAGACAGACATCCTAGTAAGAGAATGTTGTCATAAAATTTGAGAAAAATTTATACAAAGAAAGATGGCTATGTGTAAAAAATTCCATGGGGTTCCCATTCTGCTATAGCCTTCGTAAGTCCGAATATCTTGTCCATTCATTGCTTCATCCGAAGATGATTGAGTTGATCAGAAGCCAGGGGCTTGTTTGTGAAGAGATTGTCCTTAAAGTGATCCGACGAGACATAGTCATACGCTTTAACTCCCTAACTTTTGCCTGGACCGCCCTTTCGGGTTTTCGATCCACCGGGAAACCCTTTTTTGCCCAAGTCGCCCTTTCGGGTTTTCAACTTGCCGGGTGTACAAATTTTTTTGTTTATCCCTAATTTTTTCCTAAATCTCCCTTTCGGGTTTTCGATTCACTGGGATGCCCTTTTTTTTGCCTAGGTGTGTCAACCTAGCAGGTCATTTATGCGTAGTATCTTTTGACTATGTCTGTGTTCGCAGGGTGCGGCAGGTCCTCGCCGTCTATGATGGTTAATATCATTGCCCCACCGGAAAAGATGTTTTTGATCACAAATGGTCCTTCGTAGGTAGGAGTCCATTTTCCCCTGGGATCAATTTGCGGCAAGATGATCCGCTTGATTATAAGATCTCCGACTTGATATACCTGTCGTCTTACTTTCTTATTGAATGCCTTGATCGTCCGTTTTTGATACGTCTGACCATGGCAAACAGCAGTAAGTCACTTTTCGTCAATCAAATTAAATTGATCAAGTCAGGTCTGAATCCAATCGTCTTCACTTAAACCAGCATCCTTCATGATTCTCAAGGAGGGAATCTGAACCTCGATAGGTAAAACAGCTTCCGTGCCGTATACCAAAGAATAGGGTGTTGCCCCAGTTGATGTACGCGCCGTGGTACGGTACCCGTGGAGAGAAAACGGTAACATCTCATGCCAGTCCTTGTAGGTGACTGTCATCTTTTGTATGATCTTCTTGATATTTTTGTTCGCAGCTTCGACAACATCGTTCATCTTTGGCTGATAGGGAGATGAATTGTGATGTTGAATCTGGAACTGCTCGCACAAGGCGGTGATCATAGTGTTGTTCAGGTTTGTACCGTTGTCCGTGATGATCCTGTCGGGGATACCATACCGGCAAATGAGGTTCTGCTTGATGAAGCGGGCAACCACATTCTTTGTAACGGAGGCGAAGGAAGCTGCTTCGACCCACTTGGTAAAATAATCAATGGCCACCAGGATGAAGTGGTGTCCATTGGATGCTGTAGGCTTGATCTCTCCAATCATGTCGATTCCCCACATAACGAATGGATAAGGAGCTGTTAGGACATTGAGAGGAACTTGAGGTATATGTACCTTGTCCACATAGATTTGACATTTGTGACAAGTACGGGAATATTGATGGCAGTCAGCTTCCATGGTAGACCAGTAGTAGCCTGCCCTTAGGATCTTCTTAGCCATCGTATGTCCGCTTGAGTGAGTGCCAAAGGTACCATTGTGAGTTCAGCCATAATCTATTCAGCTTCCACCTTGTCTACACAACGGAGCAGAATGCAATCATGATTGCGCTTGTATAGGATACCATTGCTCAGGAAGAACTTAGCTGAGAATCTCCTCAAGAACTTTTTGTCGCTGACTGAAGCTCCTTCAGGATATTCTTGCGCCTCGAGATACCTTTTGACTTCGTGAAACCAAGGTCGGTCCACTACTTCTTCGGTATTAATCTCGTGACAATGTGCAGGTTCGTCCATCCGCTCAATGGTGATTTGGGGAGCCTCATTATCCCAGTTAAGTTTAAACATGGATGACATTGTAGCCAGAGCATCTGATAGCTAATTCTCTTCTCGCGGGAAGTGCTCGAAGGTAATCTGCTCAAAATGAGGGAGTAATGTCAAGACATGTTCTTTGTATGGGATGAGATTGGGATGTTTATTGTCCCACTCTCCTTTGATATGACTGATGACCAAAGCTGAGTCTCCAAACACAACCAAAGATTTGATTCCCAATTCTATTGCAGCCTTGAGACCAAAGATACAAGCTTCACACTCGGCCATGTTGTTGGTGCAGCTGAAGCAAAGTCTAGAAGTGAAAGGTGTATGGAAACCTTGTGGAGAGATGAGTACCACACCGATACCGTTACCAAGTGCATTGGAGGCACCATCAAAGTACAGGGTCCATCGAGATCCTTGTTCAGGCCCGTCATACGGTCTGAAGTCTTCAATGTTGCCCAAAGTCATAATGTATTCGTCGGGGAAGTCAAACTTCAAGGATTGGTAATCTTCGACAGCTTGATGAGCCAGATGGTCGACTAGTACTCTCCCCTTTATAGATTTTTGATTCATGTAATGTATATCATACTCAGTCAGGATCATTTGCCATCTAGCTATCCTTCCAGATAAACAGGCTTCTCGAAGATGTACTTGATCGGATCCATCTTAGATATCAGTAGAGTGGTATGAGTTAACATATACTCCCTTAGCCGACGAGCAGACCATACCAAAGTGCAACAAGTTTTCTCGAGCAGTGAGTAGCGGGTCTCACAGTCGGTAAACATTTTGCTAAGGTAATAAATGGCATGCTCTTTTCGGCCAGACTCGTCATGTTGGCCTAGTACGCACCCCATTGAGTTATCCAAAATAGTCAGATACATGATTAGCAGTCTTCCTTCGACGGGAGGCATCAAGATAGGAGGTTCTAGCAAATACTCCTTGATTTTATCGAAAGCAACTTGACAGTCATCATTCCATTTAACCACCTGATCTTTTTTCAACAGCTTGAAGATTGGCTCACAGGTAGATGTTAGGTGAGAAATGAACCTTGCAATGTAGTTTAGGCGTCCCAAGAAACCTATAACCTCCTTCTCAGTGCGAGGGGCAGGCATTTCTTGTATAGCTTTGACTTTGGCAGGATCAACCTCGATGCCTTTGTTGCTGACTATGAAACCCAAGAGTTTACCGAACCTGACTCCGAAAGTGCAATTGTTAGGGTTTAGTCTGAGCTTGTACTCCTTCAACTTGACAAATAGCTTTTGCAAATGGTCGAGGTGTTCTTCTTCTGTCTGTGAACGGGCTATCATGTCATATACGTAGACCTCTATCTCATGATGTATCATGTCATGAAATAAAGCTACCATGGCGCGCTGATAGGTTGCCCCGGCATTCTTCAGTCCGAATGGCATCACTTTATAGCAGAAGGTACCCCACTGTGTAACAAAAGTAGTTTTCTCCTTGTCTTCAGGGGACATTTTGATCTGGTTGTACCCTAAAAATCCATCCATGAAAGAAAATACCTTGTGCTGAGCTGTATTGTCAACCAAGATGTCAATGTGCGATTGTGGAAAGTCATCTTTAGGGCTAGCCCTGTTTAAGTCTCTGTAATCCATGCACATTCTCACTTTTTCGTCCTTCTTAGGCACGGACACAATGTTAGCAACCCATTATGGATAGGAAGTAACAGCAAGAAATCCAACATTGAACTGCTTTATCACTTCTGCTTTAATCTTTTCAGACATGTCGGGCCTCATGCGGCGAAATTTCTGTTTAATTGGTGGACAATCTTCTCTAGTAGGGAGATGGTGAACCACAATATCTATGTCGAGTCCCGACATGTCTTCATAGGACCAAGCGAAGATCTCAACATAATCATTCAACAGCTGAACTAAGCGCTCGTTGACACTTGGCTCTAGGTTGGCACCCACTCTGACTTCTTTTCTGTCTTCATCAGAACCCAAGTTGATTGTCTCTAACAGCTCTTCATGGGGCAGAATAGCCCTTTCTTCCTGTTGTAGAAGTCTAGCCAACTCTCCTGGCACCTCACAGTCTTCATCACCTTCGTATTCGGCATGGTTGACCAGATCTTCAGAGCCATTGAAGGCCATAGCAGAATTGTTACCCATGGAATCCGGAATGGAAGGGTACCTGCGTTTGTGAGTGTGGGTGTGTGTAAGGGGTAGCCACCTTTGAACAAATAAAATGTAGAAAGAAAGAAAATGAACACAAAACTTTATATGTGAAAACGTCCATGATTCATTAAAATGGCATATGAAGATGAAAAATCAAACCCTTACAAATGGACCTATATGCCTCGGGTAAGGCACAAGTGTTGGTGTAAGCCCTAGAGGCCAATACTTATGGTACTTGTATCGAATTATTTATTAATAATAAAAGGCTTTTCTTTATTATGTTTGCTTTCCAAAATAATAAAGTCCCTAGAATGGTTTATTTGTTTAATGAAATATTAAGTGTGACTTAATCATGAGATCCCATTAAACATAAGACACTATTCTTAAAGTATCCGTAGTCAAGCTTTAATGTGAAGTGGGATAGAATTAAAGCATTAAGATTATTATGAAGATAGATTGATGATCACATCTCATGGATCATAGATAAGGAGTTATCAAGTCTTGACATAGGTATGAATATTAGGAGTAATATTTATACTGGATTGACCCGCTATGAGAATACTACATAGAATGTTATGCAAAGTGTCATAAGTTATTCTCATGATGATAATGGTGTATACCACCTTTCGACCTGAAACCACTATGGACCCTAGATGTAAAGTCAAGTACTTTATTGCTGATCAAACGTCATCCGTAACTGGATGACTGTAAAGACGGTTGATGGGTACTTCACAAAGCATGCTAAGGGACATGAGTGACCTAGATGGAATTTTCTCATCCTGCATAACAGGATAAATGTCTAAGGGCCCAATATTGAACTGGACAAGGGTGACACAGTGTATGCCTTGTGTTCAATATAGACATGAGGGCAAAAGGGTAATTGTACAACACAAATATTATCACGGAAAAGGTTTGGTCAGATCACATGACATTTTCGTGACTTGGGTAACAGTGATGTGTTGCTAGATACCGCTCACTGTTTATTATATTAAATGTGTGATTTAATATAATTGCCAACGTCGCGAAAACCTACAGGGTCACACACATAAGGACAGGTTGATGAGAGATAGAATAAATAAGGAACACCGCAAGGTACGGTGCACTTAAGTGTAATACGGAAAGTGGTAAGGTACCACGTGGATAAGTGATATATGGTACATCATAAGGTATGATGTCCATAAGCTTAATTGGGCTTTTAGCTTATAGCCTTAATTGGGCTTTTAGCTTGTAGCCCACACGAGTGATTCTATAAATAGATCCCTTGTGATGAAGCAATTTCACTTGATGCATTTTCGTTTTTGACTCTCTCTCTCGCTCAAGGTTTCCGTTCGTGATCAGCTAGCACTGTGACCGGAAGCGATCTGTTCGTGTGGACTGAGTAGAGGCGTTGTTCTTCATCAACGCTCGTGATCACAACATCAAAGTTCTGAATCGCCACAAGAGGTAAATATTTCTATCACTGACCATGCTCATTCGTAAGGATCGCTAAAGGAAAATTTTATATTCCGCTGCGTTTTTGATCGCAATTTTCCTTCAGTGGTATCTGAGCCACTTACGAAACCATGGATCTGATAGTTGTTTATGTTCTATATTTTCTGTTTTGATTCGATTAAAACCAGAATGAATTGAATAATAAACGAGTAATTAAATTTGGCATCTGTTGTGTAAGATTTGGATGATTGATGTTGACTATGCTTCGGAATCTGACATTAGTATGGTGAAGCAGCGATACATCGATCGTCCATAGGTTACACAAGTAAGATCGATCACTTTTATATATGATATAAGTAAATCTGATGCAACGATGGTATATGGGATATACTGTTTCTGTTTCTTTCATTCAAACACTTGATGATTGTTATTCCTTTGACCAATCACTGTTCATATGTTTCAGAATCCGACATTAGTATGGTGAAGCAATGTCATGTGATTAATCATATTGAATTATCAATCGAAATGTGTTTGACAGCATGAAACTGTTGCATTAGGGTTCATGACGGCACAAGGGTTATGTTGTTGCAGAGTTATGCGATTAGGGTTGTGAATGCACAAGAGTTGTGCGAAAATGACGCCGATTTCAAATGAATTGTTCATTAAAATTTTGCGCCGGGCAGCGGAACCCCCGGCTAACTCTGCGTAGTGTGATCAATCGTCGAAATTTAATTTGCCTTTTTTTTAATTAACAAAATTTAAACTAATAATAAAAGTGTGTTTATTATTATTGTCTTGTGGTGATCAGTTATGGCCTTAGTTTTTCTTTCCTTTATTTTGTTTTGGGATTGTAAAATACGGCCTGCGTGTCGTGCCTTTCTCTAAAATTCTTGATGTAACTTCTTTTCTCATCTCACTCCCTCGTATGTAAAACGAGTTTCTTTTATGTAATGTAATGTTATGAAGAAAGAGAAGAATACAATATCAAAGGAGGATAACCTTGGAGATCTTGCTTGGAGAAGTTTAGATCGTTATTAGGTTAGCTTAGGTTCTCTCATTGGCTTGGGAGAACAATTGCGCTAGGGGCCATAACTGTATCCTTTTATGTATATTGATGCATGTGTTTGTATGTTGATGCATGAGAGAGACGAATTGCATGTTAAGCCGGTGAGATCAAACTAATAACAAAATCCCTCAAGTTAAATATTAAGTTCATGCTTTCCAAGTTTTAGCACTCATCAAGACTAGTATCGAATAATGTAGGTTTCGCCTACGCGAGGTGCATGTTCTATATTAGTAAGGTGCGATGGGATAATTGTAATATCCAACTGCTAAAACAATGGGTCAAACTTAACTAAACACATTATAATAAGATTATACATGTTTAGAAGCAAGAGTTGGGAATGATTCATATGATGAATTAGAATAAGGAGTTATTCACCCAACTGAAAATATTCGAGAGTTGTATGAGATATAATTGGAAGGAGTTCCTACCTAAATAACCTAGTTTTGTGTAATCAGCCTAACGCTGACTTAGAACGAAGTGAAATGTGGATCTCGACCCACTAGAAAGTCTTCCAACGGGATTTTCCGAATCAAATGATGAGGGTCATTTGGTTTGAGTAAAATAGTGGGAGCATATTTGATTAAAGGCCTAATTAAATATGTTGTTTTAATGATACTTCTATTTTCATTTTTTTGTAGATTACCATGACAACAAACAACCATATTTTGCGATCAATCCTAGATAAGGAAATATTGTCTGGGATAAATTTCCTGGATTGGCACCGAAATCTGAGGATTGTCCTCCAGCACGATAAGAAGCTGTATGTCTTGGAGACACCTGTTCCTGAAGAGGAACCGCCTAGTTCGGCACCTAAGGCAGAAAGAGAAGCTTATAAGAAGCATCTTGATGATGCTAATGAAGCCGCTTGTCTCATGCTAGTACTATGAACTCGGAGTTGCAAAAGCAACATGAGAACATGTCAGCGTTCGATATGATCGGACATCTGAAAATGCTCTATCAAGAGTGTTATACCCCAAAATTTGCCCTCCCATATTCTTCAAGATTTGCCAAAAGCATGCTTCAAAATTCCCCAAGGGTTGCACAGTTCAAGGGCCTCCTAACAGTCAAAAAATAGGGTTTTGGTTCTGACAAAGAATATGAAGTTTCCAAGGGTCCAATCAAGTCCCACATGCCTGCAAACATGGTCAAGCATCCTCATACCAAGTTTCAAGACTTACAGCACAAAATTGCACAGTCAAAAACCCTAATTGCACTACAGTCAACTGCAGGGGAAAAATGGTCAGTTGACAGTCAAAAGTTCAAATTTTTGGTCAACATCTCATTTTGAAGCCACAAACATCATTTGATCAATGCTTGATCATGATTCTCAAGGCATGGCTCAAAAAGTCTCAAGATGCAAAAGTTTCCATATTTGGACAGTTGAAAAAGTCAACTGTAACTTGACCAAGGCATAACTTCCACATGGATTATCAGAAAAATTCCATCCAAAGCTCATTTTGAAGATAAAGACATTTCCTACAACTCCTCTTCACACTACAAGTCCAAGAAATGCTCCCACAAAAGTTATCAATTTCAACATTATAGGTCATTTTCAAAAGTCAACAAAAAGGGACTTTAAGTCAAAGGCCATACCTTGAGATTGGTAAATCAAAATGACATGGGACCAAAGACATTGGTTAGAGGACTTCAGGACCTTTCCAAAATGTCCAATAACATGATCAAAGCTTAAAAATTGAGCAAGATATGCCTTGTGGAAGTTGGGAAAATTTTGGGTATTTTGAAAAGTCAACTTTGCTTCAAATGCCTTAAAATTGCTAATGGGCCTCATTTTGTTCCAAGATTCATCATCCAAAGCACATGCACGACCATTTGGCCCAAAGGGGATTTATTCATCATTTTTATTTATTTATTTGAATTTTTAATTACAATTAATTCATTTAAATTAAATAAAATATGGAAAAATACTAAACCAAAGTTTTTAAATCTTTTTGTGCAAGATAAACTCTTCTTAAAGGCTCAAGATTCGTGCATAATCAAAATTGGAAGGTTTTGCCATGATTGGAATCAAAAACATGTGAAAAAATATTTGGAAGATATGCCATGAAAATCAAATATTGTTTTCATCAATGCAAGGATTTGTGGACTCAGAATTTAACCCTAATACATTCCATACATAAGCAAGATGCAAACCTAATGCCAAGGGACCTGGAAGCTGCGCCCAAAGCTGAAGAAGAACATTGCATTTTTTGTGAAAAAATTCCAAAACTGAAATCACGATTACAAAGTGTTTCAAGACAGAATAACCATCCCATTGCATTCCTGAGACTTCAAGGAAGGTTTCTAGATCAAAACCATCAACTCTAACGCAAAGAAACGGTAGAACGCAGTTACCCTGTACCTGATTTTTTCTTTAATCGTATTCAAATCTACACGCCATATCCATGCATTTTTATTGTTGATTTATACTAATGAGTTGATTCTGAAGCTAGTAGTATGATTTAATTGAAGAATTATTGCATATATGAAGAATTGCCATGAACGATGCCTAGGGTTTCAGAAACCTTGAATTGGGGTTTCTCAGTTATGGAAAAATTAGGACGTGAGACTTAGACCATTAAACTCAGGAAGCTTGGACGATCTCAACACACTATTCGCGCTCAATTTATTAGCCACCATATTCTAATCGCTGTTTTTGTACTTGCCATTTAGTGGGGGTTTAAAACCCCCGCTATTCAATTTGTTTTTGTTTCAGGCACAACAAATAATTGGAGAAGATGATGATGTGTAGGCCAACGATTGGCACATTTGAATTTTGCGCGGAAAAATATCATTAACTCTCGTTTTGACTGATATTATTTATTGGTTATATTATATACAAAGCGTTTAGGTGGTTCAAGTGGCAAGGCATTGGGTTGGTAATCTCTGGGACCTGGGTTCGATTCCCAGGTCCCCTCACTTTATTCATATATTTTGTTTCAATATCATCCTATGCAGTTTCTCTCCAAGCGTCCACCATACGCTCACAATCCAGGCACGCCACATGGCCACTGAGGGCAATCCAAAGGCCAATGTTTGAAGAACATCATACTCACCAGTCAACGCGTACACACGCTTCCAGGAAAAGTCAAAAAGGCCTTGAAACAAATGGGCCTAATTGCTAGGCAATTCCTCCAGTTTGGGGACAGCACCCCCCTTGGTTTGCTCTCTTCTATTCTTTTTTCTATTTTCATTTGTTTTGTTTAATTCTTATTTAATTCTTTAAATTAACATTTTCTTAATATAAAAAAATAATAAAAATCAAAAAGTCATAAAATTAAAATATATTTCATTTAATGTTATTTTTTTTGTAAAAAAGGTCTTATTAATTAATTAGTTTTTTTATTCTAGGGTTAACTTTAACATTTTCTTAATAAATTTAAAATTTGTAGAATTAGGTTTTAATTACTTTTATCTTTTTCTTTTTCTTTTATCATTATTAATTATTAATTATTTTCTTGTAAATAAAATTGCATTAATTAATTAGTTGAATTTTAGGTTCAATTTTAATATTTTTTTTCTTAATAAATAAAAAATAGCTAGAATTAGGTTTTAAATTCCATTTAATTCTCATAAAAATCCATAAATACAAAAAACTAAAAAATAATTTCCTTTCTCATTTAATTTAATTAATTTGTTAATCATAATTTAATTTCATTAAAAAGGGTCCAACGCCCTCGCATTCGATCGTAATTCCAATTCGTGCATTTATTTTATTCCCTCCTTTTATGTAATTCTCCCAAAGCCATGTAAATTCGATATTTATATCTCTCGCACTTTACTTTATTTTATTTTAAATCGGGTCCTGGATTTAATTTGGCGATGTGGACCCGCGCCTTTGTAATAGCGTAGGAACCTTTATATTTCTCGCAACTTTTTAACTGCTAATAAATTGCATGCAAGAATGAATGTTAAAATAAAAACAAAAGCGTAGATCACCCATGACATGAACAAGACAAGATATCTGAAAACGACACACAAATCACACACCATCACCCCTAGGGTACGCCTCACTGTTGCCTTGCCCCTCGAAAGGTGATCGTCGAGTAGAGGATGTCTTAGTAAGTCCTCATGATCCGGGAACCTGGCATGAGGGTAGCTTCTAAGGTGTCTTCCCATTGCTCCGGTGATCACCATGTCCCAAACCTCGAATTGACCCGAACACCTCCAAAGGTGGTGCTACCTACCTCTCAATGGTGGGATGGCACTACTTTAAAGGACATCTACACAGACGAATTCCTTAGGGTAGGTAGACGACTCTAGATACTTGCTCTAATTTCAAAAACAAAAATTCAAAAATACTTTTCACACCGACACCTTTTCAAAAAGCTTTCGAAAGCAACTTTTCAAACACTCTTGAGGACTGATACAAGAGTCGAACTGAAATTTTCAAAGAAACTTTTTTAAAACCCACACTTGAAAAGCAAACAAACCTTTTGAAAACACAATGAGCAAGTATCTAAGAGCCCATGGATAACCATGGATAGAAAGGGTGCTAACACCTTCCCTTTCTATAACCTACCTCCCGAACCGAGAGCAATCTCTATAAGGAATTTTTCTGTGCTTTTGTCCTTTCCATTTGGAGAAAATAAAAGACGGTGGCGACTCTTGCTTCCGCGACATTTCGCGAACCAGCGTTAAACAGTCAGTTCCAGATCCACCGATCACAGAACTGGCAACTCTGCTGGGGAATCTTATAAAAGTGAGGTGTACCTTAGGATTAGACCACTCTTGTTTTCAATTGCTTGTTTTGATTGCTTTAATTTTTGTGGGCTTGCATCGGAGTTTCATAGATCCTAACCCGGATCTGGGGAATACCCTTTTAGGTAGCATAAGCTGTGAGGGACCTGTCCGGCGTAGACCGACACAAGTGAAGCAGTGGCTACGTTGGTGTGACACCTTGGTCTGTACCAATATCCCTTGTGTTGCAACGAGGAGAATATGGGTCTTCTGAGGAGTCATTAAGCACCAACCGACCTTAGAACCCTAAATTGACCCAACTTGGCCATAGAACAGTAGCAGTATGCTACACTCATTGAGGCTAAACTCTCGCGATGGTTCTGGCCGCAAGAAAAGATTGCGATGCTGGAGTTATGACCGATTGAGGGTAGTCAGTGATATTGAGATCCTCTAGAACCCGATTACTATTTTCTAGGACAGGTATGAACCAACAAACTGAAAGAGGGTAATACCCAGACCCCATGCTGGCCTTAAACTCTAAGGGCTTTCTCTTGTGTGACTTGTGTGCCTTCGCACTTGACTACTTGCATGCTTTATCTGACACATGAACTATTTGCAGGTTTTGTTTATAGTCCTTAATTGGGACTCATAACAGAGTGTACTGAGTTTCTTGCAGGTTTTGTTTTAGTCCTTAATTGGGACTCATAACAGGGTTACTTACGTTACCCCATGCATAGCATAGCATCATACCATTGCATACATCCTAACCCATTTCAAGAATTTCAAGGGCTTGTGATGCAGGTGATGATGAACCAACTGTCCAGCAAGGGGCAAAAGGGGATTTATTTTCCTCTAGACAAGGTTGTCAGGGGCTATGACCCACTGGATATGGTGAGATTTTTGACCCTTGAAGAAGGACTCCCAACAACATGAAGTTCCTTCAATCAAGCTACCGGATCCCAGCTCTAACAATTTTCTTGTTTACCCCGCGAGGTCCTTGAAAACGTTGCATGCATATCATACACATCATTGCATAACAAGTACCCTTGTTGCAGGTTACTTATCTTCTCCGCTGTTTATTTCAGCAATGGCTTCCTAACAAGATAACCAGGACCTTCTTGCTCAAGAGACTCGGTTCGGGGAAATCCTCCTGAATCTATCCAAGGGGCAGGAGGGGCTAAGGACATTTCTCATGGAGACTTTGGTCAGGAACAACGCTGAGGATGAACGGCTGAAACATCTGCAAGCTGAAGTGGATGCATTGAAAGCCCAGATGCTGGGGCAGGTGACTATCATTCAAGGCTTAGCTCAAAGACAGGAAGAGCTCGGGGTTCTCGTCAACCAACTGCTTCGGGGTAACCAACTGGGGCAAACATCTAAGGGTAAAGAGCCAGTCATCGTTCAACCACCTTTGAGACAAGGAAATAAGGGGAGAGCTCCTCAATTGGCTCCAGTGTCACCAATTCAGCATCAACCTCACCAGCTTCAGCCAGACAAGCCTAGGAGGCAATTCACCCAGCTCAACATGTCGCTGTTTCAAGCTCTACAACGCCTGTTGAGGTTGAATCTGATCACATTAAGGGCTCATCCCCGGAACCCCAACACAGCATCTCCTATCTATAATACCAATAAAAGGTGTGCCTACCACTCTGCCTGTCCAGGACATGATACAAATGAGTGTTGGGCTCTGAAGAACAAAATCCAGGACCTGATTGATGAAGGAGCATTGGAGTTCACACAAGATGGTCAGGCTGAGTTTTTCTACCATCCCTCCAAGGCTCACCATTTGAAGTAACAAGCCTTGAAGATGAAAATACTTTTGTTCATTAGGATTTTCAAGTTGTAATTTTCTATTGTTCAAACATTTACTCATGTTAAACGTTGTTATTTCATTAATGCATCACATATGCGTGTTTTGAAGCAATATATTCGTATTCACTATATGCAAATTATTTTCATATTTTTTCTGATGATCAACTCTGGATTGAAAATTATAAGCCTCTTGAGGGAGGATGACAAAAACGATACCACAATCTACAGTATGCTTTTGAACAGACCCCGCTGATTAAGTACATGCATTGTTTCAAATCCCTAAACACTGGAGTTATAAGGAAGATAATCCCTCGTCAACCCCTCTGAGCCAAAGAAGTAGGAGTTTTTCTTTTCGAAATTTAAAACCCTTAATCATAACCTGGGGCAGGGTAGTCTCTCAGTTGATCCAAGTGCATAACGAATGGCACCAAAGAGGTCCTTACAAAACAAAAGACAATGATGGTTCCGAATAATCATACAGACAGGTAGTCATTACTTCTCAAAATAAAAACCCATTAAGTCAAAACCTATGAAGGAGACTTACAAAACTAAGGCATCCCGCTGACTGTAATTCCAAAAAAGGGGAAACAGTTCAGGCAAAAAACAGGGATAGCGAAAAAAAAGAAAAGAGGCCATACAAACCCTCAACAATAACAAAAAGGAATGACTGCCTATTCAAAAAAAGTTATCAACATCCGAACCATCACTGGAATTTCAGAGCAAAGACTCAAACAAGGTCTAACGCACGATCAACTAAGTTTAGGTTTGGAGAACATCACGAAGAGCGGGTGGGTACAAATAAAATTTGAGCCTTTATCCTTTGTTTCTTAAACCGTGAACCAGGCCACGTTATAACCCTTAAAAGTCCTAGCTGAAGCATGGGTTGGTTCGAAAGCATACTGTTACAAAAGGTATCCCGACTCCTTAAGGCTCACGGTAAATACGGAGTTGACATCATGTTTTACAAACATTCACTTGTTTTATGAAAAAGAATGCATTTTCAAAATCTTCAAGACAGACATAAGCTTTGCATTTTGATATAACATTGTTTGCATATAATTATTTGTTTGAACAACATGGAAATTCGCGCGATGAATGCCTAGTGAACAAAAGCATTTCCAATCAAGGGGCATGGCATGACTATTGTCCATCATCTGGGGCAGTTAAGTTAAGATTCGGAGAATCTCTCAAAGGCCAAATAGCCTGGGGCAAACCTCTGCCTGAGTCACTTGGGGCATTTCAGCAACGAATTTTTGCACGATCAAACACCTTCTGGTGGCCTGGCAAAACACTTCTAACAGGGGAAACTCCCTACATTCTGAAAGCACGGACATAGTCGAAAAAAATACTACGCAAAATCAAAGACCCGCTAGGTTGACATACCTAGGCAAAAATAAGGGCTTCCCGGAGAACCAAAAGGGTTCAGGCAAAAATAATGGATGAAATGAAAAAATCTGTACACCCGGCAAGTCGAAAACCTGAAAAGGCGGCTTGGGCAAAAATGGGTATCCCGGTGGACTGAAAACCCAAAAGGGCGGTCCAGGCAAAAGTTAGGGATCAAAGCGTACGACTATGTCCTGGCATCTCGTCACTTGCCTACCAGAAGAAGAGTTGTCAATCGGCAGTCATCAAGCACCTCCACAGGTCTTCCTCTCCCACCTCAGAAACAGGGGCAATAATGAGTCGTCTAAGCGATCTAGTTGCTCAGTCCATCAAGGTACCAAGGTAGGTTCAGCTGAAGAACATAACCAACATATCTTAATTCCCCAGAGAGCACGTCAGCAAGTCAATGCACTCTCCCCAAGCTATATTATCAAACTTAAGGAAGTTGGGTATCCTCCCGCAGATCTCAACATTCTCCAGCAGTATATACGCACTCTTAACAAGCATCCCCGACAATCTTGATCTAAGATCGTTCCCCGGAGGTATATCAAACATTCATTGGAGTTACTTCCAATACAACTCAAAACTTCCCCAGGAGAGTCCAATCTAGTTCCCAAGGAAAGTTGGAATCCATCTCCCCAATCAGTAAGCTTATCCCCAGTAGATTCTGGAAGCTTATCCCTCGCAGAGCACGAACGCGTCTCCCGGCTTTATTCAAAGAGTTATTTCCCTACCAGGATATAACTGGGTTATCCTCAGCCAAAAGCCACGGAAAGATCGTCCTCGACGAAGTCTTCTTATCCCCAGCGAAGTCTATCAACACTTCCAACACAACAATGGTATCCCCAGCGAAGTTACCATCAACATTTCAGCAAGGTACCTCTTTCCCCACAGAGTATTAGAGTACTTTTCTCCCCGCAGAGTAATCCATTCGCCAAGTTTATTCCCCAATGGAGTCATCTTCTCCTACCGGTATTCTTGCAACTATCATCCCCAGCGGAGGCAAAAATCTATTCTTCAACATCAGCCCAGGATATGACTTCCCGACACCCGTCAATGATTTATTTTCCTAAGACGAAAACATACATTCATAAACATCACATACATCATTATAGCATACATATACGCATCATATCTTACAAATCTCATTTATGTTGAGAACATCATTGCTTGATCCATATCATGCATTGCATATGACTGACATTTACCTTTCAGGAAGAATTCAGTTAAGTTCTCAGCTATATTCAAGACCTAGACCGGTTCAGTTAAATCGACCCTAAGATTTTTCTGTTTCTTATCCAGTCAAAGGCCTTCTCTGGTTCAGTCAGATCGACCCTAAGATCTCCCTGTCTCTTATCCAGTTGAAGACATTTCAAGACCTTGACCGGTTCAGTTAAATCGACCCTAAGATTTTTCTGTTTCTTATCCAGTCAAAGGCCTTCTCTGGTTCAGTCAGATCGACCCTAAGATCTCCCTGTCTCTTATCCAGTTGAAGACATTTCAAGACCTTGACCGGTTCAGTTAAATCGACCCTAAGATTTTTCTGTTTCTTATCCAGTCAAAGGCCTTCTCTGGTTCAGTCAGATCGACCCTAAGATCTCCCTGTTTCTTATCCAGTTGAAGATTTCAAGACCTAGACCGGTTCAGTTAAATCGACCCTAAGATTTTCCTGTTTCTTATCCAGTCAAAGGCCTTCTCTGGTTCAGTCAGATCGACCCTAAGATCTCCCTGTTTCTTATCCAGTTGAAGATTTCAAGACCTAGACCGGTTCAGTTAAATCGACCCTAAGATTTTCCTGTTTCTTATCCAGTCAAAGGCCTTCTCTGGTTCAGTCAGATCGACCCTAAGATCTCCCTGTTTCTTATCCAGTTGAAGATTTCAAGACCTAGACCGGTTCAGTTAAATCGACCCTAAGATTTTCCTGTTTCTTATCCAGTCAAAGGCCTTCTCTGGTTCAGTCAGATCGACCCTAAGATCTCCCTGTTTCTTATCCAGTTGAAGATTTCAAGACCTAGACCGGTTCAGTTAAATCGACCCTAAGATTTTCCTGTTTCTTATCCAGTCAAAGGCCTTCTCTGGTTCAGTCAGATCGACCCTAAGATCTCCCTGTTTCTTATCCAGTTGAAGATTTCAAGACCTAGACCGGTTCAGTTAAATCGACCGTAAGATTTTTCTGTTTCTTATCCAGTCAAAGGCCTTCTCTAGTCCAGTTAAATCGACCCCTAACAGATTTTCCTGATAAAGACTCAGTAGAAGATACCCAAGATTCTCTCAGTGTTACTGTTGAGGAAGAAGTCGCCCAAGATTCTCTCAGCGTTACTGTTGAGGTTGAAGTCGCCCAAGATTCTCTCAGCGTTACTGTTGAGGTTGAAGTCGCCCAAGGTTCTCTCAGCGTTCCTGTTGAGGTAGTAATCGTCCAAGGTTCTCTCAGCGTTCCTGTTGAGGTAGTAACCATCCCTGGTTCATTCATCACCTTTTGAAGATCCAGATCCAGCTCCTGCAACCAGTCAGGATACATCTATACAAAGAATCTGAAGACCAGCTCCCGTAACGGGTCAGGTAATCATTTTCTTTTGCAGGTACGCAAGCTCTCGCTAAGGAATCTCTTACGCGATCAACATCCAGATGGAATCTATAAACCCATCCACCTTCCATCATCTCTCAGCACGGCATCTATAAGCCCATCATCCTATTCATCAATCTCCAAATGGCATCTATAAGCCCATTCCACCATCACACTGCTACTATGTGAGCGCAAATTTCTGGGCACTCTAGTGTTCAATCATCTTCCACCTTCGGATTACGAAAGGCACGTCAGCCAATCTGCATCCTCATGTTTAAGAAGATTGAACAGGGGCAACTGTTGTACCCCGAAATTTTCCCTCCCATATTCTTCAAGATTTGCCAAAAGCATGCTTCAAAATTCCCCAAGGGTTGCACAGTTCAAGGGCCTCCTAACAGTCAAAAAATAGGGTTTTGGGTCTGACAAAGAAGATGAAGTTTCCAAGGGTCCAATCAAGTCCCACATGCCTACAAACATGGTCAAGCATCCTCATACCAAGTTTCAAGACTTACAGCACAAAATTGCACAGTCAAAAACCCTAATTGCACTACAGTCAACTACAGGGGCAAAATGGTCATTTGACAGTCAAAAGTTCAAATTTTTGGTCAACATCTCATTTTGAAGCCACAAACATCATTTGATCAATTCTTGATCATGATTCTCAAGGCATGGCTCAAAAAGTCTCAAGATGCAAAAGTTTCCATATTTGGACAGTTGAAAAAGTCAACTGTAACTTGACCAAGGCATAACTTCCACATGGATTATCAGAAAAATTCCATCCAAAGCTCATTTTGAAGATAAAGACATTTCCTACAACTCCTCTTCACACTTCAAGTCCAAGAAATTCTCCCACAAAAAGTTATCAATTTCAACATTATAGGTCATTTTCAAAAGTCAACAAAAAGGGACTTTAAGTCAAAGGCCATAACTTGAGATTGGTAAATCCAAATGACATGGGACCAAAGACATTGGTTAGAGGACTTCAAGACCTTTCCAAAATGTCCAAGAACATGATAAAAGCTTAAAAGTTGAGCAAGATATGCCTTGTGGAAGTTGGGAAATTTTTGGGTATTTTGAAAAGTCAACTTTGCTTCAAATGCCTTAAAATTGCTAATGGGCCTCATTTTCTTCCAAGATTCATCATCCAAAGCACATGCACGACCATTTGGCCCAAAGGGGATTTATTCATCATTTTTATTTATTTATTTGAATTTTTAATTACAATTAATTCATTTAAATTAAATAAAATATGGAAAAATACTAAACCAAAGTTTTTAAATCTTTTTGTGCAAGATAAACTCTTCTTAAAGGCTCAAGATTCGTGCATAATCAAAATTGGAAGGTTTTGCCATGATTGGAATCAAAAACATGTGAAAAAAGATTTGGAAGATATGCCATGAAAATCAAATATTGTTTTCATCAATGCAAGGATTTGTGGACTCAGAATTTAACCCTAATACATTCCATACATAAGCAAGATGCAAACCTAATGCCAAGGGACCTGGAAGCTGCGCCCAAAGCTGAAGAAGAACATTGCTTTTTTTGTGAAAAAATTCCAAAACTGAAATCACGATTACAAAGGGTTTCAAGACAGAATAACCATCCCATTGCATTCCTGAGACTTCAAGGAAGGTTTCTAGATCAAAACCATCAACTCTAACGCAAAGAAACGGTAGAACGCAGTTACCCTGTACCTGATTTTTTCTTTAATCGTATTCAAATCTACACGCCATATCCATGCATTTTTATTGTTGATTTATACTAATGAGTTGATTCTGAAGCTAGTAGTATGATTTAATTGAAGAATTATTGCATATATGAAGAATTGCCGTGAACGATGCCTAGGGTTTCAGAAACCTTGAATTGGGGTTTCTCAGTTATGGAAAAATTAGGACGTGAGACTTAGACCATTAAACTCAGGAAGCTTGGACGATCTCAACACACTATTCGCGCTCAATTTATGAGCCACCATATTCTAATCGCTGTTTTTGTACTTGCCATTTAGTGGGGGTTTAAAACCCCCGCTATTCAATTTGTTTTTGTTTCAGGCACAACAAATAATTGGAGAAGATGATGATGTGTAGGCCAACGATTGGCACATTTGAATTTTGCGCGGAAAAATATCATTAACTCTCGTTTTGACTGATATTATTTATTGGTTATATTATATACAATGCGTTTAGGTGGTTCAAGTGGCAAGGCGTTGGGTTGGTAATCTCTGGGACCTGGGTTCGATTCCCAGGTCCCCTCACTTTAATCATATATTTTGTTTCAATATCATCCTATGCAGTTTCTCTCCAAGCGTCCACCATACGCTCACAATCCAGGCACGCCACATGGCCACTGAGGGCAATCCAAAGGCCAATGTTTGAAGAACATCATACTCACCAGTCAACGCGTACACACGCTTCCAGGAAAAGTCAAAAAGGCCTTGAAACAAATGGGCCTAATTCCTAGGCAATTCCTCTAGTTTGGGGACAACACCCCCCTTGGTTTGCTCTCTTCTATTCTTTTTTCTATTTTCATTTGTTTTGTTTAATTCTTATTTAATTCTTTAAATTAACATTTTCTTAATATAAAAAAATAATAAAAATCAGAAAGTCATAAAATTAAAATATATTTCATTTAATGTTATTTTTTTGTAAAAAAGGTCTTATTAATTAATTAGTTTTTTTATTCTAGGGTTAACTTTAACATTTTCTTAATAAATTTAAAATTTGTAGAATTAGGTTTTAATTACTTTTATCTTTTTCTTTTTCTTTTATCATTATTAATTATTAATTATTTTCTTGTAAATAAAATTGCATTAATTAATTAGTTTAATTTTAGGTTCAATTTTAATATTTTTTTTCTTAATAAATAAAAAATAGCTAGAATTAGGTTTTAAATTCCATTTAATTCTCATAAAAATCCATAAATACAAAAAACTAAAAAATAATTTCCTTTCTCATTTAATTTAATTAATTTGTTAATCATAATTTAATTTCATTAAAAAGGGTCCAACGCCCTCGCATTCGATCGTAATTCCAATTCGTGCATTTATTTTATTCCCTCCTTTTATGTAATTCTCCCAAAGCCATGTAAATTCGATATTTATATCTCTCGCACTTTACTTTATTTTATTTTAAATCGGGTCCTGGATTTAATTTGGCGATGTGGACCCGCGCCTTTGTAATAGCGTAGGAACCTTTATATTTCTCGCAACTTTTTAACTGCTAATAAATTGCATGCAAGAATGAATGTTAAAATAAAAACAAAAGCGTAGATCACCCATGACATGAACAAGACAAGATATCTGAAAACGACACACAAATCACACACCATCACCCCTCTCGAAAGGTGATCGTCGAGTAGAGGATGTCTTAGTAAGTCCTCATGATCCGGGAACCTGGCATGAGGGTAGCTTCTAAGGTGTCTTCCCATTGCTCCGGTGATCACCATGTCCCGAACCTCGAATTGACCCGAACACCTCCAAAGGTGGTGCTACCTACCTCTCAATGGTGGGATGGCACTACTTTAAAGGACATCTACACAGACGAATTCCTTAGGGTAGGTAGACGACTCTAGATACTTGCTCTAATTTCAAAAACAAAAATTCAAAAATACTTTTCACACCGACACCTTTTCAAAAAGCTTTCGAAAGCAACTTTTCAAACACTCTTGAGGACTGATACAAGAGTCGAACTGAAATTTTCAAAGAAACTTTTTTAAAACCCACACTTGAAAAGCAAACAAACCTTTTGAAAACACAATGAGCAAGTATCTAAGAGCCCATGGATAACCATGGATAGAAAGGGTGCTAACACCTTCCCTTTCTATAACCTACCTCCCGAACCGAGAGCAATCTCTATAAGGAATTTTTCTGTGCTTTTGTCCTTTCCATTTGGAGAAAATAAAAGACGGTGGCGACTCTTGCTTCCGCTGCAAACTTCTGAATCATTACGGCCCCCACCGCTGGCCAGCGCTCAACTCTTCCTTGGCTCCTCTGAGAGTAGACAACTGAAACTTCTTTCTTTTCTAGAAAAGGCTTTTTGACGGCAGCAGAAGCAGATGTATCTTTCTGAATTTTACCGCTCTTGATTCTGGCTTCAACTCTCTCACCAGTTAGAATCAGCTCGGTGAACCCTGCAGACGAACTTCCAATCAGGTGATTGAAAAAGGGGCCTGACAGTGTACCCAAGAACATATCGACAAGCTCTCTCTCAGATAGAGGTGGTTGTACTCGCCCCGCCAAGTCTCTCCATTTCTGGGCATACTCCTTAAAGCCTTCATTTGAGACCATGCCCATACTCTGTAATTGAGTACGGGTAGGTGCTAAGTCTGCATTATACTGATACTGCTTGTAGAAGGCAACATCTAAATCTTCCCAATTATGCACGTCATACCTCTCTAGTTGGTAGAACTAATCCGACTGTGTCCCCGAAAGACTGTCCTGGAAGAAATGGACCCACAGGTCCTTGTCAGAAGAATGAGGTTGAATTTTTCTGACGTAAGACCGTAGGTGCATCTTTGGGCAAGACACCCCATCGTATTTAGAAAACAGAGGTACTTTAAACTTCGGGGGAATGACAATCCCAGAAACCAAACCCAGCTCTTCAAAGTCCAACCCAGGCACTCTCTTAATCTCCATGGCTGCCAGACGTTCTTCCAGATTCTTGTATTTTTCATCTACACGAGGGGACTGTTGTTCAGAATAGTCTTCATCCTCCTCCTCTTCTTCTTCCTCAGACTCAGATGGTAATGCAACTCCTTTTCCTTTTCCTACCCCTTCATCAGACGTTGAGGGGAAATCCAAGACCCTTCTAGCTTGACCTTCAAATCTTCTACCCAAAGTAGCCACACCAACTCTCTTCTTTTTATTTTTCTCTTTTTCCTTTACCTTCTCTAACAGAGCTTTAAGATCCTCCTGACCCTTTGCCAAGGTCATGAGTAGTTGTTGGAACTGTGAATTCTGTGCTTGCAAATCTTTGACCGTTTGCTCAATATTCATCTTGCTGAAATAAACAACAGAGAGATAAGAAAACCTGGTGTGAAGACCTGTTTATGCATATGATGAATGAAATGTATTCATGTAATGCATTCAAGGATTCAGAAATTCAAATTTGTTTTAAACAAAAAGGAACAAACGTCATATTAATAAGATAGAATTTGTTAGTACATAAATGCCCCATGAGCAAAATAATACAAAATTCTAATGTAAAAAGACGTTGTGCATCCTCTTTAGTGCAATGTAGGTGTTGAGAGTCTGCTCTTCGTGAAATTGACGAGTGAGTTCTAAAACCTTCTTCTCACTGGCATAGAATTGGGCTTCAAACGTATCACGTTCTCCCTTGAGCTGTATCCAACTCCTTTGTAAATCTTCCAATGATGTTGGCATGTCAGGATGCAGGAGGGTGTATGGAACCTCTCCTTCCATAACAGGCTCTTTGATCAGAGGGAGAATATAAGACTTTGGGCGCGGGTTCGTACCCACTTGAGGTAAGGCTCAAGGGTGATAGAATTTTTGTGTCCCAATGTCTTATTGTCCACCTTGTTGGGCATTCTCCAAGCTCGGATAAACCTTTGTCGAAGTCCTTGAGCGTCGTTGTCGAAGTCAAAAACCAAGTCTGGAATCAGCATGTCATGTGGGCCATCCCTTCAGGCATACCCAAACTGTCTCAGAGCCAAGCCGGGGTTGTAGGTAATGCCTCCTTTAATGCCAAGTAGAGGGACATTAGGGAATTCCCCACAACAATCAATGATGATAACATTTTCTCTGGAACGAGAACACCAATGAACATTAGAATGTGTAAGAGTCATCAATCGTTGTGACCACCTCAAGCCTTGCTCATTCTTCAAGACTGACTGAGGAAGGTGAGAAATAAACCACCTTTCTAGAAGAGGAGTACAACACATGAGAACACCTCTTTTCCTCATTGTTCGTGTGTGAAATGAGTGGAGGATATCCTCAAGTAAAGTAGGCACAAGATTCCGAGATATGAAAATCTTGACAGCATTCACATCTATAAGCTGATCAGGGTTTGGGAACAAGACCAACCCATAGATGAGAAGTGCTACAATCTCTTCAAAAGGTTGCAAATCTAGATAATTCCAGCAGTCTTGTGCCTTCTCAAATAGAAAATTTGCCAAGAAACCCTTGACACCACTTCTGGTTTCCCAATGACCTATGATATCAAATGGTTGCAAGTGTAAGGCTTGAGAAACATCTTCAGTATTTGGATCTCTCTCCGTACCGTTGAAAGGTAGTTGATGGAGAAATAGGAATCCTCAGGAGTTGAGAAAATTCCTCCAAAGTAGGCACTAACTGGTAATCGGGAAATGTGAAGCAGTGGTGTAGGGGGTCAAAGAACTGGAAGAGAACTTTCACCATGTCTTCCTCTGTACTAGAGTTGACCAAGTTGAGAAGTCGACCATGTCTTTCGGTGAATGGAGAATACTCTGGAATCTTGGAAGCAAGCTCCTTGAGTTGAGGAGGAATTCTCACAAGGTTGACTTGGATTGTTTTCCTGCGGAGTGATTCCATAACCTATAAAACAGGAACAAAGATGAAGATCCAAACCCTTGAAATGGTTAGTGGATGCAAATGATGCTTCATGATGTTCATGATGTATGCACAAGTATATGTACAAGCAAATCACACAAGTTCCTAGTTTAGGCTTGCATGGGGTTTCATAGGTAAGTACCCTCTTGAAGTTAGTTGGCTCAACCTGTCCTATAAATAGTAATCGAGTTCTAAGGAGCTCAATATTACTGGATTATTTTCTGTGTTCATTGTTTCAGTTTAGCCATTTTACTGGTGACCGAAATATTCCAAGAAAACAACCCTCAATGAGTGTAGTATCGAGTATCTATCAACTTCAGACTGCACTAAAGCCAGTCATCTCACTACCCCTAAAAGGCCAAGATGGTCAAGTAAAGGTTCCAGAAGTCCATTAGTGCTTCATGACATCACTCAGCGGCCCCGTATTCTCTTTGATTGACTCAAAGGCTACCGGTAACCACAAATATGTCACACTAATATAGCTATTGCTTCAACCATGTCGGTATACCCCGCACAGTTTCCACAACGTATTGCTATTTACCTATGAATGTTTCCCAAATCCGGGTAGAGGATTCAAACCCAAACAATAGAACCAAATGTAAATCAATCAAAGCAAACAAGGCAAGCATATAAAGGTGATCTAAACCCTAAGGTAACCCCACTTTCAGCACAAATTCCCCAGCAGAGTCGCCAGTTCTGTGATACGGTGGGAGAACCGACTTGAGGTTTTGCGTTTGTGTTCGCAAATGTTTCAGTTTACAAAGAGTCGCCACCGACTTTTTATTTTATCCAAAGGAAAGGTAAAAAAGCATAGGAAAGACCTTTGAGATGTTTTCTTAGGTTCGGGGGGTAGATTATGAAAAGGGAAGGTGCTAGCACCCTTTTCATCCATGGTTATCCATGGGCTCTTAGTTACTTTTTTAGATCACTTGCTTTTGCTTTTCAATTGTTTGAAATGGTGCTTTGTGTGTGGTTTTGAAAATATTTTGAAAAGAGGCCTTTGTTTGGGAAACCTTTGTAATGATTCTTGTTTGAATATATACAAAGGTGTTTTTCTTTTGAAAAATGTTTCAATGTTTGAAAGTTTGTTGGGAAATGTTTTGAAATTGTGTGTGTTTGTTTTGAAAATAGCAAGGATGGTTTGCAAGAGATCAAGTAACTAGGAGTTGTCTACACTACTCAAAGATCTTTCCTACATATTTTTAACCCTTTGACATTGTTGTTTTACCATTGTATTTGGTAAACAACCTTATATTTGGATGTTAAACGGGACGGGCGTGAGTCATCGTATGGCCATGATAACAATGTTGCCAAGTATCTTAGCAAGTTTTTTGAGGGACTAGATCATTTTTGTATAGGCAACCAAGATAGCGTCATCGAGGGACTATGATCTTTTTGTTTTGTTTTTGTTTTGCCAAGATACCTAGCATGCATACCATGGCCACTTTCAAGGCAACAAGTGGATGAAACCCTAGGGGTGCTTGTGTGCATTGAATTGTCATGTTTCATGCATTTTTGTCTTGAGTTTAATCATGCTATTTGTTTGATTTTTGTTCTTGCATACAAACCCTAATCTTACTATCATGCATATTTGAAAGCAATAAAATGCGTAAAAGTAAATCTACAACTATTACAACATTGATATGGGGAGGGGGATACAAGTTTGAATAGGGGGGTATTTTGCACAAAAATAAAGCCTTAATTCAACTATTACAACCAAATTGAATTCATTGTACAAATAATAAATTGACAAATATTTAAATATGCAAAAATATAAATATGCACAAAATGTTTTTGATATTAATTTTTATGTACGTAAACAAAAGTTTATTTAACTTAAAATAAAAATAAAAAAAATGATTATTTTTGGAAGGGTGGAAACCCTAGTTTTGTTTTAAGAAAATATATATATTATATTATTTATTTAAATAGATAAAAATATATACAAAAGTGATAAAAAGTAATATTTGTGAAAAAATAATATTTTAAGTGTATAATATAATAAAATAAAAATATGTAAGTATTTTAATTTTATTTACAAATTTATTTTAAGAAAATAAAAATATATATTATTTAATAAACTATTTCTATGTCCAAAAAATAATAAAAATAATAAAATAAAATGTGAAAAATTAAGAGAATATTTTTTGTGATTTTAAATATTTAGTAAAATAAATAAAAAGTCAGAAATGTAAAAGAAATAAAAAAATTTACAAAAATAAAGAAATGGGCCAAGGGGGTGCAGAAAGCACAATGGAGGGTGCAAACAGCAAGGCAAGCCAGGCCCAGCCCATTTCCACTTCATCCCTGACCTCTTGAACAAAAATGCGCGCGTACCCTGTTCAAACTGGTAACTCCTGCATACGTGCTCAAAAATAAAAACTTGCAACATGAAAGTTATAGCTCATGATCACACAATTCTAACCATGTAAAAAACTTGATCTAACTCTCAAAGACCAGAGATAATTTCATTGGCCCTAAATCTTGACCTAGTTTTTTTAGAAAGTTCAACTATCAAATACTCCTAGCTCAGTTAACATAAATGCATTCTATGCATATGTACAACTCAAGGGCAATGAGGACTACATTTTTTCTTCACAAACCTAAGCCTAATGATTCCTAAATATGGAGATAGAAGTTTGAGAAATACCTGTTTCAATCAAGTTCGAGTATGGCAATGCAGCAACTTTCAGTGAGGCCTGAGGTTATTTTGAGCTTGCTTGATGTTCCCTTGACCTTTCCCAATGGTTGGCTTGCTTTGAAATGGTCTGAAACTTCTTGTAGAACTCAACCTGCAAACTCAAAATTTGAAAATGGTGAAGTGTGTAAATGGAGTTACAGTGGCTTGAGAATGGTTGGGATAATTTAGGTATGTTGTATGGAGTGTGTTGGAACTGGTTTCAAGCAAAACGCACGAGTGGATTTTGTTTTGACTTGTGATTTGCAGAACTTGCCCTGTTTTGGGCAGAAATGAGGTTTTGGTGTATTTGGGTGTTTGAGAACTTGCTAGATCGTGTTTCTGACCTTAGGCAATGTGTAAAACTTGTTTGAAATGTGCACAACACTTGCTCTTATCAGATTACAAAGTTGTGGACTTTTTGCACAATGACTTGTTTTTGAAGAAAAGGTGGGAAGTGACAAGGGCAAAGCTTGTACAGGCCTGTACTCTAGCTGCACATAGTTGGTAGCCAATTCCTGATATCCATGGACTTTGTTTGCATAAAGAAATCAGGTCCATGGCTCAAGACAAACAAAATTGCAAAAGTTGTGCTTTATGGAAATGGTATTGTTGCCTTTTTGCCAAAAATGGATTAAACCTTTGTATAATGCTTCATAGATCAGAACAAAGCCTTAATCCAATGTGTTTGCATTTAATTTATGAGTGTAGTAAGGTTTAAGACCTGTAAACCAAGTACAAGCAAGGTTTGGACAGATTTTGCAACTTGTAGCATGGTGTAAAATGCCTTGGACCAAAGTGATGTTTTTCCAATTTCAAACTTTCGATTCTCCCTAACCATGAATGATCTTGGAGAGTTCTTGGACATTTTTGGAAAGCTTGTAAGATTCTCTACAATCCATATTTGAAATTCATTTTGAGATTCCACTTGGAACTATGTGAAAAATGGCCATGAAGATAGGTCAAAATCCTGCCTAAACTAGGACAAAATTTCACTAAGTTAAAAGTTTCATGGACCCTTGTTCACAAAATCATAACTTAAGATGAAAGCATCTTTTGGGAAAACTTTGTGAATCAAAGTTGTAGATTTTGTGGAGGACTACAACTTTCATGTTGGAAGTTTTCTTTGAATCCAATTGCATCATGGTGAAAAAGTTGGGAAAAGTTGGGAAAAAATAAGAAATTATCATAACTTAGAAAATTTCTAAGTTATGAAAATTTTCCATTTTAAACCCTAATTTTCAAAATTAGGTTTCTTGGTGAACAAGTTTCATGTTTTGACACATCTTGATGAAAAATGACCCTTGGAACTTGATTTTGACCAAAAAGTCAAAGTTTGACTTTTCAGTGTATAATTGATTTTTGATCAGTTGATTGGAAAATTCATCTGTCAATCCAATGCTTTTGAGATCTTTTGAAACTTGTGATTAGGTCAAGATGATGCCATAGAGTCCTTGAAACCATGCTTGAACCCAATTTTCCATTGGCTAGGTGAAAAATCAGAAATTGCCCTTCTACAGTTAAAAACCTAAAAATGACCATTTTGCCCTTTTGATGATCTGATCAAATTTCTTGAGGAGTTGTCGTCCAAACTTGATCAAATGGTTCAAATGAGTCTATAATGTTGATGTGGATAAAAAATTATGAGGTTTGACTGTAAATTGGCCACAATTGACTTTTTCCTCAATACAACTAATTTTTAGGTCAACTGTCAAATTGATTGGGCAAAAATTTGATTCAAGGCTTGAAAGTTGGTATGAGCAATCTTAGGAGTCCAACATGAAGCATGAAAGTCACATTGAGCATTGAAAGTACAAAAATCCTTGTGCAAACTCAAACCCTAATTTCAGGTTAACAGTGCAAGGAGATGTCTTGAGCAGAGCAAACCCTAATTCTGTCTAGAGGCCAAAGAGTCTTGTGAGGGGAAATCTTGATAAAATGAGATGGAAAATTTTGGGGTACAATAGTGGAAATATGTGTTTCAAAGAAGAATTTCCCTTGAAAGAGAATTGGGAGCAGGTGCACTGGAGTGCAAAGATATTATGGAGTTGATTCCTTTGCTGACTTGTGCTGTTCACAGAAGTAAGGAATATAGGAAGGTGTTTGCGTTAAATTTTCCCTTGCTGTCATCAATAGTTATCTGGGTAGGTCTGAAGATGATTAATGTGAGTTGGATGTAACTGATAATCAGGTGTGCAAAGCCATAACTACGAGCCAGACTGTAAAACATGTAGGAACCTGTGCGCCGGTTGTGTGTTCTAATGGGAGTTTCTTAAAGGATTTCTATGCATAATGAGTCCTTTAAATGATTGAGAACCAGTTTTATTAGGTTTTGTATCATGGACTTGATGTACCACATGATGTCTTAACATCACGATGGCTGTTTTGTTTAATGCTTGGGATTGTTCATGTGAAGTTGGATGCTTAAGCATTATTGTGAGAAGTGGCATCTCTGACTATGTGGATTGGAATATGGAGAGTCTAATCCTGTCTACAGTAGCATGCTTGATGAATACATGACTATTTTTTTGAAGAGTCCACTAGTATCAGCAACTACTAGTGAATATAAAGGCAGAAAGTTGCTAACAAATACTTAAGGGGTATTTTTTTTTGCTGCAAGTCACTCCAGAAAAGGTTTGGTAATTTGGAGAAACTAAGAGTTCTTGAAGTTTATGGGTGACTTCACACCTAGTATGCATGACATCTTGCCTATTCAAAATGTCATGATACATAGTATGGTTATGATAAGACAATGATCAAATGTGTCCTTGTTTTGTGAAGAAGCTAGGGTGTCTGGAAGTATTCTTAAAGAGTGAGAATATCTGACTCTGGTTTGACTCTACTGAGGGAATAAAGGTTCAGCATATGTGGTAAGTGCTAAAGTTTCTCATCTAGTGCACAAGTCTTCATCTTCAGCTGAAGCATTAGTTACTCATAACAAAGGGAGTCATGTGGATATTTGCAAATTGTTGCTGCAATGATACAAGTATTGATGTCTAAAGGTTCTATAAGGAAATGATGTCTAAACAACATGTTGTGACATTATGAAGCTATGGATAAACTTAACAAGACATGGTTGTTTCTAATTATGAGAAGCTTGGTGAAGATCACAAGTTCACATATCTCTTAGAAGTTTAAAGGGGAGTATGGGAGAATTTATTTTTCTCTATAGATTTCAAAAAGACTCCTTGAGGGTCTATATTATGAATAGGTGTCACAAATGTGATATTTTGATATATTAGTGTATGTCACTAAGTCTAAGTGAAATAAGAACACTTTGAATCTAGTATGAACAGGTGGATAATCTGGTGAAGCAGCCCTGATTGGTGGGAGAAGATGTGTTGATCACTGAAATAAGAAGACAATGTCTGACCAAGTGTCAGGACATTATACAAGACATGTTCCTGCATGGTGAACATAGGGTGGAGTGGCCTATGTTTTCAAACACGTGGCAGTAAACAGGGGGAGAAAAATTTGTGTGAATATGCATTTGTATGTACAGGAAGTAGTTATAGCATTCAAAGCCATTATGTATGATGCACATTGATACTTGAAGTTTTCTCCTCAAATATAGTTTCCTTTTGACCAAGATTGGTGCTACAATCTAGGATCGTTATTTTCCAAGTAATAATCCCAGTTATTTATAGAGAGTTCTTCGTTTCTGTGTAACCCCGTGAGCTTCTTGAGTCCATAATTCTTATGACTTTTATTCGAGTTTGGGTAAGCTGTGCTTGGGTCTGGTATTATGAAGGTCTCCTTTGCCAAGTTTTGGATATAAAGGGGGAGAAAGGTGAATTAGCTCAGATGCTGTTGCTGGTGCTTCCATAAATGGTTATTATTGATGTTCACATATGTCAAAATAAGATGTCAAGTGGTTATTATTTATGTGACATATGTTTGTGACCTGTGATCTGAGTTATGAACACAGTTGCGACCTGTGTTCTGAGTTATCAGGGGCGGTGGTTGATTTGGTCTTAAGGAGTTATTGAGAGTTCTCTTATTCCACCGTTGGTCTTCCATGTTTAGAAGATGTTCCTGCATTTAGGGGGAGTACAAGTTGTATTCTGCTACCTTCTTTCTCGTGTGCATCAACCAAACTTCAGGACCTTCCTTCCTTTTATCCCGAAGCTGATGTTCGTTAGTGCTTATGCAATTGAGTTCTTCAGAGTGCTACAAAGAAGATGTCGAACAAGATGTTGAGACATTATTTTCAACTAAAGATATATTGTATGTGCAGTAGATTCTGAACACTACTATTGAGGGTTATACTTCTGTATTGCTGTAATATCCTAGATTGCAATTGTTTTTAGATTATTTATTTTAGCCAAAATTTGCCAAGGGGGGGGGGGGGGGGGAGATTGTTAGTTCTCTTGTTTTAGGATTGGCTTAATTTTTGTAAAACAAATAATAGCAGCAATAGTGTAATTTAGACTAGGATATATAAACTTGCTAAGAAGAACATGTACAACAAGAAGTCCTATTCCAATGTCAGAACATGTTGTGTTGAACTTTTTCAACAACTTGAACAACATGTCAAAGAAGATGTCTTGACATCGCGCCTACTGAGATGGATTAGTGAGATTCAGTTTGTTCTTAAAATAAGCAGAATATTCAGGAGAATATTATGCATCCTATGTGGCACATATTTAAAGGTCCAGAAAGTTCAATCAGAAATTAAGGAGAATAAAGACTTTCTAAATAAGGAGATTATTTAGGAAAGTAAAGATTGAAGACCTTTCTTGGGGAAGAAGTTTCTGCAGTTTGTTACAGCTGATTTGCTGTGATTGAAGGCCCAAAACTAGCTGGGTAACAGATTATAAATAAAAGGGTTTGTAACCCAGAAAATACACGACTCAAGATGTAGAAGTCTAGGGTTTTGTCAAGGTAAACCTTCCGGGTTGTGGGAAAGTTACCATGTTCACCTTGAAGCCTGTAGGTAAGAGGTGTATTATTCTTGGAGGAAGCTTTGAAGAAACTCTAGGATGTGTTAGGATCAAAGCTAACAAACAGTGGAGTTTGGCTTAGAGACTTAGCTAGGTTGTCATGGAAGTATGTCTTCCAAACTGTTTATCTGTGTGATCAGAATCTTGGTGAAGAGCCGTCTATGCAGTGATTGAGGTGTTGACTGCTAGACATCATTGTGATGATTGGAAGTGGTATAGGGATATTCCATATCTAGGGAGGATATAGGTAGAAGGGTCATTGGGTAGTGATTAAGTGCTTAGATCGTCAATAGGTGTGTTGGTTGTAGGGTCTGCAAATTGATACTACTGATAGTGGACTTAATTCTTGGCTTGGTAGCCCCCAGAGTAGGTGTTATTGTACACTGAACTGGGTAAACAATTATGTTGTGTTCTTTATATTTTCAGTAGTGTTTTACCTGACTTGTGTGTTTATGTCAGATCAGATGTCTCGACATCCTTGTAGGACATATGAGTCCGTTGTGCCAGAATTTTAAGAATTATTGGACTAATTGTTTGGACGGTCTGCCAATTACATTCTTTTATCTAATGGAGTGTGTAATCTCAGAAGAATCATTTTCAATGGCATGGTAAATGTCATTTCAAATGTTGTAACATTTTTTTAAGGAGTCAAAGCTTGGAAATAGAGAAAGCTGAAGAATAACTTGTATCTCTCCTATGGTGAGTGGTTCACTGTTACTAAGGGTAATCTTATATTCCTCTATAAAAGATTTCATTAATTGAAGTGGTGCTACAAGTAAGGTTTTGTTACAACCTAGGTAAATTTCCTTGTGTTTAAAACCTTACATCCTCACCATCCTCACAAGCTGCAGTTCAACATTGTTGATGCAAAAGAAATGACCGCAACCAGTCTGTGGGAGTTGTGCTAATTTCTAATCATGCGACAGTGCAACAACATCAACAAGGAAATCAACGTAGGTCAGACGCACCCAGGAGACAATTTACCAAGATCAGCATGCCATTATCTCAAGCATTACAATATTTACTAAAGGCAGAGTTGATAACGTTAAGAGATCCTCTGAAGAATCCCTACACCTCCTCCCCCAAATACAACCCCAATGTGAAATGTGCCTATCAGTCCAATGGTCCCCGACACGACACAAATAACTGTTGGGCTTTGAAAAATAAAATTCAAGATATGATTGACAATAAAGAGATTGAATTTGATCCTCCCGAGACCCCCAATGTGATTACTGCACCTATGCCTAAGCACGCCAAAAGTGTTAGTGCTATTGATGATATTTTGTATGTTTCAACTATAAGTGACTTGACTACTCCCCTCCAGATTATTGAGAAGAATCTGTTGCAAGCCGGTTTATTTCTGGGTTACATTTAAAGATGCTATTGTTGTGCAACCCAACCCAATGGCTGCAAATTGCTGAAAGAAGGTGTTCAACGTCTGATGAATAACCACATAATTCTAGTTGAGAAGACTCATCCTATTGAGAATTAGTTTCAAGACTTGGAGCTTGAAGAGGTATCTATAATTTTCGGTACTCCTATAAGGATCACTGCCTAAGGCCCTGTGAAAATTAAGGCTGAACCTAGAGTTGCTCCTCTGATAATCACTGCACCCAGACCAATCCCATACTCCTCTGACAAGGCTGTCCCTTGGAATTATGGGGCCGACGTCTACTACCATGGCGTCAAGAAAGAACCATTGACTGTTGAAAGTGAAGGTATTTAAGTTATTGATTCTAACATGGACAATGTTGATGGGACCAGTAAAATTACTAGAAGTGGAAGGGTTTTCTCTCCAGAAATCTCTCTGAAGACTGTTGCTACACCAGTTCGTGTTACTACTACTGAGCCAACTCCCGAGACTCGAGGCAGAGGACACATGAATGAGCCTGACCAGACTGAGGCACCAAAAGAGGTTACTACTGAAGATACCTCTAAGCAAGAAATGAAGGAGGTATTAAAAATTATCCGAAAAAGAGATTACAAGATTGTTGAACAGTTGGGACATACTTCCTCCAAGATAACCGTGTTATCCCTATTGTTATGCTCATAAGGCCATGCTCAGGCTTTAGTGAAGTTCTTAAAATCTATGCATGTGTCGCAAGACATACATTGCTATCCTGACCACTGATAATAGGCTAGGCTTTTCTGATGCTGACTTGACTCCCGAAGGAAGGAACCATAACAAGGCCCTGTATGTCTCTATTGAATGCATGGGAACTACCTTAGCTCATGTGTTGGTTGCTATGGGTTCCTCATCAAATGTTTAACCGAAGGGTGCTTTAGACAAGATTGACTGTGAAGGGGTTGTGCTGAAACCCAGTGACATTGTGGTCAAAGCCTTTGATGGTTCAAAAAGGATGGTGCACAGAGAGGTGGATCTTCCGATCAGAGTAGGTTCGTAGGTATTCGAATCTACCTTCTAACAAATTGCAGATCCACATCCACTCTGGTTCCCGTCGATAACAATTCTGCTATTGCCAATTATGACTTTGAAAATCTGATCTACCAAGCCGAGGACGAAGATGAGGAAGATTGTGAAGTACCTAGAAAGCTTGCTAGGCTGTTAATGCAAGAATAAAGAGCCATACAACTACACAAAGAAGTAGTCAAGGTTGTGAACTTGGGTACCGAAGAGGTCAAGAAAGAAGTCAAGATAGGTGTCAATCTAGAAGACAGTGTCAAGAACAAATTAATCTAGATGTTGTGTGACTATGTTGAGATCTTTGTTTGGTCATATGAAGAGATGCCAGGGCTTGATACTGATATTGTGGTTCACCATCTACCAATAAAATAAGGTTGTTCTTCAATAAACCATGTTGCACCCCAAAATTTGCCCTCCCATATTCTCCAAGAAAATTGCCAAGCCAAGCTGCAAAATTCCCCCAGGGTTGTACAGTGCAAGAGCTCCTATACAGTCAAAACTAGGGTTTGTGTTCTGATCAAGAAAAGGAAGTTTTCAAAGGCCCAATCAAGTCTCACATGCCTACAAATGTGGTCAAGCATCTTCATATCAAGTTTCAAGACATTCAGCTCAAAATTGCACAGTCAAAAACCCTAATTGCATTACAGTCAACTGTAGGGGCAATATGGTCATTTGACAGTCAAAAGTTCAAATTTTGGTCAACATATCATTTTGAAGCCACAAACATCATTTGATCAATGCTTGATCATGATTCTCAAAATTTGGTTCAGAAATCATCAAGATGCAAAAGTTTCCTTATTTGGACAGTTGAAAAAGTCAACTGAAATTGACCAGGGCATAACTTTCACATGGATTATCAGAAAAATTCCATCCAAAGCTCATTTTGAAGAGAAAGACATTTCCTACAACTCATCTTCATACTTAAAGTCCAAGAAATGCTCTCACAAAAAGTTATCAATTTCAACATTATAGGTCATTTTCAAAAGTCAATAAAAAGGGACTTTAAGTCAAAGACCATAACTTGATATTGGTAACTCAAAATGACATGGGACCAAAGGCATTGGTTAGAGGACTCAAAGACCTTTCCAAAATGTCCAAGAACATGAGAAAAGCCTAAAAATTGAGCAAGTTATGCCTTGTGGAAGTTGGGAAATTTTTGGATATTTTGAAAAAGTCAACATTGATGCAAATGACCTAAAATTGCTAATGGGCCCATTTTTCTTCCATGATTCATCATTCCAAGCATATGCACGACCACTTGGCCCAAAGGGAAGTATTTTCTCATTTTTTATTTATTTATTTGAATTATTATTTATATTAATTCATTTAAATTATTTAAATATATGGAAAATATTTAATTCACCCTAACCAATCTTTTTGTACACATTTCAGCCTCAATATTTCGTGCACATCCCAACATGGAAGGATTTGGTTTGATTTGAGCTAATTGACACAAAGAGCACATGAAAAAGATATGGAAAAAGATCCTTAAAATCAAATTTCCTAAAACCATCAATGCCATGGATTTTATTGAGTTTTGTTGACCTAATAGCTTCACTACATATGCTTGATCTTAACCCTAATGCCCATAGACTGAAAGCTGCGCAGAAAAGCTCTCTACAAACTTGAAATTTTGGACAAAAATCTCAATACTGAAAATCAATTTGCAGGTGGTTTCAAGCCAAGATTTTCATCCCATTGGCTTCCTGAAGCTTCAAGGAAACGATTCCAATCCAGATCATCCATTATAACGCCAAGAATTGGTAAAACGAGGGCCAACTGTATCAAGAAAAACTCATAGTCGTACACCATGATTCATGCATCCATTATCACTTTTAATGCTTGATTTACGTTCCTTGTGAAGTTCTAAAGCTAACCATTGTATTTGATTGAATTATTATGCATCGTATATGATTTCACCATAGTTGATTTCTAGGGTTTTGCAGGACTGGAATTTAGGGCTTTTGCAATAAGGAAAAATTAGCCCACGAAACCATGACCATTCAAACCGGCTCATCTGGACGAAGGAGATAGGACCGTCGCGCTCCATTTATGAGTGCTTAGAACCTATTCGCTATTTTCCCATAAGCCATCTAAAACGACGCTAAAAAACCGTGGCCTATGTGTTTGATGTTTCAGGAACAGGGAGGACGATGATATCGTGGCACAAGCGGATTGGTGAATTTGAAAATTCGCGCGGAAATATGCATTGGTTTTTGTTTTACGCTATAATGTTTGTGTTTTATTTAATTGACAAATTGGTTCAGTGGCTCGGCTGGCAAACACTCATTGCTTCAACATCCAAGACCTGGGTTCGAACCCCAGGTCTGTGTACTTTCAATATTATTTTTCCACAACGTTTCCTATGCAGCTTCAGTAATATAGACACACCATATGCCTCCCTCATCCAAGCGTCCACGCGTCTAGCATATCCAGATCAATGGCTGAGAATGGAAACCTATGGTGGACTCAGGTCAACGCGTATGTACGTACCATGCAAAAGTCAAAAAAGGCCACTGCTTATTGGGCCAGAATTTCACAATAAAACCTCCACTTTGGGGACTTCCACCCCCCCTGGTTTGCCATTTTTTATTATTTTTATATTTTATTTTCAATTATTGTTTTATTCATTTTTCTGCTTTGATTTAATTAAATATTTTTTTTTACAAAATATAAAAAATGCCTAAAAAATCAGAAAAAGATAAAAAACGTAACAAATTATTTTATTCTAATATTTTCATAAATAAATTAATATGTAATTATTTGGTTTAATTAGGTTGTGATTTTAATTTCTTTTAATAACAAAAATACAAAAAATATGTAGAAATAGGTTTAATTATTGTTTTTATTTCTTTTTCCCTTTTACCATAATAATATTTATTATATTTATTTTTCATAATTAAAATTGTGCATAATTAATTAGGGTTTCATTTAGATTAATTTAATATTTTCACAATAAATTTAAAAGCCATTAGGATTAGGGTTCGCATTCAATTTTCATTTTAATTAATTCTTTTTCTTTTAAATCTTAAAAAACATAAAAATACCAAAAAACATTCTCTTTTAATTTTTAATTTTAATTTAATTTTGCAAAAGGGTCCAACGCCCATGTTCTTAAATTTATTTAATTTCGCATATTTATTTTATGGCGTTAAATAATCATGTATCTCTCCCGAAGCTTTGTAACAATTACTTCTCGCACTTTACTTTATTTACTTTTCCGTCAAATCGGGTCTGGTTTAATTTTGGCGATGTGGACCCGCGCCATTTGTAATAGCTTTAGATTTACTTTTCCCGCAAATATTAATTGTTAAACAAAGCATGCAAGAATGAATGGCCATAATAAAATCAAGCGTAGATCACTTTAACATGACAAGACGAATATCAATGAAAACGGCACACAAATTGCACACACCACCCCTAGGGTACGCCTCGCTGTTGCCTTGCCTTCGAAAGGTGATCGTCGAGTAGAGGATGTCTTAGTAAGTCCTCATGATCCGGGAACCTGGCATGAGGGTAGCTTCTAAGGTGTCTTCCCATTGCTCTGGTGATCATCATGTCCCTACAAACTCGAATTGACCCGAACACCTCCAACGGTGGTGCTACCTACCTCTCAATGGTGGGATGGCACTACTTTAAAGGACATTTACACAGACGAATTCCTTAGGGTAGGTAGACGACTCTAGATACTTGCTCTAATTTCAAAACCAATCAAAAAATACTTTTCACACCGACACCTTTTCAAAAAGCTTTCGAAAGCAACTTTTCAAACACTCTTGAGGACCGATACAAGAGTCGAACTGAAATTTTCAAAGAAACTTTTTTAAACCCACAGTTGAAAAGCAAATAAACCATTTTTGAAAACACAAATGGGCAAGTATCTAAGAGCCTATGGATAACCATGGATAGAAAGGGTGCTAACACCTTCCCTTTCTATAATCTACCTCCCGAACCGAGAGCAATCTCTTTAAGGAATTTTTCTGTGCTTTTGTCCTTTCCATTTGGAGAAAATAAAAGACGGTGGCGACTCTTGCTTCCGCGACATTTCGCGAACCAGCGTTAAACAGTCAGTTCCAGATCCACCGATCACAAACCAGAAGGTTTGTCGTATGAGTCCCGAGATGTCTGAAAAAATCAAAGCTGAGGTTATGAAGCAGTTCAATGCAGGTTTCTTGGCTGTTACGTCTTATCCTCAGTGGGTTGAAAATGTGGTTCCAGTACCAAAGAAGGATGGTAAAGTGTGTATGTGTGTAGACTACATGGATCTGAATAGGGAAAGCCCCAAAGATGACTTTCCGCTTCCACATATTGAAGTTCTGGTTGATAACACCGCTCAACACAAGGTAATCTCCTTCATGGATAGTTTCTCTGGTTATAATCAGATCAAGATGGAACCTAAAGACATGGAGAAGACCACTTTTGTCACACAGTGGGGCACGTTCTGTTACAAGGTTATGCCTTTTGATTTGAAGAACACCGACGTAACATATCAACATGCTATGGTAGCTTTGTTCCATGACATGATACATCACAAGATAGAGGTTTACGTCGACGACATGATAGCCAGGTCTCAGACTGAAGAAGAACATCTTGATCACCTACACAAGATGTTTGAAAGATTAAAGAAGTACAAGTTGAGATTGAATCTAAGCAAGTGCACCTTTGGGGTGAGATCTGGTAAACTCCTAGGTTTCGTTGTCAGTGGTAAGGGTATTGAAGTTGATCTCGCCAAGGTTAAAGCTCTTCAAGAAATGTTGGCTTCCCGTACTGAGAAGGAAGTCAGAGGTTTCCTGGGATGATTGAACTACATTTCCAGATTTATTTCCCATTTGACTGCTACTTGTGAGCCAATCTTCAAGTTGCTGAAGAAAGATCAAGTAGTGAGGTGGAACGATGATTGTCAGATATCCTTCGACAAAATCAAGGAGTACCTCTAGGAACCTCCTATTTTGATGCCACCAGTTAAAGGAAGACCTTTGATCTTGTAACTAACAGTGTTAGAGAACTCAATGGGGGTGTGTATTGGGGCAACATGGCGAGTCTGGTCGAAAATAGCATGCAATATACTACCTTAGCAAAAAGTTTACCGACTGTGAAACAAGATACTCACAACTCGAGAAAACTTGCTACACTTTGGAATGGGCTTCTCGCCGAATAAGACAATTTATGTTGACTCATACTACTTTGTTGATCTCTAAGATGGATCCCATAAAATACATATTCGAGAAACCCGCTTTCTCTGGAAGGATAGCCAGATGGAAAATGGTCTTAACAGAATACGACATTCACTACACCACTCATAAGGAAATCAAAGGAATTGTACTGGAAGTTCATTTGGCTCATCAAGCTATAAATGACTATCGGTCTATGAATTTCGAGTTCCTGGCTGTGAATATTATGCTAGTTACCGATTATGAAAAACCTGGACTGAATGAAGGACCTGAGTCGGTGTCCTTATGGACTTTGGTTTTCGGTGGAGCTTCTAATGCGCTGGGCAATGGAATTGGTGTTGTGATTATCTCTCCTAAGGGTTTACATACGCCCTGCACCGCTAGATTATGTTTTGATTGTACCAACAACATGGCCGAATACGAAGCATGCATCATGGGTATTAAGGCTGATATTGATATGAGGATCAAGTTCTTGAATGTATATGGGGACTCAACCCTAGTGATTTACCAGATTAAGGGAGAATGGGATACGAAGCACCCAAATCTCATTCCTTATCGAGAGCATGTATTGACTTTAGTCCCATACTTAGAAGAAATCACTTTTGAACACATCCCACAAGAAGAAAATCAATTGGCAGACTCACTAGCTACTATGTCGTCTATGTTCAAAGTTAGATGGGACAATGGAGCTCCTCGAATAACCATTGAGAGAATAAACGAACCTGCATATTGTTACAAAGTTGATATTGACAGAGTAGAGGAAAATCCTTGGTACCACGAAGTAAAAAGATACCTCGAGGCTCAAGAGTACCCCGAGGGAGCATCTATCAATGACAAGAAATTTCTATGGAGGTTCTCTGCCAAGTTCTTTTTGAGTAATAGAATTTTGTACAAGCGTAATAATGATTCGACTCTACTTCGTTGTGTAGATAAGAAGGAAGCAGGGAAGATTATAGAAGATATGCACGAAGGTATCTTTGGTACTCATTCCAGTGGGTACACAACGACTAAGAATATTCTGAGAGCAGGTTATTATTGGTCGACCATGGAAACTGATTGCCATCATCATTCCAGAACTTGTCACAAATATCAGATTTATACCGACAAAGTACATGTGCCTCCAATTCCTCTGAACTTCTTGACTGCTCCATGGTTATTTGCAATGTGGGGCATTGATATGATTGGAGAGATTAAGCCTACGACTTCTAACGAACATCGTTTCATCCTCATCACCATTGATTACTTCACGAAGTGGGTTGAATCTGCCTCGTTTTCCTCCATTACCAAGAATGTTATGGCTCAGTTCATTAAGCATAATCTTATCTATCGGTATGGCATCCCCGAAAGAATTATCATAGACAATGGTACCAATCTTAACAACACTATGATCGCACACAGTTCAAGATTAAGCACCATAATTTTTCTCCGTATCGAGCGAAGATGAATGGTGCAGTGGAAGCCGCCAACAAGAACATCAAGAAGATTTTGCAGAAGATGACGATGACATACAAATATTGGCATGAGATGTTACCATTTTCTCTTCATAGCTATCAAACTTCAGTACAGACATCAACTGGGGAATCCTCTTTCTCTCTAGTCTATAGTATGGAAGTTTTCTTACCGGTCGAAGTCCAGATTCCTACTTTAAGGATTATGAAAGACATAGATTTAGACAAAGACGAGTGGATTCAGACCATGCTAGACCAGATAAACTTGATCGAAGAAAAAAGGCTTGCAGTTGTCTTTCATGGTCAGATGTATAAAAAACGCATGATCAAAGCCTTTAATAAGAAAGTTAAGCATCAGGTATATCAGGCTGGCGACTTGGTAATAAAATGCATCATCTTACCACAAGGTGATCCCAGGGGAAAATGGACTCCCACATACGAAGGGCCATTTGTGATCAAGAGGATATTTTTTGGCGGTGCTATGATACTGACTATCATGGACGGTGAAGACTTCCTGCACCCTGTAAACGCGGACATAGTAAAAAAATACTATGCATGAGAGTGACCTTCTAGGTTGACTGGCTTAGGAAAATATAAGGGCATCCCGACGAACCAAAAGGGTTTAGGAAAAAATTAGGGATATGTATATAAAATTGTACACCCGGCAAATCGAAAACCTAAAAATGCGGCTTGGGCAAAAAGGGGTATCCCGGTGGACTAAAAACCCGAAAGGGAGGTCCAGGCAAAAGTTTGGGATTAAAGCGTATGACTATGTCCTGTTGGATCATCTACTCACAACCAGCTTCATTCTCAACGACAAGTTCAAATGGTACAGATCAATTCAGTCAACTTCTTCCGATAGTGAGGGATGAGATGCTTGAAGACATGGGGGAAATATCAGATTTGAAACTCGATGGGATCGTTTCCACATAGCTGTCTTTCGTTGTTTTTCTTTGTACTTTCTTCATTTTTAAGATGATTTCCTCTTGCTAGGATATTTATCTCCTTGTACAAAACTTTCTTTGTTTTGCTTTACTTTCTCTGTTTTGTTTGCAAAAATGTCCAATCACTAAACTAAATGAACATATGCATATGAATATGATCACTGTTAACAAATATATACATAAAAACAAGGATATAATTTACTAAAGACTCTAGGAGTCGGGATAACGTTCAAGTCATCCAAAAATCCCCATAGAGAAATCTCCACAGAGCTACTTTGACAAGCTCATCCTCGATGGAGATATATTCCCCAGCAAGTCTAATATGACTTCAGACAGAAATTGGGGCATCTTCCAGCAGTTCACCTTCATATCCCTGATGGATAGCTTTACATGATCATCCTGCCCAATAGGTCCCCTAGCATATAAGGAAGTTTGATCATTTCCTCAGCATATAATGGGAACTTCCTTCACACAACCTATGAAATTCTAATTCCCATCAGACATTATTCCCTCAACATAGTTTACAAAAATTTAATTCCCCAGCAGAGTTTATTTCTCCAACACTAAAATCCTCGGTAGAGTTCTTTCCTCCAGCAGAATTCTCTTCACCAGTAGGGTTTTTTTCCCTAGCAGGGTTTTTTTCCCCAGCAAGGTTTATCTCCCAACAGGGTTTATTTCCCAACAGGGTTTATTTCCCAAACAGGGGTTATTTCTCTGATTATCGCAATTCCCAGACAAAATTCTCTTTCCAGGTCAGATTTCATTCAACTTTGTCCTCCCCAAAATAGTGGACGTCCCTGCATAAGAGGATTATCTATCTCTTTTATCCTCAGTCAGCATACATAAGAATCAAATCCTTCAGGAGAATGATGAACGACTAATGTTCTTGAGTTCTTCCATCCCTAAGCGGAAGTTAAACGTCCCAAGCGGAATATACTCAAACAAAGCGAGATTCCCCAGCAAAATTAGTCCCAACAGAGGGAAGATTCATATCCTTCATCCCCAACAACAGCCAGGTATTTATTCCCCAGCCAAAGATGTTATACAAAGCTACTATTATGGTTAATAACATCTCATATCCATACATCAATTACAAAACATCATAACATAAGCATACGAAACACACACGACACTCTCATTTATTTTGAGAACATCATTACGCAATGCATTTCATACATCATGATATTGCATTAAACTAACTTTGTTTCTTCTAGTTTAGTTCGCAAACAGACGAATATCATCAGCAATTTTCAAACAGGTCAAAGATTAATTCCCAAAACATGATGGGGAAACTATCTATACGACCAGGCAGTATGAATTCTCGAAATAAGACAAGTTTACCAACAAAAAGAGGGTCAGAGATTAATTCCTGAAACAAGATGGGAAAACTATCTATACGATCAGGCAGTATGAATTCCCAAAATAGGACGGACTTACAACCAAAAGCGGGTCAGAGATTAATTACTGAAACAAGACAGGGCAACTATCTATATGACCAGGCGGTATGAATTCCCGAAACAAGATGAGTTTACCAATGAAGAACAAATTGCAGATCAATTCTTGAAATAGGACGAGGAGACTATCTGCATGACCAAATGATTTCCCTTAGAGACTGAATTCTAAAAAGTATCTTCTTCAGGGCCTTTGTTCTGAAAATCATTTTTCTTCGAAAATTTTCATTCCATCAGATCAAGTCGTGCGTAGACTCATTCTGATACTCCTATCCACATTTACTCTGGATGGCATCTATAAGCCTATCTCCAGCGAAACTCCTTTATCTCTCCAAATGGCATCTTTAAGCCCATTAAAGGAATATAATCAACCAACAAAGTTACTTCGTGCACATGTGAGCGCAAATTTAAGGGCACTTAAGTTTTCAATCCTCTTCCACCTACAGATCACGAATGGAAAGCCTGCCAATCTAACTCTTCAAATTTAAGAAGATTGAACAGGGGAAGCGGTTGTACCCCAAAATTTTCCCTCCTATTTTCTGCAACATAACTTCTCATGCTCCTAGGGTTCTCAATTGCTCAAGGTTGTTCAAGAATTGATTAGACAAATTCTCCCCCTAAGCAATGGACCTACAACTAGGGTTTCACTTTTCTCAAGGAAGATTGGGTTTATAAGACCTCAAGTGGACTTCAAGGTTCCCCATATGTCTCCAATAATGCTCATGACAAGTTTCAAGCCTTGCATCACAAGTTTGCTCTGTCAAATGCTCAGATGACTAAAAATCAAATGTATTGGATAAAAAGTCAACTGTGGTCATCATATAGTCAAACCTCAAGATTTTTGGTCAACATCAATATTTTGAAGTCACATTCATCATTTGATCAAGGGTTGATCATGAGTCATCAAGAAAACTCAAGATTCATCAAAAGTCAAAAGTTACTAAATTAGGGTTTTCTTAAGGAGAAGTCAACTTAACTTTGACCAAGCACAACTTTCACATGCTTCATCATATTTTTCTCAACCAAATCTCATATTGACGAAAATTCAATTCTCTACAACTTTGTCTCTCTAAGATCAAGTTCAAAAAATTCTACGTTTGAGAGATATGGGCCAAAACATTATAGGTCATTTCAAAAGTCAACAAAAAGACACTCTTTGTCAAAGCAACTTACATCAAGATAGAGTCTTCAAATGCTAAAATGATCAACAAAGAGATTGTATAGGACATCTTGAGCTTTCCAAAAAGTCCTAGATCGCCTTCATATGATAAACATTGAGAGAGTTATGATTGATGCAAGTTTGACAATTTTGAGAAAATGCATGAAACCTAAAGTGACCAAACTTGATTTTTTGGGCTAGTGGGCTGATGTTTCAAGGTCCAAATGTGCATAAGACCTCATTGTGAACCTTTGAACTTATCCATGCACCCATTTGGTTTTTATTCTATTTATTTTGATTTTTATTTATTTAAAGTCAAAATTAAAAGGATAAAATAAAAAGCTTTCATACAAGGTCCAAGCCCACATTTGTTTGACCTAATCTAGCTCTATATATTCATATTATTTTAGACAAGAGACCATACGAAACCCTTGCACAAGAAGCCTCTCCAAAAAACTCAAGAATTCTCAAAACTAGGGCAAATCAAAACCCTCTCTTGTAGTCTCTCTCAAGGCCAAATACTTGTCCCATTCAATCCCTGAAGCAGTGTAGGGTAAGAATGGATCATCTTTGAAGATCCAAAAGGCCTGAAATACACAGCCATGCATCGCCGTTTTTCCATTCTTGCATGAATTTGCATTTTTTTCCTTTGTGTTTTAATGCATACTAACCTTACTAATGTGTTTCTGAGGTATCAATGTGCAGGATGAGGCTATCGCATGGCCCCCATAATGGCTGAATCACGTTTGGCCATGGTCACACTGTTTTGAGTTGTTTCCTTCGTATCTTAAAATCCAGCATGTTTTAGCCCAAATTAATGCTTCCATTGAGATCGCAAGGCCTAAATTAGGGGAGTAGGGTACCATTGAGGCATTGCATTCTTTTATTTTGCAGGAACATAAAACATACATACTGGCGAAGATGACCGGAGCTAAGGCTCCGACACTTCATTATGATTGCTAAATTGTTGTGAATTTGAGTGTGAATAATTAGCACTCATCGGCTTAATTCGTTTGCTTTTTGTTAATAAACCTCAACTTTAGTGTATATTCTGTATAGTTTACGTTATAGTTTATTTATTGCGTTATTATATAAATATAATTGAGTTTAATTGATTTTATATCATTTTTGTAGGTATTCAAGCAATGATATTTAAGCATTATTAGATAGATAATTGAATAAGATTTCCAACGCTCTCGACCGTGCGCGAATTAGAGTTACGGTTCAAAACTTATGGTTGAAAATGTGCTGGTTTTTCAACTTACTGTCATCCATCGCCGGGCGACACTTTTTGGTCACCGAGCAACGCTAGGGAGACCTGAAGCATGGAAAAAACGGAGTTTAGGTTGCCAGATGATGCAGGACAATCAGAAATGTGTATTTAGGGGTAAAAACACATTTTTTGGGTATGGTTTTGGGTATCATTTTGTTGAATACAGTGTAGCGAAAGGCAACAAAAGTTTTAGAAATATTTATCCGAGAATTTATCGTGTCCTCAAATATTGGTTATTGAATTGCTGTTCGAAAAATCTTTCTCTAGTGAGTTTGGGGATAAATGGGTTTAAAAAGAAAATGTTATCAACATAAAATAAATGTAAACAAAAGTAAAAACTAAGGAAGAACATATCAAGTCTGCATATAATCTACTCATCACAGACTTAAATCTATTGACCAATTATATTCAACCTAACAATACTCATCAATGTCACCACATATCACTCACAACCTAAGTCATTTCTAACCCAAATTGAGAGACTGACTGTATCACCAATGAAATGATCTCTCTACCTCCTGAACAACACAAAAGGCAACTATGTAAACGCACTGACGATCTCTCAGTAAAACACAACCATACAAAGGCATTAAGCTCTGATACCCAAGTAGATGTCAGCTCTAAATCTATCTCTAGAGTTCATAAACTAACAGATAATCATCCTAGATAAGAATCTAAGCAGTATATGTCTATAACAACTCAAATCCCTAGTATAAAGCAAAAATCTAAGATAATAATCGACAAAGATTTGTAAAGAAAATTTAATATAACTCCATGGACGACAAATATACATGAGTTCAAAGTAAATACATATACAAACTCAACACATAAAGAATACACAAAGAAGAAGAGAAATGAACCACAAATCTACCAGTTTGTTAGCGTCGATTGAAGAGTAATCCACCCAGGATCATCCATATGCAAGCTTCAATATTGTTTTCTTAGCTCTAACTATCAAAAAATGAGGGATGACGAAGTTGGGGTAAAAAATACCCAAAACCATATCCAAAAAATGTGTTTTTACCCCTAAATATGCATTTCTCAGTGTCCTGCATCGCCCAACGACCAAAAAGCGTCACCTAGCAACCAAAACTACATTTTTCCATGCTTTAGGTTGCTCCAGAATCGCCCAACAACCAAAAAGCGTCGCCCGGTGATAAATGCCAGAAAGTTGAAAAATCAGCACAAATTCAGCCATAAGTTTTGAACCGTAACTCCGATTCGTGCACGGTCAGAAGCATTAGAAAGCTTATTCAATGTTCTATTTAACAATGCCTAAATATCAATGCTTGAATACCTACAAAAATGAGATAAAATCAATTAAAGTCAATGATATTTACACAATAATACAATAAATATACTATAACATAAACTATACCGAATATACACTAAAGTTGAGATTTATTGATAAAAAGCAAACAAATTAAGCCGACGAGTGCTAATTATTCACACTCAGATTGACATCAATTTAGCACTCATCAAACTCTCCCCAACTTAAAACAATGTTTGTCCTCAAACAAAGTCAAATAAACTTAAAGAAGCAAAAGACGATAATCAAAGAATTACGAATCAACAGGTTTTGAAAACAGAAAACAAATGCAATGGTTCAAATTAAAAATAGTACACACAAAGTAAACACTTACCATTAAACTACAAATATAACATAAACACGAAACAAATGCTAAATACAAAAATTATGCCAAACGCTCTAAAAAAAATAATAGTTCACAAATGAATCACACATAGCAAACATAATCATTGGTAGATGAAAAACACACAAAAATATGGTATTTTCCCTCATCCAACAATCTTGCAAACAATAGACTAAATTATGCATTCATCCAAAAATTTATATTGAAATTATAAAATCAAGAATCTCAAGGGCTTTTCAAGGTTGTAACGTGGCTTGGTTACCAAACAAGTGATAAGTTCTAAAGCTAATCGAAGCAAAAACTTGCCTACACCTAAGAGAGTAATTACTTCCACAAAGTTTCAAACAATAGAGTTTCAATCAAACTTCTTCTTCATCCCAAATTTCAAACCAACACACATAACTTATTCAACACAAAATTATTCCATACTCTTTTTGTTCTTCTTTTTCAAAAAATTTCTATTTTTTTCCTTTCTTTTTCTATCACTTTTTTTTTCATTTTTTTCTAACTTTTTTATTTTTCTTTTCAACCTCATAGCAATCAACCAATAAATACGCAATCATTTTTCTCCCCAACTTGAATTCAACCATACATTAAATTGAATAATCCATACTTTCTAAGGCAAGGTAAAAATTCAAACCAAAACAATGGTTGAGGGTTCAAGAAAACAACGAATCAACATCCATGCAAAAAGGGAAACTAAACACTCATAGACAACCATTTAACAAATACAACATGGATATCGACAAAAAGCTCAAAGGGGTCACTAATGATCATACACTCAAAAGGTGAATTGAATATTTGGTTAGGTAGTAGTGCTCAAAATGAAACAAAAATGCCTTGATCCTTTTCTTGCATTCATACAATCAACACAAAACAAAAGATTAAGCATAATAAAACCCAGTTAAAACAAGAATTGTGGTCTCCAGCATATGTGAACGATTGAAAGCTACCTCAAAAAAAGGGTGGGAATTAAATTGATTCATAAATGAACAAGTATACAAAAGAATAAATGACATAAAAATTGTAAAAAGTATAAGTATCATGAATATGCTAAAGTATAGAAAGCGATAAACACATACATCGAACGTGTACAAAACCTTAACAAAATCATTACCACATATTCGCAAGTCGAAACGATCAAACTTGGAAAATCACCTCAATATTCTACAAGTTATCGGACCAAAAAGAATTAGAAAAATAATACTAAAGTTAATTACTACATAACAACACAAAACATACAATATTTACAAACTTTAAACAAACTTCCTCAAGCTAAACACAACAAGCTTTTGGAAAAACTCAACTGACATAACAAAACAAATGGGTGAAAGTGAATTAACAAGTTGAAAAGTGAAGATTTGAAATTTAAAAACAAATATGAGTTGAACTTGTTAAAACATAAGTCACCATACTACCTAAACTAACACAAATAAAAACAATATAACATGCTTGTTTTACGTCATAAGCTCGCCGCCTTTATTGTGAAAGCTAGCAACCTCCTCTCGTCATACCATGGTATTTTCACACTGCGCAAACCTAAAGAAAGTATCATAACAATCACACAACAAACATTATGAAAACGAGGCAATTCACAACAATATATGAAAACACATATATGTACAAATATCATATACAAGTCAATGTACAATTTCTATACAACATATACATTAATTATAAAAATAAAAAACAAAAGAATTATCGCAATACGATAACAATAGAACCAATCCCCGACAACGGCGCCATTTGTTGGAGTGGTGTAGCAGCAAGCAACAAAAGTTTTGGAAATATTTATCCGAGAATTTATCGTGTCCATAGAGATTGGTTATTCAATTTTAGTTCGACAGTTCTCTCGTTAATGAGTTTGAGATTGAATGGGTTTGTACAAAAAAATATTATCAACATAAAATAAATGTAAACAAAAGAAAAAACTAAGGAAGAACTTATCAAGCCTATATATAATCTACTCATCACAAACTTAAATCTACCAACCAGTTACATTCAACCTAACAATACTCATCAATGTCACTATGTATCACTCACAACCTAAGTCATTTCTAACCCAAATTGAGAGACCGATTAGATCACCAAGGAAATGATCTCTCTACCTCCTCAACAACACAAAAGACAACTTATGTAATCGCATTGACGATCTCTCAGTACAACACAACCATACAGAGGCATTAAGCTCTAATACCCAAGTAGATGTCAGCTCTAAATCTATCTCCAGAGTTCAGAAACTAACAAATAATTATTCTAGATAAGAATCTAAGCAGTATATTTCTATAACAACTCAAATCCATAGCATAGAGCAAAAACCTAAGATAATAATCTACAAATATTTGTAAAGCAAGTTTAATATAACATTATGGGCGACAAATATACATGAGTTCAAAGTAAATACATGTACAAACTCAACACATAAAGAATACACAAATAAAAATAGAAATGAAACACAAATCTACCGGTTTGTCAGCGCCAATTGAAGAGCAATTCACCCCAGATCATCTACATGCAAGCTTCAATGTTGTTTTCTAAGCTCTAACTATAAAAAAATGAAGTTTGATGGAGTTGGGATGAAAAATACCCAAAAATATAACCTAAAAAATGTGTTTTTATTCCTTTTAACGTGTTTCTATCCAGCCAGTTTCTTCGGGCGAAACTGGATTCGCCGGGAGAAATACACTAGAAGCAACAATAGAAAATTCTGCACTATTTCGGCCATAACTTGAGAACCGTAACTCCGATTTATGCCCAGTTTGAAGCATTGGAAATCTCATTCAATGCCCTATCTAAAAATGTATAAACCAAATTAATGATTTTTTATTCTTTATTTTGAGCCTTCTTCATTGATGAGTTGCTCAAAATCGCGCGTTGAAGTCATGTCTTCGACACTTTATTGTTAATGCTCCAAATACGCATCAATACCTATAAAATGAATGGAAAACTATCATACTATACACAAATACAAAAAACTCGATTAAATACAATTTATACATAATTATATAAAAATCGGGAAATTATTCAAGGATATTAACAACAAAGAGTCGATAAGTGCAACAAAAATTATATACAAAATAACTACAATTTTGCACTTATCAATACCATACATCAAACATAATCATATCAAACGTGCATACATGCATTAAATTCAAATCATATATTCCCATTGTGATACGGTGGAAGAACTGACTTGGGTGTTTTGCGTCTTATCGCAAATGTTGCGGTTAGCAAGAGTCATCACCGACTTTTTCTTTTATCCAAAAGGAAAGGCTGAAAAGAACATGAAAGACCTTTGAGATTATTTCTTGAGTTCAGGGGGTAGATTATGAAAAGGGAAGGTGTTAGCACCCTTTTCATCCATAGTCATCTATGGGATCTTAGTTGATTGCTAGATCACTTGCTTTTGTTTGAAAATGTGATTTGTGTGGTTTTTTGAAAGTATTTTGAAAAGGCTCCTTCGTTTAGGAAAACTTTGTAATAGTTCTCATTCGTAAGAACGTATACAATGTGTTGATCTTTTGAAAATATTTCATGTTTGGAGAATATTTTGAAAGTGTTTTGAAAGTGTTAGTGTTTGTTTTGAAAATAAGCAAAGGTGTTTGATTTGAAATTGAGCAAGCAACTAGGAACAATCTACCTACTCAAAAGTCTTAGTTCATTTCTTCCTTTCCTTTGATATTGCTATCTTACCATTGGTTTGGTAAGAAGCCCCATATTTGGATGTAAAGGGACGAGCATGGGTCATCGTATAACCATGATAGCAATGTTGTGAAATATCTTAATAATTCTCCTTGAGAGACTAAGATCATTTTGAAAGGCAACATTTGATAGCGTCATCAAGGGACTATGATCTTGTATTTTTTAATTTCTTTTGCTAAGATAGCCCACATGCATAACATGGCCATTTTTGTAAGGCAACAAAGTGGAATTACCCTAAGGATGCAAGTGTGCAAGTGTGTTGATTTACATGCATTGTCTTGTCTTGAATTAGAGTTTTCTAACTTGTTGATTTTAGTCTTTCCATATAAAATCCTAATTACTAGCATTTATATAAAATGATAAATTGCGGAAAGTAAAAATACTAAGCTATTACATCATGAGGGGAGAGGGTGTACAAATTTACAAATGGGGATTTTGCAAGAAATTAAAGTCCTAATTATCTATTACAACCATATTGAATAAATGTACAAGAATTGAAAATGCAAATGCAAAAATGCAAATAGATAAAGAAGTGATTTTGTTTGATTTTTTTATGAAAGGATTTTTTCTTGACATAATTAAAGAAAATGATTAATGAAAGTTAAATAAAATTAACTTAAACTAATCAAGAAAAGAAATTAACTTAAAAAGGATTTTTTAGGTTTTTTTTTTAAAAGATTTTAAATTAAGGAAAATAATATGGAAATTGATTAATTAAAATAAACCTAAGTTCTAAACTAATTTTAAATAAGAAAAGAAAAGAATATAATAATTAATCCTAAGTTTAAATATTAATTATTAAATAGAAATTAATTTGTTAAAAGAAAATGTTTTTGGTCCTTTGTTTTATGAAGAAAAATAAACTAATTAAGTGTAAATAATAAAATAAAAATATTTTTTATACTTTTTAGTAAAATAATAATAATAATAATAATAATAATAATAATAATAATAAAATTAATGAAGAAAATCTGAAATAAAAATCAAAATAGAAAATAAATAAAAATGGAAAATAAAATAATGGGCCAGGGGTGTAAACATAGTCAGGGGGGTTAGAATCTGGCAAAAAAAAAAACAAAAATCCCAATGGTTTGGGGCCCAAGCGCTGTTTCAAACAAAAAAATGGAAAAAAAATGTGAAAAATAGGCAAAAGGGTACCACTGAGGCTCGAACCCAGGTCCATAAGGTGACAAGCCCGCGCTTTAACCACTGCGGTGGTGATACATCCGTTAACTTAAACAAAACAACAAATATGTAACATAAGTTTTTCCCTGAATGAACTTCATTTTCAACCTCCAGCCAATAAACTTGTAACTTATTCATTTCTCATCCATTCACAAAACTTCCAACATCAAACTTGTTAGAAATTTCCTCACGATTCTGAATATGTAAATAACTTAAACTAATTCTCAAAGATAAGCGTGAATTTCTAACAGTACCAAATTCTGACCTAAATATTTTCAGAGATTCAAACTCAAAATTCTCCCTACTCAAGCAACATAAATGAAATCTATGGACATGTATAGTTTCAGGGAAATGATGTGTATACTTTGTCTTCGCAAATTCAAGCATAACAATGCCTAAATATGAAGATAGAAGTTCAAGAAAAATACCTCAAAACTGGAAATTGTGAAATGAGGTTGAGCTTAATTCAAGGTGCTGCAATGATCAGGTTAGCTTCCTTGAGTCTCTAGGAAGCTAATGCAATGCTTAGCTTGAGTTGAGAGTGGCTGAATTGGTCAGGAGAAGTCCAACTGCAATACTCTGTTTTTGGCTATGGAATTTGATGAAGATGATGTTACAGTCGTGTAACAGGGTGTGGGATGGTTTATATTTGAAGTATGGAAGCTTTTGAGATGATTTGGAGAGGAAACGCACGAGTGGTTTGACAGATGGGAATTTCTGGTCAGGTTCTGCACAATAATGGAGATTTTATGCAATCTGAGTTTTCAGGGAGTTTGGGAGTGTTTCCAATCGTGTCTTAGCTTGCAATCTTGAGGTTGACAGAACTGTAAGATATAGAGTTATGGCTATGTTACTTAATTTTGAAGAAAAGTGGAAAACATGGTTTCCAGGCATAGTACAAGCATGGCCTGAGTTTATGGGAGGCTCTAGACATGTTGCTTTTGCCTTTGACATTTCTTGTGATCAGAAGGAACAAGTGCAAAGCTCTATGCATTGACTTTGTGATTAAAGTCACTTTTCCAAAATGGAAGTGTGAACTTTGTTCCATTAATGAAATAATCACTTGGACAATGACTCAAACACTTGGATCATAGCTCAAATAGTTTTGTAATCTTCTGATTATGGATATATTTAGAGGTTAGAGGCCTACAAAGTAAGATTTATGCAGCATGGGTGTGGATTGGATCAAATGTTCATCATGAAAATGACCTATAATTTAAGAATGAATGTCCAACTTCTTATCTTCGATTCTCTTTGCTCAAACATGATCTCAATGAGTTCTTGGACATTTTATAAAGCTTGTAACATCCTCTACAACCTCTATGTTGGACATTTTTGAAGATTCATCTTGTAACTATGTAAATAATTGCCATGAAGTTAGGTAAAAATCCTGCCTAAACTAGGGCAAAATTTCATTAAGTTTCCAAGTTTCATGAACATGTGTTCATAAAATCATAACTTGTAATCCATGCATTTCTAGGAGAAGTTGTGTTCTACAATGTTTTAGATCTCATTGAGATCTACAACTTTCATGTTTGAAGTTTCCTTTGAATCATCTTGTATCATGGTGAAAAGTTTTCTCAAAGTTGTGAAAAAATATGAGGTTTCCAACACTTAGAAAAATTTCTAAGTTTATAAATTTTGACTTTTCAAAATGAAATCCTGACTTTTTGATTTCTTGATGAACGAGTTTCATATTTTGACATGTTTTGAGGAATTGTGATCTTTGATACTTGATTTTGACCAAAAAGTTAAACTTTGACTTTTCAGTGTACAATTGACTTTTCATCAGTTGACTGGAAATCATCTGTCAACCAATTGATCTTGAGAGATGTTTTGAGCCATGCCCTTAGGTAAAAATGATGCATTTGAATCCTTGAGATCATAACTTAAACCAAACAATCATTTTCTAGGTCAAAAATCATAAATTGCATCTTCTCAGTTAAAACCCTAATTTTGACCATTTTGCCCTTTTGATAATCTGATCAAATTTCTTGAGGAATGGTGATCCAAACTTGATAAAATTACATATATAGGTTCATAATGTAGATATAGATAAAAAATTATGAAGTTTGACTATAAATTGATCATAATTAACTTTTTCCCTAATACAGTTGATTTTTAGGTCAACTGATCAATTGATTGAGCAAAAATGTGATCCAAAACTTGAAACTTGACATGAGCAATCTTGAAGGTCCAAAATGATCCATGAAAGTCATATGATGCATTAAAAGTCCAATGGTACTTGTGCAATATCAAACCTTAATTTTCAGTCATCAGTGCTTGAGGAGGTGTCTTGAGCTGATCAAACCTAGTGCAGTCTTGAATCCAAGGAGATCTTGTGAGAAATTAATTGAGAAATGAGAGGGAAATTTTGGGGTACAATAACTTCCCCTGTTCAATCTTCTTAAACCTGAAGAGTTAGATTGGCGGATCCGCCATTCGTGACTTGAAGGTGAAAGATGATTGGACACTAGAGTGCCCAGAAATTTGCACTTGAAGATATATTGTGAATGGGCTTATAGACGCCATTTGGAGGAATGTTGGTAAATACTGGAAGAAGTATCAACATAAGTCTTTGGTTGATTTAGACTAAAACTTGATGTTTTACCTGTGAGAGAAAAAAGAGTTAGTAAAAATGCAGATGTATGCATGATGTTCACTAGATGTGGTATTATGATAAATGCATTTTGTATGTACATGCTATGGTGTATAAATGTGAGATGTATGTTTTTGTCCAGAAAAAAAATCCCTGACTGCTGTTGAGGAGTTCCTGGGAATTTGAATCCCGGATCACTGTTGGGAATGAAGATTATACATATCTTCAAACCTGTTGAAAGGATGCTTCCGCTGGGGAATATCTATTGAATGTCAGCTGTTATCTGGCTGGATCCAGGCATCACAATTTTCTGAGGATGAAGAAGTCAACTGCTATCTGGTCGGATCCAGGCTTCACGGTAACTTACTGGTGAAGAACAGATTAACTATTATCCGGTCGAATTATTTGCACAAAATTTCTTGAAATTGAATTGTTATCTGGTCGGATCCAGGCTTCACAACAAACTTGCTAGGGATAAGGAAGTTAATTGTTATTTGGTCGGATCCAGACTTTCAATAACTGGCTAGAAAGGATGAAGTTGAACTGATATCTGGTCGGGTCCAGGATTTACAGTAACTTGCAATGGTAACTAATATCTGGCCGGGTCCAGGCTTCATGGTTTTTGAAAAGTTATACTATTATCTGGTCGGGTCCGTGCTTCATAGTGTCTCTCTGGGTATCATAGTTAATCGTTATCTGGCTGGGTCCAGGTTTCACAATAAACTGCTTGGGGATTTAGTTATTATCTGGTCGGATTACAGGTTTCACAACAAATTTCTGAAGGGAATTTCTATCTGGTCGTATTCAGACTTCACAATAACTTGTTGGGGTAGAGGCAAACTCTAATTGGGAAAAGAAATCAAACCTTGGTCTGGTTGAGTACATGTTCTTCTATATTTTGAAGAGTTAAACTATTATCTGGTCGGGTCCAGGTTTCATAGTATCTTGCGAAGTTAACTATTATCTGGTCGGATCCAGTCTTCATAGTGACTTGAGAAGTTGACAATTATATGGTCGGGTCCAGGCTTCATAATAGTTTGAAAGTTGTACTAATATCTGATCGGGTCCAGAATTCATAGTAGCGTTTGGAGATAGTAAAGGTTTTGTTTGATGACTTTATTGGGGATTAGGGGTTATGGCCCTATGATTTGCAATAGTCTGAAAGGAAAACTCAAGATGGAGAATGTAGACTCAGACGGGGAAGACAAATTCAGCTTAGGAAGGATACACTCAGCTTGGGGGAGGATATACTCGGCTGGGGATACCAGGCTTAGCTGGGGAAGATAGACTATACCGGGGGAATACAAACTCAGTTGGGGAGTTTTATACTCGACTGGTGAGGATAGGCTAAGATGGGGAGAGAGATGCCAAGAGATTGAGACTCTGGTTGGAGATTAGTCTGTGTAAAGAAACCTTGTGGGTAACTCTGTTGAGGAAGGCTTATTGTTGTTGTCTTGGTGGGGATAATGTTAATGAAATAACTTTATGGGGATGTTCCATATACACTAAAGAGATTCTTGTTACTGCTTAGCAGGACACATGTGCCAAATAGTTTTAATTATGTTCATATGCATATGTTCGTTCAATTTTAGTCATTGGACAAATTTGCATTCAAAACAAAGACATAAAGTTTTCACTTCAAAGTATATTTGTATTGATATTTTGCCCATGAATAGGCATTTTTTGTACAAAGAGACGCAGATCCTAGTAAGAGGAAATCGTCGAAAGGAAAACAAAGATTGAAAACAAAAACAAATAGCCATGCGAAATGATCTCATTGCATTCCAACTCTACTATTTCCCCAATGTCTTTGAATGCCCCTTGCCGTTGACAGAAGTTGATTGGATTGATCTTCGATCGTTTGAACTCGGACCTTGGTGATAAAGTTGACTGTGGTGATTCCACGGGACATAGTCATACGCTTTCAATCCTTAACTTTTTCCTGGACCGCCCTTTTGGGTTTTCAGCCCACCAAGATACCCATTTTTCCCAAGTCGCCCTTTCGGGTTTTCAACTTGCTGAGTGTACAAATCTTTTGCATATATCCCTAATTTTTGCCCAAACCTTTTGGTTTGCTGGGATACCCTTATTTTGCCTAGGTGTGTCAACATAGCGGGTCTCTTATGCATAGTATTTTTAACTATGTCCGCGTTTATAGGATGTGGGAAGTCTTCACCATCCATGGTAGTCAGCATCATGGCACCGCCAGAGAAAACTCTCTTGACAACAAATGGCCCGTCATAGGTGGGAGTCCATTTGCCTCTGGGGTCTCCTTGTGGCAGAATAATGTGCTTTATCACCAAGTCTCCAACTTCATATACTCGAAGCTTGAACTTTTTGTTGAAAGCCTTGATCATCCGTTTTTGGTACGTTTGACCATGACAAACAGCAGCAAGTCGCTTTTCATTGATCAAGTTGAACTGATCCAATCTCATCTGAATACACTCGTCTTCGCTTAGGCCTGCTTCATTCATAATCCTTAGTGATGGAATCTGAACTTCCATTGGCAATACAACTTCCATGCCATAGACTAGGGAAAAGGGAGTTGCCCCAGTCGATGTTCTAGCTGAAGTGCGGTAGCCATGAAGGGAAAATGGTAACATCTCATGCCAGTCCTTATAGGTTATTTCCATCTTCTGCATAATCTTCTTAATGTTTTTGTTGGCTGCTTCGACTGCGCCATTCTTCTTAGGTCTATATGGAGAAGAATTGGGATGCTTGATCTTGAACTGAGTGCAAAGCTCGGTAATCATAGCATTATTGAGGTTAGTCCCATTGTCGGTGATGATCCTTTTGGGGATACCATAGCTGCAAATGAGGTTATGGTTGATGAATCTGGCTACCACATTCTTGGTGATTGAGGCTGTTGTACCCCAAAATTTTCTCTCCCATATTTCTCAATACATGTCTGTTGTACCCCAAATTTTGACCTAAGATACCATCTCCCATCTGCATCATTACATTGCAAGCGTTTTGATCTATTGATTTTTAAGAATTCATAACTTTTTTCAGGCCGAGAGCTGTTTATTTTTGAACGCTAAATTTATTAATCGATTCATGCTAAAACAATGTTTATTAATTATTTATTATCTTAAATTTAAATAATTGGAATTTATTTTCAATTGTTATATAATTTAAAGATTTATAGATAATAAAATAAATATTGGAAAAGAGGTTTATTAATTGATCAAACAATGTTTATTAAATTATTTATTATCTTAAAATTAAATAACTGGAATCTATTTTCGGTTATTATATAATTTAAAGATTTATGAATAATGAAATAAACATTTGAAAAGAGGTTTATTAATTGGTCAACAGTGATTATTTAATTATTTATCATTCTAAGTTAAATAATTGAAATTCTATTTTTAATTATTTAGAGAATTATGAATAATGGATTAAATAATTGGAACTATTAATTGATCAATGATGTTTATTTATTTGGTTATTATTCTGAATTTAAGTGACTGAAATTGATTTTCAATTATTATAATTTAAAGAATTATAAACAATACATAAATAATTGGAAAGAAAAAGAATTAATTGGGAAATAATAGAATTTTATTCACTTTATTCTATTTATTACAATTGTTATTTAAATATTGTATTATTTACAAAATATTTATAATGACAATTACATAAAGAGTTTAAAGTAAAATAAAAACTATTTTCCTAAATTCTAAATCTTCATCTTCTATCCAATGCCTTTTTGTCTGCTCATTTGATTTTACCTGCAAAAACAATTAAAAGAAAAAAAATTAGAAATAAACAATTAAAAGCAGAAAATTAATCTTAAGCGTTCATCATTAAAAGCAAACGGCTGGAATCAGTTTACCTTTTTTTTGCAAATCACGGGATTTCTCCCGGTTCACAAAAAAGGGAGGAATTTTTATCTTCAAAAATGAATGCACAATTTAAAAAGATGCACAAATTCATTTTCGTTTTCAAAACTGCATAATTAAAAAATTAATTGCATTTTCAAAAGTCCACTGCATATTTCAAAAGAAAACAAAACAGCATATGCATTGTTCAAAGAATTCCAACGTAAACTACATGCCAAAGTATGGAATAGGCCAAAATCAAAGGCTCCCATGCTGAAACAAAGAGTTGACAAAGAAAGAAATATGCAGTTTCAAAACAGTTTGCAAGCAATGCATTCCCATTTGCATCATTTTCCAGCATCATGCTTTTTCAGAACAATAAAGTACATATCACATTTTTATGTATCAAATTGTACTTGAGAGAGAAGAGAGATAGAAGTTTGGTTTTTACAGGTTTTGGTTTAGGCAGAAGGAGTCACAAAACTACAGCAGTATTGCAGTGAGAAAAAGAAGCATGAAAGAGGAATACAGACAAACCATATGTAGCAGCATATGTGCAGAGTATCAAGAGAATATGGTAAAATATTCAAACCTGAGCCATAAAACATATGCCAAGCAACGGTTATATGGACACAAAAAAAACCCCTTCAAAAAAGCAAAGACCTGCCTTCAAGCTTTGAAGATTATCAAAGCAAAAAACCATTTTTTCTCCAAGTCTCAAAACATAAACAGTAGAACCATTCCTACTGTCAAACCAAAAAACCTTATAGCCTAACGTTCAAACCTGCTACTGCATTACCAAAAACCTGCTACTACATTACCAGAACCTGTTATCTCATAAACCAATATGGCCTAAACCATTTCTACTGCATAAACCGGTATCATCCTGTCCCAAAACCAGTTAAACCATAAACCACCATAAAACCAAAATCATAAACCAAAAACATACAATCTGCACAAACCTGAAACTATATGGCCTAAGAACCATAAAACCAATTCCCCTGTTTCCCTCAACCTGCGTAAAGAACCACAAAACCTTGGCCTAAACAATAAAAACTGTATCAAGACCAAACCTGAAGCGAAACCAGTAAAAGGCCGAAAATTCATTCCAACTATAACCAGTTCTAAATCCAAAAAACACCATCAAACATCAAACAATATCAAACCATGTCCAATACTAAAGCCTCAGACTATATCATCACTGGCCACAAAGAGCATACAGAAGCATAACTGAGAAGAAGAGAAAAAGCATCAATATCATCAAGCTAGTCAAAAGTAATTTTTCAACAATAGCATTCAAAAATGTTCAAGGCAACGCAAAGGTATCAGCATTCATCATAGGCCAATCCAAGAAGCAACAGAAGCGAAGTAAAGGGAAGAAGGGAAGAAGATAAATACAGAATATCAGTAATCAGAAGCAAAATATCATGCCGTCACCGTCTCCTCGCCGTCCCGGCCTCCTAGCTCACCCCCACCTTCCTTCCTCCTTCTCCAGGTAGTTTCACCCTTTTCTTTCTTTCATAATAAATCAATAATCACATAAACACGAAGTAAGAATCAAAACGGAACCAAATCAACACATGCATTGTAACAAAACCCTTAACGAATAAAAGATAATTTGTACCTTGAATCCGTCGACCGCCATAGCATTCGCTGGAGGGAAGAGGAAAGTGGAGAGTACCGGTGGCCATGGGCTGAGGAAGACTCAGAAGTGAGCACAAGAAGGAGAGGACGAATCCACAACGAAGAAGATGAACGGCGCCGTGGTCACAAAACCTAAATCCCTAATTCAATTATCAAAACATGTTTAACCTAAAACAAGAATTATGAAATGCATAACTGGACCCAACCGATTCCCTGCATAAGCCCAAACGGATCCCCTTGTGCACCCCCCTGTTTTAGTTCTGATCAGGCCCTTTAAAACCCTTTTGGCCCATTTTAATTGCTCATCTAATTTTTTTTGATACACCCTTTTCCTATTTATTCCTTTTTTTTTAGTTTTTTAGAACTATTACTCACTTAGTTTAATTATTTAGTAATTTAATCAAATATATATAATTTAATTAAACATTTTTAATAAGGTGACCCATTTTATTAACCTTAGGTTTATTTGGTAATTTTAAATATTCCCTTTTTTAATTAATTAGGTTTTAAGTTAGTAACTTTTAAGTCTTCATTTAGTGTGATTATTTAATATTTCTTTAAAAATAATGCCTTATATAAAACTCTAAAAAATATATAAAAATAGAAACTAAAAAACTTAAAAAATATTTTTGTTTTCCTTAATTAATTCTCATTACTTTTATCCATATAAAAAATGCGTAAAAAATGAAAACTATTAAAACATTTTCTTTTCATTAATATTAACAAAAATCCAAAAATGCATATTTACACCATTTAGTCATTTATTTAACTGTTGCTACTTAATCATTATCCGCATAATTTTTCTGTTTAATTATTTCATATTTACTTGTTTATTCTGTTTACGTTTAAATCCAAGGGAAAAACGATTAAATTTGTCGACTTCATGTCCTCAAGTCTAATCACGGGAACATTCGCATTTCATTAAAACTTAGGATAATTTTCCCTCAAATATTCAATCTTTTCAAAACTTATACCTTTTAAGCAAAAACTTCGACATTAGGTCGTCGTATCTTCAAAACCCGCCCGTACCCCTTTTTCGGCCAAAACAATTTATTTTCTTTAATCAAACGAACAATTTTAATAAACAGATATTTCAAAAGGTTCCTATAGAGTACTATAGATACATTGGGTGCTAATACCTTCCCACTGTATAACTAACCCCCGAACCATAGATCTCTTTTCAAAAACGCCTTGTATTTCTATTACTTTTAAAAAAGTATTATTTACATTGCATATTTAGGGTTTTATTTCGCTCTTTCCCCTTTTCCCTTGGAAACAATAAAGCGCGGTGGCGACTCTTGCTTTTGGTGAGACGAATTAATCAATAATTCGATCTCCGATTTACCCCGCTACATTTTTTATCGCTACAGAATTGGCGACTCTGCTGGGGATAGATTGACCTCTTGCTGCTCCATCCCTAAGTGGGTTAAGCCTAATTTGTTTTATCTGTTTTATTATTATTTGATCTGTTTGATTATGTGTTTAAATTGGGGTGTTTGGGTTTTTTTGCAAAGGACGAATCCTATACCCGGATTAAGTAACACTTAAGGAATAGGACGGGCGGTACAGTCATGTTAACTTTGAGGGAGTAATCCCGAAGAAGGAGGCATGAGATCCCCCACTCAATGGAAGGCCCTCTTGAACTTAATATTTGTTTACCGAGTAATCGGGAAGACATTATTATTTTCGACCTAGGAGCCCGAGAAGTTGAGGACCGTAGAACCCTAACCCATCTTGGCCTTTTTAGGTGTAGCGCGGAGACTATAACGGAGTAATTCGGAAGTAGTTGTTACGCGATGCTACGCTCGGACGAGTTTCTCTTGAGAATATTGCTAATTATTGAGTAATCAAGACATTGGTAATATCCGAAGGAGGAATGTAAACTCTGGGAACTCTTAGAACCTTGTCTTACAGGTGCGATTGAACCATTAGTACATACCTTTGGGTGGGCTTTACCTTTGACTCCATGCTGAACGTTGAACCTTTGAACCCCATGTTTGTGAACTTGTGTGTGATTGTTGCATTATCATTCATTCATGCATTCATCAACATCTTTGTAAAAAAACTTGTTTTACAAGGAACTTCGGAATGATTTTTGAAGACATCTCAGGTTATCATGGAATTTGGAAGGAGAAACACTCGAAGCTTTAGTTTTAAGGAGCCCGAGATTGAAGAACTGAAGAGTTTGATTCCGAAGATTGAGAACCTGACGGATTTTCAGAAGAAGTATGGGTCCATTATACCTCTCATGAAGCGCAAGATGAAGGAAGACATCCTCAATACGTTGGTTCAATTCTACGATCCTTTGTACCGATGTTTCACCTTTCCGGATTACCAGTTGATGCCCACCTTAGAAGAGTATTCCTACATACTTGGTTTGCCGATCATCGACTGTGTTCCTTTTTCTGGATTAGAAGAAGAACCCAAATCTCACGAGATAGCGACCATCACCCGCTTGAAGAAGTCAGAGATAGAGGAGAACATGACTACAAAAGGGGGGATCCGAGGTTTGTCTGCGCAGTTTTTGTTGAGGAAAGCTCATCATTTCGCTGAGATAAAAGATACTGTTGCCTTTGAAGACGTGTTTGCTTTACTCGCTTATGGTCTATTCTTGTTCCCTAATGTTGATAAGTTTGTGGATATCAACGCCATCAGAATTTTCTTGATTGGAAATCCGGTCCCTACGCTACTAGGAGATACCTACTACTCCATTCATCTTCGAAACTCTTATCAAGGAGGAATGATTATTTGTTGTGCACCGTTGTTGTATCAGTGGTATGTTTCGCATCTGCCTGGGTCTGATATTTTCTGGGATCTCGAGAAGGAGCCGCGATGGGCGCCAAAGATTATGGCTCTCACTCATTTCGACATTGATTGGTATAATCGAGTTTACTACGACGTGAAGATCATCGTTAGCTATGGTGCTTTTCCTAACGTGCCTCTTCTTGGTACGAGAAGTGGAATTAACTATAACCCTGTTCTCGCGCGCCGTCAGTTTGGGTACCCGATGAGGGACAAGCCAAACAACTTCCATGTGAGTGGTTTCTTTCTACAGGAAGGACAAGATCATCAGGCAGCTAAGAGGGAGATTGAAGGAGCTTGGTGCCACATCCATAGGAAAGGGAGAGATATGTTAGGACATAGAGGTGCCGTTTCTTTGGAGCCTTACCTACAGTGGGTCCGTGCTAGGGCTTGTGCTCTCAAGATGCCCTATAAACTTGAGAAACCTTTATTCCCCACCATTGCACCATCATCTGTTGTTATCCCTATCGCGAATATAGGAGAATACCAAGGAAATCTGGCTAGGATGAAGTCCGAGAGGGATGCTTGGAATGAAAAGTACCATATGTCTGAATATGAGAATCGAGTCCTGACTCGACAGCTAAAGGAAAAGGAGGATTTACTCTTTATTCAAGACGGCTGGTTCATTGATCACGATGAGAAACTTCGTCAAAAGGATGCTTTACTGAAGAAGTATGCTAGTGAGAGGAAGAGAAGGAAGGAAGGTTTGGTAAGCGTGGCTCTCGTTCCTAACCCACAGAAGGAAATCATTGATCGACTGGTAGCTGAGAAGAAAGAGATGGAAGACTTTTATGAAGAGAAGATTAAGAAACTCCGGTTACAGTTGGTGTTTGGTCCCTCATCTGATGATTCTGAGTGATCTTTAGCTTTTAGTTTTATTTTATTGATGTAAAACTATGTAAAAGAGCTTCTTGCTCCGAAGTTGTAATTTATTGCTTTATTTTGGACTTCATGTTTTAAAGTTGCAATTTATTGCTTTATTATGGGCTTCATGCTCCAAAGTTGTAATTTATTGCTTTATTTTGGACTTCATGTTTTAAAATTGTAATTTATCGCTTTATTATGGATTCCATGTTTCGAGGTTGTAATTTACTGCTTTTATTATTGGGTTGTTATCCCAAAGTTGTAATTTATTGTTTTGTTATTCCAAGTTGTAAGTTGTAATTTACTGTTTTTGATTAATGGATTGAGTTTTTGTTGTTCCAAATTCCTTTACCATTGATATGTGCAAAATTATCGAAGTTCCTTGAAAAACTATTAAAATGAATCATCATTTGCATCGCACATCATGCATCATTCAACATTTCACTTCACACTTTTTTAGAGTCTTATCCTTGTTCTTTTTCCACTCAAAAGGTTGTCAAGCAGTCTCACCGATACGACACTCGAGCCAATCGTCAGAGGAAAATGGAAGATTTAGAACAGGAAAACCATGAGCTTCGTGGGGAGGTTGCTACCCTTTGTATCGAGATGGAAAAGTTAACTGCATTAGTGGAAAGTTTGGTGGCTGTTCAGAATCAGCCATCGACTACAGCTGCCGAGATTCAGACTTCAACTCCAGTGGTTTCCGAGATTGTCACCGTTCCGACGTCCGTGACTCAAATCAACTCTCCGCTTCAACATCAGATGCCGAAAGGTTTTCCGTGGGGAATGCCTTACAACTTTGTGCCAGAGGGGTATCAGCCTGCCGTACAACCTTTGTTTCAACCTGCCTTGTCTCTTCCTCAGCCAGAGACAACTGCCATGCCGCCAGTAATTTCGTCCGTTGCACCTTTTCCGCAACCGATTATGACAACTGTCGCTCCTGTGGTCCACTCCGTGCCATACTTGAATGAGCCTACTTATCCTGCCGAGCCTACTGAAAGTTTGGGTCTTTTTGATAGAATGGAAGAGTTTTAAGATCAGTTCCAGGAAATGCAGAAGGAGCTCAGAGCGTTAAAGGGGAAGGATTTGTTTGGGAAGAACACGCATGACCTTTGTTTAGTTCCGAATGTCAAGATTCCAGCAAAATTCAAAGTGCCAGACTTTGAGAGATATAAGGGTGATTCGTGTCCTAGAAGCCATTTGACAATGTACGTGAGAAAGATGTCTACGTATTCCGATGATCATGACTTGTTGATTCATTATTTTCAAGATAGTTTGACGGGTGCTGCTCTAAAGTGGTATATGGGTTTAGACAGTATTCGGATCCGCAACTTCAACGATCTTAGCAAAGCGTTTGTCCACCAGTATAAGTACAACGTTGACATGGCCCCGGACAGGGATCAACTCCGGGCGATGTTGCAAAGAGACCGAGAATCTTTTAAGGAATACGCCCAGAGGTGGCGTGAGATCGCTGCTCAAATCTATCCACCTCTTGAGGAGAAAGAGATGACTAAGATATTTTTGAAGACTTTAGGTTCCTTTTACTATGAAAGAATGATAGCCAGCGCACCCAGTGACTTAACCGAAATGGTAAGCATGGGCATGCGGTTAGAGGAAGGGATTCGTGAAGGGAGTTTGGTAAAAGAAGGAAGTCCGTCAAGCAGTATTAAGAAGTTTGGAAGTGTTTTCCCGAAAAGAAAAGAGCAGGATGTCAGCGCTTTGTTCCCAGGTAGACCAAGGAGAGGTTACTCTCACGTTGCGGCAGTCACCCCGGCTGTCCGCCCAGCTTTGATGAACCCAACTCATCAAACTCCACCAACTCAACAACGGCCATTTCAGCAGCAGCCTCGACAACAAGCTTATCCATTCAACAATCAGAACCGTTCACCCAGAAAACCGCAGTTCTATGCCATTCCTATGACTTATACTGAATTGTTCCCTGCTCTTATTAGAAAGAATCTCATAACGACAAAGCCTCCTCCTGTCGCACCGAACAATACTTCTCCGTGGTACAAGGCGGATCAGTTTTGTGAGTATCATCAAGGGTCGCCGGGGCACAACCTTGAGAATTGCTTTGCTCTGAAGGCGGACGTGCAGAGATTGATTAAGAATGGTATCTTGTCTTTCAAGGATGTTAATCCGAATGTTAGAGATAATCCTTTGCCTCGACATGGGGCAGCTTCAGTGAATATGGTGGAAGGTTGTCCGAGGAAGTTTCGAGTTTTTCAAGTTGAACACATAAGAGAATCGTTGATCAGGTTACATCAGAGTTTGAGAAGACTTGCCTTTGTTAGGCACCAGCATGATTATGATGTTTGTGAATTTTGTTCAAGAGAGGTTGACTGTCCTATTGTGAAGGAGGATATTCAGAAGTTGATAGACCAGAGAGTTATCACTATTACGTATGACAGAAATCCGGAGGATGAAGTGAATGTTATCATACCACAATTCAATTTGCCTGAATCAGTAGAGATCGCTTACGACAGTCATACTGCACCTGTTGATCCTTTGATCATTTACCCACCTGGTCCTGTGCCTTACAACTCAGACCAAGCTGTACCGTATAAGTATAATGCCACAATGATTGAGAATGGGGTAGAAGTCCCTATACCAACAAGACCGTCTTTTGTTAACATTGTTGATGTGAGTAGAGTTACGAGAAGTGGACGTGTTTTTGCAGCAGTACCTGTGAAGAGACCAGAAGTTCAAGTCAGGAGACCCATACCTGCAGAAGTTCCAGTGAGAAATGTTGAACCAAGGGTTGAGATAGGCCGATCCAGTGAACCTATCCCTCACCCTGAGGATGATGAGATTCTGAAGCTTATCAAGAGAAGTGAATATAAGATTGTGGACCAACTTTTGCAAACTCCTTCCAAGATTTCTTTGCTTGCTTTACTGAGAGATTCTGGTGCCCATAGAGAAGCTTTGATGAAGGTCTTGGACCAGGCGTTCGTAGATCATGATGTGACGGTTGACCAGTTTGATGGGATTGTGGGAAATATTACTTTGTGTAACAATCTTGGTTTCAGTGATGAAGAAATCCCGGAGGAGGGGAGGAACCACAATATGGCTTTGCATATCTCAGTAAGTTGTGGAAATGATACCTTATCAAGTGTGTTGGTGGATACAGGTTCGTCGTTGAATGTGATGCCCAAGACTACATTGTCTCGACTCTCATATCCAGGTGCTCCTATGAGACCTAGTGGAGTAATTGTTAAAGCGTTTGATGGTTCTAGGAAGACTATCATTGGTGAAGTGGATCTTCCTATAGTAATTGGTCCCCATACTTTTCAAATCACTTTCCAAGTGATGGATATTCGTGCTGCCTACAGTTGCTTATTGGGTCGTCCATGGATCCATGATGCAGGGGCAGTCACCTCTACGCTCCATCAGAGACTAAAGTTTGTAAGGCATGGGAAGCTAGTGATGATCGGTGGAGAGCAGGCTATGGTGGTAAGCCATTTATCACCATTCTCTTTTATTAATGCTGACGAGGATGTTGGAACACAGTTCCAAGGTCTATCTGTTGCCAAGAATGCAGTGAAGAAGCCAGGGGCATCCATTTCTTCTTTTGAGGATGCGCGACGAGTGGTGGAAAGTGGTTCGGCCGAAGGATGGGGCCAGGTGTTGACTTTGCCCGAGAACAAGTCTGGGGAAGGTCTTGGTTTTCATCCAGTGTCTGCAAGAGTCAAGAAGGAGGTGGTTGTTCGTCCGATTCAAGAGGTTTTCCGAAGTGCAGGGTTTATACATCCTGAGGTTGATGCTATCATAGATGACGATTCCGAGGAAGATTTGCCCGATTTTGTGACGCCTGGATTGGCTTGCCAAAACTGGATAGCTTTTGATGTTCCTGTTGTTATGCACATTTCCGAGTAATGTTTTGTTTTGTTTTTCTTTGAAAAAATTCGCTCTGCCCAAGGGGAAGAGTATTTTGTGTCGGGATATGAAAAATAATTCCTTTTTCTCTGCCCAAGGCAAAAGAGAGATGTCTGGGCTCCTTGTTTCAAGTATTTCCCTTTAATGAATAAAAATGTTATTTTGTCCACTACTGTTTTATTTTTCACTTTTTCTGGGAAATAGCAATGAAAATTAATTGGTAGTAATAGGAAAATATAATAACCTTTTGTTTTATTTACACAAATCGATTTCTAAAATAAAGCATAATCATATGTGCAGATTAATCCACGACTTAACCATCGAAAACAATGATCCTATGCCCTCTCCCAACTTTGAATTCCCTGTGTTCAGAGCCGAAGAAGAGGATGACGAAGAGATTCCTGTTGAGATTTCCCGTTTGCTTGAGCATGATGAGAAGATCATTCAACCGTTTGAAGAACCTGTAAAGTTAGTCAATTTGGGTGATGAAGAAGATATAAAGGAAGTCAAAGTCGGAGCATTGCTTATCCCGGAAGTTAAAGAGAAGATGTAGGAGCTTCTCAAAGAGTATGTTGATGTGTTTGCTTGGTCTTACCAAGGTATGTCGGGTTTGGACAACGATATTGTGGAGCATCGTTTACCGTTGAGACCTGAATGTCCGCCGATCAAGCAGAAGCTGAGAAGGACTCATCCCGATATGGCTGACAAGATCAAAGAGGAGGTTCAGAAATAGATTAATGCAGGTTTCCTTGTTACATCGGTCTATCCTCAGTGGTTAGCCAACATAGTGCCTGTTGCTAAGAAAGATGGCAAGGTTCGGATGTGTGTAGACTATCGAGATCTGAACAGAGCTAGCCCAAAGGATGACTTCCCATTACCTCATATTGACGTATTGGTCGACAGTACCGCCAAGTTCAAAGTCTTTTCTTTCATGGACGGTTTCTCTGGTTACAATCAAATCAAGATGGCACCAGAAGATATGGAGAAGACCGCTTTCATTACACCTTGGGGAACTTTCTGTTATCGGGTTATGCCGTTTGGTTTGAGGAATGCTGGCGTAACATACCAAAGGGCCATGACTGCTTTGTTCCATGACATGATGCATAAGGAGATCGAAGTGTATGTGGATGACATGATTTCCAAATCACAGACTGAGGAAGATCACTTGGAGCATTTGTTGAAGTTATTCCAGTGTTTGAGGAAGTACAAACTCCGTCTGAATCCCAACAAGTGCACTTTTGGTGTTCGTTCTGGAAGACTTTTGGGTTTCATTGTCAGTCAGAAAGGTATTGAGGTAGATCCTGATAAAGTCAAAGATATTCGAGAAATGCCCGCACCCAAGACGGAAAAGCAAGTAAGAGGATTCCTTGGGAGACTGAACTATATTTCTAGGTTTATATCTCATATGACTGCTACCTGTGGGCCGATTTTCAAGCTTCTCCGAAAGAACCAAGGATGTGTGTGGACAGAAGATTGTCAGAGAGCTTTTGATAGCATCAAAGAATATTTACTTGAACCTCCCATTTTGATCCCTCCAGTGGAAGGAAGACCTTTGATTATGTACCTGACTATATTGGAAGATTCTATGGGATGTGTGCTTAGTCAATAAGATGAGACTGGAAGAAAGGAACATGCCGTATACTATCTGAGTAAGAAATTCACAGACTGTGAGTCTCGATACTCGTTGCTTGAGAAAACCTGTTGTGCTTTAGCTTGGGCCACTCGCCGTCTGCGCCAGTATATGATTAACCACACCACTTGGTTGATCTCCAAAATGGATCCGATCAAGTATATCTTTGAGAAGCCCGCCTTATCTGGAAGGATAGCCCGTTGGCAGATGTTATTATCTGAATATGACATTGAGTATCACACTCAAAGGAATCAAAGGGAGTATTTTAGCCAATCATTTGGCTCACCAACCAATTGACGATTATCAATCCATCAAGTTTGATTTCCCAGATGAAGATGTTATGTACTTGAAAGCTAAAGATTGTGAAGGGTCGTTACCTGAAGAAGGACCTGATCCCGAATCGCATTGGGGTTTGATATTTGACGGAGCTGTGAACTCTTATGGAAATGGAATTGGGGCAATCATCGTCACTCCCCGAGGTACTCACATCCCGTTCACGGCGAGATTGAAGTTTGAATGCACGAACAACATGGCGGAATATGAGGCATGTATTATGGGTCTAGAAGAAGCAGTGGATCTAAGGGTTAAGATTCTTGATATTTACGGAGATTCGGCATTGGTAATTAATCAAATCAAAGGAGAATGGGAGACTCGTCATCCTAGTTTGATCCCTTACAGAGACTATGCTAGAAGATTGTTAACTTTCTTCAACAAAGTGGAATTACATCATATCCCTAGAGATGAGAACCAGATGGCTGATGCTTTAGCTACTTTGTCTTCAATGTTTCAAGTGAATGGTTGGAATGATGTGCCTACAATCAGAGTTATGCGCCTTGACAGGCCTGCTCATGTGTTCTCAGTAGAAGAGGTTACCGACGACAAACTGTGGTTCTATGACATTAAACGTGTTCTTCAAACTCAAGAGTACCCGCCTGGGGCATCCAATAAAGATAGGAAGACGTTGAGAAGATTAGCAAGCAATTTCTTTCTCAATGAAGAAGTTTTGTATAAGAGGAATTATGACATGGTCTTGCTCAGATGTGTAGACAGACGTGAGGCAGACATGCTGATGCAAGAAGTACATGAAGGATCTTTTGGCACTCATGCCAACTGACATGCAATGGCTAGAAATATGTTGAGAGCTGGTTACTATTGGATGACAATGGAATCCGATTGCTGCAAATACGTGAAGAAGTGTCATAAATGCCAGATTTATGCGGACAAGATGCACGTGCCGTCGACCCTCCTCAATGTAATCTCTTCACCTTGGCCTTTCTCTATGTGGGGCATTGATATGATTGGAATGATTGAACCCAAAGCTTCAAATGGTCATCGTTTCATTTTGGTAGCGATCGATTATTTTACTAAATGGGTGGAAGCAGCATCTTATGCTAATGTAACCAGACAGGTGGTAGTCAGATTTATCAAGAATCAGATCATTTGTCGGTATGGTATCCCGAGCAAGATCATCACTGATAATGGTTCAAATTTGAATAACAAGATGATGAAGGAGCTTTGTGAAGAGTTCAAGAACGAACATCATAATTCTTCTCCTTACAGACCGAAGATGAATGGGGCTGTTGAAGCTGCTAACAAGAATATCAAAAAGATTGTCCAGAAGATGGTAGTAACTTATAAAGATTGGCATGAAATGCTTCCGTTTGCTCTGCATGGATACCGTACTTCAGTTCGAACTTCAACAGGCGCAACCCCATTTTCCCTAGTTTATGGTATGGAAGCCGTACTTCCCGTGGAGGTTGAGATTCCGTCTTTGAGAGTGTTGATGGAAGCTAGACTTTCTGAGGCCGAATGGTGTCAAAGTAGATATGATCAGTTGAATTTAATCGAAGAGAAGAGATTGTCGGCGTTGTGTCACGGTCAATTGTATCAGCAGAGAATGAAGAAGGCTTTTGATAAGAAGGTTCGACCGCGCGAGTTCAGAGAAGGTGACCTCGTGCTCAAGAAGATATTATCTTTCCAACCTGATTCAAGGGGCAAGTGGGCTCCGAATTATGAAGGACCGTACGTCGTTAAGAAAGTTTTCTCTGGAGGTGCCTTGATTCTCACCAATATGGACGGTGAAGAACTCCCGCGTCCTATGAACGCCGATGCAGTCAAGAAGCATTTCGCTTAGGCAGGCTTTTGGTCAGGCCAGTCTTGGCATCTGAGCACATTTTGGAATTCGAAGTTGTTAGGGAGAATAGCGATCATTGTTTTTGTGTAACCTTTTCATTTCATGTACTATTTCCCAAAATTTTGTAAACCGTTGGAGTCGCATTGTTAGCGAACTACCATATCATTAATGAAATTTGAGCATTTACCTTTTGTGGGCGAAATTTTAATTTTTGTGGGAATACTTGAAACAAATTTACTTAAAGTATTCTTATTTTAAAAAAAATGTGTCGTGAATAACGAAAGGAATATTAACAGTTGTTCCGAGGATGGTCAAGCCATGAAATGCGAAACAATACAGTAATTTATCCTTGCATGATGAGCATGTTTTATTTCAAATCATCATGAGGTGTTGGTTGTGTACACTTTTGGTTCTAGTGGTGCTAAGTTTCTTGACTCCTCAGTTGTTCCAGTTAAGTGTTGTTTTAGTTACCTTTGTTTGAGCAGATTTCTAAGTGTGGTACGCTTTGTCTCATGCCAGTGGTCTATTGGTATTAGAAGTTTGGATTTGAGTACTTTTCTCCTCAGAAGACTTGAGCCTTGTGGCGTGTTACGCTCTGACGTTGCTTTGTGTTTCCAGTTCCATTTATCTTCCGTCTTTCAAGATTGGCCGAGTATCTATCTTGTCGTGACATCTTATTGTCTTCAAGATATTCCGTCTGTTCGTTTTGTCAGCATAACATTCATTTATTCATTTACACTTATATCATGCACGCATACTCACATTTGCCGTTGACTTTTGGGTTGTACTTTGTTTATTCAAATAACGTACATGTTTCTTTCCAAGTAGAAGGTTAGCTTAGGCAGAAAATGTGCTTCCTTTCTAAATTTGCCAACTGAGCTAATCCTCATGGATGATTTTTTTGATTTAGCTCACCTTGTCCATTTCTGGATAGGTTGAATTCCCCAATCGAGTTGCTTTCTCATTGGGTAGAGTCTTGTTTGGCTGTCTTCTCTCTAGTTATTCCTGGATGAAGTTGTTGTCTCTTGCATAGGCTATCTCATGATTTTTCCCAGTGAAATCGCGACCTAGACAGATGGTGCATTTATTTTGCACATTTATATGTGATCTCCTCGGGAATGGACTGATTCATGATTCTCTTTGACGAAGATTTTATTCTCTGCCAGTGTCATCACAACTTCTTTCTGAGTTACTCTTCGGAAAACGACAAGTGGCAGCTCTTCACGAGCAACTTGTACGTATATTATCATCGTCGGAAAACGACAAGCGGCAGCTCTTCACGAGCAACTTGTACGTTATTTTCTTTGGAAAACGATAGGCGGCAGCTCCCCATGAGCAACTTGTACGTTATAGACGTCGGAAGACGACAAGCGGTAGCTCTTCACGAGCAACTTGTGCGTCATTATTTTTTTAAAAAAAAAACGACAAGCGGCAGCTCTTCACGAGCAACTTGTGCGTCATTTTTTTGGAAAGCAGCAAGTGGCAGCCTCTTTATTTGAGCAGCTTGTATGTTATTGGTATTTTCTTTGGACGACAGCAAGTGGCAGCCTCTTTATTTGAGTAGCTTGTATGTCATAATATTTTGGGAAGACGGCAAGTGGCAGTTTCTTTATTTGAACAACTTGTGTATCTACAATCTTATTCTTTCAGCATTAATGAGTATATCTCCGGAACATCTCGCAGAGAAGCTTGTCATGAATCATTACCTTCAGAAGTCGGTAATTCATCACCAGCAAGATTGATACTTTTCGTCTATCTTCGACCTTGAGTTGTGAACTCACTGTTTTGGGTCAATGATCTGTTTATAGCCTATGCAAGATGCCTTCTTTGTTAGGGTCAGAGGTCGTATTCCCTCAATTTTATTCGTTGTCAAGAGTCTGTCATTTGAGATCGATGGTTTGTTTCCCCAGTAGTGTATAATCCACGTCTCTGTGTTTTGTTGGTGTTTGACTCCTCCAACATCGTCTTGTTTCATGCAATATCTTTCTCTGTAAATTCAATCACTGCATTCAAATCAAACATAAGGGCGGCATCTTAGGACAAAATTTGCGTAATTATGTATTTAAGTACCTTCAATCTCGTCGAAACGAAGACTTTAATCTTCATATCTCCGGATAGAAGAAACTTAAATAGGGGCAGCTGTTGTACCCCAAATATTGACCTAAGATACCATCTCCCATCTGCATCATTACATTGCAAGCGTTTTGATCTATTGATTTTTAAGAATTCATAACTTTTTTCAGGCCGAGAGCTGTTTATTTTTGAACGCTAAATTTATTAATCGATTCATGCTAAAACAATGTTTATTAATTATTTATTATCTTAAATTTAAATAATTGGAATTTATTTTCAATTGTTATATAATTAAAAGATTTATAGATAATAAAATAAATATTGGAAAAGAGGTTTATTAATTGATCAAACAATGTTTATTAAATTATTTATTATCTTAAAATTAAATAACTGGAATCTATTTTCGGTTATTATATAATTTAAAGATTTATGAATAATGAAATAAACATTTGAAAAGAGGTTTATTAATTGGTCAACAGTGATTATTTAATTATTTATCATTCTAAGTTAAATAATTGAAATTCTATTTTTAATTATTTAGAGAATTATGAATAATGGATTAAATAATTGGAACTATTAATTGATCAATGATGTTTATTTATTTGGTTATTATTCTGAATTTAAGTGATTGAAATTGATTTTCAATTATTATAATTTAAAGAATTATAAACAATAAATAAATAATTGGAAAGAAAAAGAATTAATTGGGAAATAATAGAATTTTATTCACTTTATTCTATTTATTACAATTGTTATTTAAATATTATATTATTTACAAAATATTTATAATGATAATTACATAAAGAGTTTAAAGTAAAATAAAAACTATTTTCCTAAATTCTAAATCTTCATCTTCTATCCAATGCCTTTTTGTCTGCTCATTTGATTTTACCTGCAAAAACAATTAAAAGAAAAAATTAGAAATAAACAATTAAAAGCAGAAAATTAATCTTAAGCGTTCATCATTAAAAGCAAACGGCTGGAATCAGTTTACCTTTTTTTTTTCAAATCACGGGATTTCTCTCGGTTCACAAAAAAGGGAGGAATTTTTATCTTCAAAAATGAATGCACAATTTAAAAAGATGCACAAATTCATTTTCGTTTTCAAAACTGCATAATTAAAAAATTAATTGCATTTTCAAAAGTCCACTGCATATTTCAAAAGAAAACAAAACAGCATATGCATTGTTCAAAGAATTCCAACATAAACTACATGCCAAAGTATGGAATAGGCCAAAATCAAAGGCTCCCATGCTGAAACAAAGAGTTGACAAAGAAAGAAATATGCAGTTTCAAAACAGTTTGCAAGCAATGCATTCCCATTTGCATCATTTTCCAGCATCATGCTTTTTCAGAACAATAAAGTACATATCACATTTTTATGTATCAAATTGTACTTGAGAGAGAAGAGAGATAGAAGTTTGGTTTTTACAGGTTTTGGTTTAGGCAGAAGGAGTCACAAAACTACAGCAGTATTGCAGTGAGAAAAAGAAGCATGAAAGAGGAATACAGACAAACCATATGTAGCAGCATATGTGCAGAGTATCAAGAGAATATGGTAAAATATTCAAACCTGAGCCATAAAACATATGCCAAGCAACGGTTATATGGACACAAAAAAAACCCCTTCAAAAAAGCACAGACCTGCCTTCAAGCTTTGAAGATTATCAAAGCAAAAAACCATTTTTTCTCCAAGTCTCAAAACATAAACAGTAGAACCATTCCTACTGTCAAACCAAAAAACCTTATAGTCTAACGTTCAAACCTGCTACTGCATTACCAAAAACCTGCTACTACATTACCAGAACCTGTTATCTCATAAACCAATATGGCCTAAACCATTTCTACTGCATAAACCGGTATCATCCTGTCCCAAAACCAGTTAAACCATAAACCACCATAAAACCAAAATCATAAACCAAAAACATACAATCTGCACAAACCTGAAACTATATGGCCTAAGAACCATAAAACCAATTCCCCTGTTTCCCTCAACCTGCGTAAAGAACCACAAAACCTTGGCCTAAACAATAAAAACTGTATCAAGACCAAACCTGAAGCGAAACCAGTAAAAGGCCGAAAATTCATTCCAACTATAACCAGTTCTAAATCCAAAAAACACCATCAAACATCAAACAATATCAAACCATGTCCAATACTAAAGCCTCAGACTATATCATCACTGGCCACAAAGAGCATACAGAAGCATAACTGAGAAGAAGAGAAAAAGCATCAATATCATCAAGCTAGTCAAAAGTAATTTTTCAACAATAGCATTCAAAAATGTTCAAGGCAACGCAAAGGCATCAGCATTCATCATAGGCCAATCCAAGAAGCAACAGAAGCGAAGTAAAGGGAAGAAGGGAAGAAGATAAATACAGAATATCAGTAATCAGAAGCAAAATATCATGCCGTCACCGTCTCCTCGCCGTCCCGGCCTCCTAGCTCACCCCCACCTTCCTTCCTCCTTCTCCAGGTAGTTTCACCCTTTTCTTTCTTTCATAATAAATCAATAATCACATAAACACGAAGTAAGAATCAAAACGGAACCAAATCAACACATGCATTGTAACAAAACCCTTAACGAATAAAAGATAATTTGTACCTTGAATCCGTCGACCGCCATAGCATTCGCTGGAGGGAAGAGGAAAATGGAGAGTACCGGTGGCCATGGGCTGAGGAAGACTCAGAAGTGAGCACAAGAAGGAGAGGACGAATCCACAACGAAGAAGATGAACGGCGCCGTGGTCACAAAACCTAAATCCCTAATTCAATTATCAAAACATGTTTAACCTAAAACAAGAATTATGAAATGCATAACTGGACCCAACCGATTCCCTGCATAAGCCCAAACGGATCCCCTTGTGCACCCCCCTGTTTTAGTTCTGATCAGGCCCTTTAAAACCCTTTTGGCCCATTTTAATTGCTCATCTAATTTTTTTTTGATACACCCTTTTCCTATTTATTCCTTTTTTTTTAGTTTTTTAGAACTATTACTCACTTAGTTTAATTATTTAGTAATTTAATCAAATATATATAATTTAATTAAACATTTTTAATAAGGTGACCCATTTTATTAACCTTAGGTTTATTTGGTATATTTAAATATTCCCTTTTTTAATTAATTAGGTTTTAAGTTAGTAACTTTTAAGTCTTCATTTAGTGTGATTATTTAATATTTCTTTAAAAATAATGCCTTATATAAAACTCTAAAAAATATATAAAAATAGAAACTAAAAAACTTAAAAAATATTTTTGTTTTCCTTAATTAATTCTCATTACTTTTATCCATATAAAAAATGCGTAAAAAATGAAAACTATTAAAACATTTTCTTTTCATTAATATTAACAAAAATCCAAAAATGCATATTTACACCATTTAGTCATTTATTTAACTGTTGCTACTTAATCATTATCCGCATAATTTTTCTGTTTAATTATTTCATATTTACTTGTTTATTCTGTTTACGTTTAAATCCAAGGGAAAAACGATTAAATTTGTCGACTTCATGTCCTCAAGTCTAATCACGGGAACATTCGCATTTCATTAAAACTTAGGATAATTTTCCCTCAAATATTCAATCTTTTCAAAACTTATACCTTTTAAGCAAAAACTTCGACATTAGGTCGTCGTATCTTCAAAACCCGCCCGTACCCCTTTTTCGGCCAAAACAATTTATTTTCTTTAATCAAACGAACAATTTTAATAAACAGATATTTCAAAAGGTTCCTATAGAGTACTATAGATACATTGGGTGCTAATACCTTCCCACTGTATAACTAACCCCCGAACCATAGATCTCTTTTCAAAAACGCCTTGTATTTCTATTACTTTTAAAAAAGTATTATTTACATTGCATATTTAGGGTTTTATTTCGCTCTTTCCCCTTTTCCCTTGGAAACAATAAAGCGCGGTGGCGACTCTTGCTTTTGGTGAGACGAATTAATCAATAATTCGATCTCCGATTTACCCCGCTACATTTTTTATCGCTACAATGTCAAGTAAGGTCTTCAAATTGCTCAAGGAAGTCCAAGAGTTTACCAGACAAACTCTCTCCTGAGGCAGTTTTCCCCAATTTAGGGTTTCATTTTGCACCAATATGTTTGAGTCCAAATGATCCCAAATGCTCACCATTGTCCTAATATGTTCTCAAGATCATCCATGTCAAGTTTCAAGCCTTGCGGAGGAAGTTTGCTCAGTCAATTGCTCAAAGGCCTGAAAATCGACTATGCTAGGGCAAAAGTCAATTGTGGCCCACATACAGTCAAACTTCAAGATTTTTCGTTAACATCCTCATTTTTAAGTATTATGCATCATTTGATCAAGGGTTGGTCATGATTCCTCAAGTATTGCTCATAATTCATCAAAACCCAAAAGTTGCTAAATTAGGGTTTTGCAGGAAAAGTCAACTCAACTTTGACCCAGCATAACTTTCTCATACTTTATCAGAAATGACCCATTCAAATCTCATTTTGAAGAGAATGCAATTCCATACAATTAATATTCATCTCCAAATCTCAAAAAATGTACTCACAAAAAGATATAAATTTTGACATTATAGGTCATTTTGAAAAGTCAACAAAAACACCTTTTGCGTCAAAGCTTCATACATGAACATAGAAGACTCAATTGAGATGAGACCAAAAGGTTTGCTTAGAGGACATCTTAAGATTTCTAAAAAGTCCAAGAACACCTCTCTAGGGTCAAAATTGAGGGAGTTATACATTGTCCAAGTTGACCCTTTTTGCAAAATTGCCAAAAGTCAAATGTGTCCAAAATTGCATTTTTTGCTAAATGGACCCAACTTTTTATGCTTGGAATGAGTTTGTAATGTGACCCACGATCCATGAGCCTTTCAACTTGTCATTATTTAATTTTTGTTATTTATTTTGATTTTATTTCATTTAAATCAAATAAAATCAATATAAAATAATGAAAATATCAAAAACTAATTAAATATTGAGATTTTGTGCATGATTAGGTCCATTACACAGCTGGAGGCAATATCAAATCATGCAAGGCCTGATTTGGACACAAAAAGATTGGATTTGCTTGTTTTGGAAAGATTTGGTGGAAGGATTGAATCATGAATCAATTTTCATAATTGGAAAAGATTTGATACAAAGTTGCAACCCTAATACACTCTAGTATACATAAGGAACAAGTGCAGATCAAGAAGAAGAGGATGGAGGCGTGCAAAGGCAGAAAACAAATTGAAAAAATTCAAGAAAAAGTTGCAAACTGATTTCCCAGTTTCAGGCCATCTCAAGCCATTCTAATCATACTAATGAATTGTTGGACTCCCCAAGATCGTGTTTCAATTGCTAGCAAGTTTCCCCACGCCTTGAATCACTCTGTAAGAGTCACACAGTTTGGCTCTTTTCTTGAATTCGATTACATTGATTCTGGAATTTTTAGCATGATTAATTGATATATTCATAATCCTTGAGTTATTTGCAAGCTAATGGTTATGATTAATTACATTTTTATTGGCTGTACATCAAGTTGCCATGGCTAGGGTTCGTGCTTCGTTTTTAGGGGTTTTGTGTACAGGAAAAATTGGGCATTAATAATGGTACCATGATGCTCGTGAGGTTGCAACGAGTGGATTGGTACCATTGGTTTTCATTTATCATGCTTGTATGAGATTTTGGAAATACGCAGGGTTATACCTACGATGAACGTCTGTAGGTAAAAGCTTTGATCTCTAAAACGATAGACCAGTGAAGGAGACGATGGTGTGGCAGCATGTGACTCGTCCATTTGAATTTCGCACGTTTTGAAACATGTTCTTTTACTTTTCCCATATTATATTATATTATTGTTATAACTACAACTAATCATCCCGGCTCAGCTGGCAGCATGGCAAGAGGAGAATGCTCAAGGACCTGGGTTCGATCCCCAGGTCCCAATATTTTCTTCACATTATTTTAACTTACATGATCAGGTGCGCTGGTCCCCCATGTGCCCACCATGCATCATCAGCATCCAACCATCAGAACACCAACAAGCCAGATCTAAGGCCTTCCCCTTTGAGGTCCACCATATGCCTGAGTCAAGCACGCCCACAAGATCTAGCAAAGTCAATGGGGCCAGGAGCTTGTTGGGCCCAGAACTGCAAATAGCACCCCCCTTGCTAAAACAACATCAGGCCCATTTTTCTTTCTTTTCTATTTTCTTTTATTTAATTTAATTTGCTTAATTGTTTTTTTAACAAAATTAATTTCTTTTGTCACAAAATCATAAAATCAAGAATTTCACAAAAATTAGAATTAGGTTTTATTTTATCAAATTTAATATACTTTAGTCTAATTGAATTTAGGGTAATTCTAACTTTTTTTATATAATTAAAATCAATTAGAAAAATTAGGGTTAGATTCTTGATTTAATTTTTATTTCTTTTCTCAAAATAAAAATACAAAAATAGGTTAATTTAATCATTTTTCTTAGTTAAAATTAAAATTAGTAATTAGGTTTTTGTTATTATTCAATTAAGTTTATTTTCTTAAATAACTAAAAAACGACAAAAAAATGATTTTTCTTTTAAATTGCAATTAGGTATAGTGGGGTCAAAACCCTAATTATTTTTGCATTCGATTCATCGCGCGCGTTTATTTATTTTTTTTGCAATATTAATGTAACTGTCCACGGTATGTAATAGTTAATTTAGGACTTTCTTTATTTATCGTTTTAAGGTTTTTTTTTGGCTATGTAATTAATCCCTACCCCGAAGTCTTGTAATAGCATAGTTTTATTTTCTCGCATTTCAATTTTCGCAAATATTAATTGTTTAGATGTATGTTAATAGGATTGTATGACAAGATTGCATGATAGTTTAAAACGGCTAGAAAACCCTAATGTGCAAAGATAATAACTGAAATCAAATCACTCGCACATGCGCACTCCTAGGGTATACTCTCACTTCGGTTGCCTTCGGTAAACGATCATTAAGTATAGGGTGTCTTAGTGGTTTCCCTCCTGTCTAACAAAGATCAAAAGTCCCGTTTGAAAATGTTTCCTCGGAAATGTTGCCCCGAATATGATCTTAATACTCCAGGGTTATTACTAAGACATTCTAATATTGCTTTGGTGATCGTACATCCCTTACAAATTGACCCTTACAATTACAACGACGGTGCTACCTATTTCTCAATAGTAGGATAACGTTGTCTAAAGGAAACAAGAACAGAAATAATCTTTTTTCGAGTAGGTAGATAATAATAGGTACTTGCTCAAAATCAAACTTTTCACACTTATACTTTTTTCAAACAAAGTTTTCAAAAACACTTCGTAACACTCTTGAGGACAGAAACAAGGGTTAAAACGAAGTAAAACAAAATTTTTCAAAACAAACACACACAAGCAATTTTAAAAGATGAGCATGTAACTAAGAGCCCATGGAAAACCATGGATAGAAAGGGTGCTAATACCTTCCCTTTCTATAATCTACCCCCCGTACTCAGAATATCTTAAAAAAGGATTTTTTCTATGCTTTTTTCCTTTCCGGTTGGATGAAATAAAAGTCGGTGGCGACTCTTGCTTACCGCGACATTTTGCAAACACAAAACACAAAACGCAAACCAGCATTTTCAAAACAGTCGGTTCTGCCACCGTATCACAGAACTGGCGACTCTGCTGGATAAAAATTAGTGGGGTATACCTTAGGATTTAGTTTATCATAATTGCTTCTCTTGTTTGTTTTGGTTGCTTTACTTTTAAGGGTTTTGTTTTGGAGTTACTATAGATCCTAACCCGGATTTGGGGACACCTTTTAGGTAAGTAGCAATAAACTGTGAGGGAACTGTACGCTGTAGACCGATACGGTTGAAGCAGTAGCTACGTTGATGTGGAACATTGGTTGGTACCGGTATCCCTTGTGGAGAAACGAGGAGAATACAGGGTTGCTGCGTGTGTCGTTAAGCATCAACTGACCTTAGAACCTTTAATCGACCAAATTGGCCATTAGAAAGTAGTGAGATAGCCGACCTCGGTGTAAAGCTGAGAACTGGTTGATACTCGATGCTACACTCATTGAGACCATACTCTCGAGATAGTTCCGGCCGCAAGAAAAGATTGCGTGAGCTGAAACCATGACCGATGGAGGATGGTCAGTGATATTGAGAACCTCTAGAACCCGGTTACTTTTGCTAGGACAGGTTGAAACCAACTGAACTTCAAGAGGGTAATACCTTTGACCCCATGCAAGCCTTAAACTTAAGGGATTTTGTGTGACTTGTTTTCCTTTGCCATGCCTGATATCTGCTATACCTGTTTTTATTTTATCATGACATCATGCATCATAACATGGCATTCATACTTCATTATACTAACCATTTCAAATACCGAGGGAATTTATCTTTGTTCTGTTTTGCAGATTATGGCTTCCGTACGCATAAATACCATCCCAGTTAACTTTGTGCAAATACCTGCTCAACTTAAAGAGTTAGCCTCGAGAGTTTCTAAGACTTATATGTTCATTAAGAGACATGGTCAGCTTCTTAGCTTGGTCACCTCAAAGCTTGATGAGCAGATGATGAGTGTACTTTTCCAGTTCTTCGATCCTGTGCATCATTGCTTCACCTTTCCAAATTACCAGCGGGTTCCCACTTTGGAAGAGTTCTCTCACTTATTGGGCATATCCATCCTTGAGCAGGTGCCCTTCACAGGTATGGAAGAGGTCCCTAGAAAAGAAGACATTACTTCAGCTCTGCATCTGAAACGGGTTGATGTAGTATCCATTTGGGAAACACGAAGCAGGGTCGAAGGTTTTCTCGCCAAATTTCTGATAGATCAGGCTCAGGTATTCTGGGATAATTTGGACTTTCAGGCTTTCGAAGATATCTTGGCTCTCCTTATCTATGGTTTGGTTCTCTTCCCGAATCCGGATTCCTTTGTGGATATGAATGCTGTCAAGATTTTCCTTTCTCGCAATCTTGTGCCTACTCTACTGGGTGATATCTTGCATGCCCTCTACACTCGTACCGTGCGAAGAAGAGGGACTCTTATGTGTTGCATGCCGTTGCTGTCGAGGTGGTTTATTTTGCACCTCCCTAAGTCTGTGCTGAAGAACGAAGAAGTTTTGGGATGGTCCTACAGAATAATGTCACTTGCCCATACAGATATTCTTTGGTGTTCCCGGGCTATGGAAGACACCACTGTCATTGATCATTGTGGGGGGATACCCTAATGTAACTTTGCTTGGAATCAAAGGGGGTATAACCTACAATCCTTGTTTAGCTTTGCGACAATTTGGTCGTGCTCGGAGAGATGGTCCCCATGAGCTACTTCTTGAGGATATTGCCTTTGACTACAAGGAAGACGTTGAGGAGCACCGCCAGAGGTTTATACGATCTTGGGGCATGGTGAACAGATCTGACCCCCAAGAGCTGGGACCAAGGACTTCCCTTCCTATGCAGCCTTACCTCCAATGGGTTCGAGCTCGTGCCCAGAAGCTTGGGATGCTTTATGAAGCCGTATTTCCAGTGATTGTGGAGCCCACTAATGAAGAAGGCGTTCCTTACATGGTTTTTTATCCTTACATGCCCACTGATCCTGGGGCATTGCAGAGTTCTTGGATTCAGCTGAAAGAGGAAAGGGATACTTATCGGGAAACGTACCTTGAGCAAGAAAGGAAGATTTTGAAGCTCACCAGGAAGCTCGAGGAAGAAAGAGTGATCAATGACTATGTCATCACCAAGAGAAAGCGTCCATGGGACTTTTGATTTTTCTTTTCTAGTTTTAGATTTGTTTTCCATTTATTTCTTTGTAACGCCTAAAATGCATTGTTGAACCTTTTACCAGTTAATATAATAAAGTTTGTTTATTTTTGGCTTACAAATTTAAATCTCCCAAAGTCTTTGAAATCATTACATGTGCATCCCATTATCATGCACACTATTACAGGTACCACTACAGGTAACACTACAGGTTTCTCACCTTCTTCGCTGTTTATTTCAGAAGAAATGTCTTCCGATCAAGCCATCAAAGAGCTTCAGGCACAGAACGCCCATTTCCAACAAACGTTCGTAAGCCTGGTTAAGGGGCAAGAGGATCTAAAAACTCTCATTCTGAAAGAGAAGAAGAAGAAGAAGAAGAATGGCATTCTTCTGAATATGGGCAGAAGGTATGGGGAAAGGTTGAAACAACAAGCTGATCTGACCTCTTCATCCAAGGAAGGGGAGAACCAAGAAGAAGAAAAGGGCCCCAGTCCTGCAATCTCTGATAATGATACTGATTTTGATGATGAGCAATATCCTCCTGCCGAGGATAGGTACAAGAAGCTAGAAGACCGTCTGAGTGCTATGGAAATCCAGAAGATACCTGGTTTGGATTTCAGAGAACTAGGACTGGCATCTGGAGTAGTCATCCCTCAGAAGTTCAAGGCTCCAGTTTTTACTAAGTATGATGGAGTGTCTTGCCCAAAACTCCATCTCCGCTCTTATGTTAGAAAAATTCAACCCCACACAGCTGATAGAAATTTGTGGGTGCACTTCTTTCAAGATAGTCTGTCAAGGCCTCAGCTTGAATGGTTCTACCAGTTGGAAGGGGCTAATTTTCGAAACTGGGAGGATCTTGCTGCCGCATTCTACAAGCAGTACCAGTATAATGCCGACCTTGCTCCCACTCGTACTCAACTTTAAAGTATGTCCATGGGTGCAGGTGAAGGTTTCAAAGATTACGCTCAGAAATGGAGAGATTTAGCTGACAGGGTTCAACCCCCTTTATCTGATCGAGAGTTAGTTGATATGTTCTTAGGGACGCTGTCTGGTCCATTTTTCAATCACTTGATTGGAAGTTCATCGTCTGGTTTCACCAAGTTGATTTTAACTGGAGAAAGAGTGGAGGCTGGAATTCGAAGTGGCAAAATACAGAAGGATACCTCTTCGAGTTTGATAAAGAAACCTTTTACTAGTAAGAAGGAAGCCAGTGCAGTTTATAGCCCGAGGGGCCAAAACAGATCTGAATACCGTCCAACGGTAAGTGCTGTAATGATACCCAGACCCGCAGTTTCTCCACAAAGCAACAATCAACAGAGGGCGGAAAGACCACATCGACAGTTTACCCGCATTAGTATGACATTGGCTGAAGTGTTACCTCACCTGCTGAAATCTAATTTGACCACATTGAGGGAGGCTCCCAAAAATCCTAACACTACCTCTCCCAGATACAATCCCAACGCGCGGTGCGCCTTCCATTCTGAAAGCCCTGGCCATGATACCAATGACTGCTGGGCTTTGAGAAACAAAGTACAAGATTTGCTGGAAGCTAAGGAGATAGAGTTTGATGCCCCAAAAAAACCGAATGTAATAACTACCCCTATGCCGAAACATGGTCGTGGGGTTAATGTTGTTGACAATGATTTGTTTGTGACCTTTGTTGAAGAAATTTCTACTCCTCTTATGACTGTTAAGAGAAATATGTTGTTGGCCGGTGTATTCCCGGGTTGTGGTGAAGGTTGCCACATGTTCTCTATTCTACCCACTGGTTGCCATTTGTTGAAGTCAGGTGTTCAGCGCTTGATGGATAATAAAGAGATTCTATTCGAGAAGACTATGACGCATGTTGTTCCCATGAAGATGTTGCCATCATAACCATTTCCTCCAGGCCTTCCAAGGTTTCCTCGAGAAAACCTGTTAGGATTACATCTGTCCCAAGAATTGCTCCGCTAATAATCACCATTCCCGGTCCTATCCCATACACTTCAGACAAGGCTGTCCCATGGCACTATGGTGCTGATGTGTATTACCATGGTATTAAGAAAGAGTTGAAGAATGAAAGTGTTGATACTGATGTCAGTAATATTATCGGGGCTAGTAATGTCACTAGAAGTGGAAGACTCTTCTCTCCCGAGATTTTCCCTCCGACTATCCAACAACCTGTTGTTATTCCATCTGCTAGTACACCAACCACTGTTCCAGTTCCTATTCCAGTTATCACATTTGTCGCCGAACCATCTGAAACTCGGGGCAAAGAAGTCACAGGTGAGCCTTCCCGGACGGAGGCGCCTAGAAAAATTGTGTTGGAAGCCTCTAAACAAGAAATGGAGGAAATGCTGAAAATTATCAAGAAAAGCGACTACAATGTGGTCGAACAGCTGGGGTAGACCCCGTCAAAGATTTCCATGTTGTCTCTGCTGTTGTGTTCTGAAGCCCATGAAAAGGCTTTGATTGCCTTTCTCAAGACTGTGCATGTGCCACAGGAAACTTCTGCAGATCAGTTCAAAGACTGTATGGCTAGCCTGACTGCTGACAATGGGCTAGGATTTTCAGATGTGGATCTGACCTCTAAGGGGAGGAATCATAATTATGCTTGCACGTCTCGATTGAGTGCAGGGGCACCACTATGGCTCATGTGCTGGTTGACACCGGGTCTTTGCTGAATGTTTTGACAAAGAAAGTGTTGGACCGTTTGGACTGTGAGGGTTTGACTTTGAAACTGAGTAACAATGTGGTCAGGGCTTTCGATGGATAAAAAAGGATGGTGCACGGGGAGGTGGACATCCCTGTTAAAGTGGTTTCTCAGACCTTTGGATCCACCTTCTATGTAATGGACGTCATACCATCGTATTCCTGCTTGCTGGATCGTCCCTAGATTCATAGGGCTGAGGCAGTCACTTCCACACTTTATCAGATGCTGAAGTACCCGGTACAAGGGAAAATTGTCACTGTACAAGATGAAGAGGAGTATATGGTGAGTCATCTCAATTCCTTTCGCTACGTGGAGATGGATGGGGAGTTCATTGAAACCCCTTGTCAGAACTTTGAAGAGGCCCCCCAGACTTTGGCGTCAGCTGAAGTTGCTACCGACAAACCTCCGATAAAGATGGCTTCTCTCAAGGATGCCAGGGCTGTAATCGAAGAAGGGGATCAAAGGGCTGTTAGGCGCGCACGGATTGGAAGACCTCCTCTACACATCAGCAATGAGGGAGTTAATGCCGTTGAAGATAGTGAAGAAGATTCAGATATCGACAACTAGATCTACCCTACAACCAATGGTGGATTGAACAACTGGACGACGAAGGACTTCATACCTGTTTCTTTTATTTCACAATAATTGACTTTTGTTTTAAGAGTTATAATAGACAGTTTGAAACTTTACGACCCGATGCCTTGCCTGAGGCACCTTGGCTTTGCTTGTGAGGGTTTATTGTTTGTCATTTCATATATCATTAATAAAACATTGGACGTTTCTTGCATTAAAAATTTTGCACTCCTTGTTTTTTTTTCTTGTCTCCCATTTTATCAAAAACAGTTATTCTCTTACACAAACTCACGTATCATACTGCAGATCCATATCCACTCTGGATCCCATTGATAACAGTTCTGCTATTGCCGGTTATGACTTTGAAAATCCGATCAACCAAGCCAAGGACGAAGGTGAGGATGATTGTGAGGTACCAGGAGAGCTTGCTAGACTATTACAACAGGAAGAAAGGGTCATACAGCCTCATGAAGAGCCAGTTGAGTCAGTGAATTTGGGTACAGAGAGAGACAGGAAGGAAGTCAAAATAGGTGCTAATATAGAGCCTAGTGTCAAACAACGGCTAATACAGATGATGCATGATTATGTGGAGATCTTCGTCTGGTCTTATGAAGATATGCCTGGGTTGGACACTGATATTGTGGTACATCGCCTGCCAACCAAAGAAGACTGCCCTCCGGTAAAGCAGAATTTTCGCGGTATGCACCCTGAAATGTCAGAGAAAATTAAGGCGGAGGTCATGAAGCAGTTCGATGTAGGGTTCTTAGCTGTCACTTCTTATCCGCAGCGGGTTACCAACATCGTTCCGGTACCTAAGAAGGATGGTAAGGTACGGATGTGTGTGGAAGATAGAGATCTGAACAGGGCGAGCCCTAAAGATGACTTCCCACTTCCTCACATCGATGTTCTGGTCGACAACACCGCGCAACATAAGATCTTCTCCTTCAAGGATGGTTTTTCTGGTTACAATCAGATCAAGATAGCTCCCAAGGACATGGAGAAGACAACCTTCGTTACACAGTGGGGCACCTTCTGTTACAAGGTAATGCCATTTGGGTTGAAGAATGCTGGGGCAACTTATTAGCCAGCCATGGTCGCTTTGTTCCACGATATAATTCACCACGAGATCGAGGTTTATGTTGATGACATGATAGCCAGATCTCAGACCGAGGAATAGCATCTTGACCATCTCCAGAAACTATTCGACAGGTTGAAGACGTTCAAGATGAGGTTGAACCCGAACAAGTGCATCTTCAGGGTAAGGTCTGGTAAGGTGCTGGGTTTCGTCGTCAGTGATAAAGGTATTCAGGTGGACCCTGCCAAGGTAAAAGCCATACAGGAGATGCCGGCTTCCCGCACAGAAAAGGAAGTTAGAGGCTTTTTGGGACGTATGAATTACATTTCCAGATTCATTTCACATCTGACCGCTACTTGTGAGCCAATCTTCAAGCTGCTGAAGAAAGATCAAGTGGTAAAGTGGAACAATGAATGCCATATCGCTTTCGAAAGAATCAAGGAATACCTCCAAGAGCCACCTATTCTGATGCCTCCAGTTGAAGGAAGACCTTTGATTTTATACTTGACAGTACTGGATGATTCAATGGGGTGCGTGCTGGGGCAGCATGACGAGTCTGGCCGAAAAGAGCACGCTATTTACTACCTTAGCAAAGAGTTTACCGACTGTGAGACCCGATACTCATTGTTCGAGAAAACTTGCTGCGCTTGGGCATGGGCTGCTCGCCGGCTGAGATAGTATATGTTGACTCACAACACCTTATTGATATCAAATATGGACCCAATCAAGTATATTTTCGAGAAGCCCGCTCTCTCCGGAAGGATAACAAGATGGAAGATGATCTTAATTGAGTATGACATCCAATACACAACCCAAAAAGCAATCAAGGGGAGTGTATTGGCGGATCATCTGGCGCATCAGGCCGTGGATGACTACCGATCCATGAATTTCGAGTTCCTGGATGAGAATATCATGTTGGTGACCGACTGTGAAGAACCTGGACCAGATGAAGGACCTGAGGAAGGATCCTGATGGTCTATGTATTTTGATGGAGCATCAAACGTGTTGGGTAATGGCATTGGCGCTGTGATCATATCTCCTGAGGGCTACCATACTCCATTCACCGCCCGATTATGTTTTAACTGCACCAATAATATGGCGGAGTATGAAGCATGCATCATGGGGCTCCGAGCTGCTATTGACCTAAGGATTAAGCTCTTGAGTGTATTCGGAGATTCCGCTCTGGTGATAAGTCAGATCAAACGCGAGTGGGATACAAAGTACCCAAATCTTATTCCTTTCAAAGAGTATGTACTGACATTACTCCCGCGCTTTGAGGATTTAACCTTTGAACACTTCCTGAGAGAAGAGAACCAGTTAGCGGACACGCTAGCTACCATGTATTCTATGTTCAAAGTCAGGTGGGACAATGAAGCTCCCCAGATTACCATTGAGAGGATGGACGAACCCGCACATTACTGTGACATTGAGACTGAAGAGGTAGCAGATAAACCCTGGTTTATAGAAGTAAATAGGTATCTTGAGGCTCAAGAATACCCCGAGGGGGCATCTGTTAATGATTAGAAGTTTCTGAGAAGGTTCGCTGCAAAGTTCTTCATCAGTAATGGGATCCTCTATAAGCGTAACCATGATTCAACCTTATTTTGATGTGTGGACAAGGGCGAGGCAGAAAGGATCATGGCAGAGTTACATGAAGGTACTTTCGGAACTCATTCCAGTGGACATACCATGGCAAAGAAAATCCTACGGGCAGGATATTACTGGTCTACTATGGAAGCTGATTGTTATCAGCACTCTCGGACCTGTCATAAGTGTCAAGTCTATGCTGATAAAGTGCATGTACCTCCAGTTCTTCTGAATGTTTTGACAGCTCCTTGGCCTTTTGGAATGTGGGGCATCGACATGATTTGCGAGATCATACCCACTGCGTCTAACGGGCATCGTTTCATTCTGGTAGCTATTGATTATTTCACGAAGTGGGTTAAGGAAGCTTCCTTTGCTACAGTAACCAAGAACGTTGTGGCGCGGTTTATCCGACACAATCTGATCTGTCGATACGGTGTACTAGAGAGGGTCATTACAGACAATGGTACAAATCTCAACAATACAATGATCACCGAGCTCTGCAAACAGTTTAAGATACAACAACATAATTCTTCTCCCTACCGGCCGAAGATGAATGGGGCTGTTGAAGCAGCTAACAAGAACATCAAGAAGATTGTGCAGAAGATGACGGTGACCTACAAAGACTGGCATGAGATGTTACCATTTGCTCTTCATAGGTACCGTACCTCGGAAAGGACATCGACAGGGGAAACACCTTACTCCTTGGTGTATGGCATGGAGGAAGTCCTACCCATCGAAGTCCAGATACCCTCTCTCCGGATTATGAAGGATGCTGGTTTGAACAAAGACGACTGGATCCAAACCCGGCTTTATCAACTGAATTTAATTGATGAAAAGAGACTTACTGTTATTTTTCATGGTCAGACGTACCAAAAGAGAATGATCAAGGCTTTTAACAATAAAGTAAGGCTTCAAGAATATCAAGTTGGTGATCTGGTGATCAAGCGAATCATACTGCCACAAGGTGATCCCAGGGGCAAATGGACCCCCACATACGAAGGGCCATTTGTGGTTAAGAACATTTTCTCGGGAGGAGCTATGATTCTAACCACCGTGGATGGCGACGACCTTCCTCACCCTGTCAATGCAGACATAGTGAAAAGATACTACGCATAATCAAAGACCCGCTAGGTTGACCGACCTAGGAAAAAAATAAGGGCTTCCCGGTGAACCAAAAGGGTTCGGGCAAAAGTAAGGGATGAAAATGAAAAAATAAACTGTACACCCGGCAAGTCGAAAACCGGAAAAGGCGGCTTGGGCAAAAAAAGGGTATCCCGGTGGACTGAAAACCCGAAAGGGCGGTCCAGGAAAAAATTAGGGATCAAAGCGTAACACTATGTCTCATTGGATCATCTTGCAACCAGACTTCGGTATCGACTATCAAGCTCGGACGATGCCAATCAATCTGATCTACCTTCGACCAAGTAGAAAAGTGATGAGACGCTCAAAGATCTAAAGGCAATAGCAGAGTTGGAACCCGATGGGATTGTTTCACATAAATGTTTTTCTTTCTTTTTACACAAATTGTACAATTTCTGTCCTTCGTCGGCGTTCGCTTACTAGGACGTCAGCCTCTTGTACAAAACGCCTATTACAGGCCAACTTCAAAATCAATATAATTCAGTTTCACAAATTTCAACTTGTTTTTTCTTTTTCTTTTTTGTTTTCAAGAACGTCCAATGATTCATTTTTTGATATATGCATTTGAACATAATTGATGCTCATAAATATTTACAGACGAAACAAAAGACAATTACTCGTAATTCCAGGAACAGGGGCAAACAAGAAGTGTCCAAACCTTACGGTCGCTCTATCCACCAGGTACAGGGATAGAGCCAGCTTGAGAATATGACTAAAGGTATATACACTCCCCGAAGAGTAGGAAGTATTCAAAGACAGTGGTGTTAAATCCCCCCAGCCGAGGTTCATAATCGCGAATGAGTCGGCAAATTTCTCCCCGAATAGAGTTTATCTATCACCAGCAATAGAAGTTCACCACCAGTGGAGTTTATTTCTCCAAATCAATTGATTGTCCAATAGAGTATCTCTCTTCTCAACAAAGTCATTCTCCTACAGGATTATTCTCAAACAGAGTCTCTCCCGGCAGAATATTCTCAAGCAGAATAGACACAAGTCTCCAGCTAATCATCTTCGGTCACTATCCCCAGCGAGAACGAAGAACTCACCTCCTTATATTCTCCAACAGCAGTCCAGGATTTATTCTCACCTGCCGAAGAATATCACAACAACATTGCATATCCATACATCGTGGCATGCGCATATGCATCATACGGAACAATCTCATTTATTTTGAGAACATCATTACCCAATACATTTCATACATCATGACATTACATACGACTAACTCTTTACCTTTTAGGGAAAGATGCAATCAAGTTCTTACTAGTTTCCCTTGGTTTAGTCAAATTAATACTAAGATTTCTATTCCAGTTCAAGCTTTGAAGCCCGGAAATTAAACGGAAAACAGCTTAATCCTCGGCAAGTTATTATGAAGCCTGGAAATCGACCAGATAGCAATACAAGATACCATGAAGCCTGGAATCGACCAGATAATAAGTATAAGACACCGTGAAGCCTGGCACACGAACATATAATGGTATAAGACACTGTGAAGACTGGAGCATGACCAGATAGCAACAAAGGGCACTGAAACCTGGGACACAACCAGATAACAATATAAGGTACTTCGAAGCTTGGAATTCGACCAAATAACAGTTTACTCGGCCAATTACTATGAAGCTCGGAAATCGACCGGATATTAGTATGCCTTAAATTCAAGTTGAAACCCGGATGCAACCGGATAACTACTTAATTCCTTCTGAAGCCTGGAGCACGACCAGATAAGAATTGAGAAATTGCGAAGCCTGGAGCACGACCAGATAGCAGTTCATTTTCACCTCCTCGAATAAGAGATGATTCCCCAGTAGAATAATGGACAACTGAAGCTCCTAAAATTCTATTTCTCCCAAGACAGAGACCAACATTCCCCAGCGAAATCCTCCTCAACAACAGGTATACGGGTTCTCGCAAAGGAATCTCTTATGTGATCAACACTTCTTCGGATGGCATCTTTAAGCCCATCTTCCGTCATTGACTTCCAAATGGAATTTATAAGCCCATTCCCGATATCGCAAGACAAGTACCACTCCATGCGAGTGCAAATTTCTGGGCACTCTAGTGTTCAATAATCTTCAACCTTCGGATCACGAAAGGCAGACAAGCCAATCTACATCCTCAGGTTTAAGAAGATTGAATAGGGGAAGCTGTTGTACCCCAAAATTTTCTCTCCCATATTTCTCAATACATGTCAAGTAAGGTCTTCAAATTGCTTAAGGAAGTCCAAGAGTTTACCAGACAAAACTCTCTCCTAAGGCAGTTTTCCCCAAATTAAGGTTTCATTTTGCATCAAGATGTTTGAGTCCAAAGGAGCCCAAATTCTCACAATTGTCCTAATATGTTCTCAATATCATCCATGTCAAGTTTCAAGCCTTGCAGAGGAAGTTTGCTCAATCAATTGCTCAAAGGCCTGAAAATCTACTGTGCTAGGGCAAAAGTCAACTGTGGCCCACATATAGTCAAACTTCAAGATTTTTGGTCAACATCCTTATTTTGAAGTATTATGCATCATTTGATCAATGGTTGGTCATGATTCCTCAAGGATTGCTCACAATTCATCAAAACCCAAAAGTTGCTAAATTAGGATTTTGTAGGAAAAGTCAACTCAACTTTGACCAAGCATAACTTTCACATACTTTATCATAAATCACCCATTCAAAGCTCATTTTGAAGAGAATTCAATTCCTTACAATTCATCTTCAACACCTAGTCTCAAAAAATGTACTCACAAAAAGATATAAATTTTGACATTATAGGTCATTTTGAAAAGTCAACAAAAACACCTTTTGGGTCAAAGCATCATACATGAACATGGAAGACTCAATTTAGATGAGACAAAATGGGTTGCCTAGAGGACATCTTAAGATTTCTAAAAAGTCCAAGAACACCTCTCTAGGGTCAAAATTGAGGGAGTTATGCATTGGCCAAGTTAACCCTTTTTGCAAAATTGCCAAAAGTCAAATGTGTCCAAAATTGCATTTGTTTGCTAAATGGACCCAACTTTTTATGCTTGCGCTGAGTTTGTAATGTGACCCACGACCCATGAGCCTTTCCACTTGTCATTCTTCTATTTTTTTATTTATTTTGATTTTATTTCATTTAAATCAAATAAAATCAATATAAAATAATGAAAATATCAAAAACTAATTAAATCTTGAGATTTTGTGCATGATTAGGTCCATTACATAGCTAGAGACAAGATCAAATCGTGCAAGCCCTGATTTGGACACAAAAAGATTGGATTTTCTTGTTTTGGAAAGATTTGGTGCAAGGATTGAATCATGAATCAATTTTTATAATTGGAAAAGATTTGATACAAAGTTGCAACCCTAATACACTCTAGTATACATAAGGAACAAGTGAAGATCAAGAAGAAGAGGCTGGAGGCGTGCAAAGGCAGAAAACAAATTGCAAAAATTCAAGAAAAAGTTGCAAACTAATTTCCCAGTTTCAGGCCCTCTCAAGCCATTCTAATCATACCAATCAATTGCTGGACTCCCCAGGATCGTGTTTCAATTGCTAGGAAGCTTCCCCACGCCTTGAATCACTCTGTAAGAGTCAATCGGTTTGGCTCTTTTCTTGAATTCGATTACATTGATTCTGGCATTTTTAGCATGATTAATTGATATATTCATAATCCTTGAGTTGTTTGCAAGCTAATGGTTATGATTAATTGCATTTTTATTGACTGTACATCAAGTTTCCATGGCTAGGATTCGTGCTTCATTTTTAGGGGTTTTGTGTACAGGAAAAATTGGCCATTAATAATGGTACCATGATGCTCGTGAGGTTGCAACGAGTGGATTGGTACCATTGGTTTTAATTTATCATGCTTGTATGAGATTTTAGAAATACGCAGGGTTATACCTACGATGAACGTCCGTAGGTAAAATCTTTGATCTCTAAAACGACAGGCCAGTGAAGGAGACGATGGCGTGGCAGCATGTGACTCGTCCGTTTGAATTTCGCGCGTTTTGAAATCTGTTCTTTTACTTTTCCCATATTATATTATATTATTGTTATAACTACAACTAATCATCCTGGCTCAACTGGAAGCATGTCAAGAGGAGAATGCTCAAGGACCTGGGTTCGATCCCCAGGTCCCAATATTTTCTTCACATTATTTTTCCTTACATGATCAGGTGCGCTGGTCCCCCATGTTCCCACCACACATCATCAGCATCCAACCATTAGAACACCAACAAGCCAGATCTAAGACCTTCCCCTTTGAGGTCCACCATATGCCTGAGTCAAGCACGCCCATAGGATCTAGCAAAGTCAATTGGGCCAGGAGCTTGTTGGGCCCAGAACTGCAAATAGCACCCCCCTTGCTAAAACAACATCAGGCCCATTTTTCTTTCTTTTCTATTTTCTTTTATTTAATTTAATTTGCTTAATTGTTTTTTTAACAAAATTAATTTCTTTTGTCACAAAATCATAAAATCAAGAATTTCACAAAAATTAGAATTAGGTTTTATTTTATCAAATTTAATATACTTTAGTCTAATTTAATTTAGGGTAATTCTAACTTTTTTTTATATAATTAAAATCAATTAGAAAAATTAGGGTTAGATTCTTGATTTAATTTTTATTTCTTTTCTCAAAATAAAAATACAAAAATAGGTTAATTTAATCATTTTTCTTAGTTAAAATTAAAATTAGTAATTAGGTTTTTGTTATTATTCAATTAAGCTTTATTTTCTTAAATAACTCAAAAACGACAAAAAATGATTTTTATTTTAAATTGCAATTAGGTATAGTGGGGTCAAAACCCTAATTATTTTTGCATTCGATTCATCGCGCACGTTTATATTTTTTTTGCAATATTAATGTAACTGTCCACGGTATGTAATAGTTAATTTAAAACTTTCTTTATTTATCGTTTTACGGTTTTTTTGGCTATGTAATTAATCCCTACCCTGAAGCCTTGTAATATCGTAGTTTTATTTTCACAAATATTAACTATTTAGATGTATGTTAATAGGATTGTATGACAAGATTGCATGATAATTTAAAACGGCTAGAAAACCCTAATGTGCAAAGATAATAACTGAAATCAAATCACTCGCACATGCGCACTCCTAGGGTATACTCTCACTTCGGTTGCCTTTGGTAAATGATCATTAAGTATAGGGTGTCTTAGTGGTTGCCCTCCTGTCTAACAAAGATCAAAAGTCCCGTTTGAAAATGTTGCCTCGGAAATGTTGCCTCGAATATGATCTTAAGACTCTAGGGTTATTACTAAGACGTTCTAATATTGCTTTGGTGATCGTACGTCCCTTACGAATTGACCCTTACAATTCCAATGACGATGCTACCTATTTCTCAATAGTAGGATAGCGCTGTCTAAAGGAAACAAGAACATAAACGATCTTTTTTTGAGTAGGTAGATGCTAATAGGTACTTGCTCAAAAATCAAACTTTTCACACTTATACTTTTTTCAAACAAAGTTTTCAAAAACACTTCCTAACACTCTTGAGGACAGAAACAAGGGTTAAAACGAAGTAAAACAAAACTTTTCAAAACAAACACACACAAGCAATTTTAAAATATGATCAAGTACCTAAGAGCCCATGGAAAACCATGGATAGAAAGGGTGCTAATACCTTCCCTTTCTATAATCTACCCCCCGTACTCAAAATATCTCAAAAAAGGATTTTTTTTCTGTGCTTTTTTCCTTTCCGGTTGGATGAAATAAAAGTCGGTTGCGACTCTTGCTTACCGCGACATTTTGCGAACACAAAACGCAAAATGCAAACCAGCATTTTCAAAACATTCGGTTCTGCCACCGTATCACAGAGGCAAATGAGGCTGCTTCGACCCATTTGGTGAAATAGTCAATAGCGACCAGAATGAAGTGATGTCTATTGGAGGCGGTGGGGTTGATTTCTCCAATCATATCAATGCCCCACATTGCAAATGGCCACGGAGCAGTCATGACGTTCAGAGGGATAGGAGGCACATGGACCTTGTCAGCATAGATTTGGCATTTGTGACAAGTTCTTGAATGCTGATGGAAATCAGTCTCCATTGTTGACCAGTAGTAGCCAGCTCTTAGGATTTTCTTAGCCATCGTATTACCACTTGAGTGAGTACGAAAGAGACCATCGTGCATGTCTTCTATAATTTCTTATGCCTCCTTCTTGTCCATACATCGGAGACGAGTAAAGTCATGGTTGCGCTTGTATAATGTTCTGTTACTTAGGAAGAATTTGGCTCAGAATCTTCGTAAGAATTTTCTATCATTGATGGATGCTCCCTCGGGATACTCTTGTGCTTCAAGATATCTCATCACCTCATGGACCATGGATTTCTGCATCAGTGTCAAGCTCACAGTAGTGTGCAGGTTCACCAAATCTCTCAATTTTAATCATAGGGGCTTTGTTGTCCCATCTGACTTTGAACATTGAAGACATGGTTGCCAAGGCGTCAGCCAATTGATTTTCTTCCCTATGGAAGTGCTCAAAAGTGATCTCTTCGAAGTAGGGAATCAGGGATAGCACAAGTTCCTTATAAGGGAAGAGATTAGGGTGCTTAGTGTCCCGATATCCTTTTACTTGGCTAATCATTAGAGCGGAATCTCCAAACACATTCAAATGCTTGATCCTCAAGTCAATGGCAGCTTTTAGACCCAATATGCACATTTCATATTCAGCCATATTGTTCGTGCAATCGAAGCAAAGTCTGGCAGTGAAAGGAGTGTGGCAACCTTCAGGAGATATGATCATAGCACTAATTCCATTCCCCAAGGCGTTGGAAGCCCCATCGAAGACCATAGTCCATCGGGATCCTTGTTCAGGTCCGTCATACGGTCCAGGTTTCGCACAGTCGATCACCAGCATGATGTTCTCATCTGGGAAGTCAAAGTTCATGGACTGATTATCATCAACAGCTTGATGGGCCAAATGATCTGGTAGTACGCTTACTTTGATGGATTTTTGAGTCATGTATTGAATGTCGTACTCAGTCAAGATCATTTTCCATCTGGCTATCCGTCCAGAAAGAGCAGGTTTCTCGAAGATGTACTTGATTGGGTCCATCTTAGAAATCAATAGAGTGGTATGAGTCAACATATACTGTCTTAGCCAGTGAGCAGCCCATGCCAGAGCGCAACAAGTTTTCTCGAGCATTGAATATCTGGTTTCACAGTCGGTAAACTTTTTGCTCAGGTAATAAATAACACGCTCTTTCCGGCCAGACTCGTCATGTTGGCCCAAAACACACCCCATAGAGTTCTCTAGTACTGTCAAGTACATGATCAAGGGTCTTCCTTCAACTGGAGGCATAAGAATATGAGGTTCTTGTAGATATTATTTGATTTTGACGAAGGCAGCTTGGCACTCATCATTCCATCTGACTACTTGATCTTTCTTCAAGAGTTTGAAGATTGGCTCACAAGTAGCAGTCAAGTGTGATATGAAGCGGGCGATGTAATTGAGACGACCCAGGAATCCTCTAACCTCCTTTTCAGAATAAGGGATTGATATTTCTTGGATGGCCTTTACATTGGCAGGATCAACTTCAATGCCTTTATTGCTGACAACAAAACCTAGTAGCTTTCCAGATCACACTCCAAATGTGAACTTGTTAGGATTTAACCTCAACATGTACTTTTTCAGTCTTTCGAATAGCTTGTACAGGTGATCGAGATGTTCCTCTTCAGTTTGTGATCTGGCAATCATAATATCCACATAGACCTTTATTTCATGATATATCATGTCATGAAACAAAGCTACCATATCCCTTTGATATGTTGCCCCTGTATTCTTCAATCCGAACGACATGACCTTGTAGTAGAAGGTGCCCCATTGCGTAACGAAAGTTGCCTTCTCGATATCTTTAGGAGCCATCCTTATCTGATTATAGCCGGAGAAACCATCCATGAACGAGAAGACTTTATGCTGAGCAGTATTATCAACTAAAACGTCAATGTGTGGTAGAGGGAAGTCATCCTCGGGGCTTGCCCTATTCAGATCCCTATAGTCTACGCACATGCGAACTTTTTCGTCTTTCTTTGGCACTGGTACCACATTGGCAACCCAATGGGGGTAGGATGTCACAGCTAGGAACCCTGCATCAAATTGTTTCATTACCTAAACTTTGATCTTCTCAAACATATTAGGCCTCATGCGACGAACCTTTTATATGACAGGAGGACAATCTTCTTTTATTGGCAGACGATGAACTACGATGTCAGTATCCAACCCTGACATATCTTCATACGACCAAGCAAATACTTCCATATAATCATGCAACATCTAAACCAACCTGCTCTCGACACTGCTTTCCAAGTTAGCACCGATCTTGATTTCCTTCTTATCTGCCTCAGTACCCAAATTGATGACTTCAACTGACTCTTCGTGCGGTTGAATAGATTTTTCCTCTTGTAAAAGAAGTCTGGCCAGTTCTCCCAGTATTTCACAATCTTCCCCACCTTCGTCTTTGGCTTGGTTGATAGGACATTCAAATTCATAGTCAGAAATAATAGAGTCATTAACAATAAGATCCAAAGTGGATGAGGACCTGCAAGAATGTGTGTGTGTGCATGTAAGATACATGGCTATTTTGAAAAATGTATTTGAAAGAAAAGAAAGACAATGAACACAAATATTTGAATGAAAAAGCATCCAATGCACTGAATGACCATATGATTAGATGAACATAAATAAAACCCTTGACAAAATGGACCAAAGTGCCTTGGGCCAAGCACATGGCTTAAAAGTCATTGTTAAATATTACATACAAAATGTTCTTGAATTGAAAGAAAAGCAATAACAAGTAGATTACTCCTCAATGAGAGAGATGGGCACAAAGTCGTTTGCATGCCAATTCTTCAGCTCCGTTGTAGCTGGATACACCCCATCTTCGAATGCAACTTCTTCATCAGAATCACCCATAGTGTTGATTTCATGGCTTCTAATGTGGAGAAGTGGCTTTCCAGCACGAGCACGCCTCACTTCCTTTTGAGCCTTGAAGGTGAAGCCCAAAGCAAACCTGTCCGCTTTAAATGGGATATCAAGGAGTTTCCCCCAAGTATCACAATTCCCTTCTTCACTTTCCGCATGAGCATCTTTGACTGAAACCATCTTCGGCACGACTTTAACAGTTTTGGAATCATCAGAGGAACATTTGGTAGCATCAATCATTGGTGACACGACTTCAAAGGCTTGACACGGGGTCTCAATGAATTCTCCATCCATCTCTACGCACTTGAACGAGTTGAGGTGACTTACCATAAACTCTTCTTCCCCACAGACGGTGACAATTCTTCCCTTGACCGGATATTTGAGTTTCTGATGGAGAGTGGACGTTACTGCCCCAACTTTATGGATCCAAGGACGACCCAACAGACAAAAATAGGCAGGACGGATATCCATAATGTAGAAGGTGGAGTTGAAGATTTGGGAGCCCACCTTGATTGGAAGATCTACCTCCCCATGATCTGTCCTCTTTGATCCATCGAACGCCCTTACAATGATATCACTTGGCTTCAAGACTAAACCTTCACAGTCTAGAAGGTCTAATGCCCCCGTGGGTAGCACGTTTAGAGAAGAACCAGTGTCGACTAGAACATGTGCAAGGGTGATCCCCTTGCACTCAACAGACATGTAGAGCTTTATTATGATTCTTCCCAAGCAGTGTTAGGTCAGCATTTGAAAATCCCAAGCCGTTATCAGTCATTAAGTTAGGCACGCAATTATCAAATTGGTCCGTTGTTGTCTCATGGGAGACATGAGCTTTTTTCAAGAATCTGATTAATGTACGAGCATGGGCATCAGAACATAGTAGCAATGACTGCATGGAAATATTAGAAGGGGTTTGCCCTAACTGTTCCATAATCTTGAAGTTGCTCCTTTTTATTATCTTCAAGATCTCGTCCATCTCACGAGTGGAGGGTTCTCCATCAGCTACATCCTTTGCGGGTATTTCTGTCACGACAGGCTCAACAACCTTCTCCTTCCCCCTTATATCAGTACTTGGCTTGGAAGCAGTAATGCGGATGGCCGCCTTTGTAACAACTGGTGGTGAGATATTGGGTGAAAATATTCTCCCAGTTCTGGTTACTTTTCTTGACCAGTTATGTTACTAACATCATCAGCTTTTTCTTCTTCGATCCAATCATCTTGTTTAATCCCATGGTAAAATACCTCAGCACCATAGTTTCATGGCACTGCTCTGTTTGAAGAATAAGGAATTGGTCCGGGATTGGTAATTATTAAGGGAGCAACAGTGGGTTCATTTGAAATCCTAATAGGACCTTTGGAGGTGATCCTAAGAGGGTTGTTTGAGATGGTAATAATGGAGAGGTCTTCACATTTGTTAGTCAAACTTTTGGCAAGCAGAGTCTTCTGAAATAGAATTTCGTGGCTATCCATCAGGCGTTGAATGGCTTTCTTCAGCCCTTCACATCCATTGAGTTGTTGGGTACAACAAACACAGTATTTTACACAGCCAAGGAAAATCCTAACTTTCAACAGGTTCTTTTTGATGATATTCAGCAGAGTAGTCAAGTCTTTAACAGAGGCAACAAAAATTGTATCTTCAACAACATTAACACCCTTGTCATGCTTCGGCATAGGTGCGATGATTACATTCGGAGTTGGAGGAGGATTGAACTCAATAGTCTTGTTATAAATTAAATCCTAAATTTTATTCTTCAAGGCCCAGCATTGGTCAGTCTCATGCCCGGGGCTGCTTGAGTGGTAAGCACATTTGGCATTCGGATTATACTTTGGCAAAGAGGTATCTGGGTTGGCAGGTGGATCACGCAATGTCACTAAATTATCCTTTAGAAAATGTTGAAGGGCTTGAGATAGTGACATGCCTAATCTCGTGAATTGTCTTCTCAGAGTTTCAAAATGTTGATGATTTGCAGATGGTCTTGGAGTAGGAGTTGGATTGGAGATTCGAACAATGTTAACATATGAATGATCATTCTTCTTGGTACAGGCCCTTGCCCCGTACACAACATTGAATTCCTTCTTTGCAGCAAAAGGTTTCTTGACAGGATTGGAAGTGGAGGCAGATGCCACAAATATCTTCCCACTTCTGATGCCGCTTTTAACTCTTTCACTAGTTAAGATTAACTCAGTGAAACTAGAAGAAGAGCATCCTACCAACAAGTTAAAGAATGGACCATATAAAGTGTCCATGAACATGTCAATGTAATCCCTATCACTCAAGGGTGGTTGAACCCTACTGGCGAGGTCTCTCCACTTTTGTGCGTATTCTTTAAATCCTTCATTCTTTCCCATGGTCATGTCTTGCAACTGAACCTTTGTTGGCGCCAAGTTGGTGTTATACTGATACTGATGGTAGAAGGCGGTACCTAAATCCTCCCAAGTATTGACACGGGAACCATCTAACTGATAAAACCATTCAAGTTACGTTCCGGGTAAGCTCTCTTGGAAAAAGTGAACCCAGAGTTTCTTATCAGCAGTGTGCGGCTGTATCTTGCGCACATAGGATTTCAGGTGAAGTTTTGGACAAGAAACTCCATCGTACTTTGTGAAGACTGGTATTTTGAATTTGTGGGGAATGACAACCCCAGAGATCAAACCCAAATCATCAAAATCTAAACCGGGGACGACTTTGATTTCAACAGCTTTCAATTTGTCTTCTAACTGCTTATACTTGATATCAGCGGGTGGATACTGCTCGTCAAAATAATCATCATCAGACGCTTGATCATTAACACAATCAGCATGGGTACTCTTAACTTCACCAATTGATTCTCATCTTCTTCAGACGATTCTTCCCCTACCGAGATCTGACGGACTGTCTCCTTGAACCTTCTACCCATGTTGAGTAGAGCTTTCTCTTTGGGCTTCTTCTTAACTGCCAGAAACTCCATCATGTCTTGATGCCACTTGGCTAGGGCCAGTAGAGTCTCTTGGAATTGAGAGTTTTGTGCTTGGAGATCCTTCACAGTTTTCTCTAGATCCTTCTTGCTGAAATAAACAGCAGAAAGCTAAGGAAACCTGTTATGAAAACCTATCATGTTATGATGCATGGAAGATGTATATGCAAATGATTTCAAGGATTTATGGAATTTAAATTTGCATAGACAAAGGAATGAACAAACATCGATTTTCATTAATTAGTTCAAAAGGATAACAACATGCCTCTTGAGCTTACAAAATAACTTTCTAAGATAAAAATACTGAACGCATCCTCTTCGGTGCAAGGTAGGCATTCACACTTTTCTCTTCTTGTAGCTGCTTTGTAAGCTCCAAGACTCTCTTCTCACTAGCGTAGAATTGAGCTTCGAAGGTATCTCGTTCCTCCTTTAGCTGAATCCAACCCTTTTGCAAGTCTGCAAGAGAGGTAGGCATGTCTGGATGGAGGACATTGTAGGGAATATCTCCTTCAATCACGGGTTCCATGATAACTTCTAAGATGGAGGGATAAGGCATCACAAGTTTCTGAGCATGAGCCCGTACCCACTTAAGGAAAGGCTCGAGAGAAGTGGAATTCTTGTGTCCCAACGTCTTGCTATCCACCTTGTTCACCATCCTCCAAGCTCGGATAAACCTCTGACGGTAGCTTTGATCATCGCTTTCATAGTCGAATACCACTCCTCGAATGAGCATCTCATGTGGGCCATCCCTTCAGGCATAACCAAACATTCGTAAGGCTAAGCAAGGGTTGTAGGTGATACCTCTTCTAATTCCAAGTAAAGGTACATTAGGGAATTAACCACAATGGCCAATGATAGTAACATTCTCTAAGGATCGGGAACATCAATGAACATCTGAATGTCTGAGCTTTATCAACCTATGGGACCATCTTGAACCTTGCTCGTTCTTCAACACAGATTGGGGAAGATGCGAAATAAACCATCTTGCCAAGAGAGGAATGCAACACATGAGGATCCCTCTCTTTCTCATAGTGCAAGAGTGAAAAGAATGTAGAATATCTCCCAACAAGGTAGGCACCGGGATACGATACATGAAGATTTTGACAACATTTACATCTATGAGTTGGTCAGGGTTTGGAAACAAAACCATCCCATAGATGAGAAGGGCCAAGATTTCCTCAAAAGCTTGTAAGTCCAAGGAATTCCAACAATCTTGAGCTTTCTCAAACAAGAACTTGAATAAGAAACCTTTGACACCACTCCTTGTTTCCCAATTAGTTGTGATATAAGATTGTTGCAAGTGCAGTGCTTGGGCAATCTCTTCAGGTTTTGGATCGCTTTCCGTACCGTTGAAGGGTAGTTGATTGAGAATGGGAATCCTCAAGAGTTGGGAGAATTCTTCTAAAGTTAGCACAAGTTGATAATCGGGAAAAGTGAAGCAATGGTGTGGAGGATCAAAGAATTGGAAGAGCAACTTCATCACATCTTCATCCGTGTTGGAGGTAACCAAGCTTAGAATGCGACCATGTCTTTCGGTGAATGGAAAATTCTCAGGAACCCTTGATGCTAACTCTTTGAGTTGAGGAGGAATCCTTATGAGATTGACTTGGATAGTATTCCTGCAGATATGAGCCATGTCCTACAAAACAGAACTAGGATAAATCCCAAAAATCCTTGAAATTGTTAGTGAGAATGAGTATGATGTTATGATGTTATGATGTTTATGATGTCATGTATAATTAAATATATACAAACAAGGAAAACAAGTCCTTAGGTTTAATCTTGCATGGAGTCTCATAGGTAAGTACCCTATTGAAGTTTAGTTGGCTCAAACCTGTCCTAGAAATAGTAACCGGGTTCTAAAGGATCCCAATATCACTGGTCTGTCTTCTCAGGCATTGTTTCAGCACAAGCCTCTTTCACGGAGACCGAAATATCCCAAAAAGCCAAACCTCAATGAGTGTAGTATCGAGTATCTACGAACTTCGGACTGCACCAAAGTCGGTCATCTCACTACGTCCTAATGGCCAAGTTGGTCAAGTAAAGGTTCTAAAGTCAGTTAGTGTTTCATGACATCACTCAGCGGCTCCGTATTCTCCTTGACTACTCAAGGGCTACTGGTACCCACAAATATGTCACACTAACGTAGCTATTGCTTAGACCATGTCGGTATACCCCACAGTTTCCACAATGTATTGCTATTTACCTATAAGGTATCCTAAATCCGGGTAGAGGATTTAAACAAACCCAAACAAGGAACCAAAATGTAAAGCAAACAAATAAAACAATGAAAGCAAATAAATGTGATCTAGCACTAAGGTAACCCCACTTTTAAGCATTGTTCCCAGCAGAGTCGCCAATTCTATGATATGGTAGGAGAATTGACTTGGGTGTTTTGCGTTTTATCACAAATGTTGTGGTTAGCAAGAGTCACCATCGACTTTTCTTTTATCCAAAAGGCTAAAAATAATAGGAAAGACCTTTGAGATTATTTCTTGAGTTCTGGGGGTAGATTATAAAAAGGGAAGGTGTTAGCACCCTTTTCATCCATAGTTATCTACGGGCTCTTAGTTGCTTGCTAGATCACTTGCTTTTGTTTGAAAATGTGCTTTGTGTGGTTTTTTGAAAGTATTTTAAAAAGGCGCCATCATTAAGGCAAACTTTGTAATAGTTCTCGTTCGTAAGAACGTATACAAAGTGTTGATCTTTTGAAAATATTTCATGTTTGGATAATGTTTTGAAAGTGTTTTGAAAGTGTTGGTGTTTTTTTTGAAAATAACAAGAGTGTTTGATTTGAAATTGAGCAAGCAACTAGGAACAATCTACCTACTAAAAAGTCTTAGTTCATTTCTTTATTTCCTTTGATATTGCTATCTTACCATTGGTTTGGTAAGAAGCCCCATCTTTGGATGTAAAGGGATGGGCATGGGTCATTGTATATCCATGATAGCAATGTTGTGAAATATCTTAGCAATTCTCCTTGAGGGACTAAGATCATTTTGAAAGGCAACATTTGATAGCGTCATTGAGGGACTATGATCTTGTATTTTTTGATTGCTTTTGCTAAGATATCCCACATGCATAACATGGCCATTTTTGTAAGGCAACAAAGTGGAATTACCCTAAGGGTGCAAGTGTGCAAGTGTGCAAGTGTGTTGATTTACATGCATTGTCTTGTCTTGAATTAGGGTTTTCTAACTTGTTGATTTTAGTCTTTCCATACAAAACCCTAATTACTAGCATTTATATAAAGCGATAAATTGCAGAAAGTAAAAATACTAAGCTATTACATCATGGGGGGAGAGGGTGTACAAATTTACAAATGGGGATTTTGCAAGAAATTAAAGTCCTAATTATCTATTACAACTATATTGAATAAATGTACAAGAATTGAAATTAAAAATGCAAAAATGCAAATGGATAAAGAAATGATTTTGTTTGATTTTTTTATCAAAGGATTTTGTCTTGACTTAATTTAAGAAAATGATTAATGAAAATTAAATAAAATTAACTTAAACTAATTAAGAAAAGAAATTAACTTAAAAATGATTTTTTTAGGTTTTTTTGTGAAAAGATTTTAAATTAAGGAAAATAATATGAAAATTGATTAATTAAAATAAACCTAAGTTCTAATTTAATTTTAATTAAGAAGAGAAAATAATATAATAATTAATCCTAAGTTTAAATATTAATTATTAAATAGAAATTAATTTGTCAAAAGAAAATGTTTTTGGTCTTTTGTTTTATGAAGAAAAATAAACTAAATAATTGTAAATAATAAAATAAATTTTTTTTAATACTTTTTAGCAAAATAATAATAGTAATAATAATAATAAGAAGAAGAATAATAAAAATAATGAAGAAAATATGATATACAAATAGAAAATAAATAAAAATGGAAAATAAAATAATGGGCCAGGGGTGTAAACACAGTCAGGGGGGTTAGAATCTAGAAAAAAACAAAAAGCCCAATGGTTTGGAGCCCAGACGCTGTTTCAAACAAAAAATGGAAAAAATATGAAAAATAGGCAAAAGGGTACCACTGGGGCTTGAACCCAAGTCCCTAAGGTGACAGGTGCGCGCTTTAACCACTGGAGTGGTGATACATCCGTTAACTTAAATAAAACAACAAATATGTAACATAAGTTTTTCCCTGAATGAACTTCATCTTCAACCTCCAGCCAAAGGACCTGTAACTTATTCATTTCCCATCCATTCACAAAACTTCCAAAATCAAACTTGTTAGAAATTTCCTCACGATTCTGAATATGTAAATAACTTAAACTAATTCTCAAAGATGAGCGTGAATTTATAACAGTGCCAAATTCTGACCTGAATATTTTCAGAGATTCAAACTCAAAATTCTCCCTACTCAAGCAACATAAATGAATTATATGGACATGTATAGTTTCATGGCAATGATGTCTATATTTTATCTTCACAAATGCAAGCCTGACAATGCCTAAATATGAAGATAGAAGTTCAAGAAAAATACCTCAAAACTAGAAATCGTGAAATGAGTTTGAGCTTGATTCAAGGTGCTGCAATGATCAAGTTAGCTTCCTTGAGTCTCTAGGAAGCTAATGCAATGCTTAGCTTGAGTTGAGAGTGGCTGAATTTGTATGGAGAAGTCCAACTGCAATGCTCTGTTTTTGGCTATGGAAGTTGATGAAGATGATGTTACAGTCGTGTAACAGGGTGTGGGATGGTTTGTATTTGAAGTATGGAAGCTTTTGAGATGATTTGTAGAGGAAACGCACGAGTGGTTTGAGAGATGGGAGTTTCTGGTCAGGTTCTGCACAACAATGGAGTTTTTGTGCAATCTGAGTTTTCAGGGAGTTTTGGAGTGTTTTTAGTCGTGTCTTAGCTTGCAAATAACTTGTATAGTTATATGAAAAAGGTTAGGGGGCTTGACGTTGACAGAATTGTAAGATATAGAGTTATGGCTATGTTACTTGATTTTAAAGAAAAGTAGAAAACATGGTTTCAAGGCATAGTACAAGCATGTTCTGAGTTTATGGGAGGCTCTAGACATGTTGCTTTTTCCTTTGACATTGCTTATGATCAAAAGGAACAAGTGTGTTGTACCCCAAAATTTTCCCTCTCATTTTACTCAACACATGCCCATTGAGGTCCTCAAGTTGCTCAAGGATGCCCAAGAGTTGACCAGACAAACTCTCTCCTAAGGCAATGTACCTCAAACTAGGGTTTCCATTTTCATCATGGTGTGGGAACTCCAAAGGTCCCAAATTCCTTCCATGGTCCCAATATTTTCTCAATATCATCCATGTCAAGTTTCATGCCTTGCACAAGAAGTTTGCTCAGTCCATTGCCCAGATTTCTGAAAATCAACTGTACTAGGTCAAAAGTAAAATGTGGCCCACATACAGTCAAACTTAAATAGTTTTGGTCAACATCAACATTTTGAAGAGATGTCCATCATTTGATCAAGGGTTGATCATGGTTCCTCAAGGAATGCCCCCAAATTCATAAAAACCCAAAAGTTGCTAAATTATGGTTTCACAAGAAAAGTCAACCAAACTTTGAGTAGGCATAACTTCTTCATACTTTATCAGAAATTTTCCATCGAAGTCTCATTTTGAAGAGGATGCAATTCCCTACAACTCATCTTCAACCCACAAGTTCAAAATATGCACTCATCAGAAGATATGAATTTCTACATTATAGGTCCTTTTGAAAAGTCAACAAAAACACCTTTTGGGTCAAGGCTTCTTACATGAACATGGAAGACCCAATTGAGATGAAACCAAAAGGGTTGTTTACGGGACAACCTAAGCTTTCTAAAAAGTCCAAGAACACCTCTCTAGGGTAAAAATTGGAGGAGATATGCCTTGTCAAAGTTTACCATTTTTGCGAAATTGCCAAAAGTCAAATGTGCTCAAAAATATTTTTTTTTTCAAATGGGCCTAGCATTTCATGATTGAATCTTATTGGGGACATGGTCCACGACCCAAATCAGCATCCCTACTATATTTGCTTAATTATTTATTTTCTTTTGATTTATTATTTAAAATACAAATTAAATAAAATAAATGGCAAAAACTACAATAGATTGATTTTGATCTAATTTTTTGTAGGAATCAAATCAAATCAACCTAGCATGACAAATAAAATCGTGCAAGGGTGGAATGGCTCAAATTGGCATGATTTTGATGCATTTATAAAGATATGATGCAAGGGATAAAAACAAATCAAATCTTGATGGTCTTCAAAGATTCAAATTGTTTTTGTTACCCTAATTCATTCTAGCCTATATATTGAGCAAGAACAAGCCAAAAACACAAAGATTTGCAGTCGTAAAATGCCATACCAAAACTCAAAAAACTGGACAAAAGTGTTGGATCGTTTTTGGACCTAGAAGGCAAGTAAAGCCATTCCAACACTCCCAATCGTTTCCTGAAGCCTCTCTGAAGCTAACACGATCAGTTTCACACATCCTCACGCCCAGAATCAACCCCTAGACTTCATACAGTTTGCTTTCTTTTTCAAAATCAATTACAACAATTCTTGCATCATTAGCATATTTTAATGATATACTTGTGATTATTGATGTATTTGCAACATGCCTGGATTGTTTAATTCAAGTTTTGAGGCTTGTATGTGTGTTTGCCATTGTTAAGGTTTTCATGGCTATTTTAGGTTTTTTTTCTCTACAGGCTAAATTAGGCCAAGAAAAGGATGCCATGGTGTTCGTGGCATCAAGATAAGTTGAACCATGGTATTTAATTTCATTTATCAAGCATATTTCTTGATGTTTGAAGTTAACAGGCTATGGCTACAGACGTTTGTCTGTAGGTAAAAGGTGATACCTAAGACGACGGTCTCAATGAAGGAGACGATGACTTGGCATCATGGTACTGGTTCATTCAAATGCTGGCGCGCGTTTTTGTTTTTATCCATGTGTTTTCATATATTATTATTTGTTTTTATTATAATAACAAACAAAGCAGATATCCCACATGGCAAGACGTGTATTAATTTGAGTGGGAGGACCTTGTTTCGATCCCAGGTCCCAGCAAATATTATTTTCTCACTTTGTTTCTACAGATTACGTGCATTGCCTTTCTAAGCGCCTCCCATGCGCTGTCACCATCTTGCTATTGGATTCATTGCTAGCCAGATCCAACGCCTCAACCAAGGAAGGACTATGGTGCACTCCCAGGCTAGCACAACAGAGAATCACAAGCATGGAATGGGCTCAGCTTCATGGGCCTAAGCAATTCAACATCATACCCCCTCATTCCGCTTCTAACAGGCTCATTCTATCTTTTTTATTTTAATTCTTTTAATTATTTTCTCATTATTTTCTTTTTAAAATAACATCAAAATTATTTCTTTTTTCATTTAATCAAAAAATCATAAAAAACATCCAAAATCATTTTTCATAAAAAAATATTTTGTTTCTTTAATTAATTAATTAGTTTAATTAAATTAAGGAAATTTAATTCTTTCTTTTTTTATAATTAACAATAATTAGGATTAGGGTTTAATTTTGTACATAACCTAATTAATTTTTCTAAAAAATAACCTAAATCTTTTTTCAACTAGATTTTTTAGGTTTTCTAATTATTCTCGCATTTAATTCGCCGCGTTCTTTTAATTTCCTTTTTTATTATTATTGTAACTGCTTCGAGTTTGTAATAGTAATTAAGGTTTTAAATTCCACATCTTTATTTTCAGTCCAAGATAATTATGTATCTGCAAAAGCCTTGTAATAGCTAGGACTTTTAACTTTCCTGCATTTTATTTCTGCAAACTATATACTGTTTAGATGAATGTTAATAGGATTATATGGAAAGATTAGCTGAAAATTAATACAGTAGAAAACCCTAAACGTGTAAAGATAAATTAACTGAAAACATACACTCGCATATGCTCACTCATAGGGTTTACCCCACTCCAGTTGCCTTCGGTAAATGGTCATGAAGTATAGGGTTTGTTAGTGGTTGTCCTCTAGTCCCGAAAGATCTAAAATGACCCATTCGGATGTTGCCTCGGAAAAAGATCTTTAAGGCTTTAGGATGATTACTAACATTTCCTAACATTGCTTTTGTGATCGTACATGTCCCTTCGAACGTCCCTTAAAACTCCAACGACGTTGCTACCTATTTCTCAATAATGGGATAGCATTGTCTAAAAAGAAAAACGAACAACCCTTTTTCGAGTAGGTAGATTAGTTCCTAGGTACTTGCTCAAACAAACAAATTTTTTTCACACAAACACTCTTCAAACAAAGTTTATAAAAACAACTTCGTAACACTCTTGAGGACAGAAACAAGGGTTAACACGAAGTAAAAAAAAACTTTTCAAAACAAAGCATACACAAGCAGTTTTCAAAATGAGCAAGTACCTAAGAGCCCGTGGAAAACCATAGATAGAAAGGGTTCTAACACCTTCCCTTTCTATAATCTACCCCCCGTACTCAGAAACATCTCAAAAAAGGTTTTTTCTGTTCTTTTCCCTTTTCCTGATTGGATAAAATAAAAGTCGGTGGCGAATCTTGCTTACCGCGACATTTTGCGAACAAAAAATGCAAATCAGTATTAACAGTCGGTTCTGCCACCGTATCACAGAACTGGCGACTCTGTTGGGGAATAAAATATAAAGTGGGGTAAACCTTAGGATCTAGGTCATATTTAATTGCTTTCTCTTGATTGTCTTGCTTGCTTTATATTTATGGGAACTGTTTGGGTTATTTGATCCTACACCTGGATCGGGAAACACCTTTTAGGTAAGTAGCAATAAACTGTGAGGGAGTTGTGCTGGGGTATAAAGACACGTTTGAAGTAGTAGCTACGTTGATGTGGCACTTTGGTTGGTACCTATAACCCTTAAGTCAATCAGGGAGATGTATGGGGCCGCCGCGTGGTGTCATAAAGCATCAACTGACCTTAGAACCTTTAATTGCACAACTTGGCCAGTAGGACGTAGCGAGATGGCCGACTTTGGTGTATGCCCAAGGTCGACAGATACTTGATGCTACACTCATTGAGGCTTGACTTCTGAGTTTTGTTTGATTATGAGTCAATCGTCGATTGAGCAAGGCTTGGGGGAAATATCGGTGATATTGAGATCCATTTAGAACCCGGTTACATATTTATAGGACAGGTTGAACCAATCCAACTTCAAGAGGGTATGACCTTAAAAATCAAGCAGGACTTAAACCTAAGGACTTGGTGTGATTTTTCTATGTTTTCTATACGTGTGATTTATTATGACATCATAAACATCATACCATAGTATATCATACTAACTGTTTCAAGGGTTTCTAGGGCTCATCTTTGCTCTGTTTTGCAGGATATGGCATCCGCCCGCAGGAACACTATTCAGATTAACCTAGTGAAAGTATCTCCCCAATTAAGGGACTTGGCAGTAAGGATTCCAGAAATCTCTCCTTTCATTGAAAAGCATGGTCGGTTACTCAACTTGGTCACTGCAAAAACTGACGAAGAAATGTTAAAAGTGCTATTTCAGTTCTTCGATCCTCTGCATCACTGTTTCACCTTCCCGGATTACAAGTTAGTGCCTACTATGAAGGAATTTTCTTAGTTACTAGGGGTACCTATTCTTGACCAGCTACCTTTCAAAGGTACGGAAAGACATCCCAAACCTGAAGAAATTGCTAAAGCTCTGTCCTTACAATGGTCCGACATAGTGACAAATTAGGGAACTAGAGGGAGTGTTCAAGGAATTCCGGTTAAATTTCTATTCGAGAAGGCTTACTATTTTTGGGATACCCTGGATCTACAAGCTTTTGAAGAGGTTTTGGCACTCCTTATCTATGGGATGGTACTGTTTCCTAATTCGGATCAACTCGTAGATGTGAGCACAATCAAGGTTTTTCTGTCTCGGAGCTGGAGTTCCTCTATTGGCTAGGTGGTTTATTTCGCACCTACCCATATCTACTTTGAAGAATGAACAGGGTAAAAGATGGTCTCATCGACTGATGTCCCTTACACATTCAGACATTCATTGGTGTTCACAGTTCTTGGAAGATGTTACTATCATCGATCGCTATGGTGAATTCCCTAATGTCCCTCTCTTAGGCATTAGGGGAGGAATCACTTATAACCCTTTCTTAGAATTACGATAGTTTGGTTATGCGAGAAGGGATGATCCTCATGATACACTTATTCAAGGAATCGCCTTCAACTATGAGAATGATGTTCAAGGTTACTGCAAAAGGGTCATACAAGCTTGGAGTATGGTACATAGGGTTGACAGCAAGCCACTTGGGCATAAGAATTCCATACCTCTCGAGCCTTATTTCAGATGGGTACGAGCCCGCGCTCAAACTCTTATGATGCTTTATCCCGCTATCCGACCTATGATTATGGAACCAGTTTCCGAGGGAGACACTCCTTATCTTGTTCTTCATCCAGACATGCCAACTAATCACGAAGAGTTACAAAAGTCCTGGGTTCAGCTTAAAGAGGAGCGAGATACGTTTGAAGCCCAATTCTATGCCAGCGGGAAGAAGGTCTTGGAACTCACTAGGGTACTTCATGAAGAGAGGAATATCAACGCCTATATCGCGCCAAAAAGGATGCGCTCATGGGAAACCTGGTCTTCTTTTTGTTTTATTTTGTTTAATTTTACTCTCAAAATACATTATTTGTAACGATTCAAGTTTACTAATACAATTCGCGTTTGTTCCTTTTTGTTTAAGTAAATTTGAGCCTTTAAGAACCCTTGAAAACATTGCATACATATCATACATATCATTGCATAACAGGATTCATAACAGGTTTCTCATCTCCTCTGCTGTTTATTTCAGCAATGGCTCTTGAACGGACTGAGAAAGATCTTCAAACTCAGAACACGCAGTTCCAGCAAATGATTATGGCTCTGGCCAAAGGACAAGAAGAGCTGAAGGCTCTGATTGTTAAGAAGAACACTAAGAAGACCAAGAGGACAACCGGTGTGGAACATATGAGCAGAAGGTTCAGAGGGCCGCCAAGACGGGTTATTGATTTAGCTTCTTCATCTAAAGAGGGAGAGAATCAAGAGGGTGAAGCCAGAGAAGAGGACCCTAGTCCTAAAGAGCCTGACAATGAAACTGATTATAATGAGGAGCAGTACCCTCCGGCTGATGAAAAGTATAAGCAGTTAGAAGAGCGTCTGAGCGCTATGGAAATCCAGAAGGTTCCTGGGTTGGATTTTGAAGAGTTGGGTCTGGTCTCCGGGGTTGTCATCCCCCCAAAATATCAAGGCACCGGTATTTGCTAAGTATGATGGGGTATCTTGTCCTAAAATGAATATCCGTTCCTATGTGAGGAAGATACAACCTCATACGGCTGACAAAGACTTGTGGGTTCACTTCTTCCAAGACAGCCTGTCTAGAACACTACTAGATTGGTTCAATTAGCTGGAAAGAGCCAATGTTCGTCACTGGGAAGACCTTGCTGCTGCATTTTATAAGCAATATCATTATAATGCAGACCTCGCTCCCACCCGTACACAACTCCAAAATCTGTCTATGGGTTCGAACGAGGGTTTCAAGGATTATGCTCAGAAGTGGAGACATTTGGCTGGAAGAGTTCAACCTCGCTTGGCTGACAGGGAGCTCGTGGATATGTTTCTGGGAACTTCGACTGGGCCATTCTTCAACCATCTGATTAGAAGTTCATCGGCGGGTTTTATTGAACTAATCTGAACAGGAGAAAGAGTGGAAGCTGGAATCTAAAGTTGAAAAATTCAAAAGGATGCCTCTTCTAGTGCTGCATGGAAGCCATTTGCTGGTAAAAAGGAAGTCAATACCGTATATAACCAAAAGAATCAGAATCGAACTGAGCACCATTCAGCGGTACGGGCTGTTATGATTCCCAAACCTGCACCTGCTCAGCAAAGAAACAATTAGCCAAGAGCAGAAAGACCAGCTAGACAGTTCACTCAGATCAACATGACGTTGTCTCAGGTTTTACCTCATTTGCTGAAGTCCAATCTGGTTACTCTGAGGGAAACTCTGAAGAATCCGAACACCACCTCTCCCTACTATAAACCGAATGCTCACTGGGTTTACTATTCGGAAAGTCCAGACCATGATACCAATGACTGCTTGGCTTTGAAGAACAAAGTACATGATCTGATTGATGCTAAGGAGATTGAATTTGATCCCCCAGAGACTCTAAATATTATCATTGCTCATATGCCAAAACATGGTCAGGGTGTTAATGTCGTTGAAGAAGGTGTATTTGTGACCTCTGTGGAATAATTGGTGACCCTACTCATGACTATCAAGGAGAATTTGTTAAAGGCCGGTTTATTTCCGGGTTATGGTGAAGGTTGCCACTTTTGTTCATTTTTACCGACTGGTTGTCCTTTATTGAAGGCATGTGTTTAGCGCCTGATGGATGACAAAGATATTATGTTTGAGAAGACCCCTATTCCGATTGTTTCTTGTAAAGACATTGCTATCATAACCATTTCCTCCAATCCTCCCAGGGCCTCCGCTAAGAGACCCGTCAGGATTACATCAGTTCCGAAGGTGACTCCGTTGATCATAACCATGCCTGGACCAATCCCATACTCCTAGGACAAAGTTGTTCCTTGGAATTATGGGGCCGACGTCTATTACCATGACGTAAAGTAGGACATGCTAGCCACTGAAGACAAGATTGCTGAAATGTTGATTCCGACATCATTAATATAGCCAGAACCAGTAAAATAACAAGAAGTGGAAGAGTGTTCTCCCCTGAAATTTCTCCCCCGAAGACTGTTACCGGACCTATGATCTTTCATGTTGTGGTTCCACCCAAGACTACTACTGCAATTCCAGTAATACTCTTGTTAACCCTCCCATCACCGAGTCGGCCGAGACTTGAGGAAAAGACATACTGATTGAGCCTGTCCTGACAAAGGGCAATTCAGTAACCATACCAGAAGCTTCCAAAAAATAAATGGAAGAAATTTTGAAGATAATAATGAAGAGCGACTACAACATGGTCGAGCAGCTGGGGCATACCCCATCCAAAATTTCTATATTGGCTTTGTTGTTGTGTTCCGAAGCCCATGAGAAGGCTTTCGTTAAGTTTCTGAAGACGACTCACGTGCTACAAGAGACATCTGATGATCAGTTTGAAGATTGTGTGGCTAGTCTGACTGCCGATAATGGTTTGGGTTTTTCCAATGCAGATCTGACACCAAAAGGAAGGAAGAATAATGATGCTCTTCATGTTTCCGTTGAATGCAGGGACATGACTTTGGCCCATGTTTTGGTAGATACTGGATCCTCATTGAATGTGCTACCTAAAAAAGCTCTGGACAGATTGGGCTGCGAAGGCTTGACCTTAAAGCCTAGCAATATAGTAGTGAGAGCTTTCGATGGTTCGAAAAGGATGGTGCACGGGGAAGTGGATGTCCCTATCAAAGTTGGTTCCCAGACCTTCGACTCCACTTTCTACATAATGGATATCAAACCAACATATTCTTGCTTGTTGGGACGCCCTTGGATACATGGGGCTAGGGCTATTACTTCTACCCTCCACCAAATGTTGAAGTACCCAGTAAGAGGAAAGATTGTCATTGTGCATGGTGAAGAGGAGTATATGATCAGTCACTTGAACTCCTTCAGGTACGTGGAAATGGATGGCGAGTTCATCGAGACTCCTTGCCAGAACTTTGAAGTGGTACCTCAGATTTTGGCTACAGCAGAAACTATCGACAGTCCTCTAATGGTCACCAAATCTCCCTCGAAGATGGCTTCTATCAAGGATGCATGAGCAGTGGTTGAAGAAGGCGGGTCTACCATTTGGGGTCAGCTCCCAGTTATTCATTACAAGTCGGACAAATCTGGTTTGGGCTTTACTACAGGTGCTCAAAATGTTGTTCGTCGTGCTCGGGCTGGAGGACCTCTCCTACGCATCAGCAATCCTGGGGTCAATGCGCTTGAAGACAATGATGGTTATTCCGACATTGACAGCTGGATCTTCCCGACTACCAACGGTGGACTCAGTAACTGGACTTCCAAGGACTTTGTACCGATTACTTTTGTTCAGGAGTAATTGTCTTTCTGATTTTTCGAATATGTAATTTAAAAAAAATATAAACTCTATAGCCATGTGTCTTACCCGGGGCACAATGGTTCTATTTGTGAGGTTTATCATGTTTCATTTTCATATGACATCAATAAAGCATTGGACATTTGCATACAAATTTTGTGCTCTCTGTCTTTCTTTTCTTTTATTCTGTCTATACAACTATGCTCTTACACACACTCACGCATCCAAATGCAGATCCATATCCACTATGGATCCCATTGATAACAGTTTTGCTACTGCTCATTATGACTTTGAAAATCCGATCAACCAAGCTGAGGACGAAGGTGAGGAAGATTGTGAGGTACCCGGAGAACTTGCTAGACTATTACAGCAGGAAGAAAGGGCCATACAGCCTCATGAAGAGCCGGTTGAGATAGTGAACTTGGGTACAGAGGAAGACAAAAAAGAGGTTAAGATAGGTGTAAATCTGGAGCTTAGTGTCAAACAGCGGTTGGTACAGATGTTGCGTGCATATGTTGAAATCTTCGCCTGGTAATATGAAGACATGCCGGGACTAGACACGGATATAAATGTTCATCGTCTGCCGACTAAAGAAGACTGCCCTCCGGTAAAGCAAAAGGTCCGTCGTATGCGCCCTGAGATGTCAGAGAAGACTAAATCAGAGGTTATGAAGAAGTTCAACGCAAGGTTCTTAGATGTCACCTCCTATCCGCAGTGGGTTGCTAATGTGGTTCCAGTACCTAAGAAATATGGTAAAGTACGAATGTGTGTGGATTACAGAGACCTTAACAGGGCAAGCCCCAAGGATGACTTCCCGCTTCCCCACATCGATGTTCTGGTTGATAACACCACACAACACAAAGTATTTTCCTTCATGGACGGTTTCTCTTGCTACAATCAGATCAAGGTGGCACCTGAAGATATGGAGAAGACAACCTTTGTTACATAGTGGGGTACTTTCTTCTACAAGGTGATATCGTTTGGGTTGAAGAATGTTGGGGCAAGTTATCAATGAGCTATGGTAGCTCTGTTCCATGACATGATTCACCATGAGATAGAGGTTTACGTCGATGACATGATAGCCAGGTCTCAAACTGAGGAAGAACATCTTGATCATGTTCACAAGCTGTTTGATAGGTTAAAGACGTACAAGCTGAGGTTAAATCCGTACAAGTGCACCTTCGAGGTGAAGTACAAAGCTGTTGGGGTTCATCGTCTGTCACAAAGGTATTCAGGTAGATCCTGTAATGGTGAAGGCCATACAAGAGATGTCATCTCCCCAAATTGAGAAGGAAGTTAGAGGTTTCTTGGGACGCCTGAACTACATTTCCAGGTTCATTTCACATCTGACTGCTACTTGTGAGCCGATCTTCAAGCTTCTGAAGAAAGATCAAGTGGTAAAGTGGAATGACGAATGCCAGGTAGCCTTTGACAGAATCAAACAATATCTCCAAGAGCCTCCTATTCTGATGCCTCCGACTGAAGGAAGACCTTTGATAATGTACTTAACAATGCTAGATAATTCAATGGGGTGTGTGCTGGGGCAGCATGACGAGTCTGGTCGAAAAGAGCACACAATATACTACCTTAGAAAAAAGTTTACCGACTGTGAAACATGAAACTCACAGCTCGAGAAAACTTGTTGCGCTTTGGCATGGGCTGCTCGCCGACTGAGACAGTATATATTAACCCACACTACTTTGTTGATATCTAAGATGGATCCGATCAAGTACATTTTCGAGAAGCCCGCTCTCTCCGGAAGAATAACAAGATGGCAAATGATCTTGACCGAGTACGACATCCAATACACAACCCAAAAGGAAATCAAGGGAAGTGTGTTAGCTGATCATTTGGCGCATCAGGCCGTGGATGACTACCAGTCCATGAATTTTGAGTTCCCGGATGAGAATATCATGTTAGTAACCGACTATGAAAAACCTGGACCGGATGAAGGACCTGAGGAAGGATCCTGATGGTCTATGTTTTTTGATGGAGCCTCAAATGCACTAGGTAATGGCATTGGTGCCGTAACCATATCTCCCGAGGGCTGTGATACTCGGTTCAGTGTCTGATTATGTTTCAACTGTACCAACAACATGGCAGAGTATAAAGCATGTATTATGGGTCTTCGAGCTGCTATTCACTTGAGAATCAAGTTCTTGAGTGTATTCTGAGATTCCGCTTTGGTGATAACTCAGATCAAAGGAGAGTGGGATACGAAGCACCCAAACCTTATCCCTTATAAAGAGTATGTATTGACACTGCTGCCGAATTTTGAAGAGATCACCTTTGAACATTTCCCACGAGAAGAGAATCAGTTAACGGACGCGCTAGCTACTATGTCGTCAATGTTCAAGGTCAGGTGGGACAATGAAGCTCCCCGAATCACTATTGAGAGTTTGGATGAACCAGCATACTGCTGTGAGATCGATACTGAGGAGGTAGCCAACAAACCTTGGTTTCATGAGGTGAAAAGGTATCTCGAGGCTCAAGAATACCCCGAAGGGGCATCTGTCAATGAAAAGAAATTTCTGAGAAGGTTTGCTGCAAAGTTGTTCCTCAGTAATGGAATCCTCTATAAGCACAATCATGACTCTACCTTACTGCAGTGTATAGACAAGAGCGAAGCAGAGAGGATCATGGCAGACCTACATGAAGGTACCTTTGGCACTCATTTCAATGGACATACCATGGCAAAGAAGATCCTACGGGCAGGATACTACTGGTCCACTATGGAAGCCGATTGTTATCATCATTCTCGAACCTGTCACAAGTGCCAAATCTATGCTGATAAGGCGCGTGTACCTCCAGTTACCTTGAACGTCTTGACAGCTCCCTATCCCTTTGCAATGTGGGGCATTGGCATGATCGGCGATATCAGACCTATCGCGTCTAACGAGAATCGCTTCATCCTAGTGACCATTGATTACTTCACGAAGTGGGTCGAGGCTGCCTCCTTTGCTACGGTTACCAAGAATGTGATGGCACGGTTCACCAAGCATAACTTGGTTTGTTGTTATGGTATCCCTGAGAGAATCATCACAGATAATGGTACTAGTCTCAACAACTCGATGATCACTGAACTCTGTAAATAGTTCAAGATTCAACATCACAACTCTTCTCCTTATCGTCCGAAGATGAATGGGGCTGTCGAAGCTGCTAATACGAATATTAAAAAGATCATACATAAGATGATGGTGACATACAAAGACTGACACGAGATGTTAACGTTTTCTCTTCACGGGTACCATACTTCAGCACATACGTCAACAGGGGAAACACCCTATTCTCTGGTATATGGCATGGAGGTTGTCCTACCCATGGAGGTCCAGATCCCTTCTCTATGGATTATGAAGGATGCAGGTTTGAGCAAAGACGATTAGATCCAGACTCGAATTGATCAATTGAGCTTAATCAACGAGAAAAGACTTACTGCTGTCTACCATGGTCAAATGTATCAGAAACGGATGATCAAGGCCTTCAACAAGAAAGTCAGACAACAAGTGTATCAAGTAGTGGATCTGGTAATCAAGCGCATTATACTGCCGCAAGGTGATCCCAGGGGCAAATGGACTCCCACCTATGAGGGACCATTTGTAGTCAAGAACATATTTTCCGGTGGAGCCATGATTCTGACGACCTTCCACACCCTGTCAATGCGGACATAGTGAAAAGGTACTACGCATAATAAAGACCCACTAGGTTGACATACCTAGGCAAAAATAAGGGCTCCCCAGCGAACCAAAAGGTTCGGGCAAAAATTAGGGATAAAAAATGAAAAAATATGTACACCCGGCAAGTCGAAAACTCAAAAGGGAGGCTTGGGAAAAAAAGGGTATCCCGGTGGACTGAAAACCCGAAAGGGAGGTCAAGGCAAAAATTAGGGATTAAAGTGTATCACTATGTCCCATTGTATCACCTTGCGACCAGACCTCAGTAATCAGATATCAAGCTTAAATGGTACCGATCAATCCAGTCAGCTTCGGACAAGCAGCAAAGTGATGAGATGCTCGAAGACATAGGGGCAATAGCAGAATTGAAACCCAATGGGATCACTACACATAGCTGTTTTCTTTTTGTACACAATTTCTGTAATAATTTACATTTTTACGGCAACGTTCTTTTACTAGAGCGTCAGCCTCCTTGTAAAAAATGCCTGTTATAGGAAAATTTCAAATCAATACAAAGTGTCTTTTGAGTACAAAACTCTGTGTTTTTTTTTTCCGTTTTCTGTTTTGTTTGGCAAAAAAATGTCCAATGTTTTATTCTTGACATATGCATTTGAATATGATTACTGTTCATAAATATCTGCATATAAAACAGAAAGACAGTTACTAAGAACTCAAAGAAAATGGTACAAAACCTAAATACCGACAGTTACCCCGTCCATCATGGTACAAGGGGCAGAGACAGTTGGAAGCGAAGTCATTATCACATACAAGCTAGTGATATCTATATTCCCCATAGAGCCGAGACAACCAAGGCCCGATCTCCGTATCCCCAAGCAGGAATTCCTTCCCCATCCGGTTCCTTCAGAGAAAAAATATCTGCATTCCCCAGCCGAGTTTTATCATCATAAGCAATTTATAAAGCCATCTCTCGAGCAGAGCTTATTTCTCTCACAGCGGAAGCTCAGTCTCCAACAGAGCTTATCATCTCCAGCAACAGAAATTCATCCCCAACTGAGTTTATTTCTCCAAATTAGCAGATCTTCCAACAGAGTATCTCTCTTCCCCATAGAGTCATTCCCCCAGAGAATTATTCTCAGACAGAGTCTCCTCCGGCAGAATGTTCTCAAGCAGAATGGATGTAAATCCCCATCTAATCATCTTCGGTCAATATCCCCAGCGGAAACGAAGAACTCAACTCCTTATACTCTCTAGCAGCAGTCCAAGATTTATTTTCCCCAGCTAGAGAATATCACAATAGCATTTCATATCCATACATCATGGCATGTGCATACATATTATACAACACAATCTCATTTATTTTGAGAACATCATTACTCAATACATTTCATACATCATGAAATTACATACGACTAACTCTTTACGACTAAGTCTTTACCTCTCAGGGAAAGATGCAATCAAGTTCTCACAAGTTCTCTCTTGTTCACTCAAACCGACACCAAGGTTTCTATTCCAGTTGAAGATATTCCAACTCTTTTCAAGATTTTCTCTGGTTCAGTCAAATCAACACTAAGGTTTCTATTCTAGTTAAAGATGTTCTAAGACTTTCGTTTGGGTCAGCCGAATCGCCGCTAAGGTTCCCCTGATTTCTATGCCAGTAAAAGTTAATCCGAGACTTCTCCCGGGTTCAGTCAAATCGATACTAAGATTTCTCTCTCAGTTGAAGACAACTCGAGACCTTTCCCTGGTTTAGTCAAATCGATAGTAATATATCTATTCCAGTTAAAAAAGCTATGAAGCCCGGAAACTGACCAGATAACAGCTTAATTTCCTCAAATTACTGAACCCTGGAGCACGATCAGATAATGGTATAAGATGCTGTGAAGTCTGGAGCACAACTAAATAGCGGCAAGAGACACTGTGAAACCTGGAGCACGACCAAATAATAGTATGAGGTACTGCGAAGCTTGGAATTTGACCAAATAGTAGTTTACTCGGGAAATTACTATTGAAGCCTCGAAACGACTGGATGTTAGTATGCCTTAAATTCAAGTTGAAACCTGGATGCGACCGGATAACCACTTAATTCCTTCTGAAGCCTAGAGCACGACCAGATAATAGTTTTTGAGATTGCAAAGCCTGGAGCACGACCAAATAACAAGTTTAATCTCATCTCCCCAGTAAGTCACTGTAAAACCTAGAGCACGACCAGATAGCAGTCAGTCTTATTATCCTCAACAAATCACTGTAAGGTCTGGAGCACGACAAGATAGCAGTTCATTTTCATCTCCTCGACTAAGAGATGATTCCCAAGTAGAGTAACGGACAACTGAAGCTCCTAAAATTCTATCTCTCCCAAGACAGAGACCAACATTCCTTAGCAGATTCCTCCTCAACGATAGGAAACAGGAATCCCCATCAAAAGAATATCTCGGGAAATCAATACCTTCTAGATGGCACCTTTAAGCCCATCTCCGACGATTCTGCGTCATGTCTTCTGAATGGAATCTTTAAGCCCATCTCCGACATCCTTTTGTCATCTTTTCCAAATGGCACCTGTAAGCCCATTCCCGACACTATTAACATAGTCCAGTATCATTTCAGACAAGTGCAAATTTCGGGGCACTCTAGTGTTCAATCATCTTCCACCTTCAGATCACGAAAGGAAGACAAGCCAATCTACATCCTCATGCTTAAGAAGATTGAACAGGGGCAGCTGTTGTACCCTAAAATTTCCCCTCTCATTTTACTCAACACATGGCCATTGAGGTCCTCAACTTGCTCAAGGATGCCCAAGAGTTGACCAGACAAACTCTCTCCTAAGGCAATGTACCTCAAACTAGGGTTTCCATTCTCATCAGGGTGTGGGAACTCCAAAGGTCCCAAATGCCTTCCATGGTCCTAATATTTTCTCAAGATCATCCATGTCAAGCTTCATGCCTTGCACAAGAAGTTTGCCCAGTCAATTGCCCAGATGCCTGAAAATCAATTATACTAGTTCAAAAGTCAACTGTGGCCCACATACAGTCAAACTTCAAGATTTTTGGTTAACATCAAAACTTTGAAGAGATATCCATCATTTGATCAAGGTTTGATCATGATTCCTCAAGGAATTCCCCCAAATTCACCAAAACCCAAAAGTTGCTAAATTAGGGTTTCATAGGAAAAGTCAACCAAACTTTGACCAGACATAACTTCTTCATACTTTATCATAAATTTTCCATACAAGGCTCATTTTGAAGAGGATGCAATTCCCTACAACTCATCTTCATCCCACAAGTTCAAAATGTGCACTCATCAAAAGATATGAATTTCTACATTATAGGTCCTTTTGAAAAGTCAACAAAAACACCTTTTGGGTCAAAGCTTCTTACATGAACATGGAAGACCCAATTGAGATGAAACCAAAAGGTTTGTTTATGGGACATCCTAAGCTTTCTAAAAAGTAAAAGAACACCTCTCTAGGGATAAAATTGGAGGATATATGCCTTGTCAAAGTTGACCATTTTTGCAAAATTGCCAAAAGTCAAATGTGCTCAAAAATACATTTTTTGTCAAATGGGCCTAGCATTTCATGATTGAATCTTATTGGGGACATGGTCCACGACTCAAATCAGCATCCACACTTTATTTGCTTCATTATTTATTTTCTTTTGATTTTTTATTATTTAAAATACAAATTAAATCAAATAAATGGCAAAAACTACAAAAGATTGATTTTGATCTAATTTTTTTGTAGGAATAAAATCAAATCAACCTAGCATGACCAAATAAAATCGTGCAAGGGCGGAATGGCTCAAATTTGCATGACTTTGATGCATTTAGAAAGATATGATGCAAGGGAAAAAACAAATCAAATCTTGATGATCTTCAAAAATTCAAACTGTTTTTGTTTCCCTAATTCATTCTAGCATATATATTGAGCAAAAACAAGCCAAAAACACAAGGATTTGCAGTCGTAAAACGCCATACCAAAACTCAAAAAATTGGACAAAAGTGTTTGATCATTTTTGGACCTAGAAGGCAAGTAAAGCCATTCCAACACTCCCAATCATTTCCTGAAGCCTCTCTGAAGCTAACACGATCAGTTTCACACATCCTCACGCCCAGAATCGACCCCTAGACTTCATACGGTTTGCTTTCTTTTTCAAAATCGATTACAACAATTCTTGCATCATTAGAATATTTTAATGATATACTTGTGATTATTGATGTATTTGCAACATGCCTGGATTGTTTAATTGAAGTTTTGAGGCTTGTATATGCGTTTGCCATTGTTAGGGTTTTCATGGCCATTTTAGGTTTTTTCTCTACAGGCTAAATTAGGCCAAGAAAAGGATGCCTTGGTGTTCGTGGCATCAAGATAAGTTGAACCATGGTCTTTAATTTCATTTATCATGCGTATTTCTTGATGTTTGAAGTGTACAGGCTATGGCTAGAGACGTTTGTCTGTAGGTAAAAGGGGATACCTAAGATTACAGTCTCAATGAAGGAGACGATGACTTGGCATCATGGTACTGGTCCATTCAAATGATGGCGCGCATTTTTGTTTTTATCCATGTGTTTTCATATATTATTATTTGTTTTTATTATACTAACAAACAAAGCAGATATCCCACATGGCAAGACGTGTATTGATTTGAGTGGGATGACCTGGGTTCGATCCCAGGTCCCAGCAAATTTTTATTTTCTCACCTTGTTTCTACAGATTATGTGCATTGCCTTTCCAAGCGCCTCCCATGCGCTGTCACCATCTTGCCATTGGATTCATTGCTAGCCAGATCCAACGCCTCAACCAAGGAAGGACTATGGTGCACTCCCAGGCTGGCACAACAGGGAATCACACGCATGGAATGGGCTCAGCTTCATGGGCCTAAGTAATTCAACATCATACCCCCTCATTCAGCTTCTAACTGGCCCATTCTATCTTTTTTATTTTAATTCTTTTAATTATTTTCTAATTATTTTCTTTTTAAAATATCATCAAAATTATTTCTTTTTTCATTTAATCAAAAATTCATTAAAAACATCCAAAATCATTTTTCATAATAAAATATTTTGTTTCTTTAATTAATTAATTAGTTTAATTAAATTAAGGAAATTTAATTCTTTCTTTTTTTATAATTAACAATAATTAGGATTAGGGTTTAATTTTGTACATAACCTAATTATTTTTTTCTCAAAAATAACCTAAATCTTTTTTCAACTAGATTTTTTAGGTTTTCTAATTATTCTCGCATTTAATTCGCCGCGCGCTTTTAATTTCCTTTTTTATTGTTATTGTAACTGCTCTGAGTTTGTAATAGTAATTAGGGTTTTAAATTCCGCATCTTTATTTTCAGTCCAAGATAATTATGTATCTGCAAAAGCCTTGTAATAGCTAGGACTTTTAACTTTCCCGCGTTTTATTTCTGCAAACTATAAACTGCTTAGATGAATGTTAATAGGATTGTATGGAAAGACTAACTGAAAATTAATACAGTAGAAAACCCTAAACGTGCAAAGATAAATTAACTGAAAACATACACTCGCACATGCTCACTCCTAGGGTTTACCCCACTCCGTTTGCCTTCGGTAAACGATCATGAAGTATAGGGTTTATTATTGGTCGTCCTCTAGTCCCGAAAGATATAAAATGACCCATTTGGATGTTGCCTCGGAAAAAGATCTTTAAGGCTTTAGGATGATTACTAACATTTCCTAACATTGCTTTTGTGATCTTGCATGTTCCCTTTCTAAATCTACCCCCCGTACTCAAAAACATCTCGAAAAAGTTTTTTTTCTGTTCTTTTCCCTTTTCCTGATTGGATAAAATAAAAGTCGATGGTGACTCTTGCTTACCGCGACATTTTGCAAACAAAAAACACAAACCAGTATTAACAGTCGGGTCTTCCACCGTATCAAAAAGTGCAATGCTCTGTGCATTGACTTTGTAATTAAAGTCACTTTTCCAAAATGGAAGTGTGAACTTTGTTCCATTAATGGAATAATCACTTGGACAATGACTCAAACACTTGGATCATAGCTCAAAAAGTTGTGTAATCTTCTGATTATGGATATATTTAGAGTTTAGAGGCCTATAAAGTAAGATTTATGCAACATGGGTGTGGATTGGATCAAATGTTCATCATGAAAATGACCTATAATTTAAGAATGAATGTCCAACTTCTTGTCTTTGATTCTCTTTTCTCAAACATGATCTCAATGAGTTATTGGACATTTTGGAAATCTTGTAACATCCTCTACAACCTCTATGTTGGAAATTTTTAAAGATTCATCTTGTAACTATGTGAAAAATTTCCATGAAGTTAGGTCAAAATCCTACTTAAACTAGGGCAAAATTTCACTATGTTTCCAAGTTTCATGAACATGCATTCATAAAATCATAACTTGAAATCCATGCATTTCTAGGAGAATTTGTGTTATAAAATATTTTAGATCTCATTGAGATCTACAACTTTCATGTTGGAAGTTTCCTTTGAATCATCTTGTATCATGGTGAAAAGTTTCCTAAAAGTTGTGAAAATATATGAAGTTTCCAACACTTAGAAAAATTTCTAAGTTTAGAAATTTTGACTTTTCAAAATAAAATCTTGACTTTTGATTTCTTGATGAACAAGTTTCATATTTTGACATGTTTTGAAGAATTATGATCTTTTATACTTGATTTTGACCAAAAAATCAAAGTTTGACTTTTCATCAGTTGACTGAAAATCATCTGTCGACCAATTGATCTTGAGAGATGTTTTGAGTCATTCCCTTAGACCAAAATGATGCATTTGATTCCTTGAGATCATAACTTAAACCAAACAATCATTTTCTAGGTCAAAAATTAGAAATTGCATCTTCTCAGTCAAAACCCTAATTTTGACCATTTTGCCCTTTTGATGATCTGATCAAATTTCTTGAGGAATGGTGATCCAAACTTGATCAAATGAAATATATAGGTTCATAATGTTGATATGGATAAACAATTATGAAGTTTGACTGTAAATTGACCATAATTGACTTTTCCCCAATACAACTGATTTTTAGATCAACTGATCAATTGATTGAGCAAAAATGTGATTCAAAACTTGAAACTTGACATGAGCAATCTTGAAGGTCCAAAATGATCCATGAAAGTCATATGAGGCATTAAAAGTCCAATGGTCCTTGTGCAATATCAAACCCTAATTTTTCAGTCATCAGTGCTTGAGGAGGTGTCTTGAGCTGATCAAACCTAGTGCAGTCTTGAATCCAAGGAGATCTTGTGAGAAATTACTTGAGAAATGACAGGGAAAATTTTGGGGGTACAACACCCATGAAAAACTGCGGAAAAATCTAAAGGCATGACTACCATCTAAGACAAACTCAAATTCAAATCCAAACTCAGCATTATCCATTCATCTTGTTATAATTATCTCAGTTGAGAACGAATACAACTATCAAAGGTACCACTATCAAAATGTCACTAGGAAGCTTACCTACGATTCATATCCAAGGCCTAGTCATCACCAGCCTCTGGGTATTACACTTGAAATTATCAAGTTCAAACTTTCCAAGTTCAAACCTCTCAAAACATTCAATTTTATTTGGTTATCATGATGATCAAGCCTTGGTTGAGAACAGACACAACCAGTTTCATTTGCCAAATTCTGGGGTTTATTTCTTCATGGTGATAGTCTTGGTTGAGAACAGACAAAACCGACATCATCACTGAATTTTTGGGTTCATTTCCTCATGTTGATAGCCTTGGTTAAGAACAGACACAACCGACATCATCAATGAAACTTTGGTTTCAATCTTCAAACCTAGATTTTTTATGCTAAACAATCACCTTGGTTAAGAATAGACACAATCAGTAAAAAACTTAGATCGCATCTTGGATCTAGTTATCTATGATTTCATCATCAAAAATAAATTTTTCTTCGATATAACTCATTGCGCCAGTCTCCATGCAGTAATATGTGAAATCTGAGACATAACTCATTGCATCAGTCTCCATGCAACGATGTGTTTCCTCCTCTGCGTTGTAACCCATTATGCCAGTCCACAAGCAGCTGTTGTACCCCAATTTTTCCCCTAAGATTCCTCTATCATCTCATATAAACTCAATCGCAACAAGATCACACTAGGGTTTGGTTGTTCTCCCTATCTTTAGGCTTGCCGATGAGGAATCACAAAGCACCTTAATTAATATATTGTGATCATATATGTTTTGTAGTGATTAACTTTTAACTAATAAATACAATGAATGTTTGCTCTAATTGATGATGTTGTAGGTAAAAGCACAACACATTTCATCAGGTTGATCTATATGTTCATGAGTTTATTTCCATTCCTTCTTCAACAAAGTTTCATTGAGATTCAAGCTTCATCATTGAATATACTTTGAAGTGATATCATATCAAGGTCTACTATGATTCATCATGCCTCAATTTTTCAAAGAAAATCAAAAGATGCAAGAGTTGATTGAAGAAGTTTGAACTAATTGGGCAAGTTCTTGATTTCTTAATCACAAGTGCATAACTCTCTCAATTCTCAATATTTGGAGTTGGTTTTTGTTTCTATGTATTCTTATTATCATCCACAACAATTTCTATTCACGTGACAAAAATATTTTTTCAAGAAATTGTCAAAATTGAAAGGGGTTCCCAAGGCATTTTGTTGCTCTAGGAGCTAGGGTTTTGAACTTCTAAGGGCTATATCTTGTTCATATTTTGATATTTTTGAGTAATTCCAAAGACATTCTTATCTATAAATGGTTATCAACTAATCACTTCAAAATTTTCATGAAGATTTTATGTGGAAGATGCCTAATGATGAAGAAAGATTACAAGTCCTCTAGATAGGCCATCAAATTCCCTTATGTGACATCAAAAGATCATAACTTGGTCAATTTTTACCTCTTTGAGCCCATTATTTTTCCATAATGATCTTAAGGATGTGAAATTCAACTCTTCGTTTATGTGCGAAGCTTGAAAATGGATGGAAGATGCCCTATGAATGCAAAAGATTATAGGTCATCGCATGAATTTTCACCAACTTCTCAAGGCCATAACGTTTTCAATGTTTGTTATTTTTGAGTGATTCAAGTTTCACAATACTCTTTAGGGAGTCCACTTCAAGCCAGCATCAATGATCAAAGCTCAATTTTAAGAGAGGCCTTGTTTGGAGTCAAAACATTACAAGACATTTTTTGAGGAAAAAACTTAAAATTTTTCTAAGTATAAAAAGTCAGCATCTTTTTCTCAACTTTGACTCATCACAACTTTTAGCTCAAGCATCCATTTGATTCCATTCTTTACACATTGTAAAAGTTGTAACCTTATCTTTCAAATGCTTCAAGAATCATGCCCTAAGACTCCTTGAGCTATGAATGCCATTGATTCAAAGTTGGTACCTTGAAACTGAAATTTTCCTTCAAGTCAGAATTTGAAATGCATAATTCAGCTTCTAATCACTAAATTTCTACGCGTTTTTAATTCTAATCATGTTTAACAATCTTCCAGAAGTGATTATCACCTTGAAACACAATTTTTTGTTGAGTTTTGAGAAAAATAGAAGTCACACTTTTCATGCTTGCAACTTCACACGATTTCCCTCCAAACTTCATCATTCCACACCTTTGAGCATCCCATTTGCTTCCCTATAAATAGAGGGTTATATCTCACTCATTTTCTCAAGCTTAGATAGCCAGACTCACCCTGCCTAACTCTTTCTTTAACCCATATTTCTGCAACTTTGAGTTTGGTTTTACAGCCTTCCTCAATCCATTTTCTTTATCAATTCTTCATCCTTAAACTTCACTGAAGATAACAGAAGAAGAACCAAGCCCTAAAGCATCCTAAATCGTGCTAGCCAAGTCAAGTTTCAGAGCTCTGAGTTTGAGCTTCAATAGGTAGATTCCTTCATCAATTCTCTCAAAATTTGTTACCACAATAAAACTCTCATCATTCTGATATTAGTCGCAACATTTGTTTTCAACTAGAATTGAGTTTTGATCATGAATTTTCAAATCCCTATTCAACTTTTTTCTTCTGGTTTTCTTCAAATCTATTAAGCTACAACTTATATAAATTTTTCGCGAGGGTACAATTTTCTTCATCTTGATGAGACGAAGCGAATGACATAGGTATGAGCTCTTGATTTTATAGATTGAGAGACCTGCAATTCGCGTGGCTGGAGGTTGAAGATGACCAATGTGTCATCTCTCAACCAATGACAGCGTGCCAGATCCCTTGGAGTTGATTACTAACGCGTTTTGACATTGATCCAATGGTCTACATCTTTTTGGTTTTATTTTTATTTTCTGATTTTATATTTTAATTGATTTAAACTTCAAAAATTCATAAAAAATTCATTTCTGACTCAAAAAATATGTAAAAATTCTTAAAAATATTTTAGATTTTTCTCTTTCTGATTTTTATTTGTTCACAATTTTATTTCATGATTTGATATATTTTAAAATTTTTCACTTTAATTAACTTGTTTTAATTAATTAAAAATATTTTTCTTAATTTTTAAATTCTGAAAAAATTATGGAAAGGTCCTTTGGCCTTTTGGAAATTTTTGATAACCTTGATTTATTTTTATTTATGATTTTAATATTTTTAAACCATTTTTGGTTTGTTTACTTATTTCTTTAATTTTTAAAATTAGTTTCTGACTTTAAAAAAATTCTGAAAATTTTTGTCAACATTTATTAAATCACGTTTGACCTCTGATTATCTTTTAGGATTTTTATTTAGTATTTTAATATACATTGTGTATTTTTACCAATTATTTTCCTTTTATTAACCGTTTTAATTTTGTTTTATTAAATATTATTTTATTTTATTTTTATTTGGTTCTGACTTGGACTCTATTTGGTGACAAATTCTTTAAACTCATTGGATCTTGGGTGTTGATGGGTTGAGAAACTAAATCCACCAAAATGGATGAATGATGTTGATGATATTTGAAACCCTAATTTCATACATTACACCCCCCCCTCTTCATCTTATCCTTTCCTCATTGTTTTACATTTCGTTAGAGGATGATCTACATATCATCTCTCCAAACATATGGCACACAGATTGCTATTGACCGGCCTTAAAATAGGTGCAACTTCTATATAAGTCCACTTACGATTGCTTAACATAGCGCTAAGTTTAGTCCTGATTTGAGAAATGATCATTTGTGGCCCAAATTTATGTTTGCAAGCCCAAGTATGTTTAATTTGAAACCTTTGATATAATAATCTTGAGGTTCATTGTTAGGAGGCTTTTATCTTATCAATCCTCTAATGAATCATCATAAATTTTGGACTAAGTGAATCATTTAAAATCTTTGTTCATTTGTTGTTGCCTTGAGATTTTGAAATGAATGATATACTTGACAAAAATCAGATGAAACTTGTTGATGATATTTGAAACCCTAATTTCATACATTACACCCCCCCTCTTCATCTTATCCTTTCCTCATTGTTTTACATTTCGTTAGAGGATGATCTACATATCATCTCTCCAAACATATGGCACACATATTGCTATTGACCGGCCTTAAAATAGGTGCAACTTCTATATAAGTCCACTTATGATTGCTTAACATAGCGCTAAATTTAGTCCTGATTTGAGAAATGATCATTTGTGGCCCAAATTTATGTTTGCAAGCCCAAGTATGTTTAATTTGAAACCTTTGATATAATAATCTTGAGGTTCATTGTTAGGAGGCTTTTGTCTTATCAATCCTCTAATGAATCATCATAAATTTTGGACTAAGTGAATCATTTAAAATCTTTGTTCATTTGTTGTTGCCTTGAGATTTTGAAATGAATGATATACTTGACAAAAATCAGATGAAACTTGTTGTTGAGAGGCTTTGATTTTATCAATCTTCTACTGATTTTTCAAAAGCAAGATTCAAGATGGTCATTCAACTAACCTCTAATTTCTAACTCATTAACAATTGACTTTTATTTCTATGCTTTTACTTTTTGCTTTTTCTGTAAGCACCATTTATCTTAGCATTTACATTTCATGCTATTTTCATCTTTTCTCACTTGAGCATTTATCTTTATGTCATTTTTATTTTGCTCACGATTTTCATATTTCTTTCCGAAGATACCTAATAACCAACTTGAACGATAAAAAACTGTAAGGTTACTTGGACTATTTGGTTACTATCCTTGGCATTTTGGAACTATGGACTTCTTTGACTTAGGATTAAAGACCTTAACCTAACTTGAGACCTTGTGAATTATTTTGCTATTTTGTCTAGAGTTCTTGGGGTTTACCCCAAGACATTGAGTTGTTTGTTTCTTTGCTTGCAGGTTATTTTTGATTATATGCTTTGTCTGTATTCGGGAATTCATCTGTATACAGCTGTTACTCTGCCCAATTTTTACGAAGACTTAATGTCTTTGAATCTTGGTTTTATTAATAGGTTTACCATCCATGCTTGTTTTGTTTCAATCCAAAGGATGGGAATTCTACATTGACTCATATTTCAAATGTTGACTTCTTATTGGTTAGATGGTTCTTTTCCTTAGCTTTTACCTTATGCTTTAGGGTAGCCTCTTGATCTCCTCTCATCTTCTTTAATTTCAAAAATCTTCTCCCTCTTTTTCAAAACTATTCTTGTTTTCAAAATTTGAACCGCTTTCACAATAAACATGGACTTAGGTCCATGGATTTTCCCAAATCTTCTCATCTTTTTGTGAGAAGACTAAAAGTCAATCAATCTCATTCAAATCACTTTTTCCATTTTGGCTTTTATTTTAAAATTTTCTCAAAATATAGACTCATGTCAACCCTTGTAGTGATGCGAACTATTATACTTCTACGATATGTACTGAAGTGAGATATTTTCCACTTGGGTGTTAAGCAGGGCTTTGTTGATTTTAATATCCAAGCCAAATTTTTCACTTTGAGCTGAAGTAAATTCTCCTTTCTCATTGTAGTACCCCAAAATTTTCCCTCTCAATTATCAAGATTTTCCTGAAATTAGGGTTTGAGTTTGCACAAGTATTTTTGGACCATAAATGCTTCATGTGACTTTCATACACCATCTTGGACCCCTAATATTGATCATACCAAGTTTCAAGCCTTGAATCACATTTTTGCCCAATCAGTTGGACAATTGACCTAAAAATCAACTGTATTGGGGAAAAAGTCAACCATGGCCAATTTACAGTCAAACTTCATAATTTTTTATCCACAACCACATTTTAGACTCATATGTACCATTTTATAAAGTTTGGATCACAACTCCTCAAGAAATTTGATCAGATCATCAAAAGGGCAAAATGGTCAAAATTAGGGTTTTGACTTAGAAAGGGAAATTTCTGATTTTTAACCTAGACAATGACCAATTGGGTTCAAGTATGATTTCAAGAACTCAATGGCATAATCTTGACCTAATCACAAGGTTCAAAAGATCTCAAATGCATTGGATTGAAAGATGAATTTTCCAGTCAACTGATCAAAAATCAATTGTACACTGAAAAATCAAACTTTGACTTTTGGTCAAAATCAAGTGCCAAGGGTCATAATTCATCAAGATATGTCAAAATGTGAAACTTGTTGACCAAGAAACCTAAAATTGCAAATTAGGGTTTTAATTTGAAATTTTTCATAACTTAGAATTTTTCTAAGTATGGAAAATTTCTTATTTTTTTCCAACTTTTCCCAACTTTTTCACCATGATGCAATTGGATTCAAAGAAAACTTCCAACATGAAAGTTGTAGTCCTCCATGAAATCTACAAATTTTATTCACAAAGTTTTCCCAAAATATGCTTGTATCTCAAGTTATGATTTTGTGAATAGGGGTCCATAAACTAAATAACTTAGTGAAATTTTGCCCTAGTTTAGGCAGGTTTTTGACCTAACTTCATGGCAACTTTTCACATAGTTCCAAGAGGTATCTCAAGTTGCATTTCAAATATGGATTGTAGAGAATGTTGCAAGCTTTCCAAAATGTTCAATAACTCTCCAAGATCATTTGTTGTTAGGGAGAATCGAAGAAGAGAAAATGGCATTTGTCACTTTTGTTCAAGCCATTTTTACATGAGATCAAGTTGCAAATCAGATCCTAGCATGCTTGTACCTTGCATTACAGGTCCTAAATCCCTTCTACACTCCATAATTAAATCCTAGCTCAGTGGTTAATTGCTTTATTTTTACCTTTGGAGCATTGTACAAGAGTTTAATCCATAAATGGCATAAAGGGCACAATGCCATTTTGATAAAGGCAAGCTTTTCCAACTTTACAATTCTTGAGCCATGGACCTGTTTATTTTGTGCAAGCATTATCCACAGATACCAAGAATTGTTCACCAACTCTCTGCAGCCTACAAGCAAGCAAGTACAAGCCTTTGGCACAAGTCACTTCACTTTTCTTCAAAAGCAAGAAAAGTTGCAAAAGTGAAGAGAACTTGCACATCTGTTAAAGGGAAGGCTTGGCATCATTCAAAACAACTTCACAAACTTGTTGCAAGCAAGACCACGAGTGCATAGTATCTTAAACTAACCAAAACTCCAAAAACATAAATTTCTGCCCAAACTGGGCAGCTTCTGCAAAACACTTGCCAACTTAAAATTTGCTCGTGCGTTTTGCCTTGTAATACTTCAAACATCCTCCTTACATCCAACCTAAACCATCCAAGCCCTTGTCATGTTGCTGTAACCTCTATTTTAGACATCACCATTTTCAAACTTGAAGGTTACAGGTTGACTCGTGCAGGAGGTTTCAGCCATCCACAAGGTCAGCTAAGCATTGGAAAAGCTTGAGGGAACTTCAAGGAAGCTCACACGATCCTCAGGCCTCACTCAAAGTCCCCATATTGCCATATCCAAACTCAGCTGAACAAGGTATTTTTCAAAACTCTATCTCTCTATTTAGGAATCCTTAAGCTTTGATTTGTGAAGCAAAGATGTAGTCCTTAACATGGTGAAGTTGTACATACACATATTTATCATTTATATTAACTGAGTAGTGAGAATTTGAAGCTTGAAGTTCATGAAAAAATTAGGTCAGAAATTAGGGCTACTGAAATTCTCCCTGGTCTTTGAGAGTTAGATTATGAATTTTATATCATTGGAATCGTGAGATTCCAAGCTACATTTTTTATGGTGCAAGTTTTTGTTTTTGTGCAAAGAATAGAGAGTTACAGGTTGAAGGCAAGAACGCGCACAAATGTTTGGCTGGAGGACATGGACGAAGCTGGCTTGGGCCTGGCGCACTTGGGCTTGCTGTTTTGACTTTCCACACCCCCTGATCCACTATCCACACCCCCTTTTCTTATTTTGTTTATTTTTCATATTTTCTTTTCATTTTTATATTTATTGCTTTTATTTATTTTTCTGAACATGAAAAAATATTGAAAAATATTTTCTTTATTTTTTTCATTTTATTTTATTTATCTTATTTTTTGCATAAAATATTGATTTATTAGAATAAATAGAATATATTTTCTTAAAAGAAATAGTAAACACATTCAAAAATATCATACATTTTTATTTTTATTTTTCATACACATAAAATATTATTTTTATACATATTTTAATTTTTAATATTTATTAATAATATTACTTTTTATTTCTTGTATAAAAATAGACAAAATAAAATAAATATAGAATATATATTTATTTTAATCAAAAACTAGGGTTTTACCCCTTTCAAAAATAACAATATTATTTTTCTTATTTTTAGGACTTAAATAATATTATTCTCTCATACATAAAACAAATAGAAAACATTTTTTTGCATATTTACATTTTTATTGCATTTTTAATATTTGTATATTTATTTAATTTGCAAATATTCAATTGGGTTGTAATAGTATTTTAGGGTTTTATTTTGTGCAAATATCCCCATTCAAAAACTTGTATCCCCCCTCCCATAATAATTGTTGTAATAACTTAGCTTTATTTTACGCAATTTATCGCATTATACCATGTTTAGTAAAAACTAGGGTTTTGCATGACAAGACAAAAAATCAAACAAATACAAGACCTAATACAAGACAAACAAATGCATGTAAAATGACAACACATTGCACACAAGCACCTCTAGGGTTTCACCCACTTTGTTGCCTTAAAAAATGGCCATGGTATGCATGCAAAGTATCTTGGCAAAATCAAACAAAACAAAATATCATAGTCCCTCGATGACGCTATCAAAAGGTTGCCTAAAAACAAATGATCTTGGTCCCTCAAACATGCTAAGATACTTGGCAACATTGCTATCATGGGCATACGATGACCCACGCCCGTCCCGTTTAATATCCAAAGATAAGCTTGTTTACCAAAGGAATGGTAAATCAACAATGTCAAAGGAATAAAAATGTATAGGAAATACTTTTGAGTAGGGTAGATAGTTCCTAGTTACTTGCTCTCTTCAAAAAAATTCGTTGCTATTTTAAAAACAAACACACACACATTTCAAAACATTTCCAAACCACTTTCAAAACATTGAAACAATTTTCAAAAGACAAACATCTTTGTATACATTCTTATGAACGAGAATCATTACAAAGATTTCCCAAACGAGTGGCCTCTTTTCAAAATACTTTCAAAATCACACCAAACACAAAGCACCATTTCAAACAATTTCAAAGCAAAAGCAAGTGATCTAAACAAGTAACTAAGATCCCATGGAAAACCATGGATGAAAAGGGTGCTAGCACCTTCCCTTTTCATAATCTACCCCCCGAACTCAAGAAAACATCTCAAAGGTCTTTCCTGTGCTTTTTTTACCTTTCCTTTTGGATAAAATAAAAGTCGGTGGTGACTCTTGCTAAACCGAAACATTTGCGATGAAACGCAAAACCTCAAGTCAGTTCTCCCACCGTATCACAGAACTGGAGACTCTGCTGGGGAAAATTATAAAATTGGGGTTACCTTGGGGTTTAGATCACCTTTATTTGCTTACCATGTTTGCCTTGTTTGCTTTACATCTTGGTTCTATTGTTTGGGTTTGAATCCTCCACCCGGATTTGGGAAACATTCATAGGTAAATAGCAATACATTATGGAAACTGTGCGGGGTATACCGACACGGTCTAAGCAATAACTATGTTAGTGTGACATATTTATGGGTACCGGTATCCTTTGAGTCAATCAAAGAGAATACGGGGCCGCTGAGTGATGTCATGAAGCACTAACGAACTTTTAGAACCTTTACTAGACCAACTTGGCCTTTTAGGATGTAGTGAGATGATCGGCTTTGTTGCAGTCCGAAGTTGGTAGATACTCGATACTACACTCATTGAGGGTTGGTTCCTTGGAATATTTCGGTCGCCAGTAAAGAGGCTGAATTGAAACAATGAACAAGGAAACAATCCAGTGATATTGAGCTCCTTAGAACCCGATTACTATTTCTAGGACAGGTTAAGCCAACTAAACTTCAAGAGGGTACTTACCTATGAAACCTCATGCAAGCCTAAACTAGGAACTTGTGTGACTTGTTTGTACATATATACTTGTGCATAACATCATGGACATCATGAAGCATCATGTGCATCCACTAACCATTTCAAGGATTTTGGAAATTCATCTTTGTTCCTGTTTTTAGGTTATGGATTCACTTCGCAGGAAAACTATCCAAGTCAACCTTGTAAGAATTAATCCACAACTCAAGGAGTTAGCTTCAAGGATTCCTGAAAACTCTCCATTCACCGAGAGGCATGGTCATCTTCTCAACTTAGTCACTTCCAACACAGAGGAAAGCATGATGAAAGTTCTTTTCCAGTTCTTTGATCCTTTGCATCACTGATTCACATTTCCTGACTACCAGCTTGTGCCCACTTTGGAGGAGTTTTCTCAACTCTTGAGGATTCCTATTCTCAATCAACTACCCTTCAACGGTATGGAAAGAATCCAAAGCCATAAGTGATTGCTCAACCCTGCACTTGCACTCATCTGATGTCACAACCCATTGGGAAACTAGAAGTGGTGTCAAAGGCTTCTTGGCAAAGTTCTTGTTTGAGAAGGGCCAAAGCTGCTGGAACTCCTTGGACTTACAAGCTTTTGAGGATATTGTAGCTCTTCTAATCTATGGGATGGTCTTGTTCCCAAATCCTGACCAACTCATAGATGTGAGTGCTGTCAAAATCTTCATGTCACGCAACCCAGTGCCTACATTGCTTGGAGATATCTTGCACTCTTTTCACACTCGAACAATGAGGAAAAGAGGTGTTCTTATGTGTTTCACTCCTCTACTGGCAAGATGGTTTATTTCTCATCTTCCCCAATCAGTCTTGAAGAATGAGCAAGGTTTGAGGTGGTCACAAAGGTTGATGACCCTTACACATTTAGATATCCATTGGTGTTCTCGATCCAAAGAGAATGTTATCATCGTCGACCATTGTGGAGAGTTCCCTACTAACCCTCTACTTGGCATTAGGGGAGGCATCACCTACAACCCCTGCTTGGCTCTAAGACAGTTTGGTTATGCCCAAAGGGATGGCCCACATGACATGCTAGTTCAAGGTTTGGTTTTCGACTTCGACAACGACAATCAAGGACTCCGACAAAGGTTCATCCGAGCTTGTAGGATGCCTAACAAGGTAGACAGTAAGACCTTGGGACACAAGAATTCCATCCCTCTTGAGCCGTACCTCAAGTGGGTACGAACCCGCGCCCAAAGTCTTATGATGCCTTACCCCTTTGTTCTCCCTGTGATTATAGAGCCTGTTAAGGAAGGAGAGGTTCCATACACCCTCCTAAATCCTGACATGCCAACATCACTCGAAGATCTGCAAAGGAGTTGGATACAAATCAAGGGAGAACGCGATACTTTTGAAGCCCAATTCTACGCAAGCGAGAAGAAGGTTTTGGAGCATACTCGGTTATTTCACGAAGAGTAGACTCTCTACACCTACATTGCACCAAAGAGGATGCGCAACGTCTTTTTATCTTAGAATTTTGTACTATTTTTCCCTAGGGGCATTAATGTAAAAAAATTATATTTTATTAATATAACATTTGTTCCTTTTTATTTAACACAAATTTGAATTTTTCAAATCCTTGAAAGCATTACATGAATACATATCATTCATCATACGCATAAACAAGTCTTCACACCAAGTTTCCTTATCTCTCTGCTGTTTATTTCAGCAAGATGGATATTGAACAAACGGTCAAAGATTTGCAAGCTCAGAATTCACAATTTAAACAGCTACTCTTGACTTTGGCCAAGGGGCAGGAGGAGCTCAAGACTCTGCTAGAGAAAGAGAAAGATAAAAATAAGAAGAAGCAAGCTGGGGTGGTTCTTATGGGCAGAAGGTTTGAAGGACAAGCCAGACAGACCTTGGAATTTCCATCAACCTCTGAGGAAGGAGAGAGAAAAGGTAAACAAATTGCAGTACCATCTGAGTCTGAAGCTAAAGAAGAGGAAGAAGATGACTACTCTGAACAACAATACCCTCCGGCCAATGACAAATACAAAAATCTGGAAGAGCGTCTAGCTGCAATGGAGATACATAGAGTACCAGGGCTGGACTTTGAGGAGTTAGGGCTGGTATCTGGAATTGTAATCCATCCTAAGTTTAAAGTGCCTCTATTTGCCAAGTATGATGGGTTGTCTTGTCCCAAGATGCACCTATGATCTTATGTCAGGAAAATTCAGCCACATTCTGCTGACAAAGATTTGTGGGTCCATTTTTCCAGGACAGTTTGTCAGGAATGCAGCTTGATTGGTTCTACCAGTTGGAGAGGTATGATGTGCATAATTGGGAAGATTTGGAATCTGCCTTCTATAAACAGTATCAATACAACGCTGACTTGGAACCAACCCGTACTCAACTCCAGAGTATGGATATGGTGTCCAATGAGGGTTTCAAAGACTACGCCCAAAAGTGGAGGGATTTAGCCGGAAGGGTGCAACCACCATTATCTGAGTGGGAGCTAGTAGACATGTTCTTAGGGACTCTGTTAGGTCCTTTCTTTAATCACCTGATTGGAAGCTCCTCTGCAGGTTTCACTGAGTTGATTTTAACTGGCAAGAGGGTTGAATCCGGTATTAGAAGCGGGAAAATTCAGAAAGACGCGTCTACCTTTGCTGCTGTAAAAAAGCCCTTCACGGGAAAGAAGGAAGTGTCTGTTGTCTATGCTCAGAGGAATCAGGGAAGAACCGAACGAGGACCAACTGTGGGGGCCGTTATGATTCAAAAGTCTGCATCAGACCAATCAAGGAACAATCAACTGAGAAATGATCAGCCGAGAAATAACTAGCAAAGGGTGGAAAGGCCTGTAAGGCAATTCACCAAGATAAACATGACTCCTGCTCAAGTCCTACCACATCTCTTGAAGTTTAATTTGGCCATGCTAAAAGAGGCCCCAAAAAATCCCAATACTGCATCTCCCCACTACCATCCGAATTCCAGGTGCGCTTACCATTCAGAAAGTCCAGGGCACGACACCAACAACTTTTAGGCTCTGAAGAACAAGATTCAAGAGCTGATTGACGCAAAGGAAGTTGAATTTGAAGCTCCTAAAAAACCGAATGTTATCTCTGCTCCAATGCCTAGGCATGGACACACTTCCAGTGTTGTAGAAGAAGATCGGTTTGTTTCTATTGAAGATGAACTATTAACTCCTCTCCTAACCATCAAGTTGAATTTGTTGAAAGCCGGGGTGTTCCTAGGTTGTGACCAAGATTTCCATACTTGCTTGTCCTCATCATTTGACTGTCCTATGTTGAAGAAAGGTATCCAACAATTGATTGATAACCAGGAAATTTTGTTTTAGAAAGCTCCTGTTTCACCCATTCCAATTCCAGAAGTTTCAATAATAACCATATACGCCAATCCTTCCAGGGTTCCTAAAAAACCCGTTAGGATTACATTCGCTCCTATGACTACTCCGTTAAAGATAACAATGCCCGGGCCTGCCCCATACAACTCAGATAAAATGGTACCATGGAACTATGGTAGAGAAATCTACTACCATGGTGTCAAACAGATCGAACAGACTGCCGATGAAGGGAGCACTGAAGAAGACAATTCTGACATCAGTAACATTGTTGGAACAAGCAAAATTACTCGTAGTGGAAGAATTTTCTCTCCAGAGATTGTGCCACCAAAGGAAGTCTCTGGACCCTTAGTTGTTCCGAAGACTATAGTTGTACCAGTGATTACACCTGCAAGTGTACCCGCCAACAATGACAATGCAATTCCTATCCCTACTTCCGCTGCTGAGAATAAAGGAAAGAATGTTCAAGAGGAGCCTGTCTTGACGAAGGCTCGGTCACTATTTATTCCTGAGACATCCAATAAGGAGATGGAAGAAATCTGGAGGATCATTAAAAAGAGTGATTATGATGTGGTAGAACAACTGGGGCAGGCCCCCTCCAAAATATCTATGTTAGCCCTGTTGCTGTGCTCTGAGGCACATGCTAAAGCTTTGGTCAAGTTTATGAAGACAGCGCACGTGCCGCAAGAGACTTCGGTTGATCAATTCCAAGAGTGTGTGGCCAGTTTAACAGCTGACAATGGCCTGGGATTCTCCAATGCTGACTTGACCCCCAAAGGGAGAAAACACAACGACGCACTACATGTCTCGGTGGAGTGTAGGGGAACGACCTTAGCCCTTGTCTTGGTTGATACGGGATCATCTCTGAACGTTTTGCCAAAGAAAGTCCTGGATAGATTGGATTGTTAGGGGATGACCCTGAAACCCAGTAATATAATTGTGAGAGCATTTGATGGCTCTAAAAGGATGGTCCATGGATAGGTGGACATCCCGATCAAGGTGGGTACCCAGACGTTCAATTCAACATTCTATGTGATGGACATCCATCCTTCCTACTCTTGCCTGTTGGGACGTCCCTGGATTCATAACGCCGGTGCGGTCACCTCGACTTTACACCAGATGCTGAAGTACCCCGTCCAAGGGAAAATCATAACTATCCATGGTGAAGAGGAATACATGATTAGTTATCTAAATTCTTTCCGATATGTAGAATTGTATGGCGATTTCATTGAGACCCCTTTCCAACATTTTGAAGAAGTTTCTCAGGAAATAGTAGCAACCAAGGTGGTATCCTCAACTCCTGTGATCACAAGACCTGTACCTCAGATGTCTTCTCTAAAAGATGCAAGGGCAGTAGTGGAAGAAGGCGGATCCACTATCTGGGGTCAGCTTCCAGACTTTCCTTTCAAATCAGACAAGTTTAGGCTGGGATTCACCTCAACTGCTCAGAAGACTGGATTTTCCCTACTAATGGCGGAGGACTGTGCAACTGGGAAGCAAAAGACTTTGTTCCGATTACTTTCATACCGCAGTAATTTATCTTTTCCATTTTTGTTGGATCTGTAATAATTCACAAACAATTCGTACTTTTTCAACTTTGTGTCTTACCCGAGGCACATAGGTCCATTTGTAAGGGTTCTTATTTCATTTTCATATGTCATTTTAATGAATCATGGACACTTTTCATATATAAACATTTTGTGCTCATTGTCTTTCTTTTACATTTTTGTTGTTTTAAGATGGCTATACCCTTACACACACCCACACTCACAAATGCAGATACCCTTCCACTCAGGAACCCATGGGTAACGATACTGCTATAGCCTTCAGTGACTCTGAAGATTTGATCTACCAAGCCAAATACGAAGGTGAGGATGATTGTGAGGTGCCAGGGGAATTGGCCAGATTACTGCAACAAGAGGAAAGAGCTATTCTGCTTCATGAGGAGCTTTTGGATACAATCAACTTGGGTACTAAGGAAGACAAGAAGGAAATCAGAGTGGGTGCCAACCTAGAGCCGAGTGTCAAGGGGCGCCTAATTCAGCTGTTGCATGATTATGTTGAGATCTTTGCCTGATCATACGAAGACATGTCGGGACTCGATACAGACATTGTGGTACACCGTCTACCCACAAGAGAAGACCGTCCACCAGTTAAGAAAAAATTCCGCCGCATGAGACCTGACATGTCAGAGAAGATCAAAGCAGAAGTTATTAAGCAATTCAATGCTGGAATTCTGGCTGTTACTTCTTATCCATAATGGGTTGCTAACATTGTGCCCGTGCCTAAGAAGGACGGCAAAGTGAGAATGTGCGTGGATTATAGAAATTTAAACAGGGACAACCCTAAAGATGATTTTCCACTTCCGCATATTGACATCCTGGTTGACAACACAGCTCAACACAAAGTATTTTCTTTCATGGATGGATTCTCAGGCTATAACCAGATCAAAATGGCACCTGAGGACATGGAGAAAAATACTTTTGTTACACAGTGGGGTACGTTATGCTACAAAGTGATGCCATTCACTGAAGAATGCCGGGGCAACCTATCAACGCGCCATGGTAGCTTTGTTTCATGATATGATACATCATGAGATAGAGGTCTACGTAGATGACATGATAGCCCGTTCACAAACTGAAGAAGAACACCTTGATCACCTGCAAAAGCTGTTTGTCAGGTTGAAGGAGTACAAACTAAGATTGAACCCTAACAAGTGCACATTCAGAGTCCAATCCGGTAAACTCTTGGGTTTCATTATCAGCAACAAAGGCATCGAGGTTGATCCTGCCAAAGTCAAAGCTATACAAGAAATGCCTGCTCCTCGCACTGAGAAGGAGGTCAGAGGTTTCTTGGGACGCCTAAACTACATTGCTAGGTTCATTTCTCACCTAACATCTACTTGTGAGCCAATCTTCAAGCTGTTGAAGAAAGATCAGGTAGTTAGATGGAATGATGACTGTCAAATTGCTTTCGATAGAATCAAGGAGTATTTATAAGAGCCTCCCGTCTTGATGCCACCCGTCGAAGGAAGACCGCTAATCATGTATCTGACCGTCTTGGAAAACTCAATGGGGTGCGTATTGGGGCAGCATGACGAGTCTGGCCGAAAAGAGCATGCCATTTATTACCTTAGCAAAAAGTTTACCGGCTGTGAAACCAGATATTCACTGCTCGAGAAAACTTGTTGCGCTTTGGTATGGGCTGCTCTTCGGATAAGGTAGTATATGTTGACTCATACCACTTTACTTATATCTAAGATGGATCCGATAAAGTACATCTTCGAGAAGCCTGCTTTGTCTGGAAGGATAGCTAGATGGCAAATGATCCTAACTGAGTATGATATACAGTACACGACCCAAAAAGCTATAAAGGGCAGTGTGCTAGCTGATCATATGGCTCATCAAGCTGTAGAAGATTATCAATCCATGAAGTTTGACTTCCCTGACGAAGACATCATGACATTGGACAACATTGAAGTTTTCAGGCCATATGACGGACCTGAACAAGGATCCCGATGGACCCTGTACTTTGATGGGGCATCCAATGCGCTTGGTAAAGGTATCGATGTTATGCTCATATCCACAAAGGGTTGCCACACTCCTTTGACCGCCATACTTTTCTTCAACTGTACGAACAACATGGCAGAGTATGAAGCTTGCATCTTTGGAATCAAGGCCACCATAGACTTGGGAATCAAATCTTTAATTGTGTTTGGGGAATCAGCCTTGGTCATCAGTCAGATGAAAGGAGAGTGGGACACTAAGCATCTGAACCTCATCCCTTACAAAGAACATGTCTTGACATTATTACCCCATTTCGAGCAGATTACCTTCGAGCACTTCCCGCGAGAAGAAAATCAGCTAGCAGATGCTCTAGCTACAATGTCATCCATGTTTAAACTTAATTGGGATAATGAGGCTCCCCATATCACAATTGAACGGATGGAAGAACCTGCACACTGTCACGAGATTAATATCGAAGAAGTAGTGGACCAGCCATGATTTCATGAAGTCAAAAGGTATCTCGAGGCCCAAGAATACCCTGAAGGAGCTACAGTAAATGACAAAAAGTTCTTAAGGAGATTCTCAGCTAAGTTCTTCCTAAGTAATGGCATCCTATACAAACACAATCATGATTCTATTCTGCTCCATTGTGTGGACAAGCTTGAAGGTACCTTTGGCACTCACTCTAGCGGGCATACGATGGCTAAGAAGATTCTAAGGGTAGTATATTACTAGTCTACCATGGAAGCTGACTGCTATCAACACTCCCGTACCTGCCATAAATGTCAAATCTATGTAGACAAGGTACATGTGCCCCCGGTTCCTCTAAATGTCTTAACAGCTCCTTGGCCATTCGCTATGTGGGGAATCAATATGATTGGAGAGATCAAGCCTACAGCCTCAAAGGACACCGCTTTATTCTAGTGGCCATTGATTATTTCACAAAGTGGGTCGAAGCAGCTTCCTTCGCATCCGTTACTAAGAATGTTGTTGCCCGCTTCATCAAGCAGAATCTTATTTTCCGGTACGGTATCCCCGAGAGGATCATCACTGACAACGGTACAAACCTTAACAATATTATGATCACCGCCCTGTGCGAGCAGTTCAAGATTCAACATCACAATTCATCCCCATATCGGCCAAAGATGAATGGTGCAGTTGAAGTTGCGAACAAAAACATCAAAAAGATCATACAGAAAATGACAGTCACCTACAAGGACTGGCATGAGATTCTACCGTTTGCTCTCCACGGGTACCGTACCACGGCTCGTACATTAACTGGGGAAACACCTTATTCTTTGGTGTATGGCATGGAGGTTGTTTTACCTATTGAGGTTCAGATCCCATCTTTGAGAATCATGAAGGATGCAGGTTTGAGTGAAGACGATTGGATTCAAACCCGACTTGATCAGTTGAATTTAATTAACGAAAAGAGACTTACTACTGTTTTTCATGGTCAGACGTATCAAAAACGGATGATCAAGGCTTTCAACAAGAAGGTCAGACGACAAGTGTATCAAGTCGGAGATCTTGTGATCAAGCGTATTATCTTGCCACAAAGTGATCCCAGGGTCAAATGGACTCCTACCTACGAAGGACCATTTGTAATCAAGAACATCTTTTCTGGTGGGGCAATGATCTTAACCACCATGGACAGCGAGGACCTGCCGTACCATGAGAACGCAAACATAGTCAAAAGATACTACGCATAAATGACCCGCTAGGTTGACACACCTAGGCAAAACAAGGGCATCCTGGTGAATCGAGAACCCGAAAGGGCGGTTCAGGCAAAAATTAGGGAATTAAAGCGTATGAATATGTCTCGCCGGATCACTTTAAGGACAATCTCTTCACAGACAAACCTGGAGCTTCTGATTAATCCAACCATCTTCGGATGAAGCAACGAATTGACAAGATATTCAGAGTTACAAAGGCTATAGCGGAATGGGTACCCCATGGTATTTTTTACACATAGATATCTTTCTTTGTATAAAATTTTTCTCATTTTTTATGACACCATCCTCTTACTAGGGTGTCTGTCTCATTTGTACAAAATACTTATTCAAAGTAAATACAAAGATACTTCTTTAAAGTGCAGAAAAACATTTGTCTTTTTCTTTTTTTACACTTGTGTTTTATTTGCAAAAACGTCCAATGATTCATTGATGAACATATGCATTTGAACATAATTATTGTTTACAAATAAACAGAATGGAAAAGAACAATTACTGACAGGTTGAAAGGATAGAAAAACGTCTTTGGGATATTCCAGGAGCAATCCCTACAATACATCATCTAGATCCCAGCGGAGCCAAAATCTCAGAACCTTGATCCCCATCAGAGTTAGAACTTCAAACTCCCAGATCCCCAGCATAGCTGAAACCTTCAACCCCCAGCGGAACCATTCAGTTTTCTCCAAATTCCCCAGCAAGTTGTCTTGAAGTCTGAAAAGCAACAGGATAACAGATAACTTTTGTCTCTCCCCAACCTAGGTTGATTCCCCAGTAGAGTGGCATACAACCCAAACTCTTGAACTTATTCCCCAGCAGTAAGCCTTCTTCCCCGCATAGTTTTATTACTCCCCAGTGAAGTCACCAGAATGAAGATTCTCATTCTTAACTCCCCGCAGAAGTCATCAGAGTTTTCTCTATTCCTCACCAGAACAAGGATTCCCTTTGTGTAATCCCCAGTGGATTTCATTAAAGTTCTCTGGATTCTCCAAGCAGATTCCTCAGGCAGTACGTGGCATTACTTCCCCAAGCAGACTTTTGTCAATACTTCAAGACATGAAAGATCCCTATATCCCCAGAGAAGTCAAGAATTTTTAACCCCCAATGGTCGCCAAGGATTTCTCATCCTCAGCAATCAAGGATTTGTTTTCCCCGACAGCAGTCAAGGAGTTATTATCCCCAACCGCCAAAGATTTCTTATCCTCAGCAATCAAGGATTTATTTTCCTCAGCAAAACCGCTAATCAGCTTACATGAACATACATTACATTCATAATCATAAACATTGATAAAGCACATTTATTGCATCATACATTTTATGCAACATAACTTTGTGTTTCAGCTAACATTTTACCCTTTTCAGGATAACATTAACAGATATCATTAACAATGTTCATAGATTTCAGATTACAAGTACAGATACACTCCAGACACGGAAGTCATTCTGATACTTATTCAGATTTCAAGTCAAGATTACAAGTACAGATACACTCCATACACGGAAGTCATTATGTTACTTATTCAGATCCCAGTCCAAATACGCTCCAGACATGGTTGCCATTCTGTCACTTACTCTGATTTTTCCCCAGCTCTGATACGCTCCAAATACGGATGCCATTTTGTCGCCTATTCAAATTTCAGATTCTAGATACAATACAGATACACTCCAGACACGGAAGTCATCCTGTTACTCATTCAGATTCAAATACAGTTACAACTCGGATACGCTCCAGATACGGATGTGATTCTGTCGCCTATTCAGATTTCAGATTCTAGATACAATACAGATACACTCCAGACATGGAAGTAATCCTATTACTCATTCAGATTCAAATACAGTCACAGCTCGGATACGCTCCAGACACGGACACCATTCCATCGCTCGTACAGATTCAGTCTCCAGATACAGTTCAGATACGTTCTAGACCCGGATACCATCTTGATACTTATTCTTCTGATTTACAACTTACATTTCAACAAACATTCTTGGATGGCATCTACAAGCCCATCTCCTACAAGATTCGGTCACCTCTCCAAATGGCATCTTTAAGCCCATTCCCTCAACTACACTTTGATGAGTGCAAATTTACGGGCACTCTAGTGTCCAATCATCTTTTACCTTCGAGTCACGAACGACAAAACTCGCCAATCTAACTCTTTAGGTTCAATAAGATTGAACAGGGGCAGCTGTTGTACCCCAAAATTTTCCCTCTCAATTATCAAGATTTTCCTCACAAGACTTTTTGGACTCAAGACAAGATTAGGGTTTGTTCAACTCAAGACATCTCCTTGCATTGATAACCTGAAATTAGGATTTGAGTTTGCACAAGCATTTTTGGATCATCAATGCTTCATGTGACTTTAATACACCATATTTGACCCCTAAGATTTATCATACCAAGTTTCAAGCCTTGAATCCCATTTTTGCCCAGTCAATTGGACAATTGACCTAAAAATCAACTGTATTGGGGAAAAAGTCAACCATGGCCAATTTACAATCAAACTTCATAATTTTTTATCCACATCCACATTTTAGACTCATATATACCATTTGATCAAGTTTTGATCACAACTCCTCAAGAAATTTGATGAGATCATCAAAAGGGCAAAATGGTCAAAATTAGGGTTTTGACTGAGAAAGAGCAATTTCTGATTTTTAACCTAGCCAATGACCAATTTGGTTCAAGTATGATTTCAATAACTCAATGGCATCATCTTTACCTAATCACAAGGTTCAAAAGATCTCAAATGCATTGGATTGATAGATGAATTTTCCAGTCAACTGATCAAAAATCAATTTACACTAAAAAGTCAAACTTTGACTTTTTGGTCAAAATCAAGTGCCAAGGGTCATAATTCATCAAGATATGTCAAAATGTGAAACTTGTTGACCAAGAAACCTAAAATTGCAAATTAGGGTTTTAATTTGAAATTTTTTATAACTTAGAATTTTTCTAAGTATGGCAAATTTCTTATTTTTTCCCAATTTTTCCCAATTTTTTCACCATGATGCAATTGGATTCAAATAAAACTTACAACATGAAAGTTGTAGTCCTCCATGAAATCTACAACTTTTATTCACAAAGTTTTCCCAAAATATGCTTGTATCTCAAGTTATGATTTTGTGAATAGGGGTCCATAAACTAAATAACTTAGTGAAATTTTGCCCTAGTTTAGGCAGGTTTTTGACCTAACTTCATGGCAACTTTTAACCTAGTTCTAAGAGGTATCTCAAGTTGAATTTCAAAGATTGATTTTAGAGAATGTTGCAAGCTTTCCAAAATGTCCAATAACTCTCCAAGATCATTTGTTGTTAGGGAGAATCGAAGAAGAGAAAATGGCATTTTGTCACTTTTGTTCAAGCCATTTTTACATGAGATCAAGTTGCAAATCAGATCCTAGCATGCTTGTACCTTGCATTACAGGTCCTAAATCCCTTCTAAACTCCATAATTAAATGCTATCTCAGTGGTTAATGGCTTTATTTTAAACTTTGCAGCATTGTACAAGAGTTCAATCCATAAATGGCATAAAGGGCACAATGCCATTTTGATAAAGGCAAGCTTTTCCAACTTTACAATTCTTGAGCCATGGACCCATTTATTTTGTGCAAGCATTGTCCATAGATACCAAGAATTGTTCACCAACTCTCTGCAGCCTACAAGCAAGCAAGTACAAGCCTTTGGCACAAGTCACTTCACTTTTCTTCAAAAGCAAGAAAAGTTGCAAAAGTGAAGAGAACTTGCACATCTGTTAAAGGGAAGGCTTGGCATCATTCAAAACAACTTCACAAACTTGTTGCAAGCAAGAACACGAGTGCATATCATCTGAAACTAAACAAAACTCCAAAAACACAAATTTCTGCCCAAACAGGGCAGCTTTTGCAAAACACTTGCCAACTCAAAATTTGCTCGTGCGTTTTGCCTTGTAATACTTCAAACATCCTTCATACATCCCACCTAAACCATCCAAGCCCTTGTCCTGTTGCTGTAACCTCTATTTCAGACATCACCATTTTCAAACTTGAAGGTTGCAGGTTGACTCGTGCAGGAGGTTTCAGCCATCCACAAGGTCAACTAAGCATTGGAAAAGCTTGAGGGAACTTCAAGGAAGCTCACACGATCCTCAGGCCTCACTCAAAGTCACCACATTGCCATATCCAAAGTCAGCTGAACAAGGTATTTTTCAAAACTCTATCTCTCTATTTGGGAATCCTCAAGCTTTGATTTGTGAAGCAAAGATGTAGTCCTTAACATGGTGAAGTTGTACATATGCATAGTTATCATTTATATTAACTGAGTAGTGAGAATTTGAAGCTTGAAGTTCATGAAAAAATTAGGTCAGCAATTAGGGTTACTGAAATTCTCCCTGGTCTTTGAGAGTTAGATTATGAATTTTATATCATTAGAATCATGAGATTCCAAGCTACATTTTTTGTGTTGCAAGTTTTTGTTTTTGTGCAAAGAATAAAGAGTTACAGGTTGAAGGCAAGAACACGGGCAAATGTTTGGCTGGAGGACAGGGACGAAGCTGGCTTGGGCCTGGCGCGCTTGGGCTTGCTGTTTTGACTTTCCACACCCCCTGATCCACTATCCACACCCCCTTTGCTTATTATTTTTATTTTTCATATTTTCTTTTCATTTTTATATTTATTGCTTTTATTTATTTTTCTGAACATGAAAAAATCTTGAAAAATATTTTCTTTATTTTTTGCATTTTATTTTATTTTTTATCTTATTTTTTGCATAAAATATAGATTTATTAGAATAAATAGAATCTATTTTCTTAAAATAAATAGTAAACACATTTAAAAATATCATACATTTTTATTTTTATTTTTCATACACATAAAATATTATTTTGATACATATTTTAATTTTTAATATTTATTAATAATATTACTTTTTATTTCTTGTATAAAAATAGACAAAATAAAATAAATATAGAATATATATTTCTTTTAATCAAAAACTAGGGTTTTACCCCTTTCAAAAATAACAATATTATTTTTCTTATTTTTAGGACTTAAATAATATTATTCTCTCATACATAAAACAAATACTCAATTTTTTTGCATATTTACATTTTTATTGCATTTTTAATATTTGTATATTTATTTAATTTTCAAATATTCAATTGGGTTGTAATAGTATTTTAGGGTTTTATTTTGCGTAAATATCCCCATTCAAAAACTTGTATCCCCCCTCCCATAATAATTGTTGTAATAGCTTAGCTTTATTTTACGCAATTTATCGCATTATACCATGTTTAGTAAAAACTAGGGTTTTGCATGACAAGACAAAAAATTAAACAAATACAAGACCTAATACAAGACAAACAAATGCATGTAAAATGACAACACATTACACACAAGCACCTCTAGGGTTTCACCCACTTTGTTGCCTTAAAAAATGGCCATGGTATGCATGCAAAGCATCTTGGCAAAATCAAACAAAACAAAAGATCATAGTCCCTCGATGACGCTATCAAAAGGTTGCCTAAAAACAAATGATCTTGGTCCCTCAAACATGCTAAGATACATGGCAACATTGCTATCATGGTCATTTGATGACCCACGCCCGTCCCGTTTAACATCCAAAGATAAGCTTGTTTACCAAAGCAATGGTAAATCAACAATGTCAAAGGAATAAAAATGTATAGGAAATACTTTTGAGTAGGGTAGATAGTTCCTAGTTACTTGCTCTCTTCAAAACAAATCCTTGCTATTTTAGAAACAAACACACACACATTTCCAAACATTTCCAAACCACTTTCAAAACATTGAAACATTTTTTAAAAGACAAACATATTTATATACATTCTTACGAACGAGAATCATTACAAAGATTGCCCAAACGAGTGGCCTCTTTTCAAAATACTTTCAAAATCACACCAAACACAAAGCACCATTTCAAACAATTTCAAAGCAAAAGCAAGTGATCTAAACAAGTAACTAAGAGCCCATGGAAAACCATGGATGAAAAGGGTGCTAGCACCTTCCCTTTTCATAATCTACCCCCCGAACTCAAGAAAACATCTCAAAGGTCTTTCCTGTGCTTTTTTACCTTTCCTTTTGGATAAAATAAAAGTCAGTGGTGACTCTTGATAAACCGAAACATTTGCGACAAAACACAAAACCTCATGTCAGTTCTCCCACCGTATCACACTCATAATTGTGGATAGTAAGTATGTTCTTCCACCCCGACCCCTTATTGCACGGAAGGTGGTACGTAGACACTAAAGGTCCGCAACTGTGGCGGGTGCAAAAGTTATAAAAATACTTCTTTTCTCATCCCCACAATCTATTTTTTGTATACAACATTTATAGCCAAAATACACAGATTTACAAAGAGGTTCCTGCGGAGTACCGTAGATGTTTTGGGTGCTAATACCTTCCCTTTTCATAACTAACCCCCAAACTTAGATTCTCTCCCTCTATTTTTGTGTTATTCTCTCTTTTCCCATTCACGTGGAAACAATAAAGCATAGTGGTGATTTTTATTTGATCTTTGCGAGTTAAGTCGATCCAATGGCTTAGTCTCAACATTTCTATTGCTATAGATAAAAATGGCGACTTCACTGGGGAAAGATTGACCAAATGTTGGTCTATCACTAAGTGGGTTGAGCCTATATTTGTTTATATGTATATGTGCTATTATTTGTTGTATATTGTATGTTTCGTAAATGTTTGTTTGGATTTTCCTAGTTTTCAGGGTGCTTGGTGATTTATCATAAGTCCTCTATCCGGACTTGGGCAAACTTAAGATAGGATGGGCGGTATAGTCATGTTAACTTTAAGGGAGTTATCCCAAAAAAGGAGACATGAGATCCCCCACTTAGTGGAGGCCCCTTTGACTGTAGTGTCATTTATCGAGTAATTGGGAAGACGTGCTGCTTTGGACCTGGGAGCCTGCTAAAACTAAGGACTGTAGAACCTTTAACCCATCTTGGCCTTTTAGGTGTAATGCAGAAACTATGACGGAGTAATCCGGAAATGGTTGTCACGTGATACTACACTCAGACGAGTTTTTCTTGAGAATATTACTAATTACCGAGTCAATCGGGACATTGGTAATATCCGAAGGAAGGATGTAGACTAGGAACCTCTTAGAACCTTGTTCGGCAGGTGATAAACTATTAGATCATACCTTGTGGGTAGTACCTTTGACCTCACATTCGTGACTTCAAACCTATGAACCCCCCATGTTTGTAATCTTGTGTGTGATTGTTGCATCATGCATTCATGCACCCATGAGCATCTTTTAAGACATTTTGGTTCAAGGGACTTAAAGTTAACTTTTTGCGAATATCTCAGGTTCTTTTGACCATGGATTCTGGAAAAAGAAAGACTCAGAAGTACAGTTTCAAGAATCCCAAGATAGATGATTTGATGATTCTAATTCCCGAGATCGAGAGTTCTATAGATTTTCGAAGGAAGTATGGATCCATCGTGTCTCTCATGAAGCTCAGGATGAAGGAGGATATTCTCTCAACTTTGGTCCAGTTCTATGATATGATGTATCGATGTTTCACTTTTCCTGATTATCATTTGATGTCTACATTAGAGGAGTATTCTTATCTACTGGGTTTACCTATTATTGATCGTGTTCCTTTCACCGGATTGGAGGAGGAGCCAAAGTCCCATGAGATAGCTGTTATGGTTCATTTAGGGAAGTCTGAGATTGAGGCCAACATGACTACCAAAGGAGGAATTAAAGGATTACCCGCTCATTTTTTATCAGGAAAAGCTCGTTACTTTTCTAGGATGAAGAGTACAGTTGCTTTTGAGGCCATCATTGCTCTGCTTGCTTATGGGTTGTTCTTATTTCCGAACATCGACAACTTTGTGGATATCAATGCCATTAGGATCTTTTTGATAGGGAATCCAATACCTAAATTATCAGGAGATGCTTATTACTCCATTCATCTTCGGGATTCTTATCATGGAGGGATGATCATTTGCTGCACGCCTTTGTTGAATCAGTGGTTTATTTCTCACTTACCTCAGTCCGATGCTTTCTGGGATATCAAGAAGGAACCTCGTTAGGCTCAAAAGATTATGGCTCTAACTCATTCAAATATTGTTTGGTATCATCTGGCTTACCATGATGTGGATATTAGTGATAGTTGTGGTGATTTCCCTAATGTACCTCTTCTTGGTACAAAGGGAGGAATTAACTACAATCCCGTTCTTGCACGACGACAACTTGGATATCCAATGAGAGATAAGCTAAATAGTATTCATCTGAGTGGTTTCTTTCTTAAAGAGGGAGATGATCATAAGAAATCTAAGGATGAGATTGAAAAGGCTTAACACCATATTCATAGGAAGAGAGAAAGGATTTGGGACCTAGAGGAGCCACTTCTTTGGAGCCTTATCTCCGGTGGATACAAGCAAGGGAAATCCAGTTGAAAATGCCATATTCTCGTGAAACACCTATGCCTAATATGTTTGTGAAGACCACTCCTCCCCTTTTATATGATGTGGGAGAGCTTCAGCTTGCCCTAGTCAGGATGCAGCAGGAGAAGGAGGCTTCGAAGAATAAGTGTCAGACTTTAGAGATATCCTATCGAGCTGACTTGAAGGAGAAGAACGACTTAATTGAGATTTGTGCTATAAATATGATGGAGAAGCGAGAGGATTTATTTTCCTCTAGAGCTCAGTCAGGACTTAGTCATTCACTTCCCAACTCTGGTGATTGGAAAGTGGTTGCCAACAGGTATGCATAAGAGAATAAGCAGTAGAAGGCTCAGATTGCAAGACTCACAGGAAAGCGTCCGTGTGTGGAGTGATCTTCACCAGCATTGCTTTTTTAGGATTTTAGATTTTGTCTTATCTTCTACTTAGGATTGTTGAAACTTGTACTAAAAAGTTGTAATCCATTATGAAGTTATTATAATTAGATTTTCAATATTTCAAAATGTGTTAGTACTTTAATATTTGCAAAAATTGTCTATAATTCTTTAAGCCCCTTGAAATATTAATAATAAAATAAATCATGTGCATTTTATATCATGCACCATATGGTACATATTTCTTGCATTTCTATTCATAACCAGGTGTCTTACTAAATTTCTCTATTTCATTCAGCAAGTTGTCTCACCGGTATAATACTCGGGCTAATTCCAGAAAGAAAATGGAGAATCTTGAACAAGAGAATCGCGAGTTGCGCGAACAAGTTACTGCTTTGAAGGACGGGATGGATAATCTGATTGCTTTGATGGAATCATTGGTGGCTGCTCAGAATCAGCCACCATTTGCTCAACCTCAATAAACAACATTTTCTTCTGAAGGTCCATCAGTTCCTATTTCTGTTACCCCAGTAATTGTTGCTCAGAACCGTGGGGAATGCCAAAAAACTTCACTCCAAAAGGTTTTAATCTTGACACTCAAGTTTCTCCAGTTGTGCAAGCTGCTGCTACTCCTGCACCTCTTGTGGTGCATATTACTCCTGTTTCTAGAAATGAGATTCACTATACTGGACCTCCTTTGGTGAATGCTATGTCGTTTGTTAATGATGAAGTTTATCGACCTGTTCCTCCACTAAGTGAAAGTGTGGGTTTCTACGACCGGTTAGATGACTTTCAAGACTAGTTCAATAAGATGCAGAAGGAAATGAAGGCCCTTCGAGGGAAAGAACTATTTGGATAAAACGTCAGCTAACTCTGCCTGGTTCCCAATGTAAAGGTGACAGCCAAGTTTAAAGTACCAGAATTTGAGAGGTACAAGGGAAACTCTTGTCCTCGTGACCACCTCGTGATGTATATCAGGAAAATGTCTACCCATACTGATGATCAACTTTTCTCATTCATTTCTTCCAAGATAGTTTAACTGGTGCTTCTATGAAGTGGTATATGAGTCTAGACAATAGTAGTATCCATAACTTCAATGATCTAGGAGAAGCCTTCATCAAACAATACAAGTACAATATGTTCATGGCACTTGACTGTGACCAGTTGAAGGCAATGGCTCATAGAGACAAGGAGTCATTCAAAGAATATGCACAGAGATAGCGCGAGATAGCTTCCTAGGTGGTTCCACCTATGGGAGAACAAGAAATGACCAAGGTCTTTCTGAAAACCCTTGGATCATTTTATTATGAAAGGATGGTTGTCAGTGTGCCGATTGATTTTATCGAAATGGTAAGCATGGGTGTCCATTTGGAAGAGGCTGTTAGAGAAGGGCGCTTGATAAAAGAAGAAGGGACAAAGAAGTCATCGTATGGTTTCTCTCTAAAGAAAGAAAGTGAAACAAATGTTGTTATTGGAGAAAGGAAGATTAGACCAACTAGAAGGCATCAATGGTACCAGCAACATGTTATTTTCGTGACTCCAGTCGTCAATGTAGCTCCAACCACAGTTTCCTATCAGAGACCATCCCCTCAGAGAAATCAAGGTAAAAGTCAGAAGAGAGAAGCTTTTGACTCCATTCCAATGAGCTATGCAGAGTTACTCCTAACTTTGATTCATAATAAGTTGGTTTAGACCAGGCCACCCCCTACTATACCATCACCTTTACCTTGGTATTATAAGTCAGACCAGACGTGCGCTTTTCATCAGGGAGCACCAGGGCACAATATTGAGAACCATTAGCATTTGAAATCTGAAGTACAAAAGATGGTGAGATCCGACCTCTTATCCTTTAAAGATGTTGGCCCTAACGTGAAAGATAATCCTTTGCTAAAAGCATGGAGGAGCAAATTCTGTAAACATGGTTGCTGGTTGTCCAGGGGACTTCTGGATTTTTGATATCAATCTGGTTAGAGGAGATTTGGTAAAGATTCATGCTGACCTCTACGAGTTTAGTTACTATACGCACGACCATGCTGGTTGTGGTATTTGTAGTACAGATATCCAAGGATGTGATAAATAAAAGATGATCTTTAGGAAATGATGGACAAGGGCCTCATTTATATCATCAGGAAAAGGGCAGAGTACGGAGAAGATGTTAGTATGGTCTTTGGATGTCCTAGAGAATTCCTAATTTTTTACGTGAATCATGTGAATGATGATTTGGTGCATTTGCACGCTACCATCTGTCACATGGATGGTTAAGAAGAACACCATTATGGGTCTTGCCAGATCTGCTGTAGAGATTCTCGTGGTTGTTCCATTTTGATAAGGGGTATTCAATTGTTATTGGATAAAGGTACTATCAAAGTTTCAGGCAATAGAGATGATTACAATGGGATTAATGTGATTGAAGATTGCTTGGTTGAGGCTGTATCAGATGATGAGTATGATTTTGTAGAAGAATTACAATGATTATGTGATGTCTAAGTATTCTGAAGAGGGGTGAATTTTATTGTGCCTTGTTTTGGTGCTCCCGCCCCTATAAAGATTGAGTACCATAGTAAACAAGTTGTTTCTTCAGTGGTGATTTGCTTGCCGGGTCATGTTCTTTACGAATCAGACAAAGTCGTGCCATATAAATACAAAGCTACAATACTAGAGGGTGGCGTGGAGGTTCCCATCCAACGTTTGTCTTATGTCAAGAGTATTGCTGAAGCCAGCCGAGTAACCTGCAGTGGCCGTGTTTTCGCACCTGTCATTCGAGGGAGTGTTAATGTTGATAAAAAGGTCGTTGAAAGTACTGAACCCAAGAAAGAAAAGGGGAATCTAGTGGTATTACTCTGGAAAAAGATGTGGATGATATATTGAAGATTATCAAAATGAGCGACTACAGGATCGTAGATAAATTGTTGCAGACCCCATCAAATATATCTATTCTAGCCTTGCTAATGAACTCTTCTGCCCACAGGGAATCTTTGATGAGAGTATTGGATCAAGCTTTCATGGAAAGTGATATGCCTTTGGACTAATTCAACAGTGTGTAGGGAATATTACATCATGTAATAACCTGAGTTTCTGTGATGATGAATTTCTCGATGAAGGAAGGAATCATAACTTGGCTCTCCATATCTTCATGAACTGCAAGAACGATTCATTGTAGAATGTAATGATTGACAATGGGTCCGCTTTAAATGTCATACTGAGGAGCACGCTTATGAAGCTGAAGTAGCAAGGAACTCTCATGCTCCCAAGTGGCATAATTGTGAAAGCTTTCGATGGGTCAAGAAAGTTTATCATTGGGGAAGTATATTTGCCTATTCATATAGGCCTGCATTTATTTCAGATTACTTTCCAGGTTAAGGATATCGTGCCCACTTACAGTTGTTTACTGGGACGACCATGGATACACGAGGCAGGGGCTATCACATCAACTTTGCACCAGAAGATGAAGTTTGTGCGTGAAGGAAATGTGGTCATCATAAATGGAGAATAGGCTTCGTTAATATCTTATTTATCCTCTTTCAGTGTTATGGAAGCGGATGAAGTTGTTGTTGGTACTCAGTTCCAAGCTTTATCCCTTGATAATATAAAGGAAAATGAGAATTCTATAGCTTCGTTTAAGGATGCTCAGTAGGTTGTGCATAATGGCCCTAGTAAAGTATGGGGGCAGATTGTGGACCCACTTGTGAATAAGAATATAGATGGTTTATGATTCTCTATGAAGAATGGTAAAGGTGAGAATATGAAACCGAAGTCTTCTTTGGGTAAATATTAAGACATATTTCATAGCGGAGGTTATGTTCATCCAACTGTTTCGAGGATCAATGCTATTGTGGAAGGTGAAGCAAAGTAGGAGATGTCGAACTACGTGATACATGGAGTTAGAGTCCAAAATTGGATCACCATTGATATTGTCTCTTGCATTCATATCTCAAAGTAATTTGTTTTTTGTTAATCTTTTCAAAAATCTTTCACTCTACCCAAGGTGAAACTTGATATTGTATGGCCATATTTGTTGCTTTGATCTTTAAAATCAATAATAAAAGTTGTCTTTGATTCCTGAATTGTGTCTTTATATTATGTTTTTTCTTGGAAAATGGTAATCAGAAAAAACCTTTCAAAATAAATAATAACTATAATTGAACTTGCATAATCACTTGCTATATGTGCCAATTTCTAAAAGCAATTATAAATCATATGTGCAGATTAATTAAAAAACCTGTTGAATACAATGACCTTGCACCCTCTCCCAAATTTGAATATCCTGCGTGTGCGGCTAAATAAGAAAAATATGATGAAATCCCGGAAGAGGTTTCACAGTTGCTTAAGCGCGAGGAGAGTGCCATTCAGCCATATAAAGAACCATTAGAGACGATCAATTTGGGTTCAGAGGAAGATTCAAAAGAAGTCAAGATTGGAACATTACTGCATCCCGATGTGAAGAGTCGGTTGATTGAATTGTTGAAAGAGTATGTGGATATATTTGCTTGGTCATACCAAGACATGCCTGGTTTGGATACTGATATTGTGGAACATCATTTTCCTCTATAGCCAGAATGCCCGCCAATCAAGAAGAAGTTGCAAAGAACTCACCCTGATATGGCAGTGAAAATTAAAGAAGAAGTTTTAAAGCAGATTAATGTCGGTTTTCTTCTGACATTGGTGTACCCTCAGTGGATTGCCAATATTGTCCCAGTACCAAAGAAAGACGGAAAAGTTCGCATGTGCGTAAATTATAGAGATTTAAACAAAGCTAGTCCAAAAGATGATTTTCCATTGCAACATATTGATATGTTTGTGGATAGTACATCAAAATTTAAAGTATTCTCGTTCATGGACGGATTTTCCAGATATAATCAAATTAAAATGGCTCCTGAGAACATGGAAAAAACAAAATTTATCACACCCTGGGGAACATTCTGTTACAGAGTGATGCCCTTCGACTTGAAGAACGCTGGTGCAATGTACCAGAGGGCTATGACAACCCGATTCCATTATCTGATGCACAAGAAAATTGAGGTATATGTTGATGATATGATTGCTAAGTCCTAGACTGAAGAAGGGCATATAGAAGATTTGTTGAAATTGTGTCTGTGTCTGAGGAAGTTTCGTCTCCGCTTGAATCCAAATAAATGCACCTTTGGTGTTTGATCATGGAAATTGTTAGGTTTCATTGTCAGCTAAAAAGAGAGTGAAGTTGACCCTGATAAAGTCAAAGCAATTCAAGAAATGCCAGCGCCAAGAACTAAAAATCTAGTTAGAGGCTTCCTTGGGCGTTTGAATTACATTTCCATATTTATTTCCCATATGACTCCAACGTGTGAGCCGATCTTTAAGTTGTTAAAGAAAGATCAAGGTTGTGTATGGACAGATGATTTCCAAAGGGAATTTGAAAGAATTAAAGAGTATCTGCTTGAACCTCCTATCTTGCTCCCTCCCGTTGAAGGATGACCATTGATATTGTATCTGACAATATTAGATAATTCCATGGGCTGTATTTTGGGACAGTAAGATGAAACAGGAAAGAAGGAATATGCCATATGTGATACGGTGGCAGAACTGACTGTTAGACTAGTTTTGTGTTTGTGTTCGTAAATGTTGCGGTAATCAAGAGTCACCACCGACTTTTCTATTATCCAACATAGGAAAGGGTGAAAAGAACAGAAAAAGACCTTTCGAGAGTTTTCTGAGTAAGGGGGGGGGGGGGGGGGGGGGGGGGGGGGGGGGGGTAAATTATGGAAACGGAAGGTGTTAGCACCCTTTCCATCTGTAGTTATCTAAGGGCTCTTAGATGCTTAGCTCATTTTGAAATACCTTGTGTTTTGTGCGTTCTGAAAAGTATTTTGAGAATGTCTTAGTGCGGAGATTTTCTTTATGCTAACCCTTGTATCAGTCCACAAGAGTGTTGATAAAGCGTTAAAAAGGGTTTTTGAAAGTTCTTTTTGTGTAAGTGTAAAAATTTGTTTGAGCAACCATCTAGCATCTATCTACTTATACTCGAAAGGTTTCTTCTCTTCCTTATTTCCTTTAGACAAGGCTACCGTACTATTAGTGAATAGGTAGCCATAGTCGTTTGGATGTATGAGGGACATTCGTGGGTCATTGTACAGTCATAAAGGCAACATATAGAGACGCTTTAGCAATTTTGTTTAAGGGACTATGATCTTTTGATTCGTGATTCTTTGCTAAAGCGTCCCTCCTTTCGAGGGACATGACTGTATTGTTTTCCGAAGGCAACCAAAGTGGGAATATCCTAGAGGTGTATATGTGCAAATGTGTTGTATTCAGTTATTTTTGTCTTTGATGTTAGGTTTGCTAACATTTGATTTTTATGCTCTTGTCATGCAATCTTATTAGGCATACATCTAAGCAATTAATATATGTATAGGAATTTATAGTGCGGGAATTTAAATATACGCTATTACAAAGTTTCGGGGAGGGGATTATTTACAAGTCCAAAATGGGGAGATAAAAGTAGTAAATGTCCTAATTAATTCTATTAAATTACATATGCAATTACAATAATATGAAAAGTGCGAAAATAAATAAATGCGTGTGAATTGAAAATAGTGTCTAAGTCCTAAATGAAAGGAAATCTTTTTATTTGTTTTTATAAAAGAAAAAAAACCTAAGTGTACTTAATTTTAATTTAAAGAAAATGTTAAAATAATTAATTAATTCATTTACAAAATTAACTTAATTAAAAAAATACTAACCTAATATTTTTTGTGATTTTATTTGTTTTTACTGATTAAGCAAATTAATTAAAATTAAAAGAGGTAGATAATAAAGACAAAACAAAAAATATAAATGGGCCTAATAGCAAAAGAAGTAAAGGGGGTATGAAGTGAAATTCGCTGGGCCCAAGTGAGAGAAGCTCAGATCTGTTCTTGGATTCAGTGGGGAGGTACCCAGGAGAGTCCATGGTGAAGCTGTGTGCTCAGGGCGTTGGATCCGGATCAGATATGCATCTGATGGCATGAAACTGATGGTGTATGGTGAGCATGCGTAGAACCTGCCAGTACTAGATCTGCATATGCCATGTTAGACAACATAATACATGACTTGGGTATCGAACCCAGGTCTTTTCGATTACATATATTCCCTTTTACTATCTGAGATATTGGTCAATCGTTAGTACAAATAGAATAATAACATTCCATTAGCCAACGAATCATATATATATATATATATATATATATATATATATATATATATATATATATATATATATATATATATATATATATATATATATATATATATATATATATATATATATATATATATATATATATATATATATATATATATATATATATATATATATATATATATATATATATATATATATATATATATATATATATATATATATATATATATATATATATATATAAAATTCAAAATCCCCACATGCATCCTGCACAAGCCAAAAGGACATGGATGTCTGGATTGAGATTCGAAGGAATCTGTTTCACATGCCTTAACAAAAGTATCATGTTGCTTAACAATCACAAACGTCATGAAACAATCAAAATTAAATTACACATGAGATGAATTTAAGATCAAAGGTTTGTTACCAATGGGATACTTTGTTTTGGATGGAGATGGTTTGCAAAGTGTGCCTCGATTTTGGCAGCTTTGGTGTATTTCTTGCAACGTTCCTGTGGCTCGTATGGAGCAATGTGTGTGTACCTGGAGGCAAGGTTTTCTCCTGGCTAATGCTTATATAGGACAAAATGTTTATGTGGGCGATCAGCCTTCAGTTTCAATTGGTAATAAGTATTGTGTGTGATACAACGTCCGGCTGATGGTGTGAGTATGGCAAGAGTGTTTCTTTCTTTTCTATGGTTTTTTATTCGTCCCTGACAATGTATCCTTAGGCTTGTATATATAGGGATGTGATATGCATGGAAATGGAAAGGGACAACCATTAACTAGGCTTTGAAGGAAAAATTATACATATTAAAATATTGCCATTTTTTAGGGATTCCTACCCTTTTGGGTCTTGTGATGAACCTGGACATGTTTGGCTCCTTAGAATTCCCTCAAGCATTACTCTTCGATTTCCCCTGAGTTGCCTCTTTCAAATGGCTCCAAGCCTCATCATGGTGGCCTTTTCGATTGAGTCCCTATTTACCTTGTTCTTCGATTGGCTCTGAAACTACCCAACTAGCTCAATCGAAAGACTTCATTCTGTCGAGTTGAAGCTTCCTTTAATATGAATGTACTTGTGTAGGAGGCTTGGGCTTGGAAACATGTTGGACTTTGGCCAGCAAACATCTTGGACCAGGACTCAACATAAAACAAACTGGTTACTCACAATTATGTATCATTTGAATGGACCCATTGTAGGTCCTTCAAAGGCACCATTTATGTGTCCTTCGAATAGCCTACATGCACCCCTTGTGCAATCTTCGAATGGGCCACCAATGTGTTCATAATGTAGCAATCATGTGCTTTGTGAAACGAAGGTAGGCATGAAGAGGAAACTTTTTCCTTGAGCGCTGAAGGCAAGCATAAAGGGAGTATTTGCCTAGTGGATCGAAGGTCATTTGAAAGGTGCCTTTTGCCTTGTAGATCAAAGTCAAGCTGGTGGGCCTTTTCCTTGTGAATCCAAGGCAAGCGTGAGGAAAACTTTTGCCTAGTGGATCAAAGGCAAACATGAAGAGGCATTTCCTAGTCGAAGCTAGATAGCCATTGCTTTGTGAATCGAAGACCAGTTGATGGGGCCTTGGCCTTGTGGATCGAAGGCAAGTCTGAAGAAGTCTTTTCCATTGTGAATCCAAGGCAAGCATGAAGAATCCTTTTGCCCAGTTGATCGAAGGCAAGTTGAAGGGGCCTTGGTCTAGTGCGCTGAAGGCACGTACAGAGGAAGTCATTTCCTTGTGGGTTGAAGCACACATGAAAGAAGCTTTTTGCCTTGGAAATCAAAGGCAAGCATAAAGAGGGGTCCTTGCCTTATGTGCTGAAGGAAAGTTGAAGAGAAGGCATCGGTGGAATGATACTTGTGGACCCAAGTTTGATCAAAGGGTTCCAAATACCCAATCAAAGCTTACTAATCAAAGAATGATCAAAGAGTGTCAAATGCCCAATCTAAGTACCTTGTTCATATGCCAATCGAAAGACAGTTGATTATCTTCAAAAAAATTATATTTTCTCTAAGCAGGTGTTTGCAACCACCCATGTAAGAGACAATCTTGGAAAAAATGAGAGGAAAATTTTTTGGGTACAACAGTTTCCCCTGTTCAATATTCTTGAACATGAAGATTTAGATTTGCTTGTTTGCCTTTCGTGATATGAAGGTGGAAGATGATTGAACACTAGAGTGCCCATAAATTTGCACTCGCATGATGTGATGATTGACCGTGTGGGGAATGGGCTTAAATATGCCATTTGGAAAATATGACTGGGAGTTGTCAGAGATGGCCTTAAAGATGCTATACAACATAGGTGCTGACATCATAAGAGGTCCCTTTATGGGGAATTCCTGTTCCTTTTGTCTGAGGAGGAGCACACTGGGGAAGGTTGATTTCTGTTGTTATCCTTCTTGAGGAAAACTCTGTGGGGAATAAAGTCTAGGAACTTAAGTTGTCCAAGGATCTAATAAGGAGTTATCTCTGGACTGGAGAGATGAAAGTTTGTTGTTTTCTGGTTGAACTCCAGGCTTTACAGTAATTTGCTGGGGAAGATGAAATTAATTGTTGTCTCGCAATGTATTAGAAGGAGCCTGTGTAGGACTGCTTTAGGATGAGTACGTGTTAGACTGCATTTGGAAATTGAGAAGGAATCCGTGTAAGATTGCTTCAGGATAAGTCCGTGTTAGACAACATCTAGAGATTGAGAAGGAATCCGTGTAAGATTGCTTCAGGATGAATCTGTGTTAGACTGCATCTGGAGATCATGAGAAGGAACCCGTGTAAGATTGCTTCATCTGGTCATGTAGATAATTTTCCTGTCTAGTTTTAGGTGTTAATCTACAATCAATCGTTCACAGATAGTTGTCTTGTCTTGTTTCAGGTATTAATCTGGAACTTGCTTTTGTTGGTCGTTGAGATAGTTATCCTGTCTTGTTTTAGGTATTAATCTATGATCTTAGAAAGAAAGATAGTTTTCTCATTTGGTTTCAGGTATTAATCTTCAATCTTTTCATGTAGATAGTTTTCCTGGCTTGCTACAGGTATTAATCTACAATCAGTCATCCACAAATAGTTATCGTGGCTTGTTACAGGTATTAATCTGGAACTTATTTTTGTCGGTCGTTTAGATAGTTGTCCTGGCTGGTTTCTGGTATTAATCTCTGACCTTATAAAGAAAGATAGTTTTCTTGGATTATTACAGGTATTAATCTTCAATCTGTTCTGTAGATAGTTTTCCTGGATTGTTACAAGTATTAATCTATAATCGGCCATCCATAGATAGTTGTCTTGGCTTGTTACAAGTATTAATCTGGAACTAATTTTTGTTGGTCATTGAGATAGTTGTCCTGGATGGCTTCAGGTGTTAATCTCTGACCTTGGAAAAAATATTGTTTTCCTGGCTTGTTACAGGTATTAATCTTCAATATGTTCATGTAGATAGTTTTCCTGGCTTGTTACAGGTATTAATCTACAATCGATCGTCCACAAATAGTTGTCGTGGCTTGTTACAGATATTAATCTGGAACTCATTTTTGTTGGTTGTTGAGATAGTTATCCTATCTGGTTTCAGGTATTAATCTCTGACCTAAGAGAAAGAAAGATAGTTTTCCTGGCTTGTTACATGTATTAATCTTTAATCTGCTCATGTAGATAATTTTCCTGTCTGGTTTCAGGTATTAATCTAATATCATTTGTCCACAGATAGTTGTCCTGGCTTGTTACAGGTATTAATCTGGAACTTGTTTTTTCAGTCATTGAGATAGTTGTCCTGGCTAGTTTCAGGTATTAATCTCTGACCTTAGAAAGAAAGATAGTTTTCTTGGCTTGTTACAGGTATTAATCTTCAATTTGTTCATGTAGATAGTTTTCCTAGCTTGTTACAGGTATTAATCTTCATTCTGTTCATGTAGATAGTTTTCCTGGCTTGTTATAGGTATTAATCTACAATCGGTCACCCACAGATAGTTGTCCTAGCTTATTACATGTACTAATCTGGAACTTGAAAATGTTGGTTACATAGATAATTCCCCGTCTAGTTTCAGGCATTAATCCATGGCCTACTGTATTTATTGGTAAACATGTCTTGCTTCGAGATTTCATACCACTTGGTCGTGTAGATAGTTTCTCAGTCTGGTTTCAGGAATTAATCTTTGACATACTGTATAAGTTGATAGTGTTTGTATTTTTTCCAATTTAAACTGAAAAGGTAAAACCAGATTCATGCGATGTCATGATGTATGAATTGCATGATGCTCTCCAATTAAATGAGATTGTGATATATGCATTTGTGCTGCATATGCTATGATGTTTGTATAATGATGCATGAATGCAATGTATAAACGTATCAGCTGTTCTATTGCAGTGTTGTTGAATTAGGGAAAATAAATCCCTGATTGTTACTGGGGATGAAGAGTGTAAGTCTTCAAATTTTGTTAAAGCAGAATTGCCGGGAGATGATTTTCCATTGTTAGGGAAATAAACTCTGTTGAAGGAAGGAAACTCCATGAACTGCTTAGAGATTTTGTTGAAATCCTATTGGGGAATCCTGAGAAGCTTGGCGACTTCACTGGGGGATTTTTTTTGGAGCAGTAATTGCATATTTTTGCTCAGTTGGGGATATAAGAACACCTGACCTCATTGGGTTGCATGCTGAGAATATAGTAGTGATCTCATAGTAGGATTCTCCTTCCTCTGTACCTGCTAAAGAAATTATCCGCAGGATTTTATGGATGGTTTGAATGTTATCCCAACTCTTGGAGTCTCGAGTAGATGTTGATCAGGGTGATAAGTCTTCTACTGATAGACAAGTGACGAGATGACGGTGTTAGAACATAGTTTGATTCTATAACCCTTAGTTAGAGTTTTGATGATAACAAATACAAATAACAAATATGCACCCTAAAAATTATGTTTTTGTGTATGCAGAAGTTCTGAACAAAGCAGCATCAGAAGTTAAGCCATAAGAGCTACACGCTGAAGAAATCAGAACATGCACTGAAGATTGATGACCAGAACTTGTGCTTAAGTGAAGTAAACTCTGATTCTGAACAAGAACATAATAATCCATGTCATCAATGTTCTGAAGCGTCAGCAGCAGGCAAGGATGTAAGATTCTGAAGCGTTACTGATCATTCAAGACATCATCAATTACAATGGCTTCTTTCAGACAGGATCTTCTCCAAATTGAAAGTGAGTTAATGTCATTTAACACGGTTGATGATCAACGTAAATCCATTGCCTATATAAACAAGCTCAGTGTTCAAATCGTTTATGATTTTTCCATTACTATTCACAAGTATTCAAAAAGCTGCAAGCATTATTCATCATCTTTCCACGCTATAATTCTGTGTAAATTATCACAGTTGTGATAACAATTTTTGTAACGAAAAACAACAATACACATTCTTGTATCTTTGTTTTAAAACAGTGTTCCTTGAGATTAACCAGATTGTGGTTGTACTCAAGAAGACTTTAATAGTTTTTAAAGTAGTGATTGTAATCCTTTTGTGATTAGTGAATTAAGACCTTGTTGGAGAGAGGCGAAATCACCTTGACGGGTGGACTGGAGTAGTTTGAGATAAAACGAACCAGGATAAAAATACAGTGTCATTGCGCTTTTGATTTCAAGTTTTAAATTCAACCCCCTCTTTCTTGTGTTTTTCACATCTTCAATTGGTATCAGAGCGCATGGTTCCGAGCTTAAACACTTAACCGTGTCAGTACAAGATCCAAGCTTCAGAAAAACACTATGGTGGGACCAAGCTAAAACATCAGCAATGACTACCATGAAGACAAGGACAGATTCAGTGGCAAACCTCCAGTCTTTGATGGAGAAAACTTTGACTACTAGAAAGACAGAATTGAGAGTTTCTTTCTGGCCCATGATGATGATCTGTGGGACATGGTAACTGATGGATGCACACACCCAGTGGATGGAAGTGGTCAAAGGATAGACAGAAAAATGATGTCTGACCAGCAAAAGCGTGATTTCAGAAACCACCACAAGGCCAGAACAATACTCCTCGGCGCTATCTCATACTCAAAATATGAGAAAAACTCAAACAGAGAGACTTCCAAGAACATGTTTGACTCTCTGAGAATGACGCGTGAAGGCAACATTCAAGTCAAAGAAACCAAGGACCTTGCGCTCATTGAGAAGTATGAGGCATTCAAGATGGAAGATAGTGAATCCATAGAAACTATGTTTTCAAGATTCCAAATCCTTGTTGTTGGACTGAAGGTTCTTGACAAAGGGTATTCTACTGTTGATCACGTTAAGAAGATCATCAGAAGCTTGCCCAAGCAATGGAGGCCAATGGTATCAGCACTTAAGCTAGCCAAAGATCTCAACAAAATATCTCTGGAGGAACTTGTCAGCTCCCTCAGAAGTCACGAGATAGAGCTAGAAGAAGATGAGCCTCAAAAGCAAGGCCACTAGCTTTAAAATCTAACAGAAAATCTGACTCAGGTTTTGCAGGATGTGGAAGAAACTTCTGATGGATCCTCATCAGAAGAAGATGAATTGTCTCTCCTCTCCAGAAGGGTGAACCAACTATGGAAGCAGAGACAAAGGAAATTCAGAAATCCCAGAAGATCAGAGAATCATAATGAATCCTCCTCCAGATACATAAAGTCTGAGTTGTAAGATCAAGATTGCGCCTAAGAGGGGGGTGAATTAGGTGATGGTCGATTTTTGACTTATTTTATACTTTCTGGTTTTGATTTAGTGCTTTGAAAACTGTAAAGTGCAGAAAGTAAAGAGACACGGAGAATTATCCTGGTTCCTTCCACAACCCGGAAGTACGTCCAGTCCCCTTGCAAACACGCAAGAGATTTTACTATATTGTTAGAACTTTTACAAGACTCTTCCTAGTCTTATCCACTAAAGAACCTAACAAATAACCAAGAACACCCTCTTGGATTTCCAATAAGTCTAATGAGAACAATCCTCTCAAAAGATACCTCTTGTTTCCAATAATGGACAACAAGGAACAAAAGTAATCTAATACTTAATTCCAACAATCCTGGAAATAAGTTACACTTTGTATGTTTTTATGAAGTATGATTTCTTGAAAGATGTTGATCACTTAGAGTGACTTCTTTGAAGTTTCTTCTTTCTTCTCTTGTAAGCAATTCAAACTGTAACACAATGGTTAGATAATGCTCAAAGATTTCTGTTCTTTATATGTGTGAAAGTGCAGAAAATCTTTGTTCTTAAAAGTTAAGAAATATGAAGTTTGAATATTTTACAAAGTTCAGATTTTTTTTGCAAGAGAAGAGATTTTTATGATTTGAAATATTTTGTAATATATAGTAATCAAGATACCTTTCTAAAAGGACACTTTTCTGTTTGTAAAACTTGACAAGATGCAATGTTTGATCATGCAACTATTGGAGAAAAGGTATGAAGGATATCTTGAAACCAGTTCAGATTTTTCAAAGTTTTCAATGTGCAAATCGATTAACATAACATGTAAATCGATTGCACGTGTTTGTAACATTCAGAATTTCAAAAAGTTTGAAGTGTAAATCGATTAGCAAGTTGTGTCAATCGATTTACAAGTGTTAAAAAATCAGTTTGTTCTGTGATCAATCGATTTACACAACCTGTAAATCGATTGCTGGCAGGAGCAAACAGTTTTTGAAAAAGCATGTGTAAATCGATTTACACAAGATGTTAATCGATTTACAGCAGAGAAAAACTTAAAAATTGTTTTGAAATATAATTGAAGTGATGTGGCAAGTGTGTATATCATTTTTGAGCATTTCTAATCAATGTAGTTTAATTGAGAATTGATATACTTGATTGCTTGCCAAGTTCCTTGAAGCTTTGAGTGAATGATGCTTTAAGATGATTTCCACTTCTTTTCCTTCTTTCCATAATGCTTGTTTGTCTTTCATCAAACTAGCTTGTTTGTCTTTCATCAAAACTAAAGTTGAGTTGAGGCTTGAGATTACATTCTCCCCCTTTTTGATGATGACAAACCATTTTCCTTTATGTGTTGATCAGAATTTGAGCAAAAGGTGTTTTCTCCCCCTGAGAAGATTTCTCCCCCTATGGAGAAAAAGATTTGAAAGTTTGCTCTGTAAAGACAATGAAAACAAACAACCATAAAGTGCTATTACATCCTTCTCCCCCTTTGACATTATCAAAAAGAAGGGAAAGATGCAACAAGAAAGTATACCAGATAGAAATGTATAGGAACATGAATGAAAAACACAAAACTTTCAAAATTATCGAACAAAGTTTTAAGAACACAATACATAAAATGAACAAAATAAAACAAGACAAAATCCATAATGATACTTATACTAAGAATTTAATAACATTGATCAAGAACATTTTAGAAAGGTCCTTGATAAGGAAATTGTTGTTGAAGAGGTGGTTCGGTGTATTGAGGAGGCGGAGGTGCAGGATTGGTTGGGTCGTATGGAGGGATATGAAGATGTGAATAAAGATATGAAAATTGTTGGTTCACATCATTCTGAAAAGCATCTATTCGAGATGAGGTAGAGTCATTTATCTCCGTCCATCGAGCATTGATGTTAGAATTGAGAGAAGCAAACTGTTGCGTCATGAAATCCATAACATCTTGATTTGTGGGACCAGAAGCAGCAGCAGGAGGAACTTCATGGTCTTCTTCATCTGCATTATGACCTTCATCGCCGACCACATCTTCTCCAATGTAAGTTATGGTTTTTGCTTCAGCATTGAAATGAACACCCATTCTTGAATCAACATTTTTGATGGAGATCCTAGTGGTGATTGGATCCATTTCAATCCGCTCAAATCCAGTGAAATCTATATCAAAAGCTGCCATAATCCTTGTAATGAAATATGCATATGGTAGAAAGGTGGCCCTTGCGGCAACTTTTAGCATATGCATCACAATCAATTTTGCCCAATTAACCGGGATTCCATTTTTCCTTGCATAGATGATTTGCAATTCTAGGTCGGTCACTGTACAATGATTCCCTGCTCTAGGAAACAAAATATACACCAGAAAATAGTGAAACAACCTATCATCAATATGGAAATTTCCAGCACTCCATGTGTCCCTAGCTGGAGTAACCCCACCAAGACTGCGAATCCGCTTGGCACGGTATTCAGATTCTGATAACCTTCCAATGCTATAGAAAAATTCTCGCTTCTGATAGTTTTCCCAAGCAGCATCTTCTGGATCATAGAGGGTACTTCCAGAATATGGAATGTTCAAGATTCTGCCAAGAGTTTTGGAATACAGAGGGATTCTTTTTCCAAGGACATATGTATAACATTTGTTGTTGTCATAGCACATGTTGCTGTAGAAAATTTTAACCAGATCCGGGTAATAGAAACCATGTGAAGATATTAATGGTTCTAACCCATAAGCAATGAAATCTCTTTGAAATGAGAAGCATTCATCTGGAAAGGTAGATAACATACCAAACTTTGGAGTAGAGATGATTTTCTTTTGAAAATGCTTGAGAAATCTGTCCCGCTGTGGATCCGTGAGGTACTCGAGCACAGAGTTTTCAGATGATGACGAAGCTGGCTTCTTTCCTTTCTCTGAGGCAGAGGCTTTTCTCTTGGGAGCCATGGATCTTGTTAGGGTTTTGAAAAGAGAGATATAGAGTTCTTTTGTGTTGTTTTGTGAGAGAGTGTGTTGGTGTTATGAGATAGGTTTGGTGAGTTTAAATAATATAGAGAGTAAGTGAGGTCTTTATGAGGTTTTAATTTGGTAATTTTGGTCAAGGTTTCATTGATTGGGCAATAGTAAGGTGGGAGGTTGAGAGACAATGAATGTTTGACCAATATATTAAAAGCTCATATAGGTATCACATGATAAAACAAAATAAATTGCATAGAGAAAATACAAAAAAAATGCTTCAGATTCTGTGGTAAATCGATTTACCCCTTGGTTAAATCGATTTACACAGAACATTTTCATAAAAAGTAATTTTCGTTCAGTGGTAAATCGATTTACATATTGTGTAAATCGATTTACACACAAGATTTTATTAAAAAAATGATTTGCTTCAGTAGTAAATCGATTGACATATTGTGTAAATCGATTTACACAGAAGATTTTATTAAAAAAATGATTTGCTTCAGTAGTAAATCGATTGACATATTGTGTAAATCGATTTACACAGAAGATTTTATTAAAAGAAATGATTTGCTTCAGTAGTAAATCGATTGACATATGGTGTAAATCGATTTACTTAAAGAGAAAATTTAAAACATCATTATTTTTAACATTTGAAACAATGTCTAACCACATATATATGTACATTAAGGTATAGTCAAGGATTGAGTGCACCTTAAATATCTTGTTCATCGAGGATTCCAAGTTCACGACGAATTTTGAAAAAAGCATCCTTTGCAAGTGGTTTTGTGAAGATGTCCGCGAGTTGATTTTGAGTGTCCACAAATGTGATCTCGACATCTCCTTTGAGTACATGGTCTCGGATGAAATGATGTCTGATGTCAATGTGTTTCGTCCGGGAATGCATAACTGGATTTTTTGTAATATTGATCGCGCTTGTGTTATCACATCGAAGAGGAGTGCATCCAAGGTTTACTCCATAGTCAAGTAATTGTTGTTTTAGCCAAAGAATTTGAGCGCATCCACTTCCAGCCGCAATGTATTCTGCTTCGGCAGTGCTGAGAGCTACGCTTGCTTGCTTTTTGCATGACCATGAAACCAAGGCATTTCCAAGAATGTGACATGTTCCACTTGTACTTTTGCGATCAGTTTTGCAACCTGCATAGTCAGCATCAGAATAACCAACTAGATTGCACATACTACCTTTTGGATACCATAATCCGACGTTGGTTGTTCCTTTGAGATATTTTATTATGCGCTTGACTGCTGCAAGGTGAGACTCTTTAGGATTGGCTTGATATCTTGCACATAGGCAAACGCTGAACATAATGTCAGGTCTACTTGCTGTTAAATAAAGGAGTGAGCCAATCATTCCACGATACTTAGTTATGTCAATAGAATTTCCTGATTCATCTGGGTCAAGATAGGTGCCGGATCCCATAGGAATTGCACTTTCTTTGCTACTTTCCATCTCAAACTTCTTTATAAGGTCTTTGCAATATTTTGATTGGTTTACGAAGATACCATGTTTGAGTTGCTTAATTTGAAGACCAAGAAAGAAATTCAATCTTCCCATCATAGACATCTCAAACTCTCCTTGCATCATAGACGAAAATTCCTTGCACATATTTTGGTTAGTTGAACCGAAAACAATATCATCTACATAGATTTGTACAAGTAAGGTATGATGATTAACATTTTTTATGAAGAGAGTGGTATCAACTTTACCCTTTACAAACCCTTTTTCACATAGGAATGCGCTTAGTCTATCATACCAAGCCCTTGGTGCTTGCTTCAGCCCATAGAGAGCTTTCTTCAGTTTGAAGACATGATTAGGATGTTTGAAGTCTTCAAATCCGGGAGGTTGCTTTACATAGACTTCTTCATTTATGAATCCGTTGAGAAATGCGCTTTTTACATCCATTTGAAAAAGTTCAAAGTCCAATGAGCATGCATATGCAAGTAATAGTCTTATTGCTTCCAAACGTGCTACCGGAGCAAAAGTTTCTTCAAAATCAATTCCTTCCTCTTGGTTGTATCCTTGAGCAACTAGTCTTGCCTTGTTTCGAGTGATTATTCCATTTTCATCCATCTTGTTTTTGAAAACCCATTTGGTTCCAATGATACGTTTATTTCCTGGATTAGGAACAAGTTCCCAAACTTCATTCCGCTCGAATTGGTTTAACTCTTCTTGCATGGCAAGGATCCATTGATCATCTTCTAGTGCTTGAGCCACTTTAGTAGGTTCAACTTGAGATACAAACGCCATATTTAAGCATGCATCCTTAAGATTTAGTCGAGTAGATACTCCTTTGCTAATATCTCCAATTATATTGTCAATTGGATGATCACGATGAGTTCTCCATTCTTGAGGAAGATCATCATCATTTTCATTTTGATGTGAAAGTTCATGTGTTTGTTCCGGATTGACAATTTTGCCATCTCCGCAGGAAATCTCATGAGATAAATCTATAGAATCATCATCATCACAAATAGCAACTTCCTCCTTGGAGGTGTTAGATTCATCAAAAGAAACATGCATTGATTCTTCTATAGTTAAAGTTCTTTTATTGTAAATTCTAAAAGCTTTGCTAGAAAGGGAGTAACCAAGAAAGATACCTTCATCCGATTTTTCATCGAACTTACCGAGATTGTCTTTGTCGTTGTTAAGGACAAAACATTTGCACCCGAAAATATGAAAGTGAGAGATATTTGGTTTTCTTCCTTTGTAGATCTCATATGGAGTTTTCTTTAGTATAGGTCTTATGATCACGCGATTGCTTACATAACATGCCGTGCTTACCGCATCCGCCCAAAAATATTTAGGCAAACTTGAGTCACTTAGCATGGTTCTAGCAAGTTCCACCAAAGACCTATTTTTCCTTTCAACTACTCCATTTTGTTGTGGAGTTCTTGGTGCTGAAAAATTGTGGAAGATCCCATTTTCTTCACAAAATTCTTCAAATAGACTGTTTTGGAACTCTCCACCGTGATCACTTCGGATTGATGTTATCTTTGATGACTTCTCATTTTGAACTTGTTTTGCATATCTCTTGAATGCCTTGAATGCTTCATTCTTGTGTACTAAAAACAAAGTCCAAGTGAAACGGGAAAAATCATCTACAATAACTAATGCATAAATGTTACCTCCGAAGCTTCTTGTTCTAGATGGACCAAAAAGATCCATGTGCAACAATTGAAGTGGTCTTGATGTTGAAACCACATTCTTTGGTTTGAAAGTTGATTTGGTCTGTTTGCCCTTTTGGCATGCACTACATAATTTGTCTTTGATGAACTTCATCTTTGGTAGACCAATAACTAAGTCATGCTTAACCAATTTGTTCAAGTGCTCCATGTGAATGTGAGCAATCCTCTTATGCCATAACCAAGCGTCATTGTTGTTTACCATAAGACATTGTACCTTCATAGACAAATCATCTAGAGTAATCACAAAAATATTGTTAGATCTTATACCTTTGAGTTTTACCTCATTGGTTGCCTCATCCATAATAAGGCATTCTTCTTTGTTGAATTTGATCTTGAACCCTCTATCGCAAAGTTGACTTATGCTAAGAAGGTTGTGCTTTAATCCTTCAACATAGAGAACATCCTCAATTTGAATGGATGGAGGTGTGCCAACTATTCCAACGCCAAGAATCTTTCCTTTGGTGTTGTCTCCATAGGTGACATACCCTTTGGCTTTATGTACTAGATATGAAAATTGGTGTACATCTCCTGTCATATGCTTTGAACATCCACTGTCAAGATACCAAACATTTGAAGTGGATTTCAAGCATACCTACAAAAACAGATTATTTCTTGTTAGGTACCCAAGTTGCCTTGGGTCCTTCATAGTTAGTTCCCTTTTTCACCCATGCATAATGTCCACTAGCCATACTGAAATTTCTAATATAGCATGCATTTGGTGTGTGTCCAATAATACCACAGTAAAAACAGTTTGGAACAAATTTGCTCTTGTATCTAGGAATTTGTTTTCTTTTAGATACATTAGCCTTTTTCTTTTGATGATTATGAACAACTTGCTTCTTTTCTACTTTCTTGGGATTGGAACTATTACTAGCCTTTACAAAAACAGTGGGATTGTTACTTGGTTTCTTAGTATTCACATAACCAAGACCTCTTTTATCATTAGGATAACGTTGTTGGCTTAGTAATCCTTCCAATCCTATTTGTCCTTTTTCATATCGTTCAATGACTCTTTTCAATTGAACAATTTGAAAGACATTTGATTCACACTTGGAGCATGCAAAGTTTTCCTTTTCTTTTATAAAATTTTGTTTTTGAAGATCAAAATCTTTAGTCATGGTGTCAATTTTTTCTAGACAACTTAGAAGTTCTTTTTCTTGTTTTGACACCTTTTTGTATAAACTTTTGCATTCTTTCAAGAGTTCATCAATTGCACCTTGAACATCATCATCAAAAAGATTAAATTCATTACTAACCTCTTCTTCATTGTCGGAGTGATGCGATGCCATTAAGGCTAAGTTTGCACATTCGTCGCTTTCCGATTCCGATGAACTGCTCATATCATTATCTTCCCATGCTATGTAGGCTTTCTTTTGTTTTGAGTCCTTTCCTTTGAATCCATTTTTCTTTGGGAGATTTGGACAGTTTGGCTTGATGTGTCCTTGCTTTCCACATTCATAACATGAGACATCTTGAGTTGATGTGGAGGCTTCTCTTTTCTTGAAGTGCTTTCTCTTATGTGCATGAGATCCGCCTTTGTCATTTCTGCCAAAAAACTTCCCAAGTCTTTTCACTAGAAGCATGAAATTTTCATCTTCTTCCGGATTGTCTTCTTTTACCACTTCTTTTGAATCAATTTTTAAGGCAATGTTTTTGGACTTCTTTTCTAGATTCTCATGTTTTTCAAGTCTACCGAGTTCCGTTTCGTATTCTTGAAGTTTGCCGAATAATGTAGCGGAAGTCATTGCGGAGAGACTCTTCTTTTCCGAGATTGCCGTTACCTTTGGTTGCCATTCCCTAGTCAATGATCTAAGGATTTTCAAGTTGAGTTCATCATTTGACAGGGTTTTACCAAGAGCAATTAAGTGATTTGTCAAATGCACAAATCTCTTTTGTAAGTCAAGAATGGATTCTCCGGGCTGCATTCGAAATAGTTCATATTCTTGACTCAAGGTATTTAGCCTTGATCTTTTTACTTCAGCCGTTCCTTCATGAGTTTGAACCAAGGTATCCCAAATTTCCTTTGCTGTTTTGCAGTTTGAGACACGAAAAAATTCGTCCATACTGAGAGCACCTTGAAGAAGGTTTATTGCCTTTTTGTCATAGAGAACTTTCTTTTTATCATCGTCGTCCCATACAGTTTTGGGCTTTGCAGACCCAACTCCATTGATTACCGTTATTGGGATAAATGGACCATTTTCAACAGCATCCCATACTTCCTCTCCTTGTGCTTCTAAATGCGCCTTCATGCGTATTTTCCAAAAGTCAAAATATTCACCACAAAATAGAGGAGGCTTGTTGTTACTACCACCATCTCTGAAAACTGGTTGATGATTTGCGGAAGCCATTCTGGATCTCTAGGAGCAGGTTACCTATAACCTGCTCTGATACCAATTGTAAGATCAAGATTGCGCCTAAGAGGGGGGGTGAATTAGGTGATGGTCGATTTTTGACTTATTTTATACTTTCTGGTTTTGATTTAGTGCTTTGAAAACTGTAAAGTGCAGAAAGTAAAGAGACACGGAGAATTATCCTGGTTCCTTCCACAACCCGGAAGTACGTCCAGTCCCCTTGCAAACACGCAAGAGATTTTACTATATTGTTAGAACTTTTACAAGACTCTTCCTAGTCTTATCCACTAAAGAACCTAACAAATAACCAAGAACACCCTCTTGGATTTCCAATAAGTCTAATGAGAACAATCCTCTCAAAAGATACCTCTTGTTTCCAATAATGGACAACAAGGAACAAAAGTAATCTAATACTTAATTCCAACAATCCTGGAAATAAGTTACACTTTGTATGTTTTTATGAAGTATGATTTCTTGAAAGATGTTGATCACTTAGAGTGACTTCTTTGAAGTTTCTTCTTTCTTCTCTTGTAAGCAATTCAAACTGTAACACAATGGTTAGATAATGCTCAAAGATTTCTGTTCTTTATATGTGTGAAAGTGCAGAAAATCTTTGTTCTTAAAAGTTAAGAAATATGAAGTTTGAATATTTTACAAAGTTCAGATTTTTTTTGCAAGAGAAGAGATTTTTATGATTTGAAATATTTTGTAATATATAGTAATCAAGATACCTTTCTAAAAGGACACTTTTCTGTTTGTAAAACTTGACAAGATGCAATGTTTGATCATGCAACTATTGGAGAAAAGGTATGAAGGATATCTTGAAACCAGTTCAGATTTTTCAAAGTTTTCAATGTGCAAATCGATTAACATAACATGCAAATCGATTGCACGTGTTTGTAACGTTCAGAATTTCAAAAAGTTTGAAGTGTAAATCGATTAGCAAGTTGTGTCAATCGATTTACAAGTGTTAAAAAATCAGTTTGTTCTGTGATCAATCGATTTACACAACCTGTAAATCGATTGCTGGCAGGAGCAAACAGTTTTTGAAAAAGCATGTGTAAATCGATTTACACAAGATGTTAATCGATTTACAGCAGAGAAAAACTTAAAAATTGTTTTGAAATATAATTGAAGTGATGTGGCAAGTGTGTATATCATTTTTGAGCATTTCTAATCAATGTAGTTTAATTGAGAATTGATATACTTGATTGCTTGCCAAGTTCCTTGAAGCTTTGAGTGAATGATGCTTTAAGATGATTTCCACTTCTTTTCCTTCTTTCCATAATGCTTGTTTGTCTTTCATCAAACTAGCTTGTTTGTCTTTCATCAAAACTAAAGTTGAGTTGAGGCTTGAGATTACATGAGTCTTCCTCTAGACACAAAAGATCTGAAGGTTCTTCAGGATATAGAAATCCAAATAACAAGGACATCATCTACTATGAGTGTCACGAGCAAGGGCACTACAAAAGTGACTGCCCAAGGCTTCAGAAGGAGAAGCCCAAAAAGAAGTTCTTCAAGGAAAAGAAGAAAAGTCTCATGGCTACATGGGATGATTCTGACACCTCTGAAGTTGACTCAAAATCAGATGATGAAAGAGAAAACATAGCTCTCATGGAAAACGTATCAGAAGACAGTGAAGCTTCATGTTCAGACTCAGAATCAGACACTGAAGATGTATTTCCTGATTTTACCATAAATTTTACTAAGGCTGAACTTGCAGAAAGTCTAAATGAAATTCTGGAAAGGTATCAGCAAATCAGAGTCAAATTCAAGAACCTGAAAAGGGATCTTGCCTCTGACTCTGAAAAGTCTGAGAGTCTCAGATTAGAGAATTCTGAGTTAAAAGAGAAAATTTCAAAATTAGAAAATGATTTGCAAAACTCTCAGAAGGAAACAATCTTAGAGACTCCCAGTAATATTGATGAGATCATCAAAGTGTATGATCACAACTTTTAGAAGTTTCTAGCTAAAAACATAGATAGAAGCAAGATGGCTTCAATGATCTATGGAGTTAGCAGAAATGGCATAAAAGAGATAGGATATCAAGGTAAGGTATCTACACCTAAAAAGGACATGGACTTAGTTATAAAACGCACACCATTCAAATCACACTTTATATATGGGCACACACACGACATAAAATACCCAAGTAGTGATTATTCTATCAAACCAAAAGTCAATCAGAATTTTGGTAAAACTAGCAAATCAGGACCCAAGAAAATGTGGGTACCTAAGGATAAAATTGTATATGTAGCAGATCTCTTTAGCATCAAGGCTAAAACACCAGTTATGGTACCTGGACTCTGGCTGCTCGCGACACATGACGGGAAGAAGGCATATGTTCCAAAGCTTGGAACTTAAGCCTGGAGGCTACGTGGGCTTTGGAGGCAACCAAAGAGGAAATATCATTGGCTCTGGAACAATAGGTAATGGAAATCTTCCCTCTATAAATAATGTATTATTAGTTGATGGATTAATGCATAACCTGTTATCCATAAGTCAATTAAGTGATAACGGTTATGATATAATATTTAATCAAAATTCATGCAAAGCTGTTAGTCAGAAAGATGGGACTATCATATTTAATGGAAAGAGGAAAAACCACATTTATAAAATAAAACTTTCTGAACTAAAGAGTCAGAATGTAAAATGCCTACTTTCTGTTAACAACGAGCAATGGGTCTGGCACAGAAGATTGGGGCATGTTAGTATGAGAAGAATATCTCAGATTAATAAACTCAATCTGGTCAGAGGACTTCCTAATCTGAAGTTCAGCTCAGATGCTCTGTGTGAAGCATGTCAGAAAGGCAAATTTGCAAAACCCGCTTTCAAATCCAAAAATGTTGTTTCCACTTCTAAGCCATTAGAATTTCTGCACCTTGACTTATTTGGACCAGTAAAAACAGCGTCAGTCCGTGGAAAGAAGTATGGGTTAGTAATCGTAGATGACTATAGCAGATGGACATGGGTAAAGTTCTTAAGACACAAGGACGAGTCACACTCTGTGTTCGTTACCTTCTGAAACCAAGTTCAGAATGAAAAGGATCTTAGAATTATCAAAGTCAGAAGTGATCTTGGTGGGGAATTTGAAAATAAAAATTTTGAATTATTTTTTAATGAAAAAGGCATCTTGCATGACTTCTATTGTCCTAGAACTCCCCAACAAAATGAAGTTGTAGAACGAAAGAACAGAACATTGCAAGAAATTTCCAGAACCATGATCAATGAGACTAACATTGCTAAGATCTTCTGGGCAGAGGAAATTAACACAGCATGTTACATTCAGAATAGAATCTCCATAAGACCTATTCTGGAAAAGACTCCATATGAATTGTGGAAGAACAGAAAGCCCAACATTTCTTACTTTCATCCATTTGGATGCACGTGTTTTATTCTGAATACAAAAAATTATCTGAACAAGTTTGACTGTAAAGCACAAAAGTGTATTATGTTAGGATACTCTGAACGCTCAAGAGGGTATAAAGTATACAATATAGAAACACAGATTGTTGAAGAGTCAATCAGTGTTAGGTTTGATAATAAGATTGACTCTCAAAGGTCAAAGCAGAATGAATTCCTTGAAGGTATGGAAGTTGAACTCATAGGTACTGAAGACAACTCGTCAGAAGTTCTCAACAGAGACGCTCCCTCAACATCAGAAAGAGTTACTGCAAGAAATCCAGCACCTTCAGTTGATCAACTTCAGAAAAGGCTATCCAGAAGCAGTATTACTCACCCAGAAGATATAATACTGGGAAAGAAGGATGATCCAATCAGAATAAGATCAACATTCAGAAACTCTGAAGAATCCCTCATGGGACTGGTCTCTCTGATTGAACCAAAAACTATTGATGAAGTGCTTCTGGATAATGACTAGATTCTTGCAATGTAGGAGGAACTGAATCAATTCACCAGAAATGACGTATGGGATCTGGTTCCCAAACCAAAAGGATTCAACGTCATTGGAACAAAGTGGGTGTTCAGAAAAAAACTGAACGAGCAAGGAGAAGTCATCAGAAACAAAGCACGACTGGTAGCACAAGGTTATAGTCAACAAGATGGGATAGACTATACATAAACCTTTGCTCCAATCGCCAGGTTAGAATCTATCAGACTTTTAATATCATTTGTTGTAAACAATGGCATCACTCTGTATCAGATGGATGTCAAAAGTGCATTCTTAAATGGCTATATAGATGAAGAGGTATATGTGCACCAACCCCCTGGGTTTGAGAATTCCAAAAATCCAGAATATGTTTTCAAAATAAAGAAGTCACTCTATGGTCTGAAACAAGCTCCCAGAGCTTGGTATGAAAGACTAAGTAACTTTCTGTTAGAAAAGGAATTCACTAGAGGGAAAGTGGACACAACCTAGTTCTGTAAGACAGTTAAGAATGACATGTTAGTATGTCATATTTATGTTGATGACATCATATTTGGATATACTAAACCCTCTCTGGGAAGAGAGTTTGCTAAATGTATGCAGGCAGAGTTTGAGATGAGCTTAATGGGGGAACTCAAATTCTTTCTGGGCATTCAGATAAACCAAACTCCAGAAGGAACTTACATTCATCAGAGCAAATACGTCAGAGAACTTCTAAAGAAATTTGATCTCTCAGAATGTATGCCCTCAAAGATTCCAATGCACCCCACATGCATTCTGGAAAAGGAAGAGGTAAGTAAAAAGGTAGAACAGAAGGTCTACAGAGGTATGATTGGTTCTCTTCTCTATCTAAAAGCTTCAAGGCCTGGCATTTTATTTAGTGTTTGATTATGTGCTAGATTCCAATCATATCCTAGAGAATCTCACTTAACAGCAGTTAAGCGAATTTTCAAGTATCTGAAAGGTACTACTAATCTGGGTTTGTTTTATAGAAAATTAAATGATTACAGCTTAGTAGGATATTGTGACGTTGACTTCGCTGGAGACAGAGTAGAGCGTAAAAGCACTTCTGGAAGCTACCAGTTTCTGGGAGAAAATCTGATCTCATAGACCAACAAGAGACAATCCACAATAGCACTATCAACAGCAGAAGCTGAATACATAGCAGCTGCTGGATGTGGCACGCAAATGCTCTGGATGAAAAGTAAACTTGAAGACTTAAACATATTTGAGAGTAACATTCCTATCCTTTGTGACAATACTTCTTCTATTTGTCTCAGTAAGAATCCAATTTTGCATTCTAGGGCTAAGCATATAGAAATAAAACATCATTTTATTAGGGACTATATTCAGAAAGGGATTCTTAGCTTAAAATTTATTGACACAAACCATCAATGGGCTGATGTCTTTACAAAACCTCTTTCTGAAGATAGGTTTAACTTCATTCTGAAACATCTCAGCATGAAGCTATGCCCAAAATAAAATGTTTTATTTATATCTTAACCTTCAGAACTTTATTATTTTTTTGTGAACTACTGATCAACCTGTCTTCAGAGTTTAGAAGTACAGATTGAATCAGAATCTATCCATGAAGATCGAAACGTTTCATTTCAAGGATAGAAGCGTGCATTTCACATCATCAAATAGTTGTCATCCATTCATCAGCTACTTTCTGAGGCTAAACACGCGTTCAATTTCGGAAAAGTCAAAGCCGCTGATTGGGTGCATTGAGACACTTGTCAAGGGTAACCGTTCAGTATCTTTCTAAATCCCCTAATTTAAGGTGTCATTAATGCTTATAATTATGACTAATTATTTCTTTTTATTATTGCTTACGTTTTCAAGAAACCTATTTAAACTCAAAATACACTTTTTACATTCACTTTCTTTTTATCTCATCAATATTTTCTATCGTTTCAAGTTCCTGCTTTCAAAAACCCCTTTATCTTCCTCAAAATCCCGTGTGAGCAATGGCTTCTTCAAGTGTCAAAAAAGTCAGTGCTCATGAATCTGCTTCAATGGAACAGTATGAAGAACCCCATAAAACACTCCTCACACCTATTGATAATCTGGAAGTTGTCTCAGAACTGATTATTGATTTTGAAAGCTTGCAAGAAAATGGCTTCATTCTGTACGAAGACGTTATTGCTCAAGGATGGAACATGTACTTTGACCGTCTATTGGGGCCAACCTTTCCCATTCTTGTCAAAGAATTCTGGATACATGCTTCTTCTTCAAATCATCAGGTTACTTCTTATGTCATGGGGAAGAAAATTGTTATTACAGAAGATCTTATTGCAAAGCTTCTTGGATACAATGGTGGTGGTGTCAGGTGCATTGACATGGATGAGAGATGCTCTGATGTAAGCTCTATTGCAAGGGAAATTTTTACTCATGGACTACCCTCCAGTAAAATCAGAGATTTGAAGGATCACCATAGAATTTGGGCCAGAATCATTCTGGGGTGTATCAACCACATGAAGCCAACAAGATCTCTTAACTATATCAACATTGATCAACAATTTATGATCTATTTCATTGCTAAGAGGACAAAGGTAAATCTTCCATACTTGTTGTTTAATCATCTCAGAACTAGTGTGAAGGAAACAAGAGAAGACTAAAGGACCAAGAGGGATTGGATTCCCTTAGGAAGGCTGATATCAGATATTCTAACAGAGAATAGGCTGATAGAACATCTGATGGAGGCCCAGGAAATCAACACATTGGAAGCAACCGCTGGGAAGCCCCTGAATGCTAAAAATATGAAGAAAATGAAAATCATTGAGAATATCAAGAAGGAACCTATTGTTACTTCTCATGCAACCATCACTTCAAGAAGGATACCTCTGGATGATTTTCCTCTATTTTCTAAGATTGACTCCAAACCAGAAATAATAGTCAGATATCTGGACGCATGCAAGGAAGAAGGAACTTCCCCTGAAATCAACATCCAGGATTTGCACAAGGCTGCTCCATAAGTTGCTTTAAAGAAGACTAAGAAGAGGAAAGCAGCAGGAGAAGGACCCTCTCAAAGGACACCAAAAGCTGCCAAAAAGAAAGGTAATCCTTATTCTGTTTCTGTTATAGAATCAATAAATGTATCAACATCTGAAGCCATGCCTTCTCAACCAGAAAATCCATCACCCCAAAACTTTAAAGACTATGACATAGGATTTGATCCATCTGAAACTCTAGGTCTGAATGAACCTTACTCCCTTTCTAAAAATCCAAATCCTGAACATAACCAACCAGAACTTGACAAAGTTCTGTCTGATATAGATTTATTTTACCAAGACTTTTCCTCTCCCTTACCACAAAATCCAAATACTCAAATCCCAGAAAATCCAAACTCTGTACAACCACCAGAAATTCCACAACCACACTCTCCACAAATAGAAATTCCTTAACAAGAAATTCCTCATCGACAATCACCTCAACCAAAAATTCCTCAACCAAAAATTTCACAACCACAATCACCTCGACATGAAATTCCTCAACCAGAAATACCACAACCAGAAGATCTGAACTCCATCTCACAACAACCAGAAACTCAACCTTCTGAAAATCAATCTTCTGATATCCATGAACCAGTACCCCATCATGCTACAACAAACCAATCTGAAGACTCTCCTTCAGATTCTGATACAATCCCAATACCTGGAATCACAGAACCTCTTGTGGTTCGCATGCCTCTCACCATTCATGACATTTCAGAAATCCCCTCATCTCTGGAATCCACACCTCTAAACACCCCCACTAGACCAATCATCATTCCTGACTCTCCCACTCCTTCACCTACTAGTCGTCCAGCTGACAACTTGAGACTTGTCATTGATCCAATTGTGCTGGAAAGACTAGCCTCAACATCTCTCAAAACTGCCATTCCCAAACCTAAACCAACTGAAACCACATCAGATGTTGGTACAAGTTTGTTGATTTTTGAAACAGGAATGTAGGAATGGATTAATTCTTTGAAGCATGCTAGTCAAGAGATGACTAATCCTGCTGCTTCTGATTATATGTGGACAAGATTCAGAAACTGGCTTAGTTCTGAAACAATGAAGCTGAAGGAACAAAGTTATGAAAAGGTTCAGCAGAACTTTAGTGATAAGCTGAAGGCTTTTCAAGACCAAGTTCTAAGACAACTATTCAAGAAAGATATCCTCTCGTTGGATAATGCTCCATGGAAAGAGCATCATCCTTCAGATGAAGTTGAACCAGAATCAAAAAGTCTCTCCCTGACTACTGCTCCAGAAGACATGATTACAGAAGAAGAAATGGTTCACTCATAACAAGCTACAGAGTGCTCTGAGAAACGTCCAACTCCTGAAGAAACTCCAGCACCTTCCTTAGTCATGCAAACTCTGGAAGAGTTGAGGAAGGAAAATGCTCTATGTGATACGGTGGCAGAACCGACTGTTTTGAAAAATGCTGGTTTGCGTTTTGCATTTTGTATTTGCAAAATGTCGCGGTAAGCAAGAGTCGCCACCGTCTTTTATTTTATCCAACTGGAAAGGAAAAAAGCACTGAAAAATTCCTTTTTCGAGATTTTGAGTACGGGGGGTAGATTATAGAAAGGGAAGGTATTATCACCCTTTCTATCCATGGTTTTCCATGGGCTCTTAGGTACTTGCTCATCTTTTAAAATTGCTTGTGTGTGTTTGTTTTGAAAAGTTTTGTTTTACTTCGTTTTAACCCTTGTTTCTGTCCTCAAGAGTGTTATGAAGTTGTTTTTGAAAACTTTGTTTGAAAAGTGTTTGGTGTGAAAAGTTTGATTTTGAGCAAGTATCTATTAGCATCTACCTACTCGAAAAAAGATCGTTTCTGTTCTTATTTCCTTTAGACAGCGCTATCCTACTATTGAGAAATAGGTAGCACCGGCGTTGGAATTGTAAGGGTCAATTCGAAAGGGACGTACGATCACTAAAGCAATGTTAGGACGTCTTAGTAATAACCCTAGAGTCTTAAGATCATATTCGAGGCAACATTTCTGAGGCAACATTTCCGAATAGGACTTTTGATCTTTGTTAGACAGGAGGGCAACCACTAAGACACCCTATACTTAATGATCATTTACCTAAGGCAACCGAAGTGAGAGTATACCCTAAGAGTGCACATGTGCGAGTGATTTGATTTTAGTTATTATCTTTGCACATTAGGGTTTTCTAGCCGTTTTAAATTATCATGCAATCTTGTCATACAATCCTATTAACACACATCTAACAGTTAATATTTGCGAGAATTAAAACGCGAGAAATAAAACCTACGATATTACAAGGCTTCGGGGTAGGGATTAATTACATAGCCAAAAAAACCCGTAAAATGATAAATAAAGAAAATCCTAATTAAACTATTACATACCATGAGCAGTTACATTAAAATTGCAAAAATGATAAACGCGCGCGATGAATCCAAAATGAGAGATTTAGGATTTTGACCCCAACTACCTAATTGTAATTTAAAAGAGAAATTATTTTTTTGTGGTTTTTGTGCTATTTTGAGAAAATAAAGTTTAATTGAATAAAAATAACCTAATTTCTAATTAATTTAAATTTTAAGAAACATGATTAAATTACCTTATTTTTGTATTTTTTATTTTTGAGAAAGAAATAATCACGAGCTAACCCTAATTTTTTCTAATTGATTTTAATTATATACAAAAAGTTAGAATTGCCCTAAATTAAATTTAAACTAATATTAAATTAAATTTGATAAAATAAAAAACCTAATTCTAAATTTGTGAAACTTGATTTTATGATTTTTTTGGAAAAAAAAAGAAATTAATTTTGTTAAGAAATAATTAAACAAATTAAATTAAATAAAAGAAATAAAAAAGAAAAGAGAAAGAATGGGCCTGGTATTAGCAAAAGGAGGGGGTGTTATTTGTAAATCTGAGCCCAACAATTCCTGGCCCCATTGACTTTTTCCAAATCCTGTGTCTACGCTTGATTGGGCGCATGGTGGACCTTCATTGGGAAGGCCTTAGATCTGGCTTGTTGGTGGTTTGGATGATCATATATGGAGAGTGCATGATGGACCCCTTGCCATGTAACACGCTGGATTACCCTGAAAATATTGAGAAAATAAAATGCAAACGCCTGGGATCGAACCCAGGACGTGTGCATCAAAGACCAACAGCCTTGCCATCTGCGCTGGCTTGTTTAGTTGTACAAATAATAACAAAAAATTATTATATAATATAAACAAAAATCTAATCTCAAAAATACACGAAATTCAAACTGGCCATTCACCACCTGCCACGCCATCGTCTTCTTTGTTGCCTCCGTCGTTTTAGATCAAAGACTTTTACCTACGGACACTGAGCGTAGGTATAACCCTGTGCATTTCCAAAATCTCATACAAGCATGATAAATGGAAACCAATGGTACCAATCAAATCGTTGCAACTTCACAAGCATCATGGTACCATTATCAATGCCCAATTGTTCCTGTATGAAAAATCCCTAAAAGCAAAGAACGAACCCTAGCCATGGCATCTTGGTATACAGTCAATAAAAATGCAATTAAATACAACCATTAGCTTTTAAACATCCCAAGGTTTAAGAATATGCCAATCAATCATGTTAAAGATGCCAGAATTAGGATATTCGAATTCAAGAAAAGTGATAAACCGTATGAACCTTACAGCGTGATTCTGAGTGTAGGGAAGCTTGCTAGCGATTGAATCTTGGTCCAGGGATGTCCAACAACCGATTGGGATGACTAGAATGCCTTGAAGTGATCTGAAACGTGGAAATTAGTTTGCAACTTTTCTTGAATTTTTTGAAATTTGTTCTCTCTTTTGCACGCCACCAACCTATTGTTTTTTGGTCTGCATTTGTCCCTTATGTATCCAAGAATGTATTAGGGTTACAATTTGTTTCAAATCTTCTCCAATTATGAATATTAATTCATGATTTGATCCTTGTGCAAAATCTTTCCAAATCAAGCAAACTCAATCTTTTTCTGTCCGTTTTGAACCTTGCACAATTTGATCTTGTTTCCAGCTGTGTAATGGACCTAATCATGCATAAAATATCAAGATTTAATTAGCTTTTTATATTTTCATTATTTTATATTGATTTTATTTGATTTAAATGAAATAAAATCAAAATACATGACAAAAATAAAAGAATGAAAAGTGGAAGGTCTCATGGGTCGTGGGTCACATTACAAACTCAGTGCAAGCATAAAAAGTTGGGCCCATTTGGCAAAAAATGTAATTTTGGACACATTTGACTTTTGGCAATTTTGCAAAAAAGGTCAACTTGGCCAATGCATAACTCTCTCAATTTTGACCCTAGAGAGGTGTTCTTGGACTTTTCAGAAAACTTAAGATGTCCTCTAATCAAAATTTTTGTTCTCATCTCAATTGAGTATTCCATGTTCATGTATGAAGCTTTGACCCAAAAGGTGTTTTTTGTTGACTTTTCAAAATGACCTATAATGTCCAAATTCATATCTTCTTGTTAGTGCATATTTTGAACTTGGGAGCTGAAGATGAATTGTAGGGAATTACATCCTCTTCAAAATGAGATTTGAATGGGTCATTTCTGATAAAGTCTGAGAAAGTTGCGCTTGGTCAAAGTTGGGTTGACTTTTCCTGCAAAACCCTAATTTAGCAACTTTTGGGTTTTGATGATTTGTGAGCAATCCTTGAGGAATAATGATCAACCCTTGATCAAATGATGAATGATACTTAAAAATTAGGATGTTGACCAAAAATCTTGAGGTTTGACTGTATGTGGGCCACATTTGACTTTTGACCTAGCATAGTCGATTTCTAGGTATTTGAGCAATTGACTGAGCAAACTTCCTCTGCAAGGCTTGAAACTTGACATGGATGATCTTGAGATCATATTATGACAATGATGAGCATTTGGGATCCTTTGGACTCAAACATCTTGATGCAAAATGAAACCCTAATTTGGGGTAGACTGCCTTAGGAGAGAGTTGGTTTGGTCAACCCTTGGACTTCCTTGAGCAATTTGAGGACCTCACTTGACATGTATTGAGGAATATTGGAGGGAAATTTTGGGGTACAACAGCTGCCCCTATTCAATCTTCTTAAACTTGAGGATGTAGATTGGCTTGTCTGCCTTTCGTCATCTGAGGGTTGAAGATGATTGAACACTAGAGTGCCCAGAAATTTGCACTCGCATGAAGTGGTACTTGTTTGGCGGTATCGGGAATGGGCTTATAGATGACATTTGGAAGTCAATGATAGAATATTGGCTTAAAGATGTCATTCGAAGAAGTGTCGATTGTATACGAGATTCCTTTGTGAGAACCCGTATACCTGTTGTTAGGGAGGATTACGCTGCGGAATGCTGGTCTCTGTCTGGAGAGAATTAGAATTTTAGGAGCTTCAGTTGTCCGTTACTCTATTGGGGAATCATCTCTTAGTCGAGGAGGTGAAAATGAATTGCTATCTGGTCTTGCTCTAGGCTTTACAGTGATTTGCTGAGGAAAATAAGACTGACTGCTATCTGGTCATGTTCTAGGTTTTACAGTGGCTTACTGGGGAGATGAGATTAAAACTTGCTATCTGGTCGTCCTCTAGGCTTTGCAATTTCTCAATTCTTATTTGGTCGTGCTCCAGGCTTCAGAAGGAATTAAGTGGTTATCCGGTTGCATCCGGGTTTCAACTTGAATTTAAGGCATACTAACATCCAGTCGATTTTCGGGCTTCATAGTAATTGGCCGAGTAAACTGCTATTTGGTCGAATTCCAAGCTTCGCAGTGCCTTATACTGTTATCTGGTCGTGTCCCAGGTTTCAGTGTCATTTGCCGCTATCTGGTTGTGATCCAGTCTTCACAATATCTTATACCGTTATCTGGTCGATTCCAGGCTTCATGGTATCTTTTATTGCTATCTGGTCGATTTCCAGGCTTCACAAGAACTTGTTGAGGGTTAAGCTATTTTCCGGTCGATTTCCAGGCTTCATAGCTTGTATTTAAGATAACCACTATCTGGTCGATTCCAGACTTCGTAGTATTTTGGAGAAATCAAGATATTACACAATCGATTTCTGGGTTTCATAGCTTGAACTGGAATAGAAATCTTAGTATCGATTTGACTGAACTAGAGAAAACTTGTCAGAACTTGATTGCATCTTTCCCTGAAAGGTAAAGAGTTAGTCGTATGTAATGTTATGGTGTATGAAATTTATTGAGTAACGATGTTATCAAAATAAATGAGATTGTGTTGTATGATGCATATGCGCATGCCACATGTATGGATATCCAATGTTCTTGTGATATTCTCCGGCTGGGGAGAATAAATCCTGGGCTGCTGTTGGAGAGTATAAGGAGGTGAGTTCTTTGTTCTCGCTGGGGATAGTGATCGAAGATGATTAACTGGAGACTTGCGTCTGTTTTGCTTGGGAACAATCCGCCGGGAGAGACTCTGTTTGGGAATAACCCTGTGGGAGAATGACATTGCAGGGAAGAGAGATATTTTGTTGGATGATCTGCTGATTTGGAGAAATAAACTCCGCTTGGGAAGAATTTTGCTGACTCATTCGCGATTATGAACCTCGGCTGGGGAGAGCTAACACCACTGTCTTTTGATACTTCCTACTCTGCGGAGAGCGTATGTACCTTTAGTCATATTCTCAAGCTGGCTCTATCCCTGTACCTGGTGGGTAGAGCAACTATAAGGTTTGGACATTTCTTGTTTGACCCTATTCCTGGAATAACGAGTAATTGTCTTTTGTTTCTTATGTAAATATTTATGAGCAGCAATTATTTTCAAATGCATATATCAAAAATGAATCATTGGACGTTCTTGCAAAACAAAACAGAAAAAGAAAAACCAATTTGGGATTTCTTGTAAAATGAATTGTATTGATTTTGAAGTTAGCCTGTAATAGGCATTTTGTACAAGAGGCTGACGTCCTAGTAAGAGAACGCCGCCGAAGAATAGAAATTATACAATTTGTGTAAAAGAAAGAAAAACAACTATGTGAAACAATCCCATCGGGTTCTAACTCTGCTATTGCCTTTATATCTTCAAGCGTCTCATCACTTTGCTACTTGGTCGATGGTAGATCAGATTGATTGGCGTCGTCCGAGCTTGATAGTCGACACCGAAGTCTGTTTGTAAGATGATTCAATGAGACATAGTGTTACGCTTCAGTCCCTAATTTTTGCCTGGACCTCACTTTCGGGTTTTCAGTCCACCGGGATACCCTTTTTTGCCCAAGCCGCCTTTTCAGGTTTTCAACTTGTCGGGTGTACAGTTTTTCCATTTTCATCCCTTACTTTTTCCCAAACCCTTTTGGTTCGCCGGGAAGCCCTTATTTTTGCCTAGGTCAGTCAACCTAGCGGGTCTTTGATTATGCGTAGTATCTTTTCACTATGTCTGCATTGACGGGGTGAGGAAGGTCGTCACCATCCATGGTGGTTAGAATCATAGCTCCTCCCGAGAAAATGTTCTTAACCACAAATGGCCCTTCGTATGTGGGGGTCCATTTTCCCCTGGGATCACCTCACAGAAAAATGATGCGTTTGATCACCAGATCCCCAACTGGATATTCTTGACGCCTGACTTTCTTGTTAAAAGCCTTGATCATTCGCTTTTGATATGCCTGACCATGACAAATAGAAGTAAGCCTCTTTTCATCAATTAAATTCAGCTGATCAAGCCGAGTTTGGATCCAGTCGCCCTCGTTCAAACCCGCATCCTTCATAATCCGGAGAGAGGGTATCTGGACTTCGATGGGTAGGACAGCCTCCATGCCATACACCATAGAGTAGGGTGTTGCCCATGTCGACGTCCGTGCTGAGGTACGGTACCCATGAAGAGCGAATGGTAACATCTCATGCCAGTCTTTGTACGCCACGATCATCTTCTGCACAATCTTCTTGATGTTCTTATTAGCTGATTCAACAGCCCCATTCATCTTCGGCCGGTAGGGAGGAGAGTTATAATGCTTTATCTTGAACTGTTTGCAGAGCTCGGTGATCATCATATTGTTGATATTTGTACCATTGTCTGTGATGATCCTCTCTGGTACACCGTATCGACAAATTAGATTGTGTCGGGTAAACCGCGCCACGATGTTCTTGGTTACTGTAGCAAAGGAAGCTGCCCCAACCCACTTTGTGAAATAATCAATTGCTACCAGAATGAAGCGATGCCCGTTAGACGCAGTAGGTCTGATCTCGCCAATCATGTCGATGCCCCACATTGCAAAGGGCCAAGCAGCTGTCAGAACATTCAGAGGAACCGGAGGTACATGCACCTTATCAGCATAGACTTGGCACTTATGACAGGTTCGAGAATGCTGATAGCAATCGGCTTCTATAGTGGACCAATAATATCCAGCCCGTAGGATCTTCTTTGCCATGGTATGTCCACTGGAATGAGTTCCGAAGGTACCTTCATGTAACTCTGCCATGATTCTTTCCGCCTCGCTTTTGTCCACACATCGCAGTAAGGTTAAATCATGGTTACGCTTGTAAAGGATACCATTGATGACGAAGAACTTCACAGCGAACCTTCTCAAGAACTTCTTATCATTAACAGATGCACCCTCGGGGTATTCTTGAGCCTCAAGATACCTCTTTACCTCGTGAAACCAAGGTTTATCCGCTACCTCTTCAATTTCAATGTCACAGCAATGTGCGGGTTCGTCTAACCTCTCGATGGTAATCTAGGGATCTTCATTGTCCCACCTGACTTTGAACATAGAAGACATGGTAGTTAGTGCGTCCGCTAACTGGTTCTCTTCTCTGGGAAAGTGTTCAAAGGTTATCTCCTTAAAGTGTGGGAGCAACGTCAATACATACTCTTTGTAAGGAATAAGATTTGGGTGCTTCGTATCCCACTCGCCTTTGATATGACTGATCACTAGAGCAGAATCTCTGAACACACTCAAGAACTTAATCCTCAGGTCAATGGCAGCTCGAAGACCCAGGATACATGCTTCATACTCCGCCATATTGTTGGTGCAATTAAAACATAATCGGACGGTAAATGGAGTATGACAGCCCTCAGGAGATATGATCACAACGCCAATACCATTACCCAATGCGTTTGAAGCTCCATCAAAATACATAGACCATCGGGATCCTTCCTTAGGTCCTTCATCCGTTCCAGGTTCTTCACAGTCGGTCACCAACATGATATTCTCATCCGGGAACTCAAAATTCATGGACTGGTAGTCATCCACGGCCTGATGTGCCAAATGATCCTCCAATACACTCCCCTTGATTGCTTTTTGGTTTATGTATTGGATGTCATACTCGGTTAAGATCATCTGCCATCTTGCTATTCTTCTGGATAAGGCAGGCTTTTCGAAGATATACTTGATTGGATCCATCTTTGATATCAATAAGGTGGTGTGAGTCAGCATATACTGTCTCAGCCGGCGAGCAGCCCATGCCAAAGCGCAGTAAGTTTTCTCGAGCAATGAGTATCGGGTCTCACAGTCGGTAAACTTTTTGCTAAGGTAGTAAATAGCATGCACTTTTCGGCCAGACTCGTCATGCTTCCCCAGCACGCACCCCATTGAACTATCCAGTACTGTCAAGTATAAGATCAAAGGTCTTCCTTCAATTGGAGGCATCAAAATTGGCGGTTCTTGAAGATATTCCTTGATTCTTTCAAAAGCGGTCTGGCACTCGTCATTCCACTTCACCACTTGATCTTTCTTCAACAGCTTGAAGATTGGCTCACAAGTAGCGATTAGGTGTGAAATGAACCTGGAAATGTAATTCAGGCGTCCCAAAAAGCCACTAACTTCCTTTTCTGTACGGGGAGCCGGCATTTCCTGGATGGCTTTTACCTTGGCACAGTCCACCTGAATACCCTTATCACTGACGACGAAACCCAGCAGCTTACCAGACCTTACCCCGAAGGTGCACTTGTTCGAGTTCAACCTCATCATGTACGTCTTTAACCTGTCAAATAGTTTCTGAAGATGATCCAGGTGCTCTTCCTCAGTCTGGGACCTTGCTATCATATCATCAACATAAACTTCAATCTCATGGTGAATCATGTCGTGGAACAAAGCGACCATGGTGCACTGATAAGTTGCCCCAGTATTCTTCAACCCAAAAGGCATTACCTTGTAGCAAAAGGTGCCCCACTGTGTAACGAAGGTTGTCTTCTCCATATCCTCAGGAGCCATCTTGATCTGATTGTAACCATAAAAATCATCCATGAAGGAAAATAACTTATGTTGCCCGGTGTTGTCGACCAGAACATCGATGTGAGGAAGTGGGAAGTCATATTTGGGGCTCGCCCTGTTCAGATCTCTATAGTCCACACACATCCGTACCTTACCATTTATCTTAGGCACCAGAACAATGTTGGCAACCCACTGCGGATAAGAAGTGACATCTAAAAATCTTGCGTCAAACTGCTTCATGACCTCAACTTTGATTTTCTTAGACATCTCAGGGTGCATACGGCGAACCTTCTGTTTTACCAGAGGACAGTCTCCTTTAGTCGGAAGGCGGTGTACCATAATATTAGTGTCCAAACCAGGCATATCTTCATAAGACCAAGCGAAGATCTCAACATAGTCACATAGCATCTGTATCAATCGTTGCTTGACACTAGGCACCAGATTCACACCTATCTTAACCTCTTTCCTATCTTCCTATGTACCCAAATTCACTGATTCAACTGGCTCTTCATGAGGCTGTATAGCCCTTTCTTCCTGCAGTAACAGTCTAACAAGCTCTCCAGGAACCTCACAATCATTCTCACCTTCGTCCTCAGCTTGGTTGATCAGATTTTCGAAGTCATAACTGGCAGTAGCAGAGTCGTTATCAATGGGATCCAGAGTGGATATTGATTTTCATTATGATACGTGAGTGTGTGTAAGAGAATAGTTGTTTTGATAAAGTGAGAGACGGAAAAGAAAAACATGGAGCGCAAAATTTGTAATGCAAGAAACGTCCAATGCTTTATTAATGATATATGAAAATGACAAATAATAAGCCCTCACAAGCAAAGCAAAGGTGCCTCAGGCAAGGCACTGGGCCATAAAGTTTCAAACTATTTATTACAACTCTTAAAAAAAGTCAATTACTGTGGAATAAAATAAACAGGTATGAAGTCCTTCGCCGTCCAATTTTTCAATCCACCATTGGTTGTTGGGTAGATCCAGCTGTCGATATCTGAATCTTCTTCACCATCTTCAATTGCATTAACTCCCTGATTGCTGATGCACAAAGGGGGTCTTCCAATACGTGCGCGCCTAACAGCCCTTTGAGCCCCTGTAGTAAAGACCAAACCAAACTTGTCAGTTTTGTGCGTGAAATCAGGGAGTCGGCCCCAATTGGTACACCCACCTTCTTCGATTACAGCCCTGGAATCCTTGAGAGAAGCCATCTTCATCGGAGGTTTGTCGGTAGCAACATCAGTTGACGCCAAAGTCTGAGGGACCTCTTCAAAGTTCTGACAAGGAGTTTCGATGAACTACTCATCCATCTCTACATAGCGAAAGGAATGGAGATGACTCACCATGTACTCCTCTTCACCCCGTACCTGACAATCTTCCCCTTCACCGGATAGTTCAACATTTGATGGAGCGTTGAAGTCACTACCCCAGCCTTATGAATCCAAGGACGACCCAACAACCAAGAATATGATGGTCTGATATCCATCACATAAAAGGTGGATGCAAAAGCCTGAGAGCCAACTTTAACATGGATGTACACCTCCCTGTGCACCATCCTTTTTTACCCGTCGAAAGCCATGACCATAATATTGCTTGGCTTTAGAATTAAACCTTCACAGTCCAGACGGTCTAATGCTTTCTTTGGCAGAACATTCAATGAGGACCCGGTATCCACTAGCACATGGGCCATAGTAGTGCCCCTGAAATCGATCGAGACGTGCAGAGCATCATTATGATCCCTACCTTTAGCAGTTAGATTTGCATCTGAGAAACCCAACCCATTGTAGGCAGTCAGGCTAGCTACGCAATCTTTTAATTGGTCGACCGAAGTTTCCTGCGGCACATGCGCAGTTTTGAGGAATGCAATTAGAGCCTTTGCATGGGCTTCAGAACACAACAACAAGGACAACATGGAGATTTTTGACGGGGTCTGCCCCAGCTGTTCGACCACGTTGTAGTCGCTTTTCTTGATAATTTTCAATATTTCCTCCATTTATTGTTTAGAGGCTTCCAACATAATTTTTCTAGGCGCCTCCGTCCGGGAAGGCTCACCTGTGACTTCTTTGCCACGAGTCCTAGATGGCTCCGTGACAGGGGTGATAACTGGAATAGGAACTTGGATAGTAGCTGATGTACTAGAATATGGAACAACAACAGGTTTGTGAACAGTCGGAGGGGAAATCTCGGGAGAAAAGAGTCTTCCGCTTCTGGTGACCTTGCTAGCCCCCACAATATTGATGATATCAATATCAGCTTCCTCACTTTTTAAGTCTTGTTTAACTCCATGGTAATACACATCAGCACCATAGTGCCAAGGGACAACCTTGTCCGAAGTGTATGGGATAGGACCAGGGACAGTAGTTATTAACAGAGCAATTCTTGGGACGGGTGTAATCCTAATAGGCTTTCTCGAGGAAACCTTGGAAGGATTGGCGGAAATGGTTATGGTGGAAACATCTTCAACTGGAACTAACGAAATCATAGTCTTTTCGAATAGGTCTCTTTGTTATCCATCAGGCGTTGAACACCTGATTTCAATAAGTGGCAACCAGCAGGTAGAATTGAGCACATGTGGCAACCTTCACCACAGCCCGGAAATAAACTGGATAACAGTAAATTCTTCTTAACTATCACCAAAGGAGTAGAGATTTCTTCCACGGAGGTCACAAATAAATCATCGCCTACAACATTTACTCCATGACCATGTTTGGGCATGGGAGCAGTTATGACGTTGGGCTTCTCCGGAGCGTCAAACTCAATCTCTTTGGCTTTGATCAAGTCTTGCACCTTGTTTTTCAAGGCCCAATAGTTGTTTGTATCATGACCTGGACTTTCGGAGTGATAGGCGCAACGGGCATTCGGGTTATAGTGGGGAGAAGTGGTTTTGGGGTTCTTCGGGGCCTCCCTCAGAGTTACCAAATTGGTCTTCAATAGTTGTGGTAGAATTTGAGTTAAGGTCATATTGAGCCGAGTGAACTGCCTATGTGGTCTTTCCAGTCTTTGTTGATTGTTGTGTTGTGGAGCAACTGTGGGTCTTGATATCACTACCGCATTTACGGCTTGACGTTGTTCAGGTCTGCTTTGGCCTCTCGGGCTGTAGACTACACTGGCTTCTTTCTTACCGGTGAAAGGCTTCTTCACTGCACTTGATGAAGTATCCTTCTGTATTTTACCACTACGGATACCAACTTCTACTCTCTCTCCAGTCAAAATCAACTCAGTAAACCCAAATGACGAACTACCGATCAAATGATTGAAAAATGGACCAGATAGCATCCCCAAGAACATATCAACTAACTCTCGATCAAATAAAGGGGGTCGAACCCTGCCAGCCAAATCTCTCCATTTTTTAGCATAATACTTAAAACCTTCACTTGCACCCATTGACATACCCTGAAGCTGAGTATGAGTGGGAGCAAGGTCGGCGTTATACTGATATTGTATGTAAAAAGCAGCAACAAGGTCTTCCCAGTTTCGGACATTGGCTCCTTCCAATTGATAAAACCATTCAAGCTGAGTCCCTGACAGACTATCTTGAAATAAATGCACCCACAAATTTCTATCAGCAGTATGGGGTTGGAGTTTTCTGACATACGAGCAGAGATGGAGTTTTGGACAGGATACTCCACCGTACTTGGCAAAAACCAGAGCTTTGAACTTATGAGGAATCACCACTCCTGATACTAGTCCCAGTTCTCTGAAATCCAAACCAGGGATCTTTTGAATCTCCATAGCACTCAGCCGGTCTTCTAGCTGCTTGTACCTATCCTCGGCAGGAGTATATTGCTCATCATCAAAATCAGTATCATTATCAGAAATTGCAGGACTGGGGCCCTTTTCTTATTCTTGGTTCTCCCCTTCCTTGGATGAAGAGATCAGATCAGCTTGTTGTTTCAACCTTTCCTCATACCTTCTGCCCATATTCAGAAGAACGACTTTCTTCTTCTTCTTCTTCTCTTTCAGAATGAGAGTGTTCAAATCCTCTTTCCCTTTAGCCAAGATCAAGAACATCTCTTGGAATTGGGCGTTCTATGCCTAAAGATCTCTGATGGCTTGATCAGAAGACATTTCTGCTGAAATAAACAGCGAAGGAGATGAGAAACCTGTAATGGTACCTGTAATGATGTGCATGATAATGGGATGTGTATGTAATGATTTCAAAGACTTTTGGAGATTTAAATTTGCAAACCAAAAATAAACAAAATTTATTAGATTAACTTGTAAAAGGTTTAATAATGCCTTTGAGGCGTTACAAAGAAGTAAATGAAAAACAAATCTAAAACTAGAAAAGCAACAATAAAAAATCCCATGGACGCTTCCTCTTTGTGATGACGTAGTCATTAATCACTATTTCTTCCTCGAGCTGCCTGGTGAGCTTCAAAATCTTCCTTTCTTGCTCATGGTACTTCTCCCCGTAAGTATCCCTTTCCTCTTTCAGCTGAATCCAAGACCTTTGCAATTCCCCAGGATCAGTGGGCATGTAAGGATAAAGAACCGTGTAAGGAACGCCTTCTTCATTAGTGGGCTCCACAATCACGGGCAATACGGCTTCATAAGGCATCCCAAGCTTCTGGGCACGAGCTCGGACCCATTGGAGGTAACGTTGCATATGAAGGGAAGTCCTTGGTCCCAACTCTTGGGGGTCAGATCTGTTCACCATGCCCTAAGCTCGTATAAACCTCCGACGATGCTCGTCAACATCTTCCTTGTAGTCAAATGCAATATTCTCAAGAAGTAGCTCATGGGGACCGTCTCTCCGAGCACGACCAAACTGTCGCAAAGCTATACAAGGATTATAGGTTATACCCCCTCTGATTCCGAGCAACGGGGCATTAGGGTATCCCCCACAACAATCAATGACAGCAGTGTCCTCCATAGCCCGGGAACTCCAAAGAATATATGTGTGGGCCAGTGACATTAGAGAGGTGCGAAATAAACCACCTCGACAGCAGAGGCATGCAACACATAAGAGCCCCTCTTCTCCTCGTAGTACGAGTGTAGAGGGCATGCATGGTATCACCCAGTAGAGTAGGCACATGATTGCGAAAAAGGAAAATCTTGACAGCGTGCACATCTACAAAGGAATTCAGATTTGAGAAGAGAACCAAACCATAGATAAGGAGAGCCAATACATCTTCAAAAGCCTGAAAATCCAAATTATCCCAGAATAGCTGAGCCTGGTCTATTAGAAATTTGGCTAAGAACCCTTCGACCCCGCTTCGTGTTTCCTAATTGGATACTACATCAGCCCGTTTCAGATGCAGAGCTGAGGCAATGTCTTCCGGTCTAGGAACCTCTTCCATACCTGTGAAAGGTACCTACTCAAGGATGTATATTCCCAATAAATAAGAGAACTCTTCTAAAGTGGGATCCAGCTGATAATCTGGGAAGGTAAAGCAATGATGCACAGGATCGAAGAACAGGAAAAGCACACTCATCATCTGCTCATTAAACTTTGAGGTGACCAGGCTAAGAAGCTGACCATGTCTCTTAATGAACGTAGAAGTCTCAGAAACTCTTGAGGCTAACTCTTTAAGTTGCACAGGTATTTGCACAAAGTTAACTCGGATGGTATTTCTGCGCACGGAAACCATAATTTGCAAAACAGAACAAAGATAAATCCCATCGGTCTTTGAAATGGTTCGTGTAATGAAATATGAATGCCATGTTATGATGCATGATGTCATGATAAAAACAACATGTATAGCAGATAACAGGCATGGAAAAGGAAAACAAGTCACACAAAAGCCCTTAAGTTTACTACTTGCATGGGGTCAAAGGTATTACCCTCTTGAAGTTCAGTTGGTTTCAACCTGTCCTAGCAAAAGTAACCGGGTTCTAGGGGTTCTCAATATCACTGACCATCCTCCATCAGTCATGGTTTCAGCTCACGCAATCTTTTCTTACGGCCGAAACTATCTCGAGAGTATGGTCTCAATGAGTGTAGCATCGAATATCAACCAGTTCTCAGCTTTATACCGAGGCCGGATATCTCACTACTTTCTAATGGCCAAGTTGGTCGATTAAAGGTTCTAAGGTCAGTTGCTGCTTAACGACACACATAGCGGCCCCGTATTCTCCTTGTTTCTCCACAAGGGATACCGGTACCAACCAATGTGCCACATCACCGTAGCTACTGGTTCAACCGTATCGGTCTACTCTGTACAGTTCCCTCACAGTTTATTGCTACTTACCTAAAACGTGTCCCCAGATCTGGGTTAGGATCTATAGTAACTCCCAAACAAAAACCCTTAAAAGTAAAGAAACCAAAACAAACAAGAGAAGCAATTTATGATGAACTAAATCCTAAGGAATACCCCACTTATAAGTCCCCAACAGAGTCGCCAGTTCTATGATACGGTGGCTGAACCGACTGTTTTGAAAAATGTTGGTTTGCGTTTTGTATTCGCAAAATGTCGCAGTAAGCAACAGTCGCCACCGACTTTTATTTTATCCAACAGGAAAGGAAAAAAGCCCAGAAAAATTACTTTTTCGAGATTTTGAGTACGGGGGGTAAATTATAGAAAGGGAAGGTATTAGCACCCTTTCTATCCATGGTTTTCCATGGGCTCTTAGGTACTTGCTCATCTTTTAAAATTGCTTGTGTGTATTTTTTTGAAAAGATTTGTTTTACTTCGTTTTAACCCTTGTTTCTATCCTCAAGAGTGTTACGAAGTTGTTTTTGAAAACTTTGTTTGAAAAGTGTTTGGTGTGAAAAGTTTGATTTTGAGCAAGTGCCTATTAACATCTACCTACTCGAAAAAAGATCATTTATTTTCTTATTTCCTTTAGACAGCGCTATCCTACTATTGATAAATAGGTAGCACCGTCGTTGGAATTGTAAGGGTCAATTAGAAAGGGACGTACGATCACTAAAGAAATGTTAGGATGTCTTAGTAATAACCCTAGAGTCTTAAGATCATATTCGAGGCAACATTTCCGAGGCAACGTTTCCGAACATGACTTTTGATCTTTATTAGACAGGAGGGAAACCACTAAGACACCCTATACCTAATGATCGTTTACCGAAGGCAACCGAAGTGAGAGTATACCCTAAGAGTGCACATGTGCGAGTGATTTGATTTCAGTTATTATCTTTGCACATTAGGGTTTTCTAGCCGTTTTAAATTATCATGCAATCTTGTCATACAATCCTATTAACATACATCTAACAGTTAATATTTGCGAGAATTAAAATGCGAGAAATAAAACCTACGCTATTACAAGGCTTCGGGGTAGGGATTAATTACATAGCCAAAAAAAACCCGTAAAACATAAATAAAGAAAATCCTAATTAAACTATTACATACCATGAGCAGTTACATTAATATTGCAAAAATGATAAACGCGCACGATGAATCGAAAACGAGATATTTAGGGTTTTGACCCCAACTACCTAATTGTAATTTAAAAGAGAAATTATTTTTTTGTGGTTTTTGTGCTATTTTGAGAAAATAAAGTTTAATTGAATAAAAATAAACTAATTTCTAATTAATTTAATTTTTAAGAAACATAATTAAATTACCTTATTTTTGTATTTTTTATTTTTGAGAAAGAAATAATCACAAGCTAACCCTAATTTTTTTCTAATTGATTTTAATTATAAACAAAAATTTAGAACTACCCTAAATTAAATTTAAACTAATATTAAATTAAATTTGATAATAAAAAAAGACCTAATTCTAAATTTGTGAAACTTGATTTTATGATTTTTAAATAAAAAAAATTAATTAATTTTGTTAAGAAATAATTAAACAAATTAAATTAAATAAAAGAAAAAAAAGAAAAGAGAAAGAATAGGCCTGGTATTAGCAAAAGGAGAGGGTGTTATTTGCAAATCTGAGCCCAACAATTCCTGGCCCCATTGACTTTTTCCAAATCATGTGTGTACGCTTGACTGGGAGCATGGTGGACCTTCATTGGGAAGGCCTTAGATCTGGCTTGATGGTGATTTGGATGATCATATCTGGAGAGTGCATGATGGAACCCTTGCCATGTAACGCGTTGGAATACCCTGAAAATATTGAGAAAATAAAATGCACACGCCTGGGATCGAACCCAAGACGTGTGCATCAAAGACCAACAGCCTTGCCATCTGTGTTGGCTTGTTTAATTGTACAAATAATAACAAACAATTATTATATAATATAAACAAAAAGCTAATCTCAAAAATGCGCAAAATTCAAACTGACCATTCACCACCTGCCACGCCATCGTCTTCTTTGTTGCCTCCGTCGTTTTAGATCAAATACTTTTACCTACGGACACTGAGCGTAGGTATAACCCTGTGCATTTCCAAAGCACATAAAATCATGATAAATGGAAACCAATGGTACCAATCAACTTGTTGCAACCTCACGAGCATCATGATACCATTGTTAATGGCCAATTGTTCCTGTATGAAAAATCCCTAAAAGCAAAGCACGAACCCTAGCCATGGCATCTTGGTATACAGTTAATAAAAATGAAATTAAATACAACCATTAGCTTGCAAACATCACAAGTTTAAGAATATACCAATCAATCATGTTAAAGATGCCAGAATTAGGATATTCAAATTCAAGAAAAGTGATAAACCGTATGAACCTTACAGCGTGATTCTGAGTGTGGGCAAGCTTGCTAGCGATTGAATCTTGGTCCAGGGATGTCCAGCAACCGATTGGGATGACTAGAATGCCTTGAAGTGATCTGAAACGTGGAAATTAGTTTGCAACTTTTCTTGAATTTTTTGAAATTTGTTCTCTCTTTTGCATGCCTCAAACCTCTTGTTTTTTGGTCTTCACTTGTCCCTTATGTATCCAAGAATGTATTAGGGTTACAATTTGTTTCAAATCTTCTCCAATTATGAATATTGATTCATGATTTGATCCTTGTGCAAAATCTTTTCAAATCAAGCAAACTCATTTTTTTCTGTCCATTTTGAACCTTGCACGATTTGATCTTGTTTGCAGCTGTGTAATGGACCTAATCATGCACAAAATCTCAAGATTTAATTAGCTTTTGATATTTTCATTATTTTATATTAATTTTATTTGATTTAAATGAAATAAAATCAAAATACATGACAAAAATAAAAGAATGAAAAGTGGAAGGGCTCATGGGTCATGGGTCACATTACAAACTCAGTGCAAGCATAAATGGTTGGGCCCATTTGGCAAAAAATGTAATTTTGGACACATTTGACTTTTGACAATTTTGTAAAAAAAGTCAACTTGGCCAATGCATAACTCTCTCAATTTTGACCCTAGAGAGGTGTTCTTGGACTTTTTAGAAAGCTTAAGATGTCCTCTAAGCAACCCTTTTTGTCTCATCTCAATTGAGTCTTCCATGTTCATGTATGATTCTTTGATCCAAAAGGTGTTTTTTGTTGACTTTTCAAAATGACCTATAAAGTCCAAATTCATATCTTCTTGTGAGTGCATATTTTGAACTTGGGAGCTGAAGATGAATTATAGGGAATTACATCCTCTTCAAAATGAGATTTTAATGGGTCATTTCTGATAAGGTATGAGAAAGTTGTGCTTGGTCAAATTTGGGTTGACTTTTCCTGCAAAACCCTAATTTAGCAACTTTTGGGTTTTGATGATTTGTGAGCAATCCTTGAGGAATCATGATCAACCCTTGATCAAATGATGAATGATACTTCAAAATGAGGATGTTGACCAAAAATCTTGAGGTTTGACTGTATGTGGGCCACAATTGACTTTTGACCTAGCACAGTGGATTTCTAGGTATTTGAGCAATTGACTTAGCAAACTTCCTCTGCAAGGCTTGAAACTTGACACAGATGATCTTGAGAACATATTAGGACAATGATGATCATTTGGGATCCTTTGGACTCAAACATCTTGATGCAAAATGAAACCCTAATTTGGGGTAGACTACCTTAGGAGAGAGTTGGTTTGGTCAACCCTTGGACTTCCTTGAGCAATTTGAGGATCTCACTTGACATGTATTGAGGAATATGGGAGGGAAAATTTTGGGGTACAACACTCTAATCCATGCAAGGTTGGATAAGCAGGAGGATACAAACAAAGAGATTAAAAGTATTTTGGGTAAACGTGAAGACACTACAAAGGAAATCAGAGGCATTTTGGGCAAGTAAGAAGAGTCTAATACTCAAATCAAGAGCTTGCTGGAAGCGTTGTTTACACGTCTTCCCCCTCCTTCTTAGATTTCTTTTTGAAATTTTTTTATCTGTAACTCTTATTTTTTACCTCTTTTGTTCTGGAACCTGTCATTGCATCATGTTTTTTAATATAATTCATCTCTTTTAGTTCTGATTATATTGCCTTTTTTATAACTGACAAAAAGGGGGAGAAAGTAAGATGTTTTCAATAATGGTTTACCGAGACAAAAGTCTCAAACATTATGAATTACTTAACCTCTACTTTTTGAGAAGTTTGAACAGGTACAAATTTTGATAGGAGATGCAACTAAAACTCTGATAAGAAGGAACTTAAGGGAAGTAATCAACTCAGGGGGAGTTTCTCTTAAACCTTTTGTTCTTTATTTTTAATTGAAAATTCTAGTTTTTGTCATCATTAAAAAGGGGGAGATTGTTAGAACATAGTTTGATTCTACAACCCTTAGTTAGAGTTTTGATGATAACAAATACAAAGAACAAATATGCACCCTAAAAATTATGTTTTTGTGTATGCAGAAGTTCTGACAAAAGCAGCATCAGAAGTTAAGCCATAAGAGCTACACGCTGAAGCAATCAGAACATGCGCTGAAGATTGATGACCAGAACCTGCGCTTAAGTGAAGTAAACTCTGATTCTGAACAAGAACATAATAATCCATGTCATCAATGTTCTGAAGCGTCAGCAGCAGGCAATGATGTAAGATTATGAAGCGTTACTGATCATTCAAGACAGCATCAATTACAACGACTTCTTTCAGACAAGATCTTCTCCAAATGGAAAGTGAGTTAATGTCATTTAACACGCTTGATGATCAACGTAAATCCATTTCCTATATAAACAAGCTCAGTGTTCAAATCGTTTACGATTTTTCCATTACTACTCACGAGTATTCAAAAAGCTGCAAGCATTATTCATCATATTTCCACACTATAATTCTGTGTAAATTATCACAGTTGTGATAACAGTTTTTGTAATGAAAAACAACAATACACATTCTTGTATCTTTGTTTTAAAACAGTGTTCCTTGAGATTAACTGGATTGTGGTTGTACTCAAGAAGACTTTAACAGTTGTTAAAGTAGTGATTGTAATCCTTTTGTGATTAGTGAATTAAGACCTCGTTGGACATATTGTTCGCAAAATGTCGCAGTAAGCAAGATTCGCCACCAACTTTTATTTTATCCAACTGGAAAGGAAAAAAAGCACAGAAAAATTCCTTTTTTCGAGATTTTGAGTACGGGGGGTAGATTATAGAAAGGGAAGGTATTAGCACCCTTTCTATCCTTGGTTTTCCACAGGCTCTTAGGTACTCGCTCATCTTTTAATATTGCTTGTGTGTGTTTGTTTTGAAAATTTTTGTTATACGTCGTTTTAACCCTTGCTTCTGTCTTCAAGGGTGTTACGAAATGTTTTTGAAAACTTTGTTTAAAAAGTGTATGGTGTGAAAAAGTTTATTTTGAGCAAGTACCTACTAGCATTTACCTACTCGAAAAAAGATTATTTCTGTTCTTATTTCCTTTAGACAACGCTATCCCACTATTGAGAAATAGGTAGCACCATTGTTGGAGTTGTAAGGGTCAATTCGAAAGGGACGTATGATCACTAAAGCAACGTTAGGACGTATTAGTAATAACCCTAGAGTCTTAAGATCATATTCGAGGCAACATTTCCGAGGAAACATTTCCGAACGGGACTTTTGATCTTTATTAGACAGGAGAGAAACAACTAAGACATCTTATACTTAATGACCATTTACCGAAGGCAACCGAAGTGAGAGTATACCCTAGGAGTGCGCATGTGCGAGTGATTAGATTTCAGTTATTATCTTTGCACATTAAGGTTTTCTAGCCATTTTAAAATTAGCATGTAATCTTGTCATACAATCCTATTAACATACATCTAACACGTAATATTTGTGAGAATTAAAACGCGAGAAATAAAAACTACGCTATTACAAGGCTTCGGGTAGGGATTAGTTACATAGCCAAAAACCCGTAAAAGACGATAAATAAAGAAAATCCTAATTAAACTATTACATATTGTGAGCAGTTACATTAATATGGTAAAAAAATATAAACGCGCGCAATGAATCGAAAACAAGAAAATTAGGGTTTTGACCCCAACTACCTAATTGTTATTTAAAAGAAAAAAAACATGTTTGGTTGTTTTGATTATTTTGAGAAAATAAGATTTAATTAAATAAATAAAAACCTAATTACTAATTAATTTAAATTAAGAAAAATAATTAACTCAACCTATTTTTTTGTATTTTTGTTTTATTGAGAAAAGAAATAAGAATTAAATCACATGATAACCCTAATTTGCTAATTGATTTTAATTATATACAAAAAAGTTAAAATTACCCTAAGTTAAATTTAAACTAATATTAAATTAAATTTGATAAAATAAATAAAAACCTAATTCTAAATTTGTGAGATTGATTTTATGATTTTTTTGTGAAAAAAAAGAATATAATTTGTGTTAGAAAATATTTTAAACAAGTTAAGTAAAAGAAAATAAAAAGAAAGAATAAGAAGTGGGCCTGGTGGTAAATATCAAAGGAGGCGGGTGTTTGATGGCAAATCTGAGCCCAAAAAGTGCCTGGCCAGTTTGACTTTCCAGATCCTATGCACATGCTTGACTCATGTCCATGGTGGTCCTTCATTGGGAAGCCTTCGATCTGCCTTGCTGGGGATCTGATGGCTGAAAGCTGATGACGTTTGATGGACTTGTTGGACGCTTGTATACCTGATTATACAAAGAAAAAATATAGAAAGCAAAGTTGGGGACCTGGGGATCGAACCCAGGTCCTTGAACATCCATCCACTACACGCTTGCCAGCTGAGCTGGTTGTATTAGTTGTACAAGAGATAACAAATCAATATTATATGGAAAAACAAAATATCAATTCTCCAACGCGCGAAATTTGAATTTGGCCATTCACTACCTTCCACACCATCATCTTCCTCTTGGCTTTTGTCTTTTTAGATAAGAACTTTTACCTACAGACAAAGGGCGTAGGTACAACCCTGTGCTTCTCCAAAATCTTGTCCCTGCATGATAAATCAATACCAGTGGTACCAATCAACTAGTTGCAACCTCACGAGAAAACCCTAAAAACGAAGCAAGAACCCTAACTATGGCAACTTGCTGTATAGTCAATGAAAACGCAATTATATATGATCATTAGCTTGAAAACATCATAAGGTTTCAAAATATATCAATGAATCATGCTAAATGTGCTAGAATTATGATATGTGAATTCAAGTAAGTATGGAAATCATGTGACTCTTACAGTATGTTTCTGGGTGTTAGGAAGCTTGCTAGTGGTTGAATCTTGATCCATGGATGTACAACAAACGATTGGTGTGCCTGGAATGGCTTGAGGAAGCCTGGAATTGAGAAATCAGATTGCAACTTTTCCTTGAAATTTTGAGATTTGTTCTCTTCTTTTCACCCCTCCAATCTCATTGCTTTGGGTCTGCACATGTTCCTTATATACCCTAGAACTAATTAGGGTTTCAAACATGTATCAAATCTTTTTCAATTAAGAGCATTGACTCATGATTTGATCCTTTGTGCAAATCTTTTCAAATCAAGCAAAATGAAATCTTTTTGTTTCCAAATGAACCTTGCACGATTTGATTCCATCTCCAGCTGTATAATAGACCTAAACATGCATAAAATCTCAAGCTTTGATTAGTTTTTGATCTTTTCATGATTTTATTTTGATTTTATTTGATTTAGTTGAAATAAAATCAAAATAAATGACAAAAATAAAAGAATGAAAAATGGAAGGGATCATGGGTCGTGGGTCACATTACAAACTCAGTGCAAGCATAAAAAATTGGACCCATTTAGCACAAATTTCAATTTTGGCCACATTTGACTTTTGACAATTTTGCAAAAAGGGTCAACTTTACCAATGCATAACTTCTTCAATTTTGACCCTAGATATGTAATCTTGGACTTTTTAGAAAGCTTGAGATGTCCTCTAAACAACCCTTTTTATCTCATATCAATTGAGTCTTCCATGTTCATGTATGAAACTTTGACATAAAAGGTGTTTTTGTTGACTTTCCAAAATGACCTATAATGTCCAAATTCATATCTTCTTGTGAGTGCATATTTTGAACTTGGGAGGTGAGGATTAATTGCAGGTAATTTTATCCTCTTCAAAATGAGATTTGGATGGGTCATTTTTGATAAAGTATGAGAAAGTTATGCTTGGTCAAATTTGAGTTGACTTTTCCTACAAAACCCTAATTTAGCAACTTTTGGGTTTTGATGAATTGTGAGCAATCCTTGAGGAATCATGATCAAGAATTGATAAAATGATGAATAATACTTAAAAATGAGGATATTGACCAAAAATCTTGAATTTTGACTGTTTGTGGGCCACAATTGACTTTTTCCCTAGCACAATCGATTTTCAGGCATTTGAGTAGTTGACTGAGCAAACTTCCTATGCAAGGCTTGAAACTTGACATGGGTGATCTTGAGAACATATTAGGACAATGGTGAGGATTTGGGATCTTTTTTGACTCAAATATCTTGATGCAACATGAAACCCTAATTCGGGGTAGACTGCCTTAGGAGAGAGATTGTCTGGTCAACTCTTGGACTTCCTTGAGCAATTTGAGGACCTCACTTGAAATGTTTTGAGAAATATGGCAGGGAAAATTTTGGGGTACAACACTACGCTATTACAAGGATTTGGGGATGGGATTATTTACAAGTACAAATTGGGGAGATAAAAGAAGTAAATGTCATAATTAATTCTATTACATCCCATATGCAATTACAACAATATGAAAAGTGCGAAAATAAATAAATGCGCGCGAATTTAAAATAACGTCTAAGTCCTAAATGAAAGGAAATTTTTTTATTTGTTTTTATAAAAGAAAACAAAACCTAAGTCTACTTAATTTTAATTTAAAGAAAAGGTTTAAATAATTTATTTATTTATTTACAAAACTAACTTAATTAAAAAATACTAACTTAATGTTTTTTGTGATTGTTTTTACTGATTAAGCAAAATTAAACAAAATAAAAAGAAGTAGATAATAAAGACAAAACAAAAATATAAATGGGCATAAAAGCAAAAGAAGTAAATGGCGTATGAAGTGAAGTTCGCTGGGCCCAAGTGAGAAAAGCCCAAATCTGCCCTTGGATTCTGTGGGGAGGTCCCCAGTAGAGCCCATGGTGAGGCTGTGTGCTCAGGCCATTGGATCCGGATCATATATGCATCTGATGGCATGGAATTGATGATGTATGGTGAGCATGCGTAGGACCTGCATATTCCATGTTAGAAAAACATAATACATGACTTAGGTATCGAACCCAGGTCCTTTCGATTGCATATATTCCCTCTTACCATCTGAGTTGTTGGTCAATCGTTAATACAAATAAAATCATAACATTCCATTATATATATATATATATATATATATATATATATATATATATATATATATATATATATATATATATATATATATATATATATATATATATATATATATATATATATATATATATAATCTGAAATCCCCACATGCATGCTGCACAAGCCAAAAGGACAAGGATGCCTGGATTGAGATTCGAAGGAATCTGTTTCACATGCCTTAACAAAAGTATCATGTTACTTAACAATCACAAACATCATCCAACTATCAAAATTAAATTACACATGAGATTAATTTAAGATAGAAGGTTTATTACCAGTGGGATGCTTTGTTTTGGATGGCGATGGTTCGCAAAGTGTGCCTCGATTTTGGCAGCTTTGGTGTATTTCTTACAGCCTCCGTGTGGCTCGTATGGGGAAATGTGTCTGTAGCTGGAGGCAAGGTTTTCATCTAGTTGATGCGTATATAGGCCAAAATGTTTCTGTGGGCGGTAAGGCTGCAGCTTCGATTGGTAATAAGTATTGTGTGTGATGCAGCGTCTGGCTAGTGGTGTGAGTGTGGCAAGAGTGTTTCTTTCTTTTTTATGGTTTTTTCTCTGCCCCTGACAATTTATCCTTAGGTTTTAATTTATAAGGATTTGATATGCATGAAAATGGCAAGGTACAACCATTAACTAGGCTTTGAAGGCAAAATCAGACACATTAAAAAATTGTCATTTTTTAGGGATTCCTACCCTTTTGGGTCTTGGGATGAACCTGGACATGTTTGGCTCCTTCGAATTCCCTCAAGCCTTGCTCTTCGATTGCCCTTGAGTTGCCTCCTTCGAATGGCTCTAAGCCTCATCATGGTGGCCTTTTCGATTGAGTCCCTATTTGCCCTGTTCTTCGATTGACTCTGAAACTACCTAACTAGCCCAATCGAAAGTCTTCATTCTGGCCAATCGAAGCTTCCTTTGACATGAGTGTACTTGTGTAGGAGGCTTGGACCTGGCAACATGTTAGACTTTGTCCAGCAAACATCTTGGACCAGGACTCAACATAAAACAAACTTGTTTCTCACAATTATGTATCCTTCGAATTGACCCATTGTAGGTCCTTCGAAGGCACCATTTATGTGTCCTTCGAATAGCCTACATGCAACCCTTGTGCATTCTTCGAATGGGCCACCAATGTGTTCATAATGTAGCAATCATGTGCTTTGTGAAACGAAGGTAGGCATGATGAGGAAACTTTTGCCTTGTGCGCGAAGGCAAGCATAGAGGGAGTATTTGCCTAGTGGATCAAAGGTCAGTTGAAAGGGGACTTTTGCCTTGTAGATCAAAGTAAAGTTGATGGGCCTTTGCCTTTTTAATCCAAGGCAAGCATGAGGAAACCTTTTTCCTAGTGGATCCAAGGCAAACATGAAGAGACATTGCTCAGTCGAAGCTAGATAGCCATTGCTTTGTGAATCAAAAACCAGTTGAAGGGGCCTTGGCCTTGTAGATCAAAGTCATGTCTGAAGAAATCTTTGCCATTATGAATCCAAGGCAAGCATGAAAAGGCCTTTTTCCCTGTTGATCAAAGGCAAGTTGAAGGGGCCTTGGTCTAGTGCACTGAAGGCACGCACAGAGGAAGTCATTTCCTTGTGGGTCGAAGCACACATGAAAGAAGCTTTTTTTCCATGGTAATCAAAGGAAAGCATGAAGAGGGGTCTTTGCCTTATACGCTGAAGGCAAGTTGAAGGGAAGGCACTGCTGGAATGATACTTGTGGACCCAAAGTTTGATTGAAGGGTGCCCAATACCCAATCGAAGCTTACTAATCAAAGCATGATCTAGGGGTGCCAAATGCCCAATCGAAGTACCTTGTTCATATGTCAATCGAAAGACACTTGATTATCTTCAAAAAATTTACATTTTCTCTAAGAAAGTGTTTGTAACCACCCATGTAAGAGACAATCTTGGAAAACATGAGAGGGCATATTTTGGGGTACAACACCATTTATTATCTCAGCAAGAAGTTTACTGATTGTGAGTCACGTTATTCTATGCTGGAAAAGACATGTTGTGCTCTGGCCTGGGCGACCAAGCGGTTGCGACAATATATGTTGATCATTATACTTGGTTTATTTCCAAAATGGATCAAATTAAGTATATTTTGAAAAACCTGCTTTTACTGGGAGAATTTCCCGTTGGCAGATGCTGTTGTCTGAATATGATATTGAATACCGTACTTAGAAGGCTATAAAAAGCAGTGTACTGGCGAATTATATTGCTCACCAACCAGTTGGTGGTTATCAGTCTGTTAAATATGATTTCCCTGATGAGGATGTTATGTTTCTGAAAGTGAGAGATTGTGATGAATCGTTGCATGGGGAAGGTCCTGATCCTGAATCTTGTTGGGGCATGGTCTTTGATGGAGCTGTGAATGCTTATGGGAAAGGAATTGCTGTTGTGATTATCACTCCCTGTGAATCACATATCCCATTTACTGTGAGGTTGGCATTTGATTGCACCAATAACATGGTAGAGTATGAAGCTTGTATCATGGGTCTCGAGGAGGCTATTAATCTCAGAGTCAAAATTCTAGATGTGTATGGTGATTCAGCTTTGGTAATAAATCAGATGAAAGGAGAATGGGATACTCGTCACCCTGGCTTGATTTCTTACAAATATTACGCTAGAAAACTATTACCTTTCTTTAATAAAGTTGAATTCCATCATATTCCTGGTGATGGAAATCAGATGGAGGATGCTTTGGCCACTCTGGCTTTTGTGTATCAAGTAAACACTTGGAACGATGTGCCTCGTATCACAGTACGGCGTCTGGATAGGTCGGCTCATGTTTTTGCAACAGAGGAAACGTCACACAAAAAACCTTGGTATTTTGATATCAAGCATTTTCTCCAGACTCAAAAATACCCGTTTGGTGCGTCAAACAAAGATAGAAAGACATTGGGAAGGTTAGGAGGAAGCTTTTTCCTTAATGAAGATGTGTTATACAAAAGAAATTATGACATGGTCTTGCTCAGATGTATGGATAAACACGAAGCAGACATGTTGATGCATGAAATCCATGAAAGCTCCTTTGGTACTCATCCTAATGGACATTCGATGGAAAAAAGATGCTTAAGGAAGGTTACTATTAGCTAACAATGGAATCTGGCTGATAAAATTCATGTACCTCTGACACTCCTCAATGTTATTTCTTCCTCGTGGCATTTCTCTATGTGGGGTATTGACATGATTGGAATGATTGAACCCAAGACATTGAATGGACATTGTTTTATCTTAGTGGAAATTGACTACTTCACCAAATGGGTGGAAGCATCTTCATATGAAAATTTTACTAAGCAAGTGGTAGTGCGCTTTAAGAAGAACAATCTTATATATCGATATGGTATACCAAGCAGGATTATCACTAACAACGGCTCGAAAATGAATAATAAGATGATGATATAACTTTGTGAAGAATTGAAATTGTCCATCACAATTCATCTCCCTACAGGACAAAGATCAATGGGAATGTTGAAGCTGCTAATAAAACATCAAGAAGATCATCCAGAAGATGGTTGTTACCTATAAAGATTGGCACAAGATGCTCCCTTTTGCTTTGCATGGGTACCGTACATTTGTCTGCACTTCAATAGGGGCAACCCCGTTCTCTCTTGTGTATGGTATGGAAGCAATGCTCCCCGTTGAGGTTGAGATCCCCTCTTTACATGTGATAATGGACACCAATTTGTCAGAAGCTGAATGGGTCCAGAACAGGTTTGACCAATTGAATTTGATTGAAGAAAAGAGAATGACAACTTTGTGCCATGGTCAGTTCTATCAGAAGAGAATGAATAAACGTTTTGATAAGAAGGTCAAGCCTCGTGAATTCAGAAAAGGTGACCTCGTGCTCTAGAAGATCATGTCTTTTAACGCTGATTTTAGGGGCAAGTGGACTCCCAATTTTGAAGGCCCATGTGTTGTCAAGAAAGCCTTCTTTGGCGGTGCATTGATTCTTGAAACTATGGATGGAAAGGAGTTCCCATATCCTATGAATGTTGATGCAGTCAAGAAATACTTGACCTAAAGAAATAAAAGAACTGCTCGCTAAGTTGAAAACCCGAAAGGGCGACTTAGGCAAAAAGAGCATCTTGGTTGGCTGAAAACCCGAAAGGGAGGTCTAGGAAAAAATAAGAGATATAAATAGAATAAATTCTTCCCACTAGGTTGAAAACCCGCAAGGGCAACCTCGACAAAAGTTAGGGATATCTTGGCAAGTAACTGCGTCAGACAAGACTTGATCATTGAAGCAACAATCTTCTAGGATTATCACCATACTTCAACAGAAGTCGCTGCTCAAGAATTAAAAGTTGTTAGGGAGAATAGTGGTCATTGTATTTCAATGTATCTTTTCCAATATATTACCATTTTCTAAACTTTGTAATCATCTATGGAATATCGCCATTCGCAGACTACAACTCTATTAATAAAGTTTGAGATTTTATCCAATTCTTAGCAATTCTTATTTTATTCTTCTCACAAAGACTCCATTTATTATTGATAGTAATTTTCAAAACAAAAAGATTAAATAAAAAAATTGTTTTTTGAAAAGAATTTACAAATTACTTGTTACTTTAGATTTTGTGACTCAAGAAAAACAAAAATGGTGATTCCAAGGATGGACGAACTTTGAAATTTTAGAAGTATGTATTCCCCAGGAAGGTTCTCCCAGGTCACTTTTCCTGGTATGCATATGATCTTATTGTGTTTCTCAGATATTTTAAGATTATACCAATTGATGTATGGTATGATGTTGGGTTTGTGATCCCATTTTCCCCACTCAAGTCTTGGTTCATTTTAATTTCGGGTTTGCATGATCTAAAGCCTATATCCCAGATTCCCTAGTAAGGTCTTCACTCATATGCTGAAAGTCCCTTCTCCCTTTGCGTGTTGAGGTGGAATCATTTTCAAAACGTCACCCTTTTGCAATTTTGGCATTATTGTTGTTGGATATTTCCCAGGCAACTAGACAGGGGAAGTATCTTTTTTAAGAAGTGCTGAAATAGTTGTCAACTTTTTAGGTTTTCTCCTGCCAAGTGCTGAGTTTGATTTAAAACCCTTATAATTTTGATTTCTTCTCGTGTTGTTTGACTTCTTAAATCCCAAGTAAAGCTGAGATAATGTTTCTCTCTGAAAGTTATTATCCCCGTGTAGTTTCATAGTTTCTCCCCAAAGAGGTCTACGTAATCTTCACTCTTGGTATTGAAAAATATATTTTGGGCTCCCCTCAATGAGGTGGTGTTACCCTCCCCAATGAAGTTAGCACGAGATCCCCAGTTGATATCTCAATGATATGGTTTTCATCTTCCCTAATGAAGTCAGTATTGTAATCTCCAGTGGAAATCTAGACGTTGAGACATTTTATTTCCCCAATGAAGTTTGTGTGATATTCCCCGGTGAAGCCTGGAGGAGGATGTTAGATCCCTGTATTTGAACTTACTTTTCTTGTTTTGATTTGATTACTTTCGGATTGCATTTCTTCCCAGTGAAGTCAAGCCATGGAACAAGACTTTGTTTCCTCAGTTGGTGCTTACTTTCTTATAAATTTTCCTCCTGGATGTGATTTAGTTGAGTGTTGACTTTACCCAAGCTGGTCTTGTCTGGTTATTCCCAGTGTTGTGTGTCTGTTTTGTTAGAATATACATGATAACATTCATACATTCACACGTACATCATGCATAGCTGAATTAAAATCCATTTCTCATTTGCATTCATTAATATTTTGTTGGCATATTATCCTATTTTTGCGGAGTCATGTTTCTGTCTCTCCAATAGAGTGTTAACCTTAAGTAGAAAGTATATATTCTTTCAATTTCCCCACTGAGTTTCCCCTCGTGGAAATTTTTTGCTTCAGCCTTCCTATTCAAATCGTTATTTAGGTGGAACGTGATCCCCTCTTGAGTTTATTTCTCATCAGGTGCTATCTTAACTGACTGCTTCATTCTGTTTTATTTCTGGTTTGAATCAGTGGTTCCCGACAACATTATTTTTCTGATTTTTGCAGGCTTTGAGCCTTGGTTTGAGCATGTGCAATTATTTTTCACGTGAAGATTTTACCTCCTCAGCAAGAATATAATGACATTTCCCCAAGAAGTCATTATTACAACTCCTCTCGTAACAGCAAGTGGCAAGTCTCTTTATTTGAACAATTTCTACTTCCCTAGTAAGTCTGTTAGTTCCCAGAGAAGATTCATGATTTGTTACTCCAATGGATGGTAGTCTCGTCATTATGGGAGATAGTTCATTGTTGAGATTTGTTACTCCGATGAATGGTAGTCTCGTCATTATGGGAGATAGTTTGTTGTTGAGATTTGTTACTCCAATGGATGGTAGTCTCGTCATTATGGGAGATAGTTCGTTGTTGAGATTTTTTACTCCAATGGATGGTTGTCTCTTCATTATGGGAGATAGTTCATTGTTGATATTTGTTACTCCAATGAATGGTAGTCTCGTCATTATGGGAGATAGTTTGTTGTTGAGATTTTAGTTACTCCAATGAATTCTAGTCTCGTCATTATGGGAGATCGTTCGTTGTTGAGATTTTTGTTACTCCGATGAATGGTAGTCTTGTCATTATGGGAGATAATTCGCCGTTGAGATTTACATTGCTCTGAAGAAGTTTGTTAATTTCCAGTCATGACTACTGATGCTGGTCACTTATGGCTTACCCTAATATTGATGTGTGCTGGTATTATCCTACCACTTCTTTCCCCATGTGGGTCGACATTACCTTTTTTGCTATCTTCTTAGTGAGTGGATAGTTTGCGGTTATCTGTCGATTACTATTATCCTTTATTTTCTCTCCTCAATGTTTGAGTTGATGTTACTTTGTCTTCTCCTTGGGCTTTACTCCAATAGAGTCGAGTCTTCTGTTCACCAGTGATTTATTTTCCTGATCTAATTTTATTTTGATCTTTTATTCTTTGTTTCGTTAATGGTGTCACGTGTCACCTTTGGATCTATTTATTTGCATGCACAGTCATATGCATTGCATGACATCTTAGGGCCAAAAATAGAGCTTGTTTTATATTTAAGTATCTTCAACCGTTTTGACACGAAGATTTTAACCTTCGTATCTCCGGATATAAGACACTTAAATAAGGGCAGCTGTTATACCCCAATTTTTTCCTCTAAGATTCCTCTATCATCTCATATAAACTCAATCACAACAAGATCACACCAGGGTTTGGTTCTTCTCCCTATCTTTAGGCTTGCTCATGAGGAATCACCAAGCACCTTGATTTATATATTGTGATCATATATGTTTTGTATTGATTAACTTTTAACTAATAAATACATTGAATGTTTTCTCTAATTGATGATGTTGTTGGTGAAATCACAACACATTTCATCACGTTGATCTATAGGTTCATGAGTTTATTTCCACGCCTTCTTCAACAAATTTTCATTGAGATTCAAGCTTCATAATTAAAGATACTTTGAAGTGATATCATGTCAAGGTCTACTATGATTAATCATTCCTAAATTTGTCAAAGAAAATCAAAAGATGCAAGAGTTGATTGAAGAAGTTTGACCTAATTGGACAAGTCTTTGATTTCTTGATCACAAGTACATAACTCTCTTAATTCTCAATATTTTTAGTTAGTTTTTGTTTCTATGGATTCTTATTATCATCCATAACAATTTAATTTCACGTGACAAAAGTATTTGTTCAAGAAAGTTTGTCAAAATTGAAAGGGGTTCCCAAGGCACTTTGTTGTTATAGGAGCTAGGTTTTGAACTTCTAAGAGCTATATCTTGTACATCTTTTGAGATTTTTGAGTAATTCCAAAGACATGATTCTCTTTAAAGGGTTATCAACTAATTACTTCAAAAGTTTCAAGAAGATTTTATGTGGAAGATTCCTAATTATGAATAAAGATTACAAGTCCTCTAGATAGGCCATCAAACTCCATTGTGTGAATTCAAAAGATCATAACTTGGTCATTTTTTATCTCCTTGAGCCCATTATTTTTCCATAATTATCTTAAGGATGTGAAATTCAAATCTTATTTTATGTTAAAAGCTTGAAAATGGATCGAAGATGCCATAAGAATGCAAAAGATTATAGGTCATCTCATGAATTTTCACCAACTTTACAAGGCCGCAACTTTTTCAATGTTAGTTATTTTTGAATGATTCAAGTTTCAAAATAATCTTTATGGAGTCCAATTAAAGCTAGCATCAATTATCAAAGCTCAATTTTGAAGAAGGCCTTATTTGGAGTCAAAACATTATAGGACATTTTTTGAGAAAAAACTTAGAATTTTTCGAAGTACAAAAAGTCAGCATCTTTTTCTCAACTTTGACTCATCACAACTTTTAGCTCAAGCAACCATTTGATTCCATTCTTTGAAAATTGTAAAGATTGTAACCTTATCTTTCAAATTCTTTAAGAATCATGCCCTAAGACTCCTTGAGCTATGAATTCCATTGATTCAAAGTTTGTACCTGGAAACTGAATTTTTCCTCCAAGTCAGAATTTGAAATGCACAATTGAGCTTCTAATCACCAAATTTCTGCGTGTTTTAATTGCTAATCATGTTTAACAATCTTCCAGAAGTGATTATCACATTGAAACATAAGTTTTGGTTGAGTTTTGAGCAAAATAGAAGTCACACTTTTCATGCTTGTAACTTCACACGATTTCCCTCCAAACTTCATTATTCCACACGCTTGAGAATCCCATTTTCTTCCCTATAAATAGAGGGTTATATCTCACTCATTTTCTCAAGCTTAGACAACCAGAATCACCCTGCCCAACTCTTTCCTTAACCCATATTTCTACAACTATGAATTTGGTTTTACAGCCTTCCTCAATCCATTTTCTTTATTAATTCTTCATCCTTGAACTCCACTGAAGTTAACATAAGATAGACCAAGCCCTAAAGCATCCTAAATCGTGCTAGCCAAGTCAAGTTTTAGAGCTCTGAATTTGAACTTCAATAGGTAGATTCCTTCATCAATTCTCTCAAAATTTGTTACTCCAATGAAGCTCTCATCATTATGATATTAGTCGCAACGTTTGTTTTCAACTGGAATTGAGTTCTGATCATGAATTTTCAAATCCCTATTTAACTTTTTTCTTCTGGTTTTCTTCAAATCGACTGAGCTACAACTTATATAAATTTTTTGCGAGGGTACAATTTTCTTCATCTTGATGAGACGAAGCGAATGACATAGGTTTGAGCTCCTGATTTTACAGTTTGAGAGACCTTCAATTCACATGGCTGGAGGTTGAAGATGACCAACGTGTCATCTCTCAACCAATGACAAGGCACCACTTGTTTTTTTCTAAATCAGATTTAACATTTGATCCAGTGGTTTATTCACTAATGACCATGACATGTACAGTGTGCTAGATCCTTTGGATTTGATTACTAACACGTTTTGAAATTGAGTTGTTTTTTTTTTTTTTTAAGATTTTAATTGATTTAAACTTCAAAATTTCATAAAGAAACTCATTTCTGACTCAAATAATCTGAAACAATTCTTAAAAATATTTTAGAATTTTCTCTTTTTGATTTTTATTTTTTCACAATTTTATTTCATGATTTAATATTTTTATAATTTTTCACTTTAGTTAACTTGTTTTAATTGATTAAAAATATTTTTCTTAATTTTTAAATTCTGAAAAAATTATGGAAAGGTCCTTTGGCCTTTTGGCGTTTTTTGATAACCTTGTTTTATTTTTATTACTGATTTTACTATTTTTTACCATTTTTGGTTTGTTTACTTATTTCTTTTATTTTTATCAATTATTTTTCTTTTATTAACCATTTTAATTTTGTTTTATTAAATATTATTTTATTATTTTCTTTATTTGGTTCTAACTTGGACTCTATTTGGCGACAAATTCCTTAACCTCAATGGATTTTGGGTGTTGATAGGTTGAGAAACCAAATCCACCAAAATGGATGAATGATGTTGATGATATTTAAAATCCTAATTTCATACATTGCATCCCCTCCCTTTTCATCTTATCCAATCCTCATTGTGTTACATGTTATTAGAGGATGATCTACATATAATCTCTTCAAACATATGGCACATAGATTGCTATTGACCGGCCTCAAAACAGGTGTGACTTCTATATAAGTCCACTTACGATTGTTTAACATAGGGCTAAATTTGGTCCCGATTCTAGAAATGATCATTCGTGGCCCAAACTTATGTTTGCAAGCCCATGTATGTTTAATTTGAAACCATTGATCTGATAACCTTTAGGTTCATTGTTAGGAGGCTTTGGTCTTATCAATCCTCTAATGAATCATCATAAATTTTGGACTAACTGAATTATTTAAATATCGTTGATCATTTTTTGTTGCCTTGAAATTTTGAAATGAATGATATACTTGACAAAAAGCAAATGAAACTTGTTATTGAGAGGCTTTGATTTTATCAACCTTCTAATGAATTTTCAAATGCAAGATTCAAGATGGTCATTCAACTAACCTCTAATTTCTAACTCATTAACAATTAACTTTTATATATATGCTTTTACTTTATGCTTTTACTTTAAGCACCATTTATCTTAGCATTTACATTTCATTCTATTTTCATCTTTGCTCACTTGAGCATTTATCTGTATGTCATTTTTATTTTGCTCACTTGAGTTTTTCATTTTTATTTTGAAGATACCTAATAACCAACTTGAATGATAAAAAACTTTATGGTTACTTGGACTATTTGGTTACTATCCTTGGAATTTTGGAGTTATGGACTCCTTAGACTTAGGACTAGAGACCTTAACCTACCTTGAGACCTTCTGAGTTATGTTTCTATTTTGTATGGAGTTCTTGGGGTTTACCCCGAGACATTGGGTTATTTGTTTCTTTGCTTGCAGGTTATTTTTTATTATATGCTTTTTCTATAATCAATAACTCATCTGTATACAGTCATTACTCTGCCTAATTTTTGTGAAGACTTAATGCCTTTGAAGCGTGGTTTTCTTAAGATGTTTATTATCAATGCTTGTTTGGTTTCAATCCAAAGGATTGGAATTCTACGTTGACTCATTATGTCAAATGTTGGCTTCTTGTTGGTTAGATAGTTATTTTTATAACTTTTGCCTTATGCTTTAGGGTAGCCTCTTCATCTCCTCCCATATTCTTTACTTTCAAAAAATTTCTCCCTCCTTTTTAAAACTATTCTTGTTTTCTAAATTTGGACCGCTTTCACAATAAAGTTGGACTTAGGTCCATGCATTTTCAGAAACACTTTTCTTAATCAAACTTTAAACAAATTAATCATACTTTAACTTTTTTTTTAAGAAGACAAAAAGTTAATCAATCTCATTCAAACCACTTTTTCCATTTTGGCTTTTATTTTAAAATTTTCTCAAAAGATAGACTCTTGTCAATCCTTGTAGTGATATGAACTATTATACTTCTATGATATGTAGTGAAGTGAGATATTTTCCACTTGGGTGTTGAGCGAGGCTTTGTTGATTTTAAAATCCAAGCCATATCCTCCACTTTGAGATGATGCAAATTCTCCTTTCTCATAATTGTGGGTAGTAAGTATGTTCTTCCACTCGGATAAGACAATGATGTCTGTTCTCTTAAAATTATCCAACACACTTATGTTTTAAAATTTTTAAAGGTGAACTACGAGTACCCTGATCCCCTATTGCACATAAGTTGGTACGTAGGCACTAAAGGTTCGCAACCGCGGCGTGTGCAAAAATTATAAAAATACTTCTTTTCTCATCCCACAATCTATTTTTTGTATACAACATTTATAGCCAAAATACACAGATTTACAAAGAGGTTCCTGCGGAGTACTGTAGATGTTTAGGGTTCTAATACCTTTCCTTTGTATAACCAACCCCCAAACTTAGATTCTCTCCCCCTCTTTTTGGGTTATTCGCTCTTTTCCCATTCCTCTGGAAACAATAAAGTGCGGTGGCGATTTTTATTTGATATATGGAAGTTAAGCCAATCAAATGGCTTAGTCTCAACATTTCTACCGCTACAGCAGCAATGTGAGAAATCTGCGATATAGCTCATTGCGTCAGGCTCCATGTAGAAATGTGTGAATAAATATGCGAATAAATATGCGTAATCTATTGCATCAGTCTCCATGCAGCAATGTATTACCAAACTGTTTTTTATTTATCCCCTAGGTTGGGATAAATGCACAAGTTCCTCCTCTGTGATATAACCCATTGCGTCAGTCTCCATGCAACAATGTGTAAAATTTGCGATATAACTCATTGTGTCAATCTCCATGCAACGAAGTGTTTCCTCCTCTGTGATATAACCCATTGTGTCAGTCTCCATGCAGTAATGTGGGAAATCTATGATATAGATCATTGTGTTAGGCTCCATGCAGCAATGTGCGAAATCTGCAATATAAATCATCGCCTTAGTCTCCATACAACGATGTAGTTATCAAGCTTTTTTCAATTATCTATCCCCTAGGTTGCGATTGACATGAAAATAAATCCGCATAATTCATTGCATCAGTCTCCATGCAGTAATGTATTATCAAATGGTGTTTATTTATTCCCTAGGTTGTGATTAATAAACAGTTTCCTCCTATGCGATATAACCCATGCGTCAGGCTCCATGCAGCAATGTGAGAAATCTGCAATATAACTCATCGCCTAAGTCTCCATGCAACGATGTAGTTATCAAGCATTTTTCAATTATATATCCCCTAGGTTATGATAGATATGTGAATAAATCTGCATAATCGATTGCGTCAGTCTCCATGCCGCAATGTGTGAAATTCCCGACATAACTCATTGCCTCAGTCTCCATGCAACGATGTAGTTATCAATATTTTTTCAATCATCTACCCACTAGGTTGTGGTAGATGTGCAAATTGTTGATTCATATTATTCATTCCCTAGGTTGCAATGAATACGTGAATTCATCCTTGGATTGTTTACTCCCTAAGTTTTAGTAAGCATGACAAAGACGGAAATATAACTCATCGCGTCAGGCTCCATGCAGCGATGTTATTATCATGCTTTTTCAATTATCTACCCCCTAGGTTGTGGTAGATGTAAGAATTTCCTATTCATATTACTCATTCCCTAGGTTGAAATGAATACGTGAATTCATCCTCGAATTTTTTTACTCCCTATGATGTAGTAAACATGACGAATATGACAATATAACTCATAGTGTCAGGCTCTATGCAACGATATTGTTATCAAGATTTTTCAATCATCTACCCCTAGGTTATGGTAGATATGCAAATTACCGGTTCATATTATTCATTCCCTAGGTTGCAATGAATAGTGAATTCATCCTCAGATTGTTTATTCCCTAGGTTGTAGTAAACATGATAAAGTCAGGAAATATAACTCATTGTATCAGTCTCCATGCAACAATGTTGTCAGGAAGATTTTCAAATATCTAACCCCTAGGTTGCGATATATATGCGAATAAATTTGCATAATCCATTACATCAGTCTCCAGGCAGCAATGTGTTATCAGACTTTGTTTTATTCATCCCCTAGGTTGTGATGAATATACAAAATCAAATCAAATTAAAACTTACTATATTAGTCTCCAAGCATTAGTAAGTCAACTTTTTCAAAACTTGTATTTTGGTAAATACGAAAAAAAGATTGCGATCTATTTTCTAGGTATTGGAGAGTTATCCGCATCGTCATATCTAGGTCAATCTTACTCTTCGATTTTTACTCTCTACTCAAACTTTGGTAGGATGATACATCATCATCTTTGCCTATTTCTTTACTCCAACTCTGGTAGGATGATGCATCATCATCTTTTCCTATTTCTCGGTGCTCTTAGTTATGTTATATCAGTGTGCCTTTATCTATCCAACCTTTGATCAAATTTTGGGATCTTCTATTATTTAATAACCCTCTGATTCGAGTCTGCGAGACCCGCATATTCCCGCACCATTCAATAGAAGAGTGATTAAATAGGGGCAGTGTCATACCCCAAAATTTTCCTCCCTTAGTGTTACCGACAAATTTATTTTCGAACTTGGGTTTTAAAATTCCTTTGTTTTAATTACATTAATATTTTTTGGTTTTATAAATATTCGTTCTCAAGTCTAGTTTAAAATATAATAATATATTTCAAATTATTTGTACTTTTAAATAACAAATATCAGTTCGTCTTCATGTATTTTAAATTGGATTTGTATTTCGAATAACTAACATAATACAGTTAGTAAAGGATGAAGCTTTCAAATATGAGGTTACGGGTTCGAATCTCTTATGGTGCACTTTTTAATATTTTTTCTATTTCTTTTTGTTACTGATTTTATTTCCTTTTTTGGAAATCAGGCTTGGGCTTTTCATACATTTTGGATAATTTAGTCTCTAAGTTTTTTCTAACCTAATTCAAGTCTATAAAGAGGATTCTTATTTGTCCTAAAAATGTATCCACAGTTCATCCACAATTTCTCACCGTTCATATTTCTTCCTATTCTCTTCCTTTTCTTTGCAAAGCTATTTACTATTTTTTTCGACCGATGATTATATATGAGACCCATTTTTTATTTTAATTTGTTCACACCAAAAGATGAACATGATGGTGGCCCCTTTTAAATTTATTGGTTGAATATTTTATTTGATAAATATTTGTTTAATTATATTTTGTTACTAACCTTTATAGAAGCCAAATGATTCACACACAATACATATTTTTTATACAATTTCAACACCTTCTTTTACACTTTATGTTTTAACTTTTTAACACTACTAACCTTTACTCATACTTGTAACATACATACGATTTTTAGACTCATTATGTGTAATTAATTCTCCCAAAATCAAAAATCAAACTTTCTTTTCTTTTAGTCAAAATATATTTTGTGAGTCACAAGATTTTTCTAAACACCCATACTTTTCAAAACAATAACATCATTGTTCTATAATAATTTGTTTAAAATCAAACTTTCATCAACATTTATTTCAGATCAAAATGATACAACCTGCAAATTTAAACACCAAAAGTACCATTCCATCATTCACCAATATTTTCCAAACAGGAAAAAGATTGGAAAAAAAGAGAAGAGGATTCAATATCAGAAATCAACACTATATTACTGGTTTTTTATTTCCTTTGTTTGTTTTTCAGGAAGAATTGAAGAAAGAGGAAGTTAAAGTGGAAATATACCGACAACAACAACACCACAGTTCGCCGACATTTCCGAAGCCTTCACCGCTTCAGCCCACCGGCAAAGATGGACTCGCCTACCTCTAACTCCTCCTCATCCCATCGATGCCACCACATATAACCATAAATCCTTCCGCTCCACTCCATGACCGACGGACACACCCTTCACGCCTTTATTCTTCTGCCCACCTAACCGTCTCTCGCCCAGATACCCAATAATAGAGCCATTCCAAGCACAGATCACCGACATTCACACCGATGTAACCGGCGAGATGCACTGTGACCTCCGTCCAGATCTGTTACCAGCCACCATACACGAGAATCGTCGTGAGGTAACCATTATTCACCCTTTTCGTTGTTTGTTTTATCTAATAAATATTGGAATATTTCTTTTGTGAATTGAAAATAAGAAAGTAAAAGGTGAAACCGTACAAAGATGAAAAGAGAGAGAAAGAGTTTCAGTGGGTTCTTTTCTTTCCAATTTTCATATAATTTCTTGTCATTTTATTTTATTTTTTCTTAGTTTATTTTTTCCACGTGTCACATATTATAAGGCTATGATTGAAAAGTCCAAGATAAGTGTGATACGGTGGTAGAACCGACTATTTTAACTGGTTTTGCATTTGTGTTCGCAAATGTTGCGGTAAGCAAGAGTCGTTGTAACACGGTGGGAGAACTGGCTTGGGTATTTTCCATTTGATCGCAATTGTTGCGGATAGCAAGAGTCTCCACCGACTTTTCTTTTATCCAATAAGGAAAGGTTGAAAAGAACAGGAAAGGTCTTTCGAGATTATTTTCTTAAGTTTGGGGGGTAGGTTATGAAAAGGGAAGGTATTAGCACCCTTTTCATCCGTAGTTATCTACGGGCTCTTAGTTGCTTGCTAGATCACTTGCTTTTTGAAAATTTGCTTGTGGTGTGGGTTTTGAAAGCATTTTGAAAAGTGTCTTTGTAATGGTTCTCGTTTCTATAAGAACGCGTACAAAAAGCTTTATCTTTTGAAAATGTTTCGACTTTAAAGTGTTGGTGTAAAAATTTTTTTGTTGTGAGCAAGCGAGCAACTAACCTACCTACTCAAAAGGTCTAATGTTCTTTTCCTCCTCCTTTATATGTTCTTATCTTATCATTGATTTAGTAAGAAGCCCCGTCATTGGATGTGAAGGGACGGGCGCAGGTCAATCATATAGTCATAGAAGGCAACCTATGAGACGTTTTAGCATTTTTCGTTTAGGGACTAGATCATTTACCGAAGGCAACATCGAGGGACTACAATCTTTTACCAAGGGTTTTTGCTAAAACTCCCATATTCGAGGGACATGACTATTTTCCGAGGCAACAAAGTGAGATTACCCTAGAGGTGCATGTGTGAATGGTGTGTTTGATTGCATGCATTTAGTCTTTGATTAGGGTGGTCTACTTGTTGGTTTTATCTTGCCATACACCCTAATTACTAACATTTATGAATGCAATAAAAATGCGGAAAATAAAGGTCCTATGCTATTACATGCTTTTTGAGGGATGCGGTATACAAGTGTATAAGTGGGGGTTGAAAAAAATAAAATTCCTAATTATTACAACCAAATTGAATGAAAATAAAAGCAAAAGATCAAAACAAAATCATAATTTATGTTGACTGGTCTGACACGGGCCGTGTCCTATGACACGGGCCCCTGTGTCAGCTTCTGTAATGCTCTATGCGCATTTTTTCATTTTGTGTACCAGCTAAACTGACACGGGCGGTGTCCAGTGACACGGGAACCCATGTCAGCCCCTGACCTGCATTTTTGTTAGCGTAAAGTTACAGTACGTCTGACACAATCGTGTCCTATGACACGGGCACCTATGTCATCCCCTGACCTGCATTTTTGTGAGTTTTTTTAAACAGATGAGCTGACACGGTCGTGTCGTGTGACACAGGCAGCCGTGTCAGCCCCTGTCTTGGCTCTTTTTTACTGAGTTTTCCCCTTTCTTTTGATTTATCTTTTACATATCTTTTGAACACAAACAGAAAATGATGTATGGAAAAATATATTACAGTTTGGAATAAAAAGTATACCTCTTGAAGCGAAACTTTGGAATACGTATGGATATATCCATATGCAAAGTGATGAATGATCAATCTACTCTTTAGAGCTATTCCAATCTTGGCTCTGTGTGACCAAGTTCCAGAATCGCTCTAACCCAGTCAAAGGTGCAATGAACTGTTTTTTTTCGTTTATGCTTGGAAGGAGATGATAAAGGTGTTACAGAAAATGTTCTTATGTTAGAACAATCTCTATGTGATGTATATGAGTTGTTTGGGTAGTTTGTTTAGAGAAAAGTTTGCAAGGTTGTACAACAATGGGTTAAGGATTTTTCTGTTTTGTGAGTGAAAGAAGAGTTGAAGATGAGCAAAGTCTTATGGAAGAACTGAGTTTTATGAATGAGTTGGGTTTTATGAATGAGCAGAGTTTAACAAAAGTTCTTCTTTTCTCTTCTCTCTTTTTCTCTCCAAAAAAATCCCCCTTATGTCTTATGAAACAGTCCCTTTTGTAGATCCTTAACTGAGGTTTAGAATGGAAACAAAATAAGTTGTTTTGATTTGTTTTATCCTACTGCTTTGATGCTTTTTCCACATAATTTTCTTTTGCAATTTTGGTGCAATTCTGTGGCTGTTATGATACAGGTTGGAGTAGACTGCATATAGCAGTTTTGGACTGGTTTTTTTGGACTGTATAGGACAGCATATACAGGTTTTGTGACAGGTTTGTGGTGTAGCATAGCACAAGGTTTTGTAGGACAGCAAATGAGGATGTTTTTGGAGTGTTGTGGCAATGTATATAAGTAGCATATCATTTTTTCAGCAATAACTTGGACACCATAGTTTGCAGCATGAAACAAGTTTGGTTTGTGGAGCAACTTATGCACATTGTATCAAAGACAAAGCATTGTGGCAAGGTTTTGAGTCAAAGGAAAAAGTCCAAGCAATACAAAGTTTAGGATTTTTAAACTTTCAAAAATGTCACTTTGTAATAACTTGAATTATTTATAACATCTGGAACCATTTTTAATTGTAGTGACAAGATGTCATGAAGCAATGAACCTAACTTAGGAAAAATTCCAATCTTGCAAAAGTTAGATTTTTGACTTTCTTGATTTTTGATGATCAAATTTCATATTTTAGGTGTCTTGATGAAATATGATATTTGGGATTCAACTTTGGTCAAAAAGTCAAAGTTTGACTTTTTAGTGTACAATTGACTTTTCCCACCAGTTGACCGAATTTTGTCTATCAATCCACTGATCTCAGGAGATGAATTGAAATGTGCAATTAGGTCAAAATGACACGCTCAGATCCTTGAGATCATGCTTCTAACCAATAAGCCGGGTATTAGGTCAAAAATCAAAGTTCGATCATTTTCAGTCACAACCCTAATTTTACCCATTTTGCCCTTGTGAATGTCTTTCTTTGGAAATTATAGTCCAAGACTTGAAACTTGATAGAAGCAAACCTGACGGTTTAGGAGGATCCTTTGAGAAATGAGAGGGAAAATTTTGGGGTACAACAGTTGCCCCTATTCAATCTTCTTAAACCTGAAGAGTTAGGTTGGCGAATCTTCCATTCGTGACTTGAAGGTGGAAGATGATTGAACACTAGAGTGCGTAGAAATTTTCGCTCTGATGATTTTTAAGTTGAGGTGTAAGGAATGGGATTAAAGATTCCATTTGGAGAAATGATGGAGAGTTGACGGAGATGGGCTTATAGATGCCATCCAAAGGTGATCATTGACAGAAATTATACTAAGTCTTAAGTTTGACTTCAACTGGGAAAAGAATCAGAGTAAACCTTTGGTCGATTTAAAATTGAACCTGGTAGAAGTCTTGAATAATCTTTAACTGGGAAGAATCAGAATAAATCTTAGAATGACTTATCTGAACCAGGGAAAGTGCCTATTTGGAAAGTATCAGGATAAACCGTTGAGAGGTTTAAACTGAACCAAAAGAGGTCTCGGGTATTCTTTAACTGGAGAGAATCATAATAGATCTTGGGGTGATTTATCTGAACCAGAGAAAGTGTCTACTGGGGAAGAATCAGGATAAATTATTCAGAGATTTAAACTGAACCAACAAGGGTTTGGAAAAGAATCAGAATAAATCTTGGAGCGATTCATCTGAACCAGAGAAGATGTCTGTGGGAAAGAATCAGGCTAAACCGTTGAGAGGTTTAAACTGAACCAGCAAGGGTTCGGAAAAGAATCAGAATAAATCTTAGAGTGATTTATCTGAACCAGAGGAGATGTCTGTGGGAAATAATTAGGATAAACCATTGAGAGGTTTAAACTGAACCAGCAAGGGTTCGGAAAAGAATCAGAATAAATCTTGGAGCGATTTATCTAAACTAGAGGAGATGTCTGCGGGAAAGAATCAGGATAAACCGTTGAGAGGTTTAAACTGAACATGCAAGGGTTTGGAAAAGAATAAGAATCAATCTTGGAGAGATTTATCTGAACCAGAGAAGATGTCTGCATGAAAGAATCAGGATAAACCGTTGAGAGATTTAAACTGAACCAACAGGGGTCTGGAAAAGAATTAGAATAAATCTTGGAGTGATTCATCTGAACCAGAGAAGTTGTCTGCAGGAAAGAATAAGGATAAACCATTGAGATATTTAAACTGAACCAATAGGGGTTTGGAAAAGAATCAGAATAAATCTTGGAGCGATTCATCTGAACCATAGAAGATGTTTGCAGGAAAGAATCAGGATAAACCGTTGAGATTTAAACTGAACCGACAGGAGTCTGAAGGAAGTAATTGTCACGTAGATAGTCACCCTGTCTTGTTTCAGGAATGGGTCTATGATTTATTTGTTCATAGATATTTTCCTAGTCTTGTTGAGAATTTGATGATAATGTTTTGTTGATTGTTCTTTCCTGTAAAGGTAAAGAGTTAGTTGTATGCAATGTCATGATGTATGAAATGAATGGTGTAATGATGTTTCTTAAAATAAATGAGATTGCAATATATGCATTCATGTTATTGATTTTATAATGTATGAATGCAATATATGCATATGTAAGTTGTTCTCTATAGTGTTGTTGGACCGGGAAAATAAATCCCTGACTACCGCTGGGAATGAGGAATCTAAGTCTTCATATTTTGTTAAAGTTGAAGTGTTGATGGATGGGTTCTCATAATTAGAGAAATAAACATTGTCGGGGAAGAGAAACACCATGCATTTCATGTGGGATTTATGAAATCCTGCTAGGAAATCTTGAGAAGCTGAGCGACCTTTGATGGGGAATTTTTGAGGTGGTAACTGGAAGTTTTGCTCCGTCAGAGATATGAAGGCAAAAGATACTAGTAGGCTGCATGTTGAAGATATGACAAAGATCCTGTAACAAGATGTTCTTGCTTTTGCCCCTGCTGGAGAAAGTACCTGTGGAGATTTCATGGAATGGCCCACAGATGTTGTCATGTTTCTTAAAGCCATTAGTAATTGTCTTTCTGTTTAGTTCTCCCTTCTTTAGGCGTTCATTTATAAACAGTAACTACGTTTAACTGCATATGTTCAAAAACAAATACTGGACGTTTTTGCAAACAAAACAGGAAAGTAAAAGACAAACAGGTAGTTTTTCACTTTTAAAGGAATGTTTTTGTATTAAATTGAATAAATATTTTGTACAAAGAGACAAATATCCTAGTAAAAGAATGTCGTCGTAAAAATGAGAACTGATACAAAGAAAAGACAGCTATGTGAAATAATCCCATGGGGTTCCCACTCTACTATAGCCTTCATGTATCTGAGCGTCTCATTTACTTGCTTCTTTGTTCGAAGCTGATTGGATTGATTAGAACCATTCGGGTTTGATTATTGATGCCAGAGAGTGGCTGTAAGGTGATCTAACAGGGAATAGTCATACGCTTTAAATCCCTAACTTTTTCCTGGACCGCCCTTTCGGGTTTTCGGCCCACCGGGATACCCTTTTTTGCCCAAGCCGCCTTTTTAGGTTTTCAGCTTGCCGGGTGTATAGATTTTTTGTATTTTATCCCTAATTTTTTCCTGAACCTTTTGGTTCGCCGGGATTCCCTAATTTTTGCCTAGGCTAGTCGACCTAGCAGGCTTTTGTTTATGCGTAGTATCTTTTAACTATGTCCGCGTTTACAGGATGCAGAAGGTCGTCACCGTCCATAGTGGTTAAGATCATCGCCCCTCCAGAAAATATGTTTTTTTATCACAAAATATCATTCGTATGTAGGAGTCCATTTGCCCCTGGGATCACCTTGTGGCAGTATGATACGCTTGATTACCAAGTCACCAACCTGATATACCTGACGCCTGACCTTCTTGTTAAAAGCTTTGGTCATATGCTTTTGGTACATCTGATCATGGCAGACAGCCGTAAGCCTCTTCTTATCAATCAAGTTCAGTTGGTCAAGTCGAGTTTGAATCCATTCATCTTCATTCAACCTCGCATCCTTTATGATTCTCAAAGAAGGTATTTGGACTTCAATTGGTAGGACAGCTTCCATGCCGTATACCAAGGAGAAAGGAGTTTCCCCTGTTGATGTGCGTGCCGTGGCACGGTAACCGTGAAGAGAAAATGGTAACATCTCATGCCAGTCCTTGTAGGTCACTGACATTTTTTGTATGATCTTCTTGTTGTTTTTATTAGCGGCTTCTACAACGCCATTCATCTTCGACCGGTAAGGAGAAGAGTTATGATGCTGGATTTTGAATTGCACGCCTAGTGCAGCGATAATAGTATTGTTAAGATTGGTACCATTATCTATAATGATTCTCTCCGGAATACCATACCGAAAGATAAGATTTTGTTTGATGAATCGGGCCACAATGTTCTTGGTAACAGAAGCGAAGGAGGCTGCCTCAACCCACTTCGTGAAGTAATCAATGGCAACCAAGATGAAGCGATGTCCATTAGAAGCTGTAGGTTTGATTTCTCCGATCATGCTAATGCCCCGCATTGCGAAGGTCCAAGGAGCAGTCAGGATGTTTAGAGGAACTGGATGCACATGTACTTTGTCAACATAGATCTGACACTTGTGACAGGTTCGTGAATGCTGATGACAATCCGCTTCCATAGTGGACCAATAGTATCCTGTCCATAGGATCTTTTTAGCCATCGTGTGCCTATTAGAATGTGTGCCAAAGGTACCTTCGTGTAGATCAGCCATGATCTTGTCTGCCTCACTTTTGTCTACGCACCAAAATAAAGCAGAGTCCTGATTACGCTTGTATAGAATCCCATTACTGAGGAAGAACTTAACAGAGAATCTTCTCAGGAATTTCTTGTTATTGACTGAAGCTCCCTCCAGATACTCTTGGGCCTCGAGATATCTCTTAATTTCATGGAACCAAGGCTTGTCCACTACTTCTCCAGTATCAATCTCGTGACAGTAAACTGGTTCTTCCATCCTTCCTATGGTGATTTGAGGAGCCTCATTATCCCACTTGATTTTGAATATGGATGACATAGTTGCTAGCGCGTCTGCTAGTTGGTTTACCTCTCGTGGAAAATGCTCAAAGGTGATTTCCTCAAAATGTGGGATTAATTTCAACACATGTTCTTTGTAGGTGATAATATTAGGGTGCTTCGTGTCCCATTCTCCTTTGATCTGATTGATGACTAAGGCTGAATCCCCAAATACACTTAAGGACTTGATTTCCAAATCTATGGCAGCTTTGAGACCTATAATACACGCTTTATATTCCTCCATATTATTGGTACAGTTTAAGCACAACCTAGCAATGAAGGGAGTATGACATCTTTCAGGGGATATGATTACAACGCTTATGATGTTGCCGAGTGCGTTGGAAGCTCCGTCAAAAACCAAGGTCCATCGGGATCCTTGTTCAGGTTCATCATATGGTCTAAGTTCTTCACAGTTGTTTAGCAACATGATTTCTTCTTCTAGAAATTTGAAATTCATGGATTGATAGTCATCCATAGGCTGATGAGCAAGGTGATCGGCTAACACACTTCCCTTTATTTCTTTCTGGGTAGTGTATTAAATGTCGTATTCAATCAGGACCATCTGCCATCTTTCTATTCTTCCAGAGAGGGTGGGCTTCTCGAATATATATTTAATTGGATCCATCTTGGATATCAATAAGGTAGTATGGGTAAACATATATTGTCTTAGCCGGCGAGAATCCCATTCCAGAGCGCAGCAAGTTTTCTCGAGCAGTGAATACTGGTTTCACAGTCGGTAAACTTTTTACTCAGGTAGTATATTGCATGCTCTTTTCGGCCTGACTCGTCATGTTGCCCCAGCACACACCCCATTGAATTTTCCAAGACAGTTAGATACATGATCAAAGGTCTTCCCTCGATTGGCGGCATCAAAACGAGAGGCTTTTGAAGGTACTCTTTGATCCTGTCAAAGGAATCTTGACAGTCATTGTTCCATTCCACCACTTGATCTTTCTTCAGTAATTTGAAGATTGGTTCACAAGTAGCGGTTAGATAGGAAATGAACCGGGCGATATAGTTCAGTCGCCCTAAGAATTCAATAACTTCCTTCTCAGTGTGAGGAGTAGGCATTTCTTATATTGATTTTACCTTTGAAGGGTCCACTTCAATACTGTTGTACCCCAAAATTTGCCCTCCCATATTTCTCAATACATTTCAAGTGAGGTCCTCAAATTGCTCAAAGAAGTCCAAGGGTTGACCAGACAAACTCTCTCCTAAGGCAGTCTACCTCAAATTAGGGTTTCATGTTGCATCAAGATGCTTGAGTCCAAAGGGTCTCAAATTCTCACCATTTTCCTCATATATTCTCAAGATCATCCATGACAAGTTTCAAGCCTTGCAGAGGAAGATTGCTCAGTCAATTGCTCAAAAGCCTGAAAATCGACTGTGCTAGGGTTAAAGTCAATTGTGGCCCACATACAGTCAAACTTCAAGATTTTTGGTCAACATTCTCATTTTGAAGTATTATTCATTATTTTATCAAGGTTTGATCATGATTCCTCAAGGATTGCTCACAATTCATCAAAACCCAAAAGCTGCTAAACTAGGATTTTGTAGAAAAAGTCAACTCAACTTTGACCAAGCATAACTTTCTCATACTTTATCAGAAAGGACCTATCCAAAGCTCATTTTAAATAGGATTCAATTCCCTACAATTAATCTTCAGCTCCCAAGTTCAAAATATTCACTCATAAGAAGTTATGAATTTGGACATTATAGGTCATTTTGAAAAAGTCAACAAAAACACATTTTTTTCAAAGCTTCATACATGAACATGGAAGACTCAATTGATATAAGACCAAAAGGGTTGATTATAGGACATCTTGAGATTTCTTAAAAGTCCAAGAACACCTTCATAGAGTCAAAATTGAAGGAGTTATGCATTGGTGAAGGTTACCTTTTTTGCAAAATTGCCAAAAGTCAAAAGTGCCTCAATTTGCAATTTTTGTCAAATGGGACCAACGTTTTGTGCTTGTTTTGAGTTTGTAACATGGTCCACGACCCATGATTCTTCCCTCTTGCCTTTATTTTATTTTTGCCATTTATTTTGATTTTTATTTCAATTAAATCAAATTAAATATAAAAAAAATCATCAAAATATCAAAATCATTTAAACCTTGAGATTTTTTGCATATTTTAGGTCTCTTATATAGCTAGCAAGGGAATCAAATCGTGAAAGGCATGTTTGTACACAAAAAGATTGATTTTTTCTTATTTTGGAAAGATTGGATACAAGTGTGAATCAAGGATCAAATCTTCATAATTGCAAAGATTGGATGCACTTTTGTAAACCTAATTCACTCAAGACCATATATAGAACAAATTCAGACCAAATGCATAAGGGTTGGAGGCGTGTAGAGTGAAGAACAACTTTCAAAAAATCAAGAAAAAAGTGCAATCGGATTTCATAGTTCCAGGCATTCTCAAGCCTTCCAAGCTATCTCATTCGCTTCCTGGGCGTGCAAGGAGTCTATACCAATCACCACCAAGATTGTTTGTGCCCAGAATCTGCCTCCACGACCCCCACGATTTGTCATTCTTTTCAAAATCATATCTCTTGATCCTTTCATCTTTACCATGTTTCAATGACATGTCTGTAATCCTTATCATGTTTGCAAGCTAATGGTAACAATTAATTGCATTTTTGTTTGCTATACTGAGATCCACCATTGTTAGGGTTTAAGTCTTGTTTTTAGGGACTTTTCATACAGGAACAATTGGTCCAAATGGAGGAGACTGTTGTGATCAGCGGATCAAAACCAGTTAATCCATGATCTTGAATTTTATTTATATTGCTTGTATGTAATTTCTGAGATGCACAGGGTTACAGCTACAGCGCCATGTCCGTAGGTAAAAGTTCAGAGTTTTAAACGACGGATCCAGGCAAGAAGACGATAGCGTGTCACCACTTTACTGGCCGGTTTAAATTCTGGTGCGTTTATTCTGGCTAGAAGCCTATAGTTCTGATCTATTTGTTTGTTTCTGTTGTATTGATAAACTAACACCCAACGCAGTTGGTCAGAAGAAGGAAGTCATAAGTTCATGATTTTGGGTTCGATCCCAGGCGTGACCCTCTGGCATTTTTCCCCTTTGTTTTCACCAGATCCAACGCCTACATTTTCTGGGGGTCATCTTTTGATTTCATCAACCAGGACCGGATCAAGCATCCCCTGGGCATTATCCTCTAGATCCATCAGTCCCAGCCAAATCCAGCGCACCTCATGTTCTGATGGTCATAATCTGCTGGATCCACTAGCCAAGAGCAGGCCCAGTACCACCATCCTCTGGACCACCATCCTCTGTACCACCATCCTTTGGATCATCATCCTCTGATCAGAGCCACTGGCAGTAGACCCTTGGGTTATTTCTTTTACTTTTTTTAATTTCTCTTTTTATTATTCTTTTCTTTATCAATACTAAAATAATTTTTTTAACCAATCAAAAACTCATAAAATCAATTTTTTCACCAAATTAGATTTAGGTTTCATTTTTTTTATCAAAAATTAACTTAATTAGTTTAATTTAATTTTAGAGTAATTTTAATCTTTTTGCAAAATAAATTAAAATAAATTAGAAAATTAGGGTCATTGATTTAATTTCTTTCTTTTTATTATTTATTTTCTCAAAATAACCAAAAATACAAAAATAGGTCAAAATTAATTATTTTCCTTAATTTAATTAATTAGTAATTAGGTTTGTACTTATTTAATTTAAAATCTTATTTTCTCAAAATAATCAAAAACAACCAAAAAATGATTTTTTAATTAGGCTGGACGGGGTCAAAACCCTAATTTTTTCTCGTTCTCGTTCCATCGCGCGAGTTTATTTATTTTACAATATTAATGTAACTGCTCATGGTATGTAATAGATTAACTAGGACTTTTCGCTTATTTATCATTTTGTGGGTTTTTGGCTATGTAATTAATCCCCTCCCCGAAGCCTTATAATAACTTAGCTTTATTTTCTGCGTTTTAATTTTCACAAATATTAATTGTTAGATGTATGATAATAGGGTTGTATGACAAGAACGTATGTTAATTTTAAAACGGTTAGCAAACCCTAAATGTGCAAAGATAATAACTGAAATTGAATCACTCGCACATGCACACTCCTAGGGTATACTCTCACTTCGATTGCCTTCGGTAAGCGGTCATTTAAGTATAGGGTGTTTTACTGGTCGCTCTCTTGTCTAAACAAAGATCAAATGTCCCGTTCAGAAATGTTGCCTCGGAAAGGTTGGCTCGGAAATATTGCCTCGAATATGATCTTAAGACTTTAGGGTTATTACTATGACGTCCTAACATTGCTTTAGTGATCGTACGTCCCTTTCGAATTGACCCTTTAGAACTCCAACGACGGTGCTACCTACTCATTAATAGTGGGATAGCATTGTCTAAAGGAAGAAAGAACAGAAACATTCTTTTTTCGAGTAGGTAGATGCTAGTAGGTACTTGCTCATAACAAACTTTTCACACCATACACTTTTCAAACAAAGTTTTTCAAAAGCACTTCGTAACACTCTTGGGGACAGAAGCAAGGGTTAGAACAAAGTAAAACAAAAACTTTTCAAAACAAACACCCACAAGAAATTTTAAAATGATGAGCAAGTACCTAAGAGCCCGTGGAAAACCATGGATAGAAAGGGTGCTAACACCTTCCCTTTCTATAATCTACACCCCGTACTCAAAATCTCGAAAAGAGGGATTTTTCTGTGCTTTTTTCCTTTCCAGTTGGATAAAATAAAATTCGGTTGAGACTCTTGCTTACCGCGACATTTTGCAAACACAAACGCAAAACGCAAACCAGCATTTTCCAAAACAGTCGGTTCTGCCACCGTATCACAGAACTGGCGACTCTGTTGGGGATATATAAGTGGGGTATACCTTAGAATTAGTTCATCATATTTGCTTCTTTTGTTTGATTTGATTGCTTTACTTTTGAAGGCTCTGTATTGGGAGTTACTATAGATCATAACTCGGATCTAGGGACACCTTGTAGGTAAGTAGCAATAGGCTGTGAGGGAACTGTACGGTGTAGACTGGTATGGTTGAAGCAGTAGCTACATTGATGTGGCACATTGGTTGGTACCGGTATCCCTCATGGAGAAACAAGGAGAATACGGGTCCGCTGCGTGGTTTCATTAAGAATCAACTGACCTTAGAACCTATAATTTACCAACTTGGCCATTACAAAGTAGTGAGATAGCCGGCCTCGGTATAGAGCTGAGAACTGGTTGATACTCGATGCTACACTCATTGAGACCATACTCTCGAGATAGTTCCGGCTGCAAGAAAAGATTGCGTGAGCTGAAACCATGACCGATGAAGGATGGTCAGTGATATTGAGTTCCTCTAGAACCCGATTACTATTATTAGGACAGGTTGAAACCAACTGAACTTCAAGAGGGTAGTACCTAGACCCCATGCAAGCCTGAAACTTAAGGGCTATTGTGTGACTTGTTTGCTTTTACCATGTCTGTTATCTGTTATACCTGTTGTGTGCTTTATCATGACATCATGCATCATAACATAGTATGCATACTTCATTACACTAACCATTTCAAAGGCCGAGGGGATTTATCTTTGTTCTGTTTTGCAGATCATGGCTTCCATGCGCAGAAACACCATCCGAGTTAACTTTGTGCAAGTACTTGCTCAACTCAAAGATTTAGCCTCGAGAGTTTCTGATCCTTCTTCATTCATTGGGAGACATGGTCAGCTTCTTATCTTGGTTACCTCAAAGTTGGATGAGCAGATGATGAGTGTGCTTTTCCAATTCTTCGATCCAGTGCATCATTGCTTTACCTTTCCGGATTATCAGCTGGTTCCTACTTTGAAAGAGTTTTCTCACTTATTGGGCATATCCATCCTTGAGCAGGCGCCCTTCACAGGTTTGGAAGAGACTCCTAGGACAAAAGACATTGCTTCAGCCCTGCATCTAAAACGGGCTGATGTGGTATCCAACTGGGAGACATAAAGTAGGGTTGAAGGTTTCTTAGCTAAGTTTCTGATAGATCAAGCTCAGCTGTTTTGGGATAGTTTGGATGTTCAGGCTTTCGAAGACATTCTGGCTCTCCTTATCTATGGTTTGGTCCTTTTCCTGAATCCAGATTCCTTCATAGAGGTGAATGCGGTTAAGATCTTCCTGTCTCGTAATCTTGTACCTACTCTTCTGGGTGATATTCTGCATGCCCTCTACACTCGTACTGTGCGTAGAAGAGGTACCCTCATGTGTTTCATGCCTTTGCTGGCGAGCTGGTTTATTTCGCACCTCCCCAAGTCCGTGTTGAAGAATGAGGAAGGTTTAGGATGGTCCTACAGAATAATGTCCCATGCCCATACAGACATTCTTTGGAGTTCTAAGGCTATGGAAAACATTGTTGTCATTGGTTGATGTGGGGGATATCCTAATGTCTCGTTGCTTGGAATCAGAGGGGGAATAACCTACAGTCCTTGTTTGGCTTTGCGACAATTTGGTCGCGCTCGGAGAGACGGTCCTCATGAGCTACTTCTTACAGATATTGCATTTGACTATAAGGGGGACGTTGACGAGCATCGCCGAAGGTTCATACGAGCTTGGGGCATGGTGAACAGGTCTGACCCACAAGAGCTAGGACCAAAGACTTTTCTCCTTATGCAGCCTTATCTCCAGTGAGTCTGAGCTCGAGCCCAAAAGCTTAGGATGCCTTATGAATCTGTGTTGCCAGTGATTGTGGAGCCCACCAATGAAGAGGGCATTCCTTATATAGTCCTTTATCCATACATGCCCACTGATCTTGAGGCATTAAAGAGATCCTGGATTCAGCTGAGAGAGGAGAGGGATACCTATCGAGAGAAGTATCATGAGAAAGAAAGGAAGATCTTGAAGCTCACCAGGAAACTTGAGAATGAAAGGACAATCAATTACTATGACAGCACGAAGGGGAAGCGTCCATCTGAATTTTGATGTTCGCTTTTTCTAGTTTAGAATTGTTTTTCATTTACTTCGTTGTAAACGCCTTAAAGGCATTGTTGAACCTTTTTACAAGTTTAATCTAATAAAGTTTGTTTATTTCTTGGTTTGCAAATTTAAATCTCCCAAAGACTTTGAAATCATTACATACGCACCCCATTAGCATGCACATCATTACAGGTATCATTACAGGTTTCTCATCTCCTAAGTTGTTTATTTCAGCACAAAATGTCTTCTAAAACACCTATCGATCATGCCATCAAAGCTCTTCAGGCATAGAATGCCCAATTCCAAGAGATGTTCTTGAACTTGGCTAAAGGGAAAGAGAATTTGAAGACTCTCATCCTGAAGGAAAATAAGAAGAAGAAGAAGGTGGTTCTTCTGAATATGGGTAACAGATTTGGGAATAGGTTGCGGTAGAAAGCTGATTTGTCACTTTCATCCAAGGGAGAGGAAGACCCAGAAGAAGAAAAGGGTCCCAGTCCGATAGTCTCGGATAATGATACAGACTATGATGAGGAACAATATCCTCCTGCTGAGAATAAGTATAAGCAACTTGAAGACCGTCTGAGTGCTATGGAGGTTCAGAAGATCCCTGGTTTGGATTTCGGAGATCTGGGACTGGTATCAGGAGTGGTGATCTCTCACAAGTTCAAAGCTCCAGTTTTTTCCAAGTACGATGGAGTGTCTTGTCCAAAACTCCATCTCTGCTCGTATGTCAGGAAAATCCAACCCCACACTGCTGATAGAAATTTGTGGGTGCATTTATTTCAAGATAGTTTTTCAGGGACTCAGCTTGAATAGTTTTATAAATTGGAAGGAGCCAACGTCCGAATCTGGGAAGACCTTGCTACTGCTTTTTACAGACAGTACCAGTATAATGCCTCCCTCCCTCCCATGCGTACTCAACTTTAGAGTATGTCCATGGGTGCAAGTGAAGGTTTTAAGGACTATGCTCAAAAGTGGAGAGATTTGGCTGGCAGGGTTCAACCCCCTTTGTCTGATCGAGAGTTAGTTGACATGTTCTTGGGGACACTATCTGGTCCATTTTTCAATCATCTGATCGACAGTTCGTCATCTGGGTTTAGTGAATTAATTCTGACTGGAGAGAGAGTAGAAGATGGTATCCGAAGTGGTAAGATACAGAACGATACTTCATCATGTGCATTGAAGAAGCCTTTCACCGGTAAAAAGGAAGCTAGTGCAGTCTACGGCCCGAGGAGCCAAAGTAGACCCGAACACCATCAAGCGGTAAATGCGGTAGTAATATCAAGACCTACAGTTGCTCCACAATGCAACCATCAACCAAGGGTGGAAAGACCACAGAGACAGTACACTCGGCTCAATATGCCCTTGTCTCAAATTTTACCACAGTTATTGAAGGCTAACCTGTTAGCTCTGAGGGAGGCCCCGAAGAATCCCGACACCACTTCTCCTCAATATAACTCGAAAGCTCGTTGCGCCTATCACTCTGATAGCTCAGGTCACGATACAAACAACTGTTGGGCTTTGAGAAACAAAGTACAAGATTTGATCGAGGCCAAAGAAATTGAGTTTGATGCTCCAGAGAAGCCCAACGTCATAACTGCCCCTATGCCCAAACATGGTCATGGAGTAAATGATGTGGATGATGATTTATTTGTGACCTCCGTGGAAGATATTTCCACTCCTTTGATGATAGTTAAGAAGAATCTATTGTTGGCTGGTTTATTTCCGGGTTGTGGCAAAGGTTGCAACGTGTGTTTAATTTTGCCTGCTGGTTGCCACTTATTGAATCAGGTGTTCAACGCCTGATGGATAATAGAGAAATGCTGTTCGAGAAGACTATGATTCTGTTAGTTCCAATTGAAGATGTTGCCATCATAACCATTTCCGCCAATCCCTCCAAGTCTTCCTCGAGAAAGCCTGTTAGGATTACACCCGTTCCAAGACTCGCTATGTTGATCATCACTATCCCTGGTCCTATTCCATACACTTCAGACAAGGCTGTCCCATGGAACTATGGTGCTGATGTGTATTACCATGGGGTTAAACAAGACTTTAAGAATGAAGAAGCTGATGCTGATGTCAGCAATATTGTCCGGGCCAGCAAAGTCACCAGAAGTGGAAGACTCTTTTCTCTCGAGATTTCCCCTCTGACTGTTCAAAAGCCTGTTGTCATTCCATCTGCTAGTACATCAGCTACTATTCCAATTCTTACTCCAGTTATCACTCCTGTCGCCGAGCAATCTGAGACTCAGGGCAGAGAAATCACATGTGAGCCTGCGTGGATGGGGGCACCTACAAAGGTTGTGTTGGAAACCTCTAAACAAGAGATAGAGGAAATTCTGAAGATTATCAAGAAGAGCGACTACAACGTAGTGGAGAAGCTGGGGTAGACCCCGTCAAAAATCTCCATCTTGTCCTTATTATTATGTTCTGAAGCTCACGCAAAGGCTCTAATTACATTCCTCAAGACTGCGCATGTGCCGCAAGAAACTTTTGTCGATCAATTCAAAGATTGCGTAGCTAGTTTGACTGTCGACAATGGGTTGGGTTTCTCAAATGCAGATCTGACTGCTAAAGGAAGAAATCATAATGATGCTCTGCACGTCTCGATCGAGTGCAGGGGCACTACTATGGCCCATGTACTGGTGGATACTAGGTCCTCATTGAATGTCTTGCCAAAGAAGGCATTAGACCGTCTGGACTGTGAAGATTTAATTTTGAAGCTGAGCAATATTGTGGTCAGGGCTTTCGACGGGTCAAAAAGGATGGTACACGGGGAAGTGGACATCCCTGTTAAAGTTGTCTCTCAAACTTTTGGATCCACTTTCTATGTAATGGACATCAGACCATCATATTCTTGCTTGCTGGGTCGTCCTTGGATTCACAAGGCTGGGGCAGTGACTTCAACGCTCCATCAAAAGCTGAAATATCCGGCAAAGGGAAAGATTGTCACGGTACAAGGTGAAGAGGAGTATATGGTGAGTCATCTCAATTCCTTTCGTTGTGTGGAGATGGATGGTGAGTTCATCGAAACCCCTTCTCAGAACTTTGAAGAAGTCCCCCAGACTTTGGCGTCAACTGAAGTTGCTACAGATAAATCTCCAATGAAGATGGCTTCTCTCAAGGATGCCAAGGCTGTAATTAAAAAAGATGGGTGTGCAAATTGGGGTCAGCTTCCTGACTTCACACACAAGACTGACAAGTTTGGTTTGGGCTTTACTGCAGAGGCCCAAAGGGCTGTTCGGAATGCACAGATTGGAAGACCTCCTCTACACATCAGTAATCAGGGAGTAAATGCAATTGAAGGTGATGAAGAGGATTCAGATATCAACAGCTGGATCTACCCTACAACCGATGGTGGCATGAACAACTGGACGGAGAAAGACTCCATACATGTATCTTTTATTCCACAGTAATTGACTTTTGTTTTAAGAGTTGTAATAAACAGTTTGAAACTTTACGGCCCAGTGCCTTGCCCGAGGCACCTTGGCTTTGTTTATGAGGGCTCATTATTTGTCATTTTCATATATCATCAATAAAGCATTGGATCTTTCTTGCATTACAAATTTTGCGTCCTTGTTTTTATTTTTTGTCTCTCACTCTATTAAAACAGCTATGCTCTTACACACACTCACGTATCATAATGAAGATCTATATCCACTCTGGATCCCATTGATAACAACTCTGCTACTTCGAGTTATGACTTCGAAAATCCGATCAACCAAGCTGAGGACGAAGGTGAGGATGATTGTGAGGTTTCTGGAGAGCTCGCTAGACTGCTACTACAGGAAGAAAGGGCCATACATCCCCATGAAGAGTCTGTTGAATCAGTGAATTTGGGTACAGATGAAGACAGGAAAGAGGTCAAGATAGGTGTGAATCTAGAGCCTAGTGTCAAACAGAGGATAATACAAATGCTACGCGATTATGTTGAGATCATTGCTTGGTCTTATGAAGATATGCCTGGTTTGGACACCGATATTGTGGTTCATCACTTGCCGACTAAAGAAGACTGTCCTCCAGTAAAGCAGAAGGTTCGTCATATGCGCCCTGAGATGTCTGAGAAAATCAAAGTTGAGGTCATGAAAGAGTTTGACACCGGATTTCTGGCTGTTACTTCTTATCCGCATTGGGTTGCCAACGTTATTCCAGTACCTAAGAAAGATGGTAAGGTATGGATGTGTGTGGACTATAGAGATCTGAATAGGGCAAGCCCCAAGGATGACTTCCCACTACCTCACATCGATGTTTTGGTCGACAACACCGCACAACACAAGATCTTCTCCTTCATGGATGGTTTCTCTGGTTACAATCAGATTAAGATGGCTCCCGAGGACATGGAGAAGACAACTTTCGTTACACAGTGGGGCACTTTCTTTTACAAGGTAATTCCTTTCGGGTTGAAGAATGCTGGGGCAACTTATCAGCGCACCATGGTCGCTTTATTCCACGACATGATTCACCATGAGATTGAGGTTTACGTTGATGACATGATTGCAAGGTCCCAGACTGAAGAAGAACACCTTGACCATCTACAGAAGCTATTTGACAGGTTAAAGATGTATAAGTTGAGGTTGAACCCGAATAAGTGCACCTTCGAGGTAAGGTCTGGAAAGCTGTTGGGTTTTGTCGTCAGTGATAAAGGTATACAAGTGGATCCTGCAAAAGTAAAGGCTATATAGGAGATTCCTGCTCCCTGCACAGAAAAGGAGGTTAGAGGCTTTTTGGGGCGTCTAAATTACATTGCAAGATTCATTTCACATCTGACCGCTACTTGTGAGCCAATCTTCAAGCTGCTGAAGAAAGATCAAATGGTAAAATGGAATGATGAGTGTCAGACCGCTTTCGAAAGGACCAAAGAATATCTCCAAGAGCCACCAATTCGGAAGCCTCCAGTTGAAGGAAGACCTTTGATCTTATACTTGACAGTGTTAGATAATTCAATGGGGTGTGTGTTGGGGCAGCATGACGAGTCTGGCCGAAAAGAGCATGCTACTTACTACCTTAGCAGAACGTTTACCGACTGTGAGACCCGATACTCATTGCTCAAGAAAACTTGTTGCGCTTTGGCATGGGCTGCTCGCCGACTGAGACAGTATATGCTGACTCACACTACCCTATTGATATCAAAGATGGATCCAATCAAGTAAATCTTCGAAAAGCCTTCCTTGTCCGAAAGAATAGCAAGATGGCAGATGATCTTAACTGAGTATGAAATCCAATACACAACCCAGAAAGCAATCAAGGGAAGTGTACTGGCGGATCATTTGGCACATCAGGCCGTGGACGACTACCAATCCATGAATTTCGAGTTCCCGGATGAGAACATCATGTTGGTGACCGACTGTGAAGAACCTGGACCGGATGAAGGACCTGAGGAAGGATCTCGATGGTCTATGTATTTTGATGGAGCCTCGAATGCATTGGGTAATGTTATTGGCGCTATGATCATATCTCCTGAGGGCTGTCATAATCCATTCACCGCCCGATTATGTTTTAACTGCACCAACAATATGGAGGAGTATGAAGCGTGCATCATGGGTCTGCGAGCAGCTATTGACCTGAGGATTAAGTTCTTGAGTGTATTCGTAGATTCCGCTCTAGTGATCAGTCAGATCAAAGGCGAGTGGGATACGAAGCACCCAAATCTTATTCCTTACAAGGAATATGTACTGAAGTTGCTTCCACACTTCGAGGAGATAACCTTTGAACATTTCCCCAAAGTGGAGAATCAGTTAGCGGTTGCGCTAGCAACCATGTCTTCTATGTTCAAAGTCGGGTGGGACAATGAAGCTCCCCAGATTACCATCGAGAGGTTGGACAAACCTGCACATTGCTATGACATCGAGACTGAAGAGGTAACAGATAAACCTTGGTTTCACGAGGTAAAGAGGTATCTTGAGACTCAGGAATACCCCGAGGGTGCATCTGTTAATGATAAGAAGTTCTTGAGAAGGTTCGCTGCGAAGTTCTTCATCAGTAATGGTATCCTTTACAAGCGTAACCATGATTCAACCTTACTGCGATGTGTGAACAAGAGCGAGGCAGAAAGGATTATGGCAGAGTTACATGAAGGTACCTTAGGGACTCATTCTAGTGGACATACCATGGAAAAGAAAATCCTACGGGAAGGATATTACTGGTCTACTATGGAAGCCGATTGCTATCAACATTCTTGGACCTGTCATAAGTGCCAAGTCTATGCTGATAAGGTGTGTGTACCTCAAGTTCCTCTGAATATTTTGACAGCACCTTGGCCCTTTGCAATGTGGGGCATCGATATGATCGGAGAGATCATACCTACTGCGTCCAACGGGCATCGTTTCATCCTAGTAGCTATTGATTATTTCACGAAGTGGGTTGAAGCAGCTTCTTTTGCTACAGTAACCAAGAACGTTGTGGCGCGGTTCATCCGACACAATCTGATTTGCCGATATGGTGTACTAGAGAGGATCATTATGGACAATGGTACAAATCTCAACAATACGATGATCACCGAGCTCTACAAACAGTTCAAGATATAGCATCATAACTCTTCTCCCTACCGGCCGAAGATGAATGGGGCTGTTGAAGCATCTAACAAGAACATCAAGAAGATTGTGCAGAAGATGATAGTGACATATAAAGACTGGCATGAGATGTTACCATTCGCTCTTCATGGATACTGTACCTCAGCACGAACGTTAATAGGGGCAACACCCTATTCTTTGGTGTACGACATGGAGGAAGTCTTACCCATTGAGATCCAGATACCCTCTCTTCGGATTATGAAGGATGCAGGTTTAAGCGAGGACGACTGGATCCAAACCCGGCTTGATCAGCTAAACTTAATCGATGAAAAGAGACTTACTGCTATTTTTCATGGTCAAACGTATCAAAAGCGAATGATCAAGGCTTTTAACAAGAAAGTCAGGCGTCAAGAATATCAAGTCGGGGATCTAGTGATCAAACGCATCATACTGCCGCAAGGTGATCCTAGGGGCAAATGGACCCCCACATATGAAGGGCCATTTATGGTCAAGAACATTTTCTCAGGAGGAGCCATGATTCTAACCACCATGGATGGTGACGACCTTCCTCACCTCGTCAATGCAGACATAGTGAAAAAATACTACGCATAAATCAAAGACCTGCTAGGTTGACTGGCCTAGGCAAAAATAAGGGCTTCTCGGCAAACCAAAAGGGTTCGGGAAAAAGTAAGGGATGAAAATGAAAAAAACTATACACCCGGCAAGTCAAAAACCTGAAAAGGCGGCTTGGGTAAAAAAGGGTATCTCGGTGGACTGAAAACCCGAAAGGGTGGTCCAGGAAAAAATTAGGGATTGAAGCGTAACACTATGTCTCATTGGATCACCTTGCAACCAAACTTCGGTATCGACTATCAAGCTCGGACGACACGAATCGATCTGATCTACCTTCAACCAAGTAGCAAAGTAATGAGATGCTCGAAGATATAAAAGCAATAGCAGAGTTGGAACCCAGTCGGATTGTTCACATAGCTGTTTTTTGTTTTTCACAAATTGTATAAATTATATTTTTTCAGTGGCGTTCTCACTAGGACGTCAGCCTCTTGTACAAAAACGCCTATTATAGGCTAACTTCAAGGATCAATACAATTAACTTTATAATAAAATTAAAAAAAATTGTTTTTCTTTTTCTGTTTTGTTTTGCAAGAACGTTCAATGATTCATTTTTGATATATGCATTTGAAAATAATTGTTGTTCATAAATACTTACATGCGAAACAAGAGACAATTACTAATTCCAGGAACAGGGGCAAACAAGAAATGTCCAAACCTTACATTTGCGCTATCCACCAGGTACAGGGATAGAGTCAGCTTGAGAATATGGCTAAAAGTGCATACACTCCCCGCAGAGTTAAAAGATATCCGAAGACAGTGGTGTTAGCTCTCCCTAGCTGAAGTTCATAATCGCGAATAAGTCGGCAAAATTCTCCCCAAACAGAGTTTATCTATCACCAGCACTAGAAGATTATCCCCAGCGGAGTTTATTTCTTCCACTAGCAGAAACTCAGTCCCCAACAAAGGTTCATTATCACCAACGACAGTAATTCATCTCCAGCCGAGGTTTTCTCCAAATCAACAAATCTTCTAGCAGAGTATCACTCTTCCCCACAGAGCCATTTTCTCGCTAGTTTATTCTCCAGAAGGGTTATTCTCCCGCCAATTTATTCTCGAATCATCTTAGGTCATCGTCCCCAGCAAGAAAAACTCTTTGTACTCCCCAGCGGCAGTCTGGGATTTATTTTCCCCAACTAGAGAAAATCATAAAAACATTGCATATCCATACATCATGGCATACGCATATGCATCATACAACACAATCTCATTAATTTTGAGAACATCATTACTCGATACATGTCATGCATCATGACATTACATACGACTAACTTTTTACCTTTCAGGGAAAGATACAATCAAATTCTCACAAAGTTCAAGCTATGAAGCCCGGACTCGAACGGATAGTATCTTGATCTCTGCAAAGCACCATGAAGCATGGACTCGACCAGATAGTGGTACACCTTACATTCAAGCTATTAAGCCCGGGCTCGACCAGATAGTATCTTGATCTCTACAAAGCACTATGAAGCCTGGACTCGACCAGATAGTGGTACATCTTACATTCAAGTTATGAAGCCCGGACTCGACCGGATAGTATCTTGATTTCTCCAAATACCGTGAAGCATGGACTCGACCAGATAATGGTATAGGACGTTGTGAAGCCTGGACTCGACCAGATAACAGCAAAGCACCATGAAGCCTGGACTCGACCAGATAGTGGTACATCTTACATTAAAGTTATGAAGCCCGGACTCGACCGGATAGTATCTTGATCTCTCCAAATACCGTGAAGCCTGGACTTTACCAGATAATGGTATAGGACGCTGTGAAGCCTGGACTTGACCAGATAACAGCAAAGCACCATGAAGCATAGACTCGACCAGATAGTGGTACATCTTTTATGCAAGTTATGAAGCCCGGACTCAACCGGATAGTATCTTGATTTCTCCAAATACTGTGAAGCCTGGACTCAACCAAATAATGGTATAGGATGCTGTGAAGCCTGGACTCGACCAGATAACAGCAAAGCACCATGAAGCCTGGACTCGACCAGATAGTGGTACACCTTACATTCAAGTTATGAAGCCCATACTCGACCGGATAGTATCTTGATTTCTCCAAATACCGTGAAGCCTGGACTCGACCAGATAATGGTATAGGACGCTGCAAAGCCTGGACTCGACCAGATAACAGCAAAAGACACTGAAGCCTGGACCCGACCAGATAACAGTATGTGACATTGTGAAGCCTGGAAGATGACCAGATATCAAGTTTAATCTCATCACCCCAGTAAGTCGCTGTGAAGCCTGGAGCATGACCAGATAGCAGTCGAGCTTATTTTCCTCAGCAAATTACTGTGAAGCCTAGAGCATGACCAGATAGCAGTTCATTTTCACCTCTTCAACCAAGAGATGATTCCCCAGTAGAATAACGGACAAATGTAGTTCCTAAAGCTCTATCCTCCCAGACAAAGACCAGCATTCCCCCAGCGAAGTCCTCCTCAATGACAGGTATATGGGCTCTCGCAAAGGAATCTCTTATGCGATCACCACTTCTTCCGATGGCATATTTAAGCCCATCTTCCGACTTCAACTTCCAAATGGCATCTACAAGCCCATTCCCGACATCGCAAGACGGATATCACTGCATGTGAGTGCAAATTTCTGGGCACTCTAGTGTTCAATCACCTTCTACCCTCGGATCACGAAAGGCAGGCAAGCCAATCTACATCCTCAAGTTTAAGAAGATTGAACAGGGGCAGCTGTTGTACCCCAAAATTTACCCTCCCATATTTCTCTATACATTTCAAGTGAGGTCCTCAAATTGCTCAAAGAAGTCCAAGGGTTGACCAGACAAACTCTTTCCTAAGGCAGTCTACCTCAAATTAGGGTTTCATGTTGCATCAAGATGCTTGAGTCCAAAGGGTCTCAAATGCTCACCATTGTCCTCATATATTCTCAAGATCATCCATGACAAGTTTCAAGCCTTGCAGAGGAATATTGCTCAGTCAATTGCTCAAAAGCCTGAAAATCGATTGTGCTAGGGTTAAAGTCAACGGTGTCCCACATACAGTCAAACTTCAAGATTGTTGGTCAACATTCTAATTTTGAAGTATTATTCATTATTTGATCAAGGTTTGATCATGATTCCTCAAGGATTGCTCAGAATTCATCAAAACCCAAAAGCTGCTAAACTAGGGTTTTGTAGAAAAAGTCAACTCAACTTTGACCAAGCATAACTTTCTCATACTTTATTAGAAAGGACCCATCCAAAGCTCACTTTAAAGAGGATTCAATTCCCTACAATTAATCTTCAGCCCCAAGTTCAAAATATGCACTCATAAGAAGTTATGAATTTGGACATTATAGGTCATTTTTAAAAAAGTCAACAAAAACACCTTTTTTTTCAAAGCTTCAGACATGAACATGGAAGACTCAATTGATATAAGACCAAAAGGGTTGCTTATAGGACATATTGAGCTTTCTTAAAAGTCAAAGAACACCTTCATAGAGTCAAAATTGAAGGATTTATTTATTGGTGAAGTTTACCTTTTTTGCAAAATTGCCAAAAGTCAAAAGTGCCTCAATTTGCAATTTTTGTCAAATGGGCCCAACTTTTTGTGCTTGTTTTGAGTTTGTAACATGGTCCACGACCCATGATTCTTCCCTCTTGCCCTTATTTTATTTTTGCCATTTATTTTGATTTTTATTTCAATTAAATCAAATTAAATCAAAATAAAATCATCAAAATATCAAAATCATTTAAACCTTGAGATTTTGTGCATATTTCAGGTCTCTTATACAACTAGCAAGGGAATAAAATCGTGCAAGGCATGTTTGTACACAAAAAGATTGATTTTTTCCTATTTTTGAAAGATCGGATACAAGTGTGAATCAAGGATCAAATCTTCATAATTGCAAAGATTGGATGCACATTTGTAAACGTAATTCACTCAAGACCATATATAGAACAAATTCAGACCAAATGCATAAGGGTTGGAGGCGTGTAGAGTGAAGAACAACTTTCAAAAAATCAAGAAAAAAGTGCAATCGGATTTCATAATTCCAGGCATTCTCAAGCCTTCCAAGCTATCTCATTCGCTTCCTGGGCGTGCAAGGAGTCAATACTAATCACCACCAAGAGTTTTCGTCCCCAGAATCTGCCTCCACGACTCCCACAGTTTTTCATTCTTTTCAAATTCATATCTCTTTATCCTTGCATCTTTACCATGTTTCAATGAAATATCTGTAATCCTTATCATGTTTGCAAGCTAATGGTAACAATTAATTGCATTTTTGTTTGCTATACTGAGATCCACCATTGTTAGGGTTTAAGTCTTGTTTTTAGGGACTTTTCATACAGGAACAATTGGTCCAAATGGAGGAGAACGTTGTGATCAGCGGATCAAAACCAGTTGATCCATGATCTTGAATTTTATTTATATTGCTTGTATGTAATTTCTGAGATGCACAGGGTTACAGCTACAGCACCATGTCTGTAGGTAAAAGTTCAGAGTTTTAAACGACGAATCCAGGGAAGAAGACGATAGCTTGTCACCACTTTACTGGCCGGTTTAAATTCTGGCGCGTTTATTCTGGCTAGAAGCCTATAGTTCTGATCTATTTGTTTGTTTATGTTGTATTGATAAACTAACACCCAACGCAGTTGGTCAGAAGAAGGAAGTCAGAAGTTCATGATTCTGGGTTCGATCCCAGGCGTGACCCTTTGGCATTTTTCCCCTTTGTTTTCACCAGATCCAGCGCCTACATTTTCTGGGGGTCATCTTCTGATTTCATCAACTAGGACCGGATCAAGCATCCCCTGGGCATTATCCTCTGGATCCATCAGTCCCAGCCAGATCCAGCGCACCTCATCTTCTGATGGTTATAATCTACTGGATCCACTAGCCAGGAGCAGGCCCAGTACCACCATCCTCTGGACCACCATCCTCTGGATCATCATCCTCTGATCATAGCCGCTGGCAGTAGGCCCTTGGGTTATTTCTTTTACTTTTTTTAATTTCTATTTTTATTATTCTTTTCTTTATCAATACTAAAATAATTTTTTTTAACCAATCAAAAACTCATAAAATCAATTTTTTCACCAAATTAGATTTAGGTTTCATTTTTTTAATCAAAAATTAACTTAATTAGTTTAATTTAATTTTAGAGTAATTTTAATCTTTTTGAAAAATAAATTAAAATAAATTAGAAAATTAGGGTCCTTGATTTAATTTCTTTCTTTTTATTATTTATTTTCTTAAAATAACCAAAAATGCAAAAATAGGTCAAAATTAATTATTTTCCTTAATTTAATTAGTTAGTAATTAGGTTTGTACTTATTTAATTTAAAATCTTATTTTCTCAAAATAATCAAAAACAACCAAAAAATGATTTTTTAATTAGGCTAGACGGGGTCAAAACCCTAATTTTTTCTCGTTCTCGTTCCATCACGCGTGTTTATTTATTTTACAATATTAATGTAACTGCTCATGGTATGTAATAGATTAACTAGGACTTTTCGCATGTTTATCGTTTTGCGGGTTTTTTATTATGTAATTAATCCCCTCCCTGAAGCCTTGTAATAGCTTAGTTTATTTTCCGAGTTTTAATTTTCACAAATATTAATTGTTAGATGTATGATAATAGGGTTGCATGACAAGAATGTATGTTAATTTTAAAACGGTTAGCAAACCCTAAATATGCAAAGATAATAACTGAAATTGAATCACTCGCACATGCGCACTCCTAAGGTATACTCTCACTTCGGTTGCCTTCGGTAAGCGGTCATTAAGTATAGGGTGTTTTAGTGGTTGCTCTATTGTCTAAACAAAGATCAAATATCCCGTTCGGAAATGTTGCCTCGGAAAGGTTGCCTCAGAAATATTGCCTCGAATATGATCTTAAGACATTAGGGTTATTACTAAGACGTCCTAACATTGCTTTAATGATCGTACTTCCCTTTTGAATTGACCCTTTAGAACTCCAACAAAGGTGCTACCTACTCAATAATAGTGGGACAGCGTTATCTAAAGGAAGCAAGAACAGAAACATTCTTTTTTCGAGTAGGTAGATGCTAGTTGGTACTTGCTCATAACAAACTTTTCACACCATACACTTTTCAAACAAAGTTTTTCAAAAGAACTTCGTAACACTCTTGAGGACAGAAATAAGGGTTAGAACGAAGTAAAACAAAAACTTTTCAAAACAAACACCCACAAGCAATTTTAAAATGATGAGCAAGTACCTAAGAGCCCTTGGAAAATCATGGATAGAAAGGGTGCTAACACCTTCCCTTTCTATAATCTACCCCCCATACTCAAAATCTTGAAAAAAGGAATTTTTCTGTGCTTTTTTCCTTTCCAGTTGGATAAAATAATAGCCGGTGGCGACTCTTTCTTACCGCGACATTTTGCGAACAAAAACGCAAAACGCAAACTAGCATTTTCCGAAACAGTCGGTTCTGCCACCGTATCACAAATACCTTTTCCACTTACAATGAAGCCTAAGATTTTGCCGGACCTTACTCCAAAAGTGAATTTATTTGGATTTAGACTTAGTTTATATCTCTTCAGTCTTTCAAAGAGTTTCTGTAGATGGTCAATGTGTTCCTCCTCAGTTTGAGATCTAGCTATCATGTCATCCATGTATACCTCTATCTTGTGATGGATCATGTCGTGAAACAGAGCTACCATGGCACGCTGATAGGTTGCCCCAGCGTTCTTCAACCCGAAAGGCATAACTTTGTAATAGAACGTGCCTCACTATATGATGAAGGCCGTTTTTTCCATGTCATCAGGTGCCATTTTGATCTGGTTGTATCCGGAGAAACCGTCCATGAAGGAAAATACTCTATGTTGTGCAGTGTTGTCAACCAAAATATCGATATGGGGAAGCGGGAAGTCATCCTTGGGGCTTGCCCTATTCAAGTCTCTATAGTTCACATACATACGTACCTTACCATCCTTTTTAGGCACTGGAACAACATTGGTGACCCATTATGGATAGGAGGTGACAGCTAAGAATCAAGCGTTGAACTACATCATGACTTCAGTCTTGATTTTCTCTGACATTTCTGGCCTCATACGATTGACTTTCTGTTTTACCGGAGGGAAGTTTTCTTTTGTCAGCAGATAATGGACCACGATGTCGGTGTCGAGTCCTGGCATGTCTTCTTATGACCGGGCAAAGACCTCAACATAGTCATGTAGTAACTGAGTTAAGCGCTTCTTGACACTAAGCTCCAGGTTGGCACCTATCTTGACTTCTTTCTTGTCCTCTTCGGTACCTAAGTTAACTATTTCCACTGGCTCTTCGTGGGGTTGTATGGTCCTTTCTTCTTGTTGCAATAACATGGCTAATTCTCCTGGTACCTCACAATCTTCCTCACCTTCGTCTTAGGCTTGGTAGATCAAATTTTCAAAGTCATGATAGGCCATAGCAGAATCATTACCCATGGGATCCTTAGTGGATGTGGATCTGCATTTTGATATGTGAGTGTGTGTAAGAGCATAGCTTTCTTTGAAAAATGATAAAGGTTAAAAAAGAAAAACAATGAGCGTAAAATTTTTCATGCAAAAACGTCCATGATTTATTGATGACATATGAAGATGAAGCAACAACCCTCACCAATGGACCGTTGTGCCTCGGGTAAGACGCAAGGTTTTAAAGTCCAAATTGTTTAATTATTACAAGTCCAACAAAACTTAAAGACAATTACTCTTGGATAAAAGTAATAGGGACAAATTCTTTGGCTTCCCAGTTGTTGAATCCTCCACTGACAGTTGGAAAAATCCACTCATCCAGGTCACAACTACCATCACTATCTTCCACTGCATTTACTCCCTGATTGCTGATACGTAAAGGTGGCCCCCCCGCGCGAGTTCGTTGAATAGCCCTTTATGCTTCCGAGGTGAAACCCAAACCAAATTTGTTGGACTTGTAAGGAATATCCGGAAGTTGACCCAAAATAGTGCATCCACCTTCTTCAATCACTACTCTAGCATCCTTCAAAGAGGCCATTTTCAATGGCGGTCTGGTAACTTTTGTAGTCTTGGTTGCCACAACTATTTGTGGGACCTCCTCTAAATGCTGACACGGAGTTTCGATGAACTCACCATCCATTTCCACGTACCTGAAAGAGTTCAGGTGGCTGACCATATATTCCTCCTCTCCATGGACAATGATGATTTTTCCTTTGATTGGGTACTTCAACATCTGATGTAATGTAGAGGTGACGGCACCAGCTCCATGAATCCAAGGTCGGCCCAAAAGACAGGAATAGGAAGGGCGGATATCCATCATGTAGAAAGTTGAATCAACGGTCTGAGTTCCAACCTTTATAGGGAAGTCAACTTCTCCCGTGCACTTTCCTCTTAGAACCATCAAAGGCCCTCACTGCAATGTTGCTAGGATTTAAAGTGAGTCCCTCGCAGTCTAGCCGGTCAAGAGCATTTTTGGGCAGGACATTCAGCGATGATCCTGTATCCACCAGAACATGGGCTAGCGTAGTTCCCCTGCACTCAATGGAGACGTGCAAGGCATCGTTGTGTTTCCTTCCTTTTGGAGTCAAGTCTGCATCAAAAAAAGCCCAATTTGTTACCAGCAGTTAGACTAGCCACACAATTCTTAAATTGGTCAATGGGAGTCTCTTTGGGTACGTGGGTGGTCTTTAGAAACTTTACCAAGGCTTTGGCATGAAACTTAGAACACAAAAGCAAAGCCAACATTGATATTTTCGAGGGGGTTTGTCCCAACTGTTCCACGATGTTGTAGTCACTTTTCTTGATTATTTTTAGTATCTCTTTTATCTCCTTTCTAGAAGCTTAAGGAATATCCTCTGGATGCGCCTTCGTCTGGACAGGCTCAGAGAAAATCTCCTTGCCCCTTGTCTTGGCACCAGGGATAACAATAGGATTGTCGATAGGAGTATCATTGGGAATGCTGGTAGGACCGGTAGCAGGAATAATTACAGGAGTAGCAATGGTCTTTGGAGAGATCTCAAGTGAGAAGATCCTTCCACTTCTTGTTATCGTACTGGTCCTAAAGATATTGACGATGTCAGGATCAGTGTCTTTCTCAAATTTGTCTTGGATAGCCAACAGGTCTTGCTTGACGCCATAGTAATAGACGCCATCCCCATAGTTCCAGGGAACAACTTTATTCGAAGAAAATGGTATTGGCCTTGGCATGGTGATGATCAGGGGAGCAGACTTTGGAACAGATGTAATCCTAACGGGTCTTTTGGTGGAGACCCTGGGAGAATTGTCAGAGATGGTGATTATCGAGACATATTCACAAGAATTTCTGATAAGAGGAAATCTTTCAAATAGGATTTCTTTGTTAGCCATCAGGCGCTGGACGCCCATCTTTAGTAATAAACAGCCATTGGGTAGAGACACACATAATTGATAACTTTCATCACATCCCAGGAACATATCAGCTTTCAATAGATTTTGTTTAATGGTCAAAAGAGGAGTAGTTAAATCATTCACGGAGGAAACAAAATATTCATTATCAACAGCATTGACGCCTTGATCGTGTTTGGGCATTGGCGCCGTTATCACATTAGGCGTTTCTGGGGGATCAAACTCAATCTCTTTCGCCTCAATAAGGTCTTGTATCTTATTCTTCAAGGCCCAACAATCGTTGGTATCATGCCCCAGGCTTTTAGAATGATAGGCACATCGAACATTCGGGTTGTAGCGAGGAGAAGCTGTGTTGGGGTTCTTGGGAGCTTCCTTTAGGGTCACCAGATTGGAATTTAAAAGATGCGACAGAACTTGAGACAAGGTCATACTGACTCGGGTGAATCGTCTCATGGGCACATCTGGCCTGCATTGATAATTTTGCTGCTAATTTGGTGTAGGATTAGAAATCATAACAACCCCTACTATCGGCCGACGTTCAGTTTTGTTTTGATTCCTATGGTCGTATGCAACACTGACATCTTTCTTTCTGGTAAAGGGTTTCTTCATCACGCTCGAGGATACATCCCTTTGAAATTTGTCGCTTTTTATGCCGGCTTCTACCCGTTCACCAGTCATGATTAGTTCAGTAAATCCAACGAAAGAGCTTCCAATCAGGTGGTTGAATAATGGACCAGATAACGTGCCTAAGAACATATCCACCAATTCTCTATCAGATAGAGGGGGTTGGACTCTTCCCGCGAGATCCCGCCATTTTTTAGCATAGGTTTTGAAGCCTTCACCTGCACCCATAGACATGCCTTGCAATTGTGTCTGAGTTGGAGCTAGGTCAGCATTATACTGGTATTTCTTGTAAAAAGCATCAGCCAAATCTTCCCAATTGTGAATATTGGTCCCTTCTAACTGATAGAACCAATCCAACTGCGTTCCCGACAAGCTTTCTGTGAAGAAATGTACCCATAGATTCCTATACGCAGTATGGGGTTGAATTTTCTTGACGTATGACCTTAAATGCAGCATTAGACAAGAGACACCGTCATATTTAGCGAAAGTGGAGACCTTGAATTTCTGTGGGATAACAACCCCTGAGACAAGTCCTAGCTCTTCAAAATCCAATCTGGGTACCCTCTGGATCTCCATAGCATTGAGGCGGTCTTCCAAGTGTTTGTATTTATCATCAGCTGGAGGATACTGCTCTTCAGAGTAATCAACCTCTTCTTCTTCTTCAGACTCTGAATGGTCAGTCACTTCCTTGTTTTTCCATTCTTGATTATCCCCTTCACCCGACGATGTTGCAAAGTCTAGAGTCCGTCTGGCTGGTCCTTTGAACCTTCTTCCCAGATTCAAAACACTGGTTGATTTCTTTTCTTTCTTCTTCTTTTCTTTGATCAGTAGAGTTTTCAACTCCTCTTGTCCTTTTTCCAGAGTCAAAAACATTTGTTGAAACTGAGCGTTCTGTGCCTGAAGATCTTTTAATGTCTGTTCAATATCCATCTCACTGAAATAAACATTAGAAAGATAAGGAGACCTGTTTGTAAGAAACTTGTTTGTGTTATGATGAATGAAGATGCATATGCAAATGATTTTAAGGAATTTGGAGATTTTAAATTTGCTTTAGAAAAAAAAGGAACACACGTTATATTAATAAATCCAAGTTTGAGTACATCATGCCTCTTTGGGCTTAAAATGAAAGAAATAAAATACAAAAACTCCTAGGACAAAAAAGTTGAATGCATCCTCTTTGGTGTGATGTAAGCGTTCAGACTGCACTCTTCATGAAGTTGCTTGGTGAGTTCCAAAACTTTCTTCTCACTGGCATAGAATTAGGCTTAGAAAGTGCATAGTTCTTCCTTTAGTTGAATCCAATCCCTTTGCAATTCTTCGAGAGAGGTATACATGTTGGGATAAAGGATAGTTTACGGGACATCTCCTTCATCCACAGTCTCTATGATGACTGGGAAAATGGAGGGGTGAGGCATTTCGAGACTCTGAGCGCAAGCCCGTACCCACCTAAGGTAAGGCTCAAGGGGAATTGAATTCTTGTGCCTCAATATCCTACTGTCCACCTTGCTTACCATCCTCCAAGCTCGTATAAACCTTCGACGGTAGTCTTGATTATCGTTTTTGTAGTCGAACACCAAACCTTGGATGAGCGCGTCATGTGGACCATCTCTTCGTGCGTACCCAAACTGTTGCAGAGCTAAGCAAGGGTTATAAATGATGCCTCCCATAATGCCAAGCATAGGAACATTAGGGAATTCCCCACAACGGCCGATGATAGTAATGTCCTCCAAGGATCGAGAAAACCAGTGGATATCCAAATGCCTGAGTGACATCAGCCTATTGGACCACCTCAAACCTTGCACATTCTTCACAACGGACCGGGGAAGATGTGAAACAAACCATTTAGCCAACAGAGGAGTACAATACATGAGGGTTCCTCTTCTCTTCACGGTGCGAGAGTGGAGAGAATGCAAGATATCTCCCAACAAAGTAGGCACGAGATTGTGAGATAAAAATATTTTTATAGCATTCACATCTATAATTTGATCAGGATTTGGAAATAGTACCAACCCATAGATGAGAAGAGCCAAAATTTCTTCACAAGCTCGTAAATCCATATTGTTCCAATAGTCTTGAGCTTTTTCCAATAAGAATTTGGCTAAGAACCCTTTTACACCACTTATTGTTTCCCAATTAGCCATGATGTCGGATTGTTGCAGGTACAAAGCTCGGGCAACCTCTTTAGGGCTTAGATTCCTTTCAGTATCGTTGAAAGGTAGTTGATCGAGAATAGGAATTCCCAAAAGTTTAGAGAACTCTTCCATAGTTGGTACAAGATGGTAATCAGGGAAGGTAAAGCAATGGTGCAAAGGGTCAAAGAACTGGAAAGCACCTTCATCATATCTTCCTCAAAGCTTGAGGTGACAAAGTTGAGAATTCGTCCATGCTTTTGGTGAATGGAGAATTCTCAGGGACCCTTGATGCTAACTCTTTGAGCTGAAAAGGTACTCGTACATGGTTGAATTAGATTGTGTTCCTGCGAGTGGGAGTCATATCCTATAAAATAGAACAAAGATAAATCTCAAAAATCCTTGAAATGGTTAGCCTAAAATGCTATAGTATGATGTCATGATGTTATGTACAAGCATATGCACAAGTTAAATCAAATAAGTCCTTAGGTTTAGGCTTGCATGGAGTACGTAGGTAAGTATTCTCTTGCAGTTTGGTTGGCTCAACCTATCCTAGTAATAGTAATCGGGTTCTAAGGGATCTCAATATCACTGATCTTTCTACATCAGGCATTATTTCAGCGCAAGCCTCTTTAATGGGGACCAAAATATCTCGAAAGTCTGATCTCAATGAGTGTAGTATCGAGTATCAACCAACTTTGGACTGCACCAAAACCGGCTACCTCACTACTTCCTAATGGCCAAGTTGGTCAAGTAAGGTTCTAAAGTCAGTTAGTGCTTCATGACACCACACAACGGCCCCTTATTCTCCTTGACTACTCAAGGGCTACCAGTACCAACAAATGCGTCACACTAACGTAGTTATTGCTTTCACCATGTCGGTATACCCCACACAGTTTCCACAACTTATTTCTACTTACCTAAAAATGTGCCCCAGATCCGGGTAGAGGATCAAAACAAGCCCAAACAAGGAACCAATAATGTAAAGCAAGCAAATCGAACAAGGAAAGAAAGTAAAGGTAATATAGCCCTAAGGTAACCCCACTTTTCATAAAGTCCCCAGCAGAGTCACTAGTTCTGTAACGCGGTTGGAGAACTGACTTGGGTATTTTGTGTTTGATCACAATTATGGCGGATAGCAAGAGTCGCCACCGACTTTTCTTTTATCCAATAAGAAAGGTTTAAAAGAACAGGAAAGACCTTTCGAGATTATTTTCTTGAGTTCAGGGGGTAGGTTATGAAAAAGGAAGGTATTAGCACCCTTTTCATTCGTAGTTATCTACGGGCTCTTAGTTGCTTGCTAGATCACTTGCTTTTTGAAAATGTGCTTGTGGTGTGGGTTTTGAAAGTATTTTGAAAAGTATCTTTGTAATGGTTCTCGTTTCTATAAGACGTACAAAAAGCTTTATCTTTTGAAAATTTTTAAACTTGAAAGTGTTGGTGTAAAAATGTTTTTGTTGTGAGCAAGCGAGCAACTAGGAGTAACCTACCTACTCAAAAGGTCTAATGTTCTTTTCCTCCTCCTTTAAATGTTGCTATCTTACCATTTATTTGGTAATAAGCCCCATCATTGGATGTGAAGGGACGGTCGCGGGTCAATCATATAGTTATAGAAGGCAACCTATGAGACGTTTTAGCAATTTTCATTTAGGGACTAGATCGTTTACCGAAGGAAACATCGAGGGAAATCGAGGGACTACGATCTTTTACCAAGGGTCTTTTCTAAAACACCCATATTTGAGGGACATGACTATTTTCCTAGGCAACAAAGAGAGATTACTCTAGAGGTGCAAGTGTGAATGGTGTGTTTGATTGCACGCATTTAGTCTTTAATTAGGGTGGTATACTTGTTGGTTTTATCTTACCATACACCCTAATTACTAACATTTATGAACGCAATAAAAATGCGGAAAATAAAGGTCCTACGCTATTACATGCTTTTTGAGGGATGGGGTATACAAGTGTACAAGTGGGGGTTGCAAAAAATAAAAGTCCTAATTATTACAACCAAATTGAATGAAAATAAAAGCAAAAGATCAAAAGAAAATAAAAATTTATGTTGTCTGGTCTAACACAGGCAGTATCCTATGACACGGGCACCCGTGTCAGCTTCTGTAATGGTCCATGTGCATTTTTTCCTTTTCTGTACCAGCTAAAATGACACGGGCACCCGTGTCAGCCCTTGACCTGCATTTTTGTTAGCGTAAAGTTCCAGTATATCTAACACGGCCGTGTCCAGTGACACGGGCACCCATGTCATCCCCTGACCTGCATTTTTGTGAGATGTTTTAAACATATGAGCTTACACGGCCATGTCGTGTTACACAGGCACCCGTGTCAGCCCCTGTCTTGGCTTTTTTTTACTGAGTTTTCCCCTTTCTTTTGATTTATCTTTTATATATCTTTTGAACACAAACAGAAAATGATGTATGGAAAAAGATATTACAGTTTGGAAAAAAAAAGTATACCTCTTGAAGCATAACTTTGGAATACGTATGGATATCTTCGGATGTGATGTGATGAATAACTGAGCTCCTCTTTAGAGCTACTCCAATCATTGCTCTACGTGACCAAGTTCAAGAATCGCTCTAACCAAGTCAAAGGTGCAAAGAACTATTTTTTTTGTTTATGCTTGGAAGGTGATGATAAAGGTGTTACAGAAACTGTTCTTATCTTAGAACAATCTCTATGTGATGTATATGAGGTGTTTGGGTAGTTGGTTTAGAGAAAATTTTACAAGGTTGTACAACAACGGGTTAAGGATTTTTCTATTTTGTGAGTTAAAACAGAGTTGAAGATGTGTAGATTCTTATGGATGAATTGAGTTTTATGAATGAGTTGGGTTTTATGAATGAGTAGAGTTTAACAAAAGTTTTGTTTTTCTCTCCAAAAAAATCCCCCTTATGTCTTATGAAACAACCCTTTTTGTAGATCCTTGATTGAGGTTTATGAGGGAAACAAAATAAGTTGTTTTGAACTATTTTTGCCTACTACTTTGATGCTTTTTCCACACAATTTTATTTTTCCATTTTGGTGCAATTTTGTGGTTGTTATGATGCAGGTTGGAGCAGACTGCGTAGAGCAGTTTTGGACTGGTTTTTTGGACTGTATAGGACAACATATACAGGTTTTGTGACATGTTTGTGGTGCAGCATAGCATAAGGTTTTGTAGGACAGCAAATGAGCATGTTTTTGGAGTGTTGTGGCAATGTATAGAAGTAGCATATCATTTTTTTAGCAATAACTTGGACAACATAGTTTGCAGCATGAAACAAGTTTGGTTTGTGGAGCAACTTATTCACATTGTATCAAAGACAAAGCATTGTGGAAAGGTTTTGAGTCAAAGGAAAAAGTACAAGCAATACAAAGTTTTGGATTTTTAAACTTGCAAAAATGTCACTTTGTAATAACTTGAATTATTTATAACATCTTGAACCATTTTGAATTGTAGTGACAAGATGTCATGAAGCAATGAACTTAACTTAGAAAAAATTTCAAGTCTTGCAAAAGTTGGATTTTTGACTTTTTTGATTTTTGATGATCAAATTTCATATTTTGGATTTCTTGATGAAATATGATTTTTAGGATTCAACTTTGGTCAAAAAGTCAAAGTTTGACTTTTTAGTGTACAATTGACTTTTCCCACCAGTTGACCGAATTTTGTCTATCAATCCACTGATATCAGGAGATGAATTGATGTGTGCAATTAGGTCAAAATGGCGCACTCATATCCTTGAGATCATGCTTCCAACCAATAAGCCAGGTATTAGGTCAAAAATCAAAGTTCGATCATTTTCAGTCACAACCCTAATTTTGCCCATTTTTCCCTTGTGAATGTCTTTCTTGGGAAATTGTATTCCAAGACTTGAAACTTGATAGAATCAAACCTGAGGGTCTAGGAGGATCCTTTGAGAAATGAGAGGGAAAATTTTGGGGTACAACAGTCGCCACTGACTTTTCTTTTATCCAAATTAAGGAAAGGGTGAAAAGAACAGAAAAAGACCTTTTTCGAGAATATTCTGAGTAAGGGGGATAGATTATGGAAAGGGAAGGTGTTAGCACTTTTTCCATCCGTAGTTATCTACGGGATCTTAGAGGTTTTCTCATTTTGAAATACCGTTGTGCTTTGTGTATTTTAAAGTTTGTTTTGACAATGCCTTGGTATGGCAGACTTTGTAATGTTTCTCGGGAATGTGGAGAAAGTATACAAAGTGTCTTGAAAATGTTTTTGAAAAGTAGTATTTGTGTAAGTGCAAAATATTTTTCAGCAAACTTCTAACAACCATCTACTTTTATACTCGAAAAGGTAATCTTTTCCTCATATCCTTTAGACTGTGTTGTCCTATTATTAGTGAGTAGGTAGCCCTATCGTTGGATGTATGAGGAACGTTCGAAGGGACGTTACAGTCATGAAGGCAACTTGTGGAGATGCTTTAGCAATTTTTGTTTAGGGACTAGATCATTTACCGAAAGGAAACTGTAGGTTCATCGAGAGACTATGATATTTTTGATTTATGGGTCTTTGCTAAAGCGTTCCTGCCTCATGACTATTTTATTTCTGAAGGAAACCAAAGTGGGGTACCCTAGAGGTGTATATATGCAATTGATTCAATTCAGTTATTTTTGTCTTTTTATTAAGTTTGCTAGTGTTTGATTATTAGTCTTATCATACACGCCTAATTACTAGCAGTTAATATATATTGTAGAATATTAAAATGCAGGAATTTAAATCTACGCTATTACAAAGCTTTAGGAAGGGGATTTACACTGTACAAGAATGAGGGGGATAAAGCAGTAAATGTCCTAGTTTTAATCTATTACATCCAGTTGGTAGATACAATAATATTGAGAAGTATGAAAATAAGTAAATATGCGAAAAGTAGAAAAGATGTCTGAAAAATCCTAAGGTGAAAAAAAAAATTGTTTTGTTTTTTTATTTTAAGAAAATATAACCTAAGTCTATTTAGCTTTAATTTCAAGAAAGAGGTTAAAATAATTAATTTATTTATTTATAAATTAATTTTATTAATAAAAAAAACTATCCTAATATTTTTTTGTGATTTTGATTTAAGATTAATTTAAATAAAAATGATCAATAAAGAAAAAAACAAAAAAGAACAAAAGAAAATGAAGGAGTGAGGGGATCCTTCGATCCAGGGAGAATCATGGCTTCGATTTAGATGAAAAAAATTACCTTCGATCCAGAGGAAGGTGGCTTTCGACCCAGAGGAAGAAGGGTAGCCTTTGATCTAAGAAAGGATGTTTGTCCTTCGACCCAGGGAGAGATAATTGTCTTTTGATCTAGGGGTGGATGCTGTGAGGACACTGAATTTACAAAGGTATGTTAGCCAAAACGAAAAAAATGACCTGGGTGCCAAGCCCAGCTCCTTCGATTCTGTACGCACTGGCCTTATTTATGTTGGATATGCAACAAGTGTTAGAAGCAAAACAAAGGCATACCTGGGGTCGAACCCAAGTCTTTAGTCTTGAATAAAAAAACGAATGAAACTACAAATGTTGATGTGTCATGCAAATGTAAAGATTGATCTTTTTACCAATTCTTACCAATGGTTGATGGATGAATACATGATGATGGGTGTGGGTACCCTTGTTTGATGATTGCTTCGATTAGGCTTTTAGACGTGGATAACTTTGTTTAAGGGTTGCTTTGATTTGGATTACTTATGAGATTTTTGATAACTTTGGTGGGTTTATGGGGCAGCGTATCTCCCTTGTATGTGTAGCTGTCCATTTGGCTTTCAAGCACTTTGCTTATATAGAATATAAGGGAGGGGATAAGAAGACAATAGTTTAAACTGCCACAAACAAACATTTTCAAGGCCATGAATGAAGTTTTGTAACGTTGTCCAAAAACATGGGATCTTGTCCTTTTTTGAAATTTGAATGTATGAGGACATTATGACTCCTTCGAATGCCCTCTAGTGTTGTTGTTCGACTAGCCTCAAGTTTCCTCTTTCGACTGGACCTCTTATGTAGCTTTCGACTGGGCCTTATGCATGCTTCTTCAAATGTAACTCTTGCGTACCCTTCGTCTGGCTCTAGTATTACTTCCTTCGAATGGGTCTTTAGATGGTCCTTTTGGTGTTCCATTCGAATGGGCCTTTGGTGTGTCCTTCGCATGGGCTATCATGTGTGTTGAAGTGTATACAATTGTTTCAAAGGGGGGTCAGCACCCAGTCGAAACTGGCACAAAGGCAGCCTATGCCTTGTGGATTCTAGCATGAACCAAGTAAAGAAAGGCGTGAAGGAGGTCATTGCCTAGGCGAAGCTAGCACAAAGGTGGCCAGTTCCTTGTGGTCGAAGGCAACTTTTTTTGCCTGGCGCATCAAAAGAAGCGTTTGGACCGGTGGATCGAAGGCAACCCTGAAGGAGTATTGGCCTTGTGTGCTGAAGGAAAGCTGAAGAGGCATACATGCGTTGCTGACTCGCTGAGGGGTCTTGTGCCTAGTGGGAGCTTTGTGAATCGAAGGCTAGTTTGGAGAAGTTCTTTCTTTTTGCGCTGAAGGCACACCCAGAGGGATAATTTTCCTAGTAGAAGTAGGAAACAAGCTTGCTCCAAGGAAAACAAATGCCCAATCGAAGCAGGGATCCAGCTTGCGTGCAGGTAGCCATTGCATTTGTGAGTTAAGCCAGCATGCAAAGACAAAGGTGCAATCGAAGGAGTGCTGACAAGAAGCCCTTCACCTTTGGATTGAAGGAGGCTATTTTAAAGGGAAAACATGCCCAGTCGAAGCTGGTGTGCATCAAACAGGCAAAATACCAAGGCTTCAATCGAAGCTTGGAAATTTGAGGCAAACTTGGAGGAGGTTAGGCTCTCAATCAAAGCCTGTCCAAATACCAATCGAAAGGCCTTTTAACATGCCAATCAAAGGATTTTGTCAAAATGCCAATCGAAGACTCCTTGTTTATCTTCAAAAAAATTTATCTTTCCTTGATCAAATGCTTGTGATCACCATGTAAGATAAAGATCTTGGGAAAATATGAGAGGGAAAATTTTGGGGTACAATAGCTGCCCCTGTTCAATCTTCTTAAACCTGAGGATTTAGATTGGCTTGTCTACCTTTCGTGATCTGAAGGTGGAAGATGATTGAACACCAGAGTGCCCATAAATTTACACTCGCATGAAATAACACTGATGATTGATGATGTAGGGAATGGGCTTACTGATGCCATTTGGAGGAGATGATAGAGAGTCAACAGAGATGGGCTTAAAGATGCCATCCAAAGTAGATGCTGATTTAACACATGGTCCCTTTGGGGGTTCCTGTTCATGTTGTCTGAGGAGGAGTCCGTTGGGGAATGTGGGTTTCTGCTATTCTCCTGTTTGAGAAAAAATTTGTGGGGAATAGAGTCTAGGAACTTCAGTTGTCCAAGGCTCTGTTGAAGAGTTATCTTTGGAGAGATGACAGTTTGTTGTATTCTGTTTGAAGTCTAGGATTCTAGTGATTTGCTGTGGATAATGGAATTAACCATTACCTGGAGATGTATTAGAAAGAGCCTGTATAGGGCTGCTTCAAGATGAGCCTGTGTTAGACTGTACGAGAAGGAACCCGTGTAAAATTGCTTCGTCTGGTCATGTAGATAGCTTTCTCGTCTGGGTTCAGGTGTTAATCTACAATCATCTTGTTCACAGATAGTTGTCTTGGGTTGTTACAGGTATTAATTTGGAACTATGTTTTTATTTGGTCGTTGATATAGTTGTCCTGTCTGGTTTCAGCTATTAATCTCTGACTTAAGAAAGAAAGATATTTTTCCTGGCTTGTTACAGGTATTAATCTTCAATCTCTTCATGTAGAAAGTTCTCCTAGCTTGTTAAAGGTATTAATCTATAGTCGGACATTCACAGATAGTTTTCCTGGCTGGTTTCAGGCATTAATCTGGAACTTGTTTTGCTGGTCACATAGATAGTTCCCCCGTCTGGTTTCGGGATTTAATTTGTAGCCTACTGCATTTGTTGGTAAACTCGTCTTGTTTCGCGAGTTCATACAACTTGGTCGTGCAGATAGTTTCCCCGTCTGGTTTTGAGCATTTATCTTTGACCTGCTGTAAAAGTTGATAAGATTTATTTGTTTGCTAATTTAACCTGAAAAGGTAAAATCAATTTCATGCGATGTCATGATGTATGAATTGCATGATGCTCCCAAGATAAATGAGATAGTGATATATGTTATTGTATGCACATGCCATGATGTATGAACATGTAATGTTGTTGCACAATATCTTTGTCTGGGAAAATAAATCCCTGACAGCTGCTGAAGAGTACCGGGAAGTTGAATCCCGGACTACTGTTGGTGAGTGAAGAAAGTGATTCTTCAATTTCTGTTGGGGATAATGAATGGCGATAGTTCTGTTGGAGATTCCCTTTCTTTATCGAGGATCTTCGACTTCTGTTTGAGAATTATTTTACCGAGGGGAAAAGTCTTGTTGGAAGATTTCACCAATTTGGATAAATAAACTCCGCTGGGGGATGAACTCCCGTAGCTAGAGAAATAAACTCTACTGGGGATAAGGCTTTATAAACTACTTGAGATTTATAAAACTATGTTGCAGAAGGTGAACTCCATAAACTGCTTGGAGCATTTTGTTGAAATCCTATTGGGGAATCCTGATAAGCTTGGAAACTTCACTGGAGGATCTTTGTTAGAGAGATAATTGAATCCGGAGTAGGTGTCAGGATGACATCCGTATCTGGATTGTACCTGAACCGTTTCTAGATGATAGTCTGGAATAAGTGTCAGAATGACATCCGTCTCTGGATCGTATATGCACTACTTCTAGGAGAGAATCTAGAGTAGGTTCAGGATGACATCCGTATCTAGATCGTACCTGAACCATTTCTAGATGATAGTATGGAATAAGTGTTAGAATAACATCCGTGTCTAGATCGTATTTTCACTACTTCTAGGAGAGAATATGGAGTAGGTGTCGGGATGACCTCCGTATCTGGATCGTACTTGAACCGTTTCTAGATGATAGTCTGGAATAAGTGTCACAATGACATATGTCTCTAGATCGTATCTGCAATGTTTCTATGAGAGAATCTAGAGTAAGTTCCAGGATGACATTCGTATCTAGATCGTACCTGAACCGTTTCTAGATGATAGTCTGGAATAAGTGTCAGAGTGACATCCATCTCTGGATCGTATCTGCACTGTTTCTAGAAGAATCTGGTTTAGAATGTTTCCGCTAGGAATTCCCATTTTTTTGGGAAGAAATCTGTTGGGGAACATGACATGCTTGTGAACCAAGATAGGGAATCCTTTAAGATGTCGGAGCGGTGATTGGATATTCTTGCTCTGTCGGGGATACAAGAATTCTAGACATCACTTGGTTGTAAGCTGAGGATATGGTTGAGACTTTTTAGTAGGATGCCCATGCCTCTGTACCTGCTGGAGAAGGTATCTGCAGAGATTTTGTAGATGGTTTGAATGTTGTCCCACCTCCTGAGTTTTTGAGTAGATGTTGATCAGGGAGTATTCTACTGATAGACAAATGACAAGATGAAAGGACATAATTGTACGTTTTAATCCTTAACTTTTTCCTGGACTGCCCTTTCGGGTTTTCAGCCCTCCGGGATACCCTTTATTGCCCAAGCCGCCTTTTTAGGTTTTCGACTTGCCGGGTGTACAATTTTTGTATATATCCCTAATTTTTGCCCAAACCTTTTGGTTCGTCGGGATTCCCTTATTTTTGCCTAGGCCAGTCAACCTAGCGGGTCTTTGTTCATGCATAGTATTGTCCGACTATGTCTGTGTTCACCAGGTGCGGAGAATTGTCACTGTCCATAATAGTGTTGCCACATTTCTAGAAGGTATTTGCTTGATCGCACACGATTCATTGTTGGAATTCATTTCTAATGCCCCAAGTGATTTAGACGGAGGTCAGCCCTAGGCTATTTGGCATTTTTGAGAGATTCCTCGAATCTTGACTTGACTGCCCCAGATCAATCGGATACCCTGCCATTCCCCTTGATTATGAAGGGCCTGTTATTGGAAATGCCTTTTCCATCCGAGGTGATTCTATCTGAGAGGATCTTCGTTCACTGAATATTCATTGTGCAAATTTTCTCTATTGTTTGAACAATTAGCCATATGCAAATAATGTCATTTAAGAATGCAAAGCTTATGTCTGTCTTGAAGTTTGAAAATTCATTTTTAGTAAAACAAACAAATTTTGTAAGAGTGTGATATCAACTCAGGATTTGTAGCAAGTCTTACAGAGTCAGGATACCTTTTGTAACAGTATGCTTCTGAACTAACCCATGCTTCAGCTAGGACTTTCAAGGGTTGTAGCGTGGTCTGGTTCACGGTTTAAGAAACAAAGGATAAAGGCTCAAAATTTATTTGTACCCAACCGTTCTTCGTGATATTCTTCAGCCCTAAACTTAGTTAATTATGCGTTTAGATCCCAATTGAGTCTGGAATCTTTGCTCTGGTACTTGGTAATGATTCAGAAGTTGAATGTTTGTTTGAGAAGGCAGCCATTTTAGTACTCTTTTCTTTTTGTTGAGGATTTGTAGGAACTTTTTTTTTATTTTGTTATCCCTACTTTTGCCTGAACTGTTTCTTTTATGTTTACAGTAAGCGGGATGCTCCAGTTTTTCTTAAGTCCCCTTCATAGGTTTTGACTTAACGGGCTTTTATTTTGAGAGATAACGACTGCCCGTCTTAATGATTATGTGGAACCATCACTATCTTTTGGAAAGCATCTTCTACACTATTTTTCGTGTATGAAGGTAGAGCTTGCGACTGAATGCACATTTGAATTAACTGAGAAAACTACCCTACCTCAAGTTATGATTATGGGTTTTAATTTATGTGAAAAGAAAAACTCCTACTTCTTTGGCTCAAAGGGGTTGACTACGGATTATCTTCCTTATTACTCCACTATTTATGATTTGAAATAATGTTTGTACATCGTCAGCGGGGTCTGTTCAAAAGCATAATGTAGAGATTAGGGTATCGTTTTCGTCATCCTCCCTCTAAAGGCTTAGAGCTTTTAATCAAGAGTTGAATATCACAAAGAGGAAGTAAAAAAGAAGTTTAAATATAATGAAAATGAAATAATTCAAGACCAACATATGCAATGCATTAATGGGAAAACCAAAGTTTGACATTACAGTAATGCAAAGAAAAACACAACTGAAAAATCAAAAATGAATTAGATGCTCTCAACGATTTGGCCTAGGAGCAGTGATCACTTTGTGAGTCTCTAGATGGTCGAATTAAATCTCCTTGGCGTCAATCATATCCTGAATTTTGTTCTTCAGAGCCCAACAACCATTCGTATCATGTCCAGGACTATCAGAATGATATGCACACCTTTCGTTGGGGTGCTAACTTAGAGAGGAAGTGTTAGGATTCTGTAGAGGATCCTTCAATGTAATCATCCCTGCCTCCAACATGTGTTGTAACACTTGCGCTAGTGACATGTTGATCTTGGTGAATTATCTTTTAGGTGCGGCCTCCTTACGCCGATTCCCCTGTTGATGTTGTTGCATGGGCGTAAGATTAGAGATTAACATTTCTTCCACATATTGGTTATAGTATATCTTATTACAACCCTTCTGGCCATACACAACATTGGCCTCCTTTTTGCCACCAAATGGCTTCTTCTCAGCATTAGAATATGCAGCCATCGGAATTTCCCCATTCTTAATACTGGCTTCTACTCTTTCACCTGTCAGTATCAGCTCGGTGAACCCAGCCGAAGAACTTCCAATCAAATGGTTGGAGAATGGACCTGACAAAGTGCCCAAGAACATGTCCACCAGCTCCTTATCAGACAGAGGAGGTTGGACTCTTCCCGCAAGGTCTCTCCATTTCTGGGCATAATCTTTGAACCCTTCTCTTGAGCCCATGGACATATTCTGCAATTGCACTCGAGTTGGTGCCAGGTCAGCATTGTATTGGTATTGCTTGTAGAAAGCAACAGCCAAGTCTTCCCAGGTATGGATGTCAGTTCCTTCTAGCTGATAGAACCAATCCAGTTAAGTTCCAGCCAAACTTTCTTGGAAGAAATGGACCCATAGCTTCCGGTCAGCAATATGAGGCTGGATTTTTCTGACATAGGAACTCAAGTGAAACTTGGGACAGTAAACACGGTCATATTTTTCAAAGATATGGACTTTGACCTTAGGTGGGATGACCACCCCTGGAACCAACCCTAATTCTTCAAAATCCAGACCGGGTACCCTCTGAATTTCCATTACATTGAGGCGATCCTCCAACTGCTTGTATTTGTTATCAGTAGGAAGATACTGCTCTTCGGTATAGTCGGTTTCATCTTCCTCAGACGCTGGATTGTTGTCTCCTTCCTCGTCACCTCCTCTTGATTATCACATCCCTTTGATGGGGTTGTGAAATCTAGAGCTCGGTTAGCTGGTCTTCTTCTTCCCACACTCAAAACACAAACTGGTTTCTTTGCCTTTTTCTTATGGTCTTTGAGAACAAGATCCTTGTCCCTTAGCCATATTCAGGAACATTTCTTGGAATAGAGCATTTTGTGCCTGAAGTTCCTTAATTGTTTGTTCAAGATCCATTTCTTTTTTCTGAAATAAACAACGAAAAGATAAGAAACCTGCCTTGGGAATACCTGTTATGCAATGACATGTATGATATGCAAATGTTTTCAAGGATCCCGCGGGTTAAACAAGAAAATGTTAGAAGTTGAATTTTACATCTTTGATTGAAGAACTTGGCATCGTTGAAAGTCCTTCTGTGAGAGTCAAGCTCACCATATCGAGTGGGTCATAGCCCCTGACTCAAGTTGTCGTTTTCTACTCTTTTATAGGCATTTGTTTAGAGGAAAATAAATCCCCTTTCCCCTTGTTAGACGTCTGGTTCATCATAACCTGCATCACAGACCCTTGAAATCCTTGAAATGGTTAAGTAAATGCTATGGTATGATGTTTATGATGTGTATGTTATGCGTTAAGTAAAATGTAAGGTGATGAAGTCAAGTGAGTCTAAGAAGTCTAGGTCACTGGATAATGACTGAACAAATCCTGCAAGGAAATCATGTTGTTAGATGATAAAACCCTGCAAGTAGTTTAAGTTGAAAGCAAACAAGTCACACAAGCAGACTTAGGTTTAGGCTTGCATGGGATTGGTAGGTAAGTACACTCTTGAAGTTTTGTTGGCTCAACTTGTCTTAGAAATAGTAACCTGGTTCTAAGGAGTCTCAATATCACTGATCTTTCTTTATCGAGCATTATTTCAGCTTAACAATCTTTTCTTGCGGCCGAAACATCTCGAAAGTTCAATCTCAATGAGTGTAGCATTGAGTATCAACAAATCCCTAGCTTTACACCGAGGTCGGCTATCTCACTACTTTCTAATGGCCAAGTTTGTTTAACTAAGGTTTTAAGGTCTGTTAGTGCTTCACGACACCATGCGGCGGCCCTGTATTCTCCTCGATTCAACACAAGGGATACTGGTACCAACCAAAGTGTCACACTAACACATCTATTGCTTCAACCATATCGGTTTATGCTGTACAGTCTCCACGATCTATTATTGTTTACCTAACATGATGCCCCCAGATCCGGGTGTAGGATCTTTACAAGAATACCCCAACAAACCCTCAAAGATAAAGCAAGAAAATACACAATAAAGCATTTAAAATGATGAACTAAACTCTAATGTAACCCCACTTTTTCTCTATATCCCCAGTAGAGTCGCTAGTTCTGTGAAACGGTGGCAGAACCGACTGTTATATACTGGTTTTGCGTTTGTGTTTGCAAATGTTGCAGTAAGAAAGAGTCGTCACCGACTTTTATTTTATCCAAATTAAGAAAAGGCTAAAAATAACAGAAAAAGACCTTTTTCGAGATTATTCTGAGTAAGGGGGTAGATTATGGAAAGGGAAGGTGTTAGCACCCTTTCCATTCGTAGTTATCTACGGTCTCTTAGAGGTTTTCTCATTTTGAAATACCTTTGTGCTTTGTGTATTTGAAAGTTTGTTTTTTGAAAATGCCTTGGTATGGCAGACTTTGTAATGTTTCTCGAGAATGTGGAGAAAGGATACAAAGTGTATTGAAAATGTTTTTGAAAAGTAGTATTTGTGTAAGTGCAAAATATTTTTAAGCAAACTTCTAACAACTATCTCCTTTTATACTCGAAAAGCACTACGAAAAAAACAATTTTTGGCAGCGCATCTACGAAAGCGCTTTTAAGAGAAAGCGCTTTCGTAGCCTTTAAAAAAAATTCGCTTAAAAAAAACGCTCTTATAGGGGACCTACGAAAGCGCTTTTCAGAAAGCGCTTTCATAGGTATTTGAAATATCTAACCTACGAAAGAGCTTTTGAAAAGCGCTCTTATAGGTGGCCCTATAAAAGCGCTTTTGAAAAGCGCTCTGAAAGGGGGACCTACGAAAGCGCTTTCTAAAGCGCTCTTATATGGGGGGCATACGAAAGCGCTTTTTACCTCAGAAGCGCTCTCATATATGGGTCTTAGAAAGCGCTTTTAAAAGCGCTTTCGTAGGTTGTTTTATAATTAAATTAAAAATCCCTAAATCTGATATTTGCCCTCACTTGTTCATTTCTTCGTCTTCTTCAATTCTTCCGTCTTCTTCAGTCGTCGCCCCCGTTCGTTCCGTCTTCTTCAGTCGTCTCCGCCGTTCGTTCCGTCTTCTTCAGTTGTCGCCGCCGTTATCTGTTCATCTTGTCCATCTTGGTAAGTTTCTTCTTCTTCCATTATCTTCTTCCATTATCTGTTGTTCATCTTATATTATTACTACATTTTACTAGTGTTAAACAAAAACCTACATCTTGAACAAGCTTAACCAACCTTGGCAAAATAGTCTTCAAATCCTTTTGTTGTTGAGAAGGCAAGTTATATCCTTCATTGAAAAGATCATCTATGGCTGAGAAAATAGGGAATCCGGGTGATTAGTGTTTAGGGGGTGACTACAATAGAACGAGAGATCTGGTGAGAGGAGAGGTCGTAACGACTATTCAAATAATCTAGAAACGTCAGGACTCAATAAGCTCATTAGAGATATGGAATTGTTTAATCTATTGGTTGGATTAGAGAAGGGGATAGAAATTAAAAATTCTTTCATTCCTATACGAAATCCTGCTTCAGGAGAAATTATATTGTTGCAATTATAGCAGGTGGTGCGATGGTTGAGGACGTGGGGGGAATTAAAAATCTTGCATTTAATCACTTAAATGAAAGGTTTCAGGAGCCTTTGTGTATGAGACAAAATATATATGAGGTGGATTTTAAGACACTGTCTTTTAGATGATATAAACTTTTCTTGGTCTTCTTATCTGTGTAAACCCTCGTAGATGTTGCTCATGGAATCCTCTACTGACATAAGATTCATAACCGTATTGCCATTTGGAAAGGGAAACATATATCATTTGGAGGAAGGGTGACCATGCTGAATTTAGTTATGAATTCGATACCTCTATATTACTTTTCTTTTTTCAAAGCGCCAAAATTTATCATGAACCAAATTATTAAGATTAAACACATTTTTCATTGGGTTGGTGATGAAAATAAAAGAAGGATTAATTAGATTTCATGGGATACTATTTGTAAACAGAAATTGAAAGGTGGCTTAAGGATTCGACATTGTAAATCTTTCAACTTATCTCTACTTAGCAAATGGGCTTAGAAAATACCAAATTGTATTTAGTTTCTGCTGTTAGAAAGCAAATACATTGACATTAAGAAGCTGATCTATGCTGGTACTTCAAAATCAGCTTCATACTTAATCTCCTTTACTGATCTATGCGTCAAGTGAACATAACCTTTGATTCTTTCCTTCTCCAATTTTGTCTCTTTTTCATGCAAAACAATGGAACAAAATTACAAGTAATTAATTAGTAACTCTTTTGTTAAAAATTTAAACTAATTAGTATTTCTAGGGATAGATAATGCTGTTAGTATATGTTTGGATTCTTATGTGTTTCTTATGTTTTATTTCTCCGGGTGCATGCTACATAATTTTGGTGGTAACATTGAAATGGTTTGTGTTTTGGATTATATTTGTGGGTTTATGTTGACTTTGTGAATTCACTATTTCTAATATTTGTGTTATATTATTGTCATAGCTTTCCCAAACATTGAAAATATATATGTGACATTTATTGTGAACCTTTATGTTAAAATAGTATATATCTTTTGACAATCGATCCGAAATATTGAATAACATTCTATGAAATTGCAGCGTTTCCCGGCCTAGTTCGACGTACGACGCTCATTCTCCGCGTTTCTTATAGTTCGAAACATCTGAGAGGTAACTTTCTTCCTCAAATTACTGGTATATATTGTGATGAATTTGTCTTAAATTGTCTTTCATATGTTGCATTTTCTTGATACGGATTCATTCCGTGTATACTTTGTGTTTTGACAGAAACGCAGTATACTACTGTTTTGTGCACTAATTAGTTGATATGGATAAGACATGGATGTATTCCAATCGATTGTCGAAAGACTACAAGAATGGTGTTTCCGAGTTTGTTAAGTTTGCTGTTGCGCACGCCAAAGACCCCAGTCGTATGACATGTCCCTGTTTGTATTGCTGTTATGGGAACCGGGTTGACGCAGTTCAGTTGGCATCGCATTTAATTCGGTATGGAATTGATAGGAGTTATACATGTTGGAATATGTATGGTGAGAAAATTAACGGGAATGTTGAATCGGGGTATGCAAGGACCTATGTTTCAAATGATGATTGCACAGATACATACGATTATGATCGAGTCGAAGAAATTGCAGAAGCGCTTGAAGAAGATCTTAATGATTGTCCCAAAATGTTCGAGAGGTTGGTAAGTGATGCAGAGAAACCGTTGTATAATGGTTGTACAAAATTCACAAGATTGTCTGCGGTGTTAAAGTTGTACAACTTAAAAGCCGGCAATGGATGGTCGGATAAAAGTTTCACAGAGTTATTAGCCCTTATGAAAGATATGCTACCAGAGGATAATGTTCTTCCCAATCGAACGTATGAGGCCAAAAAGATGTTGTACTCCATTGGCATGAGCTATGATAAGATACATGCGTGTCCAAAAGATTGCGTTTTGTTTCGAAACGAGTATGCATCGTTAAATGAGTGTCCTAAATGCGGTGCCCCTCGATATAAGAAAAAGTTGTCTCCGGCAAAAGTCTTATGGTATTTTCCTATAATCTCGAGATTTAGACGGATGTATCGTAGTGAAACCGATTCAAGACACTTGACTTGGCATTCAGATGAAAGAATTATTGATGGAAAATTTCGACATCCGGCAGTTCTCCACAGTGGATGAAAATTGATAATGATTATCCTGAATTTGGAAAAGAAGCAAGAAACCTTCGCTTGGCATTGTCTACTGATGGAATGAACCCACACAGTATTCAAAGTATCTTGCATAGCACATGGCCTGTGATTCTTATGATTTATAACCTACCTCCATGGCTATGTATGAAGCGTAAGTACATGATGTTGTCTATGTTAATTTCTGGGCCTAAACAACCAGGAAATGACATAGACGTATACTTGGAACCATTAATCGAAGATTTGAAGATTTTGTGGGAGAACGGTGTGGAGGTTTATGATGGTTATAGGAAAGAAAGTTTCAACTTGAGGGCGATGTTGTTTGGAACAATTAACGAATTTCCAGCATACGGCAATCTATCCGGGTATAGCATTAAAAGTGAAAAAGCGTGTCCTGTTTGTGAAGACGGAACCGATACCATGTGATTGAAACTTTGTCAGAAGAATGTCTTTCTCGGTCATCGTAGATTCTTAACTTCTAAACATCAGTATCGTGGATGGAGAAAAGCGTTCAACGGAGATACCGAACAACGTAGAGCTCCACCTTGTTTGACAGGTGATCAAATTTTTGAAAAGGTGAAAGATGTGAATATTAAGTTTGGCAAGCCTTTTGCACATAAAGTTGTCACAGGTGGGTGGAAGAAGAGGTCGATTTTTTTTGAATTGCCATATTGGAAATCTTTGTACGTAAGACATTTTCTTGATGTGATGCATATTGAAAACAATGTATTTGACAGTGTTATTGGTACGTTACTCAATATAAAAGGGAAGTCTAAGGATGGCCTTAAATCAAGGGAGGACATGGTAGACATGGGAATAAGAACTGAACTGGGACCCGTGAAGAAAGGAAGACGGACATACCTACCACCTGCTGTTTACACTCTATCTAGAAAGGAGAAAAAAATATTGTGTAAGTTTCTGAGTGAAGTTAAAGTTCCAGAAGGCTACTCATCAGATATTAGAAGACTTGTGTCTATGAAAGACCTCAAGTTAAAGAGTTTAAAGACGCATGATTGCCATGTTATAATGGAACATTTTCTACCGATAGGTATACGTTCTATTCTGCCAGAAAAGGTAAGAAGCGCAATAACTAAATTGTGTTTTTTCTTCAAGTCAATTTGCAGTAAGGTGATCGATCCTGAGATCTTGCCAACATTGCAAAAAGAAATAGTTGTTACTTTGTGTGAGCTTGAAATGTATTTTCCTCCCTCGTTTTTTGACATAATGGTTCATCTTGTCGTTCATCTTGTGAAAGAGACACAATTGTGCGGACCAGCTTATATGAGATGGATGTACCCTGCTGAACGTTATATGAAAATATTAAAAGGGTATGTGAAAAATCGGAGTCGACCAGAGGGTTGTATTGCCGAAAGATACATTGTTGAAGAAGCGGTTGAGTTTTGTACTGAATATTTGTCAAATGTTCAGTCAATTGGACTCCCCAAATCTCATGTTGTTGAAAAAAAAGAAGGTAAGAAGCTAATTGGAAATAAAGTTGTGACAGTATCAAGGGTCGAACGGGATCAAGTGCATTTGTATGTTCTGCACAATGAGATTGAGGTTGAGCCGTATGTCGAAATACACAAGGGTGTTCTTCGAGGTTTAAATTCGAATAGAAATGAGAATTGGATTGTACGAGAGCACAATCGAAGTTTCATACCATGGTTTAAGGAACATATTTATTCAAAGTATCGTTCAGATCCCGCCTCAGTGACAGAAAGGTTGAGATGTTTAGCATATGGTCCAAGTTTGGTTGTGTTTTCTTATAGCGCATACGCAATTAATGGATACACATTTTATACCAAAGAACAAGATGATAAAAGTACTGTGCAAAATAGTAGTGTCACCTTGGTAGCTGAAGCAATGCACATATCTAGTGTGAAGGACTTAAACCCAAAATTTGCAAATCTGTCGTATTTTGGGGTTATCGAGCGCATTTGGGTCTTTGATTACGAGAAATTTCAGATTCCTATATTCGGTTGCAAGTGGGTTGAAAATAATAATGGTATACGGATGGATAAGTCAGGATTTTTGCAAGTGGATCTTAACAGGGCGGGGTACAAAGATGAGCCTTTCATTCTAGCCTCTCAAGCTAAACAAGTGTTCTATGTCACTGATCCGACAAGTACGAAATGGTCTATAGTGCTTTTCTCTAACAAAGTAATTGATGAAAAGATTGGAGACCAAGGCGATACTGGTGTTGACATTGAATCTTTTACCAGAAATGATCAAAATGAGAATGAATCATGCATTAGAAATGATCATAATGAGGGTATTTGGATCAATCCAACCGTCCACGTTGTTACGAGACGAGTAGAACATATTCCTACCAAGAAAAGAAAGAGATGTTAGTGAAAAAGGTAATAGTATATATAATTATAGACAGTGTCATTCAATAAAATGTATATATATGCCATTTCATTTTTTTCATTATAGTATAATATATATAGCCTATATCATTTCATTTTTTTCATTATAGTATAATATATATAGCCTATATCATTTCATTTTTTTCATTATAGTATAATATATATAGCCTATATCATTTCATTTTTTTCATTATAGTATAATATATATAGCCTATATCATCCAGTAAAATTTAAATATACGTCATTTCATTTTTTTGCTTTATGGAATATACGTCATTTCATTTAAATATACATGTCATTTAATTTAATCTAATTTTTCTTTATTACAGGTCAAATGGCTAGTAACCAAGATAATTCAGAAAATGTTCCACAAGGAGATGTTCCACAAGATAATGTTCCACAAGATAATGTTCCACAAGATAATGTTCCATAAGACACTTCAGATAAGGACATCACACGAGGCATAACTATCATGCAGGGAATCATCCGTGATAGAGATAGAGGTATTAAGTATAATGTGGATTGGAATAATGATGACCAACTAATTGGGCCTAATTCTGCAAAGCTGACAAGCTACATCGGTACGCTTGTTCGTATGCACATTCCGATCAGCACTCCTAGCTGGAAAAAAGGAGAGTTGGATGCTAAAGAAAGAATTTGGACCGAGATAAAGGTATCATATATGGTTGTTGTTATTTGCTTTATTTTGACGAAAATATTGTTTTTAAATTACATATACTAACACCCTCTATGCGTATGTTTTTTTGTAGAGGTCTTTTAACATTGAAGATGCCCGCAAAAAGTATATAATGGGCTTGGTCGGAAAAAGACATAGAGGGTGGAGAAATTTTTTGACAAATAAGTTTCTTAAAGACGATGAAGGAAATTTTGTTGAAGAGGATCCTGAACGACCAAAAAAATATGAGAGCTTCATTACACCCGAAGAATGGGTTGCTTTTGTGGGCCAAAGAAAAGACGATAATTTCAAGAAAGTGAGTGCTGTAAATCGGGATAGAGCGTCAAAACCCGCATATCCATATAAAAAAGGTCGTTTGGGATATGCACGCTTACAGGAATAAATTGTAAGTAAATCTCAATTCTACGATCTTATTAATTATCTCAATATGTATTATTAATTTGTAACAATGTGTATTGATGATTTTATTATTTGTAACAATGCGTAGTTGGAGGAGACGCAGAGTGACGAAACATCACTACCTGCACATGTGCTGTGGAAGGAAGCTCGTGTTGGCAGAGATAAAGTTGTTAACCCCAATCTGCAACATATTTATGATGATTGTGTAAGTATACCATTATGTCTTTAATTAATATATAGTTAACTTTGTGTCTTTAATTATCGATATTTAAATGAATTACAGGAGACTATATCGCAATCGGTATCCTCGGGTGATGACTTGATTATCAGGAGCGTACTCAGTCAAGCACTATGTGTTGCTGAGTATCCGGGACGAGTGAGGGGTAAAGGCCATGGTGTGACTCCTACCTCTCTGTATAACAATCCAAGAAAAAGAAATCCTAGCAATGCAGAAGTGATGCAAACATTGCAGGATTTACAAGCACAAGTCCGTGAACTGCAGAGGGACAAAGAGAGATATATGGCAGAAAGGAGAAGTTCACAGTTGAAAGAAACTAGTGAAAAGGCTAGTATCAACCGTCAACAAAATTTTCCCGAGGTAATTAAGATGATAATCCATTATATTTAGAGAAAGTATAATTATAACGGTTATTATTGTCAACATTAAAGGAAGTCTAACGGTTATTATTGGTTTAGGGCATTTCATGTTGTCAGCTGTATCTAGCGTCTCCGACTTATCGGGTAGTTGGCAAGGGAAAAGTGCACAACACCTCGGGAGATTTAATTCACCATAGACCGCTCCCGGATGGCCACATGAAGGTATCGTTTGATGTTGTTTTAGATATGAATGCATTGCTACCGGTACCTGACATTGTTGCGGAGACCATATTGCTGCGAGATGCAGTAGGATCTTTTGTGGCATGGCCATCAGACCTCATCTGCATAGATGATCAGGTATGTTGAAAACCATTATGAATCTTTAAGTATTCAACTGACAGTTATGACCTGAATTTTATACATGGTAATTTTAGACTCCTACAAAACCCGCATCTAAGGATAAAGGGATTTTGCAGCGCGGCGAGTCTATTGCATCGCAAAGACAGGTACTTTTATAGTGTTTCATTTATGATCAGAATAAAAAATTGCATAACTTTGTATCTTACATAATTCTATATGATTTTTAAGGTACCTTCTCAAGATCAGTCACAGCAGGTGAGCCAGAAAGTTAGTAGGGTTCCACCTAAGAAGAAGGTTCCTGTCCGTAAATTTGTGCCTAGGTATCGACAGTGTCTGGAGACACTAGTTGGCACATCAGATTTGATGAATGATGGAATTCGTCAAATCGATGTGGATGAAATTGTCTTTGGTTTTCCATGTACCAAAACAATTGGATTAGAGGACATGGAACAAATCTTTCATCATCGAGAGTTAGGCATCAGTGTGATGCACTCGTACATCCGGTAACCCGATCAATATATTATTTAATTGGTTGAACATTTTTTTTAAACATTTAATTGAAATAGTCTAATATTAATTATGTTTTTATTTAAGGATGTTATTTGACAAATTGATGCGCGGGAATCAATTGTCAAATAGATTCCGTTTCGTGTCTTCCTCCCGTGTCAGCGGAGCAACAATTTCTAGGGAACCTGATTCAGTAAGAGAACACTTGGTCGAAAGATTCAGGACAACTGTCAGTACAGAGAGCTTGTATCTTTTGCCTTATAATACAAGGTTAGATTTTCATTCTAAGCTCCTTTTAATATTTGTATTTTTTACATTAAAATTCGCTTCTAAATTGTTGCTTTAATTTATAGATGTCACTGGTTGTTGCTTGCAATCAATCCCATAAAAGAAGTGGTCTATTACCTGAATTCGGTTGACGGTGATTGGACAAATTATCCGGAAATGAAGCTAGTGATTGATACGTAAGTGAAATTATTCTAAATATTCGTTTGTGTTTATATATTTAATTATTTCAATGTCATTGTTCTAAATAAATATTTTAATTTTGTCATCAGTTCAATACAAGTATTCCGATGTCAAAGGGGAGCACGAGTACCACGGTCTAGATCAAACAACATTAATTGGATCAAAGTACAGGTATATAAATTTCAACAATTTTGCTTATAATATTTATGCTACTTGATAAATCAATAGATGTGTATAATCTTATTTGTTTTTCTATGTAGTGCCCTCAACAACAAAATGGCATAGATTGCGGATACTTCATTTTGATGTTTATCAAAGAAATCATTCAAATGAATGAAATGGAGATTCCAATCACGATATGGATTTATACTTTGTTTTATTACTTATCGGATTTTGCATATAATTTATTACATTAAACTAAATCATGCATATATTTTGTTTTGTAATGTAGTATTTTGATCAATACAATGTCCATATTACTCGCCACGTCAATTGGAAGAACTCAAAGAGGAGTTGTGCCAATATTTTATTGAGCTAAGAATCTTATAATAAGGTACGAATACATTGTTGTGTGAAAATTGGTTAATTATGAATATATTGTTTTGTGTATACAACACTGACCGTGTTATTATGTTCATATTGCAGGATCAGGACCTTGGATATATATGTAGATTAGGATTGATTTACTTAGTGTTATATAGCTGATTTCTTAGGGTGTATTTTGTTACGTTTAAAAACATGTTAATATTGAATTACCATGGTGTATATATATTTTGGATATGAATTGATTATAATGGTATTTGTATATATATATATATATATATATATATATATATATATATATATATATATATATATATATATATATATATATATATATATATATATATATATATATAATATTTGGTATTTGAATTACATTTGGTATTTGGATTAAAACTAATATATATTGGTATTTCTAGATTAGATTGTAAAATACCGGTTTAAGAATTACAGGTTTGCTGCAAAAAAATGCAGGTTTAGAAATTTTTTAAATTTTAGATTTTTCAGTAGAAAACCTATGAAAACGCTTTTAAGAAAAAAGCGCTCTCGTAGGCCTACCTATGAAAGTGCTTTTTTCTTAAAAGCACTTTCATAGGTAGGCCTACGAGAGCGCTTTTAGCTGAACAAAAAGCGCTCTTATAGGCCTACTTTATACGCATTCTGAATACACCTATGAAAGCTCTTTTTCAGAAAAAAGCGCTCTCGTAGGCCTACTTATGAAAGCGCTTTTAAGGAAAAAGCGCTTTCATAGGTAGGCCTACGAGAGCGCTTTTTTCTGAACAAAATGCGCTGCTAAAACCTTTAGCAGCGCCACCTACGAGAGCGCTTTTAAAGCCCAAAAAAAGCGCTTTCGTAGGTTATTTCTGGCATAGTGAAGGTAGTTCTTTTCCTTCTATCGTTTAGACAGTATTGTCCTACTATTAGTGAGTAGGTAGCCCTATCGCTGGATGTATGTGGGACGTTCGAGGGGATGTTACAGTCATTAATGAAACTTGTGGAGACGCTTTAGCAATTTTTGTTTAGGGACTAGATCATTTACCGAAAGGAAACTGTAGGGTCGTCGAGGGACTATGATCTTTTTGATTTATGGGTCTTTGCTAAAGCGTTCCTGCCTCATGACTGTTTTAGTTCTGAAGGAAACCAAAGTGGGGTACCCTAGAGGTGTATATGTGAAATTGATTTAATTCAGTTATTTTTGTCTTTTTGTTAAGTTTGCTAGCGTTTGATTATTATTCTTATCATACACGCCTAATTACTAGCAGTTAATATATATTACAGAATATTAAAATGCAAGAATTTAAATCTACGCTATTACAAGGCTTTGGGGAGGGGATTTACACTGTACAAGAATGGGGGGACAAAGCAGTAAATGTCCTAGTTTTAATCTATTACATCCAGTAGGCAGATACAATAATATGGAGAAGTATGAAAATAAGTAAATATGCGCGAACTAGAAAAGATGTCTGAAAAATCCTAAGGTGAAAAAAATATTTTTGTTTTGTTTTTTTATTTTAAGAAAATATAACTTAAGTCTATTTAGCTTTAATTTCAAGAAATAGGTTAAAATAATTAATTAATTAATTTATAAATTAATTTGATTAATAAAAAAAACTATCCTAATATTTTTTTGTGATTTTGATTTAAGATTAATTTAAATAAAAAGGATCAATAAAGAAAAAAACAAAAAAGAACAAAAACAAAATCTGAAAGAGTGAGGGGATCCTTCGATCCAGGGAGAATCATGGCTTCGATTCAGATGAAATAAATTTCCTTCGATCCAGAGGAAGGTGGCTTTCGACCTAGAGGGAAAAGGGTTGCCTTCGATCCAAGGAAGGATGTTCGTCCGTCGACCCAGGGAGATAATTGTCTTTCAATCCAGGGGTGGATGTTGTGAGGGCACTGAATATGCAAAGGTATTTTAGCCAAAATGAAGCCCGGGTCCTTTGATTCTGTATGCAAAACAAAGGCGGGGTCAAACCCAAGTCTTTAGTCTTGAACAACAAAACGAATGAAACTACAAATGTTGATGTGTCATGCAAATGTAAAGATTGATCTTTTTACCAATTCTTACCAATGATTGATGGATGAATACATGATGATGGGTGTGGGTACCCTTTTTTGATGATTGCTTCGATTTGGCTTCTGACGTATAGTCCTTTGTTTAAGGGTTGATTTGATTTGGATTACTTATGAGATTTTTGATAACTTTGGTGGGTTTATGGGGCAGCGTATCTCCACTGTGTGTGTAACTGTCCATTTGGCTTGCAACCACTCTGCTTATATAGATTAGAAGGGAGGGGACAAGAAGACAATAGTTTAAACTTCCATAAACAAAAATTTTCAAGGCCATGGATGAAGTTTTGTAACATTGGCCAAAAACATGGGATCTTGTCCTTTTTTGAAATTTAAATGTATATGGACATTTTGGCTCCTACGAATGCCCTCTAGTGTTTCTCTTCGACTAGCCTCAAGTTGCCTCTTTCGACTGGACCACTTATGTAGCTTTCGACTGGGCCTTCTGCATGCTTCTTCAAATGTAACTCTTGTGTACCCTTCTACTGGATCTAGTATTACTTCCTTTGAATGGGTCTTTAGATGGTCCTTTTGGTGTTCCCTTCGAATGGGCCTTTGGTGTGTCCTTCGCATGGGCTATCATGTGTGTTGAAGTGTATACAATTGTTTCAAAGGGGGGTCAGCTCCCAGTCGAAACTGGCATAAAGGAAGTGTATGCCTTATGGATGCGCATGAAGCAAGTCAAGGCAGGCGTGAAGGAGGCCATTGCCTAGGCGAAGCTGGCACAAAGGTGGCCAGTGCCTTGTGGTCGAAGGCAACTTTTTTTCCTGGCGCATCAAAAGAAGCTTTTTTCCTTGTAGATCGAAGGCAACCCTGAAGGAGTCTTGGCCTTGTGTGCTGAAGGCAGGCTGAAGAGGCATACGTGCACTGGTAACACGCTGAGGGGTCTTTTGCCCAGTGGGAGATTTGTGAATCGAAGGCCGGTTTGGAAAAGTTCTTGCTTTGTGCGCTGAAGGCATGCCCAGAGGGATAATTTGCCTAATAGAAGCAGGAAACAAGCTTGCTCCAAGGAAAACAAATGCCCAATCGAAGTAAGGATCCAACTTGCATGCAGGTAGTCATTGCATTTGTGAGTCAAGCCAGCATGCAAAGACAAAGGTGCAATTGAAGGAGTGTTGACAAGAAGCCCTGCACCTTTGGATCGAAGGAGGCTATTTTAAAGGGAAAACATGCCCAATCGAAGCTGGTGTGCAGCAAATAGGCAAAAGACCAAGGCTTCAATCGAAGTTTGGAAATTTAAGGCAAACTTGGAGGAGGTTAGGCGCTCAATCGAAGCCTGTCCAAATACCAATCGAAAAGCCTTTTAACATGCCAATCGAAGGATTTTGTCAAAATTCCAATTGAAGACTCCTTGTTTATCTTCAAAAAAAATTATCTTTCCTTTGATCAAATGTTTGTGATCACCATGTAAGAGAAAGATCTTGGGAAAATATGAGAGGGAAAATTTTGGAGTACAACAATAAGCTTTAGATTTTGTGTTACACGTTGTTGTTAATAACATGGGTACTGATTGTTACTACTATCATTTTTTGTTAGTATTATTAATTGTTTTAAGTTTAGAAAAATTAGGATTTCTTTTGGGCCTTTGGGTAAATTTCTATTTAGCGTGTCTATATAAATATATATTTTTCTAACTCTTTGATTTTAGTTTGTTTTATTAAATAAATTAATTTTTAGTTTTATTTTTAGTAATCAAAAATATAAAAAAATATATCTTTTATCTTTAGTTAGGTTTTATTTCATCGTGAACGATTTAATCATAACAATTACATAATTCACAACCAACATATACACAAATCGAATTATTTTTTTATCAAATTAATTCAAACATTCTATAAATTACAGGATGTCCATCTTTGAGTAATTAAATGGGTCGACACGTTGTCTACCAGTTTATTATTCAAAATCAAACAATTTTCACAATTAAATTAATTCGATATTAAAATCCAAATTCACCATCCGCAAGCGACACGTGGCCAATATCTGGCCACGTGATGAGGAGACTATATCAGACTCACGCTCTATGGCTTAATGTATCTAACCAACATTAAATATTTTTCAACTAACATAATAAAAAAACCAAGATGTTTTCGAAAAAGGATTAAGAAGAATTATTTTCAAATTAACTGCGAATTGCGTCTATGATCACTCACTTTTTAAATCCAGACAACATTCAAGGATAATTCAAAATCAATTCTATGTAATCCTATAAAAAAACACCAACCAAAATGCGAACTACAAATTGAGACTTTGATTCCTCATAAGAGAATATGTAGGCATACGATGAAAATCATGGCGAGTTCCCCTAATAAAGAACTAAAACCCTATTTCCTAAAAATTTTGCTTCTAACCTCAATATCCTTGTGAACAAGGTAGGTGAGGGGTGCCTAACACCTCCCCTTCATCTAAAATCGAGTAAAAAACCTAGAATCTCTGACTTTTTAGGGTGAACCTTTATATTCCGTTCCCTAAGATAAAAATTAAGGGTTGCGACTCTTATTTTAAAAACAATTACAATAGTAGAGCCTTTGAAGAAAATTGTCTCGAGAGGACTTCATGAGATTTGTACCATAAAGATAATCCGCCTCAGTGTTATGAACTTCAGAACACGGCTCCTGGCTAACCAAATTTGGATATGGTTTCAACCATGCTTGAGTGAATACCCATGCATCTTCATATTCTGAAAAGATTCTCCTCTAATCAATGGATTCTCAGAGAAATTTATCAAATCTCGACATATCTGCCCCAGTTTGAATGTACTTTAAGGGATCGAATCTCGACATGAGTGCCTCAGATTGGATGAACACTTACTCATTGAGGTATTCAACATGCTTGCCCCTACTCAAAAGAGTCTTGAAAAACCTTTTCTTTATCTCATGCTTCAAGAAAAAAATGAAAAGCTCGCAGTGTTTTGAAGATGACATCTCCTCGGGGTGGTTGACTTATGTTTTGAAAGTAGGTTAGTACATAAATGTGCTTCTCAACCTGAACTGCTTCGTTGTCCAATCTGATACTTGAAGAAAATACGTCCCTCGGGACCAACTGAAAGTAATGCACCACTACTCGAAAGAGACTCTGGGCAATAAATTTTTTCAATCTTCTTCAGATCATTTCTCAAATTGGTATTCTTTTACTCAACAGAGTCAATAGAAGGTCTGTCCCAGATTAAGATCATTCTCCAAAATGACTTACCTTTCAACGGTCTCCTGAAGCGATTTTCCCCTCGAGATAATCAAACTTCCATCTGATGCTCATTATGCAAAATCACTTGATGTTTAAGCATTTGTTCATATGCAAAGAATGCTTACTCTAAGAATGATAATTCTAATGAAAAGTTTATGTTTGTCTTGAAGTTTAAAAACTTTTATTGAACAGATGTCGAAACATCAAATTTTTTTCTTGTGCAAAAGAAAGTAAAAAGATGGAGTGATATCAACTCAAAGGTTTTAGCAAGCCTGCTAGGAGTCAGATTATTGTATTCTTTTTACAATGCACTTTCTAATTAACCTATACTTCAGTTAGGACTTTTAAGGGTTGTAACATGGTCTAGTTCATGTTATTTTAATAAAAAAGTTTTAAGTCTCTAAATTTTTGGTGCCCACCCATTCTCCATGACGTTCTCCATTCCTATGTTCAGTTAACTCGATATGAGCACTCATTTTTTAAGAGGAGTTTAGAATGATTGAGTAGTCAAACGAGGTTTTTTGGACATGGCAGTCACTCACCTCTTTCGCTCTTCGTGTCTTATAAAACGACTTTGTTCTTTGCTGAGGACTTTTATTTGGTAATCCCTTTTTGCTTTTCGCTTTCCCTAAATTTTTCCTGGAAAAGTGCCTTTTGAATTTGACTCTGAAAGTCCAGCAGGATGCCCTGACTTTTTCTTGTGTAATACGGTGGGAGAACTGACTTTTGGTTTTGCGTTTTATCACAAATGTTACGGATAGCAAGAGTCACCACCAACTTTTCTTTTATCCAAAAAAGAAAGGGTGAAAAGAAAAGGAAACACCTTCGATATTTATTGAGTTCGGGGGGTAGGTTATGAAAAGGGAAGGTGTTAACACCCTTTTCATCTGTAGTTATCTACAGGCTCTTAGTCGCTAGCTCACTTTATTTGAAAATTCTTTGTGTCGTGTGTTTCAAAATATTTTGAAAAAATGCCAATAGTAAGGCAACTTTGTAATGATTCTTGTATCAATTAAGAGTGCGTACAAAGTGTTTTTTTTAAATATTTTAGAGAAACTGTTCGTGAAAATGTTTTGTTTTAGTGAGAAAGCGATTACAAGCATTCTACCCTTACTCAAAAGTCTTTCGCGTTATTTTCCTCCTCCTCTAGATAGTGCTATCCTACCATTAGTTAGTAGGAATCCCTATCGTTGAATGTAAAGGGTCAAGCGTAGGGTCATCGTTATGGTCATAGAAGGAAACATATAGGGATACCTTAGCAATTCGAAGGGACTGTCATCATATATTCGTAGGCAACATCGAGGGACAATATCATTTCTCGTAAGCAACTTGAGGGACATCGTGGGACTATGATCTTTATGATGATTTAACTGAGGGACTTTTCTAAGGGTATCCCTATGTTCGAGGGACATGACAATTTTCCGAAGCAATGAGGTAGGTTACCCTAGAGCTGCGTGTGTGCGAGTGTATTTAATTCAGTTCATTTATCTTGTATTTAGGGTTTTCTATGACTGCTTTTAGATCTTGCCAATCATGCCTAGTTACTATACATTAATAAGAAATCTGGTAAATTGTGGAAAGTAAAGTGCGGGAAATAAAAATCCTACGCTATTACAAGGCTTCGGGAGCGGGGGAACAACAAATAAAATCATTGGAAAAAGTAGTAAACCCTAATTAAAACTATTACAAACCGTAGGAGTTACATAATCGGAAAAATAATGAAAATAATAAAGTACGTAAAGATTGTAAAATAAATGGAAGAAGAAAATTGTTTTATGATTTTGATAGAAAAGAAAATGATTTGATGATTCACCTAAAACCCTGATTGATTTTAATTAAAAATGAATTAATTAACTAAACGTAAAAAGGTTAAATTGATTTGATTTAAAAAAATAATTAAGTTAATTAAATTAATCAAAACCCTAAAATCTAAGTTGATTTTAATTTAATCAAGAAAACCTAAAAAAAATTAATTCAAGGTTGATTAAAAAACTAAAAACCTAAATTAGGGTTTATTAAAAAATGTAAAAAAAGGTTTTATGAAAAAGAGTGAGAAACATAGAAAATAAACCAAAGGGTAGGGGTGGGTGTTGAACCCATGCCCTCAAGCATTCTCCACGCATGGCCTACCACCAGGACAAGCGCTGGTTGATGATGGATAACAGGATCAGTGCATTATATAATAAACCTGCAAAAAATATGAAAATATGAGAAATTTGGCAAAACTGGGGATTGAACCCGTGACCTGGGAGACCAATGCTTTAACGCTCGCGGTTCTGCCACTAGGGTGGTTATACATCCATTAACTTAAATGAATAAAAACACACACACATATATATATATATATATATATATATATATATATATATATATATATATATATATATATATATATATATATATATATATATATATATATATATATATATATATATATATATATATATATATATATATATATATATATATATATATATATATATATATATATATATATATATATATATATATTATACAAATGGACGTATTTACCGGAGAAGGGCTGGAGCCCTAGCTTCGGTTGTCTTCTCTGGTGAGACAATTCTTGCGCCTGCGAAAATAGAAAACATTAATGAATAAAGAGAACTCTACCCCCCATAAATTAAGTCTTCTGAATCCAATGTTGGTGTTTTCGTGGGCTAAAACTCAATGGTTTTTAAGTTATGGCGTAAACAAGGTGGATCGGTGTGATAATGGTGTTTTATGATTTAGCATGCATGGGGTTTCCACTATGGTCCAGGCCTACATAGTCGAGCCTTATAAACACATATCAAGCATTAATAAGTGTTAGAATGCAGTAAAACAAAAAAAAACACGAAACTCAGGTAAGGATGGAAGCGTGATGCCATGAGATGATACTTCTTGTGTTTTGGACCATCAAACTTGATCCAATCTTACCCTGGGAATGAATGGAGTTGGTTGGAATGGCTAGTTTATGGTGAAAGGGTTTGTATCAAGGACATTGAATTCTAGGGTTCTTGAAAAAGTTTGGAAATTTTGATAAGTTTGAGAGGAAATGTTTTCGTGTGGCCTTGTATGAGAATTGATGAGATTATATAGGGGAAATTAGGTCAAAGATATGTGGGCTTGGACCTTGTAGAAGAAGATATAATTTTATCTTATTTATTTTTCATTATTTAATGAATAAATAAATTAAAAAATTAAAATAATTAAAATAAAATTTGATCATGGGTTGTAAGAACAACATTTGAGGTATATGAAGAGTGTAATACACGTTTGGACTCTTAAACCATGGCCCAATAGCCCAAAATATCAAGCTTGCTCAATTTGAACTTCATGCATTTGCTCAAAATTTCTCAACTTGAAATGGTCATAACTCTCTCAATTTTCATCTTTTGAAGGTGATCTTTGACTTTTTGGAACGCTCAAGATGTCACTACAATCTCTATGCTGATAAATCTTTCTTTTGAAGATTTATCTTGATGTAAGTTGCCTTGACAAAAAGTATCTTTTTGTTGACTGTTGAAATGACATGTAATGTATGGCTTATATCTCTTAAATGATGCACTTTTTGGACTTGAAATTAGAGAGAAAAAGTTGTAGAGAATTGAATTCCCTTCAAAATGAGCTTTGGTTAGGGAAAATATGATGAAGCATGTGAAAGTTATGTTTGGTCAAAGCTCAGTTGAGTTCTCCTAAGGAAACCCTAATTTGGCAACTTTTGACTTTCGCGATTTGAGGGCTTTTCTTGAGGAATCATGATAAACCCTTGATCAAATGATGGATGTCACTTCAAAATGTTGATGTTGACCAAAAATCTTGAAGTTTGACTGCATGTTGACCATAGTTGACTTTTTACCCAATATAGTTGATTTTCAGTCATCTAAGCCATTGATTGAGCAAACTTGTGATACAAGATTTGAAACTTGACATGAGAATTCTTAGGGACATATGAAGAACTATGAAAACCAGTTGAGACCTTTAAAACCCAAATTTCCTTGAGAAATACAAAACCCTAATTGTGGACCCATTGCTTAGGAGGAGAATTTGTCTGACCAATTCTTTAGCAACATTGAGCATTTGAGAACCCTAGGAGAATGTCTTGAAGAAAATAGGAGGGAAAATTTTGGGGTTCACCAGCTTCCCCTGTTCAATCTTCTTAAACCTGAAGAGTTAGATTGGCATGTATGCCATTCGTGACTTGAAGGTAGAAGAAGATTGAACACGTAAGTGCCCAGAAATTTGCACTCGCATGTGCATAGAGAAACACTATTGGTTGATAATGTTGCTTGAATGGGCTTAAAGATGTCATTCGGAGAGGTGACGAAAAGTCGTCCGAGATGGGCTTATAGATTCCATCCAAAGTAACTATTGATAGAAGTATCATAATGAGTCTACGCTTGACTGTGTCTGAGGAATGCTTTCTAGAATGGACCTCTGGGAAAGGTGTTTGAGTAGCTGCTTGTCATGTTTAGTCTCTGACAGAAATTCTTATCATAATGAATTTCTGAAGGAAGATGATTTTCAGAATGATGCTCTGAAGGAAATGCTTTTCAGAATTTAGTCTCTAAAGGGAAGTGTTTGTCATTTAAATAGTCGCCTCGTCTTGTTTCGAGAATTGATCTACAATTCATTTTTTTTGTTGTTAAACTCCTCCCATTTCGGAAGTTAATACCACCTGGTGATAAAGATAGTCGCCCCGTCCTATTTCGGGAATTGATCTTCACCTGGTCATAAAGATAGAAAGATAGTTTCCCCGTCCTGTTTCGAGAGTTAATCTTCAACATGTTCATGTAGATAGTCGCCCCGTCCTATTTCGGGAATTGATCTACAATTTTCTTTCACAGATAGTTGCCTTGTCTTGTTTCAGGAATTAATATGTGTCTGGTCATCCAGATAGTTGCCCCATCTTGTTTCAGGAATTAACTTGGGGCTTGCCTTTTGATGTCCGTAGAGATAGTTTCCCCATCTTGTTTCGGGAATTAATCTCTGACATGGTCACATAGATAGTTTCCCCGTCTTGTTTCAGGAATTAATCTTGGACATGTTTGAGAATTGTTGATGATATTCGTCTGTTTGTAGATTTTACCTCAAAAGATAAAGAGTTAGTTATATGCAATGTCATGACATATTAAATGCATTGCTTAATGATGTTCTCAAAGTAAATGAGAGTGTGTTATATGCGTTTCATATGCATATTCTATGACATGTATGGATGTGAGATGTAATTGAAGCATATTGGTAGCTCCGTATTACATTTCTGACTGAGGAAAAAAATCCCTGACTATTGTTGGGGATGAAGCATAGGTGTAATCTTCAATCTTGTCTAGAATGTCTCTACTTGTAATTCCTGCCTTCTGTTTGAGTAAAATCCGCTGGGGAACTTGATTTCTACTTGGGAAAAGAGTTAGAGAACATTTGTCATCGTTCTACTAGGGAATTTAATTCTTATATACCCTGACTAGGGATAAAGGAGATGGATAACCTTTAGTAGTGTTTCCTGGCCGAGTTTTTGATATGGATACCGACTAGTTTGGGGAGAATAAGATTAATTGATATCTGGTCTGATTTTAGATTCCATAGCAACCCTTTGGGGATGGAAATATGGACTACCCTTTACTGAAGAGAGAAATGTTTTCGGTGATTTGTAGTAGTCAAAGTGATAGACTCAAGCTGGGGAGATTGTACCCTGTTGGGGAAATAAACCCTGTTGGAGAAACACTCTACTGAGGAAATGAACCTGTTGGAGGAATATATTCTGCTGAGGAAATGGACCTTATTGGAGAAGATAATTTTGTAGTGTTTTTACAGTGTTAGAGAAATAAACTCAGTTGGGAAAGAGAATTTTTGTGAACTGTGCTGGTGACATATTCTCTAATGAGGATTGGGACTCCATAGGCTGGAGACATTGCCGGGGAAAATATCATATTCCTTTGTCTGCTAGGGGGATCTGCTGGTGAGTATTATTAGGATATTTTAGACTTGCGGGGAATGTGTCAAGTTCGTGAAGATGACTCTGCAAGGAATAATCTTATGGGAACTGCTCTGTGGGACGACTTCACTGGGGATTGTTCTGTGGGGATTTGTAGATGACTTGAATCATTATTCCAACTCCTAGAGTCTTGAGTAACTACTTATTCTTGTTTTTATGCATATATTTGTTAACAATAATCATATTCATATGCATATGTTCATTCAATTTATTCATTGGACGTTTTTGTAAACAAAACAGAAAAAGTAAAACGAAATTTGAATTTTGTAATTGTGTTTGTATTGATAATTTTCCTATAAACAGGCGATTGTTGTACAAAGAGACAAAAATCCTAGTAAGAGGAAATCACCGTGAAATGAATAGAGTACAAAGTGAAAAGAATATATATAGCTATGTGTAATGATCTCGTCAGTTTTCAACTCGGCTATTGCCCCTATGTCTTCAAGCATCTCATCCTTTGTTGTCGTCAGAAGAAGTTGATTGAATTGATCGACACCATTCGAACTTGAAGTTGGTAATAAAGCTAGTTGTAAGTGATCCAACGGGGCATAGTCGTAAGCTTTAATCCCTAATTTTTGCCTGGACCTCCCTTTTGGGTTTTCAGTCCACCAAGATACCCTTTTTTGCCCAAGAAGCCTTTTTAGTTTTTGACTTGCCGGGTGTACAGTCTTATATATATATATATATATATATATATATATATATATATATATATATATATATATATATCCATGATTTTATCTCGAACCCTTTTGTTTCATCGGGATGCCCTTATTTTTTCCTAGGCCAGTCAACCTAGCAGGTCATTTTTATACGTAGTATCTTTTAACTATGTTCGCGTTCACGGGGTGTGGAAGATCTTCATCTTCCATGGTGGTAAGTGTAGCGATAAAAAATGTAGCGGGGTAAATCGGAGATCGAATTATTGATTAATTCATCTCACAAAAGCAAGAGTCGCCACCGCGCTTTATTATTTCCAAGGGAAAAGGGGAAAGAGCGAAATAAAACCCTAAATATGCAATGTAAATAATACTTTTTTTAAAAGTAATGAAAATACAAGGCGTTTTTGAAAAGAGATCTATGGTTCGGGGGTTGGTTATACAATGGGAAGGTATTAGCACCCAATGCATCTATAGTACTCTATAGGAACCTTTTGAAATATCTGTTTATTTAAAAATTGGTTGCTTGATTAAAAAAGGAATTGTTTTGGCCGAAAAAAGGGGTACGGACGGTTTTTTGAAGATGCAACGACCTAGTGTCGAAGTTTTTGCTTAAAGGGCATAAATTTTGGAAAGATTGAATACTTGAAGGAAAATTATCCTAAGTTTTAATGAAAATGCAAATATTCGCGCGATTGGATTTGAGGACATGAAGTCAACAAATTTATCGTTTTTCCCTTGGATTTAAACGTAAACAGAATAATCAAGTAAATATGAAACAAATAAACAGAAAAATTATGCGGATAATGATAACAATAATTAAATGATAGACTAAATGATATAATGTGCATTTTGGATTTTTTGTTTAAAAAGAAAGTATTTTAATAGTTTTCAATTTTTACGCGTTTTTAATATGGATAAAAACAAAAATGAGAATTAATTAAAGGAGTCAAAATATTTTTTTTAGTTTTTTAAGTCTCTATATTGTATATTTGTATTAATATTAATTAAAACGAGTGAATTAAAATATTTTTTATTTCCATAGGTTCTACATTTAATATGTTTTTCTTTTTTTAATAAAAGGTATTATTACAAAATGAATTAATGGCCTACACTAAATTGAGTATTTTTTAACTAATTTTATAAAAAGCCTTAATTAATATAACAAAATTGTTTATTAGTAATTCATACTATTAAGAATAAATATATTTAATTAACTATATAAAAGGTTGTTTATTATTACTAATTAGAAATAAAAAAATGAATTAAGCTAATTTATCAAACTAAAGGAAATAATGAAATGGGCCAAAAGGGGGATTTTAGGAGACCCAAGCTTAAGTATCAGAAGCAGGATAGGGGGGGGGTGGAAGAAGCAAAACGTTGGGCTAAAGGCAGCAACATGGGGTGAGGCCCATTTCAAAACTTGTTTCTTTTAGGGGGTTAAACGAAATTAGGGAAATCACATTAGGGTTAAGGGTTTTGGCCGAACGGCGCTCCTTGTGTGTCATCTTCTTCATCTTCGCTCCATCTTTCCATGCTTTTGCTTCTGAGTCCCTGAGTCCGTTTCTAAATTCTTTGCCATGGCCACCAGCTCCCATTGTCTTCTTCCCTCTAGCCACGCGTACAGGGGCGACGGATTTTACGGTAAAACGTGTTTATTCGTTAGGTTTTGCTATATTTGCATGCATTGATTTTGATTATGTTGATTCTGATTCTTATGATTGTTTGTTGGAGGTTTTATGGAAGTGAGAAGGGGAAAGGAAGTTGTTACCTAGAGGCGGAGACGGAGGAGGACGATTGAACGAGCTAGGAGGCCAGGCGGCGAGGAAAAGAGGCGTGTCGCGGGCTTGCTTCGGTGGCCGCTACTTTGTATCTTCTCTTCTTCCTTTGCCTTGGTACTGTATGCCTTGTTATGTGCTTCGAATGCTTGCTTGCTACTGTTGAAAATCTTTTTGACTAGCTTCTCCTTCGTTCTCACTTCTGTATGCTTTGTTACTGTAGCCTTATGATAGCCTATGATGACAAGTTCTGAGGCTTTGGCACTTGAGTGAGTTGCCCTCGAATGATGCTTTTTCTTGGTAGCCTTTATGTGTTCTACTGTGTTGCCTTGAACATGCTACTGTTGGGACATTTGTTTTGATTTGCCTCTTTTCTTCTTCTTCTGTAATATGCTACTGTTGGCCTATGATAGTGTTTTTAAGGCCTTACTGGTTTTGTGTTTGAGGCTTTTTGTGGATTTGGACATAGTTTCAATGGTTTATGCTTTGCTGGTTTGAAATGGTGATGGGGTTTGTTGGTTTACGATTCTAATTGTTTTCTTTGAAATGCAGTTGGTTGAATTGGTGATGGTGTTTGTTGTAGTTGATGCAGGTTTATGACAGTAGGCAGGTTTGGCCTTGAATTTATTGGTTTGACTGGTTTTAGGCCATGACGAGTTTTGACATGGTTTTGGTTTATGCAATAGACTATATGGTGTGAATGGCTTCTGATATAGGGTTTTGATGATATGGTAGGCAGGTTTAGGCCAAGGTTCAGGACATGTCGTTTTTGACAGGTTTATGGTGATATTGGCTTGAAGGCTCAATCAATTTTGGTGAGGTTTTCTATGGTTTAAATAGGCTATTGAAGTTAGGCCATGTTATAGTTTTGTTCTGTAATGGTTTATGCAGTAGCAGGTGTATGCAGTACAGGCTTAGGGGACTTGGAGAAAAGAAGTTTTTTTGCTTTTGATAGTTTTGCTTTTGATCCCCCTTCTCATATGTGTGATTTTGTTATGTTATAACAGTCTCTCTTCCCTCAGGTTTACGTTGAGGGCTTGGTATATTTTAATATTTCTTTACTTCTGCACCCTTACTGCTCCATATGGTTTGTCTCTATTCCTATTTCATGTTTTTACTTCCTACTGGCTGTGTTACTGCAGTTTGTCTTGTATCTCTTTCTGCCTAAACCAAGCCTGCAAAACCACACTTCTATCTCTCTTCTCTCTCATGAGTACCATTTGACATTTAAATGATGTACTGCTTTATTTCTGAAATTGTAACAGAGCTGGAATATGATGAAAAAAAAGGAAATATTATTGCTTGCAAAGTTGTTTAAACTGCATACTTTGACTTCCAATGCAACAGTAGAGCCTATTGTTTTGGCTTCTACTATGTGGCTGCATGTAGGTTTACGTTGGCATTTGCTTTGTTCTTGCATGTGTTGTGTATATTTGAAATGTGCATGGGACTTTAAAAAAAATGCAATGGATTTTTAATTATGCAGTCTTTTAAAAATGAAATGAATTTTGTGCATGTTTCACAATTGTGCATTCATTTATGAAATAAAAATTCCTCCCTTTTTTGTGAACCGGGAGAAATCCCGTGATTTGCAAAAAAGGTAAACTGATTCCAGCCGTTACTTTTAATGATGAACATTAAATAATTTTAGCTTTTAATTATTTGTTCAATTCTAATTTCTTTTAATCGTTTTGCAGGTAAAATCAAGTGAGCAGACAAAAGGCATTGGATTAGAAGACTTAGAATTTAGGAAACATTAGATTTTATTTCATTTTAACTTTGTAAAATTATTATTGTAAATTTGTTGTAATAAATACAATATTTACACAATAATTGTACGATTAGAAAAAAAGATGAATAAAATTCTAATATTTGCCAATTAATTTCCTCTTTCTCTCTAATTATTTGTTTTATTGTTTACAATTCTTTAAATTGTATAATAATTGAAAATAAATCTCAATTACCTAAATTCAGAATAATAAACAAAGAAATAAATAATATCATTGATCAATTAATAGTTCCGATTATTTAATTCATTATTCATAACTTTCTAAATTATAATAATTAAAATAAAATTTCAATTATTTTAACTTAGAACGACAAATAATTAAATAATCGTTATTGACCAATTAATGAACCTTTTCGAATATTTATTATATTATTCATAAATCTTTAAATTATGTAATAACTGAGAATAAATTCCGGTTATTTAAATTTAAGATAGTGCATAATAAATAAATACTGTCTGCACGATTAATACGCCTCTTTTCTAATGTTTATTTTATTATCTATACATCTTTAAATTACATAATAATTGAAAACAAAATTCCAATTATTTAAATTTAAGACAATAAATAATTAATAAACATTATTTTAGCACGAATCGATTAAATAATTTAGTGTTCAAAATAAATAGCTCTCGGCCTGAAAAAAGTTATGAATTTTAAAATCAATGGATCAAAACACTTGTAATGTAATGATGCAGATGGGAGATAATATCTTAGGTCAAAATTTGGGGTACAACAGCTGCCCCTATTTAAGTTTCTTCTATCCGGAGGTATGAAGATTAAGAATCTTCATTTCGACGAGATTGAAGGTACTTAAATACATAATCACGCAAATTTTGTCCTAAGATGCCGACCTTATCTTTGACATGAATGCAGTGATTGGATTCACAGTGAAAGATATTGTATGAAACAAGACAATGTTGGAGGAATCGAACACCAACAACACACAGAGACATGGATTATATATTACTGGGGAAACAAGCCATCGACTGCGAATGACAGACTCTTGACAGCGAATAAAATCGAGGGAGTACGACCTCGGACCCTAACAAAGAGAGCATCTTGCATAGGCCATAGCAGATTATCGACCCAAACACAGTGAGTTAAACAGAGGGTATCAAATTACTGATAACAGATTACCGATTTCCGAAGGTAATGATTCCTGACAAACTTCTCTGCGAGATTTTCGGAGATATACTCATTAATGCTGGTATAATAATATTGTAGATACGCAAGTTGTTCAAATAAAGAACTGCCGCTTGTCGTCGTCCAAAGAAAATACCAATAACATACAAGTTGCTCAAATAAAGAGACTGCCACTTGCTGTTGTCCAAAGAAAATACCAATGACATACAAGTTGCTCAAATAAAGAGGCTGCCACTTGCTGTTGTCCAAAGAAAATACCAATGACATACAAGTTGCTCAAATAAAGATGGCTGCCACTTGCTGTTGTCCAAAGAAAATACCAATGACATACAAGTTGCTCAAATAAAGATGGCTGCCACTTGCTGTATTTCCAGAAAAGTAATAAAGTACAAGTTGCTCGTGAAGAGCTGCTGCTTGTCATTTTCCAAAAGATGATAACGCACTAGTAGCTCGTGAAGAGCTGCTGCTTGTCGTTTTCCAAAAGATAATAACAACGTGCAAGTTGCTCGTGAAGAGCTGCCGCTTGTCGTCTTTCACAAAATAAAAACGTACAAGTTGCTCATAAAGAGCTGCCGCTTGTCGTCTTCCCAAAATCATAATGAAGGAAATTGCGATGACAATGGCAGAGAATAACATCTTCGTCAGAAAGAAACACGAATTAATCTTTCCCGAGGAGATCACATACTCAAATGTGCAAAATAAATGCACTATCTGTCTAGGTCGCAACTTCACTGGGGAAAATCAATGAGATAGCCTATGTAAGAGGCGACAACTTTCCAGGAATAACCAGAGGGAACAACAGTCAAACGAGACTCTACTCAATGAGATTCGATTGGGGATTCATCCAATCCAGAAATGGACGAGGTAAGCTGAATCAAAAATCATCCACGAGGATTAGCTCAGTTGGAGGATTTAGAAAGGAAGCACATTTTCTGCCTAAGCTAACCTTCTACTTGGAAGGACAAAAAATGTACGTTGTTCGAATAAACAAAGTACGACCCAAAATCAACGGCAAACGTGGGTATGCATGATGATATGAGTGTAAATGAGTAAATGAATGTTATGCTGACAAAACAAATAGATGGAATAACTTGAAGACAATAAGATGTCACAGCAAAATAGATACTCGGCCAATCTTGAAAAGATGGAAGATACCCGGAACTGGAAACACAAAGCAATGTCGGAGCGTAACGCTACAAGGCTCAAGTTTCCTGAGGAGAAAAGCATCCAAATCCAAACTTACAATACCAATAAACCACTGGCACGAGACGAAGTCTACTGCACTTCAAAATCTCCCAAACAAAGGTAGCCAAAACAATGCTTAACTGGAACACCCGGGGAGTCACCAACTTAGCACCACTATAACCAAGCGTGCACACAGCCAACACTTCATGACGATTCGAAAGAAAACAGGTTCATCACGCAAGTATAAATTACTGCACTGTTTTGCATTTCATGGCTTGACCATCTTCGGAACGACTGTTAATATTCCTTTCGTTATTCACGACACTTTTTTTTAGAAAATAAGAATATTTTAAATACTCTGTTTCAAATATTGCCGTAAAAATTAAAATTTTGCCCACATAAGGTAAATGCTCAAATTTCATTAATAAGATGGTAGTTCGCTAACAACGCGACTCCAACGATTTACAAAAATGTGGGAAATAGTACATGAAATAAAAGGTTATACAAAAACAATGATCACTATTCTCCCTAACAACTTTGAATTCCAGAATGTGCTCAGATGCCAAGACTGGTTTGACCAGAAGTTTGCCTAAGCGAAATACTTCTTGACTGCATCGGCGTTCATGGGACGCGGGAGTTCTTCACCGTCCACATTGGAGAGAATCAAAGCACCTCCAGAGAAAACCTTCTTAACGACATACGGTCCTTCATAATTCGGAGCCCACTTGCCCCTAGAATCAGGTTGGAAAGATAATATCTTCTTGAGCACAAGGTCACCTTCTCTGAACTCTCGCGGTCGAACCTTCTTATCAAAAGCCTTCTTCATTCTCTGCTGATACAATTGACCGTGACACAACGCTGTCAATCTCTTCTCTTCAATTAAATTCAACTGATCATATCTACTTTGACACCATTCAGCCTCGGAAAGTTTAGCTTCCATCAACACTCTCAGAGACGGAATCTCAATCTCCACGGGGAGTACTGCTTCCATACCATAAACCAGGGAAAATGGGGTTGCGCCTGTTGAAGTTCGAACTGAGGTACGGTATCCGTGTAAAGAAAATGGAAGCATTTCATGCCAATCTTTATAAGTTACTACCATCTTCTGGACAATCTTCTTGATGTTCTTGTTAGCAGCTTCAACAACTCCATTCATCTTCGGTCTGTAAGGAGAAGAGTTATGATGTTCGATCTTGAACTCTTCACAAAGCTCTCTCATCATCTTGTTATTCAAATTCGAACCATTATCAGTGATGATCTTGTTCGGGATACCGTATCGAAAAATGATCTGATTCTTGATAAATCTGACTACCACCTGTCTGGTTACATTAGCATAAGATGCTGCTTCCACCCATTTGGTAAAATAATCGATCGCTACCAAGATGAAACGATGACCATTTGAAGCTTTGGGTTCAATCATTCCAATCATATCAATGCCCCACATAGAGAAAGGCCAAGGTGAAGAGATAACATTAAGGAGGGTCAGCGGCACGTGCATCTTGTCCGCATAAATCTGGCATTTATGACATTTCTTCACATACTTGCAGCAATCAGATTCCATTGTCATCCAATAGTAACCAGCTCTCAACATCTTTCTAGCCATTGCATGTCCGTTGGCATGAGTGCCAAAGGATCCTTCATGTACTTCTTGCATCAGCATGTCTGCTTCACGTCTGTCCACACATCTGAGCAAGACCATGTCATAATTCCTCTTATATAACACTTCTTCATTGAGAAAGAAACTGCTTGCTAATCTTCTCAACGTCTTCCTATCCTTATTGGATGCCCCAGGCGGGTACTCTTGAGTTTGAAGAACACGTTTAATGTCATAGAACCACGGTTTGTCGTCGGTGACCTCTTCTACTGAGAACACATGAGCAGGTCTGTCAAGGCGCATAACTCGGATTGTAGGCACGTCGTTCCAATCACTCACTTGAAACATTGAAGACAAAGTAGCTAAAGCATCAGCCATTTGGTTCTCATCTCTAGGGATATGATGTAATTCCACTTTGTTGAAGAAAGTCAACAATCTTCTAGCATAGTCTCTGTAAGGGATCAAACCAGGATGACGAGTCTCCCATTCTCCTTTGATTTGATTAATTACCAATTTCGAATCTCCGTAAATATCAAGAATCTTAATCCTTAGATCCACTGCTTCTTCGAGACCCATAATACATGCCTCATATTCAGCCATGTTGTTCGTGCAGTGAAACTTCAGTCTTGCCGTGAACGGGATATGAGTACCTCGGGGAGTGACGATGATTGCCCCAATTCCATTTCCATAGGAATTCACAGCTCCATCAAATATCAAACCCCAACGGGATTCAGGATCAGGTCCTTCTTCAGGTAACGGCTCTTCACATTCTTTAGCTTTCAAGTACATAACATCTTCATCTGGGAAATCAAACTTGATGGATTGATAATCGTCAATTGGTTGGTGAGCCAAATGATCGGCTAAAATACTTCCTTTGATCGCTTTCTGAGTGTGGTATTCAATGTCATATTCGGATAACAACATCTGCCAACGGGCTATTCTTCCGGATAAGGCGGGCTTCTCAAAGATATATTTGATCGGATCCATTTTGGAGATCAACCAAGTGGTGTGATTAATCATATACTGGCGCAGACGGCGAGCAGCCCAAGCTAAAGCACAACAGGTTTTCTCAAGCGATGAGTATCGAGACTCACAGTCTGTGAATTTATTACTCAAATAATATACAGCATGTTCCTTCCTGCCAGTCTCATCTTGCTGACCAAGCACACATCCCATGGAGTCTTCCAATATAGTCAGGTACATAATCAAAGGTCTTCCTTCCTCTGGAGGAATCAATATGGGAGGTTCAAGCAAATATTATTTGATGCTGTCAAAAGCTCTCTGACAATCTTCTGTCCAAACACATCCTTGGTTCTTTCGGAGAAGCTTGAAAATAGGCCCACAGGTAGCAGTCATATGAGATATAAATCTAGAAATGTAGTTCAGTCTCCCAAGGAATCCTCTTACTTGTTTTTCCGTCTTGGGTGCGGGCATTTCCCGAATAGCTTTGACTTTATCAGGATCTACTTCAATACCCTTCTGGCTGACAATGAAACCCAGAAGTCTTCCAGAACGAACGCCAAAAGTGCACTTGTTGGGATTCAAACGGAGTTTGTACTTTCTCAAACGCTGGAATAACTTCAACAAATGTTCCAAATGATCTTCCTCAGTCTGTGATTTGGCAATCATATCATCCCCATACACTTCGATCTCCTTATGCATCATGTCATGGAACAAAGCAGTCATTGCTCTCTGGTATGTTGCTCCAGCATTCCTCAAACCAAACGGAATAACCCGATAACAGAAAGTTCCCCAAGGTGTAATGAAAGCGGTCTTCTCCATGTCTTCTGGTGCCATCTTGATTTGATTGTAACCAGAGAAACCGTCCATGAAAGAGAAGACTTTGAACTTGGCGGTACTGTCGACCAATACGTCAATGTGAGGTAATGGGAAGTCGTCCTTTGGACTAGCTCTATTCAGATCTCTGTAGTCTACACACATCCGAACATTACCATCTTTCTTTGCAACAGGCACTATATTGCCTAACCATTGAGGATAGACCGATGTAACAAGGAAACCTGCATTGATCTGCTTCTGAACCTCCTCTTTGATCTTGTTAGCCATGTCGGGACGAGTCCTTCTCAACTTCTGCTTGATCGGCGGACATTCAGGTCTCAACGGTAAACGATGCTCCACAATATCGTTGTCCAAACCTGGCATATCTTGGTAGGACCAAGCAAACACGTCAACATACTCTTTGAGAAGCTCCAACATTTTCTCTTTAACCTCCGGGATAAGCAATGCTCCGACTTGGACTTCCTTTCTATCTTCTTCATCACCCAAGTTGACCAACTCTAAAGGTTCTTCAAATGGTTGAATGACCTTCTCATCATGCTCAAGCAAACAGGAAATCTCAACAGGAATCTCTTCATCATCCTCTTCTTCGGCTCTGAACACATGGAATTCAAAGTTGGGAGAGGGCATATGATCATTGTTTTCGATGGTTAAGTCATGGATTAATCTGCACATATGATTATGCTTTATTTTAGAAATCGATTTGTGCAAATAAAACAAAAGGTTATTAATTAATTTTCATTACTATTTTCCCAAAAAAGTGAAAAATAAAACAGTAATGGACAAAATAACATTTTTATTCATTAAAGGGAAATACATGAAACAAAGAGCCCAGACATTTCTCTTTTGCCTTGGGCAGAGCAAAAGGAATTATTTTTCATAGCCCGACACAAAATACGTTTCGCCTTGGGAAGAGCGAATTTTTTCAAAGGAAAATAAACAAAACATTACTCGGAAATGTGCATAACCACAGGAACATCAACAGCTATCCAGTTTTGGCAAGCCAATCCAGGCGTCACAAAAATGGGCAAATCCTCCTCGGAATCATCATCTATGATAGCATCAACCTCAGGATGTACAAACCCTGCACTTCGGAAAACCTCTTGAATCGGACGAACAACCACCTCTTTCTTGACCCTTGCAGATACTGGATGAAAACCCAGACCTTCCCCAGACTTGTTCTCGGGTAACGTCAACACCTGGCCCCATCCTTCGGCCGAACCACTTTCCACCACTCTCCGCGCATCCTCAAAAGAAGAGATGGATGCCCCTTGCTTCTTTACTGTACTCTTAGCAACAGAAAGACCTTGGAACTGGGTTCCAACATCTTCATCCGCATCAATAAAAGAGAATGATGATAAATGGCTTACCACCATAGCTTGCTCTCCCCCAATCATCACTAGCTTCCCATGCCTCAAAAACTTTAGTCTCTGATGGAGCGTAGAGGTGATTGCCCCGGCATCATGGATCCAGGGACGACCCAATAAACAGCTGTAGGCTGCACGGATATCCATCACTTGGAAAGTGATTTGAAAAGTATGGGGACCAATCACTATAGGAAGATCCACTTCACCAATAACTGTCTTCCTAGAGCCATCAAATGCTTTAACAATTACTCCACTGGGTCTCATAGGAGCACCTAGATATGAGAGCCGAGATAACGTAGTCTTGGGAATCACATTCAACGACGAACCTGTATCCACCAACACACTTGATAAGGTATCGTTTCCACAACTTACTGAGATGTGCAAAGCCATATTATGGTTTCTCCCCTCCTCCGGGAGTTCTTCATCACTGAAACCAAGATTGTTACACGAAGTTATATTTCCCACAATTCCATCGAACTGGTCAACCGTCACATCATGGTCCATGAACGCCTGGTCCAAGACCTTCATCAAGGCTTCTCTATGCGCACCAGAATCTCTCAATAAGGCAAGCAAGGAAATCTTGGAAGGTGTTTGCAAAAGTTGGTCCACAATCTTATATTCACTTCTCTTGATAAGCTTCAGGATCTCATCATCCTCAGGGTGAGGGATAGGTTCACTGGATCGGCCTATCTCAACCCTTGGTTCAACATTTCTTATTGGAATCTCCGCCGGTATGGGCCTCCTAACTTGAACTTCTGGTCTTTTCAAAGGTACTGCTGCAAAAACACGTCCACTTCTCGTAACTCTACTCACATCAGCAATGTTAACAAAAGATGGTCTCGTTGGTATAGGGACTTCTACCCCATTCTCAATCATTGTGGCATTATACTTATACGGTACAGCTTGGTCTGAGCTGTAAGGCACAGGGCCAGGTGGGTAGATAATCAAAGGATCAACAGGCGCAGTCTGACTATTGTAAGCAATCTCTACTGATTCAGGCAAATTGAATTGTGGTATGATAACATTCACTTCATCCTCCGGATTTCGGTCATAGGTAATAGTGATAACTCTCTGATCTAGCAACTTCTGAATATCCTCCTTCACAATAGGACAATCATCCTATCTTGAACAAAACTCACAAACATCATAATCATGCTGGTGCCTAACAAAGGCAAGTCTTCTCAAACTCTGATGTAACCTGACCAACGACTCTCTTATATGTTCAACTTGAAAACTCGAAACTTCCCCGGATAACCTTCCACCATATTCACTGAAGCTGCCCCATGTCGAGGCAAAGGATTATCTCTAACATTTGGATTAACATCCTTGAAAGACAAGATACCATTCTTAATTAATCTCTGTACGTCCGCCTTCAGAGCAAAGCAATTCTCAAGGTTGTGCCCCGGCGACCCCTGATGATATTCACAAAACTGATCCGCCTTGTACCACGGAGAAGCACTGTTTGGTGCGACAGGAGGAGGCTTTGTCGTGATGAGATTCTTTCTGATAAGAGCAGGGAACAATTCAGTATAAGTCATAGGAATGGCATCGAACTGCGGTTTTCTGGGTGAACGGTTCTGATTGTTGAATGGATAAGCCTGTTGTCGAGGCTGCTGCTGAAAAGGCTGTTGTTGAGTTGGTGGAGTTTGATGAGCTGGGGTCATCAAAGTTGGGCGGACAGTCGGAGTGACTGCCGCAACGTGAGAGTAACCTCTCCTAGGTCTACCTGGAAACAAAGCGCTAACGTCCTGCTCTTTTCTTTTCGGGAAAACACTTCCAAACTTCTTCGCACTGCTAGACGGACTCCCTTCTTTAACCAAACGCCCTTCACGAATCCCTTCCTCTAACCGCATGCCCATGCTTACCATTTCGGTGAAGTCACTGGGTGCGCTGGCTATCATTCTTTCATAATAAAAGGAACCTAAAGTCTTCAAGAATATCTTAGTCATCTCCTTCTCCTCAAGAGGTGGATAGATTTGAGCAGCGATTTCACGCCACCTCTGGGCGTACTCATTAAAAGATTCCCGGTCTCTCTGCGACATCGCCTGGAGTTGATCCCGGTCCGGCGCCATGTCAACGTTGTACTTGTATTGATGAACAAAGGCTTCACTAAGATCGTTAAAGTTACGGATCCGAATACTGTCTAAACCCATATACCACTTTAGAGCAGCACCCGTCAAACTATCTTGAAAATAATGAATCAACAAGTCATGATCATCGGAGTACGTAGACATCTTCCTCACGTACATTGTCAAATGACTTCTAGGACACAAATCACCCTTATATCTCTCAAAGTCTGGCACTTTGAATTTTGTTGGAATCTTGACATTCGGAACTAAACAAAGGTCGTGCGTATTCTTCCCAAACAAATCCTTCCCTTTCAATGCTCTAAGCTCCTTCTGCATTTCCTGGAACTGATCCTGAAATTCTTCCATTCTATCAAAGAGACCCAAACTTTCAGCAGGCTCGGCAGGATAAGTAGGTTCATTCAAGTAAGGCACGGAGTGGACCACAGGAGCAACGGTCTTCATAATCGGTTGCGGAAAAGGTGTTACAGACGGAATTACTGGCGGCATGGAAGTTGTCTCTGGTTGAGGAAGAGACAAAGCAGGTTGAAATAAAGGTTGTACGGCAGGCTGATACCCCTCTGGCACAAAGTTGTAAGGCATTCCCCACGGAAAACCTTTCGGCATCTGATGTTGAAGCGGAGAGTTGATTTGAGTCATGGAGGCAGGAACTGTGACAATCTCGGAAACCACTGGAGTTGAAGTCTGAATCTCGGCAGCTGTAGTCGATGGCTGATTCTGAACAGCCACCAAACTTTCTACTAACGCAGTTAAATTTTCCATCTCGACACGAAGTGTAGCGAGTTCCCCACGAAGCTCATGATTTTCCTGTTCCAAATCTTCCATTTTCTTTTGACGATTGGCCCGAGTGTCGTATCGGTGAGACAGCTTGACAACCTTGAGTGGAAAAAGAACAAGGATGAGACTCTAGAAAACATGTGAGGTGGAATGTGGAATGATGCATGATGTGCGATGCAAATGATGACTCATTTTAAAAGTTTTTTCAAGGAACTTTGATAATTTTGCATACATCAATGGTAAAGGAACTTGGAACAACAAAAACTCAATCCATTAATCGAAAGCGATAAATTACAACTTACAATTTGGAATATCAAAATAGTAAATTACAACTTTGGGATAACAAATCCAGTAAGGAAAGCAATAAATTACAACTTCGAAACATGGAATCCATAATGAAGTGATAAATTACAATTTTACAACATGAAATCTAAAATAAAGCAATAAATTACAACTTTGGAGCATGAAGCCCATAATAAAACAATAAATTACAACTTCGGAGCATGAAGCCCTTTTACATAGTTTTACAAAATTACATCAATAAGCCAAACTAAAGGTTAAAGATCACTCGGAATCCTCAGATGAAGGACCAAACACCAACTGTAACTGGAGCTTCTTGATCTTCTCTTCATAAAAGTCTTCCATCTCCCTCTTCTCAACTATCAGTCGGTTAATGACTTCCTCCTGCGGATTAGGAACGAGATCCACGCTTACCGAACCTTCCCTTTTTCTCTTCCTTTCACTCGCATACTTCTTCAGCAAGGCATCCTTCTGACGAAGCTTCTCATCGTGGTCAATGAACCGGCCGTCTTGAATAAACAACAACTCCTCCTTCTCTTTTAACTGTCGAGTCAGGACTCGATTCTCATATTCAGACATATGGTACTTTTCCTTCCAAGCATCCCTCTCGGACTTCATCCTAGCCAGATTTCCTTGATATTCTCCTACATCCGCGATAGGGATAACAACAGATGATGGTACAATGGCAGGGAATAAAGGCTTCTCAAGTTTATAGGGCATCTTGAGAGCACAAGCCCTGGCACGGACCCACTGCAGGTAAGGCTCCAAAGAAACGGCACCTCTATGTCCCAGCATATCTCTCCCTTTCCTGTGGATGTGGCGCCAAGATCCTTCGATCTCCCTCTTAGCAGCCTGATGATCTTGTCCTTCCTGAAGAAAGAAACCACTCACATGGATGTTGTTTGGTTTATCTCTCATCGGGTACCCGAACTGACGGCGCGCTAGAACAGGGTTGTAGTTGATTCCACCCCTCGTACCGAGAAGAGGTACGTTAGGAAAAGCCCCACAGCTATCAATGATCTCCACGTCGTGGTAAACTCGACTATACCAGTCAATGTCAAAATGAGTGAGAGCCATAATCTTTGGCGCCCAACGCGGTTACTTCTCGAGATCCCAGAAAGCATCAGACCCAGGTAGATGCGAGACGTACCAATGATACAGCAACGGTACACAACAAATAATCATCCCTCCTTGATAAGAGTTTCGCAGGTGGATGGAGTAATATGTATCCCCTAGCAGCGTAGGGACCGGATTTCCAATCAGGAAAATTCTGATGGCGTTGATATCCACAAACTTATCAACGTTAGGGAATAAGAAAAGACCATATGCGAGTAAGGCAAATACATCTTCGAAGGCAACAGTATCCTTTGTCTCAGCAAAGTGGCGAGCTTTCTTCAACAAAAAATGCGCCGGAAAACCCCGGATTCCCCCTTTCGTAGTCATGTTCTCCTCTACCTCTGACTTCCTTAAGTGGGTGATAGCTGCTATCTCGTGAGATTTGGGATCTTCTTCTAATCCATAGAAGGGAACATGGTCGGCGATCGGCAAACCAAGAATATAAGAGTACTCCTCTAAAGTGGGCATCAACTGGTAATCCGGAAAGGTGAAACATCGGTACAAGGGATCATAGAACTGAACCAACGTGTTAAGGATGCCTTTCTTCATCTTGTGCTTCATGAGCGGTACGATGAACCCATATTTCTTCTGAAAATCCGTCGGACTCTCGATCTTCGGAATCAAACTCTTCAGTTCTTCAATCTCGGGCTCCTTGAAACTAAAGCTTCGAGTATTTCTCCTTCCAAGTTCCATAATAACCTAAGATGTCTGCAAAAATCATTCCTAAGTTCCTTGAAAAACAAGTTTTTTTTACAAAGATGTTGATGAATGCATGAATGAATGATAATGCAACAGTCACACACAAGCTTGCAAACATGGGGTTCAAGGGTTCAACGTTCAGCATGGAGTCGAGGGTAAAGCCCACCCCAAGGTATGTACTAACGGTTCAATCACACCTGTAAGACATGGTTCTAAGAGTTCCCAGAGTCTACATTCCTCCTTCGGATATTACCAACGTCTTGATTACTCAATAATTAGAAATATTCTCAAGAGAAACTCGTCCGAGCGTAGCATCGCGTAACAACTACTTCCGAATTACTCCGTTATAGTCTCCGCGCTACACCTAAAAAGGCCAAGATGGGTTAGGGTTCTATGGTCCTCAACTTCTCGGGCTCCTAGGTCGAAAATAATAATGTCTTCCCAATTACTCGGTAAACAAATATTAAGTTCAAGAGGGCCTTCCATTGAGTGGGGGATCTCATGCCTCCTTCTTCGGGATTACTCCCTCAAAGTTAACATGACTATACCGCCCGTCATATTCCTTAAGTGTTACTTAATCCGGGTATAGGATTTGTCCTTTGAAAAAAACCCAAGCAACCCCAATTTAAACACATAATCAAACAAAACAAATAATAATAAACAGATAAGACAAATTAGGCTTAACCCACTTAGGGATGGACCAGCAAGAGGTCAATCTTTCCCCAGCAGAGTCGCCAATTCTGTAGCGATAAAAAATGTAGCGGGGTAAATCGGAGATCGAATTATTGATTAATTCATCTCACAAAAGCAAGAGTCGCCACCGCGCTTTATTATTTCCAAGGGAAAAGGGGAAAGAGCGAAATAAAACCCTAAATATGCAATGTAAATAATACTTTTTTTAAAAGTAATGAAAATACAAGGCGTTTTTGAAAAGAGATCTATGGTTCGGGGGTTGGTTATACAATGGGAAGGTATTAGCACCCAATGCATCTATAGTACTCTATAGGAACCTTTTGAAATATATGTTTATTTAAAAATTGGTTGCTTGATTAAAAAATGAATTGTTTTGGCCGAAAAAAGGGGTACGTACGGTTTTTTGAAGATGCAACGACCTAGTGTCGAAGTTTTTGCTTAAAGAGCATAAATTTTGGAAAGATTGAATACTTGAAGGAAAATTATCCTAAGTTTTAATGAAAATGCAAATATTCGCGCGATTGGATTTGAGGACATGAAGTCAACAAATTTATCGTTTTTCCCTTGGATTTAAACGTAAACAGAATAATCAAGTAAATATGAAACAAATAAACAGAAAAATTATGCGGATAATGATAACAATAATTAAATGATAGACTAAATGATATAATGTGCATTTTGTATTTTTTGATTAAAAAGAAAGTATTTTAATAGTTTTCAATTTTTACGCGTTTTTAATATGGATAAAAACAAAAATGAGAATTAATTAAAGGAGTCAAAATATTTTTTTTAGTTTTTTAAGTCTCTATATTGTATATTTGTATTAATATTAATTAAAACGAGTGAATTAAAATATTTTTTATTTCCATAGGTTCTACATTTAATATGTTTTTCTTTTTTTAATAAAAGGTATTATTACAAAATGACTTAATGGCCAACACTAAATTAAGTATTTTTTAACTAATTTTATAAAAAGCCTTAATTAATATAACAAAATTGTTTATTAGTAATTCATACTATTAAGAATAAATATATTTAATTAACTATATAAAAGGTTGTTTATTATTACTAATTAGAAATAAAAAAATGAATTAAGCTAATTTATCAAACTAAAGGAAATAATGAAATGGGCCAAAAGGGGGATTTTAGGAGACTCGAGCTTAAGTATCAGAAGCAGGATAGGGGGGGTGGACGAAGCAAAACGTTGGGCTAAAGGCAGCAACATGGGGTGAGGCCCATTTCAAAACTTGTTTCTTTTAGGGGGTTAAACGAAATTAGGGAAATCACATTAGGGTTAAGGGTTTTGGCCGAACGGCGCTCCTTGTGTGTCATCTTCTTCATCTTCGCTCCATCTTTCCATGCTTTTGCTTCTGAGTCCCTGAGTCCGTTTCTAAATTCTTTGCCATGGCCACCAGCTCCCACTGTCTTCTTCCCTCTAGCCACGCGTATAGGGGCGACGGATTTTACGGTAAAACGTGTTTATTCGTTAGGTTTTGCTATATTTGCATGCATTGATTTTGATTATGTTGATTCTGATTCTTATGATTGTTTGTTGGAGGTTTTATGGAAGTGAGAAGGGGAAAGGAAGTTGTTACCTAGAGGCGGAGACGGAGGAGGACGGTTGAACGAGCTAGGAGGCCAGGCGGCGAGGAAAAGAGGCGTGTCGCGGGCTTGCTTCGGTGGCTGGTACTTTGTATCTTCTCTTCTTCCTTTGCCTTGGTATTGTATGCCTTGTTATGTGCTTCGAATGCTTGCTTGCTAGTGTTGAAAATCTTTTTGACTAGCTTCTCCTTCGTTCTCACTTCTGTATGCTTTGTTACTGTAGCCTTATGATAGCCTATGATGACAAGTTCTGAGGCTTTGGCACTTGAGTGAGTTGCCCTCGAATGATGCTTTTTCTTGGTAGCCTTTATGTGTTCTACTGTGTTGCCTTGAACATGCTACTGTTGGGACATTTGTTTTGATTTGCCTCTTTTCTTCTTCTTCTGTAATATGCTACTGTTGGCCTATGATAGTGTTTTTGAGGCCTTACTGGTTTTGTGTTTGAGGCTTTTTGTGGATTTGGACATAGTTTCAATGGTTTATGCTTTGCTGGTTTGAAATGGTGATGGGGTTTGTTGGTTTACGATTCTAATGGTTTTCTTTGAAATGCAGTTGGTTGAATTGGTGATGGTGTTTGTTGTAGTTGATGCAGGTTTATGACAGTAGGCAGGTTTGGCCTTGAATTTATTGGTTTGACTGGTTTTAGGCCATGACGAGTTTTGACATGGTTTTGGTTTATGCAATAGACTATATGGTGTGGATGGCTTCTGATATAGGGTTTTGATGATATGGTAGGCAGGTTTAGGCCAAGGTTCAGGACATGTCGTTTTTGACAGGTTTATGGTGATATTGGCTTGAAGGCTCAATCAATTTTGGTGAGGTTTTCTATGGTTTAAATAGGCTATTGAAGTTAGGCCATGTTATAGTTTTGTTCTGTAATGGTTTATGCAGTAGCAGGTGTATGCAGTACAGGCTTAGGGGACTTGGAGAAAAGAAGTTTTTTTGCTTTTGATAGTTTTGCTTTTGATCCCCCTTCTAATATGTGTGATTTTGTTATGTTATAACAGTCTCTCTTCCCTCAGGTTTACGTTGAGGGCTTGGTATATTTTAATATTTCTTTACTTCTGCACCCTTACTGCTCCATATGGTTTGTCTCTATTCCTATTTCATGTTTTTACTTCCTACTGGTTGTGTTACTGCAGTTTGTCTTGTATCTCTTTCTGCCTAAACCAAGCCTGCAAAACCACACTTCTATCTCTCTTCTCTCTCATGAGTGCCATTTGACATTTAAATGATGTACTGCTTTATTTCTGAAATTGTAACAGAGCTGGAATATGATGAAAAAAAAGGAAATATTATTGCTTGCAAAGTTGTTTAAACTGCATACTTTGACTTCCAATGCAACAGTAGAGCCTATTGTTTTGGCTTCTACTATGTGGCTGCATGTAGGTTTACGTTGGCATTTTCTTTGTTCTTGCATGTGCTGTGTATATTTGAAATGTGCATGGGACTTTAAAAAAAATGCAATGGATTTTTAATTATGCAGTCTTTTAAAAATGAAATGAATTTTGTGCATGTTTCACAATTGTGCATTCATTTATGAAATAAAAATTCCTCCCTTTTTTGTGAACCGGGAGAAATCACGTGATTTGCAAAAAAGGTAAACTGATTCCAGCCGTTACTTTTAATGATGAACATTAAATAATTTTTGCTTTTAATTATTTGTTCAATTCTAATTTCTTTTAATCGTTTTGCAGGTAAAATCAAGTGAGCAGACAAAAGGCATTGGATTAGAAGACTTAGAATTTAGGAAACATTAGATTTTATTTCATTTTAACTTTGTAAAATTATTATTGTAAATTTGTTGTAATAAATACAATATTTACACAATAATTGTACGATTAGAAAAAAAGATGAATAAAATTCCAATATTTGCCAATTAATTTCCTCTTTCTCTCTAATTATTTGCTTTATTGTTTACAATTCTTTAAATTGTATAATAATTGAAAATAAATCTCAATTACCTAAATTCAGAATAATAAACAAATAAATAAATAATATCATTGATCAATTAATAGTTCCGATTATTTAATTCATTATTCATAACTTTCTAAATTATAATAATTAAAATAAAATTTCAATTATTTTAACTTAGAACGACAAATAATTAAATAATCGTTATTGACCAATTAATGAACCTTTTCGAATATTTATTATATTATTCATAAATCTTTAAATTATTAATAACTGAGAATAAATTCCGGTTATTTAAATTTAAGATAGTGCATAATAAATAAATATTGTCTGCACGATTAATACGCCTCTTTTCTAATGTTTATTTTATTATCTATACATCTTTAAATTACATAATAATTGAAAACAAAATTCCAATTATTTAAATTTAAGACAATAAATAATTAATAAACATTATTTTAGCACGAATCGATTAAATAATTTAGTGTTCAAAATAAATAGCTCTCGGCTTGAAAAAAGTTATGAATTTTAAAATCAATGGATCAAAACACTTGTAATGTAATGATGCAGATGGGAGATAATATCTTAGGTCAAAATTTGGGGTACAACAGTAAGTATCATTGCGCCGCCCGAAAATATCTTCTTGATTAAAAATGGCCCTTCGTAAGTAGGAGCCCATTTGCCCCTGGGATCGCCTTGCGGTAGGATGATGCACTTTATTACCAAGTCACCAGCCTTATACACCTGATGCTTGATTTTCTTATTTAACGCTTTGATCATACGTTTCTGATACATCTAACCATGACAAACAGTCGCAAGCCTCTTCTCGTCAATCAAATTCAGCTGAACCAGCCTAGTTTTAATCCATTCATCTTCATATAAATCTGCCTCTTTCATGATCCTCAGGGAAGGAATCTAAACTTCAACAGGTAGGACAGCTTCCATACCGTAAACTAGAGAGAATGGGGTTTCCCCAGTTAATGTTTGCATTAAAGTGTGATATCCATGAAGAGAAAACGGTAACATCTCATGCCAATCTTTATATGTCATCGTCATTTTCTGTATAATCTTATTGATGTTCTTATTGGCAGCTTCCACTGTGTCGTTCATCTTCGATTGATACAGAGAAGAACTGTGGTGCTTGATCTTGAACTGCATACAGAGTTTTGTGATTATAGTGTTTTTGAGATTGGTACCGTTGTCTGTGATGATTCTCTCGGGGATTCCATACCGACAAATAAGGTTATGCTTAATGAACCGGGCGACAACATTCTTAGTATTAGAGGCAAACGAGGCTGCTTCAACCCACTTTGTGAAGTAATCAATGTCGACGAGGATGAAGCGATGTCCGTTGGAAGAAGTAGGTTTGATCTCTCCAATCATATCAATGCCCCACATTTCAAACAGCCAAGGAGCGGTTAAGACATTTAGAGGTATTAGAGGTACATGCACTTTATCAGCGTAAATCTGGCACTTGTGACAAGTTCTTGAGTGGTGATGGCAGTCAGTTTCCATAGTTGACCAATAGTAACCCGCTCTCAGAATCTTCTTAGCCATAGTATGTCCACTGGAATGAGTACCATATATACCTTCGTGCATATTTTCCATAATCTTCTCTGCCTCTTTCTTGTCCATACAACGAAGCAGAGTCGAATCATGGTTGCGCCTGTACAGAAATTCGTTACTCAAGAAGAACTTAGAAGAGAACCTCTGTAGGAATTTCTTGTCATTGATAGATGCTCCATCAGGATACTCTTGAGCCTCAAGATATCTTTTCACTTCATGAAACCAAGGCTTCTCTTCTACTTCGTCAGTGTCAACTTTGTAGCAGTCTGCAGGTTCTTCTAGCCTCTCAATGGTAATTCGGGGAGCCTCGTTGTCCCATCTGACTTTAAACATAGATGACATTGTAGCCAATAAGTCTACCAACTGATTCTATTCTCTTGAGATGTGCTCAAAAGTGATATTCTCGAAGTACAAAATTAAGGTCAGCACATGCTCTCTATAAGGAATGAGGTTCAGATGCTTCATATCCCATTCTCCCTTGATTTGACTGATTATAAGGGTTGAGTCCCCATATACGCTCAAGAATTTTATTCTCAAGTCAATAGCAGCTTTAATGCCCATGATACACGCTTCATATCCAGTCATGTTGTTGGTACAATCAAAGCATAATCTATCGATGAAGGGTGTATGACAACCCTAAGGAGAGATGATTACAACACCAATTCCGTTGCCAAATGCATTACAAGCTCCATCAAAAACCATAGTCCGTCGGGCTCCTGGATCAGGTCTGTCATATGGTCTAGGTTCTTTACAATCTGTAACTAGCATGATGTTCTCGTCCGGGAATTTGAAGTTCATAGATTGGTAGTCGTCTGCGGCTTAATGGGCCAAATGATCTTCCAATACACTCCCTTTGATTTCTTTTTGAGTGGTGTATTGAATGTCGTATTCTGTCGAAAACATTTTCCATTTGGCTATTCTTTTGGAGAGTGCAGGTTTCTCGAATATGTATTTGATGGGATCCATTTTAGAGATCAACAAAGTAGTATGGGTCAACATATATTGTCTTAGTCGGCGAGCAGCCCATGCCAAAGCGCAACAAGTTTTCTCGAGCAGTGAGTATCATGTTCCACAGTCGGTAAACTTTTTTCTAAGGTAGTATATTGCATGTTCTTTTCGACCTAACTCGTCATGCTGGCCTAGTACACATCCCATTGAATTCTCTAGCACTGTTAGATACATGATTAGAGGTCTTCCTTCAACTGGTGGCATCAGAATTGGAGGTTCTTATAGATTCTCCTTTATTTTGTTAAAATTTGTTTGGCAGTCATCGTTCCATTTCACTACCTGATCTTTCTTCAGCAACTTAAAGACCGGCTCACATGTAGGGGTCAAATGAGAAATAAATCGAGCAATGTAATTCAGTCGTCCCAAGAAACCTCTAACTTCCTTCTCAGTACGGGGAGTGGGCATTTCTTGAATAACTTTGACTTTGGCAGGGTCAAATTTAATACCTTTACCGTTGATGACAAAACCCAGGAGTTTACCGGATCTCACCCCAAAGGTGCATTTGTTTGGATTCAATCTCAACTTGTATTTCTTTAGCCTCTCAAACAACTTGTGTAGATGGTCAATATTCTCTTCTTCAGTATGAGATCTGGCTATCATATTGTCGACATAAATCTCTATCTCGTGAAGAATCATGTCATGGAACAAAACCACCATAGCACGCTGATAAGTTACGCCGGCGTTCTTCAACCCAAAAGGCATAACCTTGTAGCAAAAAGTTCACCACTGTGTAACAAAAGTAGTTTTCTCCATGTCTTCAGGTGCCATCTTGATATGATTATATCCTGAGAAAAAATCCATGAAGGAGAATACCTTGTGTTGAGGGTGTTGTCGACCAAAACATCAATATATGGATGTGGGAAGTCATCTTTGGGGCTCGCCCTGTTCAAATATTTGTAATCTACACACATATGTACCTTGCAGTCTTTCTTAGGTACTGACACCACATTTGCAACCCATTGAGGATAGGATGTCACTGCTAAGAACCTTGCGTTGAATTATTTCATAACCACGGCTGTAATCTTTTATGATATCTCGGGGCGTATGCGAAGAACATTCTTCTTTATCGGAGAATAACCCTCTTTCATCGGTAGACAGTTGTGATACGGTGGGAGAACTGACTATGGCTTTGCGTTTGTTTTCGCAAATGTTTCGGTTGAGCAAGAGTCGCCACCGACTTTTTATTTTATCCTAAGGAAAGGTTAAAAAGCACAGCAAAAACCTTTGAGATGTTTTCTTGGGTTCGGGGAGTAGATTATAGAAAGGGAAGGTATTAGCACCCTTTCTATCCATGGTTATCCATGGGCTCTTAGTTACTTGCTTAGATCAACTTGCCTTAATTTTCAATTGTTTGACATGGTGCTTTGTGTGTGGGTTTGAAAATGTTTTTTTGAAAAGAGGCCAATGTGGTGGCAACCTTTGTAATGATCCATGTTGGGATGTATACAAAGGTGTACGTCTTTTGAAAAAGGTTTTCATTTGTTTTTTGAAAGTTGTTTTGAAAGTGTATTGTGATGTGTGGTTTTGAAAAAAAATAGGCAAGTGTTTTGTTTTGCAAATTGGCAAGTAACCAAGAGCTATCTACCCTAATTTTCTCAAAGATTATCGCTATGTTTTAACCCTTTTAACAATTTTGTTCCATCATTGTATTTGGTGGACAATCTTGTGTTAGGATGTGAGAGGGGCGGGCGCGGGTCATCGCTTAGACCATAATTGCAATGGTGCCAAGTATCTTTGGGCAATTTTTCTTTAAGGGACTTGATCATTTTTTAGGCAACTTTCGAAAGCGTCATCGAGGGACTATGATCATTTGAATTGTTTGTTTTGCCCTAAGAGACCTAACATGCAATATGGCCCAATTTTGAAAGGCAACAAGTGGATATAACCCTAGGGGTGTTAGTGTGCAAGTGTGTTTTATTGCATACAAGAGTTTTTTTTCTTTGAATTTAGGATTTTCTATTTCATTGATTTTATCTTGCCATACACGTCCTAATTACTAGCAATAAGAAGTGGAAATATAAAATCCTACGCTATTACAACAATTAGGGGATGGGGATACACATTTGTACATGGGGGGTTCAACGAGAAAAATAGACAAAAAAGAAAATAGCAAAAAACAAGATATAGAGAGAGAGGGGGAGCCAGCGCGCTGCTGAGAGGTCATCAGAAGTTCTGACTCAGATCCGCTGCCAGATGATCAACCTCTTGGTTAAACTGTATGAGTCAGAACTTCTGACTCTGGCACCTGCAAAACAGAACCCTGTTAGTGGGGAAATCAGAAGTTCTGACCCCTCTGCGCTGCAAGACAGAAGTTTGTTAATGGAGAAACCAGAAGTTCTGATTCTGCTGGAAAGGCAATAACTCTCAGAGGTTCTGATATCATTGACAGCAAAACAGGCTCCAGATGTGCTAACGTCAAAGTCACCACTTGGCTTTTCCCTGTACTAATCAGAACATCTGCAATTTTGTTGTTATTCCACAAAACAGGAAACATATTTGGAACAGATCCAGTAAATGTCAAAATGTTTTAGAGGGCAGAACCAACAAGGTCACAGGCAAGTCCTACACTGGCTCAGAACGTTCTGAGGTATGAAAATTCTCAGAATATAAACAGCAACAACATGATATTTACATTATGTTTATTTGAGTACGCACAGCTGATGATGCTTAGCAGCGTGATGAAGGTCAGCAGGTGCTTACCTGGCTGTTGGAAAAGTTTGTGGGTGAAAGCTAGCTTTTGGCTCTGGTGGTTTTCTGGACAGATTCTCTTTTTTTGGAAAAAGGCAGGTGAAGGTGTATGCGTAAGTAGGGTCAGACGTTTTGAAAAGAGGTTTTTTAGTTCATACAGAAAACTGGGTATTGGATAAAGTTTGAAGATGAGAAATTCAAAGTTATGAAACAAACTGGAGATTTTGGCAGAGTTTCAGAACACTATTTTGCTAAGGGTTTCTGTTTCTCTCTTAGCAATTTTTCTGTTTCTTGAACGCCCTTTTGCAGTGGACAATGACTCTCTATTTATAGGAAAAGTTCTTGTGGGTGCCTTGAACATTAAAGCGCCAACAGAGTTTGAATTTTTCTTTGACAGAAATTCCTGGGAAGTTGTGATAACAGATAGCCTTCAGCCTAGGCTGCAGCAGCAGGCGTGGATTGGAGAGAAGTGACCTCTTAAGTGGGCAGTGGCGTGTAGACCCATGCGAGAATCTGCACAAAGGCGTTTTCCAAGCCACACGTGAATGTTCAGGAGTGGTTGGAAGCATTAATGAGCATTAAATGGTGATAAGACCTATCAACATCAATATTCTGGTAATGGAAACCAACGTTGAATTAGCAGTTCTGTTTCAAAAAGAACAGCGTAAACCATGCTCTGGCCTTGGCTTCCTACTGTCTTAGTAAGTTCTGGGGATTCTCCTGATTTTCTGATACGTTCCTTGGATTTGCTTCTGGACCTCCTGGGCTTAGAGATTTTGTATCAGTGTAACACCCACTCTTCTGACCTTTTCATCTTCTGATTTCAAAATGTTCTGAAAGAGCCTTCAGACTTCCCTGCTTCTTTTGCATTCCTTTAGCAAATTCTGACTGAGCTTGTGTAACTGCTGAAAGGGTCATGTTCTGTCTGAGGCTTACATACTGAACCACGTTTACAACTTATGATTGAGCTGATGTAGCTGCTGAAAAGCCAACTTCTGACTACGCTGAGCCAAGCTTGCAACTTCTGACCGTTTTTATCTGGAATTGGTCCAGAAGTTCTGAAACGCTGATTTTTTTCTTAAACACTCATTTTTTTTAAAAGAAACATTTCAAGTGTTTAGAATTTAATTTTTTTTCTCAAGATAAAAGCGTTGTCTTTAGAGCTTGTGTGATCATCTTGCTCTTGTAAATCGTCTACTTGGGAAAAAAAAGATAACTCAGGACTTGGATTTGTTTCAGAGGGACCTTGAAAATCCAAGATGATTTCCTGAAGAAGGAGAGGGCAAATTTTGGGGTACAACGGTTGCCCCTGTTCAATCTTCTTGAACCTGAAGAGTTAGATTGGCAAGTTTGCCTTTCGTGACTCGAAGGTAAAAGGAGATTGGACACTAGAGTGCCCGGAAATTTGCACTCGCATAGTAGAGTATCAGCAATGTGATGGCGGGAATGGGCTTATAGATGCCATTTAGAGAGATGGTGGATAGAGAGATGGGCTTATAGATGCCATCTGGAGATGTGACAGAACCTTGTCGGGAATGGGCTTATAGATGCCATTTGGAAGTGTTGATCGCATAAGAGATTCCTTAGCGAGAACTTGTGTATTTTGAGAAAGACAGATGTTTTTCTGGCTTGTTACAGGTGTTTGATCTTCAATCTCTTCATGCAGCCATGTCCTGGCTAGATACAGGTGTCGAATCTACAATCGGTTGCTCACAGATGTGCCCTGGCTGGATACAGGTATCGAATCTGGAAATAGTCGTCAAAAGATATGCCCTGGCTGGATACAGGAATCGAATCTGGAATTGTAGTAGTTGATAGATATGCCCTGGCTGGATACAGGAATCGAATCTTCAAACTCTTCGGATGTGCCCTGGCTAGATACAGGAATCGAATCCGGAAATAGTCGTCAACAGATATGCCCTGGCTGGATACAGGAATCGAATCTGGAATTGTAGTAGTTGATAGATATGCCCTGGCTGGATACAGGAACCGAATCTTCAAACTCTGGAAATAGTGACAGTTGGAGGTAGTTGTCTTTTTCCTGAAGAGGCAAAACATCAGTCGTATGCAATGTCATGATGTATGAAATGCATGAAGTCATGATGTTCAACATGAGATAGTGTTGTATGCACTTTATCATGTATGTAAGCAAGATGTATGCAATATGAAGTGTTTATGAATGTATTTTCGTCTAGGAAAATAAATCCTTGACGACCGGCTGGGGAATTAAATCCTGGGCTGACGTTGAAGAATAGAGCTCTTTGCTTCCGCTGGGGAGGATGGTTGCAAGAATACACCGGTAGGAGAAGATGACTCCGTTGAGGAATAAACTTGTTGGAGAGATTACTCTGCGGGGAATTGCTCCGTGGAAGAGATACTTTGCTGAAGTTTGACGAGAGCTTCACTGAGGATTTCAATGATGGACTCCACTAGGGATAACAATGATGAACTCCTCTGGGGATGACAATGATAAACTCCTCTGGGGGTTACGTTGGTAAGTTATGTTGGGGAACTTTGATGAACTCCGCTAGGGATAGGAAGAACTTCGCCGAGGACGATCTTCCGTGGCAATTAGCTGAAGATAACCCAGTTATAAGCCCTTGTGGGGAATAACTTTGAATAAAGCTTGGGAGGGACGTCCGTACTCTGCAGGGGATAAGCTTCAAGACCTGCTGGGGATAAGAATTCCACTTTCCTGGGTGGAATTGCACTGGGGTGATGATATTCCGCCGGGGAACAATCTTAGGTCAAGACTGCCGGGGATGCTTGCTGATGAATGCCTATACTCCGCTGGGGAATGTTGACCTCTTCTGGGGGTACACAACCTCCTTCATGCTGACCGTAGACTAACTCTGTTGGAGGAGAGTATTGTTGACTCGCTAGGGGAACAGGGTGCCTATTGTAGGGCTGATGATAGACTAACTCTTCTTGAAGAGAGTTTTGCTGAATCTTGTCTTGCTCTGTGGGGAGTTGAGATATCTGGGTCACATTCCTCAGTTGGACCTACCTTGGTATTTCGGCGGACAAAGCAACCAGACTACATCAGACAACTTTTACATTGCCCTCAGTTTCTGATGTCACCTGTAATTAGTCTTTTGTTTCAAAATGCAAATATTTATGAATTAGCAATTTAATGTCAAATGCATATATTAAAAATGGACATTGGACGTTCTTCGCAAGACAAAACAGAAAAAAGGAAAAACAATGAGCAATTTGTTTGGCAAACTGAATCTGTATTGATTTTGAAATTTGCCGGTGAATAGGCGTTTTTGTACAAGAGGCTGACATCCTAGTAAGAGAATGCCGCCGAATAACATAGAGTTTACAATTTTAAAAAGGAAACAAAACAGCTATGTGCACAATATTCCCACTGGGTTCCAACTCTGCTATCGCCTTTATGTCTTCAAGCGTCTCATCACTTTGTTGCTTAGTTGAAGATGAAGCTGATTGGTCAATGCTGAAGTCTGAGCCAGATAGTTGATGCCGAATTCTGGATGCAAGGTGATCCAATGAGACATAGTGTTACGCTTTATCCCTAACTTTTGCCTGGACCGCCCTTTCGGGTTTTCAGTCCACCGGGATACCCATTTTTGCCCAAGCCTCCTTTTCAGGTTTTCGACTTGCCGGGTGTACAGATTTTTTCATTTCATCCCTTATTTTTGCCCGAACCCTTTTGGTTCGTCGGGAAGCCCTTATTTTTGCCTAGGTATGTCAACCTAGCGGGTCCTTTATTCATGCGTAGTATCTTTTTACTATGTCTGCATTGGCGGGGTGAGGAAGGTCGTCACCATCCATGGTGGTTAGAATCATGGCTCCTCCTGAGAACACATGTTTAACCACAAAAGGCCCTTCGTACGTAGGGGTCCATTTTCCCCGGGGATCACTTTGAGGAAGGATGATGCGCTTGATTACCAGGTCCCCAACTTGATACTCTTGTGGTCTGACTTTCTTGTTAAATGCCCTGATCATCCGTTTTTGATACGTCTGACCATGACAGATAGCAGTGAGTCTCTTTTCATCAATTAGGTTTAATTGATCAAGTCGAGTCTGGATCCAGTCATCTTCGTTCAAGTCTGCATCCTTCATTATCCGGAGAGAGGGTATCTGGACTTCAATTGGCAAGACTGCCTCCATGCCATAGACCAAGGAGAAGGGAGTTGCCCCGGTTGACGTCCTTGCTGAGGTACGGTACCCATGAAGAGAAAACGGTAACATTTCGTGCCAATCTTTATAGGTCACTGTCATCTTCTGCACAATTTATTAGCTGCTTCTACAGCCCCATTCATCTTCAGTCGGTAAGGAGAAGAGTTGTGGTGCTGTATTTTGAATTGCTCGCAGAGCTCAGTGATCATCTTGTTATTAAGATTGGTACCGTTGTCTGTAATAATTCTTTTCGGGACGCCGTATCGACAGATCAGGTTGTGCCGAATGAACCATGCCACGACGTTCTTGGTTACTGTAGCGTAGGAAGCTGCTTCAACCCACTTCGTGAAGTAATCAATTGCTACTAGGATGAAACGATGCCCATTGGATGCTGTAGGTTTAATCTCGCCGATCATATCTATGCCCCACATTGCAAAAGGCCAAGGTGCCGTCAGGACGTTCAGAGGAACCGGAGGGGTGTGCACCTTATCAGCATAGATATGGCATTTATGGCAAGTTCGAGAATGTTGGTAACAGTCGGCTTCCAATGTGGACCAGAAATATCCTGCCCGAAGGATTTTCTTTGCCATGGTATGTCCACTGGAATGTGTTCGGAATGTACCTTCATGTAGTTCTACCATGATCTTCTCTGCTTCAGCCTTATCCACACAACGCAGTAGAGTTGAGTCATGATTTCTTTTGTAGAGAATGCCGTTGCTGAGGAAGAATTTTGCCGCAAACCTTCTCATGAACTTCTTGTCGTTGACAGATGCACTTTCAGGGTATTCCTGAGCTTCCAAGTATCTCTTCACCTCATGATACCAGGTTTTTTCAGTCACCTTTTCAGCCTCAAGATCGTAGCAGTATGCAGGTTCGTCCAATTTCCAGATAATGATTCGGGGAGCCTCATTGTCCCATTTGACTTTGAACATTGAAGACATCGTAGCTAGTGCGTCCGCTAACTGATTCTCCTCTCTTGGGAAGTGCTCAAAAGTTATCTCTTCAAAGTGGGGAAGCAAAGTCAACACATACTCCATGTAAGGAATAAGATTTGGGTGTTTCGTATCCCACTCGCCTTTGATCTGATTGATCACAAGAGCGGAATCTCCGAAGACACTCAGAAACTTGATCCTTAAGTAGATTGCAGCTTGAAGACCCATGATACATGCCTTGTACTCCGCCATGTTGTTGGTGCAGTTGAAACACAGCCAGGCGGTGAGTGGAGTATGAGTACCTTTGGGGGATATAATCACAGCGCCAATACCATTACCCAAAGCGTTTGAGGCTCCGTCAAAGTGCATAGACCATCGGGATCCTTCCTCAGGTCCTTCATCCGGTCCAGGTACTTCACAATCTGTTACTACCATGATATCTTCGTCTAGAAATTCAAAGTTCAAGGATTGGTAATCGTCCACAGGTTGGTGTGCCAAATGATCTGCCAATACACTTCCCTTGATCGCTTTCTGAGTTGCATACTGGATATCATATTCTGTCAAGATCATTTGCCATCTTGCTATTCTTCCAGACAGAGCAGGCTTTTCGAATATGTACTTGATGGGATCCATCTTTGAAATCAACAGAGTAGTGTGAGTCAACATATACTGTCTCAGCCGGCGAGCAGCCCATACCAGAGCGCAGCAAGTTTTCTCGAGCAGTGAGTATCGAGACTCACAGTCGGTAAACTTTTTGCTCAGGTAATAAATGGCGTGCTCTTTTCGGCCAGACTCGTCATGCTGCCCCAGCACACACCCCATTGAATTGTCAAGTACAGTCAAGTATAGTATCAGAGGTCTCCCTTCCACTGGAGGCATAAGAATGGGTGGTTCTTGGAGATACTCCTTTATCTTTTCAAAAGCAGCCTGACATTCATCGTTCCAACGTACTACTTGATCTTTTTTCAGTAATTTGAAGATTGGCTCACAGGTAGCAGTTAGATGTGAGATGAATCGGGCGATGTAATTCAGTCGTCCTAGAAAGCCTCTGACTTCTTTCTCTGTCTTGGGAGTTGGCATCTCTTGTATGGCTTTTACCTTGGCAGGGTCCACCTGAATACCTTTGTCACTTACCTAGCAATTTTCCGGACCTCACCCCGAAGGTGCATTTGTTGGAATTTAACCTCAGCTTGTATAATTTCAATCGGTCAAACAGCTTCCGCAGATGGTCAAGGTGCTCCTCCTCAGTTTGAGACCTTGCAATCATGTCATCAACATATACCTCAATCTCATGATGGATCATATCATGAAATAAAGCAACCATGGTGCGTTGGTAGGTTGCCCCAGCATTTTTCAACCCGAATGGCATGACCTTGTAGCAGAAGGTGCCCCACTGAGTCACAAAGGTAGTCTTTTCCATATCTCCCGGAGCCATCTTGATCTGATTATACCCTGAAAAGCCATCCATGAAGGAGAACACCTTGTGTTGAGCCATATTGTCAACAAGAACGTCGATGTGAGGCAGAGGGAAATCATCTTTGGGGCTGGCCCTGTTCAAATCCCTGTAGTCGACACATATTCTGACTTTACCGTCCTTCTTCGGCACCGGTACCACATTGGCCACCCATTGAGGGTAAGAGGTTACTGCTAGAAACCCGGCATCGAATTTCTTCATAACCTCGGCTTTGATCTTTTCGGACATCTCTGGACGCATGCGGCGGACCTTTTGCTTTACTGGAGGGCAGTCTTCCTTAGTAGGCAGATGATGGACCACAATGTCGGCATCCAAACCGGGCATGTCTTCGTAGGACCAAGCAAAGATGTCCATGTAATCATGCAGCATCTGGATCAATCGTTGCTTCACGCTGAGCTCTAGATTGGCACCAATCTTGACCTCTTTTCTGTCTGTCTCAGTACCCAGGTTCACTGTTTCCACCGGCTCTTCATGCGGCTGGATGGCCCTCTCTTCTTGAAGTAGCAGTCTTGCGAGTTCACCGGGCACTTCGCAATCATCTTCACCTTCGTCTTCGGCCAAGTTGATCGGATTCTCGAAGTCATAACTGGTGGTAGCAGAGCTGTTACCAGTGAGATCCAGAGTGGATTGAAACCTGTATAAGTGAGTGTGTGTAAATATAGCTGTTTTGCAATATATAACACAGAAAGAAAAAGAGCACAAGATTTGAAATGCAACAAACGTCCAATGTTTTGATTAATGATATATGGAAATGTCATACAAAAAGCCCTCACAAATGGAGCTACGATGCCCCGGGTAGGACACCGAGCCAATAAAAGTTTCAACATATTGTTTGTTACAAATTGGAAATCAAAAGAGTTAATTACAGCGTGACAAATGTGATAGGTGTAAAATCCTTTGTTGTCCAGTTGCTTGGCCCGTTGTTGGTGGTTTGATAGATCCAACTGTCAAACTCTGCTTCTTCTACGTCCTCCTTGATAGCATTCACCCTTGGGTTGGTGATAAACACCGGAGCCTTTCTGATCCTTTCCTTGCGAACAGCCCTCTGAGCCTCTGCAGTGAAGCCCAGCCCAAACTTGTCGGTCTTTTGAGTGAAGTCAGGAAGCTGACCCCAGTTTGCACAATTTCCTTTCTCGATTACAGCCCGGGCATCCTTCAAGGACGTCATCTTCAGAGGAAAGTCTTCTTCAACCACTGCCTCAGCCGGCGCCAACGTTGGAGGTACCTCCTCAAAATGCTGAAAGGGGGTTTCAATAAACTCCCCGTCCATCTCGATATACCGGAATGAATTCAAGTGACTAACCATGTATTCCTCCTCACCCTGCACAGTAACAATTTTCCCTTTGACAGGGTATTTGAGCTTTTGGTGTAGAGTGGATGTTACTGCCCCAGCTTTTTGAATCCAGGGTCGACCCAACAAGCAGGAATAAGATGGACGAATATCCATTACATAGAACGTTGAGTCGAAGACTTGGGAACCCACACGAATAGGAATGTCTACCTCACCGTGCACCATCCTCTTAGAACCGTCGAAGGCTATAACAATGATGTTACTAGGTTTCAATTCCAGGCCCTCACAATCCAAGCGATCCAATGCCTTCTTGGGCAAAACATTCAGGGAAGAACTGGTATCCACCAACACGTGTGCGAGAGTAGTGCCCCTGCATTCTATAGAGACATGCAGGGCATCATTGTGATTTTTCCCTTTGGCGGTAAGGTCAGCATCTGAGAACCCCAAACCATTGTCAGCTGTCAAATTAGCCACACAGTCAGTGAATTGATCCGCAGAGGTCTCTTGCGGCACATGGGCCGTTTTCAGAAATGAAATCAGGGCTTTTGCATGGGCCTCCGAGCACAGCAGCAACGATAGCATAGAGATTTTGGAGGGGGTATGCCCCAACTGTTCAACGACATTGAAGTCACTCTTTTTAATGATTTTAAGGATTTCCTCCATCTCTTGTTGGGAGGCCTCAACAGCAGTCTTTTTTGGTGCCTCCGTCCTGGCAGGCAAATCGGTAGCAACTTCTTTGCCCCGAGCATCAGAGGACTCGGCGGCAGTAGTAGACACAGGAACTTGATTTGGAACATGCACACTTGCGGGTGTGATGATGAGAGGTTTTCGGATAACTGGCGGTGCAATGTCAGGTGAGAAGAGCCTGCCACTGCGAGTAATCTTGCCAGGACCAGTGATGTTACTGATATTGGTACTGGTGTTGAACTCCTGCTTTACTCCAAGCACATACACGTCTGCCCCATAATGCCATGGGACAGCCTTGTTAGATTCATAGGGGAGAGGCCCAGGAACAGTAATGGTAATGGGTGCAACAGACATAATTTGGACTGGCTTCCTCGGGAGAGCCTTGGTAGGATTGTTGAAAATTGTGACGACAGATATTTCTTCAGCGGAAACAAACGGAACAGCAATTTTCTTGAACAAAATTTCTTTGCTATCCATCAGGCTTTGGATGCCTGATTTCAGCAGCGGACAACCGGTAGGGATAACAGCACACAGGAGGCAACCCTTGCTACAACCCGAAAATAAACCGGCTAGCAGTAAGTTCCTCTTAACAGTCAAAAGAGGGGTAGCAACATCATTCACCGAAACAGCATACAAATCTTCCTCAATGGCATTTATTCTATGCTGGGGCATAGGAGCAGTTACAACATTTGGCCTCTCAGGCGCCTCAAACTGAATTTCCTTCGCGTCGATAAGGTCTTGCACCTTATTTCTCAGGGCCCAGCAATCATCAGTAGTATGCCCGGGGCTATCGGAATGATAAGCACAACGGGCATTTGGGTTATACTTAGGAGATGCAGTATTCACGACCTTCGGAGCCTCTTTGATGGTCACCAAGTTGGTTGATAACAGTTGCGGTAAGATGTGTGACAAGTTCATACTCAGCCGAGTATACTGCCTCTTGGGCCTTTCACCTCTTTGTTGATTGTACTGTTGAGGAGCAGCAACAGACTTTGAAATTACTAAGGCATTGACGGCTTGGCGGATTTCCTGACCTGATGCCAGCTTCAATCCTTTCACCCGTCAGAATCAAATCCGTAAACCCAGCTGAGGAATTGCCAACCAGATGATCGAAAAATGGACCAGACAAGGTCCCTAGAAACATATCAACCAGCTCACGATCAGTCAATGGAGGCTGCACCCTGCCAGCCAAATCTCTCCATTTTTGTGCATATTCTTTGAACCCTTCGCCCGTTCCTAGAGACATACCCTGAAGTTGGGTACGCGTAGGAGCGAGGTCAGAATTGTATTGATATTGTCTGTAAAATGCGGTCGCCAAATCTTCCCAATGTCGGATACTAGCTCCATCTAGTTGATAGAACCACTCAAGCTGTGACCCCGAAAGGCTATCTTGGAAGAAGTGGATCCAAAGATTTTTGTCTGCCGTGTAAGGCTGGATCTTCCTTACGTACGACCTTAGATGCAACTTTGGACAGGAGGCCCCTTCATATTTGGCAAAGGCAGGCGCCTTAAACTTGTGTGGGATTACTACCCCAGAAGATAACCCCAGATCTCCGAAATCCAGCCCCGGCACATTCTGGATATCCATGGCGCTCAAGCGGTCCTCTAATTGCTTGTATCTGTCAGCAGCGGGTGGGTATTGTTCGTCATTGTAGTCCGTCTCGTTGTCAGAGACTGCAGGACTAGGAGCTCCTCCCCCTTGGGGACTATATTTCTCTGCAGAGGAAGTAGTTGGATCAGCCTCATTGTGGAGTGTGTTCCCAAACCTGCGTCCGGTGTTAAATAACGCAGTCCTCTTTTTCTTCTTCTTCTTCTTTAGGAGTAGAGCCTTCAACTCTTGTTGACCTTGGGTCAGGCTTAGGACCATTTCTTGAAACTAGGCACTTTGGGCCTGAAGGGCCTTGATTGCTTGCTCGCTGGATGAGTCTGGATTCATGATGACTGTTCAAAATAAACAGCGAAGAGGATTAAGCAACCTGTAGAAAAAGGGTACCTGTTATGCACATGATGCATGAGATGCTATCTATGCAATGCATTCAAGGGTTTTAGAAATTCACAATTGTTGCAGACAAAAAGAACGCACGTCATATTAATAAGAAAAGATTTGTTAGTACATAAATGCCCCATGGGCCAAATATTACAAAAACAACTTCTCAAGGTAAAAAGACGTTGTGCATCCTCTTTGGCGCAATGTAGGTGTTGAGGGCCTCTTGCTCATGGAGACGGCGGGTGAGCTCTAAAACCTTCTTCTCGCTGGCGTAGAAGCTGGTTTCAAAAGTGTTCCGTTCCTCCTTGAGTTGGATCCAACTCTTCTGCATCTCCTCCCACGATGTAGGCATGTCAGGATGTAGGATGGTGTAGGGAACCTCTCCTTCCTTGACGGGCTCTTTAATCACAGGGAGAACGTGAGGATAAGGCATCATTAGACTCTGGGCTCGGGCTCGTACCCACTTGAGGTAAGGTTCAAGAGGGATGGAGTTCTTGTGTCCCAGAGTCTTGCTATCAACCTTGTTGGACCTCCCCCAAGCTCTGATGAATCTTTGGCGAAGTCCTTGTGCATCGTTGTCGAAGTCAAAAACTAGGTCAGGAATCAACATGTCATGAGGGCCATCCCTCCGTGCGTATCCAAATTGCCTCAAAGCTAGGCAAGGGTTGTAGGTGATACCTCCTCTGATTCCAAGTAAAGGAACATTAGGAAACTCTCCACAACGATCGACGATGATGACATTTTCTCTGGACCGAGAACACCAATGTACATCAGAGTGAGTAAGAGTCATCAACCATTGGGACCACCTTGAGCCTTGGTCATTCTTCAAGACAGATTGTGGAAGGTGCGAAATAATCCACCTTGCAAGGAGAGGAGTACAGCACATGAGAACACCCCTCTTTCTCATTGTTCGTGTGTAAAATGAGTGAAGGATGTCCCCAAGCAATGTTGGTATTGGATTTCTGGACAAGAAGATTTTGACGGCGTTGACATCTACCAATTGGTCAGAATTTGGGAATAGGACCAACACATAGATAAGGAGTGCCACAATATCTTTAAAGGCTTGTAGGTCCAATGAATTCCAACACTCTTGTGCCTTCTCAAACAAGAATTTTGCTAAGAAACCTTTGATGTCGCTTCTGGTTTCCCAATTCCCCTTGATGTCAGAAGGCTGTAGATGTAATGCTCGAGCAACATCTTCAGGCTTTGGTTCTTTTTCCGTACCGTTGAAAGGTAGTTGATTGAGGATAGGAATTCTTAAGAGTTGAGAAAATTCTTCCAAAGTGGGTACCAACTGGTAGTCAGGGAAAGTGAAACAGTGGTGAAGAGGGTCAAAGAACTGGAATAGCACCTTCATCATGTCTTCTTCAATGTTGGTGTTGACTAAGCTGAGCAGTCTACCATGTCTTTCACTGAAGGATGAGCTTTCCGGAATTCTTGAGGTGAGCTCCTTGAGTTGAGGAGAGATTCTCACAAGGTTTACTTGAATGGTTTTTCTGCGAGGAATTTCCATGACCTACAAAACAAGAACAAAGATGAAGATCTAAACCCTTGAAGTGGTTAGTGAATGCATATGATGCTTTATGATGTTCATGATGTATGCACAAACATATGTACAAGCAAATCACACCAAACCCTAGTTTCAGGCTTGCATGGGGTTTCATAGGTAAGTACCCTCTTGAGTGTAGTTGGCTTAAAAACCTGTCCTATAAATAGTAACCGGGTTCTAAGGAGCTCAATATCACTGGATTATTTTCATTGTGCATTGTTTTGGTTTAGCCACTTAACTAGCGACCAAAATATTCCAAGAAAACAACCCTCAATGAGTGTAGTATCGAGTATCTACCAACTTCGTACTGCACCAAAGCCGGTCATCTCACTACCCCTAATGTAAGGCCAAGATGGTCAAGTAAGGTTCTAGGTCATTAGTGCTTAGTGACATCACTCAGCGGCCCCGTACTCTCCTTGATTGAACTCAAGGGTTACCGATACTCACAAATATGTCGCACTAATATAGCTATTGCTTCGACCATGCCGGTATACCCCGCACAGTTTCCACAACGTATTGCTATCTATGAATGTTTCCCAAAATCCGGGTGTAGGATTGCAAACCCAAACAAGAGAGCCAAAATGTAAAGCAATCAAATCAAACAATTAGTCATGCAAGAGGGTGATCTAAGCCCTAAGGTTACTCCACTTTTAGATTAGTCCCCAGCAGAGTCGCCAGTTCTGTGATACGGTGGGAGAACTGACTATGGCTTTGCGTTTGTTTTCGCAAATGGTTCGGTTGAGCAAGAGTCGCCACCGACTTTTTATTTTATCCTAAGGAAAGGTTAAAAAGCACAGCAAAAACCTTTGAGATGTTTTCTTGGGTTCGGGGAGTAGATTATAGAAAGGGAAGGTATTAGCACCCTTTCTATCCATGGTTATCCATGGGCTCTTAGTTACTTGCTTAGATCAACTTGCCTTAATTTTCAATTGTTTGACATGGTGCTTTGTGTGTGGGTTTGAAAATGTTTTTTTGAAAAGAGGCCAATGTGGTGGCAACCTTTGTAATGATCCATGTTGGGATGTATACAAAGGTGTACGTCTTTTGAAAAAGGTTTTCATTTGTTTTTTGAAAGTTGTTTTGAAAGTGTATTGTGATGTGTGGTTTTGAAAAAAAATAGGCAAGTGTTTTGTTTTGCAAATTGGCAAGTAACCAAGAGCTATCTACCCTAATTTTCTCAAAGATTATCGCTATGTTTTAACCCTTTTAACAATTTTGTTCCATCATTGTATTTGGTGGACAATCTTGTGTTAGGATGTGAGAGGGGCGGGCGCGGGTCATCGCTTAGACCATAATTGCAATGGTGCCAAGTATCTTTGGGCAATTTTTCTTTAAGGGACTTGATCATTTTTTAGGCAACTTTCGAAAGCGTTATCGAGGGACTATGATCATTTGAATTGTTTGTTTTGCCCAAAGAGACCTAACATGCAATATGGCCCAATTTTGAAAGGCAACAAGTGGACATAACCCTAGGGGTGTTAGTGTGCAAGTGTGTTTTATTGCATACAAGAGTTTTTTTTTCTTTGAATTTAGGATTTTCTATTTCATTGATTTTATCTTGCCATACACGTCCTAATTACTAGCAATAAGAAGCGGAAATATAAAATCCTACGCTATTACAACAATTAGGGGATGGGGATACACATTTGTACATGGGGGATTTAACGAGAAAAATAGACAAAAAAGAAAATAGCAAAAAACAAGATATAGAGAGAGAGAGGGAGCCAGCGCGCTGCTGAGAGGTCATCAGAAGTTCTGACTCAGATCCGCTGCCAGATGATCAACCTCTTGGTTAAACTGTATGAGTCAGAACTTCTGACTCTGGCACCTGCAAAACAGAACCCTGTTAGTGGGGAAATCAGAAGTTCTGACCCCCCCTGCGCTGCAAGATAGAAGTTTGTTAGTGGAGAAACCAGAAGTTCTGATTCTGCTGGAAAGGCAATAACTCTCAGAGGTTCTGATATCATTGACAGCAAAACAGGCTCCAGATGTGCTAACGTCAAAGTCAACACTTGGCTTTTCCCTGTACTAATTAGAACATCTGCAATTTTGTTGTTATTCCACAAAACAGGAAACATATTTGGAACAGATCCAGCAAATGTCAAAATGTTTTAGAGGGCAGAACCAACAAGGTCACAGGCAAGTCCTACACTGGCTCAGAACGTTCTGAGGTATGAAAATCCTCAGAATATAAACAGCAACAACATGATATTTACATTATGTTTATTTGAGTACGCACAGCTGATGATGCTTAGCAGCATGATGAAGGTCAGCAGGTGCTTACCTGGCTGTTGGAAAAGTTTGTGGGTGAAAGCTAGCTTTTGGCTCTGGTGGTGTTCTGGACAGATTCTCTTTTTTTGGAAAAAGGCAGGTGAAGGTGTATGCGTAAGTAGGGTCAGAAGTTTTGAAAAGAGGTTTTTTAGTTCATACAGAAAATTGGGTATTGGATAAAGTTTGAAGATGAGAAATTAAAAGTTATGAAACAAACTGGAGATTTTGGCAGAGTTTCAGAACACTATTTTGCTAAGGGTTTTTGTTTCTCTCTTAGCAATTTTTCTGTTTCTTGAACGCCCTTTTGCAGTGGACAATGACTCTCTATTTATAGGCAAAGTTCTTGTGGGTGCCTTGAACATTAAAGCGCCAACAGAGTTTGAATTGTTCTTTGACAGAAATTCCCTTGAAGTTGTGATAACAGATAGCCTTCAGCCTAGGCTGCAGCAGCAGGCGTGGATTGGAGAGAAGTGACCTCTTAAGTGGGCGGTGGCGTGTAGACCCATGCCAGAATCTGCACAAAGGCGTTTTCCAAGCCACACGTGAATGTTCAGGAGTGGTTGGAAGCATTAATGAGCATTAAATGGTGATAAGACCTATCAACATCAATATTCTGGTAATGGAAACCAACGTTGAATTAGCAGTTCTGTTTCAAAAAGAACAGCGTAAACCATGCTCTGGCCTTGGCTTCCTGCTGTCTTAGTAAGTTCTGGGGATTCTCCTGATTTTCTGATACGTTCCTTGGATTTGCTTCTGGACCTCCTGGGCTTAGAGATTCTGTATCAGTGTAACACGCACTCTTCTGACCTTTTCATCTTCTGATTTCAACATGTTCTGAAAGAGCCTTCAGACTTCCCTGCTTCTTTTGCATTCCTTTAGCAAATTTGTTACTGAGCTTGTGTAACTGCAGAAAGGGTCATGTTCTGTCTGAGGCTTACATACTGAACCACGTTTACAACTTCTGATTGAGCTGATGTAGCTGCTGAAAAGCCAACTTCTGACTACGCTGAGCCAAGCTTGCAACTTCTGACCGTTTTTATCTGGAATTGGTCCAGAAGTTCTGAAATGCTGATTTTTTTCTTAAACACTGTTTACCGTGGGAATTGGTAAACAACCGCTGATCTTCCAAAAGGTTACTTATTTGGTGACTCGCAGGATCGATCAGATTGATCCTAAGACATGGTTGATTTTGGGGTTTTGACTAAGTTCAATAATGGTTAAATGACAAGAAAATAAAGAAGCTTTATGTAAATTGCATGAAGAAGAAAACTTGATAGGATAAAGGAAGGCTTGAAATGAAGGCTTCGACTGGAAAAGTAAATGAAGAGCAATAAAGTTCTGGAAAATAAATGACTTTGATTAATTAAAGTGGTGTTTCACACATACATTCTCAACAATTCTTTCTCTCACGATGGGTACTCGAATCTATATGAGTAACTTGTATATAATTGTGAACACACGCGAAAAACTGTGTGAACTACTAATATTTATACTAAACACATCTCAGGTAACCATCGGGCAGTTACGCTGCTTCGAGATGACTCCACTTGGCACGCTCACAGCATTCGACGCTCTCGATCTTGACACGTTGCACTTGGTAACCGCTGGGAACCGTTTTCCCTCCAAACGTTTGAATCTCAAACCGTTCCACTCTGAGCAATCGAACACCTTCGTCGAGAAGCACCTTCGACGTCGAAGGAAACCAGATTCTTCCTTGGAAGAAATTCTCTAAGTACATTGCCATCTTCTGATGAGCATTTCGACAGAACCAGCTGGTCGAAACCATTCTTCAGCTTTAACGGCTTATATTAATGAAAACAAGGGTGTCGAATTTAGGAGCCAACAAATTGCCCCCCAAGAATGCCTTATTTCGACGCTGAAAAGAAAAAGGCATTATTTGAGATTCCATTCGACACCTGTCTTTCATCCTTAGCCACAAATTAACCTGCGCACTTTTTGTCTTCTACCAACCACTGAAAATCCCAAGAAAAAGCCATCATTTCATCCGCACCTAAGACGTCAGCTCAGTATGGCGTTTAGCGTGCCCAATGTCTTTTCACAAATTGTCATCATGACAATTTCCCAAAAACGAGGGCGCACGCTGCACCTTTTCATTTCTGCAGAACGGCTATGTCAGCGAGGGGATGCCACGTGTCCCACTATCTTCTGCAACATTAAATGGCCTCGAATTTTGTGATTTCCCAACCACTATAAATAGCGCTAGGTACCCATTGTGGGACTTTTTCACGCTATTTGCATTTAAAACCTCATTGTTGAACACAAAATCTCTGCAAACTTTGCAAACACTTTATTCTTCACTTCACCTTCAACCTTAACTCAACAATGGCTTCAGGTTCCTCTAACGCTCCTAATTCTAACATTCCTTCCAGAAATGCTAAACCCAAAATCTTCTCAACTGTTCCCACAGTTACCCCTACAGGCCAACGAAGGGTTCCTGAACCCCTAGAAACTGCTGAGCGTGAAGCTTATTCACACCAACTAATGATTCCAGTTGGATACTCCAACCAAATCTTCGCCATGTCTGGCCCGTTATCCACATGCATCGATGAAGCCATGAAGATCAAGAACTTTTTTCCAGTGCTTGAGGCGCTCAAACCTGTTGGGTGCTCTAAAAAAGCTGCAGCTGACAACGAAGATCCCGCTAAGGAGAAAATAGATCTTCGCTTCTTCAATAGGGGTGTTAGGGCTTTTAGGTCTAGCCCTAGCCTCACACCTGACTACAGCGCTTGGCTAGAGAAGATGGAAAAAAGCCAAACTTCGATCTGGAAGAACTTGGGGATATACGACCTGGTTATGTTGTCGAAGACGGGTCTCAACTACTCCCCTGAGATGCTGATAGCCTCCTTGCTTTTCTGGGATTATACTCATTTTACTTTCCACCTTCCTTGTGGAATGCTAACACCCACGCTTTTCGACGTGGCTGCCATCACCGGCCTTCGACCCACTGGGGATTATTTCGACCCAGAGGAAATTTCGGAGGATCAGATTGGATTCTCAGCTACGAAACCCACCTATACCACCTATATTAACCATTACCATGATAGGTCGACAGCCACTGTGACGGATGTAGAGCATATTGCGTTTCTAGCCCTTTGGCTATCACGCTTTGTGTTCTGTACAAAGTCTTTACAGGTGACAAAGAAGATGGTCACCCTCGCCACCCAACTTCACCATGGCCAAAATATTTGTTTGGCAGAATTAATCTTGGCAAATCTGTACGAGTCGATCAGCAGCGGAGCGACTCTGTTGAAGGTCATCGAGAATAGAGCCAGTCTGTTGCTTGCGGGACCCTTTTGGCTACTTCAACTGTGGCTCAATGCCACTTTCGAGTCTTTCTTACCTCAGAAAACTCAAGTAAATGAGCAAGCTCCTGAGATAGCAAATATGTGTATCGAAGGCACCAGATTAGCTCTACTGACCCCGACTGAAGATGGGCTGGAGCTTCAACAGACTTTTGCAAACTTCGTCTTGATGTTTGCAAAAAGAAAAGAATTCACTTCGACCATGGCTCCTTTCGCTCGTCGAAAGGTTGGTCCAGAATGGTTCACCAGGCCCCATCCCAAGTCTTCAGGTGACCCTCATGTCGAAGAACACACAATAATGTGGGAAGCATTTCTCACACCTAGAATAATGCCCCTGCGCTTCAAGAGCTCCAAGACTCACCTGAGCTTGATCGCTTACCAACCAAACTTGGTCTCTCGACAGTTTGGTATCATTCAATCACTTCCTTCTCCTATTTTTCCTAAGGAGAAGTCCATGTTATATTTTTGCAACGACTATACTGAAGATGCTGCCACCAAGCATATTGGCAGGTATGCTGGTCGAACAGTCCTTTCACTGTTCGACTATCAACTTAACTTTCTCTGTTCACCATCCTTCGAAGACTGGTGGAAGAGTTACTATGCTGAAGAGTTCTTCGACGAGAAAGATTTTGTGGACGAACTTCAGAAGTCTTTCGTTCTAGTCCTTGACAAAATAAAGAAATGTACGTTCACTCTTCAAATTATTTTGTCTTTCCATTTCGACTGGTAACTTGTTAATTATAACTTGTCTTCTTTCAGTTGTTCGAAAGCCTGCAGCAAAGAAAGCCGCAGAAGGCCAACAGGGAGGAGGTCCCTTGACAAAACCTCCAGCACCAGCAAAAACTACAACGAGCCATCAGGGGGAAGGTCCTTCGAAAAAACCCTCAGTACCGGTAACCAAACTTTTACTATTTCTTTCTGGTTTTAACATTCTGATTTTCGATGTAGCGTTCTAAATCGAACTCCAATTGGTTTTCAGGCACCTTCACCCAAGAAACGACCTGCACTGACAGTCGAATCTGGGAGTGACGAAGAGGACGAATCTCCCCCCGCTCCTCTTAAACGGAGAAAACTGAAGAAAGATGCTCCTTCTCCTGAGTCTCGACCCACCATCAGAATAAAGGTTGCAGGGAGAAAACCCAGGCCACCTCCAGTGATTATTGAAGAGCCAACGGAAGAGGAGCTAAATGTTTTGCTCAATAAACCCGTCGAAAGTGACAATTCCAGCCCTGGGGCTGAAGTTCCTCTGCAGGTAGTTTCTCTGACCATTTTTTAACTCAGGTGTCGATATTCACGTTCGATTGTGTCTCTTTCTAAACTAGAAGATTCTTCCTCTTCTATTTTCAGGAGACCACTGAAAGTTCAGCACCAAAGACTTCCGAAACACTAGACTCTGCTGAACACAGTAGGCCACAAGAGAAGGAGTTGGCGAACGATGAAGCCAATGCCGAAACAGAAGAACAACAACCAAAGGAGATTCAAGTGGTCGATCTGTCAGAGGAACAACATGACGAAGGGGATCACGCTGATGCTGGCACTACTGAACTACAGGTCGAAGAGAGTCATGTCGATGCAAACGCCACTCAACAACTTCAACCTCAAGACAACGCTGTTGTAAGGGTTACTACCTCGACAAAGCATAAGTCTAAAGAAGACTTAGCACTCTTGAAGCAAACTGATCCCATTGGTTACTTGAATGCCATTATCGAGAGTAGGGGAAGTTCATCTGACCTTAGTCAGGATGCTTCTACTCAATCGGGGAAGTCCACTTCGACTTCTCCTCTCGATGAGGCTTTGATGAAAGTCAAGGCTCAGTTCTTCAAGAAAGATTTGATGAAGGCTTTGGAGGGGGACCCTACTGCTCCGTCGTGTTTGGGAGCTGTTTTGAATGCAGTCGACTTGCTCGCTGTGACTCCAGAGGTTTCGAGCTTTATCATGGAGTTATACTCCATTGTTGATCAAGTCTCAGCAGACTATCAACGACAGAGGGGCTTCAACAGCCAGCTCGAAGTGTTACATGGCAAAAGTTCTTCTGCCTGGACTGCAGTAGCTGAGACGACTTCTCGAATTGCAGAGTTGTCGAAGCAAAAGGCATCTAAGCAAGAAGAAATTGATGCCATAGATCGAGACAATGCCTCCATAAAGGCGCAAATCGAAGAACTGGAGGCCAAGATGAACGCTAATACTAAGCGCAAGGAGGAGCTTCTCTCGACTGTTTCAGACACAGAGAGCCAAGCTGAAGTTATGCGAGGCCTAGAGTTTGCTGAGAAAGCCCAAGCCTTCGATGACCAAATTGCCAAGCTTGCCCAGGCGAATGCCTTGTGCAACAAAAGACTGGAGTTGCAGCAGGCCAAGTACCTTCGACTCAGAGATTCTATCCCCTTCTAAATTACTCAGCTATTTAACCATGTATTGTAATATGTATTTGACAATGTGGCCATTTTGGCTAATTCTTATAAAATTTTCCATCTTGGCTTATTTATGGTTAATTTAGTCATCACTTGCTATTTATTTTGATCTCTTGGAGCATGGGTTTATACTTTTTCAAATATTTTCCGTTTACTCTCAAGAGCCTTTTATCTTCACCTAACTCTTCGACTTCATAAGCTCCACCAGAAAAAGTTTGGATAATTCTGAATGGTCCTTCCCATTTGGGTGACCATTTTCCCATGCTTCGATCCCTTCGATCCATGGGAAGAATCACCTTCCAAACTAATTCTCCAGGCGAGAATGCCTTAGGTTTCACTTTTTTATTGTAAGAGTCTTCTACTCTTTTCTTCTGAATCCTTAGTAGGTCGAGAGCGCGCAGTCTTTCTTCATCTAAATCTACTAGTTCGTCTAACATCATATCCCAATAAACTTCAGAGGGGATATCATGGTGTCTCTGAACCCTTGCAGATTGAAGACAAATTTCCGCTGGCAACACTGCGTCATGACCAAAAGTTAGCCTATATGGTGTTGTACCTATGGCTTCTTTTGGGGACGTTCGACAGGCCCACAAGATCTGGTCTAACGTCTTATGCCAATTTTTTGGCTTCTTCCCAACATGCTTTTTTATCAAGCCAATAACTATTTTATTCGCTGCTTCGACTTGACCGTTTGCCTGTGCATAATAAGGCGTTGATGTTAGGAGTCTAAAGCCTGTTTCTTGAGCGAATTCCTGCATCTTTCGACCGGTGAAAACTGATCCCTGATCAGTAGTTATAGTTTCAGGGATTCCAAATCTAAAGATAATGTTCTTTTGAATAAATTCAATGACATTTTCTTGGTCTACATTGACTAGAGGAATAGCTTCGATCCACTTAGTGAAATAATCAATGCCTACCAATATATACTTCTGGCTCTTTGATGATGCTGGTCGAATCTCTCCAATAAGGTCCAACGCCCATCCTCTAAAGGGCCAAGGTTTCACTATTGAGTGAAGTTCGCTTGCTGGTACATGCTGGATGCCTGTATGGACTTGACATTCTTGGCAACCCTTGGCGAACTCGACACAATCTTTCAAGATGGTGGGCCAGTATAGTCCTTATCGAAACAACAACCATTTCATCTTATGGCCTACTTGGTGAGCCCCACATGCTCCAGCGTGCGTAGTCGAAAGGGCTATGTATGCTTCAGTTTCACTTAAACACTTTAGCAATACCCCTTCAGGCGTCTTTTTAAATAGCTCATTACCCATGAGTACGTAACTCAACGCCCTATATTTTATTTTTCGTTCTGTCGAAGCTGCTGGATTTTGTAGATAATCCACAATGGGTTTCCTCCAATCTTGCTCTGACAAATTGTCTATGAACAAAATTTCGAAGTTGCTTTGATCAGCATACCCTAGTCTTGTTGATTTCAAATCTGTTGGTGACAGACAAGTTGCTTTTATCTTTTCTCGAACTTCGATTGCTCTTTGTAATCTCGTTTTTGAAATTTTGTACCCAGATGCAATTTGTGCCAAATCGTTGGCTATTTGATTTTCCATTCTGGGTATGTGTCGAATGTTAACCATTTCGAATTTTTTCAATAAACGATTTGCTATCACAAAGTACATAATAAGATTTTCTCTTATGCATTTATATTCTTTTGTGACTTGCTTAATGACTAACTCTGAGTCTCCCATTATTTCGACTCGAGTTGCCCCCAATTCCAACAATATCTCAAGGCCAGTAATTAGAGCTTCATACTCAGCCTCATTGTTCGAACAAGTACCTGATATCTTGTACTTGAATGTTGTTGGAATTTTTCTGGAGAAATAATCAAGACCCCTACTCCTGTTCCATCTTTATGGTTGGAACCATCGAAGTAGAGTTTCCAAGGCTTTATCTCCACATAATCTATACTCTCAACCTGTATTGAGTGGTCGACTATAAAGTCTGCCACTACTTGTCCTTTCACTGCCTTAAGAGGCATAAAGGTCAAGGAGTATTCAGTTAATGCTAGCGCCCACTTGCCAATTCGGCTGTGCAGGATGGGTTTCGACAACATGTACTTGAAAACATCAAAATGAGACGAAACATACACATCAACTGGTTTTATATATTGTTTGAGCTTTGTACAAGAGAAATAAAGACATAGACATAATTTTTCAACTTCGCTATATCTAGTTTCTGCATCGTTCAAAACTCTACTAAGATAGTAAATGGGTCTTTCGACTCCATTTTCATCTTCTTGGGCTAACATGCTTCCCAAAGTTTTGTCGGATGCAGCTATGTACAATCTCATACTCCTGTTGCTGCAAGGAGGCACCAAAATAGGTGGCTTTGTGAGATACCCTTTGATTTTGTCAAAGGCTTCTTGTTGCTCTTGCCCCCATTCGAATCTTTCTTTGTTCAATCGAAGTAAGGGTGAAAAGGCTTGAGCTTTCCCACTTAGGTTAGATATGAATCTCCTTAAGAAATTTATCTTGCCTAGCAGAGATTGCAGTTCCTTTTTGTTCGCTGGCGCTTTCGCTTCCAGAATTGCCTTTGTCTTGTTCTAGTTGATTTCGATTCCTTTCTTGTGGACGACGAAACCCAAGAAATCTCCATCTTTTACACAGAATACACACTTCAAAGGGTTCATTTTCAGACCATGTTCTCTCATTCTTTCGAATGATTGTCGAAGGTGGTCTATATGGTTCTTCCTGGAAACAGATTTTACAACAATGTCATCAATATATACTTGCATAAAAGTGTTAATAAAATCATGGAAGATAGAATTCATTGCTCGCTGATATGTTGCCCCAGCATTCTTTAGGCCAAAAGGCATCACTACCCATTCGTAAGTTCCTAAAGCCCCAGGGCATCGAAAAGCTGTTTTCGACACATCCTCTTCAGCAATGAATATTTGATTATATCCTGAATAACCATCGAGCATACTCAGGTACTCATAGCCAGTGGAAGAATTGACTAGCATTTCCGCCACAGGCATAGGATATTCATCTTTGGGTGTAGCAGCATTCAAATCTCTGAAATCTATGCACACCCTAAATGTACAATTTTTCTTGATCACTGGCACAATGTTTGCAATCCATTCGACATACCTCGTAGCTCGTATGAATTTGCACTTCAGCAGTCTTTCGACTTTCGTTTTGATCTTCGACAGTATTTCTGGAGCGAAGCGTCTTGGACTTTGCTTGACTGGCTTCTTCCCAGGTTTGATTGGCAACTGAAGTTCTACCAATCCTCTGTCGAGACCAGGCATTTCGTCGTAATCCCATGCAAAGCATTCTTTGAACTCCTTTAACAAATGGATCACTTCCAACCTGAGTTCTGGGTCTATTTTTGCGCTTATGTAAGTTGGCTTTTTCTCTAACCCTTCGCCCAAGTTGATTTCTTCTAAAGGATCCTGCGCTAACATTTTGATGTTGTTCGCTAAGGGGTCCTTTTCGAATCCCAAAGGCTCATCGTCGTAGATAGCGTCGAGCCTTTGTTCCTGCATTCCTTCTGGCATGATATCAGGAGGTTCTGGATCGAAATCCTTTCCAGGACCTGCAGAAGGTGACTCTTGATCATTGGCCTGTGTAGCCATATATTTTACTTCGGCTTCGAGAGCCGTTATCATCCTTGTTTCGGCTACGTAAGCCGAAATTCGCTGCAATGATTGTGAATCAGTCATTATCACTGAATTCACGTCCCCAACCAGTTGGTTGGATATCAGTTAGCCCACTAAAGTCAATGTGGGACAAGTCTTCTCTGTCCCATTGAAAACCATGCTCAGGGTGCAGGTATAAGGAACAAAAAGTATTTGGCGTTGGCGCCAAGTCGAAGTCAGGTGTTGGGCATGGCCCAATGTGAGCCAAGTTCTTGTCGAAGTCTGTCAGCCCTAGGTGATTTACTTCGCCCAGGTAATAGCTTTGATCCACTTCTATGTTTTAGACCATTCCATCAGGACGCCATAGTAGCAACCTCTGGTGCATTGATGATGGTACAGCTCCAACACCATGAATCCATTCACGGCCCAACAAAAGATTATAGTTAGGTTTGGCCGATATGACCATAAACATAGTTGGTCGAAGGATAGATCCCACCTTGATGTCCAGTTGGATCACACCCATGGTGGTCCCTATGCCGCCTTCATAATTCGACAGGACCATGTTTTGAGGCTTGATGTTCTCGCCGCTTTTGCCTATTTTTCTTAGCATAAACTGAGGGATGATGTTGATGGTTGCCCCACAATCCACCAAGATCTTATTTACTGTGGTTTCTTCGAGTATAGCCCTTATAAATAAAGGCTTAAGGTGATTTTTCATCGCCTCTGTGGGAGGTTCGAAGAACCCATTCTGCTCTTCAGTAGCGCCATTATCCATGACGAAATAGCACACTGGCCTATGCTTGGCCGTTTCCTGTTCAACTTCCCAATCGCTTGTTTCGACCTCCACCTGGCGGTTGAACTCTCTTGGCAAAACTGAGACTATGTTCACCATGATATCTAAAGTGTCATCAGACTCAGAGCCATCGTCATTATCAACTTCACCCTGGTTAGGCCAGACTAGCCTATTGGTCACTGGTTGTCTTTCCAGAGGCTTCCTCTACTTTCTCTGAGGAACATTTGAACTTGATTCTGCCTTTGGTTCATTAGCAGCTTCCCTCTCAGCTTTTCGTCGCCTCTGGTATCTCCTCCATTGAGATCGAGACATGGGATTCTTCCCTTTGTAGTTGCTTGATACCTGGGTCACTTTAGGGGTAGCAACCTGAGGTTCTTTCTTATGTGTAAAAGATGAACCTCTTGGCACTTCGAAGGAGTGCCATCTTTCCTCGCTTGGCCTCTTTCGACCAGATGTTTTGTACCATGTATCTACTGGCACATTAGTTGGAGGCCTGAAAGTCAGTGGCCTCTTTTCTTGATTTGAACCCCTTTGGGAGGTTCTTCTGGGGTCATGTCGAGTATCAACACTTTCCCTTTTTCTGTTTGCTGCTCTTACACCTTGAATATGTTCAGCAGCTTTTTTGTCGAAGATTGAACTGCATCGAGGACACAGCATCACTTCTGACTTCTTTTTTTGGCATCTTTGCAGGAAATCTGCCAGATTTTCATTTTCCCGAGGGAAAGCAGTTTTGTTGGCTTGTTCTTGCCTAATGGCCTCCTCTGACGCTTTTGGTTCAGAGACTTCAACCATGTTGACATTCATGGTGTCTTTGGTGGCAAGAGTCAACCGCTTCATCTGAATCTCCAAGTCCTCTGTCTGGCCTTGAACTGCAGCCAAGTAAGAACTGGGTTTTGTTCCAGATTTTTGGGCTCCAACTGTCTCCAGCTTTGGGCTTTCGACCGCCTTTTGGACCGCTTCAATTGTCTTTCTGGATAGATTCCCAGAAAAACTGCCAAAGATTGGCATGTTGACATGGTCCTTTGTGACTTCGACCATAGTGATTCCTGGCCTCTTCGCCTGGCTTCTGGATGCCTCGATCACGTTCACCTCTGAAGGTTCAGCATAATGGGCTTCAGCCTGCAAAGGGTTGGAATCCACAGTCATGGGGGTCTTGTCAGCAAACTTCAACCTCCCTTCTTCGATAGCGTCTTGCACAAGATTCCTGAAAAGAAAACATTGAGACGTTTTATGGCCCAGAAAATTATGATATTTACAAAAGCCTCTTTTCTTTCTTTGATCAAGAGGAGGCACTTTTACCCCTGGGGGCACTATCATTTGGCCATCTTTTACAAGTAAGTCAAAGATTTCATCACATTTTGTAATATCAAAACTATAAGTCTTTTTGGGGAACCTATCGTTGGTCCTTTCTGGACCAGTGGGATTTTTTCCACTTGAGGGGACTAACAGTTTGCAAGAGTATGGTGGCCCTTGTTTCAGTTCCGCTAAATCGACCTCGCCTTCTTCGACGGTTATAGTTTCGTTGAAGGTTTCTGGATCTTCATCATCCATTTCGACATACGCTATCCTCTCTCTTTTATGAGTTTTTGTTGCCTTGGATTTTTCAGCTTTAAGGCGTTCTACCTGTCGAACTCTATCGGCCAATTGGGCCATGTCTCTCAGGTATTGAGTGTCTAACTTCTTCCTAATGGAATAATCTAAGCCGCCTGCGGATATTTCGACTAACTCATGTTCTGGCACTTGCGTAAAACATCTTGCTTTGAGCAACCTAAACCTATTCAGATATTCGTCTATAGGTTCAGTGAAACGTCTCTTTACACTGGCCAATTCTTTCAGGCTTATCTTGGTTTGTCCCATGTAGAATTGCTCATGGAACAATCTCTCCAACTGGGTCCAATGATGGATCGAATTGGGGGGGAGAGTTGTGAACCAAGTAAACGCGTTCTTTGTTAAAGAACTTGGGAAGTACTTAATCCTCAGGTTTTCGTTATTTGAAATATCTCCTGCTTCGATCAAGTATCTCGCCACATGTTCGACAGTAGATTCTGTCGTGTCCCCTGAGAATTTAGTGAACTTAGGGACTTTACATCTGGGAGGTAAGTCTGTTTGTAACACGTATTCTGACAGTGGGGATGTGAAGTTGGGTCTATGAAATCCCATGTTCATCCCATTCTGCATCATGATTCTTTCGATCATGGCTGCCAGATTATTTTCCAAACCCATGTTTTGGTATTGGATGTGCTGAACTACTTCGTCAGCATTTTGGTTTCTGTTAACTAACCTTACCTCTGGGGCTATAACCCTAGGTTCTTCGACAGGCTGCTCCAATCGTGCCCTAAGGTTTTCTTCGACAGGCTGCTGGACTTGGTTGATAGTGGTTTCTTCCTCTAAGAGTATACCTTGGTTTCCCCTTATTTGCGCCCTTTGGGGCTGTCGAATAGGTTGGGGTACCCCAAAGAAGTCAGCCAGACGCGTCATTTGCGCTGTCATCTGCTGATTCGACTGGGTGGTGTTTTGTATTAGAGGATTCAACACTGTACTTAAAGTTTGTGCCAACATTTGAACCATATCATGGTTGCTTTCATCCATTTGTTGCATCAAGACTGCTGTCGAGGCATTTGTAAGACCATGCGCTACTTGGGACGTTCCTCCTAAGAGTTCGGTCCTATTTCTGTTCGCCATACCTACTCCAGAACCTTGGAGTGGCGAAGAGGCACTCACTAAAGGGTCTGAAAAAGTGGACGCAGCGTTCGTCAGGCTAGCCAATTCAAAAGTTGGCATGCCATAGAGTGGTTCTCGATTTTGACCGCCTGTCATAAATCCTGGGGGAACATAAGGCCTTGTTCCTGGATTTCCCCTTGGTGGGGGAGTTCCTAAAGGCACTCTGGGGCCAGTGAACAGAGGTAATGGCCCCGTCGTTGTGACCGTTACTGCTGGTGTCGAACCAGCGGTTATCGCTTCACTTACGGTTGGGATTACCGTTGTTCCCACATTCGTTTGTGGGATTTCGTTATTGTTTGGCGGATTCGCCATCGCTTCTCTTCTTCTGGCAGTATTGGTATTGTTAGTGTATATTCTACCACTTCTCAATAACATACAATACTTCTCGAAAAGATGATATTCTGTATAAAAAGGTTAAATTTCAAAATCAACACAAGGTCCCACCGGGTGTGCCAATTTGTTTACCGTGGGAATTGGTAAACAATCGTTGATCTTCCAAAAGGTTACTTATTTGGTGACTCGCAGGATCGATCAGATTGATCCTAAGACATGGTTGATTTTGGGGTTTTGACTAAGTTCAATAATGGTTAAATGACAAGAAAATAAAGAAGCTTTATGTAAATTGCATGAAGAAGAAAACTTGATAGGATAAAGGAAGGCTTGAAATGAAGGCTTCGATTGGAAAAGTAAATGAAGAGCAATAAAGTTCTGGAAAATAAATGACTTTGATTAATTAAAGTGGTGTTTCACACATACATTCTCAACAATTCTTTCTCTCACGCTGGGTACTCGAATCTATATGAGTAACTTGTATATAATTGTGAACACACGTGAAAAACTGCGTGAACTACTAATATTTATACTAAACACATCTCAGGTAACCGTCGGGCAGTTACGCTGCTTCGAGATGACTCCACTTGGCACGCTCACAGCATTCGACGCTCTCGATCTTGACACGTTGCACTTGGTAACCGCTGGGAACCGTTTTCCCTCCAAACGTTTGAATCTCAAACCGTTCCACTCTGAGCAATCGAACACCTTCGTCGAGAAGCACCTTCGACGTCGAAGGCAACCAGATTCTTCCTTGGAAGAAATTCTCTAAGTACATTGCCATCTTCTGATGAGCATTTCGACAGAACCAGCTGGTCGAAACCATTCTTCAGCTTTAACGGCTTATATTAATGAAAACAAGGGTGTCGAATTTAGGAGCCAACAAACACTCATTTTTTTTTTAAAAGAAACATTTCAAGTGTTTAGAATTTAATTTTTTTTTTCTCAAGATAAAAGCGTTGTCTTTAGAGCTTGTGTGATCATCTTGCTCTTGTAAATGGTCTGCTTGGGCAAAAAAAGATAACTCAGGACTTGGATTTGTTTCAGAGGGACCTTGAAAATCCAAGATGATTTCCTGAAGAAGGAGAGGGCAAATTTTAGGGTACAACAACAGTGAACCACAAAATCGGTATCGAGCCCTGGCATATCTTCGTACGACCAAGAAAAGATCTCAACATCCTCATGCAACATCTGAATCAACCTGTTCTTGACACTGTCATGTAGGTTGACACCTATCTAGACCTCTTTTCTGTCTGCTTCAGTACCCAAGTTTACCATTTTAACTGGCTCCTCGTGTAGTTGTAAGGCCCTTTCCTCTTGTATTAATAGTCTAGAAAGTTCTCTAGGTATTTCACAATCTTCCTCACTGTGATACGGTGGGAAACTGACTTGAGGTTTTGCGTTTGTGTTCGCAAATGTTTCGGTTTAGCAAGAGTCGCCACCGACTTTTTATTTTATCCAAAGGAAAGTTCAAAAAGCATAGGAAAGACCTTTGAGATGTTTTCTTAGGTTCGGGGGATAGATTATGAAAAGGGAAGGTGCTAGCACCCTTTTCATCCATGGTTTTCCATGGGCTCTTAGTTACTTGTTTAGATCACTCGCTTTGCTTTTCAATTGTTTGAAATGGGGCTTTGTGTGTGGTTTTGAAAATGTTTTGAAAAGAGGCCTTTGTCTAGGCAACCTTTGTAATGATTCTTGTTTGAATATATACAAAGGTGTTTGTCTTTTGAAAATATGTTTCAATGTTTTGAAAGTTTGTTTGGAAAATGTTTTGAAATTGTGTTGTGTATTTTGAAATTAGCAAGGATGGTTTTGCAAATGATCAAGTAACTAGGAGTTGTCTACCCTACTCAAAGATCTTTCCTACACATTTTTAACCTTTTTACATTGTTTTTTTACCATTGTATTTGGTAAACAAACTTGTATTTGGATGTTAAACGGGACAGACGCGGGTCATCGTATGGCCATGATAACAATGTTGCCAAGTATCTTAGCAAGTTTTTTGAGGGACTAGATCATTTTTGTATAGGCAACCAAGATAACATTATCGAGGGACTATGATCTTTTTGTTTTGTTTTTGTTTTCCCAAGATACTCAACATGCATACCATGGCCATTTTTAAGGCAACAAGTGGATGAAACCCTAGGGGTGCTTGTGTGTATTGTGTTGTCATTTTCATGCATTTTTGTCTTGTTTTAGTCAAGCTATTTGTTTTGATTTTGGTTATCATACAAACCCTAATCTTTCTATCATGGCATATTTGAAAGCTATAAAGTGCACAAAAATAAATCTACGACTATTACAACATTGATATGGGGAGGGGGGTACAAATTTGAATAAAGGGGATATTTGCAAGAAATTAAAACCCTAAGTCAATTATTACAACCCAATTGAACTCAATGTGTAAATGAATAAATAGACGATATTTAAATATGCAAATAAATATGAATATGCAAAAGTGTTTTTTTTTGTATTATTTTTATGTATGTAAAAATAAACTATTTAATGTATCAAAAATAAGAAAATATTAATGATTATTTTTATTAAAGGTGGAAACCCTAGTTTGGTTTTAAGAAACATATATATATATATATATATATATATATATATATATATATATATATATATATATATATATATATATATATATATATATATATATATATATATATATATATATATATATATATATATATATATATATATATATATATATATATATATATATATATATATATATATATATATATATATATATATATATATATATATATATATATATATATATATATTAATTATATTATTTATCCATTTATGTACAAAAAATAAAATAAAATATATACAAAATGTTAAAAAATAAAAATATGTATGACAATATTATTTAAGTGTATAAATGATAAAAATAAAAATATATAATATTTTTATAATATTTACAAGTTTTTATTTTAAGAAAATAAAAGTATATTATTTAATAATTATTTCTATGTCTAAAAATAATAAAAATAATAAAATAAAATATGAAAATTTAAGAAAATATTTTAAGTGATTTTTTATGTTTAGAAAAAATAATAAAAGTCAGAAACTAAAAAAGAAATGAAAAAATATGGAAAAATAAACAAATGGGCCAAGGGGGTGTAAACAGCAAGCCAAGGGGTGTCAAAAGCAAGGAGAATCCAAGCCCAGCCCAAATGGCCGTCATCTTCAACCTCTGATCAAACAAAAACGCGCGCTATGTACAAATCTGGAAATCCTGCATACATGCTCAAAAGCAAAAACTTGCAACATGAAAGTTATAGAGCATGATAATACGATTCTAACCATATAAAAAACTTAACCTAACTCTCAAAGACTAGAGAGAATTTCTCTGGCCCTAATTTCTAACCTAGTTTTTTCAGAAAGTTCATCATTCAAATTCTCTCAGCTCAATTAACTTAAATGAATTCTATGCATATGTACAGCTCGAGGGCAATGAGTACTGCATTTTTTATTCACAAACCTAAGCCTAATGTTTCCTAAATAGAGAGATATAAGTTTGAACTTTACCTGTTTCAGTCAAGCTCGAGTATGGCAATGCAGGGGTTTTCAGTGGGGCCTGAGATGCTTGGGAGCTTGCTTGAAGTTCCTTTGAGCTTTCCCAATACTTAGCTAGCTTTGAACTTGCTTGAATCTCTCTATAGAACTCAAGCTGCAAACTCAAAATTCAGAAATGGTGAAGTGTGTAAATTGAGTTACAATAACTTGGGAATGGTTGGGATAGTTTAGTTAGGTTGTATGGAGTGTGTTGGAACTGATTACAAGCAAAACGCACGAGTGGTTTGTGATTTGGAAATCAAAATGCAGAACCTGCCCTGTTTTGCAAAAAAAATGTGATTTTTGTGTACAAGGGTGTTTGAGAGGTTGCTAACTCGTGTTTTTGGCTCAGTGTGATACGCAAAACTTGTTTGAAATGTTTACAAAGCTTGGTTATATCAGATTGCAAAGTTATGTCCTTTTTGCAAGTTGACTTGGTTTTGAAGAAAGGTGTGAGTTGACAATGCAAAGGGTTGTACTTGCTAGATCCAAGCCTGCTGATAGTTGGTATACTTTTCCCTAAGTTTATGGAGTTGGTTTGCTGCAAAGGATTGGACTCATAGCTCAAGAGGAACAACTTGACATAAAGCAAGCTTTATCAAAGTGGCAATGTTGCCTTTTTGCCATTTTTAGATGAATCCTTTGTATAAACATCTAAAGCTAAGAACAATGTCTTAATCCATTGTGTTTGCATTCAATTTTTGAGTGTGGAAGGGTTTAAGGACCTGTAAACAAGTATAAGCAAGGTTGGGCAGAATTTGCAACTTGTATCATAGTGAAAAATGCCATGGACCAAAGTGATATTTTGCCAAATTCAAACCTTCGATTCTCCATAACCATAAATGATTTTGGAGAGTTCTTGGACATTTTGGAAAGCTTGTAACATGCTCTACAATCCATATTTGAAATGCATTTTGAGATTCCAATTGGAACTATGTGAAAAATTGCCATGAAGATAGGTCAAAATCCTGCCTAAACTAGGGCAAAATTTCACTAAGTTAAAAGTTTCATGGACCCTTGTTCACAAAATCATAACTTGAGATCCAATCATCTTTTTGGAAAACTTTGTGAATAAAAGTTTTAGATTTTGTGGAGGAATACAACTTTAATGTTGGAGGTTTTGTTTGAATCCAATTGCATCATGGTGAAAAAGTTGGGAAAAGTTGGGGGAAAATAAGAAATTTTCATAACTTAGAAAATTTCTAAGTTATGAAAATTTTCCATTTTAAACCCTAATTTTCAAAATTAGGTTTATTGGTGAAAAAGTTTCATGTTTTGACACATCTTGATGAAAAATGACCCTTGGCACTTGATTTTGACCAAAAAGTCAAAGTTTGACTTTTCAGTGTACAGTTGATTTTTGATCAGTTGACTGGAAAATTCATCTGTCAATCCAATGCAATTGAGATCTTTTGAACCTTGTGATTAGGTCAAGATGCTTCCATTGAGTCCTTGAATCCATGTTTGAACCCAATTTGCCATTGGCTTGGTAAAAAATCAGAAATTGCCCTTCTACAGTCAAAACCCTAAAAATGACCAGTTTGCCCTTTTGGTGATCTGATCAAATTTCTTGAGGACTTGTGGTCCAAACTTGATTAAATGGTTCATATGAGTTTTTTATTTTGATGTGGATAAAAAATTATGAGGTTTGACTGTAAATTGGCCACAGTTGACTTTTTTCCCCAATACAGTTGATTTCTAGGTCAACTATCCAATTGACTGAGCAAAAATTTGATTCAAGACTTGAAACTTGGTATGAGAAATCTTAGGAGTCTAACATGTAGTATGAAAGTCATATTGAGCATTGAAAGTCCAAAAATCCTTGTGCAAACTCAAACCCTAATTTCAGGTCAATAGTGCAAGGAGATGTCTTGAGCAGAGCAACCCTAGCTTGGTCTTGAGTTCAAAGAGTCTTGTGAAGGGAAATCTTGATAAAATGAGAGGGAAAATTTTGGGGTACAACGGCTGCCCCTATTCAATCTTCTTGAACCTGAAGAGTTAGATTGGCGAGTTTGCCTTTCGTGACTCAAAGGTAAAAGAGGATTGGACACTAGAGTGCCCGTAAATTTGCACTCGTCAAAATATAGTTGAGGGAATGGGCTTAAAGATGCCATTTGGAGATGTGACCGAATCTTGTCGGGGATGGGCTTAAGGATGCCATCCAAGAATTTTTTTTGAAAATCAGGAGAATTAGCGTCGGAATGGTATCCGTGTCTGGAGCATCTCTGAGCTGGGGATCTGAATAAGCAATAGAATAGCATCCGTGCCTGGAGCGTCTCTAAGTTGTTTTCTGAATCTTGTATTTGAATAAGCAATAGAATTGCATCCGTGTCTGGAGCATCTCTAAGCTGTTTTCTGAGATTTACATCTGAATAAGCGATAGAAAAGCATCCGTGTCTGGAGCATCCCTAAGTTGTTTTCTGATCTTTGAATTTGAATAAGCGATATAATAGCATCCGTGTTTGGAGCATCTCTAGGTTGTTTTTGAACTTTACATCTGCATAAGCAATAGAATTGCATCTGTGTCTAGAGCGTCTCTAAGCTGTTTTCTGAGCTTTAAATTTGAATAAGCAATAGAATTGCATCCGTGTCTGGAGCGTCTCTAAGCTATTTTCTGAACTTTGAATAAGCAATAGAATAGAATTCGTGTATGGAGCGTCTCTAAGATGTTTTCATGATTGTGTATTGGTAGCTTATTAATCTTATCCTAAAAAGGGTAAAATGTTAGCTAACACACAAAGTTATGTTGCATGAAATGTATGATGCAATATATGTGTTTTATCAATGCTTATGACATATGATTGTAATGTATGCGCATGTAAGTTGATTAGCTGTCTTGCTGAGGGAAATAAATCCTTGATAGCTGGAGATAATAAAATCTTTGACTGCTTCCGGGGAAAATAAATCCATGACTATTGCTGAAGATTCAAAATCCTTGATTGCTGAAGATAAGAAATCCTTGTTGACTGCTTGGGGATGGAGAATCCTTGGCAACTCGCGGGATTATCAAAATCTTTGACAACCTTTGTGGGGATGTGAGAATCCTTCACGACTTTCCTGGGGATTATACGATGAGAATCCTTACTCAGCTGGGGAATAAGGAAAACTCTGGAGATCTCTACCGGGAATCAAACAAAGGAAAACCTTGATCTGCTGGAGAATAAGGAAGGCTCTGATGGCTTTTGGGGGGAATTGAGAATGAGAATCTTCAACCTGCTAGGGAATCTGAATCCTTGGGGACGTCAGGCTGGGAAGTCAAGAATGAGAATATTCATTCTGTTGGGGAGTAAAAACTCTGTGGGGAATAGTTATACTGCTGGAGAGATCAGGAGTTTGGGTTGTATGCCAATCTACTGGGTAGTTATCCTTGGTTGGGGATAAGACAGAAGTTAACTGTTATCTGGTTGATTCTCAGATTTTAAGACAACCTACTGGGGGATCTGGGGAAAACTGAATGGTTTCCGCTGTAGATTGATAGTTTTGACCTCGCTGGGGAAGAGGGTTTTAAGATAACTCTCTGGGGAATTATCTGGTTTTAAAGCGACTCTCCGGGGAAATTGGAGGAAACTGGATGGTTTCCACTGGGGTTTAAAGGTTAAAGATTTGACTCTGTTGGGGAGGAAAGTTTCATCTTCACTGAGGATCTGTAGTTCAATGTTTTTGCTCCGCTGGGGATTTAGACTTTGAAGTTTTAACTTTGACGGGGATTTTGAAATTTAACTCCGATGGGGATATGTATCTCAAGGTTTTAGCTCCGCTGGGGGTCTAGATGATGTACTGTAGGGGATTTCTCCTGGAATAGCCCAAAGACATTTTCCTATACTTTCAACCTATCAGTAATTATTCTTTCTCATTTCGTTCATTTGTAAACATGTGATTATATTCAAATGCATATGCTCATTAAATAAATCATTGGATGTTTTCAAATAAAACACAAGTGTAAAGAGAAAGAGAAGGCAAATAGTTTTCTTCACTTTGAAGTATCTTTGTATTAACTTTGTGTAAGTATTTTGTACAAAGGAGACATACATCCTATTAAAAGAATGTTATCATAAAAATGAGAAAAATTTATACAAAGAAAAATGGCTATGTGTAAAAATTCCATGGGGTTCCCATTCTGCTATAGCCTTCGTAACTCTGAATATCTTGTGCATTCGTTGCTTCGTCCGAAGATGATTGAATTGATCAGAAGCCAGGAGCTTTTTCGTGAAGAGATTGTCCTTAAAGTGATCCGACGAGACATAGTCATACGCTTTAATTCCCTAACTTTTGCCTGGACCGCCCTTTTGGGTTTTCGATCCACCGGGAAACCCTTTTTTGCCCAAGTCGCCCTTTCGGGTTTTCAACTTGCCGGGTGTACAAATTTTTTTTGTTTATCCCTAATTTTTGCCCGAACCTCCCTTTCGGGTTTTTGATTCACCGGGATTCCCATTTTTGCCCAACTCGCCCTTTCAGGTTTTCAACTTGTCAGGTCGTTTATGCGTAGTATCTTTTGACTATGTCTGCGTTTGCAGGGTGCGGAAGATCGTCGCCGTCCATGGTGGTCAAGATCATTGCCCCACCAGAAAAGATGTTTTTGATCACAAATGGTCCTTCGTAGGTAGGAGTCCATTTTCCCCTGGGATCACTTTGCGGCAAGATGATCCGCTTGATTACAAGATCCCCGACTTGATATATCTAGCACCTGACTTTCTTGTTGAAAGCCTTGATCATCCATTTTTGATACGTCTGACCATGACAAACAGTAGTAAGTCGCTTTTCATCAATCAAGTTAAGTTGATCAAGCCGAGTCTGAATCCAATCGTCTTCACTCAAACCAGCATCCTTCATGATTCTCAAGGAGGGAATCTGAACCTCGATAGGCAAAACAGCTTCCATGCCGTATACCAAAGAATAGGGTGTTGCCCCAGTTGACGTACGTGCCGTGGTACGGTACCCGTGCAGAGAAAACGGTAACATCTCATGCCAGTCTTTGTAAGTGACTGTCATCTTTTGAATGATCTTCTTGATATTTTTGTTCGCAGCTTCGACAACACCGTTCATCTTTAGCCGATAAGGAGATAAATTGTGATGTTGAATCTGGAACTGCTCGCACAAAGCGGTGATCATAGTGTTGTTCAGGTTTGTACCGTTGTTAGTGATGATCCTGTCGGGGATACCATACCGGCAAATAAGGTTCTTCTTGATGAACCGGGCAACAACATTCTTTGTGACGGGTGCAAAGGAAGTTGCTTCGACCCATTTGGTGAAGTAATCAATGGCCACGAGGATGAAGCGGTGTCCATTGGATGTTGTTGGCTTGATCTCGCTAATCATGTCGATTCCCCACATGGCGAATGGCCAAGGAGCTGTTAGGACATTGAGAGGAACTGGAGGAATATGCACCTTGTCCGCATAGATTTGACATTTGTGACAAGTACGGGAATGTTGATGGCAGTCAGCTTCCATGGTAGACCAGTAATAGCCTGCCCGTAGAATCTTCTTAGCCATCGTATGTCCGCTCGAGTGAGTGCCAAAGGTACCATTGTGCAGTTCAGCCATGATCTGCTCAGCTTCAACCTTGTCCACACAGCGAAGCAGAATGCAATCATGATTGCGCTTGTATAGGATACCATTGCTCAGGAAGAACTTGGCAGAGAATCTTCTCAATAACTTTTTGTCGTTGACTGAAGCTCCTTCAGGGTATTCTTGCGCCTCGAGATACCTTTTGACATCGTGAAACTAAGGTCGGTCCACTACTTCTTCGGTATTAATCTCGTGACAATGGGCAGGTTCATCCATTCGCTCGATGGTGATTTGGGGAGCCTCATTATCCCAGTTAAGTTTAAACATGGATGACATTTTAGCTAGAGCATCTGCTAGATGGTTCTCTTCTCATGGGAAGTGCTCAAAGGTAATCTGCTCGAAATGAGGTAGCAATGCCAAGACATGTTCTTTGTATGGGATGAGATTAGGATGTTTAGTATCCCACTCTCCTTTGATTTGACTGATAACCAAAGCTGAGTCCCCAAATACAATCAAGGATTTGATTCCCAAGTCAATAGCGACCTTGAGACCAAAGATACAAGCTTCATACTCGGCCATGTTGTTGGTGCAGCTGAAGCAGAGTCTGGCAGTGAAAGGTGTATGGAAACCTTCTGGAGATATAAGTACATCACCGATACCGTTACCAAGTGCATTGGAGGCACCATCAAAGTACAGGATCCATCGGGATCCTTGTTCAGGTTCATCATACGGTTCGTTATCTTCATTGTTGTTCAAGGTCATAATGTCTTCGTCGGGGAAGTCGAACTTCATGGATTGGTAATCTTCGACAGCTTGATGAGCTAGATGGTCAGCTAGTACACTCCCCTTTATAGCTTTTTGGGTCGTGTACTGGATATCATACTCAGTCAGGATCATTTTCCATCTAGCTATCCTTCCAGATAATGCAGGCTTCTTGAAGATGTACTTGATCGGGTCCATTTTAGATATCACTAGAGTGGTATGTGTCAACATGTACTGCCTTAACCGACGAACAACCCATACCAAAGCGCAGCAAGTTTTCTCGAGCAGTGAGTATCGGGTCTCACAGTCGGTAAACTTTTTGCTAAGGTAATAAATGGCATGCTCTTTTCGGCCAGACTCGTCATGTTGGTCCAGTACGCACCCCATTGAATTCTCTAGGACAGTTAGGTACATGATTAGCGGTCTTCCTTCAACGGGAGGCATCAAGATAGGAGGTTCTAGCAAATACTCCTTGATTTTATCGAAAGCAACTTGACAGTCATCATTCCATTGAACCACCTGATCTTTCTTCAACAGCTTGAAGATTGGCTCACAGGTAGATGTTAGGTGAGAAATGAACCTTGCAATGTAGTTTAGGCGTCACAAGAAACCTCTGACCTCCTTCTCAGTGCGAGGGGGAGGAATTTCTTGTATGGCTTTGACTTTGGCAAGATCAACCTTGATGCCTTTGTTGCTGACTATAAACCCAAGAGTTTACCGGACCTGACTCCGAAAGTGCACTTGTTAGGGTTCAATCTGAGCTTGTATTCTTTCAACCTGACAAACAGCTTTTGCAAATGGTCGAGGTGTTCTTCTTCTGTTTGTGAATGGGCTATCATGTCGTCTACATAAACATCAATCTCATGATGTATCATGTCATAAAACAAAGCTACCATGGCGCGCTGATAGGTTGCCTTGGCATTCTTCAGTTCGAATGGCATCACTTTATAGCAGAAGGTACCCCACTGTGTAACAAAAGTAGTTTTCGCCATGTCTTCAGGGGCCATTTTGATCTGGTTGTACCCTGAAAATCCATCCATGAAAGAAAATACCTTGTGCTGAGTTGTATTGTCAACCAAGATGTCAATGTGCGGTAGTGGAATATCATCTTTAGGGCTAGCCCTGTTTAAGTCTCTGTAATCCACGCACATTCTGACTTTGCCGTCCTTCTTAGGCACGGGCACAATGTTAGCAACCCATTATGGATAGGAAGTAACAGCAAGAAACCCAGCATTGAACTGCTCCATCACTTCAGGTTTGATCTTTTCAGACATATCGGGCCTCATTCGACGGACTTTCTATTTAATTGGTGGACAGTCTTCTCTTGTAGGGAGACGGTGAACCACAATATCTGTATCGAGTCCTGGCATGTCCTCGTAGGACCAGGCGAATATCTCAACATATTCATTCAACAGTTGGACTAGGCGCTCTTTGACACTTGGCTTTAGGTTGGCACCCACTCTGACTTCTTTTATGTCTTCATCAGAACCCAAGTTGATTGTCTCTAACAGCTCCTCATGGGGCAGAATAGCCCTTTCTTCCTGTTGTAGAAGTCTAGCCAACTCTCCCGGCACTTCACAGTCTTCATCACCTTCGTATTCAACATGATTGACCAGATCTTCAGAGTCACTGAAGGCCATAGCAGAATTGTTACCCATGGAATCTGGAATGGAAGGGTACCTGCATTTTGTGAGTGTGGGTGTGTGTAAGGGATAGCCACCTTTAAACAAATAAAATGTAAAAAGAAAGAAAATGAACACAAAAGTTTATATATGAAAACGTCCATGATTCATTAAAATGGCATATGAAGATGAAAAATCTAACCCTTACAAATGGACCTATATTCCTCGGGTAAGGCACAAGGAAAAAGTGTACGAATTGTTTAAGAATTATTACAGACCAACAAAAATGTTTGAAAGATAAATTACTGATTTATGAAAGTAATGGGAACAAAGTCCTTTGCCTCCCAGTTGTTCATCCCTTCGTCAACAGTTGGAAAGATCCAGTCTTCAAAGTTGCTCTCCTATTCACCGTCCTCTAAAGCATTGACTCCATGATGGGTGATCTTCAACGGTGGCTCTCCAGCCTGGGAGCGGCGTACATCCTTTTAAGCAGAAGCAGTGAAATCCAAGCCGAATTTATCTGTCTTGAAAGGAAAGTCTGGTAGCTGACCCCATACTGTGCTTCCTCCTTCTTTAATCACAACCTTTGCATCTTTGAGGGATGACATCCGAGACACAGGTTTGGTAATGATGGGTACAGAAGTCACTGTCTTGGTTGCTGCAACTTCAGGAGAAACCTCTTTAAATTGTTGGAAAGGGGTTTCTATGAATTCACCATCTAACTCCACATAAAGGAATGAATTTAGATGGCTTATCATATACTCCTCCTTGCCATGAACTGTTATAATTTTCCCCTGGACTGGGTATTTGAGCATTTGGTACAGAGAAGAAGTGACAGCCCCAGCATTATGAATCCAGGGTCTTCCCAACAAGCAAGAATAGGAGGGACGGATGTATATCACATAAAATATGGAGTTGAAAGTTCCTGTTCCCACTTTAATCGGGATGTCCACCTCCCCGTGGACCATCCTTTTAGAACCGTCAAAGGCTCTGACAATGATATTGCTGGGCTTCAGGGTCAAACCTTCACAGTCCAATTTGTCTAATGCTTTCTTCGGCAAGACATTTAAAGACGACCCAGTATCAACCAGAACGTGAGCTAGAGTATTCCCTCTGCATTCCACCGAGACATGCAGAGCGTCACTATGCTTTCTCCCCTTAGATGTTAAATCGGCATCGTAGAAGCCAAGACCATTGTCGGCTATCAGGCTAGCTACACACTCTTGGAACTGATCCGCGGAGGTTTCCTGTGGCACGTGGGCCGTCTTTAAGAATCTGATCAAAGCTTTTGCATGAGCTTCGGAACAGAGCAACAGGGCCAGCATAGATATTTTTGAGGGGGTTTGCCCCAGTTGTTCTACAACATCATAGTCGCTTTTCTTAATTATTTTCAAAATCTCCTCCATTTCTTTTTGAGTGGTCTCGGGGATGACCAAAGGCTGAGCCCTCGTCCTGACGGGCGCTTCTTGGATCCCCTTCCCTTTATTAGCAGCAACAGTAGAGGGTACAACCACGAGAGTCACAATTTCTTCAATAACTGGAGTTCTCACATATATGTTGACTGGCACAGGAGTAACCGTAGGAGCAATTGAGGGTCCGAAGACTGCCCTTGGAGGAGCAATCTCTGGAGAGAAAATTCTTCCACTGCGGGTGATTTTACTCGTTCCAGCAATATTTCCAATGTCAGGAGTCTCTTCATCGGAACTTTCTTCAACTGATTCAATCTTCTTAATACCGTGGTAGAAGATCTCTCCCCCATAGTTCCACGGTATTGATTTATTGGACTTGTACGGGATAGGCCCCGACATAGTTATCTTCAGAGGTACAATCTTCGGATCGGATGTAATCTTAACAGGTCTTTTGGAGACCTTGGAAAGATTGGCGGAAATGGTAATTATAGCAACATCATTGACAGGAGTAGGTATAACAGGAGGATTTCTTGATTATCCATTAGGCGTTGGATGCCTAACTTCAACAACGGACAGTCGGTTGGTAAGGATGAACAAAGGCAGGAATCTTTTTCACATCCTGGGAAAATCCCATCCTTCAACAAATTTAGCTTGATTATTGGTAACAGAGTCATTAAGTCATCAACAGTGGCAACAAAAAGATCTTCTTCAATATCATGGGCATTGTGGCCATGCTTCGGCATTGGAGCAGAGATCACATTCAGCTTTTCAGGGGCGTCGAATTCCACTTCCTTAGCGTCTATTAAATCATGTATCTTATTCTTGAGGGCCCAACAATTGTTAGTGTCATGCCCCAGGCTGTCCGAATGATAAGCACACTTGACGTTGGGATGGTAATATGGTGATGAAGTGTTAGGGTTTTTAGGTGCCTCCCTTAAACTGGCAAGGTTTAACTTCAAGAGTTGGGGTAGAACCTGAGCGGGAGTCATGTTTATCCGGGTATATTGCCATATAGTCCTTTCCACCCTTTGTTGGTTGGTTCTAGGTTGATTGTTTCTGGGCTGATCAGCTGCAGACTTCTGAATCATTACGGCCCCCACCGCTGGCCTGCGCTCAACTCTCCCTTGTCCTCTTCGAGAGTAGACAGCTGAGACTTCCTTCTTGGCTGGAAAGGTCATCTTGATGGCAGTGGAAGTAGATGCATCTTTCTGAATTTTACCACTCTTGATTCCGGCTTCTACTCGCTCACCAGTTAGAATTAACTCGGTGAACCCCGCAAACGAACTTCCTATCAGGTGATTAAAGAATGGACCTGACAGAGTCCCCAAAAACATATCTACAAGTTCTCTCTCAGATAGAGGTGGTTGCACTCACCCCGCCAAGTCTCTCCATTTATGGGCTTACTCATTAAAGCCTTCATTGGAGACTATACCCATACTCTGTTATTGAGTACGAGTTGGTGCTAAGTCCGCATTATATTGATATTGTTTGTAGAAGGCAGCAGCCAAATCCTCCCTATTGTGCACATCAGACCTCTCAAGCTGCTAGAACCAATCCAATTGCGTCCCCGACAAACTATCCTGAAAAAAGTGGACCCACAGGTCCTTGTCAGAAGAATGAGGTTGTATTTTTCTGACGTAAGACCGTAGGTGCATCTTTGGGCAAGACACCACATCATATTTAGCAAAAAGAGGTACTTTAAACTTGGGGGGAATGACAATCCTAGAAACAAACCCTAACTCTTCGAAATCCAACCCAGGCACCCTCTGTACCTCCATGGCTGCCAAACGCTCTTCCAGATTCTTATACTTGTCATCTGCAGGAGGGTACTACTGTTCAGAATAGTCTTCATCCTCCTCCTCTTCTTCTTCTTCCTCGGACTCAGATGGTACCGTAGCTCCCTACCGTGGGCAACGTAATGGACGGTTTTCTTCTCCTATAATTCCTCAACGTCAGCAACTATCAATCTGAGTCTTCCTCCACTCAAGCGGTTCCTAAATTCTCTTAACTGCAAAAATCCTCTTCTATAAATAAGAGGCATTTTAATGGAACAGGGTCGGAGATTTTTCTAGAGAGCTAAACTTCTACCTTTCTGCATTATTTTATTTTATTTGCTTCTGATCCATTTTATACCTACTGTAACTTTTAGTTTTCAAAATTAGTTCCAAGAGTGTTAGTTCTTCATCTAAGAATTAACACGGTCGTATATTTCAATTAATTGCAAGGAATTTGTACGCACTCAAGATTACCACAGCAACATTATTTACAGGTTTTTTATGCAATTGGTTTCTTTTTATTATTCTTATGCTATGTTATTTATATTTATGAATTGTATTTTAAGTTGCATGGTTACTAAATATATTATGTCTGGCTAAATTCGTTTGTACCGGTATGTGACTCCTAAGCACCGAAGGAATTCGATGATAACTTGGCTAAAAACTTTTATAAATAATTTCTGGTTTCCAATTTCCATGTTTAATTTAACTACCCTTGTCATGAGAGTGAGAGGATAATTAACCCGATTTTGACACGAGAGTGGGAAATTAACTAAGGCAAGAACCTGCATGCGAGAGCTGGGGTTCGACCCAGATAGTGGTAACGAAACATTAATTTTTAAATACACGAGAGTGTTTTAACAAATTAATTAAACTCAAGTTGTTTTCAAAAAGTGTTATTAAATTTAAAGTGCATCCACTAGGTTTAGTAGCATGACTTATTTCATGAACACGAGAGTGTATGTCTCAGGTTTTTAAACAATTCGTTTTTACCGAAATACTTTATACGCCAAGCGATTCACCGAATTCCCGAAGTTCGACTATCACATACCGGTATAGCTATTACTATTGTTTTTAATTAAACTCTTTTTCTCCCTAAAACCAAATATTCATCTCTTAGTTAAACAATTGTAACATTAGATCGTATGCGATTGATCCTCGGTCTATGTGGGTTCGATAATCATTTAAAACTAGAACGACTAAACTGTATACTTGCAGTTAGTATCCCAATAGACTCATAAAGTCCTGATCACCCTTTTTGAAAACTCTTCTTGTTTTTAAACTTGAACCATTTTCATAATAAACTTGGACTTATGTCCATGCATTTTCAAAACATTTTCATAAATAAAATCCAATCAACTTAATAATACCTTGACATTTTTTGTGAGAAGACTAAAAGTCAATCAATCTCATTTCAAACCATTTTGCCACTTTGGCTTTTTATCTTTAAAACTTTTCTTAAAAGATTAAACTCTTATCAATCCTTGTAGTGATGCAATCAACTATACTTTTACAATATGTGGTGAAGAGAGATATTTTCCACTTGGGTGTTGAGTGAGGCATTGTTGATTTTGAAATCCAAGCCATATCCTCCACTTTGAGATGATGCAAATTCTCCTGTCTCATGATTGTGGGTAGTAGGTGTGTTTTCCATACGAACAATGACGATGATGTTTTATCTTATAAAATTAACCAACACATTTGTGTTTTAAATTTTTAAAGAGTAACTATGTGTACCCTAATCCCCTATTGCACGAAAAGGTGGTACATAGGCACTAAAGATTTGCAACCGCGGCAGGTGCAAAAATTATAAAATAAATATATTTCTTTTCTCACCTCCACCATCCATTTTTCATACAACATTTTTTATATCCAAAATATACAGATTTTACAAAGATGCTTCTGTGGAGTACCGTAGATGTTTAGGGGGCTAATACCTTCCCTTTGCATAACCAACCCCCTTACCTTGGATTTCCCCCTCTTTTTGGGTTATTCGCTCTTTTCCCATTCCTCTGGAAACAATAAAGCGCGGTGGCGATTTTTATTTTGATTTGTATAAAGTCTAGTCAATCCAATGGCTTAGTCTTGAACATTTCTACCGCTACAATGAGGAACCAGTATCAATAAATACATGAGCCAAAGTAGTGCCCATGCATTCAATGGAGACATATAGAGCCTTATTGTGATTTTTCCTTCTGGGGTTAGATCAACAACAGAGAAACCTAATCCATTGTCAGTTGTTATACTAGTAACATAACTTCCAAATTGATCGGCAGAAATATCTTGTGGTACATGAGCAGCCTTCAAAAAATTTACTAAAGCTTGTGCATGGGCTTCAGAATACAATAGTAGAGATAACATGGAGATCTAAGATGGGATATGCCCCAACTGTTCAACAATTTTTTAATTTCTCTTACATATTATTTTCAAAACCTTTTCCAACTCTTACTTAGAGGTGTCTTCAGTTGTAACTTCTTTAGGCGCCTCTGTCTGGGCAGGCTCCACTATTTGTTGTTTGCCCCAAGCCTTTGCAATTGACTCGGTAGCTGTATTTCTAACAGGTGTAGAAACAGTCTTCGGAGAGATTTCCAGAGAGAAAATCCTTTTGCTTCTAGTAACCTTATTGGTCCCTGTCATATTGTCAATGTAGGGATCAGCAACTTCGGTAACTTCATCTTCAGCGATTGATAATTCTTGCTTAATGCCATGGTAGTAGACGTCAGATCCATAGTTCCACGGGATAGCTTTATCTAAAGAATATGGGATAGGTCCATGTGTAGTGATGATCAAGGGAGAAGCTTTTGAATTGACAGTAATTCTTACAGGACCTTTGGAGGTAATCCTGATAAGAGGGCCAAATATTACAGATAAGTCTTGACACAGATTCTCAGCAGACAGAATCCTCTCAATCAGAATCATATGATTTCCCATTAAGTGTTGAATACTTTCTTTCAATAACTTGCAGCCATTGGGTTGGGTTGCGCGGCAGTAACATATTTCAATACAACTCAAATAAATCGGTCTGCAACAGATTCTACTTGATAGTTGGTAGGGAAGTAACCAATTCACTTACAGTAGAAACATAAAGAACATCATCAATAGCACTTATGCCTTTGTCATGATTTGGCATAGGTGCAGTAATCACATTTGAGGTCTCAGGAGGATCAAACTCAATCTCCTTGATGTCAATCATGTCCTGAATTTTGTTTTTCAGGGCACAGCATTTGTTGGTGTCGTGCCCAGGACTGTTGGAATGGTAGGCACACTTCATATTCAGATTATAACGAGGAGAGGATGTGTTGGGATTATGAGGAGGATCCCTTAACTTTATTATCTCTGCTTTCTGTAAATGTTGCAATGCTTGAGACAGTGGCATACTAATCTTGGTAAACTTCCTCCTCAGAGCATTTGTCATACGCTGATTTCCCTGTTGTTATTGTTGTTGAACATGCGCAGGATTAGAAATTAGCACCTCTCCTACAGACTGATTACAGTCACTTTTAACACGGCCCTTCTGGACATAAATAGGATTGGTTTTATTCTTACCATTGAATGTCTTCTTCACAGCACTTGAAGATGCAACCACTTGAATTTTTCCACTCTTTATACCACTTTCGACATGTTCTCCAGTTAGAATCTGCTTAGTACAACCAGATGAGGAACTCCCAATCAGATGGTTAAAGAATGGACCTGTCAAAGTTCCCATGAACTTATCAACTAGCTCCCGGTTAGATAAGGGAGGTTGCACCCTTCCAGCTAGGTCTCTCCACTTTTGGGCATATTCTTTGAACCCTTCATTCAAGCCCATAGTCATATTTTGAAATTGCATACGAGTCGGTGCAACATTAGAATTGTATTGATGTTGCTTGTAAAAAGCAACAACCAAGTCTTCCCAAGTGCGAATGTTGGTTCTCTCCAGCTGATAGAACAACTCGAGTTATGTACCAGACAAACTTTCCTGAAATAAGTGAACCCATAACTTCCTGTCAGGGGTATGGGGTAGGATCTTCCGAACATAGGACCTCAGGTGAAGTTTGGGACAACAAACACCATCATATTTAGCAAAAGCAGTGAACTTGAACTTATGAGGGATAACTATTCTGGGAATAAGAGCCAGCTCTTCGAAATCCAATCCAGGCACTTTCTGGATTTCCATGGCCTTGAGGTAATCTTCCAGATGCTTATATTTGTTGTCAGTAGGAGGATACTGTTCAGCAGAATAGTCTTCATCAAAATCTTGGCCAGAACCAAGGTTATTATTCTCTTCAGCTTTCACACTTTTTGCATCTTTCCCTTTGTTATCTTCTTCATTCATGGGAACCTCAAAATCTAGAGCCCTTCTGACTAGACCCTTGAATCTTCTGCCCATGTTAAGAAAGAATCCTGGCTTTTTAGTCTTCTTCTTATTCCCCTTCGTGATGAGGGTCTTCAACTAGTTTTGACCCTTAGCTAGGTCCAAGAACATCTTCTGAAACTGAGTGTTATGAGCTTGAAGTTCTTTCTCAGTTTGTTCGAGTGCCATCTTTTACCGAAATAAACAGTAAGAAGATGAGAAAACCTGTCTAGAAAGTACCTGTCATGTGATGATATACGTGATATGCCAATGCAAGTGCAATGTTTTAAAGGACCGTTGCGGGATTTAAATTTTTTTAAACAAAAGAAAACAAGAGAAATTTTAGAAACGGGCTCAAATTATAATTGTTTCAATAAAAAGAGTTACAAAACAGAAAAATATGAATTCAAGTCTCCCATGGACGCTTCCTCTTTGAGTTGACATATGCGTTAAGGCTTTGTTCTTCATAGATTTTTTTCGTCAGCTCTAGTACTTTCTTCTCACTATAATAGAACTGGGCCTTGAAGGTATCTCTTTCTTCCTTAAGTTGAATCCAGGACTTTTGCAGTTCTTCGAAGTCAGTAGGCATATCATGATGAAGAACGGTATGAGAAATATCCCCTTCAATAACATGCTCTGCGGTCACTGGTAGGATAGTAGGATATGGAATTTTAAGATTCTGAGCACAAGACGGCACCCATTTGAGGTAAGGCTCTAGAGGAATGGAATTCTTGTTTCCCAAAGTCTTGCTATCAATATTGTTGACCGCACCCTAAGCACGTATAAACCTTTGATGGTAATTTTGAGGATCGTTCTCATAGTTGAACACAATACCCTGGATGAGCATATCATGAGGACCATCCCTTCAAGCATAACCAAACTGACGCAGAGCTAGAGAAGGGTTGTAAGTGATGCCCCCTCTTATACAAAGGAGTGGTACATTAGGGAATTCCCCACAGCGATCAATAATAGTGACATCTGCCTGAGATCGAGAACACCAATAGATATCTGCAAGAGTGAGTGACAACAACCTTTAAGAAAACCTCAAACTGTGTTCATTCTCTATCACTGATCGAGGCAAGTGAGAAATAAACCACCTAGATAGTAGAGGTATGCAACACATAATATTTCCTTGCTTCTTCATAGTACGAGTGTGGAGAGAATGCAGGACATCTCCAAGAAAAGTAGGTACCAGATTATTTGTGAGAAATATTTTGATGGAATTCACATCTATGAATTGGTCTGGATTAGGGAATAGTACCAAACCATAGATTAACAAGGCCAAAATATCCTCAAAAGCACGAAGATTTATGGCATCTAGAAACCCATGAGCCTTCTCTATCAGAAATTTAGGAGAAAAACCTTTGACTCCATTCGTGGTTTCCTAATTAGACACAATGTCGAATCATTTCAGATGTAAGGCTACTGCAACGTCTTCAGGTTTTGGAACTTGCTCTAAACTGGTGAAAGGTATCTGATCAAGAATAGGCACTTCGAGCAACTAAGATAATTCTTCCATTGTGGGCACCAACTGATAATCCGGGAAGGTAAAACAGTGATGCTTTTGATTAAAAAACTGGAAAAGAACGCTCATCATGTCTTCCTGGAAGCCAGTAGTAACCAAACTGGGTAGATGACCATGTCTCTTAGTGAATTGAGACTTGTCGGGAACCTTTGAGACTAATTCCTCAAGCTTGGAAGGTATCCTTACGAAGTTGATCTGGATGGTATTCCTACGACTAGAAGGCATGACCCTACAACACAGAACAAAGATAAATGCCCTAGATCCTTGAAATGGTTAGTCCTGATATGATTTTATGATGTTATGATATCATGTTGTCATGTTCAAGCAAATAATTAAACACAAGCAAATCACATAAGGCCTTAGGTTTAGGCTTGCATGGAGTTTGTAGGTAAGTACCCTCTTGAAGTTTAGTTGGCTCAACATGTACTAAAGAAGTAATCGAGTTCTGGGGATCTCAATATCACTGATTTTTCCCACAGATTTTGTTTAGAACGACAACTGACTTTCCACCAAATAAAACTCGAGAGTCGAATCTCAATGAGTGTAGTATCGAGTATCAACCAACTTCGGACTGCACCAAAGCTAGATATCTCACTACCTTCTAATGGCTAAGTTTGGTCAATTAAGGTTCTAAGGTCAGTTATTGCTTATGACATCACGCGGAAGCCTAGTATTCTCCCTGACTGACTCGACGGACACCAATACAAACCAATGTGTCTTACTAACGTATCTATCACTTCAACCATATAGGTATATGCCATATAGTTTCCATGATCTATTGCTACTTACCTAAAAAATTCCCCCAGATCCGAGTGTAGGATCTTTGAAAGAAATCAACCCAAATAACCCTTTATAAATAAAGTAGACAAATCAAACAAGGAAAGCATATAAAAGTTATCTAACTCTAAGGTAACCCCACTTTTTTAGTTATCCACGGTAGAGTCACCAGTTCTGTAACACGGCGGGAGAACTGGATTTTGGTTTTGCGTTTTATCGCAAATGTTATGGATAGCAAGAATCTCCACCGACTTTTCTTTTATCCAAAAAATAAAGGGTGAAAAGAATAGGAAAGACCTTCAAGATTTATTGAGTTCGGGGGGTAGGTTATGAAAAGGGAACATGTTAGCCCCCTTTTCATCTGTAATTATCTACATGGTCTTAATCGCTAGTTCACTTTGTTTGAAAATGCTTTGTGTCGTGTGTTTTAAAATATTTTGAAAAAAATGCCAATAGTAAGGCAACTTTGTAATGATTCTTGTATCAGTTAAGAATGTATACAAAGTGTTTATTTTTGAAAATATTTCAGAGAAAGTGTTTGTGAAAATGTTTTTTTTAGTGAGCAACCGATTACGAGCATTCTACCCTTACTCAAAAGTGTTTCACGTTATTTTCTTCCTCCTTTAGATAGTGTTATCCTACCATTAGTTAGTAGGAAGCCCTATCGTTGAATGTGAAGGGACAGGCATAGGGTCGTCTTTATGGTCATAGAAGGAAACATATAGGGATACATTAGCAATTCGAAGGGATTGTCATCATATATTCGTATGCAACATTGTGGGACAAGATCATTTCTCGTAAGCAACTCGAGGGGCATCGTGGGACTATGATCTTTATGATGATTTTAACTGAGGGTCTTTGCTAAGGGTATCCCTACGTTAGATGGACATGACCATTTTCTAAAGCAACAAGTAGGGTTACCCTAGAGGTGCGTGTGTGTGTGAGTGTATTTAATTCAGTTCATTTATCTTGTATTTATGGTTTTCTACGATTACTTTTAGATCTTGCCATACATGCCTAATTACTATACAGTAATAAGAAAAGTGGAAAATTACGGAAAGTAAAGTGCGGGAAATAAAAATCCTATGCTATTACAAGGCTTCGAGAGCGGGGGTACAACCAATAAAATCTAGGGGGGGAGTAGTAAACCCTAATTTAAACTATTACAAGTCGTAGCAGTTACATAATCGGAAAAATAATGAAAATAATAAAGTACGCGAAGATTGTAAAATAAAGGGAAGAAGAAAATTGTTTTATGATTTTGATAGAAAAGAAAATGATTTGATGATTAACCTAAAACCCTAATTGATTTTAATTTAAAAAATTAATTAACTAAACAAAAAAAGGTTAAATTAATTTGACTTAAAAAAATTAATTAAGTTAATTAAATTAATCAAAACCCTAAAATCTAATTTGATTTTAATTTAATCAAGAAAACCTAAAAAAATTTAATTTAGGGTTGATTAAACAACTAAAAACCTAAATTAGGGTTTATTAAAAAATGTAAAAAGGTTTTATGAAAAAGAGTGAGAAACATAGAAAATAAACCAAAGGGTAGGGGTGGGTGTTAAACTCACACCCTCAAGCATTCTTCACGCATAGCCTACCACCAGCCCAAGCACTGGTCGGTGATGGATAATAGGATCAATGCATTATATAATAAACCTGCAAAAAATATGAGAAAATGAGAAATTTTGCAAAACCGGGGATCGAACCCGTGACCTGGGAGACCAATGCCTTAGCGCCCGCGTTTCTGCCACTAGGGTGGCTATACATCCATTAACTTAAATGAATCAAAACATATATATATTACACAAACGCACGTAAGGAAAGCGGTAGGCAAAGAGGTCGAAAATGGGTCTGGCAGCTACGGGTTCCTCTTTTGTTTATGGGTGAATCTTCCATTCTTCGCGCTCGTTCTATCTGTGTTGATATGTCTTTCCTTTCTTATTAGTGTAGTGAGGGTGCACTCGTGGTAGAAGGCAGATGGATTTAGCTTCTTTCTAAGAGTCGGAGACCCAAGGCCGGCTAGTCTCTTTCTGGGCTGACCCTCCTGACTCATGATTGTCAAAGATCATGTCATGTCGAGTGCGAGCTGGGGCTGAAGGCCCAAGGCTGTTGGTTTTGGAATAGGATTAGACTTGTCCAGAAGATCTATCCTTTCCAGCACAAGGAACCTTATAGCACTTGGAAAAAAGCGGCTATGGATCTGGCATCAACAGTAAATCATGTCTAATCATAGCACCGGTTCCGGCATCGGGAGTTGATTCAATAAGATTCATAGCGGAGTCGAGAACTAGCAGCTACTGTTGGAAGATGGGATTGTTTACTTTGCCACCTCTTTTTTCCTGTCCCTTAACTTGAAGGTTATGCCATCCTAAGGTGCTGCTAGATGGAAGGATCTTATCAACGTTATGGAAGTTCCCTCTTCTCTGGTAACCCTCCGCCGGTCATATCGAGTGCTCCGCCCACCACCGCATATGTAGAAAAAAAGGGAGCGAGGAAGGAAGAATAACTGTTTGACTTTGGCACACGAGGTGGCGGTTTTGGTTGGGTAACATAATGGAAATGTATCGGACTGAAAATCCTGGAATGACGGTTCGACCTCGTCCTTGGCCTCGGGGAGTGGAGAGCAGCACGGAACTTTCATTAATCAAATGGCATAAAGAAAAGGGGGGCTTTCCTTTGTTATAAATCCACAGACAACATTTTGGAACTTCCGAACCAAATAAATGCAACATGAGAAGTTTTACGTTACGCTTCAATATAATTAATTCGATAAGGGTAGAATACGCCTCATGGTCGATCGAAGGTCCTGTGCCACTTGAACTCAAATCTATCTTACCTTTCATCCATCTTTGTCCATCCAGCCTAATCCAATCTGGGGATCGAATTGATTATAAAAACTTGAGTTTACTTTTTGAATTTATCACGCTACAAGGAAATTTTTTACCTAGATGTGTGAATAAATTGACCTTAAAACAACAACGATTGATTACGATTGCTATAAAACAAGCTCGTATTTTATCTTTGTCACCTTTTGTAAATTCGTCGCCTTTTGTTAAAAATGCAAAAAAAAAATATGAAAAAATCAAGTCGATTACTAGAGCTACTCTTTATGTTCTTAAAAAAAATAGAGTTACGTTACTTCAATTAATTTAATAATTAATTGAATCTAAACTCAAAGTTTATGCGGATTGGTAGTTTTTTTTTGTTTTTTGAGCATGGTTGATTATTTCTTTTTCTAATTCATATGAATTCTATTTTATCATACAAATTTATTTTATTCTACCACCTTCCCGGAGTTAAGTCTCCGGGGAATTTTTATTTTTGAATGATATCGTTGGCAATCATAAAAAGACAATTCCCCTTTAATCTAGCTATTTGTGCAACTATTTTACGATTAAGAAGCAATTGATTCTTGTACAGATTATACATTAAATTACTATAGCGATAGTATATTTTTCTTTATTCTGGCTTATTATTGCATTTATTCGACTGATCCATAAACTGCGAAAGTCCCTCTTTTTCTTATCTCTATCCCGTTGAGACGAAACCAAAGCTTTTATTCTCTGTTGGAAAATAATTCGAATAAGTTTTGAATGAGCTCCGCGAAAGCCTGATGTAAAGGAACGAAATTTTGTCCTCCGTTTTCTCGTGATAGATCCTCGTTTAATTATGTTCATTGGATAAATGAGACTTTGATTAATAACTATTTTATTTTTTTCTTTCAGTTATTCTTTTATCCTTTCTAGTCTATTACGAACAACATGGTAGGGGTGTTCAAATCCAAACCAATCCAAATAAAAAACCGAAAACCGATCCAAAAAACCGAAAACCATAAAAAACCGAAAGTTATTGGTTGTGTTTGGATGTTATTTTATGAAAACCGATCGGTTCGGATTGGATTTCGGATGAATTTTTCAAAACCGATCCAAACCAAACCGAACCACATAAATATATTTTGATACTTATTTACTTTTTATTAATATGACATGTTATGTGAATTTATTATTAGATGATAATAATTTTTTTAATAATATTTATTAGTTTGGTATAATCTATTTATTTTTATTATTTCAAGCATAATCAATCACTCTCATTTTGTAATATTAACTTTTAATATACTATATGTTATATATTATATCAAATCTATGATTTATTAGTAGTTTTATAATATTAATAAAAATATAATGTGTAATTTGGATATCCAAAAACCGATCCAAATTAAACCGCATAAAATTGGATCGGATCAGATTGGATTTTTTAAAATATATCATCCAAAATCGAACCGAACCTTAAGTGAATTAATCTTTGGATCGGATGAGTTTTTTCTTTAAAAGTGATCCAAACCGAACCGCGAACACCCCTACAACATGGATTCTTCCAATGTGGAAAATATAAATTCCAATGGCTTTTGCTACTATAACCTTCCCAACCACTATTTTTTTTCGTTTTTTCTAAGTATAAGTATTTTAACTCTTAATAATAACTTCTATTGATACTAGGTATTCAAAAAAACATAGTAAATAAAATATAAATAAACAAACAAATCGTGGGTTCCATCGTTTCTATGATTACTTGTTAAACGGTGAGGTCCTCTCTATACACCGGAGCCCCTTCCTTCATTGAATCTTGATTCAATCAATGTTATTGTGAACTTGTACAGTTCACACTTCTTAGCTCTACCCATTGAATATATAGTAATAGGTCTTTCACAATAAAATCTAGCTATACAGTAACGGTATTTAAGTATGAAGATTAGTTGGGTAGTTGACCCTCTTAGTCCGTGTGATACGGTGGAAGAACTGACTAGTGTTTTGCGTTCGTATTCGCACTTGTGCGGTTGAGCAAGAGTCGCCACCGACTTTTTATTTTATCCTAAGGGAAAGGTTAAAAAAGCACAGCAAAAACCTTTTGAGATATTTTGTGGGTTCGGGGGGTAGATTATGAAAAGGGAAGGTATTAGCACCCTTTTCATCCATGGTTATCTATGGGCTCTTAGTTACTTGGTTTTTTTTTTAGATCACTTGCCTTGATTTTTGATCGCTTGAAAATGGTGTGTGTGTGAGTGCTTTTGAAAATGTTTTGGAAGAAGATGCCTTGTTTTAGGCTAACCTTGTAACAATTCTTTACTCGAATATTTTACAAAGGCGTGTATCTTTTCGAAAAGATGTTTCAAAATGTTTTGAGAATTTGTTTTGAAAGTGTTGTGGATTGTGGTTTTTGAAAAGAAGGCAAGTGTTTTTGCAAATTGATCTCAAGTAACTAAGAGTTTTTTCTACCCTATTGTACTCAAAGGTTTTTGTTATGTTTTAACCTCTTTTAACAATTTTGTTCCATCATTGAAATTGATGGACAATCTTGCGTTTAGGAAGTTTATTCGGGACGGGCGCGGGTCATCGTATGAACCATGAATGCAATGATGCCAAGTGTCTTTGGCAATTTGCTTTGAAGGGACTATGATCATTCCGTTTAGGCAACACTTTGAGACTTATGATCATTTGATTTTGTTTTGCCAAAGATACTCGACGTGCAAGCATGGCCCATTTTGGAAGGCAACATGTGAGATTACCCTAGGGGGTGCAAGTGTGATTGTGTATTGATTACATGTATTTGTCTTGTATTAGGTTATCTAGCGTTTGATTTTATGTACATGCAAACCCTAGGTCTAACCATGGTATAATTGGAAAACTGTAAATTGCGGAAATATAAAATCTACGCTATTACAAATAGTATCCGGGAATGGGGGTATAAATGTACAAATGGGGATGAGACTTAGGATCGTAGGGTCCAATAGATTAACCGAATCGAACCAATCAAGTGTAAGTGTAACGAATGTCAATATAAGCAAACGTATAATGTATCAAAATGCCAGCATATTGTGTAGGTGTATATGTATTGTGTGTAATTATTTACAGGTGAAATGTGAATTTGAAGCGTATTAGGGTATTTGACCTAGATATGCGTTTTAATGAATCTTTGATTTGTGTATTTAATATGTATAAAAGAAAAATGTTTTAATTAAAAGTTCTTATTTCTAATTAAATTATGTATAAAATGTATCATGGTTTATTATATACAAAAAGTGTGTTAACTAAGTGTTTTAAGAATTTTAATATTAGAAAAAATGTATTTTTATTATTATGCACAAAAAGTATTAAATGTCCAAAATTAAATTATGTATGTTAAAAAAAGTATTTTTAAATTGTTATGTACAAAAGTATATTAATTAAAAGAATAAAAAGAAGTATTTTCAATTTTTAATTATATGATGTAGAAAAAATGTATTTTTGTGCTTAAATGAAAAATTAAAGATTAAATTAAAAGGAGGTAATTTTAAGTATTTTAGTATAATAATGTAATATTATGACAAATATATAGGGTATTTATATATAAAAAGAGATTAGTGTTAATGAAAATATAAAAAAAGGTTAAGTTAGTTTTAAAATGTTAAATGGGTTAGTAAATGGGTTAAAAAGGTTAAGTTAGTTTTAAAATGTTTTTAATGGGCTTATGGGGGGTGCAGAATGGGCAAGGCCCATGTTAAACTTGGAACAAATTTTAGGGTTAGGGATTTGATTCATTTGATAACGCGTTAGGGTTTTGGGACGGCGCCGTTCACTGAGTTCCGTTCATCTTCGTCTTCCATTAGTTGCTGAATGCAATTCTATTCCAAAGGCCGAGCCACCCAGCGCCACCTCCGGTTCCGTTCATCTCCATGGTTGGACCAAACCCAGACGGAAAGGGTAACGATCTCGTCTTTTTCATGCATTAGGGTTTTTACTAAGTTTCTTGTTTTTTGCTTAGTTTGACTTCTGGTTTCACATGCTTATTACTGTTTGTTATTCGAGATTAAAGAAGAGGAACGAAAAGCTACCTTAACCTTTTGGGGACGGAGAAAAAGGAACCGGAACTGGGAGGCGTTGAGGCGGAGGCCCGGTGAAGGGAATGCGTGATGAGAGCTTTCTTGATGTCCCTGGTATCTTTTATCTGGTTGCTATTTTTTTGCCTATGGTTTTGATGATGATGTTCTGAAAAGCCCTATCTTGAAATAGATTCACTTCTTTATCTTTTCTCTTCTACTATATGTTGCCTTTGGGAATTCGTATGCTTTTGAATTATTGCCTTGCCTATGATGAAGCTTGCTTCTGAGGCCCTTGAATTGCCTTCTGAGATTGATGCCCTTGGAATGTATTTTGCTTATGATGAAAAGCTTCTGAGTTCACCTCTTTCCTCTTCTCTACTGCTCACGTTGCCTTTGGATGAACTTTCTCTCTTCTTCTTGAACACTGTGTACTTGTTGCCACTGTACGCTTGTTTATGTTGCCCTGTGATGTTTATACTGAGGGCCTAGGTTGCCTTGAACATTTGCTTCTGAGTATGCCCTTGATGCTTTTGTTGAGTTGGATGCCCTGAATATTTATTGCCTATGATGAAGGGATTCTGAGGCTTAGGGGTTGGTTTTTGAATGCTTTGAGATTTGAACTGGACAGGTTATGTTTGTGCTAGCAGGTTGGTGTGTTGACAGATGAATGGTTGTTAGTTTGTACTTGGCCTGGGATTTGTGTGCTTTTGTATTGGTTCTAGTATGTGGTATGTGTTTAGTAGTGCAGTAGGCTTGAAGTTTGAGTTTTGGTCATTGCAGATTTGCTTCAGTATGTTTTATGGCTTGAGTTTTGTATATACAGGTTGTGCTTGGTTTTTAGGTACAGGCTTAACAAGTTTGGTGTTTGCTTAGCTTGATGAGGCTTGGCCTGGTAATTTAGGCTTCAGCAGGTTGTTGGTTCTTGGAGGGGTTCGCTTCATATCTTAGCAGGTTTTTTGTGTTAGAGGTTATACTGATGCAGATTTGTCTGTATGCTTCAGGCCCTTTGAGTTTGTATATTTTTTCTTTTTTCTTGAACTGTGTTGTACTGGCCTGGTTTTATCAGTTTACAGGTTATCTTTTTTTGTTGTGAGGCCTGTGGGTTTTGTATGTTGAGGCAGAGTATCTTTTCTTTTAAGTTTGTATATTTTCTGTCTTTTCTGCCTAAGCCTAAAACCTGCCTCTTATCTCTCTTCTTCTCACTCTATAGTACAGTTAATATATTATAATATGATTCTGCTGTACTTTTTTGTTCTGAAGGGGCCCTGGGAAATGATGATAAAGATCTTGCTTGCATAACACATTTTTCTCTGCATCTTTATCTTTCTTTGACAGCTTGCTACACTTTATCTTTTCTTTGATATCTTTTCCAAATCCTTTTTGACAGCTTTTGAGTGGATTTTGTACTTTGACAGTAAAATGCACTTTTGGCTTTTGATAGAAAGTTGGAATTGGATTTTAGTTTAGTTTGAACTTGAACTATGCAGTTTGAACTTTGGAATTTATGCATTTGACATTTTGCATTTATGAATAAAATGAAATTCTTTCCTCTTTGTGAACCGGGAGAAATCCCGTGATTTGCAGAGAGGGTTAACTGATCCCAATCAGTGGCCCCTAATGATGAGCAAATTTTATCTGTCTTTTTTAATTTAACTGCTTTCTGACTTTTCTTCCTTTTTTCTTTTGCAGGTGAATAATGGAGCACCGGAACGGAGTGAAGAATGAAGAAATTAGAAAATGAATAGAATAGTTTTTTTTTACTTTCAATTTAATTTTTGTACACTATTATTATATTAAATACTTCGTAAATAAATACTTGTATCAAATAATAATTGTAACAAACATTAAATATGAAATAAAAATCCTATTGATTCAATTAAATCTTTTCAATTCCTTTTCTTTAATTGTTTACTTGTTATTTATAATTCCTTAAATTAAATAAAATGAAAGTTTAAATTTCAAATATTTAATTCTTAGAACCATAAATAATCAACTAAACCTTGTTGATCAAAATAAATGAATTCGACGTATCCATCATTCAAAGCAACGCACAGTCGAACACAAAAACTGATCAGACGCAATCCTCTTTTTCACTGATTCTTTGCCAAGCACTGTAATTCCAAACTGCACACATCCTTTGACTTGGTGAATTCAAACCAACTGCCCCCTCTCGCTGATTAAATCAAAACAATGCGAATTTAACCCGAATCTCGGAATAAACGGCAAAGTGCTGTGGAATTTTAACCTTTTTGAGAATATGCCCGTAAAACCCTTGATTCCTGATTAAATGCCAAATAACATTCGCCTGATCAAAATTGAACCAAAATCAACCAAAAACCTAAGCCAACTGCTTGAACTGTTCTAGGGCTATAAAAACCAGTAAAACCCTAATTTTGCTTGACTGTTAAGAAAAGTCCGTTTGTCCGATTCTTGAGCCAGTTTTGAAAAATCAGGGAAGGCTTGAAGCTGAGATTTCTTGGGGAAAAATGCGAGGGCAAATTTTGGGGTACAACAGTTGCCCCTGTTCAATCTTCTTGGACCTGAAGAGTTAGATTGGCAAGTTTGCCTTTCGCGACTTGAAGGTAAAAGAAGATTGGACACTAAAGTGCCCAGAAAATTTGCACTCGGCGATACGATGGTGGAGGTGAATGGGCTTAAAGATGCCATTTGGTGATGGGCTTAAAGATGCCATCTGGTGCGATAGAATTTTGTCGGGGGATGGGCTTAGAGATGCCATCTGAGAATGGGCTTAAAGATGCCATTTGGTGACTGCTGGTAGGAGGATGGGCTTATAGATGCCATCTGGACATATTGAACTATATGTCAATGGTGAGTGGACGAGTGTCAGAAGGGCCTCCATGTCTCGGAACATCTCTGAATTAGGGGTCCGAACAAGCAACAGATTTGGCGTCCATGTCTGGAGAATCTGTAAACTATTTCAGGAGTTGAGATTGAATAAGCAATAGAGCAACATCCGTTGTTGGGAAGCGTCCGTAAACTATTTTCAAAAATTGAGAAGAGTCTGAATCAGTTGGTAGATTGGCATCCGTTGTTGGGAAGAATCTGTAAACTGTTTTCGAAAGTTGCACCTGAACAAGTTGGTAGATTGACATCCGTTGTTGGGAAGAATCTGTAAACTATTTTCAGGAATTTGAGAAGAGTCTGAATCAGTTGGTAGATTGACATCCGTTGTTTGGGAAGAATCTGTAAACTGTTTTCAGAAGTTGAGAAGAGTCTGCACAAGTCGGTAGATTGACCTCCGTTGTAGGGAAGAATCCGTAAACTGTTTTCAGAAGTCTTGAAGTTGAAGAGGAACCGGTGTAGGGTTTCCTGATGATGCGTCTGAATGAATCTGGAATAAGTATCAGAATGTCGCCGTGTCTGGGTCACATCTGAACTATTTCTGGATGAATCTCGGGAGATGATCTGTGTCTGTCGACTGATCTTACCTGAAAAGGCAAAGGGTTAGTTGTATGCAATGTTATGATGCATGATGCAATGCACGTGAAAATATTTATGACATGAATGCGATGAATGCGCATGTAAGCTGACGAGCTATCTTGCTGAGGATAAATGAATCCGAGATGGCTGAAGATAAAAGCATCTTGACTGCTGCCGGGGAAAATAAATCCTTGGCTGCTGCTGGGGAAGAGAATTCCTGATGACCTCTACTGGGGAGTTCCAAACTAGTAGACTCATGCTGGGGAGGCCCGATTGAGAATCTTCAGCTTGATGGGAAGTAACTCTGGAGACTTCACTGGGGAACTCAAGATTTTCCCTCTCCAAAACTCTGTGGGGAGAAGGTTCAATGGTCTGGCTCCGCTGGGGAATTTTGATGAACTCCGCTGGGGATAGGGAGAATTTTGGCGAGCGCGATCTTCCATGGTGGTTAGCTTGAGAAGAATCTGAACAAGCGATAGGTTAACATCCGTTTACTTGGAGAACCCGTGAACTATTTTCAGAAATCTTGAAGTTGAATCAGCAATAGAGCCGCATCCGTTGTTGGGAAGCGTCCGTAAACTAAATTCAGAGGTTGCATCTGAACAAGCTGATAGATTAACATCCGTTACTTGGGAAGAATCCATAAACTATTTTCAGAAGTCTTGAGAAGAATCTGAACAAGTGATAGGTTAACATCCGTTTACTTGGAGAACCCGTGAACTATTTTCAGAAATCTTGAAGTTGAATCAGCAATAGAGCCGCATCCGTTGTTGGGAAGCGTCCGTAAACTAATTTCAAAGGTTGCATCTGAACAAGCTGATAGATTAACATCCGTTACTTGGGAAGAATCCATGAACTGTTTTCAGAAGTCTTGAAGAGGAACCGGTGTAGGGTTTCCTGAAGATGAGCTTGTGTAAAACTGCATCGGGTTTTGAACACTTTTGACATTCGAATGCCCCAAGTGGTGATGTAGATAAATTCCTGGCTTAATACAGGTGTTGGTCTACAATCGGTCGTTCACAGATGTTTTCCTGGGTTGTTACAGGTGTTGATCTGGAATTCTTCAGACGTGCCCTGGCTGGATACAGGAATCGAATCTTCAAACTCTTCAGACGTGCCCTGGCTAGATACAGGAATTGAGTCTGGAAATGTGATAGTTGATAGATATGCCCTGGCTGGATACAGGAGTCGAATCTGGAAATGTGATAGTTGATAGATATGCCCTGGCTGGATACAGGAGTCGAATCTTCAAACTCTTCAGACATGCCCTGGCTAGATACAGGAATCGAGTCTGGAAATGTGATAGCTGATAGATATGCCCTGGCTGGATACAGGAGTCGAATCTGGAAATGTGATAGTTGATAGATATGCCCTGGCTGGATACAGGAATCGAATCTGGAATTGACAGTTGATAGACATGCCCTGGCTGGATGCAGGAATCGAATCTTTAACTCTTCAGACGTGCCCTGGCTAGGTACAGGAATCGAGTCCGGAAATGTTGTAATTGATTTGTTGAACACTTTTGACATTCGAATGCCCCAAGTGGTGATGAAGGAATCTTGAATCAGATTACTCTGCATATTGAGAGATTTCCTGAAATCTTGACTGGACTGCCCCAGGTTAATTGGATTTTGAAAGATCTGTTGGACCTTGACTGGACTGCCCCAGGTTAATTGAACTGTGACATGTCATGCCCCTTGTTGATAAGGGGATTTGATGGAAGTGTCATCCTCTTGAAGTGATTTTGACTTACTGAGAGAGTTTTCGTTCCTCCGAACATTCGCTGTATGAATTTCTTCGCTGTCAAACAAAAAGGTCAAATGCCGACAGTGATATTCGAATAATGCAAAGTTTATGTTTGTCTCGAAGTTTTGAAAAATGCGTTTTTAGCAGAAAACTTTTCATAAGACAAGTTAACACAAGATTTAGAGCAAAGCCCTACAGGAGTCAGGATACCTTTTGTAACAGTATGCTTTCGAACTAACCCATGCTTCAATTAGGACTTTTGAAGGGTTGTAACGTGGCCTGGTTCACGGTTTAAGAAACGAAGGATAAAGGCTCAAAGTATATTTGTACCCACCCGCTCTTCGTGATGTTCTTCAACCTAAGCTCAGTTAATTGTGCGTTACACTCTATTTTGAGTTTGGACCGACTTTTGGGCGATGGTTCACCAGTTGAATTCAGGGAGACAGTCATCATCTCTTTTTTCTTTTTCAACATTTTTCATGTTGTTGAGGATTTTGTAATGACCTCACTATTTTGATTTTGATTTGTTATCCCTAACTTTTGCCTGACTGTTACCGTTTTCCGGGATTACTGTCAGCGGGATGCCCCAACTTTCTTAAGCCTCCTTTATAGGTTTTGGCTCAGTGGGCTTTTCTCTTTTGAGAGATTGACTATCTATGTGATAGGGAACCACCCTTGTCTTTTGATTCCAAAGGAATGCTTTCTTTTTTGACCTCGTTCGTTGTGTTACGAACTGAGAGTTTGCGACTTCAATGCGCGTTTTCTTTTGAATTAACTGAGATACTACCCTGCCCCAGGTTTATATCAAGGTTTCGATCATTTAGAACAGAAAACTCCTACTTCTTTGGCTCGAAGGGGTTGACTAGGGATTAACTTCCTTATAACTCCAGTGTTTGGGAATTGAAAGAAATGCATGTACATCATCAGCAAGGTCTGTTCAAAAGCATACTGTATAAGATCATGGTATTGTTTCGTCATCCTCCTTCTAAAGGCTTACAGCTTTTTATCAAGAGTCAAATATCATAAAGAAAAGCATAAGAGTAGTGAAACGAATGGATGAATTCAAGACAAACATATGCAATGCATTAATGAAAACAGAGTTTAACATCAATAGATAATTGTTTGACAGCAAAAGAAATTACAACTTTGAGAATTCAAAAAGAAGCAAAAGTCTTTCAGCTCGAGCTTCGTCACTTCAAGTGGAGAACCCTTTAACGGAAGATTTTCATCTCGCCGTCTGGCATGAACTCCAGCACCCCAATGTAGATCAGATCTTGAATTTTATTCTTCAAGGCCCAACAGTCGTTGGTGTCGTGTCCCGGGCTGTAGGAGTGGTAAACACAGAATGCATCGGGATTATAGTGAGGAGATGAGGTATTGGGCTTCTGAGGAGGATCCTTTACGGTGAGCAAATTGACCTCCAACAGGCGCTTCAGTATAAAGAATGATGGTATTTCAGTCTCCGTGAACTGTCTTCCCGACTTTTCTTGTTTACGCCGATTCCCCCGTTGACGCTGGCGAGGTTGTTGATGGGATTGTGACCCTGAAGCTAGCAAAGGAGCTTTCCCTTTGTCTTCTTGAGTTGATGGAGGCTGAGCGGTGACTTGCTCTTCGACCTCAGATGTTTGCCCCAGTTGGTTGTTTGGAAGCAGTTGGCGGACAAGAACTCTGAGTTCCTCTTGTCTTTGAGATAGGTCTTGGATGAGAGCCATCTGGCCCACTAAATGTCCCATCATTTGAGTCCTCAGTGTTGTCAGATCAAACTGCAACTCCGCAATCTGATCACTCCTGGAATTGTTGGAATTCCCCAAGCCCTTGGTGAGGAGAGCTTTCATCTCTTCTTGCCCCAGAGACAAGTTCAGGAACATCTCCTGCAGCTGAGCAGTCTGGTCTTGGATGTCTTTGACAGACCTTTCTAGAGCCATCTCTTGCTGAAATAAACAGCAGGAGAGTAAGGAAACCTGAAAAAAGGAAAGATTGTCAAAATGCAATGCATGATATGTGGATGCATGCTTTCAAGGATCTCTTGGGGTAAACACAAGAAAATGTTAGAGGTTGAACTTTGCTCTTGGATTGGAGATCTCTGCATCGGTGGATGTCTTTCCACGAGAATCAAGCTCACCATGTCAAGTGGGTCATAGCCACCGATTCAAGTTGTCGTACTTGATCTTTTGGTTGGAGAACTTTGTATCAGTGGATGTCTTTCCACTAGAATCAAGCTCACCATGTCAAGTGGGTCATAGCCACTGATTCAAGTTGTTGTACTTGATCTTTGACTGGATTGGTTAGAGGAGAGACCTCTTGCCCCTTGATAGACGTCTGGTTCAACGTAATCCTGCATCAACAGAACCCTCGAGATCCTTGAAATGGTTATTGAAAATGCTAAAATGCTATGGTATGATGTTATGATGTTATGTACATGTAGGCACAAACAAGTGAGTGTATATACAGGCAAACATATTCACACAAATCACACAAGTCCTTAGGTTTAGGCTTGCGCGAGGTTCAGGTACTACCCTCTTTCAGTTTGTTGGTTAAAACCTGTCCTATCAAAAGTAACCGGGTTCTAAGGGTCCCAATATCACTGGATTGCTTTCATTGTTCATCGTTTCAATTTAGCCACTGAACTGGCGACCGAAATATTCCAGGAAAGCAACCTTCAATTGAGTGTAGCATCGAGTATCAACCAACCTCGGACTGCACCAAAGTCAGTTATCTCACTACCCTAAAAAGGCCAAGATGGTTCAATTAAAGTTCCTAAGGTCAGTTGATGCTTCACGACACCACGCGGCGGCCCCGTACTCTCCTTGACTGAACTCAAGGGTTACCGGTACACACCAAAGTGCCACATCAACGTAGCAGACTGTTTCAACCATGTCGGTATACCCCGCACAGTTCCCTCACAGCCTTGTTGCTACTTTCTAAGAAGGTATCCCCAGATCCGGGTTAGGATCTATAAAACTCCGATACAAAGCCCACAAATGTAAAGCAAACAAAGCAATCAATTGAAAGTAAAGGTGATCTAAACCCTAAGGTAACCCCACTTCGAGTAGTGTCCCCAGCAGAGTCGCCAGCTCTGTGATACGGTGGGAGAACTGACTAGTGTTTTGCGTTCGTATTCGCACTTGTGCGGTTGAGCAAGAGTCGCCACCGACTTTTTATTTTATCCTAAGGGAAAGGTTAAAAAAGCACAGCAAAAACCTTTTGAGATATTTTGTGGGTTCGGGGGGTAGATTATGAAAAGGGAAGGTATTAGCACCCTTTTCATCCATGGTAATCCATGGGCTCTTAGTTACTTGGTTTTTTTTTAGATCACTTGCCTTGATTTTTGATCGCTTGAAAATGGTGTGTGTGTGAGTGCTTTTGAAAATGTTTTGGAAGAAGATGCCTTGTTTTAGGCTAACCTTGTAACAATTCTTTACTCGAATATTTTACAAAGGCGTGTATCTTTTCGAAAAGATGTTTCAAAATGTTTTGAGAATTTGTTTTGAAAGTGTTGTGGATTGTGGTTTTTGAAAAGAAGGCAAGTGTTTTTGCAAATTGATCTCAAGTAACTAAGAGTTTTGTCTACCCTATTGTACTCAAAGGTTTTTGTTATGTTTTAACCTCTTTTAACAATTTTGTTCCATCATTGAAATTGATGGACAATCTTGCGTTTAGGAAGTTTATTCGGGACGGGCGCGGGTCATCGTATGAACCATGAATGCAATGATGCCAAGTGTCTTTGGCAATTTGCTTTGAAGGGACTATGATCATTCCGTTTAGGCAACACTTTGAGACTTATGATCATTTGATTTTGTTTTGCCAAAGATACTCGACGTGCAAGCATGGCCCATTTTGGAAGGCAACATGTGAGATTACCCTAGGGGGTGCAAGTGTGATTGTGTATTGATTACATGTATTTGTCTTGTATTAGGTTATCTAGCGTTTGATTTTATGTACATGCAAACCCTAGGTCTAACCATGGTATAATTGGAAAACTGTAAATTGCGGAAATATAAAATCTACGCTATTACAAATAGTATCCGGGAATGGGGGTATAAATGTACAAATGGGGATGAGACTTAGGATCGTAGGGTCCAATAGATTAACCGAATCGAACCAATCAAGTGTAAGTGTAACGAATGTCAATATAAGCAAACGTATAATGTATCAAAATGCCAGCATATTGTGTAGGTGTATATGTATTGTGTGTAATTATTTACAGGTGAAATGTGAATTTGAAGCGTATTAGGGTATTTGACCTAGATATGCGTTTTAATGAATCTTTGATTTGTGTATTTAATATGTATAAAAGAAAAATGTTTTAATTAAAAGTTCTTATTTCTAATTAAATTATGTATAAAATGTATCATGGTTTATTATATACAAAAAGTGTGTTAACTAAGTGTTTTAAGAATTTTAATATTAGAAAAAATGTATTTTTATTATTATGCACAAAAAGTATTAAATGTCCAAAATTAAATTATGTATGTTAAAAAAAGTATTTTTAAATTGTTATGTACAAAAGTATATTAATTAAAAGAATAAAAAGAAGTATTTTCAATTTTTAATTATATGATGTAGAAAAAATGTATTTTTGTGCTTAAATGAAAAATTAAAGATTAAATTAAAAGGAGGTAATTTTAAGTATTTTAGTATAATAATGTAATATTATGACAAATATATAGGGTATTTATATATAAAAAGAGATTAGTGTTAATGAAAATATAAAAAAAGGTTAAGTTAGTTTTAAAATGTTAAATGGGTTAGTAAATGGGTTAAAAAGGTTAAGTTAGTTTTAAAATGTTTTTAATGGGCTTATGGGGGGTGCAGAATGGGCAAGGCCCATGTTAAACTTGGAACAAATTTTAGGGTTAGGGATTTGATTCATTTGATAACGCGTTAGGGTTTTGGGACGGCGCCGTTCACTGAGTTCCGTTCATCTTCGTCTTCCATTAGTTGCTGAATGCAATTCTATTCCAAAGGCCGAGCCACCCAGCGCCACCTCCGGTTCCGTTCATCTCCATGGTTGGACCAAACCCAGACGGAAAGGGTAACGATCTCGTCTTTTTCATGCATTAGGGTTTTTACTAAGTTTCTTGTTTTTTGCTTAGTTTGACTTCTGGTTTCACATGCTTATTACTGTTTGTTATTCGAGATTAAAGAAGAGGAACGAAAAGCTACCTTAACCTTTTGGGGACGGAGAAAAAGGAACCGGAACTGGGAGGCGTTGAGGCGGAGGCCCGGTGAAGGGAATGCGTGATGAGAGCTTTCTTGATGTCCCTGGTATCTTTTATCTGGTTGCTATTTTTTTGCCTATGGTTTTGATGATGATGTTCTGAAAAGCCCTATCTTGAAATAGATTCACTTCTTTATCTTTTCTCTTCTACTATATGTTGCCTTTGGGAATTCGTATGCTTTTGAATTATTGCCTTGCCTATGATGAAGCTTGCTTCTGAGGCCCTTGAATTGCCTTCTGAGATTGATGCCCTTGGAATGTATTTTGCTTATGATGAAAAGCTTCTGAGTTCACCTCTTTCCTCTTCTCTACTGCTCACGTTGCCTTTGGATGAACTTTCTCTCTTCTTCTTGAACACTGTGTACTTGTTGCCACTGTACGCTTGTTTATGTTGCCCTGTGATGTTTATACTGAGGGCCTAGGTTGCCTTGAACATTTGCTTCTGAGTATGCCCTTGATGCTTTTGTTGAGTTGGATGCCCTGAATATTTATTGCCTATGATGAAGGGATTCTGAGGCTTAGGGGTTGGTTTTTGAATGCTTTGAGATTTGAACTGGACAGGTTATGTTTGTGCTAGAAGGTTGGTGTGTTGACAGATGAATGGTTGTTAGTTTGTACTTGGCCTGGGATTTGTGTGCTTTTGTATTGGTTCTAGTATGTGGTATGTGTTTAGTAGTGCAGTAGGCTTGAAGTTTGAGTTTTGGTCATTGCAGATTTGCTTCAGTATGTTTTATGGCTTGAGTTTTGTATATACAGGTTGTGCTTGGTTTTTAGGTACAGGCTTAACAAGTTTGGTGTTTGCTTAGCTTGATGAGGCTTGGCCTGGTAATTTAGGCTTCAGCGGGTTGTTGGTTCTTGGAGGGGTTCGCTTCATATCTTAGCAGGTTTTTTGTGTTAGAGGTTATACTGATGCAGATTTGTCTGTATGCTTCAGGCCCTTTGAGTTTGTATATTTTTTCTTTTTTCTTGAACTGTGTTGTACTGGCCTGGTTTTATCAGTTTACAGGTTATCTTTTTTTGTTGTGAGGCCTGTGGGTTTTGTATGTTGAGGCAGAGTATCTTTTCTTTTGAGTTTGTATATTTTCTGTCTTTTCTGCCTAAGCCTAAAACCTGCCTCTTATCTCTCTTCTTCTCACTCTATAGTACAGTTAATATATTATAATATGATTCTGCTGTACTTTTTTGTTCTGAAGGGGCCCTGGGAAATGATGATAAAGATCTTGCTTGCATAACACATTTTTCTCTGCATCTTTATCTTTCTTTGACAGCTTGCTACACTTTATCTTTTCTTTGATATCTTTTCCAAATCCTTTTTGACAGCTTTTGAGTGGATTTTGTACTTTGACAGTAAAATGCACTTTTGGCTTTTGATAGAAAGTTGGAATTGGATTTTAGTTTAGTTTGAACTTGAACTATGCAGTTTGAACTTTGGAATTTATGCATTTGACATTTTGCATTTATGAATAAAATGAAATTCTTTCCTCTTTGTGAACCGGGAGAAATCCCGTGATTTGCAGAGAGGGTTAACTGATCCCAATCAGTGGCCCCTAATGATGAGCAAATTTTATCTGTCTTTTTTAATTTAACTGCTTTCTGACTTTTCTTCCTTTTTTCTTTTGCAGGTGAATAATGGAGCACCGGAACGGAGTGAAGAATGAAGAAATTAGAAAATGAATAGAATAGTTTTTTTTTACTTTCAATTTAATTTTTGTACACTATTATTATATTAAATACTTCGTAAATAAATACTTGTATCAAATAATAATTGTAACAAACATTAAATATGAAATAAAAATCCTATTGATTCAATTAAATCTTTTCAATTCCTTTTCTTTAATTGTTTACTTGTTATTTATAATTCCTTAAATTAAATAAAATGAAAGTTTAAATTTCAAATATTTAATTCTTAGAACCATAAATAATCAACTAAACCTTGTTGATCAAAATAAATGAATTCGACATATCCATCATTCAAAGCAACGCACAGTCGAACACAAAAACTGATCAGACGCAATCCTCTTTTTCACTGATTCTTTGCCAAGCACTGTAATTCCAAACTGCACACATCCTTTGACTTGGTGAATTCAAACCAACTGCCCCCTCTCGCTGATTAAATCAAAACAATGCGAATTTAACCCGAATCTCGGAATAAACGGCAAAGTGCTGTGGAATTTTAACCTTTTTGAGAATATGCCCATAAAACCCTTGATTCCTGATTAAATGCCAAATAACATTCGCCTGATCAAAATTGAACCAAAATCAACCAAAAACCTAAGCCAACTGCTTGAACTGTTCTAGGGCTATAAAAACCAGTAAAACCCTAATTTTGCTTGACTGTTAAGAAAAGTCCGTTTGTCCGATTCTTGAGCCAGTTTTGAAAAATCAGGGAAGGCTTGAAGCTGAGATTTCTTGGGGAAAAATGCGAGGGCAAATTTTGGGGTACAACAGTTGCCCCTGTTCAATCTTCTTGGACCTGAAGAGTTAGATTGGCAAGTTTGCCTTTCGCGACTTGAAGGTAAAAGAAGATTGGACACTAAAGTGCCCAGAAAATTTGCACTCGGCGATACGATGGTGGAGGTGAATGGGCTTAAAGATGCCATTTGGTGATGGGCTTAAAGATGCCATCTGGTGCGATAGAATTTTGTCGGGGGATGGGCTTAGAGATGCCATCTGAGAATGGGCTTAAAGATGCCATTTGGTGACTGCTGGTAGGAGGATGGGCTTATAGATGCCATCTGGACATATTGAACTATATGTCAATGGTGAGTGGACGAGTGTCAGAAGGGCCTCCATGTCTCGGAACACCTCTGAATTAGGGGTCCGAACAAGCAACAGATTTGACGTCCATGTCTGGAGAATCTGTAAACTATTTCAGGAGTTGAGATTGAATAAGCAATAGAGCAACATCCGTTGTTGGGAAGCGTCCGTAAACTATTTTCAAAAATTGAGAAGAGTCTGAATCAGTTGGTAGATTGACATCCGTTGTTGGGAAGAATCTGTAAACTGTTTTCGAAAGTTGCACCTGAACAAGTTGGTAGATTGACATCCGTTGTTGGGAAGAATCTGTAAACTATTTTCAGGAATTTGAGAAGAGTCTGAATCAGTTGGTAGATTGACATCCGTTGTTTGGGAAGAATCTGTAAACTGTTTTCAGAAGTTGAGAAGAGTCTGCACAAGTCGGTAGATTGACCTCCGTTGTAGGGAAGAATCCGTAAACTGTTTTCAGAAGTCTTGAAGTTAAAGAGGAACCGGTGTAGGGTTTCCTGATGATGCGTCTGAATGAATCTGGAATAAGTATCAGAATGTCGCCGTGTCTGGGTCACATCTGAACTATTTCTGGATGAATCTCGGGAGATGATCTGTGTCTGTCGACTGATCTTACCTGAAAAGGCAAAGGGTTAGTTGTATGCAATGTTATGATGCATGATGCAATGCACGTGACAATATTTATGACATGAATGCGATGAATGCGCATGTAAGCTGACGAGCTATCTTGCTGAGGATAAATGAATCCGAGATGGCTGAAGATAAAAGCATCTTGACTGCTGCCGGGGAAAATAAATCCTTGGCTGCTGCTGGGGAAGAGAATTCCTGATGACCTCTACTGGGGAGTTCCAAACTAGTAGACTCATGCTGGGGAGGCCCGATTGAGAATCTTCAGCTTGATGGGAAGTAACTCTGGAGACTTCACTGGGGAACTCAAGATTTTCCCTCTCCAAAACTCTGTGGGGAGAAGGTTCAATGGTCTGGCTCCGCTGGGGAATTTTGATGAACTCCGCTGGGGATAGGGAGAATTTTGGCGAGCGCGATCTTCCATGGTGGTTAGCTTGAGAAGAATCTGAACAAGCGATAGGTTAACATCCGTTTACTTGGAGAACCCGTGAACTATTTTCAGAAATCTTGAAGTTGAATCAGCAATAGAGCCGCATCCGTTGTTGGGAAGCGTCCGTAAACTAAATTCAGAGGTTGCATCTGAACAAGCTGATAGATTAACATCCGTTACTTGGGAAGAATCCATAAACTGTTTTCAGAAGTCTTGAGAAGAATCTGAACAAGTGATAGGTTAACATCCGTTTACTTGGAGAACCCGTGAACTATTTTCAGAAATCTTGAAGTTGAATCAGCAATAGAGCCGCATCCGTTGTTGGGAAGCGTCCGTAAACTAAATTCAGAGGTTGCATCTGAACAAGCTGATAGATTAACATCCGTTACTTGGGAAGAATCCATAAACTGTTTTCAGAAGTCTTGAGAAGAATCTGAACAAGTGATAGGTTAACATCCGTTTACTTGGAGAACCCGTGAACTATTTTCAGAAATCTTGAAGTTGAATCAGCAATAGAGCCGCATCCGTTGTTGGGAAGCGTCCGTAAACTAATTTCAAAGGTTGCATCTGAACAAGCTGATAGATTAACATCCGTTACTTGGGAAGAATCCATGAACTGTTTTCAGAAGTCTTGAAGAGGAACCGGTGTAGGGTTTCCTGAAGATGAGCTTGTGTAAAACTGCATCGGGTTTTGAACACTTTTGACATTCGAATGCCCCAAGTGGTGATGTAGATAAATTCCTGGCTTAATACAGGTGTTGGTCTACAATCGGTCGTTCACAGATGTTTTCCTGGGTTGTTACAGGTGTTGATCTGGAATTCTTCAGACGTGCCCTGGCTGGATACAGGAATCGAATCTTCAAACTCTTCAGACGTGCCCTGGCTAGATACAGGAATCGAGTCTGGAAATGTGATAGTTGATAGATATGCCCTGGCTGGATACAGGAGTCGAATCTGGAAATGTGATAGTTGATAGATATGCCCTGGCTGGATACAGGAGTCGAATCTTCAAACTCTTCAGACATGCCCTGGCTAGATACAGGAATCGAGTCTGGAAATGTGATAGCTGATAGATATGCCTTGGCTGGATACAGGAGTCGAATCTGGAAATGTGATAGTTGATAGATATGCCCTGGCTGGATACAGGAATCGAATCTGGAATTGACAGTTGATAGACATGCCCTGGCTGGATGCAGGAATCGAATCTTCAACTCTTCAGACGTGCCCTGGCTAGGTACAGGAATCGAGTCCGGAAATGTTGTAATTGATTTGTTGAACACTTTTGACATTCGAATGCCCCAAGTGGTGATGAAGGAATCTTGAATCAGATTACTCTGCATATTGAGAGATTTCCTGAAATCTTGACTGGACTGCCCCAGGTTAATTGGATTTTGAAAGATCTGTTGGACCTTGACTGGACTGCCCCAGGTTAATTGAACTGTGACATGTCATGCCCCTTGTTGATAAGGGGATTTGATGGAAGTGTCATCCTCTTGAAGTGATTTTGACTTACTGAGAGAGTTTTCGTTCCTCCGAACATTCGCTGTATGAATTTCTTCGCTGTCAAACAAAAAGGTCAAATGCCGACAGTGATATTCGAATAATGCAAAGTTTATGTTTGTCTCGAAGTTTTGAAAAATGCGTTTTTAGCAGAAAACTTTTCATAAGACAAGTTAACACAAGATTTAGAGCAAAGCCCTACAGGAGTCAGGATACCTTTTGTAACAGTATGCTTTCGAACTAACCCATGCTTCAATTAGGACTTTTGAAGGGTTGTAACGTGGCCTGGTTCACGGTTTAAGAAACGAAGGATAAAGGCTCAAAGTATATTTGTACCCACCCGCTCTTCGTGATGTTCTTCAACCTAAGCTCAGTTAATTGTGCGTTACACTCTATTTTGAGTTTGGACCGACTTTTGGGCGATGGTTCACCAGTTGAATTCAGGGAGACAGTCATCATCTCTTTTTTCTTTTTCATAATTTTTCATGTTGTTGAGGATTTTGTAATGACCTCACTATTTTGATTTTGATTTGTTATCCCTAACTTTTGCCTGACTGTTACCGTTTTCCGGGATTACTGTCAGCGGGATGCCCCAACTTTCTTAAGCCTCCTTTATAGGTTTTGGCTCAGTGGGCTTTTCTCTTTTGAGAGATTGACTATCTATGTGATAGGGAACCACCCTTGTCTTTTGATTCCAAAGGAATGCTTTCTTTTTTGACCTCGTTCGTTGTGTTACGAACTGAGAGTTTGCGACTTCAATGCGCGTTTTCTTTTGAATTAACTGAGATACTACCCTGCCCCAGGTTTATATCAAGGTTTCGATCATTTAGAACAGAAAACTCCTACTTCTTTGGCTCGAAGGGGTTGACTAGGGATTAACTTCCTTATAACTCCAGTGTTTGGGAATTGAAAGAAATGCATGTACATCATCAGCAAGGTCTGTTCAAAAGCATACTGTATAAGATCATGGTATTGTTTCGTCATCCTCCTTCTAAAGGCTTACATCTTTTTATCAAGAGTCAAATATCATAAAGAAAAGCATAAGAGTAGTGAAACGAATGGATGAATTCAAGACAAACATATGCAATGCATTAATGAAAACAGAGTTTAACATCAATAGATAATTGTTTGACAGCAAAAGAAATTACAACTTTGAGAATTCAAAAAGAAGCAAAAGTCTTTCAGCTCGAGCTTCGTCACTTCAAGTGGAGAACCCTTTAACGGAAGATTTTCATCTCGCCGTCTGGCATGAACTCCAGCACCCCAATATAGATCAGATCTTGAATTTTATTCTTCAAGGCCCAACAGTCGTTGGTGTCGTGTCCCGGGCTGTAGGAGTGGTAAACACAGAATGCATCGGGATTATAGTGAGGAGATGAGGTATTGGGCTTCTAAGGAGGATCCTTTACGGTGAGCAAATTGACCTCCAACAGGCGCTTCAGTATAAAGAATGATGGTATTTCAGTCTCCGTGAACTGTCTTCCCGACTTTTCTTGTTTACGCCGATTCCCCCGTTGACGCTGGCGAGGTTGTTGATGGGATTGTGACCCTGAAGCTAGCAAAGGAGCTTTCCCTTTGTCTTCTTGAGTTGATGGAGGCTGAGCGGTGACTTGCTCTTCGACCTCAGATGTTTGCCCCAGTTGGTTGTTTGGAAGCAGTTGGCGGACAAGAACTCTGAGTTCCTCTTGTCTTTGAGATAGGTCTTGGATGAGAGCCATCTGGCCCACTAAATGTCCCATCATTTGAGTCCTCAGTGTTGTCAGATCAAACTGCAGCTCCGCAATCTGATCACTCCTGGAATTGTTGGAATTCCCCAAGCCCTTGGTGAGGAGAGCTTTCATCTCTTCTTGCCCCAGAGACAAGTTCAGGAACATCTCCTGCAGCTGAGCAGTCTGGTCTTGGATGTCTTTGACAGACCTTTCTAGAGCCATCTCTTGCTGAAATAAACAGCAGGAGAGTAAGGAAACCTGAAAAAAGGAAAGATTGTCAAAATGCAATGCATGATATGTGGATGCATGCTTTCAAGGATCTCTTGGGGTAAACACAAGAAAATGTTAGAGGTTGAACTTTGCTCTTGGATTGGAGATCTCTGCATCGGTGGATGTCTTTCCACGAGAATCAAGCTCACCATGTCAAGTGGGTCATAGCCACCGATTCAAGTTGTCGTACTTGATCTTTTGGTTGGAGAACTTTGTATCGGTGGATGTCTTTCCACTAGAATCAAGCTCACCATGTCAAGTGGGTCATAGCCACTGATTCAAGTTGTTGTACTTGATCTTTGACTGGATTGGTTAGAGGAGAGACCTCTTGCCCCTTGATAGACGTCTGGTTCAACGTAATCCTGCATCAACAGAACCCTCGAGATCCTTGAAATGGTTATTGAAAATGCTAAAATGCTATGGTATGATGTTATGATGTTATGTACATGTAGGCACAAACAAGTGAGTGTATATACAGGCAAACATATTCACACAAATCACACAAGTCCTTAGGTTTAGGCTTGCGCGAGGTTCAGGTACTACCCTCTTTCAGTTTGTTGGTTAAAACATGTCCTATCAAAAGTAACCGGGTTCTAAGGGTCCCAATATCACTGGATTGCTTTCATTGTTCATCGTTTCAATTTAGCCACTGAACTGGCGACCGAAATATTCCAGGAAAGCAACCTTCAATTGAGTGTAGCATCGAGTATCAACCAACCTCGGACTGCACCAAAGTCAGTTATCTCACTACCCTAAAAAGGCCAAGATGGTTCAATTAAAGTTCCTAAGGTCAGTTGATGCTTCACGACACCACGCGGCGGCCCCGTACTCTCCTTGACTGAACTCAAGGGTTACCGGTACACACCAAAGTGCCACATCAACGTAGCAGACTGTTTCAACCATGTCGGTATACCCCGCACAGTTCCCTCACAGCCTTGTTGCTACTTTCTAAGAAGGTATCCCCAGATCCGGGTTAGGATCTATAAAACTCCGATACAAAGCCCACAAATGTAAAGCAAACAAAGCAATCAATTGAAAGTAAAGGTGATCTAAACCCTAAGGTAACCCCACTTCGAGTAGTGTCCCTAGCAGAGTCGCCAGCTCTGTGATACGGTGGGAGAACTGACTAGTGTTTTGCGTTCGTATTCGCACTTGTGCGGTTGAGAAAGAGTCGCCACCGACTTTTTATTTTATCCTAAGGGAAAGGTTAAAAAAGCACAGCAAAAACCTTTTGAGATATTTTGTGGGTTCGGGGGGTAGATTATGAAAAGGGAAGGTATTAGCACCCTTTTCATCCATGGTAATCCATGGGCTCTTAGTTACTTGGTTTTTTTTTAGATCACTTGCCTTGATTTTTGATCGCTTGAAAATGGTGTGTGTGTGAGTGCTTTTGAAAATGTTTTGGAAGAAGATGCCTTGTTTTAGGCTAACCTTGTAACAATTCTTTACTCGAATATTTTACAAAGGCGTGTATCTTTTCGAAAAGATGTTTCAAAATGTTTTGAGAATTTGTTTTGAAAGTGTTGTGGATTGTGGTTTTTGAAAAGAAGGCAAGTGTTTTTGCAAATTGATCTCAAGTAACTAAGAGTTTTGTCTACCCTATTGTACTCAAAGGTTTTTGTTATGTTTTAACCTCTTTTAACAATTTTGTTCCATCATTGAAATTGATGGACAATCTTGCGTTTAGGAAGTTTATTCGGGACGGGCGCGGGTCATCGTATGAACCATGAATGCAATGATGCCAAGTGTCTTTGGCAATTTGCTTTGAAGGGACTATGATCATTCCGTTTAGGCAACACTTTGAGACTTATGATCATTTGATTTTGTTTTGCCAAAGATACTCGACATGCAAGCATGGCCCATTTTGGAAGGCAACATGTGAGATTACCCTAGGGGGTGCAAGTGTGATTGTGTATTGATTACATGTATTTGTCTTGTATTAGGTTATCTAGCGTTTGATTTTATGTACATGCAAACCCTAGGTCTAACCATGGTATAATTGGAAAACTGTAAATTGCGGAAATATAAAATCTACGCTATTACAAATAGTATCCGGGAATGGGGGTATAAATGTACAAATGGGGATGAGACTTAGGATCGTAGGGTCCAATAGATTAACCGAATCGAACCAATCAAGTGTAAGTGTAACGAATGTCAATATAAGCAAACGTATAATGTATCAAAATGCCAGCATATTGTGTAGGTGTATATGTATTGTGTGTAATTATTTACAGGTGAAATGTGAATTTGAAGCGTATTAGGGTATTTGACCTAGATATGCGTTTTAATGAATCTTTGATTTGTGTATTTAATATGTATAAAAGAAAAATGTTGCCACTGTACGCTTGTTTATGTTGCCCTGTGATGTTTATACTGAGGGCCTAGGTTGCCTTGAACATTTGCTTCTGAGTATGCCCTTGATGCTTTTGTTGAGTTGGATGCCCTGAATATTTATTGCCTATGATGAAGGGATTCTGAGGCTTAGGGGTTGGTTTTTGAATGCTTTGAGATTTGAACTGGACAGGTTATGTTTGTGCTAGCAGGTTGGTGTGTTGACAGATGAATGGTTGTTAGTTTGTACTTGGCCTGGGATTTGTGTGCTTTTGTATTGGTTCTAGTATGTGGTATGTGTTTAGTAGTGCAGTAGGCTTGAAGTTTGAGTTTTGGTCATTGCAGATTTGCTTCAGTATGTTTTATGGCTTGAGTTTTGTATATACAGGTTGTGCTTGGTTTTTAGGTACAGGCTTAACAAGTTTGGTGTTTGCTTAGCTTGATGAGGCTTGCCCTGGTAATTTAGGCTTCAGCAGGTTGTTGGTTCTTGGAGGGGTTCGCTTCATATCTTAGCAGGTTTTTTGTGTTAGAGGTTATACTGATGCAGATTTGTCTGTATGCTTCAGGCCCTTTGAGTTTGTATATTTTTTCTTTTTTCTTGAACTGTGTTGTACTGGCCTGGTTTTATCAGTTTACAGGTTATCTTTTTTTGTTGTGAGGCCTGTGGGTTTTGTATGTTGAGGCAGAGTATCTTTTCTTTTGAGTTTGTATATTTTCTGTCTTTTCTGCCTAAGCCTAAAACCTGCCTCTTATCTCTCTTCTTCTCACTCTATAGTACAGTTAATATATTATAATATGATTCTGCTGTACTTTTTTGTTCTGAAGGGGCCCTGGGAAATGATGATAAAGATCTTTCTTGCATAACACATTTTTCTCTGCATCTTTATCTTTCTTTGACAGCTTGCTACACTTTATCTTTTCTTTGATATCTTTTCCAAATCCTTTTTGACAGCTTTTGAGTGGATTTTGTACTTTGACAGTAAAATGCACTTTTGGCTTTTGATAGAAAGTTGGAATTGGATTTTAGTTTAGTTTGAACTTGAACTATGCAGTTTGAACTTTGGAATTTATGCATTTGACATTTTGCATTTATGAATAAAATGAAATTCTTTCCTCTTTGTGAACCGGGAGAAATCCCGTGATTTGCAGAGAGGGTTAACTGATCCCAATCAGTGGCCCCTAATGATGAGCAAATTTTATCTGTCTTTTTTAATTTAACTGCTTTCTGACTTTTCTTCCTTTTTTCTTTTGCAGGTGAATAACGGAGCACCGGAACGGAGTGAAGAATGAAGAAATTAGAAAATGAATAGAATAGTTTTTTTTTTACTTTCAATTTAATTTTTGTACACTATTATTATATTAAATACTTCGTAAATAAATACTTGTATCAAATAATAATTGTAACAAACATTAAATATGAAATAAAAATCCTATTGATTCAATTAAATCTTTTCAATTCCTTTTCTTTAATTGTTTACTTGTTATTTATAATTCCTTAAATTAAATAAAATGAAAGTTTAAATTTTAAATATTTAATTCTTAGAACCATAAATAATCAACTAAACCTTGTTGATCAAAATAAATGAATTCGACGTATCCATCATTCAAAGCAACACACAGTCGAACACAAAAACTGATCATACGCAATCCTCTTTTTCACTGATTCTTTGCCAAGCACTGTAACTCCAAACTGCACACATCCTTTGACTTGGTGAATTCAAACCAACTGCCCCCTCTCGCTGATTAAATCAAAACAATGCGAATTTAACCCGAATCTCGGAATAAACGGAAAAGTGCTGTGGAATTTTAACCTTTTTGAGAATATGCCCATAAAACCCTTGATTCCTGATTAAATGCCAAATAACATTCGCCTGATCAAAATTGAACCAAAATCAACCAAAAACCTAAGCCAACTGCTTGAACTGTTCTAGGGCTATAAAAACCAGTAAAACCCTAATTTTGCTTGACTGTTAAGAAAAGTCCGTTTGTCCGATTCTTGAGCCAGTTTTGAAAAATCAGGGAAGGCTTGAAGCTGAGATTTCTTGGGGAAAAATGCGAGGGCAAATTTTGGGGTACAACAGTCCGTTATTTCTAAAATTAGGGCATAATTTGTCTTTATTTCAAAGAGGATTTTTCCCGCTTAATGGATCACTTTTTGTTACCAATGGGAAAAGTATATTTCATCTTAAATTAAAAATTAAAGTAATTTGGTTTGCACCAATTGAGAAAGCATAAATTTTATACACAGTAGAATTATATATATACAATTCTTATTAATTGAATATATTTTTTAATTTCAGTATATGATCTAAACAAGTCGCACATACACCTTAATACATGTTCCTCGGCGTTGAGGGCATCCCCGAAGAGCGGGAGATTTTGTTACAGTCTGGATTGGTTGTCTTGTGTTTCTAATAAGTTGGTTTATAGTTTGCATGGTGAGTCATATACATAATGAGCTGGTTTGGATCAATCCTAACCTGATAATTTTCAAATTTATAAGGACTCTATAAAATCGGTTGATTAAAAAGATAAAAGACAACATCAAATTATAATTCTGCATTTAGTCGGTACGTTAGGAAAGAAGCATCAGAAATAGTAGAAAGAAAATATTATCATTTATTAGGATCAAAAAGGGAATAAAGATTTTATGCAAATTTTGGATTTACAAAGAATCCGCTATTGTATCAATTATTCCGTAGGCTTGGGCTTCTTCTGCTGACATAAAAAAATCCCTTGCCATGTCTTTATATATCTGCTAGGAAGGTTTTCATGTTCTTTGGCAATAAATATTTATCATAGTTGTTTGCATTTTCATTATTTTTGTCACTTCCATCATAGATTCTCCCGTGTTTCCCTCATAAAAAGAACTAGCAGGTTGATGCAGCATTACCCTGAGAGTATACTATAATTAAGGTTTATTTCTCTTAATCTTACCGTAAAAAAAAGAATGAAGAGATAGAAAAAAGAACTTCAATTTATTTTTCGCCGTACAGGCAAGCCTCTTTTTTTCTTTATTTTTTATATAGCATACGACTCTACTTTCAATTTTTCATTTTTTTGACCCTTCATTGAAAAAATACAAAAAAAAATACCGGGTTTATCATACCCAGATCAGTAAAGAATCTAATAACCACCCTTCTTTTTTTTGAGAATCTTTTTTAAAGACTATGATGATTCCGTTGCTATCTTATTTCTTCTAGTTTTTGATTCAGCAATCCCAAAGTTTCTTTTTTTCAAATAAGTCCAAAAAATTGTAACACTAAAAGAGGCTCCGATAGATCAGATAAAATAGTAAATACCCATTTTTCACACTACTCTTTCGATATATAATCTAATGGTTTTGAAAAAATATATAGTTTTGCATATCGAACTCAAAGTGCCATGCTTTTTTGACTTAATACTGGCGTAGACATAGTCTTCTTTTTTTTCTACAAATAAGAATCAGTGGCACCAAGCATGAGGGAATGCTAGAAGTTTGGTAATTTCTCCTCCTAACAAAATAAGAGATCCCATTGAAGCGGCTAATCCTACACATATTGTCTATACTTATGCTTCTACAAATTGCATAGCATCAAAAATTGCCATTCCAGATAGAATCCCTCCGCCTGGAGAATTTATAAACATATACAAATCTTTGTTCTTGTTCTCTAAACTTAGATATACCATTATAACGACAAGTTGATTTGATATTTCACTGCTAACCTCTTTACCTAAAAAAAGTAGTCTTTCGTGAAAAAGTCGATAGTATAAGTCAATCCAAGAAGCTTCATCCTCGCCGGGAACATCAAAGGCTACTTTGGGAACACCTACCTGCATAAACTGGAATGGAAGTGAGATGGTGATTTCTTATATTTATGGAGGAACTAGGTAGAAGTTGCATTGGGTATGGATTAGGTGAGAAGTTGTAAACGGGGGAGTTTTGCTTTGAACTAATACTACTGATAGTGGACTTCCTTCCTGGTTTGGTAACCCCCAGATGTAGGAGACTTTGCACCGAGCAGGGTTAACAACTCTATGTCTTATTTATCATTTTGCAGTTTTAGTATTTTGTAATAAATTGATGAATCTATTCAGGATGTCAAACCAGCTATTGTAACATATTTCTTGACATTGTTCTGATGTTAAAAATCAGTATTACCATGTGTTGGCTTTACCAGAGAAATTTCAACCTTCATATGATTAATTACAAAATTCTTTTCATGAATTACATGAAGAATTTTTGAAACTTTCTAGACAATTCTCAAAACAAGAGAAAACTGTTTTAAATCTAGAAAGTGTGACTAATGACACAAAAGTGGGATTAGAAAAATTCAAAAATTCTACATGCAATAAATCTCAAGATCATGAATCCAAAACTGTTGAAATAAACCAAGGGATCAAGAAATATGAAAATGGTCAATTTGGTTTAGAAAATGTGTTAAGTAGTCAAAGATACTAAAGTAATAAATGTAGACTTGGCTTTTATAATTTTAATAAATCTAGTACAAGTCAAACTATCTTTGTAAAGGCTACCAACAAATTCAAAAATAAGAAATCAAAGAAATTACATGTTGTAAATCATCATAAAAGGCCTTATGATAGGAATAATTTTTTATATCTATAAAAGGAATCATGTTTTTAGACCTACTTGTTATTATTGTAATGCAAAATTTCACACTTCTAATGTTTGCTACATAAGAATTCATGGTATTCCTTATGTTGAGTATGTATGGGTGAGAAAGGCATCTAATCCAAAAAGACCCAAAAAATATTGGGTACCTAGATGTCGTGGTGAAAAAATTGAGAGACCAAACTATTGACTAACTTGACTCAGAAAATTAAGAAGTCATCACCGAACTTTATTGTTTCCAAGGAAAGGGAAAAGATCCAAACCCTATATTAAACATGCAATGTAAGAAACACAATTAAAAGAAAAGAACAAAGAAGAGATCTAAGGTACGAGAGGTTTTTTATACAAAGGGAATGTATTAGCACCCTATGTATCTATAGTACTCTATAGGAACCTCTTATAATATCTGTTTTTTGGTTAAAATGGATTTTTTTTACTAAATGAGTGTGAAGACGAGAAAAGAAATATATATTATATTTTTGTTTGGAAAGACAAAGTCTTATACCAACGTACCAATGAAGGATCAAAACCTCGTAGTTCATGGTTAAAATAACAAAAGATTTGTTGTGATTGATTTTAGGAGAAGAGACATTTTGTTATCTTAAGAAGAATACTCAACTAATTCCACCACAAGTATGAGAAGATGGATCTTGCATCATCATGGAGGAAGGACTCTTAACTTGGATATAAGATCAACAAGTTGTCACTAGATACCTTAAGTGGAAAGCAACATCATTTATTTCATTCATTATTATGGGGATAGGAGAAACATATCTCAACTATGAAGAAGACTCATGCCTAATCTCTTTGAGAAAAGATTTTAAATTGAAAATCCAAGTGGAAAAAGTATTTGGGTGAGGTTGAATTTATTTTAGTCTTCTTGAAAATGTTTAATATGCTAAAGTGTACTGAAGCATTTATTACAGAAAGGAAGTTTGAAAATGCAATGACAAAGTCAAAGTTTTAAATTAAAAGTGGTGAAAGTTGGAAATAAGATTAAGGTTTAAGTATAAAGGGTAAACATAAAGTAATCATTTACAAAGGTAATATGAAAAGGTAAACAAAATGAAGATGAACATAAGGCAAATATATGCACATGACTATCAAGTCAACACTACAATCCCTTTCCTTGGATTTGAACACAAGTACTAACACAATAAAATATAAACACTAATCACTAATACATAAAGGTTAGGATCATTAAGAAAAAAAGAGCAATCACACATGGCACAAAGGAGAGGATAAGATCATAAAGTAACATGCCTTTTAGGAGAGTCATTTAAGAAAAATAAATCAAATATGAACAAGTATTAATCACAAGATCTCATGTCAAGACAAACAAAGGTGAATCATTAAAGAAAAAATGTGTGTTATTGTATTGAAGGTCAACTCTAATCAAGGTTCATGAAACTAGGCATTTAGGTGTATGCATGAACACATGATCAAATTAATCTTGACATTAGGGTTAAGGGAAAGTCAACATGTTTATCTAGTAAAAGTTGTGACAAAAGATAGAATATGGAAACATACTTTGATAAAACATTCAATCATGGATCACATGGACATATAAACAAACACACAAGGTACATGGCAAAGCAAACATTCATGTTATTAGTTCATCATGAAAATAATAAATTCTAAACACCAAGAAGATGTGAATCATGGTAAGCGTCCAAGTTAGGAATCAACAAGGTCATGGTATCAAAGTTAGGAGCATACATGAACATGTGATCAAAGAAAAATTTTAAACTCATGGCAAGTACTCATCAAGACACTAATATGGATGGAAGGAAGAGCAAGAAACATTAATAGCATGCATCAAAGGCAAGGGGAAAGTATCATGGTCAAATTAGAGTTTCAAAGCATCAAACACAAAGTTTACTCATTAAAGTGTACTAAACCCGATGTGGAAATTAATTTAAACATGGCATCAACATTAAATAAGACACAATCCATGTATACCATAGCCACGTGAACATATATGATCAATTAGGTCAAAGCATCAACCAAAGAACATCAATTAAAACCTTAAAAACACATTAAAAAGAACTAGTTCTTAACCTAATAAAAATAGACAAAATAAATATTATTTTTTGTATTTTTTCATGGATGAATAAAATACATAGGTAAACAAACATATGTGCAAAAAAATCAATTACAAATATTCAAGTTTGCATAAAGAAAAGTCAAAGAGAATAATGAAGAAAAATATAAAAAGGAAAAAAAACAAAATGGTGAGAATGACTCCACCAAGGGTTGAACATGCTCCCTAAACATCACGCACATAAAGCCTTACCAACTACGCTATCCTTTCATTCATGAATAACACGCCTTCAGTTAAATATATGATAAAACAAGTTCAAAATTCTAAAAAGGAAATGAAACAAAACAAAAAGAGTGAGAATGACTCCACTAGGGTTCGAACCAGCGCCCTCTACTTCACACATACAAAGCCTTACCAACCGGGTTATCCTTTCATTCATTACAAACACATGATGCATTAAATATATAATAAACTAATTATTTAAAAATGAAATTTTCACGTGCAGACTTCATCATCTTCAACCTTGAGACAACATTGATGGTGATTTTCGAATTTTCTAATTTCTCAACCAAATAAAAAGATGTAAAAACCAAAATTGCTCAGAATTTAACAAGGAGTTCAAAAATGTCCATTTCAAAAATTGATATCATGTAGCTCACGAATTTTACTTAAAACCAAAAACCCTAAGTTTCTTCAAAGTTAAATTAAATGATGAAAAAACTCAACCAGTGCCTATTTTCATATGTCTTTCACTCATGACATTTAAACACACAAAATAGTATCAAGAAATGTTCAAAATGATGCTTGTAATATGAAGTTCAAAGTACACAAAATCTTACCTATTGGAGAAAGGTCTAATGCCTATTTCAAGTACTTTCACAGATGCCAAACAATCTCCTTAGTTTGTATGGTATCCTAGGAACACAATGTAACCTTTAGTTTGCTTTGAAATTATCTCAAACTTTCTAACCAAGTTCACTTATGATGGTAAATGAGCACGGGTAGAAATGGAGGTGTTCTAGATGAAAACTAATGCATTCATAAGGTTATATATGGTGTGTAGATGATATTTGGATTATTAGATTTCAAAAAACTTGCAAGGTTTGTAAATTTTGAAGAACTGGATTTTGAGCTTTAATGATGGAGTTTTCAAAATTTCACTATGTGTTCCTCTGAGTTTGTAGTGGATTTCAAGTGTGCTTTGGACTTGATAACGACTCTCTATTAATAGGGAAAGGTTGAAAGATCAAGGGTTGATGAGAAATAAAGTTTTGTAGGTTATGGTTTAGTTGGATCACAAATGGAAGTTACATGAGTGGTATGGTTGTATGATGAAATATTGCTTGATTCATGGGCAATAGGGATGCTTTTCTGAGTTGTAGGAGGTTGATTATAAGTGTAGTGTGAGAAGAGATAACAAGGTATAGGCTCAATGCAAGATTTGGTGATTAAAGTCATCTTTATGCATATGGATATTGAGCTTTTTACAAATTCTTCCAAATATGACATCATGAAATGGTTAATAGCTCAAATCTTTGTGCAATGCATTAAGGATTTGTGTCAATGCTCAATTATGTTGAGATTTTAATTAATAGATCCTGAAAAGAAGATTGTATATCTTAGTCTTTGGTTTGACATGAATTTTGAACCAAAAATCTTTCTTGTAAAACCTCTCTACCATGGCTTCTTCGTCTCTTGGCAACTCCTTGCTCAAATATGATAAATTTATGCTCTTGAACTTTTTGGAAATATGAGAGAATCCTCTACAAATTTCATGTTGAGCACTTGGCTTGAATTAACTTAGATCATGAAGAGAAATGCTTCACAAAAATGGAGTTTCAAGCTGAAAAACACTTACAGAAATTTCTAAGTATTTGATCATTTTAACAACTTTGAGATGCCTTCTTGATCAACTCATATCTTTCAATTCTCATGATCTTTTTGGTTCATTCCGTCTACAATGTAGAAACATGTAGGATTATCTTGAAGTACATCCTCTCTACATTAAAAATGACGGCTTGAGGAAAAAGATACAAGCTTGGATAGTCATGTACTTGACCATAAGTTTTTGACACTTGGTGAAATTTTCAACATCTTCAACTTAGCCCTTTTTGCAAGTTACCTCCAATGTTGTGACTTAACTTGATAAAATTCAACTATCAATCATATTTTTATGAAATTTAACTTGAGAAGTCCATATTTGACTAAAAATTTCAAAAGTCAAAGTTTGACTTTGAGCAGTTGACTTTTTCTGATAAATTCAAATCTTCTAATTTCAATGGAACCTTGTGATCATAATGCAAACTTCTACACATTGAGACACTTTGAGGATTATGAGATAATGATATTGAGGACCTCTTTGAGTGATGAGTAAAGGAGATCAACCTCCAAAACCATAATTCTTGACTTTTCAACTGAGGGTGCTAAAACCCTAATTCTCTTCAGGCACTTCATGAATCCTTGATGAAACCCTAATATGGTACGGTTGTGATGAAGGTGGTGATCATCATGAGTGAATGAGAGGTGTGAATATTTGAGTAATATACATGCCCTTGATCAATCAACTACTTGAGCTCCTTGATCCAACACACCTATCTTATATAAAACAAATAAACAATATAAAACCCTTGTATTTTTATGAGGTTAGTGATGCATAGATGAATGTTATGATCTTTGATGTTATGTAAATGATGCAAATGGAGGTGGGTTCTTAGATCAAAAATTAGGATATGACAAATTCCCCTATTTAAGTTTCTTCTATCCGGAGATATTAAGATTGAAATCTTCGTCTCGATGTGATGGGAGAGACTTAAATACAAAAAACCCATATTTTGGCTCTAGGATGCCACAGAAGGAAAAAAGGCATGGATGCGGACAAGAGACAACAGGAAATCCACAGAGGTATAAAGAGAATATCCCATTGAGGAGAAGAAAACATCCAAGGGAAATTAAACCTACTGGGGAATATAATTCAACTTACTAGGGAGGAGATTTTAGTGATGATTAACAAAAGGAACCATCAGATCTCTGGATAAAAATAGAAAATTCTACTGAAGGTAAATAAAACATCGACTTTTGCTGATGCTAAACTACCAACTTTTACTGAAGGTAGAGGAATAAAGGAATACATCAACTTTTACTGACGATAAACTACCAAATTATCAAAGGTAGAGAGACAAAAATGAAACTTTACCAGATAACAACTTCTATGAGTAAATCTCCATCTAAAATACCATCTTCCATTGAAGGGTAATAAACCTCCCCACGACGAACGAGTGTCAGTTTCTTATTTCATCAAGTCTTCAACTTGATAAGGTTAATAAAACTCCCCATGACGAATGGGTCTCAGTTTCCTCTTTAATCAAGTCTTTAACTTGAAAATGGTAATAAACCTCCCCACGAAGAACGAGTCTCAGTTTCTTCTTTAATCAAGTCTTCAACTTGAAAAGGGTAATAAACCTCCCCACGATGAACATGTCTCAATTTCTTCTTTGATCAAGTCTTCAACTTGAAAACGGTAAATAAACCTCCCACGACGAACGAGTCTCAGTTTCTTCTTTGATCAAGTATTCTACTTGAAAAGGGTAAATAAACCTCCCCATGATGAACGAGTCTCAGTTTCTTATTTGATCAAGTATTCTACTTGAAAAGGGTAAATAAATCACTTGCTGAAAATCAATAACTTCACTGGGATCTTTGAAAGAAATGTGAGTCGGCAATATTGAGGAATAAATTTATCAAATAAGGAGTGTTCTCTGCGAGGTTCTCCTTTGATGGGATTTTTCCCAAGAGACGCCATTTGGCGGAGGAAAACTGGTAACATACTCCTGATGAGGAGATAAAGTCTTCATGTGTGCAAAATAAATGCACTCTCAATCTAGGGTTTACTTCCTAGAGAGATCCAAACAAATATATTTGTTAGAGATAAGGTTCAATCTAAGAATAAGCTGGAGAGACAGTAAAAAGGGACTCATCCCAATGAGGAATAAACTCATTTGGGGATTTATCCTATCCATGGATGAATAAAAAATCTAAAGCAAAACCTTTCCACGAAGAACAAACCCAGTGAGAAATCAAAAGGAATATACACCTTTCTGCTTGTAGCTAACACTCTATTGGAGGGAGTAAAGACATCATTGGGGAAGGAAAGTACACTAAATGGGGATAAACACAACCAAAGTAAGTGGACTCTGGAAAATCAAGAAATGTAAATGCACAAGAATGATGAGTGAATGAATATCATGCGTATGCAGACCAAACAAACATAATAGACAAAACAGATAAACTAGAAATGACAAATCACAGTATAATCGGGTACTCGGGTAAGCTCAACATCACTTGGGGATAAAAAAAGAGCCACCGAGGGAGCGAAGTCTTGTTTTACGGTCAATATCTCAGTGAGAGAAAGATATTTCTTGGGGAAGAAACCCAAAGTTCATTCTTCAGATGCCGATAAATTCAAATGAGTGAGGTAACAATCTTCCTAAAAGATCTACTGGGGAAATAACCACCATCCTAAAGTCCTTAAAAATACTTTACTTTCTCAGTTTGGCATTTCAGAATCTAACCATGTTCAGGAGTAACCATTGACATTCCCTTTTGTTTTCACAAATCATAGAAAAACATTTTTGTTACTATATGTTTAAAAATATGTTTTATTAAGATTCTGTTTCAAAATTTATTATCAAGAATAAAAGAAATTATATTTAAAAACACGTTTTATAAACATTCATTTTGATTTGAAGAACATCGACATTAAGATCAATATTGACATAAAATTATTGTGAAAAAGATAAATATTTGTATATTTAATATATCATTTATATTATGTTTCTTTGGATTTTTCTTTTTTTTTTCTTTTTTTATAATGTAAAAAAGGGGGAGAAGAGAGATGATTGTTTTTGTTGTTTTTTAGGATACCAAAAGACATAGCATAAATTGCATGATTATTGGAAGATATGCAAGATAGTGGTAGATATACAAGATAGGAGTAGCAATCAAGTGTCAAGCAAAAATATTCCTTCAACATATTTTATCATCATCAAAAAGAGGAAGATTATGAAGAAGATGGTCTTCATTTATCTTAGCTTAGTTTTGATAAAGACAAAATTTTAACATAGAAGAAGGATCCAATAAGGAAAAGATTGGAATCAAGTATCAATATTTTATATGTTTTGTAAATCAAGATTGAATCATGAAGATTAAGGTACAATAAAAATTCATATGTATATAAGCTTTAGATAATGACAAATCATATTATATAAGTTTTAGATGCTCAAAAAATCATTCATCTTTTCATCACTAATGTTATTAAACCCCCATGTACCATCCATGCATCATAAGCTACATTAAATATCTTTCAAAGACAAAAAATCAAGTTTTCAAAGGAAGCAAACAATTGCTCCTTTAGATCAATCGCTTGTCGTGTGCAATCTGTTTGAAAAATGGTATTTTGTAAACTATGACAGTTTAAAACCGTCGCAATCGTGTTGTTTATTTAAACATAACATTGGTTCGTATTGTGGATGTTTGAAACCGTTGCAACTTTACTGTATTCTAAAACAACACACTAGTTCGTAAACTGTGGCAGTTTGAAACCATCACAATTTTATTGTTTTATTTTCAATATAACATACTATTTTTTGAAAAATATGAACCATTGTGATTCTTAAACTTTGTCAACAATCATGAAGCGTTTACAAAACATTGCATCAAATAAAAAAGGCATAATGAGATGTATTTAAGACAAAATACTTCATTTTATAATTATCTCTTTCATGCAACATTTTTCATATAATTCAAGGAAATGGTATTTTTTTTTATTATTGTTAGAATATTGTATGAGAAGTCTTTGAGTGAAACTTGTACAAAGATCTAACAATATTGAAAATATATCATGAGGTGTGAGGAGACTAGATCTACCATTAATTGATAAAGAGAACTACTACATATCGTTGTATTCTATATTTTTCTGCCTTTAAATTCTGCACTTTACTTCATAAGTACGTCAATATTTTTCTGAAAAAATAAAAACATAAGAACGTCTCTAAAATAATTAAAAAAACTTAAAATTTAATTCACCTGCCTTTTAGATTGCACTCTCTACTTACAAGACAAATCAAATAAGATACTATCTTCATTCTAATGTGTCATGAACCTCTTGCTAATATCCATCATCAATTTATTTTATTCCTCATTCGTTGTATAATTATTTATTTTCTATTTATTGTAATTATTAGTAATAATTATCTTTCCTTGCCTTAGTCCATTGATCAAAAAACTTAATTGTTTTAATCAATGCTTGGTATGTTGTCTAAAATCTAAATGTATAGCTTCATATCAAATAAAGATATACAAAATTATCAAACATTACAATTTCAATTAGATAGGAGGATAATAAATACACATTAACAAAATTAAAGAAAAATAAACAGCACTTGATAAAAATAAAGAGTACTACTATTTTAGAAAACACTCCATGTGATCAAAACACCACATCAAATTGACATCGACAATCATTTGTGATAGCCATAAACCATTTTCAAGATTGAATTTAAATAAACTCATTGATACTTGACACCTCTAAAAATAAAATAAAAATATACACTACACCTACTTTGATGGTTGAAAGCATGTAAAGGTTAAAATACTTTTTCATCATGCTAAAGACTAATATAATACATACAAAACACTAATAATCACAAATATTGGAGATCCACTTTAATTTGTTTGCTTCACCATTTCTCTATAGTTTTCATATATCTTGATTTGTTAGGCTCTTCACCGTGGATCAATTTTGGTTTTACATTTTTCTTCCATGTCTGAAACAATAATAAACAATGTTTAATATTTAATGTTACATCGTAAAATGAGTTGTTTCAAAAATCATGCAATTATTGTTTTCTTCCAATTATCAAAATTTTTATGAGGTAATTCTAGACTTACCTAGAATCTTTTATGGTAGTTTGAAATCTTGATGAAAATGCTTTCTTCCCAATCAACTTAGGTTCATGTTTCTCTTTTTTCTTGGCTTCTAATCTTGATATATATGTTTTATTTACATCAACATGGTCTCTTATGATGTCATCATTCTCCTCATGTGGATTATCATTAGATGAAGAGTTAGCCGAAGAAAGAATTACAAGCAACATATTTAGCTCAACAAGAGATGTGTTTGGAACATGTGAATCACACGATGTTATATTTTCTTCTTCCCCTTCATCTTGTTCTATCCTATCTATCCCATTGTCTATTTCTTTCTCAGTTTCTGCCATTTGTTGAACAAAAAATGTCACATGAGATCAATGTTTCATTTTTATGTATTAGCATACATTATTTCAAATTATTTTCTTCGGCTATATTAATAGATTAGACATGTAAATAAAGAAAAAGAAATGAAAGGGTGCAAATTAAACTACCTAGATTAAAGCTATTCGTCTAATTTGAGCTTGAATTTAGATATTTTTCCCTTTAACTCATTGTTTTTATAATAAAAAACTTTTTTAAAATGTGAGGTTATTGATGATGAATCTTGCAAATTCTTTATCATTGGTTAACTCATAATATTCTAAAAATATTTAAGGTTATAAGTGCATGAGAAAAGTTAAATAATGGCTAATTTGTTGTGAAGACAAATGTAATATGACCTATTTGTGTTGTTTTATTAAATTACTCATTTCTTTCACTATGTATACATGTAGATTTGGATACTCTTATATTTAAATCTAATTATTTTTTATAGGAATATCATTCATAATTATTTTATATTGAATTTGAATACATAAGAGGATTGAAATTTATATATGTATGATTGATTTGAAATAATGTTTCATAATATCAAGAAGAAAAACACCTAAAAACTAATCCGGTTCATTGTCAGTTATAAACTATGATAAAAATCATTATTATTTAAAGGTATAAAATAGCTACAAAAGCCCTTAATCCAATTTGAAGTGTGTTTAAATATTAAAAAATTATAATCATATGAGTAAATTGTATTTTTTTACATTTATTGTGTACATAAATCATCAAAATAAATTATTCATTCATAATCAATAAATGTTGATCATGACTTTTTGAAAGAATTATAAGATTTGCGACGAATTTAAGAAGATGGATCAGATGGTAATGAAACAGGTTTGTAATTGTCTAAGCATGAATCATGAGTAAGTCATGGAAATATTTTCTTAGACAAAATAAAATTCCATTTTTTGAATGTGCAATTTTAAAATTTTCGTTACCAATTATGATCACATCATCTACATAAACCTAAAGAATTGTGAATGAGAAAGATGTCCTTTTGATAAAAAGTGAATGGTCTGAAACAACTTGTTTATATTAGTGTTAGAAGAAGAAAAGTGGTAAATTTTCACGCCATTTTCTGCTAGTCTGCTTAATTCAATAAAGGAATTTGACAACTAGGTTAGGATTTAATCCGGTGGAATGATCATATAAACATGTTTTTGAAGCACACTATGCAAAATTGCATTATTCACATCTAGTTGATTCAATGTCCAATGGTTTAAGAAAGCCAGCGTAATAACAATTATGATAGTGGCGAGTTTTGAAATTGGGAGTATGTTTCAAAGTGGTAAAGACCTTTAATTTGGTTACACCCCCCTTTAAAACTAATCTTTATTTAAACCTCTCAATGTAGCCATTGGAAATTGTTTGATTTAGTAGATCCACCTACAACCCATTTGCTTAACATTTGGAAGTAAATCCACATATTTCCAAGTTCCAATTTTCTAAAAAAGAAATAAGACCAATTTGCATTGTTTGATTAAACAATTAAATTTACTAGCTTTGACATGAAACTTTGGCTCAGTGTGTAAATACAAATATATAGGATATTAGGAATGGGACTTTGAGAGATTAGAATAAGACATGAATTTAGACATATGATAGAGATTACTTTTGGATGATTGATGGAAACCATTTGTGGCATTGCAAATATAGTTTTGAAGTAACTATGACAAGTGTAATTGTAGAAATATGCAATACCACGTGTTCATTTAAATACTTAATTCCTTATTAGTTGAGATCTACTCAACTCATATATGTCAACTCATATATGTTCCGAAGGTTGTCAGTTGGGACAAATAAGGTAATTAATGAATTCATGAGAACTTAAACCTTTCTATAAGAAATTGACTTTTATTAATTTGTACTAGATGGAACATTTTGGTAACATTAATAATTGGTCAAATATTCTAATAGAGTAAATAATCTTAACAAAAATATCAATTTAGATATTTTCTTACTACCAATTATTCTCCACCACTTGTTATTTTGTTGTCGTTCATAAGTTCCTTTTCTCTCTCTTACCAACACCATACAATCTCATTTTCTTCATTTTCTCACTATCAGTCAACACAAGAGTAAAGAAAGAAACAAGTAGAGGAAGAAAATGAAATAAGAAGAAAGAAACTTGAAGAAGTAGAAGCATCATCAACGCATCAATAAGAATCAACTTTCTTCTCATCTCTCATCCCTAATCTATGGTGGGTTCTAGTTAGACTCAACATTAGAGTAAGTTTTTCTATGATATAGAAAGCTAGGGTTTGATATTGATACTTTGATCATGATGTAGAGAGAACTTCTTGATTATAGATAGAAAAACTATGTCATGTTTGTGAACTTCTGTGTTTGAATGGTGTGTGAAATCATATTGTGTTGAGTATGAAAATAGATGATTATTCTATTGATTTTGAGGTTACAATATTGATGCTAATGACTTCTATTGATAGGGTTTGTATTGGAATGGTTATAGATGAGTTTTACCGATATATCAGGTGGACTTATTAAAAAGTATCAGGCATCAATCAATTGTAGATAGGAACCAATCGATTGGTTTAAGCTAAAATCGAGAAAAATGCAAACAAGAACTTGAAGAAATCAATTGCTTCACAAGACCAATCAATTGGTTTGGTTCCAAATTCTGAAAATTTACTTGTAGGGGCTCCAATCATTCGATTGTTTCATGAGCCAATCGATTGATCCATGTTTATTTTCCAAATTTTACTTGTTTTGATTATGAAAATGTATTCTAAATGTCTTCTAACTTGAATTGTGACTTATATACTTTGAATTATCAATAATTAGATGGATTGTATGATAAATAAGGAGAGTTAACCTAGGATTACATTTAGGTTAAACATATTAGAAACATGACTTAGATTCTAAGAATGATTAGTTGTTGATGCTTTGACGTGATTGTACCGCGGTGTGTACTACGAACAAGTAGTCGATTGGTATTGGTTTAAGTATGATTGTATGGAACATGTGTGGACCATGATATGAGAATTTGGATGGATGAGACCTAATGATTGGTGAAAGTGAATCACATAGTGATTGATGAATGTAATCACGATGAATGATAGAACTTAATCATGTATTCATAGTTTTCCCTTGATTGTGCACTTCCCAAGTGAGATACATAAGTAAAGTAAAAGTTGACAATGTGGCACCCATGATCCGCACCTCATAAATGGTTTAATCCCATCTATATGAGGTTATCTCATAAGTGGGTTCGAACCCTATGCGGTGAAATATACTCAAAGTGGGTTCGAGTCCCATACGAGTGATGGTTCTTATAAGTGGGTTCGATTCCCATAGGGGAACCTGATATCCACAAGAAAGCCGAATCATACCAATATTTGTGACCCATGCCCTGAATTAGACATAGTTCCATTTTGGGGAAATATGTTTGTCGTTTCTGGATAATGATTGATTTGAGTGGATACACTCAAGTGTACATGTTTCCATACAATGCAAGAATTTCCCCATATTTAAGTCTTCTTCCCATTTATATGACTTAAGTTAGAAAAATTGGTTAGAAACTTTGTAGAGCTGAGTAGAACTACAACATAGGGAGCCTACTAAGATTATCATCTCACCCTACTATTTATTGTTATTTTTTAGGAGGTTCTGTATAGGTGAAGGATAAGGGCAAGATAGCTTGATATTTCTTATTGTACGACTTTTTGGATGGCCATACTTTTGCTGTATAGATAGATATTTTGGGATCATTCAGAGAATGATCTAGATCTTAGTTTTTTATAGGCACATTTGTATATATTGTGCCTTAGTTTGTATGATATTTTGGTCATGCATATATGTCCACGATTATCGATAAGCTTTATGTATTTCAGTATATATTACACTATGTATAATATGTATATTCTAGACATGTATTATGCATGGGTGTTACAATTGGTATTAGAGCAGGTCGATTCTCGACCCAAGAATGAAATATAATAAGTTATTATTTTCTACCTCATATGTGTATTTTTCATCATTGTCCTCTATGTCATATTTATAGCATTGATCCTGATCAATCTAATTCTATTTCTATGACATTTAGGATCATGGTGACAAACGCAGAGGTTTGGTTAGGCCTAGAGCACAGATTTCGACTCTAGAATTAGCAGCTAGGATTGGTGGAGTTCAATGGCCTCAATTTGTGCAACAGATGCAACAGTAACAACAGAACTGGTTCATACAACATATGCTACAACAATTTAATGATTGTCTCCACCCTCAAGGATTCCACAAGAAGCTATAAGTGGTAGTTTCTGGGAATTCTTTCAGATGAATCCTCATGAGTTCCATGATGGACTAGATCCTGTGAAAGCTCATGAATGGTTAGCCAACATAGAAAGGATATTTCAGATAATGCACTGTAGTGAAGAAGATAAGGCTGTGTTTGCTTCTCATATGTTGAAGGATCCATCTATAAGGTGGTGGGGTAGTGCTTCAAATATTATGACTAATCAAGGAGTGCCCAAGGATTGGGAACATTTTAAGACTACTTTTCTGGACAAGTACTTTCCATGTACCTTGAGGACTCAGAAGGAGTTTGAATTCCAATAGCTTAGATAGAGTAGCATGTCAGTAGCCGAGTATGTATGGAAGTTTTGGGATATGGCTGCTTACTCCAGGAAAGCCATGTATGCACCATATGAGAAGTGGAAATTTGATCAGTTTCTATTTGGAATGAGGGGTGAAATCTCTCATAGTTTTTTGCAGAGAGAGCTCACTACTTATGCGGAGTTGTTGAAACAATGTTATGTGGCTGAAAATAGACCAGTACAGAGTTGGCCAGAAGTACCAAGGAAGATGGAGTCATCAATTTAGGCCTAGACCTCAATCCTTCAAAGGAAAACCAGTACAACATGCAAGATCTACTCAACCTCCTCAACGACAAGTATGTAAGAGTTTTCATTTTGGGAAATGTGTCGGACATGGGTTTAGGTGTTTTAAATGACATAAGGAAGAGCACATGGCTAGAGATTGTCCTTATAGGAATGCTCAAGTGCAAGGGATGAGTACGAGTCAGGTTTATACCTTTGATGTAAATGAGGCTAAGGGTAACAATGCCTTGATTGTAGGTACGTGTCATGTGAATAATAATCCTTGTCTTGTATTGTTTGATTATGGAGAAACCCACTCTTTTATATCGAATCAATGTATGGGGCATCTTGGTTTAAAATTAGTTCCTTTAATTGCTTATAAGGTGATAACTACCACCATGGATGAGGTTGTAGAAACACCGCTCATTTGCGAAAATTGTTTGCTACCGGTAAATGATAGAGCTTTTTAGATTGATATCATATGTCTACCCCTTAAGAAAGTTAGAGTAGTTTTGGGAATGGATTGTCTTTCTGCCAATTCGGTGTTCATAGGATGTCAAGAAAAACTAATTATCACTCCATCTAGTGAAGCTACTTCGAAGGATGTATTAACTACTATCTTGGATGGTATGATTGGTATGGGTAATTACATGTTTGATAAGGAAAAGTTTGTTCTCTTGGTTCTTGTTGTACCCCAATTTTCCCCCCTAAGATCACCTCATCATACCATGTTGATTCCATCACAACAAGATCACATTAGCATTCTTGGTTCCCCTCCCTATATATTATCTTTGCTCTTTGAGGAATCACCAAGCACCTTGACTTGTGTTCTTTTGTGATCATGAATATTTTTTGTCTTGATTTCTTCTTTTAATTAATAAAATGCAATGTTGGTTTTTCTTGCTTGTTACTTATGTAGGTAAAGGCAATGAGATTCAACAAGTTACTCCATGGGTTCATGAGTTTATTTCCATTCCCTAATCAATAAAGCTTGAGAAGTTAAAACCTCAGCATTGGATTTGTTTTTGGGGAAATGGAATGGCAAGGTTATTTTTGTTCACCATATTTCAAGATTATTAAATTTGGTTAAAAAGTACAAGGGATTAATTGGAAAAGTTGTCATGCTTGGACAAGGTTTTGTTCCCATTGGTCACAAATGCATATTTCTCTCAATTCTCAAGATATGAAAGTGGTTTTGGTGACTATTATTTCTCATTTTCATCCTCAATAACTTCTATTTACAAAGCATTTGTGTTGGTACAATAAGTTTGTTCGAAATTGTCAAAGTTCCTCAAGGCATTTTTCTTGATCTAGAAGCTAGGGTTTTGAACTTCAAAGAAGCATATCTTGCTCATCTTTTGGTATTTTAGAGTGATTCCAAATACATCCTTCTCTTCAAAGGGTTATCAACAAATCACTTCAAAAGTTCCAAGGAGTTTTCATGTGGAAGAAGCTTGATGATGAAGAAAGATTACAAGTCCTCTAGATGAACCCCTAATTTCTCATATGTGACTTCAAATGATCATAACTTGGTCCATTTTTATCACCTTGAGCCTATTATTTTTCCACAATGATCTTGTGGAAGGGAAATTTATGCCTTCTTTTATGTGCTAAGGGATAAAATGGATGGAAGATGCCCTAAGGATACAAAAGATTATAGGTCATTTCATGATTTTTTGCCAACTTCAACAATTCATAACTCTCTCAATTTTTGGAGATTTTGAATGGTTCAAGTTTCAAAATGTAATTCAAGAGGTCTATTTCATGCTGTCTTTTTTTTTCAAGAGCAAATTCCAAGTGGAAGGCCATGTTTGGATACAAAACATTATAGGCCACTTTGGAAGAAAAATTTGAAATATTTCTAAGTATGGAAAGTCAACCTTTTTCCCCCAACTTTGACTCAATGAAACTTTCATCTCAAGCATCCATTTGATTCCATTATCTTTCCATTGCAAAGCTGCTAACTTCATCTTTCAAAAGCATCAAGAATCATGCCTTAAGACCCCTTTAGCTGAGAATGCCATTGGATTGAACTTGGTAACTTGGAACTGAAGTTTCTTCATAAATCAGAATATGAAATTCTTGTTTTGGCCTCTAAACATCAAATTAGCATGCGTTTGTGACCTAAACATGTTTAACCAAGTTTCCATAGTGGATTAGAGCCTTAAAACACAAGGATTGGATGAGTTTTGATGGAAATCAGATCACACTTTGCTCGTGCATCAGGTTCACAAGATTTCCCTCTAAACTTCATCACTTCACACACTTGAACATTCCATTTGATTCCCTATAAATAGAGGGTCATCCCCCATTCATTTCCTTAAGTTTAAGAGTCAAAAACACTCTGTCAAAACCTCACACGAGCTTGATATTTTTGAAATCAGTTTCTAAGATTCCAGCTTTTTTCTCCAAAATTCTTTGCACATTCATCTTCCTTAAGCATCATACAAACTCTCCAACACTTAAACCAAGAAAAACGAGCCATAATCCAAGCTACAGAAGTCCAGTTTCAGAGCTTCCTTCTTGAACTTCGAAAAGGTAGAATTCTCCATCATTTGGATCCAAATAAAGCACTAACTTATTCTACTCCTTCTCCTGATTCTAGTGCTTCTTACAATTTTTAAATCCATTGAGAATTGAGAGAGAAATCTCAAATTGAAGGTGCTCGCTATTTTCTGGGCTTTTGATTCATATCTCTTTGCATACTTTATATAAATTTGGCGCGATGGTGGTGTTAGGATCGTCTTGAAGAGACGAATCCAATGATACTGGCTTGGGGTCCTAATTTTACCGTTTGAAGGATCTCACAAAATCCCCATTGCAGGGTGGCTAGAAGTTAAAGACGATGACATGTCTCGTCTCAGCCAATGATAGTGTGCCAAGCGTTTTAATTTCATTGGTTCCCCTTTTTTCTGATTCCCTGCGCATCCCACTAAGGTCCATATCAACCACAGCGCGCCTGGTCCATTGGATTAGCTTACTAACACGTTTTGAATATGATCTGATGGTGCATATCTTTTTGGTTTTATTTTATTTTCTGATTTTTATATTTTAATTGATTTAATTTTCAAAAATTCATAACTCTTTTATTTTTTATCCAAAAGTTATGAAAAAATTCACAAAAATACTTTGAATTATTTCTGATCTCATGACTATTTTTTCACATTTTTATTTTGACATTTGATATTTTTTTTATATTTTTTCATTATTTACTTCCTTTTAATTACTTTAAAAATGCTTTCTGACATTTTTTAATTCTGAAAAATTTTCTAAATATCATTTTGCATATTTCTGACTTTTTGAAAATTTTATGGAATTTTATATTAATGTTTACTATTTTTGACCTATTTTCTTCTTGTTTGAACAATTTTAATTAATTTTAAAATAGTTTCTAACTTTTAAAAATTGCCAAAAATTTCATAAAAATATTTGAGTCCTTTTCTGATTTTTCTATGGCCTTACTCAATTTTTCTTGATTAATTTGAATATAGTTGATATTTTTTCTTTCTTATTTCTAATTTAAAAAATTTTTGAAACCTTTTTGTAATGTATATATTAAATGCAATATTACTTGGTGATTATTTTCTGGATGAACTTGAGTTGAATTTTGATCATGAACTTTATTAACATCATCGGATACATGGTGTTGAGTCTAACTCCACAAAAATGGATGAAGGATTTTAATAATAGTTTGATTAAAATTTAATTCAAATGTGGTTTATATTTTTCCCCACCCCTCTCCATCTCATCCCTTTCTTATTTCACTAAGTGTTATTGGAGCATGATCTCTATATCATGTCTCAAAACAAATAGTGTATAGATTGCTATAATCAGCCTCAAAATAGGTGCGACTTCTATATAAGTTCCCTTACAATTGCTTAACATAGTGCTAAATTTTGTCCCGATTCGAATAAATGATCATTTGTGGCCCAGACCTATATTTGCAAGCCCAAGTATGTTAATTTGATCTCTTTGATCCAATAACCTTGAGATTCATTGTGTGGAGGCTTTGGTTCTACCAATCCTCTGATAGATCTACAACACTTTTGGTCAACGCAGATCACTTAAACATCATTGATCATAAAATAGCACTTGTGAGGATTCCAAATGGGTGATACTTGACAAAAAGAAAATGCAACTTGTTGTGTGGAGGCTTTGGTTCTACCAATCCTCTAATGAGTTCCAAATGCAAGTTTCAAGATGATCATCCAACTAACCACTAATCAATAATATTTGATTTTACCTTTTGTTTTTTTACTTTATGTCCCTTTTTTCTTTATGCTTTATGCACCATTTACTTTTAAGCATTTACATTTCATGCTATCTTCATCTTTGCTCACTTGAGCCTTTTCTTTTTAAGACACCTAATAATCAACATGAACCATAAATTTTTTAATGGTACTTGGACTATTTGGTTACTATCCTTGGCATTGTGGAGTATGGGACTTCTTGGACTTAGGATTAGAAACCTTGGAATATGTTGGAGACCTTGTGACCTTAATTGATTTTTTGTCTGGAGCTCTTGAGGTTTACCTCAAGATATTGGTATGTTTGTTTGTTTTGTGTGCAGGTTATTGTGATTACATTCTGTGTTTGTAATCTGGAATTCATCCGTATACAGCCGTTACTCTGCCCAATTTTTATGAAGACCTAATACACTTGAAGTTTGGTTCTCACAAGAGGTCTAGTATCTTTGATTTCTTGGTTTCAATCCAAAGAATGGGAATTCTAGCATGGCTCATAATGTCAAGTATGGGCTTTTTGTTGGTTAGATGGTTCTTATCCCTAGCTTTTACCTTATGCTTTAGGATAGTCTCTTCTTCTCCTCCCATCTTCTTTAATTTCAAAAATATTCTCCCTCTTTTTGAAAACTCTTCTTTCTTTTAAACTTGAACCACTTTCATAATAAACTTGGGCTTAAGTCCATGCATTTTCAAAAAACTTCTTTCATAAATAAACTTCAATAAACTTAACAATACCTTGACATTTTTTTGTGAGAAGACTAAAAGTCAATCAATCTCATTTCAAATCATTTTTTGCCACATTGGCTTTTTTATTTTAAAACCTTTATCAAAAGATTAGACTCTTGTCAATCCTTGTAGTGATGCAAACAACTATACTTCTATGATATGCAGTGAAGTGAGATATTTTCCACTTGGGTGTTGAGTGAGGCGTTGTTGATTTTAAAATCAAAGCCATATCCTACACTTTGAGATGATGCAAATTCTTCTTTCTCATGATTGTGGGTAGTAAAAATGTTTTCCACACGGACAATGACGATGATATTTTATCTCATAAAAATTAACCAACACACTTACATTTTGAAATTTTAAAAGAGGAACTACGTGTACCCTGATCCCCTATTGCACGGAAGGTGGTACGTAGGCACTAAAGGTTCACAACCACGGCATGTGCAAAAATCATAAAAAATATATTTCTTTTCTCACCTCCACCATATATTTTTTACACAACATTTTTATAGCCAAAATACACAGATTTTACAAAGAGGTTCCTACAGAGTACCGTAGATGTTTAGGGTGCTAATACCTTCCCTTTGCATAAACAACCCCTTACCTTGAATCTTCCCCTTTTTTTTTAGTTACTCGCTCCTTTCCGATTCCTTTGGAAACAATAAAGCACGATGGTGATTTCTATTTTGATTTGTATAAGTCTAGTCAATCCAATGACTTAGTCTTAAACATTTCTACTGCTACAGTTCTAAACAAGGAATCAAGTGACGATCTAAGGGTTACAAAAATTCCTATAGTTTGTGAATTTCCAAAAGTCTTCCCCGAGGATGTTACTTCCCCCACTCCTATGAGGGAAATATAGTTCTTTATTGATCTAATACAAGGGATGACCCCAATATTCGTCTCTCCGTATCATATGGCGCCACTTGAGCTTAGGTGATTAAAGAACTAATTGGAAGAGTTGTTGAACAAGCACTTCATTTAGCCTAGTGTTTCACCATGGGGAGCTCCAATGTTACTAGTAAAGAAGAAGGTTGGTGGAATGCGTTTATGTATTGACTATCACCAGATGAATAAAGTCACCATTAACAACAAGTATACCTTACCCATAATAGACGGCCTATTAGATCTGAAAGGTGCCCGTGTGTACTCAAAGGTTAATTTACGATCGGGCTATCATCAAATCTGGGTTAAAATTTGTGATATACGAAAGACCACATTTAGGACCCGATATGGAAATTATGAATTACGTGTAATGTTAGTTGATAAAACACAATAAAGGGGGTTTGAATTGGGTTTTCAAAAACTTTTTCATTTAGAAGTGCTTCACACAAACAATAAAAATTAGAATAAATGCTATAGAGAGAAATAATGACACTTCCGGTTTATACAAGTTTACCTTAGAAAAAGTTAATCTTATCTACCCACCAAGGTGATTTCGCCGTATAAAATGAATTAAGCCACTATAACCAAACTGATTACAATTACACGGGCTACCTGCCGATGACTAACAAATGCACGGGCTACCCGTCAGTGACTAATAACAACAATGATAACCTGTTAGTGATCCCTTAAGAATTCTGACCTACCCGGTCCGCTAAGAGATATAACAATCACTAACTCCCTAAGGATTCTGACCTACCCGATCCCTTGAAGGATATTTCTCTATGCCTTAGAAAAGGACTTAATCAACTTACAGTTGAACAATGTGTTTACAAGATACTTCTTACAAGCGGATTACACAAATGTTTAAGTACAAATTGTTTAACACAAATATGAGCAACAACTCTTGTGTTCAAACAATTTACAATAATAACACAATAATGAGCAATAAATTGTGTGTTCTAGCAAATAGAAACAACTCTTGTGTTCTAGAAAATAGTAAAGTCAACACAATAATGAGCAACAACTCTTGTGTTTTAAACTTTTTGTTCTTCTTGCTTTGATTTTAGCAGCGTTATTGTTCTTGTGTTCTAGTCTTTCTATATTGTCTTGCCATTTTCAAATGAAACAATTGATCCTTTATATAAGCGTTGAATATGTAGACATTTGTATTAGTACGCACATCACTTTCATCTTGCCAACTGCCAATGGTAATAAATGATCGTGCAAGACAAATAGTACACAGTACATCCATTTGAGTGGAATGTGTAATTGTACCTTTGTACTAACTCTTCTACTGCATGTTTCTGATGATACTATCTTCTAATGGATATTACTTCTGATGAAGTAGTTTGGCTTGAGAAGATATCATCTTTTGATCTTGTCTTCTGATTGACTATATGATGTAGAATAATGATGAGTCTAGAAAATTTACTTTTCTTTGATCTTGTCTTCTGATTGTACTATATGATGTAAATAGTAATGAGTCCAAAAGATATAACTTTCCTTGATATGTCTTCTGATGGAATACTTATTATGTGAAGTAATGTGCGCATATTCCACGAAATAACCGAGTCTTCAGAATCTTGACTTTGTCTTCAGAATTAGAAGCAACAGCTTTTCTGATGAACAAATCTTGACTTCTAATTCGGTAGTAGAATCTTTCCTTTGATGTATTCAGAACCTTGAGTTTTCTTCAGAGTTATAAGAAGCATCTCCTCTGACGAACAAATCTTGACTTCAAATATTTGACATAAAAGCTTGTTTTTGTTGCAATCTTGTTTTCTGATCTTAGAGAAGCAACTCTAACATGCATTCTTTATTCTTGAATACTTGTGACTTCTGAAGTAGAAGCTTGTTGAGAAGTACACGTTGAGATCCTCTTTCAGGCAAACATTCAACATTATTCAGAACTACTGAAGCAGATGCTATAGTCTTTTCTGATGCATGCTTGGTATATTTCTGATGATTCTTCAGACAATAGTCCTGAATCAATTATAACTTCTAATATGCACACTCAAGAAACTATTAGAAACAAAATTATTTACATATAAAATATATGTATTGTTATCATAAAAATCCATAGATTAATTATAGAACCCAAATCTCGATTTAACAATCTCGCCCTTTTTTATGATAACAAAACCATGTATTTTGATGTAACAATTTTACAATGTAATATCATAATCGAATCAGAGTTAAGAAGAAAACTTCCCCTGATTAGCATAAGCTCTCCCTGAGTCTAGGACTTACAATTTTAAGAAGAAAGGGGAAGTTTTCTTCTTTCTAAAACTCCCCCTGAGTTAAACAATCTCGCCCTGAATCTAAAACATAAGACCGTAATAGAAAGTAGGGTTTTCTGAGTTTGGTTAACTTTTCTAGAATTCTGATTGAAGCGAATGGAAGCGATTTATCATAGTTGCTTTATCAAAACTTATTTATTCATTAGAACCTTTTAATAATCAAAGAGGTTTGTTATCATAGCTTGATTTGTTTGAACCTTCTAGACTTTAGAAGTTCTTTGTTCATATATCTTTCTTCTGAATGTACCTGAAACACATTCTAAAAACTCTTGCATATATAATATTTGTTAGAAATGTAAGCAATTAGATTTATATAATTAGGTATGCATCAAAATCATCATTATTTTCCCCCTTTTTATCATAATCAAAAAGATATATTTCATTGATTGAGAAAATAGAGAGTATAGGAGAAAAACAAGATAAGATAGAAATAACAAAACAAGGTTTCCTAGAAGATCCTATGGGTTAGAAGAGTGAAGCAACTAGGAAAGTGAACAAACAATGAAGTCTCCATCGAATATTATTTATCCCAAGGAAGGGAAAGGAAAATATCGAATAAACCTGAGAAGGGCGAGAACAAAGTCTCGCAACAAAGAAATGAGTATAGGATTCGATTACACAAGGGGAAGGTATTAGCACCCCTCACACCTGTGGTACTCCATGTGGTCCACTCTTGTTGCTCTAATCAAATGGCATGTTTAAATCTAAACTTACAAGCTAAAGGAATGCATGAATACAAAAGAAAAATTCAGGGAAAACAAAGGTTTTAAATAGTTGTGCTTGCTTAGGCCCTGTAGCCTAATTCCTATGTATCCCTTTTAAGGAATCAGAGCATCCTAGTATGGCTCAAAAGTTTTTGTTTGTTTGTATTTTTTAACGAACGATGCTAATTTCTCATTCTACTGCCGCTCGACCTCTGGAGACTCACGCAATTATCGTAGAAAGGAATTAACATGTTCTTACCTGAAAAGATTTTCTTAAAAGAAAGGTCTGGAGGCATCCCAGATGCAAAATGTTTGAATTAGTTTAGTCTTTTTTACCTTGACAAAGGATTTTGAGATTTGAAGCATATTAAAGACTACTATCGAAAGAAAGCACACGGTTAGGAATGCACCCCCTCATACTTCCCCCAAATACTTAAGGCTCTTGCCACATGGTTCACATCATTATTATTAAGTGTTTTCAACAGAGTATTTTAGTTTTAAGGATGCAAAAGGAAATGAAAATTCTAAGGGAAATTATATTCCTAATGTTAACATGCAACGATAGTCCTAAAGTTTGGATTAACATAAGTGAAAATCTACCTAATGTTAGCATGCATGGTTTAAAAGCCTAATGTCTACCTCGGATATAAGTGAACCAAGTTAATACTAAGGGGACATACAAAGACATAGCAAGAAATACAAACAATAAAATAAGATGGCTTACAAGCCTACCAAACACTTAAGTGTATCACCTAACAAGCATGCAATGATCAAACAAGCCTAAGCCCTAATGCATACTTCAAGTCATCAATCAAATAGCATTAATGTATCACACACAAAACACTAATGTTCCCATAAGGGTCATGAATAAGTGGTTCTACCCTAAGGCGTTACAAAACCAAATCAAAAGCAATCAACAATTTCACTAGAACTAAAGGCTTATAGTGTAAAGATAGCACATATGCTTAACATACAAAGATGATATGACTTAGGAAAGATGGAAGCTTCTATAAGTCAAAAAGAACATTTAAAATCTCACACAAACATCTCCCAAAGATGGGGAAAGAATTACAAATGAATCATGCAAGCATGGTGATCCAAAATTTTACAAGACTATTCCCAAGGGAACTTGCAATGAGAGAGAATTCGTTATCTCAATTCTAATTGGGTGACACATCAATCAAAAATAAATAAAGGAAAGAAATAAAGTCCTATAGGGAACATGCACGGAGAGCAAAGTCGTTATCTAAATTCTAATTGAGTGACACATCGATCAATAATAAATAAAGGAAAGCAATAAAGTCATATAGGGAACCTACACTGAGAGCGAAGTCGTTATCTTAATTCTAATTGAGTGACATATTGATAAAAAATAAATAAAAGGAAATTAATAAAGTCCTAGGGAGCATACACATGTGAGAATAAGAATGTAAACAACAAAAAAAAGATGGCTTGCAAGCCTACCAAACACCTTTGCGTCTAACGCCAATGCCTGGATACCTCCAGGACTTCAGATGTAGATACATTAAAGATAAGTAAAAGAGATCCAAGTGGTACCTAATAGAGAAAGGTCTGTTTCCTCTTCAAATGCGCGCAAGCGATAAGAAAACTCTACAGAAGCTTCACACCAGTGCTCAACCAAACTAATCCTTAAGTGTTTCATCTCACCAAAGGTCGCATCAACATTCTATCATAGAGCAAAAGCAAATAGTATGAAAATTAAATGAAACATAAAGCTTATTTTTGTCAAGTTTATGCGACTTTTTATGAACATAACCACAAGCAATCACTTAATCAAGCATCGAAGGATCAGAACTTTCCATTAAACCACTCATCATGCCAAAGAAATGAATTTATTGGGCAGGATCAACAAGAATCAAGTCTAAAACCTAATTCTATCCACATTCAAACATTTAATTAATTAAGTCCTAAACTACATAAAAAAATATGAGAAAATATCACAAAGTCAGGGTCTAACATATCAATGTTCACACAAAAAATTAGTAGAAAATTGTGAAAGAAAACATCAAAATTAATTGCAAAAAGATGAGAAAGCAAAGTGGAAATTAGAGAAAGTAATCTGGAGGTTTGGATCATGAGGGGAGTTTGAATAGAGAGCCCAGACATGCTAGGGCCCAAACAAAATCCATCAACATTTTCCTCAATTATGGTTTCTTTCAATTTATTTAACAAATACTTATTAATCATCCATTAAAATAATTAACAAAAATAATTAGAGAAAAAAGAGAGAATGGAAGCAAATAATGTGTATTGCATCTTGTAGTGTCAGGGTTAACAGATTTTTGTCCCTTCAGATTATTTGAAGAGAATTTCATTCTACACCTAGTGTACTTCTTCAGCATCTATGGCGAAATTTCAAAAATACCCCCAGATTTTGGAAGTGCGTATTCGAACGAAGCGACGTGAATTGTTAACTTTACTTCGGTTATGCATATCCAAAGTAACCTGTTAGACATTTTTGGAAATGCATATCCGAAAGTATCCCTATGCAGAACAAAATTTCAATATAATTCATAACATTCATTCAACTTAATTTAAAGAAGTTACATAAATAGTTATGCAGAAAATTAAAGTTACATATTGTTATAAATGGGTAGTTGAGGACGGCGTAACATCTTGATAACATCTTCTTCCGATCTTTCAAGCTTCGCATCCATCTCAATCGGACCCTTAGAAGAGTATTGTTGAAAGGTACCCCACATAACCTTTAAATCATCGTCATTCTTGAGCTCAAAAAGTGGTGAACTTTATATTTCCTTCACTGTCAATTGAAGGTGAACGATACTCAAGCTTGACCACCTTTCGATTATATGGATATTTCAAGAGGGAATGCAGTATAGTAATGATCTCGGTGAACGGTTTATCCCGCGAGAACATTAATTGAAGTGGTGATTGCGCACCACTGAAGTAGACAAAAGCAAGGTGAGGATATGTTTGTGTCATTTCTGATTGTGGTATGTGAATGGTAAAGAAATGGTATGGAAGCTCCAATCTATATCTGTTGTACCCCAAAATTTTCCCTCTCACTTATCAAGAATTTGCTCACAAGATCTCCCTAGACTCAAGACTGCACTAGGGTTGACCAACTCAAGACACCTCCTTAAGCACTGATGACCAAAATTAGGGTTTGAGTTTGCACAAGGACTTTTGAACTTTCTATGCCCCATATGGTTTTCATGGATCATTATGGACCCCCAAGATTACTCATGTCAAGCTTCAAGCCTTGAATCACATTTTGATCAATCAATTCAGCAATTGACCTAAAAATCAACTGCATTGGGAAAAAGGTAAACTATGGCCAATTTATAGTCAAACTTCATAAATTTTGACCCACGTAAACATTTTAAACTCATATGTATCATTTGATCAAGTTTAGACCACAACTCCTCAAGAAATTTAATCAAATCTCCAAAAGGGCAAAATGGTCAAAATTAGGGTTTTGACTGGGAAAAGGAAATTTCTCATTTTTGACCTAGAAAATGGTCAATTGGTTTAAAGCATGATCTCAAGAGTCCAATTGCATCATTTTTACCTAATGACATGATTTAAAACATTGCAAGTCCATTGGATTGACAGATGAATTTTTCAGTCAACTAGTCAAAAGTCAAATGTATACTGAAAAGTCAAACTTTGACTTTTTGGTCAAATTCAAGTGCCATAGATCACAATTCATCAAAACATGTCAAAGTATGAAACTTATTCATCAAGAAATAAAAAATTATAGATTTCATTTTGAAAAGTCAAAATTTCTAAACATAGAAATTTTACTAAGTGTTGGAAATTTCTTATTTTTTCATAACTTTGAGAAAAATTTTCACCATGATGTAAGATGATTCAAGAGAAATTTCCAACATGAAAGTTGTAGATTTCCATGGAATCCACAAATTTGCTTCACACAACTTCTTCCAAAAGTGTTTGGATCTCAAGTTATAAGTTTATGAACATGTGGTCATGAAACAAAACACTTAGTGAAATTTTGCCTTAATTTGGTCAGGATTTTGACCCAACTTCATGGCACTTTTTCATATATTTCCAAGAGGCTTATTCAAAATCAATTCAAATATGGGTTGTATGGAACATTACAAGATTTCTAAAATGTCCAAGAACTCCTTGAGATCATTCTTGAGTAGGGAGAATCAAAGAGATGAAGTTAGGGTTTTATCACTTTAATTACAAGTCATTTTAGTGATGAACAAGATTCAAATTCAAACCATGCTGCATAAACACTACTTTGTACGCCTCAAACTTGTTAGGAATTCCATAATTAATGGTTTACACAGCTGTTAGAGGCCTCACTTCAAGCATTCAATTCATGGACATGCTTTATATCCATTTTTGGAAGAAATGTCACATTGCCATTTTGATAAAGCAACTTTTTGTACAAAACTCATTCTTGAGCCTTGCACTTGTTCTCTTCTGATCACACAAGTATTATAATTCATGAGAAATGGTTTAGACACTTACAATCACCCATCCCATGCTTGTACCTCTCCTTGAAACTTGTTTCCCTCTTTTCTTCAAAATCACGTAACCTAGCCAAAAGCTAGAAACTTGTACTTCTGACTTGCCAATGCATTCAAACACTTTTTTTATACATACACAAACCATTTGACACAAAGACACGAGTGCTCAAGCCTTGAAAGAACCTAAAACTCATAATCACACTTCACACTTCCATTTTCACACAAACTAACCAAAAAATTGAAACTCGTAATCTACTCATGTGTTTCTTAGCCTTTTGGTTTCTAAAGTTTCTAAACATCACATAGAATCAATCCCACACCCTGTTATAGAACTGTAACACCATTAACACCATCCTCCATTTCCAAAAACAGAGCTCTTCACATTGACTTCTCCAAACCATTTCAGCCATCCATTGTTAAAGCTAATCATTGCATTAACTTCCTGGGACCTCAAGGAAGCTAACCTGATCATCACCATCAATTGAAACAAGCTCAAACTCAAAACACGATTTCCAGTTTTGAGGTAAGTTTTCTCAAATTTGAACTCTTCATACAGGCATCATCAATAGTTTATTTGTGAACAAAACATGTAGATATCATTTCCCTGAAGCTAACCATGTCCTTAGTTTCCATTAATTTTGCTTGAGCTTAGAGAATTTTGAAACTGAAATTTATGAGATTTTTAGGGTTCAGATTTGGGTCATTAAAATTCATGCTTATCTTTGATCTATAATTTTAATGCTTTACATTTCTGAAACCGTGAGAAAATTTGCTACAAATTTCATGTTTACAGTTTTCATTTTTGATGAGAAATTAGCAAGTTACAGTTGGTCTGGCTGGAGGTTAAAGATGAAGTAATCAGGGCGCGTTTTGCCTTGTATATTTATTGTTTTGCTTATGGTAACGGATGTATAGTCACCCCAGTGGTAGAAGCGCGCGCCCGTAACCTATGGGACCTGGGTTCGAGCCCCAGTGGTACCCATTTGTATTTTGTACATTTTTTTTGCTTTTTTTCTGACCTTTTTTGCAGGCGCTGAGCTCCAGCTTTAGGACAATGTTTTTTTGCTATTCCTCACCCCCTTACAGGATGTTAGCACCCCTGACCCAGTTTATTTTTATTTTCTTATTTTTATTTCATTTGCTTTCTTAATTGTTTTTTACTAATGTTAAAAATCATAAAAAATATAAAAACATTAGATTTTTATTTTGACGTAGTTTATTTATTTTTTCCCATAAGAATTATTTTTATTTAATAAATATTTTATTCATTTCACTAAACATCTTGTAAATTTAATTAAAATAATATGTTTTATTTATTTTCTTTTATACCAATTTAAATATATTATTTTAATATATAAAAGACCAAAAAATATTTTATAACACTATAATTATTTTCAAGACAAGAATACCAAAAATACTTTTCTTACAAACTTATTTTCTTTTAATCAATTAATAGATTTAAGGTTTTTCTTAATAATCTTTCCTTAGCAAATTAGGGTTTACTTTTCATTAATTATTTTTCTTTTAGTTATTTATATTAATACAAAATCCCTTTTCTCTAAAAATATCCAAACAAATATCAATTTACTTCATATTTTGCATTTTTGCACATATTTATTCTCTTTGTACATTATATTCATTTAAATTCTTGTACATTGATACAAATTCAATTTGGTTGTAATAGATTAACTAGGTTTATATTCTTGCAATCCCCATTTACAAATTGTACACCCCCTCCCCACAAATGTTATAATAGCTTAGTAACTTTAAATTCCGTAATTTATCGCTTTATATATAACATGTTAGTAATTAGGGTTTGTATGGAAAGACTAAAACCAATCAATTAGAAAACCTTAATTCAATACAAAAACAAGCATTAAAACAATACACTTGCATACAAGCACCCCTAGGGTTATTCCACTTGGTTTCCTTATACAAAATGGCCATATTACGCATGTGAGGTATCTTAGCAAAAACAAGCAAATACAAGATCATAGTCCTTCGATGACGCTATCTAAGTTGCCTTACAAATGATCTTAGTCCCTCAAAAATAATGCTAAGATACCTTGCAACATTGCTAATTATGGTTCTACGATGACCCACGTCCGTCCCGTTTACATCCAAAGATAGGGTTACATACCAAATCAATGGTAAGGTAACAATGTCAAAGGAAAAAGGAAATGAACAAGAAAGACTTTTGAGTAGGTAGAATGCTCCTAATTACTTGCTCAATTTCAAACAAACATTCTTGCTATTTTCAAAACAAACACTTACACTTTCAAACATCTTACAAACTTGAAAACATTTTCAAAGTGATCAAACATCTTTGTATACATTCTTACAAACAAGAATCATTATAAAGGTTGCTTAAACAATGGCTTCTTTACAAAATACTTTCAAAAACCACACAAAGCACAATTTCAAACAAAAGCAAGTGATCTAGCAAGTAACGAAGAGCCCATGGAAAACCATGGATGAAAAGGGTTCTAATACCTTCCATTTTCATAATCTACCCCCCGAACTCAAGAAATAATCTCAAAGGTCTTTCCTGTGCTTTTTTACATTTCCTTTTGGATAAAAGAAAAGTCAGCGGCGACTCTTACTAACCGTAACATTTGCGATCAAACGCAAAAACCTTGAAGTCAGTTCTCCCACCGTATCGCCAGAACTGGCGACTATGCTGGGGAAAATTCTAAAAGTGGGGTTACCTTAGGGTTAGATCACATTGAATTGCTTGTATTGTTTGACTTGTATGCTTTACATTATGGTTCTTTGTTTGGGTTTGAATCCTCTACCCAGATTTGGGATACATTATAGGTAAGTAGCAATATGTTGTGGAAACTGTGCGGGGTATACCGACATGGTCTAAGCAATAGCTATGTTAGTGCGATATATTTTTGGGTACCGGTAGCCCTTGAGTTAATCAAGGAGAATACGGGGCCACTGAGTGATGTCATGAAGCACTAATGAACTTTTAGAATCTTTACTTGACCAACTTGGCCATTATGACGTAGTGAGATGACCGACTTTGGTGCAGTCCGAAGTTGGTAGATACTCGATACTACACTCATTGAGGTTTGGTTTTTTGAGATATTTTGGTCGCCATTAAAGAGGCTTGTGCTAAGACAATGCTCAAAGAAACAAATCAGTGATATTGAGCTCCTTAGAACCCAGTTACTATTGCTAGGACAGGTTGAGCCAACTAAACTTCAAGAGGGTACTTACCTATGAGACTCCATGAAAGCCTAAACCTAATGACTTGTTCACTTTATTTGTGTATATTTACTTTTACATAACATCATGAACATCATAACATCATACACATTCACTAACCATTTCAAGGATTTTGGGATTTATCTTTGTTCTTGTTTTATAGGACATGGATTCTATTCACAGGAAAACTATTCAAGTCAATCTTGTAAGGATCCATCCATAACTTAAGGATCTAGCTTTAAGGATTCCATAAAATTCTCCATTTACCGAAAGACATGGTCGCCTACTAAATTTGGTTACCTCCAACACTGATGAAGACATGATGAAGGTGCTCTTTCAATTCTTTGATCCCTTACACCATTGCTTCACATTTCCCGATTATAAACTTGTGCCAACTTTGGAAGAATTCTCCCAACTCTTGAGGATTACCATTCTTAATCAACTGCCTTTCAACAGTACGGAAAAAGACCCAAGGCCAGAAGATATTGCTCAAGCTCTACACTTGCAATCATCTGATGTCACAACAAGTTGGGAAACAAGGAGTGGTGTCAAAGGTTTCCTAGCAAAGTTCTTGTTTGAGAAAGCCAGAAACTGTTGGAACTCCTTGAATTTGCAAGCCTTTGAGGAAATTGTGGCTCCCCTCATCTATGGGATGGTTTTGTTTCCAAATCCTGACCAACTCATATATGTGAACACCGTCAAGATCTTCATGTCTTGTAACCCGGTGCCTACTTTGCTAGGGGACATCCTACATTCTTTTCACACTCGAACTATGAGGAAAAGAGGTGTCCTTATATGTTGCACTCCTCTCTTGGCAAGATGGTTTATTTCGCATCTTCCCTAATCTGTATTAAAGAACGACCAAGGTTCAAGGTGGTCACAAAGGTTGATGACGCTCAAGCATTCATACATTCATTGGTGCTCCCGATCCTTAGAGAATGTTACTATTATTGATCGTTGTGGAGAATTCCATAATGTACCTTTACTTGGCATTTGGGAAGGTATCACCTAGAACCCCTGTTTATCTTTAAGACAGTTTGGTTACGGCCGAAGGGATGGCCCGCATGAGATGCTGATTCAAGGTTTGGTATTTGACTACGACAACGACGATCAAGGTCTTTGCCAGAGATTTATCCGAGCTTGGAGGATGTTGAACAAGATAGATAACAAGTCTTTGGGGCATAAAAATTCCATCCCTCTTGAGCCTTACCACAAATGGGTACGAACTCGTGCTCAAAGTCTTATGATGCCTTATCTTTCCATTCTTCCGGTAATCATTGAGCCTGTTATGGAAGGAGATATTCCATACATTATCCTACATCCTGACATGCCCACCTCTATTGAAGACCTACAAAGGAATTGTATACAACTCAAGGGGGAGCGAGATACATTGCACCAAAGAGGATACTGTAGCGGTAGAAATGTTCAAGACTAAGCCATTGGATTTACTAGACTTTATAAAAATCAAAAATAAAAATCTCCACCGCGCTTTATTGTTTCCAAAGGAATGGGAAAAGAGAGAATAACCCAAAAAAGAGGGGGAAAGATTCAAGGTAAGGGGGTTGGTTATGCAAAGGGAAGGTATTAGTACTCTAAACATCTACGGTACTCTGCAGGAACCTCTTTGAAAAATAATCTGTATATTTGGCTATAAAAAATGTGTTGTATATAAAATGGATGGTGAGGGTGAGAAAATAAGTATATTTTTATAATTTTTTCACCCACCGCAGTTGCGAAGCTTTAGTGCCTACGTACCACCTTTCGTGAAATAGGGGATCAGGGTACACGTAGTTCCTCTTTTAAAATTTTGAAACACAAGTGTGTTGGTTAAGTTTAAGAGATAAGACATCATCGTCATTGTCCGTGTGGAAACATACTTACTACCCACAATCATGAGAAAGGAGAATTTGCATCATCTCAAAGTGGAGGATATGGCTGGGATCTTAAAATCAACAATGCCTCACTCAACACCCAAGTGGAAAATATCTCACTTCACTATATTATTGTAGAAGTATAGTTGTTGCATCACTACAAGGATTGACAAGAGTCCAATATTTTGAGAAAAGTTTTAAAGTAGAAGCCAAAGTGGAAAAATAGTTTGAAATGAGATTGATTGAATTTTAGTCTTCTCACAGAAAATGTCAAGGTATTGTTAAGTTAATTGAAGTTTATTTATGAAAATATTTTGAAACAAGAAGAGTTTTCAAAAGGAGGGAGAAGATTTTTGAAATTAAAGAAGATGGGAGGAGAAGAAGAGACTATCCTAAAGCATAAGGTAAAAGCTAAGGAGAAGAATCATCTAACCAACAAGAAGCCAATACTTGACATTATGAGTCAAGATAGAATTCCCATTATTTGGATTGAAACCAAGCAAGCAAAGATACTAGACCTCTTGAGAGAACCAAACTTCAAGTGTATTAAGTCTTCACAAAAATTGGGTAGAGTAACGACTGTATACGGGTGAATTCCAGATTACAAACAAAGGATGTAATCACAAAAACCTGCACACAAAAACAAACAAGCAGCCCAATGTCTTTAGGTAAACCTCAAGAGCTCCAGACAAAATAATCAGATAGGATCACAAAGTCTCTAAGAAAGGCCAAGGTTTCTAATCCTATATCCAAGAAAAAGTCTCATGCTCCATAATGCCACGGATAGTAACCAAATAGTCCAAGTACCATTAAAGATTTTTTATGGTTTATGTTGATTATTAAGTATCTTAAGAAAAGAAAAGAAAAGCTCAAGTGAGCAAAGTAAAAATGACAAGAAAATAAATGCTCAAATGAGCAAAGATGAAAATGACATGAAATGAAAAGTGCTAAAAAATAAATAGTACATAAAGCATAAAAGAATAAAAGCATAAAATAAACAAGTCAATAATTAGTGGTTAGTTGGATGACCATCTTGAAACTTGCATTTGGAACTCATTAGAGGATTGGTAGAACCAAAGCCTCCACACAACAAGGTGCATTTGCTTTTTGTCAAGTATATCATCCATTTGGAATTCTCATAAGTACCATTTATTGATTAACAATGTTTAAGTGATCCGTGTTGACCAAAGGTTTTGTAGATCCTTTAGAGGATTGGTAGAATCAAAGCCTCCACACAATGAATCTCAAAGTTATTGGACCAAAGAGATCAAATTAACATGCTTGGGATTGCAATTATAAGTTTGGGCCACGAATGATCATTTACTTGAATCGAGACAAAATTTAGCGCTATGTTAAGCAATTGTAACTGGACTTATATAGAAGTCGCACCTATTTTGAGGCCGGTCAATAGTAATCTGTGCACCATTTGTTTTGAGACATGACATAGAGATCATGCTCCAACAATATTTAGTGCAATGAGAAGGGGATGAGACGAAGAGGATTAGGGAAAAAGATGAATAAACCACTTTTAAATTAAAAATTTAATCAAACTATTATTAAAATTATTCATACATTTTTATGGAGTTAAACACAACACCGTGGATCCAATGATGTTAATAAAGTCATGATCAAAAAATCAACTCAAGACAGATAAAAAATAATCACAAAATAATATCATATTTAATATATAGATTAAAAGGTTTAAAAATGTTTAAAGAATGAAAAATAATGAGGAAAATATCAATTATATTCAAATTAATCACGAAATAGAAAATAAGACCATAGAAAAAAAATCAGAAAAGAGGCAAAGTAATTTTACAAAATTTTTGATAATTTTTAAAAGTCAAAAACTATTTTTTTTAAAATAAAATAAATGGGTAAAATAAATAAAAATAGTAAAAAATAGTAAAGTGAGAAACAAAAATGAAATAAGGTCACCAATATTTGTCACAATATCATTAGATCATTCCATAATTTTTTCAGAATTTAAAAATGTATAAAAGTATTTTTAAACATTTTAAACAAATCAAATAAGTGTAAAATTTATAAAAAATACCATAATACAAAATTAAATTGTGAAAAAATAATAATCAAAAAGAGAATAATCAAAAATATTTTTCATAATTTTTTCAGATTTTTTGGACTAAAAATGAATTTTCTATGATTTTTTGAAATTTAAAACAATTAAAATATAAAAATCAGAAAAATAAAATAAAAGGAAAATATGTGGACCATTGGATGAGAGTCAAAATGCTTTACTAATCAAATCCAAGGGATCTGGCGCGCTGTGCATATCATGGTCATTAATGAATAATGTACATAATCAATAATAAATCAGATTTTTGAAAAAACACAAATGGCATGCCATCAATTGTTGGAAGGTGACACGTAGGTCATCTTCAACCTCTAGCCAACGTGATTTGCAGGTCTCTCAAACTGTAAAATCAGAAGCTCAGACCTATGCCAATCGCTTCGTCTCTTCAAGACGAAAACAACCACACCCTCGCGACAAATTTATATAAATTGTAACTCCGGCAATTTGGAAGGAAAGTTTTGAAAAGGGATTTGAAAATTCATGGTCAAAATGTGTTTCCAGTGAAATGTAAATATTAAGACTATAACTAGGGCAGTGAGAGCAACACAATGATATCAAAGTTTTGAAGAATTGATGAAAGAATCTACCTATTGAAGTTGAGTTGCAGAGCTCTGAAACTGGACTTCTATGGAGCAGTATAGGGCACGATTCTTGAATGTAATTATATGGTTAGCTTCAGGGAAGATCAAAGAAGGTGAATTGAAGGAAAAAATGGATTGAAAAATGCTTGAGAATAGATTTCGAAGTTGCTGAATTCTGGGTTGTGAAACAAGTTTGGCAGGGTGATTCTGGCTATCTAAGCTTGGGAAATTGAATGGGGGATGACCCTCTATTTATAGGGAAGAAAATGGGATCAAAAGGAATAGAAAATGATGCATTTTGGAGGGAATTCGTGTGGGTCTGCATCATGAAGAAAGTGTGACTCAAACTTGATCAAAACTCAGCCAAATCGTGCGTTTCATGATGCTAATCAATTCTGGCAAGTTGCTAAACATGATTAGAAGCAAAAACGTGTGGTAAACTTGTGATTAGAAGCCAAAACAAAGATTTCAAGATCCTGGCTTTGTGAGAAATTCAATTTCAAAGTTCCAACTTCTGACCAATGGCATTTTCAACTCAAGGGGTCTTAGGGAACAATTCTTGATGCTTTGGGAAGAGGAGGTTACAAGCTTTGCAATGGAAAAAGAATGGAATCAAATGGATGCTTGAGCTGAAAGCTACATGGAGTCAAAGCTGAAGAAAAAAAGTTGACTTTCCATACTTAGAAATATTTCAAAATCTTCTTTAAAAATGACCTATAATATTTTGCATCCAAACATGGCCTTCCTCTTAGAATTTTCTCTTGACCAAAAAATATGGAATGAAGTAGATCTCTTGAATGACATTTTTCAATTTTATCCACTCAAAATCTCCAAAAATTGAGCAAGTTATGACTTGTTGAAGTTGGCCAAATATCATGAAATGACCTATAATCTTTTGCATTCTTAAGACAACTTCTAACCATTTTCTCACTTTGCACATAAAAGAAGTCATGAAGTACACATCTTTAAGATCATCATGGAAAAATAATGGGCTTAAAGTGATAAACATTGACCAAGTTATGACCATTTGAAGTCACATATGGAAAATTGGGGATTCATCTGGATGACTTGTAATCTTTCTTCTTCAAAAAGTTCCTTCCACATGAAAACTCCTTGGAACTTTTGAAGTGATTTGTTGGTAACCCTTTAAAGAGAAAGATGTCTTTGGAATCACTCAAAAATACCAAAATATGAACAAGATATGCTCCTTTGAAGTGAAAAACCCTATCCTCTAGATCAAGAGAATGCTTTGAGGAACTTTGCAAAGTTTGAACAAACGTTTTGTGCCAATAATCTTCCTTTGTGAAAAGAAGTTGTTGAGGATGATGATGAGAACTCATGGCCACCAAAATCACTTCCATATCTTGAAATTATAGAGAAATAAGCTCTTGTATCCAATAGGAACAAGACCTTGTCCAATCATGACAACTTCTTCCCTCAACCCCTTGTACTTTTGAATCAATTTTGATACCTTTGAGATATGTTGAACCAAAATAAGCCTTGTCTTGCCATTTCTTCCAAAATCACTCCAATAGTGAAGTTTGAATTTCTCAAGCTATGTTGACTAGGGCATGGAAATAAACTGATGAACCCATGAAGCAACTTGCTAAACCTCATTGTCTTTACCTACATTATTAACAAGTAAGACAAACCAACATTGCATTTTATTAATTAGAGAGAAAATTAAAGCAAAATATTCATGATCACAAAAGAAAACAAGTCAAGGTGCTTGGTGACTCCTCAAAAGAGAAAGGCTAAAGATAGGGAGAAGAACCAAAAGCCCTAATGTGATCTTTTTGTGATTAAAACAATATGGTATGATGAAGGAATCTTAGGGAAAATAATTGGGGTACAACAACTGCCCTTATTTAAGTTTCTTCTATCCGGAGATACGAAGGTTAAAAATCTTCGTGTCGACATGATCGAAGATACTTAAATATAAAACATACCTTATTTTTGGCCCTAAGATGTCATGCAAAAGCTTATGCATATGAATGCATATGAACAAAACCAAAGAGACACAAAGTATCACCGGGGATGCAACAAAAATGAAGAAACAAAGGAGCAACCCCACCAGGAAAATAAATCACTAGTGAACCAAAAGAACTGAATCATAGAGGAAGATAACAAGCATCGACGTTCACTGCCGATGTCCTACCGATGTTCACTGAAGGTAGAAAGAGAAAATATATCATATCACCTCCGTTCACTGACGATGAACTATCAACGTTCACTGAAGATAGTTAAAAGATAACAAACACCAACGTTCACTGCCGATGTCCTACCAACGTTCACTGAAGCTTGAAATAGAAAATATATCATATCACCTCTGTTCACTGATGATGAACTATCAATGTTCACTGAATATAGCAAAAAGATAGCAAACATCAACGTTCAATGCCGATGTCCTACCAACGTTCACTGAAGGTAGAAAGACAAAATATATCATATCACTGCCGTTCACTAACAACGAACTATCAACGTTAACTGAAGGTAGCAAAAAGATAACAAACACCGACGTTCACTGCCGATGTACTACCAACATTCACTGAAGGTAGAAAGAGAAAGTTTATCAAGTTATCTCAAAACTCTGGTATTTCACCTAGAATGGGTCTCAACTTCTTCTTTAACCAAGGAAATCTGCCTGGAAAGGATCAAACATAAGCTATCTCAAATAGAGAGACTTTTTACTCATTGTCACGGGGAATTGCAAAAAGAAATGACTTCTTGGAGATAGAAATATGACTTCCCTGGGAAATGCCGCGATATTCCTGCTGAGGAGATAAAGTCTTCCCGTGAAAAATAAATGCACAAACCAAAACTCAAAGTTTTCAGAAATCCAAAGTAAATAATATTGTCATGAAACCACAGACCCAAATCAGAAATAAATCGGAGCAAAAACAGCCAACAAAGATACCTCCTTTGAGAAATAAAATCAAGAAGGAAAACCAAATTCAACTAAGCAAAGAGCGTTGCAGGAAAGTCAGAACACAATGTCAATGAACGATGATTTTTAGCCATGCATGATGTATGTATGAATGTATGAGTGCTATCATGCATATGCTGGTAAAAGGATACATAATCAACACAAACAAACAACACCGCCTCAGGTACTAACAACATCGGGCTAAACTTCAACCAAAAAGATCATTCCAAGAAAGGTAAAAGCCAACTGCATAAACCAAACCTATTGCCCGTCTTAAATTCAATGAGGAGAAACATAATCCGGAAGTTGCCAAATCCAACAGATATCGGGATAGAACATCCTTCTTCCGGCTTCATCGGAGAAACATTTTTCCAAAAGCAACATGCCTACTGGAGATTACAAGACCAGCCTCAAATAAAGCAGACTGACGCCGTAACAACCAAACCTCACTGGGGAATTCAAACCTATCTCCTTGGAGAAAAAACATGCGGTTTGAGGCTTTACACCATGAAAACTTAATCCAACAAAAGATGCACTGGCATAGCCTTCCTGGGAATCAAGAAATCAACAATATAGAAAGAGGTCAAACCTATGGGGATTTTAAATTACACCCAGAACTTGGTGGGTGAAAACCCAAAGGTTGATAATCATTTCAACACTTCTCAGAAGAGATATTGCCCTTTTCTAGCTACTTAGGGAGCATATAACAACAATAATGTCGATACTGCAGAAAGAGCGACATCTCAGCACTCCAAGGGAATAAAACCTTTCATCACATGAGGGAAGACTTTGCTGGGGAATCTGGGACGGAGGCTTCTGACCACGCGAATCCAAAATCAAAAGTGAACCATGACCTGACTGGGGATAATGGGATCACAAACCCAATACTGTACCTTGCACCCATTGGTATCATCTTTAACTATTTGAGAAACACACAAAGATTGCGCACATACAAACAAAATGACCTGAGAAAAACTTCATGAAGGAAGTAAATCTTCTTAAAACAACCGGAGTTTGTTCATTCTTGGGATCACCATTCTTGTTGTCATTGTTTCATCACAAATATAAAAGTAAATTGAATTGTAAAGATCTCTTTTTTTTTGAAAAGTCAATTTTGCTTTTTAATCTTTTTGCTTTAAAAGTTATTATTAGTAATAAATGGAGTCTTTTCAAGCTAAATAAAATAAGAACACAGAGAACTGGGTAAAGCTCGAATTTCATTAATAGAATGGTAGTCTGCGAATGGCGAGACTCCATGGATGATTACAAAGTTTGGGAAATGGTAATTCATAATGGAAAAGATACATTGAGATACAATGACCACTATCCTCCCTAACAACTTTTGAAATCCTGAGTTGCAGCTTTTGTTGAAGTAAGGTGAGGATCCGAGAAGATTGTTGCTTCATCGATCAAGTCTTGCCTGACGTAGTTACTTGCCAAAAAAAAACCCTAACTTTTGCCTAAGCTGCCCTTGCGGGTTTTCAATTTAGCAGGAAACTTATTCTGTTTATGTCTCTAATTTTTGCCTAGACCTCCCTTTCGGGTTTTCAGCCTACTGAGACGCTCCTTTTTGCCTAAGCCGCCCTTTTGGGTTTTCAACTTAGCGAGCTGTTCTTTTATTTATTTAGGCGAAGTATTTCTTGACTGCATTAGCATTCATGGGACGTGGGAACTCCTCGCCATCCATAGTTTCAAGAATTAATGCACCACCAGAGAAGGCTTTCTTGACAACATACCGGCCTTCAAAATTGGGAGTCCACTTGCCCCTAGAATCAGTGTTGAAAGACATGATCTTTCTGAGCACGAGGTCGCCTTCTCTGAATTCACGAGGTTTGAACTTTTTATCAAATTCTTTCTTCATTCTTTTCTGATATAACTGCCCATGACATAAAGTTATCATTCTCTTCTATTCAATCAAATTCAATTGGTTAAACCTGTCCTGGACCCATTCAGACTCTATCAACTTGGCTTCCATTATCACACATAACGAGGGAATCTCTACCTCGACAGGGAGTACAACTTCCATTCCATACACCAGGGAGAACGGGGTTGCTCCGATTGAAGCATGAACAGATGTTCGATATCCATGCAGAGCAAAAGGGAGCATTTCATGCCAATCCTTATAAGTGACAACCATTTTCTGGATAATTCTCTTGATATTCTTATTAACAGCTTCAACAGTCCCATTCATCTTTGGTTTGTATGGAGATGAATTGTGATGGGCAATCTTAAATTCTTCACACAATTCTGTCATCATGTTGTTGTTCAAATTCGAGCTATTGTCAATGATGATTCTGCTCGGCACACCATACCGGCATATAAGACTATTTTTGATGAAACGCACAACCACCTATTTGGTAATATTGGCATATGAAGCAGCCTCTACCCATTTGGTAAAGTAGTCAATTGCTACCAAGATGAAACAGTGTCCATTCGAAGCTTTGGGTTCTATCATCCCGATCATGTCAATACCCCACATAGAGAAAGGCCATGGGGAGGAAATCACATTGAGAAGTGTCGGAGGCACATGGACCTTATCTGCATAAATCTGGCATTTATGGCACTTCTTTGCAAATTTGTAACAGTCAGACTCCATTGTCAACCAATAATAACCTGCCCTTAGCATCTTTTTAGCCATAGAATGTCCATTAGCATGATTTCCAAATGAACCTTCATGAATCTCATGCATCAACATGTCTGCTTCGTGTCTATCCACGCATCTGAGAAGGACCATGTCATAATTTCTCTTGTATAACACATTTTCACTGAGGAAGAAACTACCTGCCAATCTTCTCAGTGTCTTTCTATCTTTCCTCGACGCACCAATCAGGTATTCCTGAGTCTGAAGAAAATGCTTGATATCATAATACCAAGGTTTTTCATCTGCTACCTCCTCTGTCACAAACACATGAGTGGGCCTATCCAGTTGTCGAACTGTAATTCAGGGTATATCATTCCAAGTATTCACCTGGTACATGGAAGCCAGAGTTTCCAGAGCATCCGCCATTTGATTTTCATCTCTGGGAATGTGATGGAACTCTACTTTATTGAAGAAGGGTAATAATCTTCTAGTATAATCTTTATAAGGGATCAAGCCAGGGTGACGAGTATCCCATTCTACTTTAATCTGATTTATTACCAAAGCTGAATCACCATAAACATCCAAAATCTTGTTTCTGAGATCAATAGCTTCCTCAAGACCCATGATGCAAGCCTCATATTCCGCCATATTATTAGTGCAATCAAACGTTAACCTTGCAGTAAAAGGAATATGTGATCCATGAGGAGTGACAATCATAGCACCAATTCCTTTACCATAAGCATTCACCACTTCATTAAATACCATACTCCAACGAGATTCAGGGTCAGGGCCCTCCTCAGGCAATGGTTCATCACAATCTTTCACTTTCAGGAACATCACATCCTCATCGGGGAATTCATATTCTGCAGACTGATGATCTTCCATCGGCTGGTGAGCAAGGTAATCTGCCAACACACTACTTTTAATAGCTATCTGAGTGCGGTACTCGATATCATATTCATATAACAACATTTGCCAGTCGGCAATTCTCCCAGTAAGAGGAGGCTTTTCAAAAATATACTTGATTGGATCCATTTTGGAGATCAACCAAGTGGTATGATTCCACATATATTGCCGCAAACGCTTTGCCTCCCAAGCCAAAGCACAACATGTCTTTTCTAGCGTGGAATACCGCGACTCACAATCAGTGAACTTTTTGCTGAGATAATAGATGGCGAACTCCTTCTTCCTTGTTTCATCCTGTTGTCCCAGAATACAACCCATGGAATTATCTAACACTGTCAGATACATAATCAATGGTCTTCCTTCTACGGGAGGGAGAAAGATAGGAGGTTCAAGCAGATATTCTTTAATACTCTCAAATTCCTTTTGGCAGTCATTCGTCCACACAAAACCTTAGTCTTTCTTTAACAACTTAAAGATCGGTTCACACGTTGTAGTCATGTGGGAAATAAATCTGGAGATATAATTCAAACGCCTGAGGAAACCCCTGACTTGATTTTCAGTTCTTGGTGTTGGAGTTTCTTGAATTTCTTTGGCTTTATCAGGGTCAACTTAAATTCCTTTATGGCTAACAATAAAACCCAACAATTTCCCCGATCTAACTCTGTAGGTGCATTTATTTAGATTCAAGCGGAGACGATACTTCCTCAAATGTTGAAACAACTTCAACAAATCTTCTATATTCCCTTCTTCAGTTTTGGATTTGGAAATCATATCATCAACATATACTTCGTATTCTTTATGCATCAGATCATGGAATAGGGTTATCATAGCCCTCGGTCACGTTGCACCAGCGTTCTTCCACCCGAAGGGCATCACTCTGTAACAGAATGTTCCCCAGGGTGTGATAAAAGTTGCTTTTTCCATGTCCTCTAGAGCCATTCTTATTTGATTATACCTAGAAAATCCGTCCATGAACGAGAATACTTTGTATTTTACAGTGCTGTCCACTAACATGTCAATGTGAGGCAATGGAAAATCATCTTTTGGACTAGCTTTATTTAGATCTCTGTAATCTACGCACATGCGGACTTTTCCATCTTTTTTCGGTACTGGGACAATATTGGCAATCCATTGAGGATACACTAACGTCACAAGAAAACCAGCATTAATCTGCTTTAGGACCTCCTCTTTGATCTTTACTGCCATATCCGGGTGGGTTCTTCTCAACTTTTGTTTAACTGGCAGACACTCTGGCTTCAACGACAAACGATGCTCGACAATGTTTGTATCTAGACCAGGCATATCTTGATAAGACCAAGAAAAAATATCCACATACTCTTTCAACAGCTCAATCAACCCGCTCTTCACATCAGGATGCAACGATGCTCCAATCTTGACTTCCTTCGGATCTTCTTCTGAACCCAAATTAATCACTTCCAAAGGCTCCTTATATGACTAAATGGTATTTTCCTCGTGCTCGAGCAACCGTGAGACCTCTTCCGGGATCCCATCATAATCTTCTTCTTCATCCCCAAACACAGGACAATCAAAGTTGGGAGAGGGTGCAGGGTCATTGTATTCAACGGGTTTTTTAATTAATATGCACATACGATTTATGATTGCTTTTAGAAACTGACACATATAACAAGTGATCATGCAGATTAATTTTCAGTTATTATTTATTTTGAAAGAGTTTTTTTATTTATTTTTATTACCATTTCCCAAGAAAAAAGCAGAAAATAAAAGACATGATTTTGGAAGCAAAGACAACTTTTATTAATGATCTTAAAAGTTATAGCAAACAAATAAGCACTACAACATTAATACTTCCACCTTGGGCAGACTGAAAGCTTTTCAAAAAAAAGAAAGAAACTGATTATCAAAACAAATTACTTTGAAACATGTATGCAAGATGGAACATCAACGGTGACCCAATTCTAAACTCGGACTCCATGCGTCACATAATACGGTACTTCCTGCTCTGCTTCATCCTCTTCAACAACATTAATTCCAGAACCAATTGGATGGAGGTAGCCTCCACTGCGGAAAACATCATAATAAGTGTTCACAGAAGACTTTGACTTCAAACTTTCGCCTTTGCCATTCCTTGAAGAGAAACCTAAACCAACTCTGTTTTTGTTCACGGGTGGATCCACAAGTCGTCCCCAAACTGCATTATGACCATTGCGCACAACATGCTGCGCGTCCTTTAGGGAAACCATATAATTCTCATTCCTCCTTATGTTATCAATGGATAGGGCTTGGAACTGGGTTCCAACAGCATCCTCATCCGCTTCTACGATACTGAAAGAGGATAGATGGGATATCAACAATGCCTGCTCCCCATTTATGATCACTACCTTCCTTTCACGCACAAACTTTAGCTTTTGATACAGAGTTGAAGTGACAACCCCTGCTTCGTGTATCCATGGCCTTCGTAGAAAACAACTATATGCGGGAATAATGTCCATGACCTGGAAGGTTATCAAGAACAAATGTGGTCCTATATGGATGGGCAAGTCCATTTCACCGAAGACATATTTCCTCGACCCATCAAAAGCCTTCACAATGATGCCACTCGGGCGCATAGGTGTTCCCTGATACTTTAACTTCATGAGGGTACTCCTAGGTATAACATTCAACACGGATCCGTTATCAATTAGCACACTGGACAACAAATCATTCTTGCAGTTCATAGATATGTGGAGGGCCAGGTTGTGATTCCTCCCTTCATCTGGTAACTCATTATCGCAGAAACTCAAGTTGTTACATGACGTAATATTTCCAATCACACTACTGAATTGATCTAACGACATGTCACTCTCCATGAAAGCTTGGTCTAGTACCCTCATCAGTGATTCTCTATGAGCGGAGGAATTCATCAATAAAGCTAGGATAGATAACTTTGAAGGAGTCTACAGTAGCTGATCTACAATTCTGTAATCACTCATCTTAATTATCTTCAAGATATCATCCACTTCTTTCTCTAATGTGGCTCCACTAGTCTCTCCTGCAGCCTTCTTAGGATCATCATTCTCAGCAATTTTCTTTCCAGCAACAACATCTTTTCAAATAACTAGCGCAAACACACGACCGCTACGGGTCACCCCGCTGTTTTCAGCTATATTTCCAACATCTGGCATTGGCTGGATGGGAACTTCCACTCCTTCTTCTAAGATTGTAGCGTTGTATTTATAAGGCATATCCTTATCTGATTTATAGGGAACAGGACCTGGCAGACTAATTACCAATGGGGTAACAGCTGGTTTGCTATGGTACTCCACTTTAAGATGAGCGGGTGCACCAAAACAAGGTGCAATGACGTTTACCCCTTCCTCAACACAATCAACCATTAAAAGGTTATTTCCGACAAACTAATATTCGTCTATCTGCGAAGGCATACTCTTCCTCTGACTCTTTTCCCATCAAACAAACTTCAACCATATCAGTCTCATAAGAATCATCTCTCTGACCTGTGATCTTAATAGTTCCATTGTCTAACAGCAACTGAACACCCTCCCTCGCAATAGAACATCCTCGGGGGTCTCGACAGCAAACTATGCTAGATCCATATTTGTGTTCCACCTGACCAGCAGTACGGCAGAAGGTAGCATGTAACTGCATGAAATCCTCATTCAAATGCTTCACATAAAAAAATTCTGAATTCACCCAGACATCCAGAAACCATATTCACTTCCTCTTCATATTCTGCCCTAGGCCTGATTATATGGATTAAACCTTCATCCATCATCTCCTATAAATCAGCCTTTATCTTCTTGCAACCCTGTATGTCTATACTGCAAACAGCACAACCGACGTGGTCATGTGTATAATAACTGAATTCACAGAGATTTGCGTGCATCTTCACCAAATCTCCTCTAACCATATTAATGTCAAAAATCCGAAATTCACCTGGACAACCGGCCACCATATTCACAGCATTCACCCCCCGTGTTTGGGTAGAGGATTGTATTTCACATTAGGTCCCATGTATTTGAAAGATATAATTCCAGACTTCACCAACCTTTGCACTTCATTCCTTAAAGGATAAAAATTCTCAACACTATGCCCTGGTGCTCCCTGGTGAAAGGCACACGTCTGGTCTGCTTTGTAATACCAAGGCAATGGTGATGTTACGGCGGGAGGTGGTCGTGTCTGGACCAACTTTTTCTGAATCAATGATGGTAATAGCTCAACATAGCTCATGGGAATAGGGTCATAGTTCTCCATTCTCTGATTATTCCCTTGGTTCCCCTGTTGGGACTGTCTTTGATAAGCAACGGTAGTCGGAGCGGCATTCGTTACAGGAGTAACTGAGGCGACTTGCTGGTGACGTTGATAATTCCTTCTAGGAGCGCTTACTCTCCTCTCTTGTATGACAACATTTGCATCCCCATCTTTCTTCTTTGTAAACCCATAAGCTGGCTTCTTCATACCTCCAGATCCTTCACCCTTCGTCAAACGGCCTTCTCTTACTGCCTCTTCTAGGCAGACACCCATCCCTACCATCTCCGTAAAATCACTTGGGGCACTTGCTACCATTCTTTCGTAGTAGAAAGCGCCCAACGTCTTTAGAAAAATTTTAGTCATTTCCTTCTCCTCCATGGGAGGGATCACTTGTGCATCTACTTCGCGCCATCTCTGTGCATACTCTTTGAACGATTCTTTGTCTTTTTGAACCATGGAGCTAAGATAGTCATGGTCGGGCGCCATGTCCACATTGTATTTGTATTGTTTAATGAATGCTTCTCCCAAACCATTAAAAGTATTGATGTTGGCGCTGTCTAAACTCATGTACCATTTCAATGTTGCACCGGTCAGACTATCCTGGAAAAAGTGAATCAGCAGACGCTGATCATCGGTGTGGGTAGACATTCTCCTCACGTACATCACCAAGTGAGTACGAGGGCAAGTGTTGCCCTTGTACTTCTCAAACTCTGGGACCTTGAACTTAGCAGACACTTTAACATTCGGGACCAAACACAGCTCATTCACATTCTGCCCAAATAGCTCTTTTCCTCTAAGAGCCTTCATCTCTCTTTGCATTCTATCAAACTGCTCTTGAAAATCATCCATTCTGTCATAAAGACCCAAGTCTTCACTCAGCGGAGGGAAAGGACGACACACATCTTCATTAACAAACAGAACCAAATTCACCGAAGGAGGTGCAGCAGGAACAATATGCACCATAGGAGGTGCTGGAGTAATAACAGTCTGAACCACCGGAGCATCTTGAGGGGAAAGATTGAAACCTTCAGGTGCAAAATTCTCTGGCATTCCCCATGGATAACCCTGAGGCATACAGTTTTGAACAACAGCCGGAGTGGCGGATACAAGAACAGTAGGAACTTCAGCACTTGCCCTTGTTGGTTTAGGTTGAACACTCGGTGGCTGATTCTGAGAAACCACTAGAGCTTCCATCAGAGTAGTCAAGTTGGCCAAGCCATCCTTCAAAGCAGAAACTTCTTCGCGTAGCTCGCGATTCTCCTGTTCCAAGTTGTTCATCTTCTTTTTGAAGTTAGCTCGAGTGTTGTAGTGATGAGTCAGCTTGCTGAACAGAGTAAAGAAGCTGGGTAAGGAACCTGGATATGCATAATAAATGCAAGAAATATGTGCAATATTATGCATGATATGCAATGCATATGATTATTATATTTTTTTTATTTTATCATTTAATATTTCAAGGGATTTAACATTTAGACATATCGCAAACATTAAAGTAATAACGCATTTGAAATACTGAATTTTTTATTTATTATTATAATAACTTCAAAATGGATTACAAGTTTCAATGATCCCAAGTACAAGATGAAAATACAATCTAAAAATCCTGAGAGAAAAAAAGCTGATGGAGATTAATCTGTACGCTGGCGCTTCCCTGCGAGCCTGGAAATCTGAACCCTCAGCCTCTGGTTTTTTTCCACATGTATGATAACAATCTCCTTCTAATCATCTGTATCAGGAAGTGAGTAACCAATACCTGTTTGAGGATTAGGAGAAAATAAATCCCCTTGCCTCTCCATAGACTTTACAGCTCGACTCTCAAGGATCTCGATCAAATCGTCTTTCTCCTTCAGGTCTGTTTTGTAGGAACTCTCTATAGTCTGGAACTTGTTCTTCCAAGCATCCCTTTCCTGTTGCATCCCAACTAAAGCAAGCTTTAGCTCTTCTAGATAATCTAATAAGGGAGGAGTGGTCTTCACAAATAAGTCAGGAATGGGTGTCTCCAAAGTATACGGCATCTTCAACTGAATGGCTCTCATACGAACCCACTGAAGATATGGCTCCAAAGAAACAACACCCCTAGGTCCCAAATCCTTCCTACTCTTCTTATGAATGTGACACCAGGCCTTCACAATCTGCTTCCTAGCTTCCCTGTGGTCTTCTCCTTCCTTCATAAAGAAACTACTCAAATGAATACTGTTCAGTTTATCCCTCATCGGATAACCAAGTTGTCGCCGTGCAAGAACATGGTTATAGTTAATTCCCCCCTTTGTACCAAGAAGAGGTACATTGGGGAAACTACCACAACTGTCAATAATCTCTATATCTTGATAAGCTTGATGATACCAATCAATATCCGAGTGAGTAAGTGCCATGATCTTAGGATCCCAACGGGGTTCCTTCTTGACATCCCAAAAAGCATCAGACTGAGGCATATGAGAAATGAACCACCGATACAACAGAGGCGTGCAACAGATGATCATTCCCCCATGATAGGAACTCCGAAGATGAATAGAGTAATAAGCATCATCCAAAAGTTTAGGAACTGGGTTTCCAATCATGAAAATCCCGATAGCGTTAATGTCGATGAACTTGTCCACATTAGGAAATAAGAACAATATGTAAGCAAGTAGAGCAAAGATGGCCTCAAAAGAAACCGTACTCTTTATTCTGGCAAAGTAACGAGCTTTCTCCAATAAGAATTGAGCTGGTAATCCTCTAATCCCTCCTTTAGTAGTCATATGGTCTTCCACCTCAGACTTCCCCAAATGAATCAAAGCAGCTATCTCATGTGGTTTTGGCTCACCCTCCAAACCAGTAAAAGGAACACGATCGGTAACCGGTAAATCTAATAGATAAGAATACTCCTCCAGTATAGGCATCAACTAATAATCGGGAAAAGTAAAGCAGTGATACACCGGATCATAGAACTGAATCAAGGTCGAGAGAATACCCTCCTTCATCTTCAGCTTCATGAGAGGAATAATGGATCCATACTTCTTTCGAAAGTTTGTAGAACACTAGATCTCTAGAATTAGACAGACCAACTCATCTATCTTGGGATCCTTGAGACTATATTTCCCGGTCTTTCTCTTTCCAGAATCTATGGTTAAAGGTACCTGCGATATTCACAAATAGTCAACCTTTAAATCCCTTGAAATATTGTTTTCTTCAAAAGATGCTTATGAGTGCATGGATGCATGATGCAACAATCACACACAAGATCACACATATAGGGTTCATAGGTTCAACGTCACGAGCATAAAGTCGAAGGTACTACCCATAAGGTGTTGGTCTAAGAGTTATCACCTGCCGAACAAGGTTCTAGGGGTTCCCAGAGTCTACATCCTTCCTTCGGATATTACTAACTTCCCGATTAACTCGGTAATTAGTAATATTCTCAAGAAAGACTCATCCGAGTGTAGTATCGCGTGACAACTATTTCCGGATTACTCCGTCATAGCTTCCGCACTACACCTAAAAGGCCAAGATGGGTTTGGTATTCTACGGTCCTCAGTTTTAGAAGGCTCCCAAGTTGAAATCAGTATGTCTTCCCGATTACTCGGTAAATGACACTACAGTCAAAAGGGACTCCACTGAGTGGGGGATCTCGTGCCTCCTTTTTTGGGATTACTTCGTCAAAGTTAACATGACTATACTTCCCATCCTATCTTAAAGTTTTCCCAAGTCCGGGTATAGGACTTATGAGTAATCACCAAGCACCCTGAAAACCAGGAAAATCCAAACAAACATATATACAAAAAATAACACATAAACAACAATAGCACGTATACATATAATAAAGAAAGATGGGCTCAACCCACTTAGGGATGGACCAGCAAGAGGTCAATCTTTCCCCAGTGAAGTATCCATTTTTCTGTAGTGGTAGAAATGTTCAAGACTAAGCCATTGGATTGACTAGACTTTATATAAATTAAAAATAAAAATCACCACGGCGCTTTATTGTTTCCAAAGGAATGGGAAAAGAGCGAATAACCCAAAAAAGAGGGGGAAAGATTCAAGGTAAGGGGGGTTGGTTATGCAAAGGGAAGGTATTAGCACCCTAAACATCTACGGTACTCCGCAGGAACCTCTTTGAAAAAAAATTTGTATATTTGGCTATAAAAATGTGTTGTATATAAAATGGATGGTGGGGGTGAGAAAAGAAGTATATTTTTATAATTTTTGCACCCGCCGCGGTTACGAACCTTTAGTGCCTACGTACCACCTTTCGTGCAATAGGGGATCAGGGTACACGTAGTTCCTCTTTTAAAATTTTGAAACACAAGTGTGTTGGTTAACTTTAAGAGATAAGACATCACCGTCATTGTCCATGTGGAAACATACTTACTACCTACAATCATGAGAAAGGAGAATTTGCATCATCTCAAAGTGGAGGATATGGCTGGGATCTTAAAATCAACAATGCCTCACTCAACACCCAAGTGGAAAATATCTCACTTCACTATATTATTGTAGAAGTATAGTTGTTGCATCACTACAAGGATTGACAAGAGTCTAATATTTTGAGAAAAGTTTTAAAGTAGAAGCCAAAATGGAAAAATAGTTTGAAATGAGATTGATTGACTTTTAGTCTTCTCACAGAAAATGTCAAGGTATTGTTAAGTTGATTAAAGTTTATTTATGAAAATATTTTGAAACAAGAAGAGTTTTCAAAAGGAGGGAGAAGATTTTTGAAATTAAAGAAGATGGGAGGAGAAGAAGAGACTATCCTAAAGCATAAGGTAAAAGCTAAGGAGAAGAATCATATAACCAACAAGAAGCCAATACTTAACATTATGAGTCAAGATAGAATTCCCATTATTTGGATTTAAACCAAGCAAGCAAAGATACTAGACCTCTTGAGAGAATGAAACTTCAAGTGTATTAAGTCTTCAAAAAAAATTGGGCAGAGTAACGGCTGTATACGGGTGAATTCCAGATTATAAACAAAGGATGTAATCACAAAAACCTCCACACAAAAACAAACAAGTAGCCCAATGTCTTGAGTTAAACCTCAAGAGCTCCAGACAAAATAATCAGATAGGATCACAAAGTCTCCAAGATAGGCCAAGGATTCTAATCCTAAGTCCAAGAAAAAGTCTCATGCTCCATAATGCCAAGGATAGTAACCAAATAGTCCAAGTACCATTAAAGATTTTTTAGGGTTTATGTTGATTATTAAGTATCTTAAGAAAAGAAAAGAAAAGCTCAAGTGAGCAAAGTAAAAATGACAAGAAAATAAATGCTCAAATGAGCAAAGATGAAAATGACATGAAATGAAAAGTGCTAAAATATAAATAGTACATAAAGCATAAAAGAATAAAAGCATAAAATAAACAAGTCAATAATTAGTGGTTAGTTGGATGACCATCTTGAAACTTGCATTTGGAACTAATTAGAGAATTGGTAGAACCAAAGCCTCCACACAACAAGTCACATTTGCTTTTTGTCAAGTATATCATCCATTTCGAATTCTCATAAGTACCATTTAATGATCAACGATGTTTAAGTGATCCGCGTTGACCAAAGGTGTTGTATATCCATTAGAGGATTGATAGAACCAAAGCCTCCACACAATGAATCTCAAAGTTATTGGATCAAAGAGATCAAACTAACATACTTGGGCTTGCAATCATAAGTTTGGGCCACAAATGATCATTTATTTGAATCGTGACAAAATTTAGCGCTATGCTAAGCAATCATAAGTGGACTTATATAGAAGTCACACCTATTTTAAGGTCGGGCAATAGCAATCTATGCGCTATTTGTTTTGAGACATGACATAGAGATCATGCTCCAACAACATTTAGTGCAATGAAAAGGGGATGAGATGAAGAGGATTAGGGAAAAAGATGAATAAACCAATTTTGAATTAAAAATTTAATCAAACTATTATTAAAATCATTCATCCATTTTTGTGGAGTTAAACTCAACACCATGGATCCAATGATGTTAATAAAGTCATGATAAAAAAATCAACTCAAGACAGCCAGAAAATAATCACAAAATAATATCATATTTAATATATACATTAAAAGGTTTAAAAATGTTTACAGAATGAAAAATAATGAGGAAAATATATATTATATTCAAATTAATCAAGAAATGGAAAATAAGACCATAGAAAAATCAAAAAAGACGCAAAGTAATTTTAAAAAAACTTTTGGTAATTTTTAAAAGTCAGAAACTATTTTTTTAAAATTAAAATAAACGGGTAAAATAAACAAAAATAGTAAAAAATAGTAAAGTCAGAAACAAAAATGAAATAAGGTCACCAATATTTGTCACAATATCATTGGATCATTCCATAATTTTTTCAGAATTTAAAAATGTATAAAAGTATTTTTAAACATTTTAAACAAATCAAATAAGTGTAAAATTTATAAAAATTACCAAAACACAAAATTAAATTGTGAAAAAATAATAATCAGAAAGAGAATAATCAGAAATATTTTTCATATTTTTTCATATTTTTTGGACTAAAAATGAATTTACTATGATTTTTTGAAATTTAAAACAATTAAAATATAAAAATCAGAAAAAGAAAATAAAAGTAAAATATGTGGACCATTAGATGAGAGTCAAAACACGTTAGTAATCAAATCCAAGGGATCTGGCGTGTTGTGCATATCATGGTCTTTAATGAATAATGTACATAATCAATAATAAATCAGATTTTTGAAAAAACACAAATGGCACGCCATCATTAGTTGGAAGGTGACACCTAAGTCATCTTCAACCTCCAGCCAACATGATTTACAGGTCTCTCAAACTGTAAAATCAGAACCTCATACCTATGCCAATCGCTTCGTCTCTTAAAGAAGAAAACAACCACACCCTCGCGACATAATTATATAAACTGTAACTCCAGCAATTTGGAAGGAAAGTTTTGAAAAGGGATTTGAAAATTCATGGTAAAAACGTGTTTCCAGTGAAATATAAGTGTTGCGACTAGAACCAAGGCAATGAGAGCAACACAATGATATCAGAGTTTTGAAGAATTGATGAAGGAATCTACCTATTGAAATTGAGTTGCAGAGCTCTGAAACTGGACTTCTATGGAGCAGTATAGGGCATGATTCTTGAATGTAATTATATGGTTAGCTTCAGGGTAGATCAAGGAAGGTGAATTGAAGGAAAAAATGGATTGAAAAATGCTTGAGAATAGATTTCGAAGTTGCTGAATTCTGGGTTGTGAAACAGGTTTGGCAGGGTGATTCTGGATATCTAAGCTTCGGAAATTGAATGGGGGATGACCCTCTATTTATAGGGAAGCAAACGGGATCAAAAGGAATAGCAAATGATGCATTTTGGAGGGAATTCGTGTAGGTCTGCATCATGAAGAAAGTGTGACTCAAACTTGGTCAGAACTTAGCCAAATCGTGCGTTTCATGATGCTAATCAATTCTGGCAAGTTGCTAAACATGATTAGAAGAAAAAATGTGTGGAAAACTTGTGATTAGAAGCTAAAACAAAGATTTTAAAATCCTGACTTTGTGAGAAATTCAATTTCAAAGTGCCAACTTCTGACCAATGGCATTTTCAACTCAAGGGGTCTTAGGGCATGATTCTTGATGCTTTGGGAAGATGAGGTTACAAGCTTTACAATGGAAAAAGAATGGAATCAAATGGATGCTTGATCTGAAAGCTACATGGAGACAAAGCTGAAGAAAAAAGTTGACTTTCCATACTTAGAAATATTTCAAAATCTTCTTTAAAAATGACCTATAATATTTTGCATCCAAACATCGCCTTCTTCTTAGAATTTTCTCCTGACCAAAAAATATGGAATTAAGTAGATCTCTTGAATGACATTTGGCAATTTGAACCAATCATGATCTCCAAAAATTGAGCAAGTTATGACTTGTTGAAGTTGGCCAAAAATCATGAAATGACCTATAATCTTTTGCATTCTTAAGACAACTTCCAACCATTTTCTAACTTTGCAAATAAAATAAGTCATGAAGTAGACATATTTAAGATCATCATGGAAAAATAATGGGCTTAAAGTGATAAAAATTGACCAAGTTATGACCATTTGAAGTCACATATGGAAAATTGGGGATTCATCTGGATGACTTGTAATCTTTCTTCTTCAACAAGTTCCTTCCACATGAAAACTCCTTGGAACTTTTGAAGTGATATGTTGGTAACTCTTTTAATTGAAAGATGTACTTGGAATCACTCTAAAATACCAAAAGATGAACAAGATATGTTCCTTTGAAGTTTAAAACCCTAGCCTCTAGATCAAGAGAATGCTTTGAGGAACTTTGCCAAGTTTGAACAAACTTTTTGTGCCAATATTCTTCCTTTGTGAAAATAAGTTGTTGAGGATGATGATGAGAACTCATGGCCACCAAAACCACTTCCATATCTTGAAATTAGAGAAAAATAAGCTCTTGTGTCCAATAGGAACAAGACCTTGTCCAATCATGACAACTTCTTCCCTCAACCCCTTGTACTTTTGAATCAATTTTGATACCTTTGAGATATGTTGAACCAAAATAAGTCTTGTCATGCCATTTCTTCAAAAATCACTCAAATAGTGAAGTTTGAATTTCTCAAGCTATATTGACTAGGGCATGGAAATAAACTCATGAACCCATGAAGCAACTTGCTAAACCTCATTGTCTTTACCTACATTATTAACAAGTAAGACAAACCAACATTGCATTTTATTAATTAGAGAGAAAATTAAAGCAAAATATCCATGATCACAAAAGAAAACAAGTCAAGGTGCTTGGTGACTCCTTAAAAGAGCAAGGCTAAAGATAGGGAGAAGAACCAAAAGCCCTAATGTGATCTTGTTGTGATTAAAACAATATGGTATGATGAAGGAATCTTAGGTGGGAAAATTGGGGTACAACCGATGCGTACTACCTTTTTATCTTAGAGTTTTTGTATTATTTTTCCCAAGAAGGCATTGATGTACTCAAAGCTTTAATTTATTAATATAACGTGTGTTTCCTTTTTGTCTAAAACAAATTTGAATCTTAAAATCCTTGAAATCATTGCATATGCATTTATCATTCATCATAACATAAGCAGGTTTCTTGCAACAAGTCTCCTCATCTCTCTACTGTTTATTTCAGTAAGATGGATCCTGAGAAAACGGTGAAGGACCTCCAAGCTCATAATGCACAGTTTCAACAATTGTTCTTAACTTTGGCCAAAGGACAGGAAGAGTTGAAAACCTTGCTGGTTGAGGAGAAGAAAAAGAAGACGAAGAAAATAACCGGAATTCTGAACATGGGAAGAAGATTCCAAGGGCAAACAAGAAGGGCCTTAGAATTTGCAACGACATCCGATGAGAAAGATAATCAAGACAGGAAGGGCAAGGAAACAATTATTCAGTCTGATTCAGAAGAGGAAGAGGAAGAAGAATACTATTCTGAAGAACAATACCCTCCAGCCGACGACAAGTATAAGCATATAGAAGAATTGTTGAGTGCAATGGAAATCCAAAAGGTGCATGGCCTGGACTTTAAGGAGTTGGGGTTAGTATCGGGGATTGTCATTCCTCCAAAATTCAAAGCACCTGTGTTCGCCAAATATGACGGAGTCTCATGCCCTAAAATGCATCTCCGGTCCTATGTGAGGAAAATTCAGCCCCATACTGCTGATAAGGATTTATGGGTACATTTCTTCCAAGACAGTCTGTCTGGAACTCAACTTGATTGGTTTTACCAGTTAGAAAGGGAAAATTTTCATAACTTGGAAGATCTTGCTGCAGACTTTAACAAACAATACCAATACAATGCTGATCTTGTGCCTTCTCGTACTCAACTCCAGAGTATGGCCATGGTTTCAAGTGAAGGCTTCAAGGACTATGCGCAAAAATGGAGGGACTTGGCCGAAAGATTTCAAACTCCCCTATCTGAAAGAGAGTTGGTAGACATGTTTTTGGGCACCTTGTCTGGTCCTTTCTTCAATCACTTAATTGGGTGTTCATCGACAGGTTTTACTAAATTGATATAGACCGGTGAAAGGTTAGAAGCCGGGATAAAGAGTGGAAATATTCAAAAAGATGCATCCTCTGCTGCTGTAAGGAAGCCATTCATCAGAAAGAAAGAAGTGGTTGTTGTATATCCTCAGAGAAACGAAGATAGGACCAAACGCCGTCCAATAGTGGAGGCTATTATGATTCATAAACCAGCGCCTGATCAGTAAAGAAACAACCAACCAAGAATGGAAAGACCAGTCAGAAAATTCACCCGAATTAATATGACACTATCTCAAGTATTGCCACGGTTGTTAAGGTCCAATATAGTGACCTTGAAAGAAGCTCCAAAGAACCCTAACACAAACTCTCCTCACTATCATCCTAATGCTTGTTGTGCATACCATTCTGAGAGTCCCAACCATGACACTAACAACTATTGGACTCTAAAGAACAAAGTACAAGACCTCCTTGAAGCCAAAGAGATTGAATTTGATGCGCCAAAAAAGCCCAATGTCATTTCTTCCCATATGCCCAAGCACGACCATAATGCCAACGCCATTGAAGAGGATATGTTTTTTACTTTAGTTGATGAACTTATGACCCCATTCCTAATAATAAAAAAGAACTTATTGAATTCTAGTATGTTCCTAGGCTGTGATGAAAGCTGTCATTTCTGTTTGTCCTCACCAACCAGCTGTCCTTTGTTGAGAGAAGGCATTCAGTGCCTAATAGATAACAAGGAAATTTTGTTCGAAAAGACTTCTGTTCCAACTGTTTCTTATAATTATGTTTCCATCATTACCATTTCCGCCAATTCTTCCAGGGTCTCCATCAAAAGACCCGTTAGAATTACATCAGTTCCAAAAGTAGCTCCTTTGATAATTACAATGCCTGGACCAGCCCCGTATTTGTCAGACAAAACCGTACCATGGAATTATGGAGGGGATGTCTACTACCATGGTATCAAGCAAGATTGGCCAGCTGCTGAAGATTCAAGTTCTGAGAAGGTTGACTCCAATATCAGTAATATTGCAGGGACTTGCAAGATTACCCGAAGCGGAAGGATATTCTCTCTAGAAATTACTCTCCCAAAAGAAGTTTCTGGACCCGTAATCATTCCTGTTGTTGTTGCTCCTCCAAAGGCTGTTCCCAGTCCAACAATCATATCTGCTAATACTCTTGCTGACAAAGTTGTTACAATCCCTTCTATCACCCCTACTGATATTCCTACTGCCGAGTCAACCGAGACTCGAGGTAAAAGTATTCTGATTGAGCCTGCCTAAATGAAGGCACCGTGATTGGCTATCCATGAGACCTCCCAGAAAGAGATGGAGGAAATTCTAAAAATCATCAAAAGAAGCGACTATGATGTAGTTGAGCAACTAGGGCAAACTCCATCTAAAATTTCCATGCTGGCTCTATTACTATGTTCCGAGGCTCATGCAAAAGCCTTGGTAAAATTTCTGAAAACTGGTCATGTACCCCAAGAAACATATGCCGATCAGTTCCAAGACTGTGTAGCCAGCTTGACTGTAGATAATGCTTTAGGTTTTTCAGTTGCTGATTTAACGCCAAGAGGGAGGAAGAATAATGAGGCATTGCATGTCTCAGTGGAATGCAGGGGCACAACTCTGGCTCATGTCTTGGTGGACACCGGTTTGTCCCTGAATGTATTGCCTAAAAAGGCTCTTGATAGGCTTGACTGTAAGGGATTGACATTGAAACCAAGCAACATAGTAGTGAGGGCCTTTGACGGCTCAAAAAGAATGGTGAATGGGGAGGTGGATATCCCCATAAAGGTTGGAACCCAAACATTTGATTCAACTTTTTATGTAATGGATATTCTTCCTTCATATTCGCACCAAAGAGGATGGGTACTACCTTTATATCTTAGAGTTTTTGTATTTGTGTTGCCCAAGGAAGCACTGATGTACTCAAGATTTAACTCATTAATATAACATGTGTTTCCTTTTTTGTCTAAAACAAATTTGAATATTTAAAATCCTTGAAATCATTGCATATGCATTTACCATTCATCATAACATAAACAGGTTTCTTGCAACAAGTCTCCTCATATCTCTACTGTTTACTTCAGTAAGATGGATCTCGAGCAAACGGTGAAGGACCTCCAAGCTCAGAATGGACAGTTTCAACAGTTGTTCTTAACTCTAGCCAAAGGACAAGAAGAGTTGAAGACCTTGCTGGTTGAGGAGAAGAAAAAGAAGACAGAAAATAACTGGAATTCTGAACATGGGAAGAAGATTCCAAGGGCAAACAAGAAGGGCCTTAGACTTTGCAACGACATCCGCTGAGAAAGACAATCAAGATGGGAAGGGCATGGAAGCAGTTGTCCAGTCAGAGTCAAAAGAGGAAGAGGAAGAACAAGACTATTCTGAAGAACAATATCCTCCTGCCGATGACAAGTATAAGCATCTAGAAGAGCGGTTGAGTGCAACGGAGATCCAAAAAGTGTCTGGATTAGACTTTGAGGAGTTGGGACTAGTATCGAGAATTGTCATTCCTACAAAATTCAAAGCACCTATGTTCGCCAAATATGACATAGTCTCATGCCCCAAAATGCATCTCCGGTCCTATGTGAGGAAAATCCAGCCTCATACCGTTGACAAGGATTTATGGGTACACTTCTTTCAAGACAGTCTATCTGGAACTCAACTTGATTGATTTTATCAGTTAGAAAGAGCCAATGTTTATAACTGGGAAGATTTGGCCGCCGCATTTTACAAACAATACCAATACAACACTGATCTTGTGCCTACCCGTACTCAACTCCAGAGTATGGCCATGGTTTTGAGTGAAGGCTTCAAGGACTATGCGAAAAAATGGGATGACTTGGCCGGAAGAGTTCAACCTCCCCTATTTGAAAGAGAGTTAGTAGACATGTTTTTGGGCACCTTGTCGGGTGCCTTCTTCAATCACTTAATTGGGAGTTCATCGACAGGTTTTACCGAATTGATATTGACCAGAGAAAGGGTAGAAGTCGGGATAAAGAATGGAAGGATTCAAAAAGATGCATCCTTTACTTCTGTAAGGAAGCCATTCATCGGAAAGAAAGAAGTGGTTGCTTTATATTCTTAGAGAAATCAGGATAGGGCCAAACGTCGTCCAATGGTGGGGGTTGTTATGATTCCTAAACCTACGCTTGATCAGCAAAGAAACAACCAACCAAGAATGGAAAGACCAGTCCGACAATTCACCAGAATTAACATGACACTATCTCAAGTATTGCCACGTTTGTTAAGGTCTAATATAGTGACCTTGAAAGAAGCTCCAAAGAACCCTAACACAAACTCTCCTCACTATCATCCTAATGCCTGTTGTGCATACCATTTTGAGAGTCCCAGCCATGACACTAACAACTGTTGGGCTCTAAAGAAGAAAGTACAAGACCTCCTTGAAGCCAAAGAGATTGAATTTGATGTGACAAAAAAGCCCAATGTCATTTCTGCCCATATGCCCAAGCACGACCATAATGCCAACGCCATTGAAGAGGATATGTTTGTTACTTCAGTTGATGAACTTATGACTCCACTCATGACTATAAAAAAGAACTTATTAAATGCTAGTGTTTTCCCAGGCTGTGATGAAAGCTTCCATTTCTATTTGTCTTTACCAACCAGCTGTCCTTTGTTGAAAGCAGGTGTTTAGTGCCTAATAGATAACAAAGAAATTTTATTCGAGAAGACTTCTATTCCAACTGTTTCTTACAATGATGTTTCCATCTTGAACATTTCTGACAATTCTTCCAGGTCTCCACCAAAAGACCCGTTAGAATTACATCAGTTTCTAAAGTAGCTCATTTGATAATTACAATGCCTGGACCAATCCCGTATTCATCAGACAAAACCGTACAATGGAATTATGGGGGGATGTCTACTACCACAATATCAAGCAAGATTGGCCAGCTTACGAAGATTCAAGTTCCAAGAAAGTTGACTCCGATGTCAGTAATATCGCAGGGACCAGTAAGATTACCCGAAGCGGAAGGATATTCTATCCAAAAATTGCTCCCTCAAAAGTAGTTTCTGGACCCGTAATCATTCCTGTTGTTGTTGCTCCTACAAAGGTTATTCCCAGTCCTACAAATACTCCTGCTGACAAAGCTGTTACAATCCCTGTTATCACCCCTACTGACATTCCTGCTGCCGAGTCAACTGAGACTTGAGGTAAAAGTATTCTGATTGAGCCTGTCTGGACGAAGGCACAATCATTAGTTGTCCCAAAGACCTCTCAGAAGGAGATGGAGGAAATTCTAAAGATCATAAAGAGAAGCGACTACAATGTAGTTGAGCAAATGGGGAAAACTCCATCAAAAATTTCCATGCTGGCTCTATTACTATGTTCCGAGGCTCATGCAAAAGCCTTGGTAAAATTTCTGAAAACTGGTCATGTACCCCAAGAAACATTTGCCGATCAGTTCCAAGACTGTGTAGCCAGCTTGACTGTAGATAATGCTTTAGGTTTTTCAGATGTTGGTTTAACGCCAAGAGGGAGGAAGCATAATGAGGCAATACATGTATCAGTGGAATGCAGGGGCACGACTCTGGCTCATGTCTTGGTTGACACCGGTTTGTCTGTGAATGTGTTTCCTAAAAAGGCCCTTGATAGGCTTGACTGTAAGGGATTGACATTGAAACCAAGCAACATAGTAGTGAGGGCCTTTGACGGCTCAAAAAGGATGGTGCATGGGGAAGTGGATATCCCCATAAAGGTTGGAACCCAAACATTTGATTCAACTTTTTATGTAATGGATATTCGTCCTTCATATTCCTGCTTGCTAGGCCGACCATGGATTCACAATGCCGGCGCTGTTACTTCTACGTTGCACCAAATGTTTAAATATCCAATTCAAGGGAAAATCATCACTATTCATGAAGAAGAAGAGTATATGATCATCCATCTTAATTCCTTCAGATATGTGGAATTAGATGGTGAATTTATTGAAACCCCATTCCAACACTTTGAAGAAGTCCCACAAGATCTGGCAGTAACCAAGGTTGTGTCTCAAGTTCCCAAGATCACAAGGCCTCTGCTCAGGATGTCGTCTTTGAAAGATGCCAAGGCACTGATAGCAGAAGGTGGTTTCACTATTTGGGGACAACTCCCAGATATCCCATACAAATCTGACAAGTTTGGTATGAGTTTCACTTCAGGTGCCCAGAAGGTTGCACAATGCGCTCGTGTTAGAGGACCACCCCTGAAGATCAGCAACCACCAAGTCAATGCAGTAGAGGATGATGAAGACAACTACAACCTGGAGTATTGGATTTTCCCAACTGCCAGTGGAGGGCTCAACAACTGTGAGGCTAGATATTTCGTCCCGATCACTTTTATCCCACAGTAATTTGTCTTTACATTTTTTTGGATATGTAATATTAAGTCAATTCAGATTCTTAAAACCCCGTATCTTACCCGAGGCACAACAGTCCATTTGTAAGGGTTATTATCTCATTTCCATATGACATCAATGAATCATGGACGTTTTTGCATACAAACTTTGTGCTCATTGTTTTTCTTTTTATATTTTTATTTATTTCAAAGATAGTTATAATCTTACACACACTCACACTCACAAATGCAGGTCTACATCCATTCGGGAATCCATGGGTAACGGTTCTGCTATGGCTTTTTGTGAATTTGAAAATATAATCTACCAAGCCGAAGACGAATATGAGGAAGGTTGTGAAGTACCAGGGAAACTTTCCAGATTACTATAAAGAGAAGAGAGAACCATTCAACCCCACGAGGAACCAGTGGACACCATCAACCTAAGTACTGAAGAATACAAAAGGGAAGTCAAGGTGGGTGCCAATCTGGAACCCAGTGTCAAGGAGCGTCTGATTCAGTTGTTACACGAGCATGTTGAGGTCTTTGCCTAGTCGTATAAGGACATGCAAGGACTTGATGCAGATATTGTGGTACATCGTCTACCTACAAAAGAGGATTGCCCACCAGTAAAACAAAAGGTACGTCGTGTGCGACCAGATATGTCGGAGAATATTAAAGCAGAAGTCATGAAATAGTTCAACGCGGGATTCTTGGACGTCGCCTCCTATCCGCAATGGGTTGCGAATGTTGTTCCCGTGCCCAAAAAGGATGGAAAAGTACGAATATGCATGGACTACAGAGATTTGAATAGGGAAAGCCCTAAGGATGATTTCCCGCTTCCCCACATTGACATTCTAGTTTACAATACGGCACAGCACAAAGTGTTTTCCTTCATGGACGATTTCTCAGGTTATAACCAAATCAAAATTGCACCTGAGGCCATGGAGAAAACAACCTTTGTCACACAATGGGGCACATTCTGCTACAAGGTAATTCCATTCGGACTGAAGAATGATGGGGCAACCTATCAACATGACATGGTAGCTCTATTTCACGACATGATACATCACGAAATAGAAGTCTATGTGGACGACATGATAGCTAGATCTCAAATAGAAGAAGAGCATCTTGATCACTTACATAAACTTTTTGAGAGGCTAAAGAAATACAAGCTGAGGTTGAACCCAAATAAATGCACGTTTGGAGTGAGGTCTGGTAAACTCCTAGGCTTTGTCGTCAGCAATAAGGGTATTGCAGTAGATCCTGCCAAGGTGAAAGCGATACAAGAGATGCCTGCTCCTCATACTGAGAATGATGTTAGAGGATTCTTAGGACGTTTAAACTATATCTCCAGATTCATTTCTCACCTGAAAGGTACTTGTGAACCAATCTTCAAACTAATGAAGAAAGATCAAGTAGTCAAATGGAATGATGAATCCCAAACTGCTTTCGACAAGATCAAATAATACCCGCAAGAGCCTCCTGTTTTGATGCCACCAGTTGAGGGAAGACCGTTGATTATGTATCTGACTGTTTTGGAAAATTCAATGGGGTGTGTGTTGGGGAAGCATGACGAGTCTGGCCGAAAAGAGCATGCTATTTATTACCTTAGCAAAAAGTTTGCCGACTGTGAACCAAGATATTCACTGCTCGAGAAAACTTGCTGCGCTCTGGCATGAGTTGCTCTCTGGCTAATACAGTATATGCTGACCCATACTACCTTGTTGATATCTAAAATGGATCCAATAAAATACATCTTCGAGAAACCTGCTCTCTCTGGGAGAATAGCGAGATGGAAGATGATCCTGACAGAGTATGATATACAGTATACTACCCAGAAAGTAATAAAAGGCAGTGTACTAGCTGATCACCTTGCTCACCAAGCTGTGGAAGACTACCAGTCCATGAAGTTCGAATTCCCAGATGAAGACATCATGGTGGTAAACAACTATGAAGAATTTAGACCATACGACAAACCTGAACAAGGATCCCGATGGACCCTGGTTTTTTATGGGGCATCTAACGCACTCGGAAATGGTATTGGTGATGTACTCCAATCTCTGGAAGGATGCCACACTCCCTTTACGGCAAGAATCTGCTTCAATTGTACAAATAACATGGTGGAATACGAAGCGTGCATCTTTGGTCTCAAAGCTGCGATAGACTTGGGGATCAAATTTTTGAATGTATTCGGAGATTCAGCTTTGGTTATCAGACAGATCAAAGGGGAGTGGGACACCAAACCCCCTAATCTTATCCCTTACAAAGAACATGTTTTGACATTTCTCCCACATTTTGAGAAGATTACCTTCGAACACTTCGCACGAGAATAAAATCAGCTAGCAGACGCACTAGCCACAATGTCATCTATGTTTAAACTTAAATGGGATAATGAAACTCCCCAGATCACCATTGAACGAATGGATGAACTAACACACTGTCACGAGATTAATACTAAAGAAGTAGTGGACCATCCTTGGTTTCACGAAATTAAGAGGTATCTCGAGGCTCAAGAATATCCAGAAGGAGCTTCAGTAAACGATAATAAGTTCTTAAGGAGATTCTCTGCTAAATTCTTCCTTAGTAATGGAATTCTCTACAAACGCAACCATGATTCTGTTTTGCTCCATTGCGTAGACAAGGTTGAGGTAGAAAAGATCATGGTTGAGTTACATGAAGGAACTTTTGGCACCCATTCCAGTGGGCATACAATGGTAAAGAAGATCCTACGGGCAGGCTATTACTGGTCTACCATGGAAGCAGATTGCTATCAATAATCTCGAACCTACCACAAGTGTCAGATCTATGCTGACAAGGTGCATGTACCTCCGGTTCCTCTGAATGTCTTGACGGATCCTTGGCCCTTTTCTATGTGGGGCATCGATATGATTGGGGAAATTAAACCAACAGGATCTAATGGACACCTCTTCATCTTAGTGGCCATTGACTATTTTACAAAGTGGGTTGAGGCAGCCTCTTTCGCTTCTATAACCAAGAATGTTGTAGCCCGGTTCATTAAATAGAATCTCATATGTCAGTATGGTATCCCGGAGAGGATTATCATAGACAATGGTACAAATCTTAACAACACTATGATCACCACCTTGTGCGAGCAATTCAAGATCCAACATCACAATTCTTCCCCTTACTGGCCAAATATGAATGGTGTTGTCGTAGCCACAAATAAGAATATCAAAAAGATCATACAGAAAATGGCAGTCACATACAAATACTGGCATGAGATGCTACCATTTTCTCTCCATGGTTATCGTACCACGTCACGGACATCAACTGGGGAAACACCTTACTCTCAAGTATACGGCATGGAGGTTGTTTTGCCTATTGAGGTCCAAATCCCTTCTCTAAGAATTATGAAGGATGCAGGGTTGAGTGAAGAAGATTGGATCCAGACTCGACTTGATCAACTAAAATTAATTGATGAGAAAAGGCTTACTGCTATTTGCCATGGTCAAATGTATAAAAAATGGTGATCAAGTATTTCAACAAAAAAGTCAGACACCAAGTTATCAAGATGGAGATCTGGTGATCAAACGTATCATACTGGCGCAAGGTGATCCCCGGGGAAAGTGGACTCCAACATATGAAGGACCATTTGTAATCAAAAACATATTCTATGGTGGAGAAATGATCTTAACCACCATGGATGGCGACGACCAGCCGCACCCTGCAAACGCAGACATAGTCAAAAGATACTACGCATAAGAGACCCGCTAGGTTGACACACCAAGGAAAAACAAGGGCATCCCGACGAATCAAAAAGGTCCGGGCAAAAATTAGGGATAAAACAAAAAATTTGTACACCTGGCAAGCTGAAAACCCAAAAGGACGGCTTGGGAAAAAAGGGGTATCTCGGTGGACTTAAAACCCGAAAGGGCGGTCCAGGCAAAAGTTAGGGAATTAAAGCGTATGACTATGTCTCGTTGGATCGTCTTACAGACAAACTGGAAAACTCAAAGTTTTTGATCAATTCAATCAACTTTGGACAAGGTAGCAAGTGGACAAGATGCTCAGAGACACGAAGGCTATAGCGGAATGGGAAGCCCATGGAATTTTTGCACATGGCTATCTTTTCTTTGTATCAAAATTTTCATTTTTTTACGACGACATTCTCTTACTAGAATGTTTGTCTCATTGTACAAAAATACTTACTCAAAGTCAATACAAAGATATCCCTTTGAAAGTGAAAAACTATCTGTTTTCTTTATTTTTGTTTTGTTTACAAAAACGTCCAATGATTTATTTTTAAACATATGCATTTGAACATAATTACTATTTACAAATGAGCAAAATAGAAAGACAGTCAATGATGACTTTAAGAGATAGGGAAATCTCTCTGAGCTATTTCCATGAAATCCCCCACAGTGTGCAGTTTAATCCCCAGCAGAATAAAGCTTCCAGTTATCAATCCCAGGTAGAAGTCGCTGAATTTCTCAAGATTTCCAAACGGGATTTTACAAGCAGTACACGGCATTTCCCTTACAACAGAGTTTATTTCTCTGAGTGGAAATTCATCAACACTTCAACGTCACAACATGAAGACTCACACTCCATATCCTCAGCAGCAGTCATGGAATTATTTTCCCCAATACAACCGTATTGTAATAGATTAGCTCACATACGCATACGCTGCATCCATATATCATAAACATTGATAACACGACTGCATCATACCATGCATTTCATACAACATGACTTTGCATTTTAGCTAACATTTTACCCTTTTCAGGATAAGGTTAACAACTACCGTTAACAATGTTCAAAGTTTTCAGATACAGTTCATATACGCTCTATACATGGATGCCATTTTGATACTCATTCAGATTCAACTTTCAGATACAGTTCAGATACGCTCCAGACACGGATGCCATTCTGATACTCATTCAGATTCAGCTTTCAGATACAGTTCAGATACGCTCCAGACACGGATGCCATTCTGATACTCATTCAGATTCAACTTTCAGATACAATTCAAATACGCTCCAAATACGGAAACCATTCTGATACTCATTCATATTCAATTTTCAGATACAGTTCAGATACGCTCCAGACACGGATGCCATTCTGATACTCAATCAGAGTCCACTTTTCAGATACAATTCAGATACGCTTCAAACACGAATGCCATTCTGATACTCATTCAATTTCTCTTTCAGATTCAACAATCACTTTTGAATAGCATCTTTAAGCCTATTCCCTCAACCATCACATCACCAAGTGCAAATTTCTGGGCGCTCTAGTGTTCAATCACCTTCCACCTTCGAGTCCCGAAAGGAAAAACTTGCCAATCTAACTCTTCAGGCTTAAAAAGATTGAACATGGGAAGATGTTGTACCCTAAAATTTTCCCTCTCACTTATCAAGAATTTGCTCACAATATCTCCTTAGCTCAAGACTGCACTAGGGTTTGATCAGCTCAAGACACCTCTTTAAGCATTGATGACCAAAATTAGGGTTTGAGTTTTCACAAGGATTTTTGAACTTTCTATGCCCCATATGGTTTTAATGGATCATTATGGACCCCCAATATTACTCATGTCAAGTTTCAAGCCTTGGATCACATTTTTGATCAATCAATTGAGCAGTTGACCTAAAAATCAGTTGTATTAGGGAAAAAGTCAACTATGGCCAATTTAAAGTCAAAATTCATAATTTTTAATGCACATCAACATTTTAAACTCATATGTATCATTTTATCAAGTTTGGACCACAACTCCTCAAGAAATTTGATCAAATCTCCAAAAGGGCAAAATGGTCAAAATTAGGGTTTTGACTGGGAAAGGGCAATTTCTGATTTTTGACCTAGCAAATGATCAATTGGTTTAAAGCACGATCTCAAGATTCCAATTTCATAATTTTGACCTAATGACATGGTTCAAAATATTGCAAGTCCACTGGTTGATAGATGAATTTTGCAATCAACTGATCAAAAGTCAATTGTATACTGAAAAATCAAACTTTGACTTTTTGGTCAAATTCAAATGCCAAAGATCACAATTCACCAAAACATGTCAAAATATGAAACTTATTCATCAAGAAATCAAAATTTCAAGATTTCATTTTGAAAAGTTAAAATTTCTAAACTTAGAAATTTTTCTAAGTGTTGAAAATTTCTTATTTTTTCATAACTTTGAGAAACATTTTCACCATGATGAAAGACGATTCAAGAGAAACTTCCAACATTAAAGTTGTAGATCTCCATCTACAACTTTGCTGCATACAACTTCTCCCAAAAGTGCTTGGATATCAAGTTATAAGTTTAAGAACATGTGGTCATGAAACAAAACACTTAGTGAAATTTTGCCCTAATTTGGTCAAGATTTTAACCCAACTTCATGGTACTTTTTCTTATAGTTCCAAGGGGAATATTCAAAAGAAATTAAAATATGGGTTTTATAGCACATTACAAGCTTTCCAAAATGTCAAAGAACACCTTGAGATCATTCTTGAGTAGGGAGAATCGAAAAGATGAAGTTAGGGTTTTATCACCTTAATTACAAGTCATTTTAGTGATGAACAAAATTCAAATTCATAGTTGTTCTGCATTAAATCTACTTTGCAGGCATCAAACTTGTTAGACACTCCATAATTAATGGTTAACACAGCTGTTAGAGGCCTCACGTCAAGCATTCAATGCATGGACATGCTTTATATCCATTTTTGGAAGAAAGGTTACATTGCCATTTTGATAAAGTGACTTTTTGTACAAAACTTGTTCTTGAGCCTTGCACTTGTTCTCTTCTGATCAAACAGGTCCTATAACTCATGAGAAATGTTTCAAACACTTACAATCACCCATCCCATTCTTGTACCTCTCCTTGAAACTTGTTTCCCTCTTTTCTTCAAAATCAAGTAACCTAGACAAAAGCTAGAAACTTGTACTTCTAATTGTCCAAAGCTCTCAAACACTTTTGTTTATACATACACAAACCATTTGACACAAACACACATAGGCTCAAGACTTGAAAATACCTAGAACTCAGAATCACACTTCACACTTCCATTTTCACACAAACTGACCAAAAACTTGAAACTCATAATCTACTCGTGTGTTTCTTGGCCTTTTGGTTTCCCAAGCTTCTAAACATCATATAGAGTTGATCCCAAACCCTGTTACAAAAATGTAACACCATTAATACCATCCTCCATTTTCAAAATCAGAGCTCTGTACATTGACTTCTCCAGATCATTTCATCCATCTGTTGCTCAAGCTAATCATTGAATTAGCTTCCTGGGACCTCAAGGAAGCTAACCTGATCATGACCATCACTTGAAACAAGCTCAAACTCAAAACACGATTTCCAGTTTTGAGGTAAGTTTTCTTAACTTTGAACTCTTCATACAGGCATCATCAATGATTCATTTGTGAACAAAACATGTAGATATCATTACCCTAAAGCTAACCATGTCCATAGTTCCCATTAATTTTGCTTGAGCTTAGAGAATTTTGAAACTGAAATTTTTGAGATTTTTAGGGTTCAGATTAGGGCCATTAAAATTCATGCTTATCTTTGATCTATAGTTTTAATGCTTTACATTTCTGAAACCGTGAGAAAATTTGCTACAAGTTTCATGTTTACAGTTTTCATTTTTGATGAGAAATGAGCAAGTTACAGTTGGTCTGGCTAGAGGTTGAAGATGAAGTCATCAGGGCGCGTTTTGCCTTACATATTTATTGATTTTCTTATGTTAATGGATGCATAGCCACCCCAGTGGTAGAAGTGCGCACCTGTAGCCTTTGGGACCTGGGTTCGAGCCCTAGTGGTACCCTTTTGCATTTTTTACATGTTTTGCATTTCTGACTTTTTTTGCAAGCGCCTGGGCCTTTTGGGCTTGTATTGTTTTTTTACTTTTTCCTTACTAACCCCCTTGCAGGCTGTTTGCACCCCTAGCCCAATTTATTTTATTTTCTTATTTTTATTTTATTGATTTCCTTAATATATTTTCTAAATAATAAAAAAATCATAAAAATACAAAAAAATTATAGATTTATATTTTGGTTTATTTTATTTTTATTTTTTTCAAAAAAAAATATTTTTATTAACTATACTTTATTTATTTTTACTTATTATCTTGTAAATTTAATTAAAACTAGGTTATTAGTTATTTTATTTCACACTAATTAAAATATATTATTTTTGATATAAAAAAGACTAAAAATATTTTATAAAGCTATAAATATTTTCAAAACAAAAATACCAAAAAATCCTTTTCTTAAACTTATTTTCTTTTGATCAATTAATAGAATTAGGGTTTTATTTAAAATCTTTTCTTAATAAATTTAAGTTTAATTAATTATTTTCTTTAATTAATTAGGTTAAGACAATATCCCTTTTTCTCATGAAAATCAAACAAAGATCCATTTTCTTTACATTTTGCATTTTTGTACATTTATTCATTTTGTACTTTGTATTTACTTATTTCTTTGTACATTGATACCAATTCAATATGGTTGTAACAGACTAATTAGGTTTACATTCTTGCAATCGCCATTCAATTTGTACACCCCTCCCACAAATGTTGTAATAACGTAGTAACTTTAAATTCCGCAATTTATCGCTTTATATATAACATGCTAGTAATTATAATTAGGTTTTGTATGGAAAGAATAAAACCAATACTTAGAAAACCCTAATTTTAAGACAAAATCAAGCATGAAAACAACACACTTTCACACAAGCACCCCTAGGGTAAATCCACTTGGTTGCCTTTACAAAATGGCCATATTACGCATGTGAGGTATCTTAGCAAAAATAAGCAAATATAAGATCATAGTCCCTCGATGACGCTATCTAAGTTGTCTTTCAAATGACCTTAGTCCCTTAAAGAAAATGCTAAGATACCTTGAAACATTGCTAATCATGGTTATACGATGACCCACGCCCGTCCCGTTTACATCCAAAGATAAGTTTACTTACCAAATCAATGGTAAAACAACAATGCCAAAGGAAAAGAAAATGAACAAGAAAGACTTTTGAGTAGGTAGAATGCTCCTAATTACTTGCTCAATTTCAAACAAACATCCTTGCTATTTTTAAAACAAACACCTACACTTTCAAAACATTTTACAAAACTTGAAAACATTTTCAAAAGATCAACATCTTTGTATACATTCTTACGAACGAGAATCATTACAAAGATTTCCTAAACAATGGCCTCTTTACAAAATACTTTCAAAAACCACACAAAGCACAATTTCAAACAAAAGCAAGTGATCTAGAAAGTAACTAAGAGCCCATGCAAAACCATGGATGAAAAGGGTGCTAATACCTTCCCTTTTCATAATCTACCCCCCGAACTCAAGAAATAATCTCAAAGGTCTTTTCTGTGCTTTTTCACCTTTCCTTTTGGATAAAAGAAAAGTCGATGGTGACTCTTGCTAACCGCTACGTTTGCAATCAAACCCAAAACCTTCAAGTCAGTTCTCCCACCTTATCACACGTAGGTTTAAGATTATCGAACCCAAAGGACCAAAAGTCAAACGTACCGTTATCTAGCGTTACAGTGTAAATCTAAGGCTAAAAATATTTGGTTTAGATTAGGGGAACTAAAAGTAAGTTTGAATCTAGTTAAATAATCAGAGGAGGAAAATAACCAGTATGTAATGATCGGACTTCGGGAATTAGTAACCTATTTGGTAACTTGCAGTTTCTAACAATTCTCAGTAAAAATTTATCAGTTTAAAAACCCTCGTCTTACACTATCGTGGTTGTTGATTTAGGTTATGCAATTAAGTCCTAACGTATGCTCTCGCTATCCCGTCGGAGTTAGAAACATTATTTTGAAAACAAATAAACTCTAATTCGCTTTAAAGCGCTCTCGCTGTTTTTAAAGCCAATGCCTAGTTACTATCGTCCAGTTAAAGATCCTCAAGTTCTCGCTTTATTGAACCTAACTTCTATTCTTCTTTTACTCTCGTAATAAAACGGTTCATCATTAAAAACAAAGTAATCTAGTCCAGAAAATAGTTCAACAAATAAATAACCAATAGTATTACCAAATTCCCTCAGTTTTGTGACCTTACATATCGGTATAGAAATTTAGCTTAGCATATTATAAAACTTAATCACAGAATAATAAAAGCCAGACAACAAAGTAAACATGATTATTGAATTAAAGGAAAATAATAATTTATTAAAATAAAAACCTGGAAATAAATTAACTGGAGACTATAACAATTCGTCCGGCTCTAAAGGAAGCACTCCTCCACATGTTGGTAGGTTTTTCTTCGATACAGAACAGGAACAATTGCGAAGAAATAAGATACTAAATTTATATAACAATTATAAAGGTCTTGAAATAAACCACGGGGAAATATATTTCCGGTGTAGAAATCTATTGCTTAAAACCGGTTGAAAAAAATAAAATTGCTAAGGAAAATAATAGCTAAGGAAAATAGTATCTAAGGAAATAATAATTATTGAAAGTAGTAGCTCTATGAAATATGCACAAATAACAAAAAGGGCAGTAACGGTGTGAACCTTTCTCAGTGCATGAGGTATACTATTTATATCTATCCTGAATAACTGTTCCTGAGGATTTGTTGGAGAGTTTATAGGGCTGCTGAATCTCCGCGTATCTGACTTGGTGGATTGTGGATATAGCAACTAACACACTTTCGTTGCAAGCTTTAAGGGACGTGGGAAAAATAATAGGAGATATCGTTCGTCAAAGGGATTAGTGATGTTCGTCACTTACTTGGTCAATGCATGTCGGTCGTCACGCTTGCGTTGCCGGTCATCACGCTTGCTGTTGACTTCTTTTTGCATGCTCCTTCTTTTTGGGCTTGGGCTTATCTTTGGATGTTGACTTTATTGTAGCATTCTTTTCTTATTTTTCTTCTTTTTCTTCCTTTTCTTCCTTTTTCTTCATAATTAATTTGATACCTGCAAAATAGAAAAATACCGGCATAATACCAACTACAAAGTGATTTAATTTAGAATAAAAAGGTAAAATAGTTTAGTTAATTCAAGCTAAATATGAAATACATTTATGTGTTATCAAACTCCACCATAATTGAATTTTTTCTTGTCCTCAAGCAAGTGCTCAGTACGATATTTGTCTAAACATTGGCCAGGTGCAAATGTATGACGCAAATCAACTTGTACGTGGTTTCATGGTGTTTTTGTTAGAGAATCAAAAGCTTAATCTATACTCCAGCACTACGGTAACGACACTAGACAACCCCGTCTTACGTAAACCGGTTGCAGATGCTATTATAGCTCACCCCAAGTAACTGTCTTGTTTTACCCATTTTCTATCGAGCGCAATCACATTAAGCCCTTTATCCTAACACGTACATAGTAGAATAATCGGTTAGTGGTTATGATCTTTTTAGAACAGTGGTTTCTGGCACAATAATGTGGCAACCTTCTTTTTTTACCCATTTGCATGATGCGGGGGATCAAACCATAGTCTGCCCTACCAAGTTCAGTACTAGACGCCTCTGAACCACCTACAATGGATTTTATGTTACTTTATAGGGCTTACATTTGTTGGATTAAATGATTGGATGAGGATCGCCCAATTTAATAGGTGCATTTCCTGTAACATTTTATAAATAAATAACCGAGATCATCCACTTATATTCATCGACTTTCTGCGTAGTTTGTGTTTAAGATGGTGCTAACTGCTAGATAAACTACTCAGGATTACTTTAAAACTAAAGCTCTGGGTTTCAGAATAATAGGTACTTTAACTAGTCTATTATACTCTGGGGTTGTAGAGTGTTAAGACGATAGCGATTTCGTCAAATCTTGCGAAAGTTTCTAACAAAAAATTAAAAAATTATCAACCTACATACTCGTCGAGTGAGTCAAGTTATGTATTAAATTGAAAAAAAAGTTTGTTGGGGCTCAATAAAGTGAGGGAATCGGAAAACAACACAAAATATTGTATAAAAAGAAGGGAGAAGATAAAAATAAAAATGTACTAGAAAAAGTGGAAATACTTCCTCCCCCATGCTTAAACCATACAATATCCTCAATGTATTGGAAAAGGAGAGTGAAAAACTAAATACTCATTCTTCCTCTCCTTGGCCACAGAATCTACCATGCATCCTTGTTCTATATCTTCTACGCACTTGCTCACCCCTTCTGGAAGATTCTGCTTCATATCTTTGACCCTCCACACGGGAAACAACTTCATGCAAACCTTCAACACAGAGTGTCAAAGCCTGCATGTCTTCTGTCATCCCTGCAGTGAAATCTAGCATACATTGGTCTTATCGGTGAGTGAAATCATGTTGATATCTTTGCATCTATTGGACGAGATGCATCATTTCTTCTTGACGCGTCGCAATGCTCTGGTAGCGCTGGTTAGACAATTGGTTCTGCTGCATTATTGCGGCATAAATGGCATCGAGTGAGGCAGGTGGATTGGCATTTTGTGGCTCTTGGGCTTCGGGAGGTTGAATGTCAGGTTGAGGTGCTTGCTGTTCTAATTCTTGTCCCATTTTGTCAACAACATCATTATTGGCTTCGCCTTGGTTTCCTTGTGCATTCACACCAGGCTCGGGGCGTTGAGGTTGTATAACCAGTTGTTTGCAATGCTTAAGTTCGTAGTATTTGGATTTGGAAAAATGACACTACGAACTTCATTATTCCTCACAATTAGATAATAACCTCATGCTTCTCTTACCTTAATAAGGAGACCGACGCGACAGTTGTAAATCTCCAAGAACACTACTGGCAGAGAGGGTAGATTCAGGACTCTCCCTCCCAGGTTCAGGTGAATTGCTATTACGGTGACGATACCTCCAATATAGAAAGGAACAGTCCTGTCTCTTGTTACAATATTTTGAATGTGAGCCATCAGGAAGGTACTTGGGTTCAGACGGAGGTTTAGCGCGAAGGCGCAATGGAGAGCATACAACTCCTTGGTGTTGACCTTGTTGTTGTTAGTTCTTCCAAAAATAGTGCTGGCCAGGGTGTGATGAAGGTAGTGAATGTTCGTATTATGGATGTGAGAGGAGTAACACACTTCGGGAGCGACATTATGATCACCGGATATTCTCTCCCATAATTCATATGGCGTTCTATTCCAGTCCAATTCAGGGAGAATTTGGTATTACACATTGTCTCCACGAGGGAAACGAAACATGTCGCTCAAAGCATCCTGGTTCACCGTGTATTCCTGGTTGAACATATGAAATGTGGCTGCTCCAAAGAGATTTGCATCAGTGTCGGTGGGAGTGATGTAGAAGTAGGAGCTTAAGAACTCCAAAGTTAGAGCCTCGTAGGTGGGTAAGCCCACCGTGCTTACAAATCCCAAGCCTGCTTTGTTTAGCAAACCTTGCATACTATCATACAACCCTAAATTGCGTAAAAAGTCGTTGTCAACATATCGCATGGGTGTCAATTCTCGCTGATAAAACATTTGGTATCTTTCTGGTTGGAGTTCGCCAGCTTCGCCTTATCGGAACACGAGATGAGTCATATCGTGTTCTCTTCGATTGATTTGATTTCTATGAGCGGCCATGGTATATTTGAAAAAGACGAAAAGGAAAGGTGTTTGTGTAGTGAAAAGAAGGTAGTGAATGGTGGTGATATTAGAATGATAGAAGAAGTGGTTTAAATAGGTGGAGATTATGAGTGGGTAATGAATGGTTTTTACGGCTTTGAAAGTGGGAGGTTATAGGAATTATAAGGAACGAATGAGTGGTAATGATGGTAGATAATCGGAATTATGGGGTTTAAATAATGGAAGATGGAAGTTATAGAAATAATAAAAAAATGAAACAGTGTGGTCTTGTAGTCAAACTATGGTCACGAGATCTAAAAGCGTGGGAGGAAAGGCTGGTGGTCGTCACATGCGTAGCAGGGCGCGGGAGGCAAGGCTGAGGAAAGTCAGAAAAAGCTGTCGATCGTCACATGCATGGAAGGACTGGTTGACGGACGTCACATCTAGCTTGACGGTCGGCCATTTTCTAGGAAAGATGTGACAAACATCACATCTAGATAGACGATCGATAATGGATGCATGCGATTTCATTGGACCGCTACTGATACTTATACATATGATAATAATAGTTGTACTTTAAAGCATACATATATATGATAATAACAGAAGGTATCTCTCATGGTCAGCTTAGATTAAGAATTGATAGGAAATATTTATTCAGTATAGAGATAAGGGGCATAATAAAGGTAATAAAAACTCAATATTAAATAACCAAAAACATTAAAAATTGGAATAATAAGGAATAATGTTATCGGGTAAAAGAACTGAATGTGAAAGGGTACAAAAGAAAAAATGAAATAATAAAATATCCGAAAACGAGAAAAAAAAACAGTAATGGCAAACAATAATGTTTCCTGCCCCAAACTTAAACAGACAGTGTTCTTACTGCCTTAAGAAGAAGGGTCAGAGAAAATAAAAGTAGCAGGATCTATCTAGCCATGATGTGGGCTTCCAGGAGGTGCAGTAACAGAATAGAAGTGCTGATATAGATGATTAAAATGTTCTGTTATGGTATCCATGAAACCATGAATGTCCGAGCGCAAAGTGGCGAACTCTGCGCGTAAACATTCAATCTGTGTCTCCAAATTAGCAATAGTGGTAGTCAAATCAGGAGGTGGAGGTCCAGCATTAGCCGGAATAGCAACAACAGTAGACATGGGAGAAGCATTAGGGGTAACTTCATGACGAACATGGGAAGGAACATCATAATAATGAGGAGGAGTCTGAGGGTCAAAATCATCAGAGATCTCATAAGGTTAAGGTGTTTCGGGTGAGGGAGGGGCAGGTGGGGGATCCAAGTCAAAAATGAAGTTATCTCTGTTGTGAACACTCGTTATAGGATTAGGTAAAACAAATTGGTGGACAATGTTATGGTTAATGAGCATGTCAAACTGAAGTGGTCCAAGGTTTCCTATAAGGTGAGTGTTGAAATAGAAACGAATGTTCATGGGTCGAATTCCTCCATAAGGGTTTAATCCTAGGAGTGGTTGTCTCATTTCGATAGCATTTGCAATCATTGTAACTAGGCCTCCTATAAGGATAGGTGTATGAGAGGTCTCTATAATGCGAACGGAATTGGCTAACATAAAGGTAACCGCATTGACAAGACGTTTTTGTGAAGCACCAAACAAAATGAAAAGCTCATCACGGGACACCAAATAAATGTTTTGTTCTTTTCCAAACAGGGTGTGGGCCAGGATTTTGTGGAAATATCTTATAGCAGGGTTATGGATACTTTCAGAATGCATATCATCAGGATCGGGATGGTGGTTACCATTTATGCTACCCAAGAAGTAATTAAGCTCATGGTTGGAGAGGATATCCTCTTAGGCGACAATAAAGACATTAAGGCCACTAGGGAAACCTAAAAGGTTAGCAAACTCACTATTGTTATAACGAAAATCAATGCTAAATAGTCTAAACCAGATCAGGCCACAGTTAAATCCTAGTCCATGGTTAGACACATAATTCAAAGAACTTAGGAACTCTAGGGTAAGCCTACGATATGAACTAAATCTCCTCCGAATAGGGGATGTATCTGAACCTATCTGGTTCAGCAGGTATAAGACACTTTCTGTAATGCCTAGGGTGGTCATAGCACGGTTATCAGCATATATGGTGGGAGTCATCTCCCTATCGACGAAGTCCTCAAACCTCCTCATTTGATATTTTCCCCTGAAAGTAATACTCATATAATCTACTCTTGTCATTTCGAGAGTTAGTTACTAGCTAAAAAGGTAAATTATCCTGAAAAGTAAGTAGATTATAGAAACATCCAGTTAGCATCGGCCAAATGCCTTTTAGAGTAAAAAAATAAGAAAAATAAGAAAATGACAAAAAGAAAAGAAAGATGAGGATAAATAAAACTTTTAAAAAAAAATGAAAAGTTAAAGAAAAATATAAAGATAAAACTGTGGGTTGTCTCCCATAAAGCACTTTGTTTTATGTCGCAAGCTCGACACATTTTCAATTATGAATTAGTCATTTGATTCAGCCGGTGGCTGTAGAAGCTTTAGGGTAGCTGAGTAATCTTTGTTTTTGATACGATGGTAATGCTTCAAACGTTGCCCATTTACAATAAATGGATCACTAGAATTACTCTTAATTTCTACGGCGCCACTTGGGAAAACCTTAGTGACTTCAAAAGGGCCTGACCACCTAGAGCGTGGTTTTCTAGGAAAAAGTTTAAGTCGGGAGTTAAAAAGGAGTACTACATCTCCCTCATTGAATTCTCTCTTAGAAATGCGTTTATCGTGCCATTTTTTCGTTCTATCTTTGGAGATCTTAGAATTTTCATAAGCGTCTAATCGAAGCTCTTCTAATTTGTTGATATATAGGATTTTGTTTCCTACAGCAGTAGAGTAATTTAAATTTAGGGTTTTAATAGCCCAATAAGTTTTACGCTCGAGTTCCGCCGGAAGATGACATGATTTTCCATAGACTAACTTTAAAGGTGTGGTTCCTATGGGTGTTTTAAAAGTTATCCTATATGCCCATAATGCTTCGTGTAACTTAGAGGACCAATCTTTTCTAGATGTGGAAACAATTTTCTCAAGTATTTGCTTAATTTATCTATTTGAGACCTCTACTTGACCACTCGTTTTTGGGTGGTATAGTGTTGCTACACGGTGTTTAACTCCATCACTAAGAGTTTTTTGAAGATTTTGGAGATGAAGTGGGAGCCTCCGTCACTGATGACGAGTCTCGGCACACTGAATCTTAGAAAGATTATGTTCTTGAAAAGCTTGATTACTACTCGTGTGTCATTTGTTGGAGAGGCTATAGCCTCGATCCATTTGGATAAGTAATCGACAACTACGAGTATGTATTTGTTACCAAAAGAAGATGGGAAGGGTCCCATGAAGTCAATTCCCCATACATCGAAGATTTCGACTTCTAGAATACATTTCTGAGGCATTTCATCGCGTCTGGAGATGTTGCAAGTGCGTTGGCAACGATCACAGTTTAAAACAGCGATGTTCACATATTTCCATAGATTAGGCCAAAAGAAACCAGATTGTAGGATTTTTGCACAAATTTTTGATGTACTTGAATGCCCTCCATAAAGTGCAGTGTGGCAGTGGTCTATAATAGTTTCGATTTCTTCCTCAGGCACGCAATGACGAAAAATCCTATCAGAACCTCTTTTAAAGAGGAGGGGGTCATCCCAGTAGTAGTGTTTAAGGTTGTGGAAGAACTTCTTCTTTTGTTGGTACGTTAGCTCAGGTGGAAGGACACCGGCGGTTAGGTAATTTACGAAATCGGTATGCCATGGTGCAACAGAGTGATCTAATGCCACTTTTTCCAAATTGTTGGTTTCAAGACTTGAGGCCTCTATTTCTAAAGGCTATTTGGATTGATAATGTTCAACCTCATTGTTTTCCAACTGAGTTATAAGTCTCTCATATGGGGAATCATCGTTAATTGGTATTTGTTCAGTCTTCAAATTTTCAAGCCTAGGAAGATGATCTACTACGACGTTTTCGGTTCCCTTTTTGTCTTTGATTTCCAAATCAAATTCCTGTAGTAATAGGATCCATCTCAATAGTCTAGGTTTGGCATGTTTCTTAGTTATGAGGTATCTAATAGCGGCGTGATCGGTGTAGATGATAATTTTAGCTCCCACCAAGTATGAACGGAATTTGTCTAATGCAAACACAACTGATAAAAGTTCCTTTTCCATCGTAGCATAATTCATTTGGGCTTCGTATAGAGTTCTACTCGCATAGCATATTACATGGAGTTTATTTTTATTTTCGCTGTCCTAGAACGGCACCTACAGCATAATCACTTGCATTGCACATTATCTCGAACGGTTTTCTCTAATCTAGAGACTACATAATTGGCACAAAGATTGGTGCTTGTTTAAGCATTTGAAACGCTTCAGAACATTTGTCATCAAAGATGAATTCAATGTGTTTCATCAACAACTCAGTTAGTGGCTTTGTTATTTTAGAGAAATCTTTGATGAAACATCGGTAAAAACCGGCGTGTCCTAGAAAACTTCTTATTTCTCAAACACTTTTAGGAGGTTGAAGGTTTTTTATCACTTCTATTTTTGCCTTATCCACCTAGATTCCTTTGTCGGACACAATGTGTCCAAGTACAATCCCTTGTCAGACCATGAAATGGCATTTTTCCCAGTTGAGAACAAGATTGACGCTCATGCATCATTTGAGTACCATTTCAAGGTTTGCTAAGCATCCTTCAAAACTTTATCGACAGACAGAGAAATCGTCCATACAGACTTCCATCATTCCATTCAGGAAATCGACAAATATCACCATCATGCATCTCTGGAAGGTTGCGGGTGCATTGCAAAGTCCGAAAGGCATTCGTCTATAAGCAAATGTACCATAAGGGCATGTAAATATGGTTTTTTCTTGGTCATCGGGGTGGATAGGAATTTGGAAAAATCAAGAATAACCATCTAAGTAACAAAAATGGGAATGTCTGGCCAAACGCTCGAGCATTTTATCTATGAAAGGTAGAGGAAAATGATCCTTGTGAGTGGCTTTGTTTAGCTTCCTATAGTCGATGCACATTCTCCATCCAATTTAAGTGTGTTGGGCTAGAGATTTGCCTTTTTCATTAGTGACTACGGTGACTCCTCATTTCTTAGGTACAACATGTACAGGACTAACCCACTTACTACCGGATATAGGATATATGATTTCGTCTTCCAATAACTTACGAATTTCCTTCTTAACTACATCGCTTAGAATGGGGTTGATTTGTCTTTGATGCTCTCTAGAGGTTTTGCAATCTTCCTCGAGCATAATGCGATGTGTACAGATAGAAGGACTCATTCCTTTTAGATCCAAGATGTTATAGCCTAGAGTCGTTGGATATTTCCTCAGGACATTAATTAATTTTTTGGTTTCAATTCATCCTAAGTCAGCATTGACTATGACGAGTCATTTACATTCTTCGTCTAGGAATTTGTACCTTAGATTATTTGGTAATGTTTTAAGTTCTACAACAGGTTTCTTGGGATCAGTCATGGGATCGGGAGTCAGTGCTAGGCATTCACATAGGTGGTCGTCCTGGCGTTCCCCATGCCAGTTGTCGTCTTCAAAAATAGGCGGTATTGGAATTCTTAAGATTTCAGTATCCTTTGTTGGTTCTGACTTTATTTCCTTCACACATTCATCGATGATGTCAAGAAAACAACATGTGTCACTTATTGTAGGGGCTTTAAGGAATTGAGAAAGAATGAATTCAATTTTCTCTTCTCCGAGTTCAAAAGTCAATTTCCCTCGTTTCACGTCAATGATGGCGCCAGCGGTGGCTAAGAACGGTCTTCCTAGTATGATGGGAATGTTTGAGCCTTCTTGAATGTCCATTATAATGAAATCTGTGCGAATATAGAATTGACCTATTCTAACGGGGATGTTTTCTAGCATACCCACTGGGTATTTCCCAAATCGATCAGCTAATTGTAGGGACATCCTGGTTGGTCGCAATTCTCCTAGTTGTAGCTTTTCACAGATTGAAAGGGGCATCAAGCTCACACTAGCTCCTAAATCGCAGAGTGCTTTGTCTATTACAAACTTCCCTATCACATAGGGTATGGAGAAACTACCAGGGTCTTTCAGCTTAGGTGGCATATTGTTCTGTATGATAGCGCTACATTCCGCAGTAAGCATCACTGTCTCATTATCCTCGAGTTTCTTTTTATTAGAAAATATTTCTTTAAGGAATTTGGTATAAGATGGCCTTTGTGTTATGGCTTCTGTAAATGGTATTGTTATGTTTAATTGTTTTAGGAGTTCCACAAATTTCTTAAATTGTCCTTCGGTTTTAGATTTGGCTAATCTCTGAGGAAATAGGATATGTGGCTTATATGGTGGTGGGGGTATGTATGGTTTTGCCTTTTTAGCTTCATCTCTAGCTATGATTTCCGACTCAATATTTTTATTCAATTCGTCATTGCTTTTTACCTTTTCGGTTTCATTTTCATTTTGTTGAGACATCGACTTAGTTGAGATTCTCGGATCTACTGGTCCGTCTAATTCAATCCCACTTCTTAATGTAATGGCATTAGCATGACCTTTAGGGTTAGGTTATGGTTGACCAAGAAACACCCCAACTGGAGCGAAAATTGTTGCTTGTTGTTGGGCTACTTGAGAAATCTGAGTTTCTAACATTTTGTTATGTGTGGCCAAGGCATCTACTTTGGTTGCTAATTGTTTTACTAATTCGTAGGTGTGTACGTTTTGGTTTATAAATTCCTTATTTTGTTGTGTTTGAGAAGCAACAATGTTTTCCATCATTATCTCAAGGTTGGACTTATGGGGTGCTTGTGGTGTAGCTCGAGGTGCGGCTTGAGGTGCCTTTTGGAAACCAGGAGGTTCTTGAGGGGTGTATAACGCATTGTTAATCTTATAGGAAAAGTTAGGATGATTCTTCCAACCTGGGTTATAGGTGTTAGAGTACGGGTTTCCTTGAGCGTAGTTCATCTGGTCAGAAGGTATCCTAACTAGCAATTGGCATTCAGAAACGATATGTCCAGGTATTCCACACAAGTCACAATTTCGAGCTACGGCAACCACGGTGGCTGCGGGGGTTAGGGTTACTGCTAAACTCTCAATCTTTTGAGTCATGGCGTCAACTCTAGCATTGGTGTGGTCTATTCCACTGACTTCGTGTAATCCTCGTGTGGAGTCTCGTTCTCCTCCCCATTGATAATGGTTTTGCGCCATGTTTTCAATTAGTTGATAAGTTTCATTATAGGGTTTGTCCATTAGTGCACCACCAGTGGCAGCGTCTAGAGATAGTTTAGTGTTATATAGGAGACCACCATAGAAGGTGTGGATGATTAGCCATGGTTCAAGTCCATGATATGGGCAAAGTCTCATCATGTCCTTGTATCTCTCCCAAGCTTCGAAAAGTGATTCGTCGTCTTTTTGCGTAAATCCGTTGATTTGGCCTCTCAGCATTGCAGTTTTGCTAGGTGGAAAATATCTTGCTAAGAAGACTTTCTTCAATTCGTCCCATGTAGTTATGGAGTTTGAAGGTAAGGATTGGAGCCACGCTCTGGCTCTATCTCTTAAAGAAAATGGAAAAAGACGTAATCGAATTGCTTCGGCATTAACACCATTAGCTTTTACTGTGTTTGCATATTGTACGAATACAGATAAATGGAGATTTGGATCGTCCGTAGGGCCTCAAGAAAATTCATTCTGTTTCACGGCTTGCAACAATGAAGGTTTAAGCTCAAAGTTATTTTCCTCGATGGCAGGAGGAGAAATACTCGAGTGCAGTTCAGCTCGAGAAGGGGCAGCGTACTCCTTAAGAGGTCGATTACCTAATTCAGCCAAGTCTAGTTTCGGAGTTGGTTCTTCAGGAATGAGAATTGGAATTGGAGCTACTTCAGGAAGATCGAGGATTCAACTTCTTATGTTAACAAAATGTTCGATTTCGTTGATTCGTTGTACTAATTCCCCTCCTTGTAAATGAGTATTTAGCATACAATCGTTCCAAGAAAGGAAAAATGTTGCCCTAGTCTATACGGTGCAACAACAGAACTACGATATTGATAAATTGGTCCCCGGCAACAGCGCCAAAAACTTGATCGATTGGATATGGTAGTCTAAATAATCTGGACTGTAAGTGCACAATCTTATCGCATAGTTTTAAAGTTATCGAACCCAAAGGACCAAAAGTGAAATGTACCGTCATCTAGCGTTACAGTATAAATCTAAGGCTAAAAATATTTGGTTTAGATTAGGGGAACTAAAAGTAAGTTTGAATCTAGTTAAATAATCAGAGGGGGAAAACAACCAGTATGTAATGATCAGACTTAGGGAATTAGTAACCTATTTGGTAACTTGCAGTTTCTAACAATTCTCAGTAAAAATTTATCAGTTTAAAAACCCTCGTCTCACACTGTCGTGGTTGTTGATTTAGGTTATGCAATTAAGTCCTATCGTATGCTCTCGCTATCCCGTCGGAGTTAGAAACATTATTTTGAAAACAAATAAACTCTAATTCGCTTTAAGGCGCTCTTGCTGTTTTTAAAGCCAATGCCTAGTTACTACCGTCCAATTAAAGACCCTCAAGCTCTCGCTTTATTGAACCTAACTTCTATTCTTATTTTACTCTCTTAACAAAACGGTTCATCATTAAAAACAAAGTAATCTAGTCCAGAAAATAGTTCAACAAATAAATAACCAATAGTATTACGAAATTCCCTCAGTTTTATGACCTTACATATCGGTATATAAATTTAGCTTATCATATTATAAAACTTAATCACAGAATAATAAAATCCAAACAACAAAGTAAACATGATTATTGAATTAAAGGAAAATAATAATTTACTAAAATAAAAACCTGGAAATAAATTAACTGGAGACTGTAACAATTCGTCCGGCTCTAAAGGAAGCACTCCTCCACAGGTTGGTAGGTTTTTCTTCGATACGGAACAAGAACAATTGTGAAGAAATAAGATACTAAATTTAAATAACAACTCTGAAGGTCTTGAAATAAACCACGGGGCAATAGATTTCCGGTGTAGAAATCTATTTCTTAAAATCGAATGAGAAAAATAAAACTGCTAAGGAAAATAATAGCTAAAGAAAATAGTAGCTAAGGAAAAAATAATTCTGGAAAGTAGTAGCTTTGTGAAATATGCACGAAGAACAAAAAGGGCAGTAACGGCGTGAACCTTTCTCAGTGCATGAGGTCTACTATTTATATCTATCTTGAATAACTGTTCGTGAGGATTTGTTAGAGAGTTTGTAGGGCTACTGAATCTCCGCGTACCTGACTTGGTGGAACATGGATATAGAAACTAACACATTTTCGTTGCAAGCTTTAAGGGACATGGGCAAAATAGTAGGAGATGTCGTTCGTCAAAGGGATTAGTGACGTTAATCACTTACTTGGTCAATGCATGTTGGTCGTCACACTTGCCTTGCCGGTCGTCACGCTTGCTATTGACTTCTTTTTGCGCGCTTCTTCTTTTTGGGCTTGGGCTTATCTTTGGCTGTTGATTATTTTGTAGCCCTCTTTTCTTCTTTTTCTTCTTTTTCTTCCTTTTCTTCCTTTTTCTTCATAATTAATTTGATACCTGCAAAATAGTAAAATACCGGCATAATACCAACTACAAAGTGATTTAATTTAGAATAAAAATGGAAAATAATTTAGTTAATTCAAGCTAAATATGCAATACATTTATGTGTTATCATTTTCATCAAAAATAGGGGTTTTTGGAGATACACATCCGAAAACACCATGATTTTTAATTAAAAAAGAGGTTAATTCGGAAGTTCATATCTGAAATAAGCCCCGTGTTTTTTTTTAAATTGAAGGTTAATCGGAAGTGCACTTACGAATTATGAAGAAACAGAACTTAGAATCATTATTATGTACAAAAGTGTATGAAAAAATAAACAAAAATAACACTAAATATTGATAATATGTTATATACGTATTGATACGTATAGGTTTTACAATGTGTACGACAATACATTCATAAAATGGTTCGATTAAACATTCAAAAAATGGTTCGATTACATTTTAAAATGCACCGAACGAATTGTCATCGCTTAAATATAAAAAATGGTTCTTTCTTCGACTTCTCCCTATTTGATTCTCTCTCAACCTCCACAAAATTGGTGAACTCCATCATCCTATCCAAAAACTCATCCGACCAACTTTCGGCCTCTTTTTCATGATATGTCGTCCATTCCACGGAGGTAACCGGTATAGGAATACCCGGTTTCAAATAAACCTGAACAAAATGGCGTGATCTAAGGTACCCAATACACATGATACGACCGAGTGGATCTTCAGGTAGGGGAGTCTGAAGTGGAAAAAATTTCTCCGAAAAACCATACCACATCAAGTCAATACACACCCTCTTGTATGCACTTGTTATAAGATGACCCATTTCATGGAAGCTCATCCACTTAGAAACTGGTGCGCAAACGGTAATATTGGGAGCAAGAGCATGATGAACTTTATTAAATTTATCGATAGTCACATATAGGCGCGTGTAGAGTTCACCATGCACCGTCAACTCCGAAATAAGTGTTTTGCGCACAAGAGTGTGATTTTCCTCTCCTTTACCAAGTAACTCGGACACGGCGTGATACCCTCAATTAACATCACTTCCCACATCCACGATTCATTCGATGTGTTTGTGCATAAAAAGAGACATCTCTTCAATATAGATAATCAGTGGAGGTTGTGATTGTTTAATAATAGGCGGTGTACGAGGTGGTTTGCAAATGCAGGCTCCTTTGTTAACACTTGCTTTGGATTTTTGGGTTGGAGAATTCGAGAATATTGAATCAACAACTTCATGGTAAGAAAGAGTCGGCTTTATTGAACCGTCATCCTGAGAACTTTTCGTTTTTAGGCGCAACTTTGTTTTTACCGGTTGCGATGGAGGCTTCAAATCAGTGGTATCTGGAAAGGAAATTTTTCTCAAAAGTTCTTTGATGTGCAATTTTATAGAGTCATTTGATTTAGAAAATGTATCTATTATCACTTCCAAATCGGATGTGATGGTTATGTTGGACATAACTTCCTTTGTTGGCTCGTAGTTGTTGCATCCTAAATTTCGTCCCTAATTTTCTTAGTCGCACTTTCATATCATATTTTATTATATTGTCACAATCATTAGTAAATATCTTCATTCATCACATTTTGCATCATTAGTCGCATTTAAGTTGACCAAAAGTCAGTTTAAATCGAAGTTTACATCATTTTGTAGATGAAAAATACCCGACATTTCACTTCATGCATTTTTATCTCTTTACTCATTCTTGCATTGCTCCAAGTTATTTCTCTATCGATAATATTAATATTTCGGTTTTACAGACAGATTGTGAAAAGCGATTTGATACTGTGCAGAAAAATTAGCGAGAAAAATATTTCAAGTTTTCACCTTTTACTGTTCATTTTATGAATTCGCGTTTCGCGTAGATTATGGCGGTATGCTCGCTTTATTTTTTCGGTACATTTTGAAGTCTCGTTTTTAACCGTAAATGTCTGTTCAACCTGATATATTTATTCTCATTTTATTTTGATTTTTTTACTTTTTGAATATTTTTTCATTAATCTTTGTGACAGGTAGTTTATTTTAATATGTTCATTTCCTTTTTTCAGATAAATTTTGTCTGTTTTTTATCGTTTTTAGTCATTTTGGGTCTTTATTTTTTATTCAGAAAAAATTCAAAAGAAATATTTTAAATTGAATTAATTTTTACACTTTAATTTTTTCACCTCACTTTTGTCATTAAAGGGCTTTTCGGTCACAAAAAAATGTTTATTACACTATGCTTGACTCTCATTGGTTGTAAACAGGAATTGTGGATCGATAAAATTGAAGAAATATTGAACGGATCTGATTTAATTGAAATAATTTTTTCCTCTTTGACTTGTCTATATAATACTTCTTTATTTTCTTTGCAAATCACAACAAAAATCAATAACAGTAATCTCTTCCTCTCTCCTAACGACTACTTTCACTCGTTATTCCTCTCTTCCCCTGCTACACAACAAAAGCAAACAATTTCCTCTTCTCTTCACAGTAACCCCGTCTTTAATTTCTCCAACCCAGCAATTCACCCCCCTTCACCTTCATCAATACTCCCTTCCATCTCTATCGTACAACCACCAATCAGCTTTCATCATTAATTCCTCTGGCTCTGTTTACTTCCATCAACACTATCCAACCTTCATGAAACACCGCCACAGTAAACCAAATTGCTCTCCCTCTCTCTTCCCATGGCAACTACACCCTTCATCGTTCTCCTTCAACCTTCATCACACCCTTCTGTCTCCACTAGCCACAACTCCCCCAACCGTCATCTCTCCATTACAGCTCTGCCCCTTCCTCTTAAGCCATTCCAGCGCCAAACCCCAATCCCCATTGTCCAATTTACCAACTCACCGCATCACCATTCCCTTCAATTACCGTAAATTATCTTTGTCCGATTCACCACAATCAGCACAACCTTCATCTCCCAACGATCTCCGCAAGCACCAATCTCCCTTCATCTCACATCTTCCTCGCTCTCTCTTCAATCTGCAATGCAAGAAAATGCACAACATCTCCAGCGCCTCCCTCAATACTCTCCGTCCCGACTCTGTTAACGGACAACAATTCATCTCCAAACAACTTCCGCAATTTCCACCTTCTCAACAACAGCTTCCGCTAGCAACTTTCCTTTTCGACACGGTTTGATACTTTCTTCTCTAGTTTTTTTCCTGCATTTTGAAATGATTAAAGGCTTGTTTGGATTGAATAATGAGAGGAATGGTGTTGTGTTATTAATTCAATTTTGAGTGATATGTTTGTTTTGTTTTTTGACTAAATTAGTTTTGTTTATAATTATTGAATTTGTGATGTTAGTTTTAGGTTGATAATTTGAATGATAACATGATGATGATTATTGATTGTAATTGGAACTTTGATTGTGAAATCGAAACTTTGGTGATTTGTTTTTAAATTGAAATGAAGAACATGTTTTAGTGGTAGCGGAAAGGCTTGGTGAATGCAAATAACAGTAGCAATGTTTTGCCAATTTCCTATTTCCCTCTTTCAATTTCAAAATAGCTACATTCCTTCGTAATTCAAACAGGCCTCAAAGCCCATTCCGCTTGCAATACCGTGTTTTTATGCCTGAAAATTGAGTGATGGCATCTCTTTGCTTGAGTGAATTTTCTTCTTGGTTTAGTTTCGATGAAGGTGACGATAATGCCGCATTTTATTTATGTGTAAATCTGACCGAGAAACTATTGAAGACAACATGCAATTTCCTTTTGTTACAAACCATGTTTGAATTGGAATTTTGGGACATAATAATTAAATGCATAATTGCTGTCGGGATTTGAAGGTTTTAAGTCTACTTTGAATTCAATTTCTCATGTTGCAATATGAACTTTTGGTTTTTTGTTTTCTATTGTGGTTGAAATAGCGGTTGCTTTTGATACACTTGAGACAATGTATGCCATACTGACTTTTGCTTATGTAAATATTCATTTATTCATGTACATTCATACAATTTAATTTCAATTTTATATTTTGTGATTACTAACATAGATTTTAATTGTTGCAATTTCATTCATTTTATTTTTATACCTTGTATGCTACTAACACATTTGTTACTGTGAACGTTTTCGAGAATCGTTTCAAGTATTCATTCTCGCATAACGCATCCATAATTCCTACACTTTCTCCTTTACCTCTTTATTTTATTTCACTATTTTGATTTAATATTTAGCATTGTAAATATATACTTGTACATAATATTTTGACTGTATATTTTATTCACTTCATTTGTAAATAAATTCAGGTTATGTAAATATTATTTTCATTGCGTTACGATTTTAAATTTTAATTCAAATTAACTTCTGAAAATCGTATGGATGCATATATGTTTTCCCGTACTGTTAGTTTTGTCTGTATATTTCATGTGATGCAGGGAATTTTATCTGATACCGTGAGCTTTATTTGATATCTCGAGTCTTATCCGGTACCGTGATCTTTATCCATGCTTTCTTCATCCGTGATTTATTTTCACGTGTTGTGATTCATTGCGCTTTATTCGCCGCTTGGAATATTATCTTACATCTGGTTTTTTGATGCTGTCGGCTTGTGAATTATTTTCACCTGAGGTTTGGTATACTCTTAGCTTATTTTTTCTGTCTGTGGCTTTAAACCAAAAGGAATGAGAGCACTGTATTGGCTTTTTCATGTCAATTAGTGGTTTCTTATTCGCTCATATCCTCTTTTCCTTATCATTTACCCTCCTGTACATAGGACACTCTCTTGTCCCTTTCTTTAATTTTCAAAACCTTCTCATAATTTTTCAAAATCTTCTTTTTTATAAACTCGAACTGCTTTCATGATAAACCTCGACTTCGTAGAGTACCTTTTATTTTAAAACTTCTTTTCTTTAAACAAACTTCAATTCATTTAATCATACTTTGACATCTTTCAAAACTAACAAAAACACTTCAACTCATTCAAACCGTTTTGTGCGCTCGAGCACCTTTACCCGTCAAAACCTTTTTTCAAGATGAGACATGATTCATTGATAGTCGAGCAACATTCTTATATCCCCATGGTTATAAAGGTGTCGACTTTTCCACTTTAGTACTAGAGGCGTTCTCAAACCCTCACTCTTGCTGACGCAGGGTCCATCTTTCTCACACCTTGTGGGCGTTAGTCGAGATTTCTCTCCTAACAATAACGACTTGTCTCTTCGTTTAAAATCAATCAATAGAAAAATCTTTTCTAGTCAAACTATGGTGCTATGACTTTCCCATTGCATGAGGGAGTACATAGGCACTAAGTCTTAAGACCCAAGGTGAGCAAAAATAATAAAAAACATTTCATTTTTTATTTTGTTTACAAATACTCATTCATTTTTTTCCTTTAGCAAGTAAACCTTTACATGACACTAATTTTAAAAGAAACCAAACAAAGTGGATCCTGCAGAGTATCATAGATGCTTAGGGTGCTAACACCTTCCCTTTGCATAACCAAACCCAGTACCTTGATCTCTGATCTTTTATTTCATTGTGGGTTTTGTTCGCTTTTTTCCCATTTCCATTTGGAAAAAATAAAGTGAGGTGGTAACTTCATTGTGTTGAGATAATTCAATTGATGACTTAATCTCAAATTTTTACCTCTATATCTCTTTTCCATCATTACTGTCGCATTTCATCTCTTTTTGTCCTGCCAACGGTGTGCGATAGAAAGTGGCAACTTCACTGGGGACATATTGACCTATTGCTGGTCCATTTCTAAGTGGGTCAATCTTAGCTTTATTTGTTTCTTTTCCATGAGTGTTTATATATTGTTTTGCTTGCTGTTTATTACTTCCCATTATTTTATATATATGTTTGTCTGGATTTTCCTGGTTTTCAGGGGCTTGGTAATTTCTTATAAGTCTTCTACTCGGACTTTGGGAAAACTTAAGATAGGACGGGTGGTATAGTCATGTTAACTTTGAGGGAGTAATCCCAAAAAAGGAGACATGAGATCCCTCACTCAGTGGAGGCCCCTTTGACTGTAGTGTCGTTTATCGAGTAATCGGGAAAATGTACTTCTTTCGACCTGGGAGCCTTCTAAAGCTGAGGATCGTAGAACCCCTAACCCATCTTGGCCTTTTAGGTGAAGTTCAGAAACTATGACGCAGTAATCCGGAAATGGTTGTTACGCTATGCTACGCTCGAACGAGTTTTTACCTGAGAATATTACTAATTACCGAGTTAATCGGGACGTTGGTAATATCTGAAAGAAGGATGTAGACTTTGGGAACCTCTTAGAACCTTGTTCCAAAGGTGATAACCGTTAGTCTATACCTTATGTTTTGTACCTTTGACTCTAGGCTCGTGATTCTGAACCATGTGATCCTGTTACAGTGCAGTGCGTTGCATATCATTTGCATCCTCTGCATCATTCTACATACATCCATGTCATTTAGGATCTTATTCTCAGTTGTTTCTTTCTTCGAGTTAGTCTTCTACCGTCAAGCTGATTCCTCAACACAACTACGGGACTAGAGCTGCTGTCAGATTGAGAATGGAAAACAAAGAATAACATAACATGGAAGTCAAAATGGAAATCGATGAGTTAAAGTCGGGCATGGCCAAACTTACTGAGATGATGCAAGTCCTGATTTCCAGAGTAGAGCCACCTCAAAGGACGGTGATATCTGAAATTCCAATTATTGCTGCTGACACTCAACCTATCCAGCATATATCTACTACATGGCTAGAGTTTGGGTTACCTCAAAATTACTCTCCTCCTGTTGTAATTACTTCAATGGTTGGCCAGTCTTCCCGACCAATTTTTCAAGCCCTAGTTTTCACTGAACCTCAGCCAATCATTCATATTGCATCTCGTCAACCTGCTGCACAAGCTGCTTTTGGAAATCCTCTCTTTTAGTACCATGCTGCCAGTACTTGAAATATGAGTCAGGGAGACTTTGTTGAGTTTGAATAGTTCAAAGAACAATATCAGACTTTAGAAAAGAGACTTAGAGTTATGGAGGGAAATGAGTTCTTTAGTGTTGATGCTAACAACATGTGCCTAGTTTCTGATCTGGTTATGCCTTCAAAGTTCAAGACTCCCGTGTTTGAGAAATACCAGGGGCACACTTGTCCAAGAAGACATTTGGTGATGTACTTTCGAAAGATTTCTGCTTACACAAAGAAGGACAAGCTGCTTATTCATTGTTTCCAAGATAGTCTGAGTGGAGATTCATTGAAATGGTATATGGGACTTGAGAAAGGCTGTATCCAATGCTTCAAAGATCTTGTTGATTCTTTCATAAAGCAATACAAATAAAACCTTGACATGGAACAAGATCATCGCCAACTGCAAAATATGTCTCAGAATGAGAAAGAATCTTTCAATGAATATGCTGAACGATGGAAAGAACTGGCATCTTAAGTTGAACCACCTCTGGCAGAGAAAGAGCTAACTGGTTTGTTCATGGATACTTTTTGCCCTTTATTTGGGGAGAAGGTGATTGATAGTGTGTCTTCCAGCTTCACAGACCTGATGAATATTGGTCAAAGATTAGAAGAAGGAATTAAGAATGGTAAAGCTTCTAAAGTTGCTGAATCTTTTAATAGTGCAAAGGAATACTTTGGAAACTTTCAGAAGAAGAAAGAGGTTGAAGCTAATGATGTCTTGACTGAGAGAAGAGGACCCCTCCGTAGGCCTCAATACATTGATCAATCACAAGTAGCGGTTTTTACTCCTATGGTTAATGCTCAGCCAGTTCAGGTCCCTCAACGACAAAATATTACACAGAATCATAATCGTTATGTAGTGAATAAGGCTCAATTTGATCCCATCCCTATGACATACACTTAATTGTATCCTGCAATAGTGAAGAATGGCTTGATTACAACTAGAACTCTGATTCCTCAAAATCCTCCTCCAACCGGGTTTAGATCTTCCCTTCACTATGAATTTCATCAGGGAGCTTCCGATCATGATTTAGAAAGCTGATATGCATTGTAAAACAGGGTGCAAGAATTGGTGAAAGCAAATATTCTCACTTTCAAGGAGACAAGTCCTAATGTTGTCAACAATCCTTTTCCAAAACAAAGTGGCTGAAGACTGAGTCGGGGTACCCTCAAGTCACTTCCTAAATCCAGTGTTTCAGATAGGACAACTCATCCTTGTTACTGATTAGTCACTAGGCCATCTTTCTTTCTGTTTGCGTTTTTCCCTTGTTTATGTTAAAATTATTTCTTTCAAATTTTGTTTGGACTTTCATTTTAAGTTTAATGAAATGATCATTGCAATATTTTGATTCAAATCATTTGCATTTACTGCTTTCAAATATATTTCTCTTGTTTACTTTCTTTATCAAACTTTCGTTTATGCAAAGATTTGAGGGAGGATGATGAAAATTAAATACCCATAATTGTTACTGGTATGCTTTCGAATAAAACTTTGTTGAGGATATACAGACATTGTTTTAACTCCCAAACACTGGAGTAATAAGGAAGTTAATCCCTCGTTCACCCCTTTGAGCCTAGAAGTTGGAGTTTCTTTCCATACAAAAAAAACCTGCAATTTTAACCCGGGGATGGGTAGTTTTCAGTTAATTTGGTTGTGCATTTATTTACAAGAGAAATCGTGCAAGACACCTTTCAATAAAGGCCGCGATCAAGGTTTCCTTTGCATACAACAAGAAGTGTCAAAGATGCTCTCAAACCAAAAATGACAAAGATGGTTCCCCGTAATCATTGAGAAAGGCAGTCATTATCTTTCCAAAAAGAAAAAATCAAAAGAAAAATCCCGCTAAGTCAATGTCTATGAAGGAGACTTAGGCAAAAAACTGGGGCATCCAACTGACTATAATTCCAAATGAAACAATTCAGGCAAAAGTTGAGAATAATAAATTCAATCAGAAGAGGTCTTCAAATCCTCAAAATTCTCCACCAGAGTTGAAAAAAGTCCTCAAAACAGAAAAATGATTTAAGAAGAAGTGACTGTCATTCTCAAGAATTCCTTAGCATCTGAATCATCGTCATTACTATCGTTAGTGCAAGTCCAAAATCTCTTGGAACCTGAATGCATGTTGTAAATTAACTGAACGTAGGACTGAAGAAAATCACGAAGATTGGGTTGGGTAAAAATAAATTTTGATCCTTTATCCTTTATTTCTTAAACCGTGAACCAGACCACATTACAACCCTCAAGAGACCTAATTAAAGCCAGGTTTCTTTTGAAAGCATACTACAACAAGGTTGCGTAAAATGACTCCTAAGATCTTTTATGAATCATTTGTTTTGGTATCATACCTTTGCTTTCTCTTTCACTTTAAAAGTATAAACTACTTTGTTTTAACCAGTGATGCATTTTCTATACACCAGTAATATCATTTCAAAAATGATTTTTGAATTCAAAACTTTTGCATGAACTTTGCATTAAAATTACCATGTTTGAATAAACAATTTTGCTTGGAAACAAGCTTCCCTCGTCAAGGAATTTCAAATAGTTGGGAAACTTGGTAAGGGATCCTATCAGGGGCAAGTATATTCCAGACCCATTTGTGAATCAGTTCAAGATTTATTGCTCAGTGCGAGTTTTCTCATAATTGGTTAGCTAGAAGATCATTTTCAAGACTCATACTGGGGCATTCCTTTCCAACAGTCATTTCAAGAACTGAAGCCATGATCAGTTTATTCCAACAAATATCTCAAGAACTGAAGCCATGATCAGTTTATCTCCAACAGTCATTTCAGAGCTGAATCCATGATCATCTCATTTCCAGCAACTTTCGACTGAAGCCACGATCAGTTTATCCTCAACAGTCAGCTAATTTGGGAAAAATCCCCAAGCAGCTCTCCATGTCTTTCCTCAGAAAATCATCAGTTCAATACAGTTTACAAGTGTGACAAATTTGGGTTCAAGACATTTTCTTTCCAAGAAAATTTGGCAGAGCTCTCCGTGTTGAGAAATCAAACTTCCAATCTTACCTCCACAAAAGAGTCAAACTCCATTTTCGTAAACATCAACATTATATGCATAGATTATTCACATATCATGCATAACAAAATTAATACATAATACATAACAAGAGTGTTTTATCCTTATTTGCATTTCATGAGCTCTGGTTGCAGTTGACATGTCACCTTGAGATCAAAGTCCAACTTACTTGGCACCTACCAAAGTAAATGTCAGTTCGGCTATTTCTCTGTGTCCAATGCTAATCTTAGATGCACTACTTCTCACTTTCAACCAATGCTAATCTTGGATGAGTTATTTCTCTCTTTCGTCCGATGCTAATCTTGGATGAGTTGTATTTCTTTCAACCAATGTTAATCTTGGGTATCATTTTTCCACATGCCATCTAAAGCCAATATTGGATGTCGCAATCTTTGTTGTCGTCCAAAGCTAATATTGGATATCATGATCTTTTCTTCCATCCAAAGCCATTATTGGATTCCATGATTTGTCTCACCTCATTCAAAGTTAATATTGGATATCATGATCTTTTTTTCTATCCAAAGCTAATATTGGATGTCTTGATCTTTTGCTTCCATCCAAAGAAAATATTGGATGCCATGATCTTTTGCTGCCATCCAAAGCCAATATTGGATGTCACCATCTTTTGTTGCCTTCCAAAGCCAATATTGGATGTCGTGCTCTTTTGCTTCCATCCAAAGCCAATATTGAATTTCGTGATATTTTTTTCTACCCAAAGCTATTATTAGATGTCATGATCTTTTTCTTCCATCCAAAGCCATTATTAGATGCCACCATCTTTTGTTGTCGTCCAAAGCCAATATTGGATGTCGTGATCTTTTTTCTATCCAAAGCTAATATTGGATGTCATGATCTTTTGTTTCCATCCAAAGCCAATATTGGATGTTGTTACCTTTTCATCCAAAGCCATAATTGGATGTTGCTATCTTTTGTTTCCATCCAAAGCCAATATTGGATGTTGTAATCTTTTCTCTTGTCTAAAGCCAATTCTTAGAAGTTAAAGTTTTCCCTTCATCCAAAGCCAATATTGGATGTCGTGTTTCTTTTTCGTCCAGCGTATTTCCTGGACGACTCTGATGTAACTTCAGATTTAGTCTCATCCCACATCTATTATTCCTCTAGATGTTTCTGACTATTTTTTCCACAGAGTTGCTCACCTTATTCAATTCCATTCTTGGATGTCGCTGTTTGCCTTCTCGGGTTTTGTCTCCCCTTAAGTATTTCTGGTTACTCTTTTACTCCTTGGCAGATATCCATAATATCTTGTATTCCTTAGCGTGTCTTTCCACGTCATTTCATCTGAACTACCATAAGTTTCCAGTTTCAAGTTTTCCCATATTCCCAGAGTCTGTCTCATCCCATACATCATTCAAAAAAATATATATGTCAAAAAAATACTTCATGCATTCATTCATAACATATGATATCATCTCATCGCATCAGGGACAAAATTCAGGTCTGTTTGCATGTAATTACTTTCTGCCTATCTGGCTAAAAGATAATTAAATAGGGGCAGTTGTTGCACCCTAAATTTCAGCCCTAATTTTCTTAGTCGCACTTTCATATCGTATTTTGTTATTTGGTCACAATCATTAGTAAATATCTTCATTCATCTCATTTTTCATCATTAGTCGCATTTAAGTTGACCAAAAGTCAGTTTAAATCGAAGTTTACATCATTTTGTAGATGAAAAATACCCGACATTTCACTTCATGCATTTTTATCTCTTTACTCGTTTCTTGCATTGCTCCAAGTTGTTTCTTTGTCGATAATATTAATATTTTTGTTTTATAGACAGACTGTTAAAAGTGATTTGATACTGTGCGGAAAAATTAGTGAGAAAAATATTTCATGTTTTCACTTTTTACGGTTCATTTTATGAATCTGTGTTTCGCGTAGATTATGGCGGTATGCTCGCTTTATTTTTCGGTACAGTTTGAAGTCTCGTTTTTAAATGTAAATGTCTATTCAACCTGATATTTTTATTCTTATTTTATTTCGATTTTTGACTTTTTGAATATTTTTTCACTAATATTTATGACAGGTAGTTTATTTTAATGTGTTCATTTCCTTTTTTTGGATAAATTTTTGTCTGTTTTTTATTGTTTTTAGTCATTTTGGGTCTTTATTTTTTATTAAAAAAAATTCAAAAAAATTATTTTAAATTGAATTAATTTTTACACTTTCAGTTTTTCACCTCACTTTTGTCATTAAGGGGCTTTTGGGTCACAAAAATGTGTTTATTACACTCTGCTTGACTCTCATTGGTTGTAAACAGGAATTGCAGATCGGTAAAATTGAAGAAAATTTGAACGGATCTGATTGAATTGAAATCAGTTTTTCCTCTTTGACTTGTCTATATAATACTTCTTTATTTTCTTTGTAGATCACAACAAAAAGCAATAACAATAATCTCTTCCTCTCTCCCAACGACTACTTTCACTCTTTATTCCTCTCTTCCCCTGCTACACAACAAAAGAAAACAATTTCCTCTTCTCTTCACAGTAACCCCGTCTTCGATTTCTCCAACCCAGCAACTCACCTCCCTTCACCTTCATCAATACTCCCTTCCATCTCTATCGTACAACCACCAATCACCGTTCATCACTGATTCCTATGCCTCTGTTTTCTTCCATCAACACCATACAACCTTCATGAAACACCGCCACAGTAAACCAAATTCCTCTCCCTCTCTCTGCCCATAGCAGCTGCATCCTTCGTCGTTCTCCTTCAACCTTCATCACAACCTTTCGTCTCTACTAGCCACAACTCACCCAACCGTCATCTTGCCATTACAGCTCCTCCTCCTTCCTCTTAACCCATTCCAACGCCAAACCCCAATCCCCACTGTCCGATTCACGAACTCGCCACATCACTATCTCCTTCAATTATCATAAACCATCTATGTCTTATTCACCACAATTAGCACAACCTTCATCTCCCGACGATCTCCGTAAGCACTAATCTCCCTTCATCTCGCCTCTTCCTCGCTCTCTCTTCAATCTGCAACACAAGCAAACACACAACATCTTTAGCGCCTCCCTCAATAATCTCCGTCCTGACTCTGTCAATGGACAACAAATCATCTCCAAACAGCTTCAGCAATTTCCACCTGCTCAACAACAGCTTCGGCTAGCCACTTTCATTTTCGAAACGGTTTGGTACTTTCTTCTCTAGTTTTTTCTGCAGTTTGAAATGATTAAAGGCTTGTTTGGATTGAATAATGAGAGGAATGGTGTTGTGCTGTTAATTCAAATTTGAGTGATATGTTTATTTTGTTTTTTGATTAAATTAGTTTTTTTTGTAATTATTGAATTTGTGATGTTAGTTTTAGGTTGCTAATTTGAATGATAACATGATGATGATTATTGATTGTAATTGGAACTTGATTGTGAAATCACAACTTTGGTGATTTGTTTTTAAATTGAAATGAAGAACATATTGTAGTGGTAGCGGAAAGGCTTGGTAAATGCAAATAACAGTAGCAATGTTTTGCCAATTTCCTCTGTTTCCCTCTTTCAATTTCAAAATAGTTGTTTTCCTTCGTGATTCGAACCGGCCTTAAAGCCCATTCCTCTTGCAATACCGTGACTTTTATGCCTGAAAATTAAGTGATGGCATCTCTTTGCTTGAGTGAATTTTCTTATTGGTTTAGTTTTGATGAAGGTGACAATAATGCCACATTTTATTTTCATGTAAATATGACCGAGAAACTATTGTAGACAACATGCAATTTCCTTTTGTTACAAACCATGTTTGAATTGTAATTTTGGGACATAATAGTTAAATGCATAGTTGTTGTCCGAATTTGAAGGTTTTAAGTCTACTTTGAATACAATTTCTCATGTTGCAATATGAACTTTTGATTTTTTGTTTTCCATTGTGGTTGAAATAGCGGTTGCTTTTGATACACTTGAAACAATGTATGCCATGCTGACTTTTGCTTGTGTAAATATTCATTTACTCATGTGCAATCATACAATTTCATTTCAATTTTATCTTTTGTGATTACTAACATATATTTTAATTGTTGCAATTTTATTCATTTTATTTTATACCACTTATGCTACTAACGCGTTTGTGATACGGTGGCAGAACCGACTGTTTAATACTGGTTTACGTTTTGCGTTTTGTGTTTGCAAAATGTCGCAGTAAGCAAGAGTCGCCACCGACTTTTATTTCATCCAATCATGGAAAAAGGAAAAAGAACAGAAAAAACCTTTTCTCAAGATATTTCTGAGCACGGGAGGTAAATTATAGAAAGGGAAGGTGTTAGCACCCTTTTCTATCCATGGTTTTCCATGGGCTCTTAGGTACTTGCTCATTTCTTCAAATTACTTGTGTGTGTGCTTGCTTTGAAAATATTTTACTTCGTGATAACCCTTGTATCATTCCTCAAGGGTGTGACGAAGTTGTTTTGAAAACTGTTTTTGAAAAGGTGTTTGTGTGAAGAGTTTTATTTTGAGCAAGTACCTACTAGCATCTACCTACTCGAAAAAAAATATCGTTTTTGTTCTATTTCCTTTAGACAGTGCTATCCAACTATTAAGGAGTAAGTAGCACCGTCGTTGGAGTTTGTAAGGGACCTTCAAAAGGGACAAATACAATAACTAAAGCAATAGTTAGAAAACCGTAGTAGTAACCCTAGAGTCTTAAGATCTTTTCGAGGCAACATTTTCGAGGAAACATTTGAGGCAACATTCGAATGGGAAACTTTGATCTCTTTAGACTGGAGGGCCACCACTAAAATCTAATATGCTTAATGATCGTGTACCGAAGGAAACCGGAGTGAGGTAAACCCTAGGAGTGAACATGTGCGAGTGATTTGTTTCAATTATTTTAATCTTTGCACATTAGGGTTTTCTAACTATTTTAATTTTCATGCATTATTGCCATACATCTAGACAGTTAATGATTTGCTGAAAGTAAACACGGAAATAAACTTATCTATTACATGGCTTTGACAGTTACATAATTGCCTTGACGTGAAATAAAAGTGCGGAATTTAAAACCCTAATTAAAACTATTACAACCTTGAAACATTTACAATAATAATAATAAGAAGGAAAATTAAAAAAACGCACGGTAAATTAAATGCGAGAAGAATTATGGTTTTGACCCTTGACTAAACCTACTTGCAATTGATTAAAGAAAAATCATTTTTGGTCATTTTTTATTTAGGAAATTAAAGAATAATTAAATTGCAAAGAAAATCCTAAGTTCTAATTAATTTTAATTATAAAAAAAGAGAATTTGAATTAATCTAATTAAGCTAATTAATTAATTGCAATTAGATATTTTTATGAAAAAAACGAAAATCTAATTCTTAATGATTTTCTGATTTTATGATTAAAAAAATGATTTTTGTTGTGAAAATAATTAAAAATAACCAATAAAAAAGAATTAAAAAAAAGAGAGAAAGATATAGGCCTGGAGTGATGAAGCAAACTAGGGGTGTATGTTGAACTTCTGAAACCCAGAAGGATGGCCCAGAGTTTGGCGCCTGATCCAATGAGACCATCTTCTGGGGACTCATGGTGGACCTGCGTATGCTGGCGTTTTGGCTGGAGATGGATCTAGAGGACGAGATCAGAGGGCGCGTGATGATCCTCAGAAGGTTAGGTGTGTGAGATCTTGAGTGATAAAGTAAACTGGGGGTGCATGCTGAACTTCAAAAACCCAGAAGGATGGTCCAGTGTCTGGCGCCTGATCCAATGATACCATCTTCTGGGGACTCATGGTGGACCTGTGTATGCTGGCGTTGGATCTGGCTGGAGATGGATCCAGAGGATAAGATCAGAGGGCGCATGATGATCCTTAGAAGGTGAGGTATGCTGGATCTGGCGAAAATAATGGAGAAAATGCCAAAAGCTCACGCCTGGGATCGAACCCAGGACATGAGCTTCATACTTCCTTCCTCTGACCAACTGTGCTGGATGTCTCAATTGTTAATATAATAATGAACATATAATATATTAGAAAACAAGTTAGTGGCCAGAAAACGCGCGCCAAATTCAAATGGACCAACCACGCTATAACACGCATCGTCTTCTTCCTGCAACCGTCGTCTTAGGCATGAAGCTTTTACCTACAGTTCATGGTTGTAACTAAAACCATGCGTATTTCAAAAATCTACCACAAGCAACATAAATATAATTTAAAGCCACAGATCTACTCGTCTTGACCTCACGAGTGTGATGGTACTCCTTTCTTGGCCCAATTTTCCCTGTACTGAAAAGCCCCAAAGTGGACCTTAAAACCCTAACAATGGCAATCACTCGTACCTGCACCTAAACTCCAATCAAACAATCCAGAAACGTGGCAAACATGATGATAAACATAAATATATGCTTAGAACATGTTTATGATGAGTAAATTGTTAGAATCAAGTTTAAGATTTTGTGCAAACCGTGACGATTGTAGGATGAGATTCTGGACGTTTGGAAGCCTGCAAATGAATGGAGTAGCTCTAGAAAGTGTCTAGGAGTGGATTGTTGGCCTCAAAACCCCTTGAGAGTGGCTCTAAGATGGAATTCGATTTCACCCTTTTTGTTCAAATTTCTAGTTTTGTTATGGCAGCTTGCACGTCCAAAAACCTTATCCCGTACTTTGTTCTTGTCCATTATATATCTAGGAATGAATTAGGGTTACAAATTTGGACTGAATCTTTGCAATTATAAGCGATTTGATTTGATTTTCAAGCTTATGTAAACTTGCTATTTTGAGCCAAATCATCCCTTTCTTGTACCAATTATGCTTGATTCATTTTGGCCTTGATAATTCAGCATACTTTGATTTCCAACCTGTCCAAAAACCAAATCAAATCATATCTTTGCTATTATTCATCAATTATTTGATTTAATTCACTTTTTAATTAACAAAAAATCAAAATAAATTGAAAAATGAAGCAAATAATGTGTGGGTGAATGTTTGAGTCATGGACCACATTATAAGTGAGGTGCAAGCATAGAAAGTTAGGCCCATTAGGCAAAAAATGCATTTTTGAGCACATTTGACTTTTGGCGATTTTGAAAAAAAGGTCAACTTTGCCAAGGCATATCAAATCCAATTTTAACCCTAGAGAGGTTTTTGTGACTTTTTAGAAAGCTTAGGATGTCCCCTAAGTAACCCTTTTGGTCTCATCTCAATTGAGTCTTCCATGATCATGTATGAAGCTTTGACCCAAAAGGTGTTTTTGTTGACTTTTCGAAAGGACCTATAATGTCAAAATTCATATCTTTTTATGAGTGAATATTTTGTACTTATGAGCTGAATATGATTTTGGGGAATTGCATCCTTTTCAAAATGAGCTTTGGATGGATAATTTTTGATAAAGTATGAAGAAGTTATGCTTGGTCAAAGTTGGGTTGACTTTTCCTACAAAACCCTAATTTAGCAACTTTTGGGTTTTGATGAATTTTGAGCATCCCTTGAGGAATAATGATCAACCCTTGATCAAATGATGGATAACACTTCAAAATGATGATGTTGACCAAAAATCTTGAAGTTTGATTGTATGTGGGCCACAATTGACTTTTGACCTAGTATAGTCGATTCTCAAGCATCTGAGCAGTTGGCTAGGCAAACTTCTTGTGCAAGGCATGAAACTTGACATGTAGGGTCTTGAGAACATATTAAGACCATGGATGGCATAGGAGACCTTTTTGGACCTCTCATCTTGATGAAAAATGAAACCTTAATTTGAGGTATACTGCCTTAGGAGAGAGTTGGTCTAGTCAACTCTTGGACTTCCTTGAGCAACTTGGGGACCTCAATTGACATGTATTGAGTAAAATGAGAGGGAAAATTTTGGGGTAAAATATGTGCCCCTGTTCAATCTTCTTAAACTTGAGGATGTAGATTGGTTGTTCTGCCTTTCGTGATCTGAAGGTGGAAGATGATTGAACACTAGAGTGCCTAGAAATTTGCACTTGCATGAAGTAACACTTGACTTGTGATATCGGGAATGGGCTTACAGATGCCATTTGGAGGTCGGGGATTGAAGATTGTCGGAGATGGGCTTAAAGATGCCATCCTGGATGCGACGGAGAATTGTAGGAGATAGGCTTAAAGATGCCATCTAGGGGATGTTGATTTCCTGTCTTGGGGGAACTAGAGTTTTAGGAGCTTCAGTTGTCCGTTACTCTACTAGGGAATAACTAGGGCTTGAGGAAGCGGGAGTGTACTGTATATTTGGTCGGTGTATATGCTGCACCGCGATTTACAGGGGAAATGCGAAACCAATCATGTTTGATCGGGTCCCGGTCTTGCAATATTGTGGACCGCTGCTTGGGGATAAGAGTGGGGGAACCTGGATAGTAAGGTTATGAGAAGGAACCTAGATAGTAGGGTTGCTTTGATATGAAAGCCTGGATAGTAGGGTTACTTCGATATGAAAGCCTGGATAGTAGGGCTGTGAGAAGGAACTTGGATATTAGGGTTACTTTGATATGAAAGCCTGGATAATAGGACTGTGAGAAGGAACCTAGATAGTAGGGTTACTTCGAAATGAAAGCCTGAATAGTAGGATTGTGAGAAGGAACCTGGATAGTAGGGTTACTTCGATATGAAAGCCTGGATAGTAGGGCTGTGAGAAGGAACCTGGATAGTAGGGTTACTTTGCTATGAAAGCCTGAATAGTAGGGCTGTGAGAAGGAACCTGGATAGTAGGGTTACTTCGCTATGAAAACCTGGATAGTAGGGTTACTTCGATATGAAATCCTAGATAGTGGGGCTGTGAGAAGGAACCTGGATAGTAGGGTTACTTCGATATGAAAGCCTGGATAATAGGGTTGTGAGAAGGAACATGGGTAAGGTTACCTTGTGAGGAATATGGGTAAAACTGCAGGATGAATCGGGGTTAGGTTATAAACGTAGATTAGTTGACCTGTTTGACTTCGGGAACTGAGTTTACATTAGTCGTCTATAAATATGATATGTATAACTGCTGAGTTTGTTGAAGCTAATCCTCTTTTCCTGCAAGAAGATTTCAAAGTTATTTGTATGCGATGAATGAAATGCAGGGTTAGATGATGTTCTCAAAATAAATGAGATTATGCTGTATATGTCATGTATGTGTATGTCATGATGTATGTTTATGAAATGCTATCGGGGTATGCTCGTGTTTGGGAAAATAAATCCCTGATTATGGCCGGAGAGTTGTAAGTATTCTTTCGAGAAGAAGATGCTGGAGAATAAACTCTGCGGGGACCAAACATTGGGGGAAGAGATACTTTGTTGGTAGACCTGTCGATCTGGAGGAACAAGCTTAGTTGGGGACGAACTTAAGTTTCTGGAGGTGATGAGCCCTATCGGAGATGGAGCTTCTGTATCGGTGGTAATAAACTCCGCTTGGGGAATGAATTTTACTGACTAGCCCGCGATTATGAACCTTGGTTGGGGATAGTTACGTCCTATTTTGGGGAAACTGACATCAATGCCTTTGGGTACTTTTACTCTGTGGGGAGTGTATGTACCAATAATCATGTTCCAAAGATGACTCTATCCCGATACCTGTTGGGCAGAGGAACCGTCGGGTTTGGTACTTCTTATTTTTCTTGTTTTTGGAATTACGAGTAATTGTCTTTGTTTCTTATGTAAATTTTTATGAGAAACAATCATTTCCAAATGCATATATCAAAAATAAATCATTGGACGTTCTTGCAAAAAAAAATAGAAAAAGAAAAACCAATTGAAGTTTCTTGTGAAAATGACTTGTATTTATTTTTGAAGTTGGCCTGTAATAGGCGTTTTTGTACAAAGAGGCGGACGTCCTAGTAAGAGAACGCCGCCGAAAGATAGAAATTAAAATTTGTGTAAAAGAAAGAAAGACAGCTATGTGAAACTACCCCATTGTGTTCAAACTCTGCTATTGCCTTTATATCTTCAAGCGTCTCATCACTTTGCTGCTTGGTTAAAGGTGGATCAGATTAATTGGCGCCGTATGAGCTTGATAGTTGATACCAAAGTCTGGTTGCAAGATGATCCAATGAGGCATAGTGTTACACTTCAATCCCTAACTTTTGCCTGGACCTCGTTTTCGGGTTTTCAGTCCATCGGGATACCCTTTTTTGCCCAAGTCGCCCTTTCGGATTTTCGACTTGCCGGGTGGACAAATTTTTTTCATTTTCATCCCTTACTTTTTCCTAAACCCTTTTGGTTCGCCGGGAAGCCCTTATTTTTGCCTAGGCCAGTCAACCTAGCGGGTCTTTGATTATGCGTAGTATCTTTTCACTATGTCTGCATTGACAGGGTGAGGAAGGTCATCACCCTCCATGGTGGTTAGAATCATAGCTCCTCTCGAGAAAATGTTCTTAACCACAAATGACCCTTCGTACGTGGGGGTCCATTTGCCCCTGGGTTCACCTTGTGGCAGTATGATGAATTTGATCACTAGATCCCCGACTTGATATTCTTGACGCCTTACTTTCTTGTTAAAAGCCTTTATCATTCTCTTTTGATACGCCTGACCATGGCAGATAGCAGTAAGCCTCTTTTCATCGATTAGATTTAGCTGATCAAGTCGAGTTTGGATATAGTCGTCTTCGTTTAAACCCGCATCCTTCATGACTCTGATAGAAGGTATCTGGACTTCTATGGGTAGGACTGCCTCCATGCCATATACCAGAGAGTAAGGTGTTGCCCCTGTCGACGTCCGTGTTGAGGTACGGTACCCATGAAGGGAAAATGGTAACATCTCGTGCCAGTCTTTATATGTCACCGTCCTCTTCTGTACAATCTTCTTGATGTTCTTGTTAGTTGCTTCAACAGCACCATTCATCTTTGGCTGGTAGGGAGAAGAATTATCATGCTGTATCTTGAACTGTTTACAGAGCTCGCTAATCATTGTGTTGTTGAGATTCATACCATTGTCAGTAATAATCGTCTCTGGTACACCATATCGACAAATTAGGTTGTGTCAAATAAACTGCGCTACGACATTCTTGGTTACTGTAGCAAAGGAAGCTCCCTCAACCCACTTTGTGAAGTAATCAATTGCTAACAGAATGAAGCGATTCCCGTTAGATGCAGTAGGTCTAATCTCACCGATCATGTCGATACCCCACATTGCAAAGGGCCAAGGAGTGGTCAAGACGTTCAGAGGAATTGGAGGCACATGCACCTTATCATCATAGATTTGGCATTTATGTCAGGTTCGAGAGTGCTGATAACAATCGGCTTCCATGGTGGAACAGTAATATCCTGCATGTAGGATCTTTTTAGCCATGGTATGTCCACTTGAATGGGTTCCGAAAGTGCCTTTATGGAGATCTGTCATGATCCTCTCTGCCTCGCTCTTAACTACACACTGTAGTAGTGTGGAGTCATGGTTGCGTTTATAGAGGATCCCATTACTGAGGAAGAACTTTGCAGTGAACCTTCTCAGAAACTTCTTATCATTGACAGATTCCCCTTCAGGATATTCCTGAGCCTCGAGATACCTTTTGACTTCGTGAAACCAGGGTTTGTCCGCCACTTCTTCGGTATCGATCTCACAAAAGTGTGTTGGTTCATCCAACCTCTCAATGGTAATTTGGGGAGCTTCATTGTTCCACATAACTTTGAATATAGAAGACATGGTAGCTAACGCGTCCGCCAACTGGTTCTCTTCTCACGGGAAATGTTCAAAGGTTACCTCCTCAAAACATAGAAGACATGGTAGCTAACGCGTCCGCCAACTGGTTCTCTTCTCGCGGGAAATGTTCAAAGGTTACCTCCTCCAAGTGTGGGAGCAATGTCAGTACATACTCTCTGTAAGGAATGAGATTAGGGTGCTTCGTATCCCACTCTCCCTTGATCTGACTTATCACTAGAGCGGAATCCCCGAATACACTTAAGAATTTAATCCTCAGGTCAATAGCAGCTCAAAGACCTATGATACATGCTTCATACTCCGCCATGTTATTGGTACAGTTGAAACATAATCGGGCAATGAACGGAGTATGACAACCCTCGAGAGATATGATTATGATGCAAATGTTGTTACCTAACGTGTTTGAGGCTCCATCAAAATACATAGACCATTGGGATCCCTCCTCAGGTCCTTCATCCAGTCCAGGTTCTTCGTGGTCAGTCACCAACATGATATTCTCATCCAAGAACTCAAAATTCATTGATTGGTAGTCATCCATGGCCTGGTGAGCCAAATGATCAGCCAATACACTCCCCTTGATTGCTTTTTGGGTTGTATATTGTATGTCATATTCAGTTAAGATCATTTTCGACCTTGTTATCCTTCCAGAGAGAGTGGGCTTCTCAAAAATATACTTGATCAGATCCATCTTCGATATCAACAAGGTAGTATGAGTCAGCATATACTGTCTCAGTCGGCGAGCTGCCCATGCCAAAGCGCAACAAGTTTTCTCGAGCAATGAGTATTGGGTCTCACAGGTGGTAAACTTTTTGCTAAGTTAATAAATGGCGTGCTCTTTTCGACCAGACTCGTCATGCTTCCCTAGCACACACCCCATTGAATTTTCTAGCACTGTCAAGTATAATATCAAAGGTCTTCCTTCAACTGGAGGCATCAGAATGGGTGGTTCTTGAAGGTATTCCCTGATTCTTTCAAAAACGGTATGGCATTCATCATTCCACTTTACCACTTGATCTTTCTTCAGTAGCTTGAAGATTGACTCACAAGTAGCAGTTAGATGTGAAATGAAACTGGCGATGTAATTCAGATGTCCCAAGAAACCTCTAACCTCCTTCTCTATATGGGGAACCAGCATCTCTTGTATGGCCTTTACCTTTGCAGGGTCTACCTGAATACCCTTATCACTGACGATAAAATCCAGAAGCTTACCAGATCTTACTCCGAAGGTACACTTGTTCGGATTCAACCTTAGCTTATATGTCTTCAACCTGTCAAACAATTTCTGGAGATGATCAAGGTGCTCTTCTTCAGTCTGAGACTTGGCTATCATGTCATCAACATACACTTCGATCTCATGGTGAATAATATCGTGAAACAAAGAGATCATGGCGCGCTGATAGGTTTCCCCAACATTCTTCAACCCAAAAGGAATCACTTTGTAGCAGAAAGTGCCCCACTGTGTGACGAAGGTTGTCTTCTCCATGTCTTCAGCAACCATCTTGATCTGATTGTAGCCGGAGAAACCATCCATGAAGGAGAAGATTTTATGCTGCGCGGTGTTGTCGACCAGAAAATCAATGTGAGGAAGTGGGAAGTCATCCTTGGGGCTTGCCCTATTCATATCTCTGTAATCAACACACAACTGTACCTTACCGTCTTTCTTGGGTACCAGAACAACGTTAGCAACCCAATGTGGATACGAAGTGACAGCTAAGAATCCTGCATCGAATTGTTTCATGACCTCTGCCTTGATCTTCTATGACATTTCAGGGCGCATACGACGGACCTTCTGTTTAACCGAAGGACAGTCTTCTTTAGTCGGCAGGCGGTGTACCCCAATATCAGTATCCAAACCATGCATGTCTTCGTAAGACCAGGCGAAGATCTCAACATAATTGTGCAACATCATTATCAACATCTGTTTGACGCTAAGCTCCATATTTGCACCTATTTTAATCTCTTTTTTGTCTTCCTCAGTACCCAAGTTCATTGTCTCAACCGCCTCTTCATGAGGTTGTATAGCCCTTTCTTCCTGTTTTAGTAGCCTAGCAAGTTCTCCGGGAACCTCACAATCATCCTCACCTTCATCCTCGGCTTGGTTGATCAGATTTTTGAAGTCATAACCGGAAATAGCAGAACCATTATCAATGGGATACAGAGTGGATATGGATCTGCATTATGATACGTGAGTGTGTGTTAGAGAGATAGCTGTTTTGATAAAGTGAAAGACAAAAGAAAAATAGAGAGCGCAAAATTTGTTTGCCAGAAATGTCCAATGCTTTATTAATGATTATGAAATGACAAATAATAGCCCTCACAAGCAAAGCCAAGGTGCCTCGGGCAAGGCACCAGGCCGTAAAGTTTCACATTGTTTATTACAAATCTTAAAACAAATAAGTCAATTACTGCGGAATAAAAGAAACAGGTATGAAATCCCTAACCGTCCATTTACTTGGTCCACCGTTGGTAGTCGGGTAGATCCAGTTGTCAATGTCTGATTCCTCTTCATCATTTTCAATGGCGTTAATCCCACGATTGCTGATGCGTAGGAGAGGTCCTCCCGCCCGAGCGCGTCTAACAGCCCTTTAAACCCCTGTAGTAAAGCCCAAACCAAATTTGTCAGTTTTATGAGGTAAATTAGGGAGCTGACCCCAATTGGCACACCCACCTTCTTCGACCACAGCCCTGGCGTCCTTAAGAGAAGCCATCTTCAAAGGAGGTTTGTTGCTAGTAGTTTCAGTCGATGCCAAGATCTGAGGGACTTCTTCAAAATTCTGACAAGGAGTTTCGATGAATTCCCCGTCCATCTCTATGTAGCGGAAGGAGTTGAGGTGGCTCACCATATATTCTTCTTCACCATGCACTATGACAATCTTTCCTTTCACTGGGTACTTCAGTATTTGGTGGAGGGTAGAGGTGACTTCCTTAGCCTCGTGGATCCAAGGACGACCCAGCAAACAAGAATAAGATGGCCTGATATCCATCACATAGAAGGTGGACCCAAAAGTCTGAGAACCTATTTTGACAGGGATGTCCACTTCTCTGTGCACCATTCTCTTTGATCCGTCAAAAGCCCTTACCATAATGTTACTAGACTTTAGAGTTAAAGCCTCACAATCCAACCGGTCTAATGCCTTCTTCGGAAGAATATTCAGTGAAGATCCAGTATCTACCAGCACATTAGCCATAGTGGTGCCCCTTCATTCAATCGAGACATGCAGAGCATCATTATGCTTCCTTCCCTTTGGTGTCAAATCTGCATCTGAAAAACCTAGCCCATTATCAGCAGTCAGGCTGGCCACACAATCTTTGAACTGATCAGCTGAAGTCTCTTGCGGCACATGCGCAATCTTGAGAAATTCAATCAAAGCCTTCGCATGGGCTTTAGAACACAACATCAAAGACAACATGAATATCTTCGATGGGGTCTTCCCCAGCTGTTCGACCATATTGTAGTCGCTTTTCTTAATAATTTTCAGTATTACCTCTATTTCTTGCTTAGAGGCTTCCACAACAATTTTCTTAGGCGCCTCTGTCCGGGCAGGCTCACCTATAACTTCTTTGTCACGGGTATTAGAGGATTCGTCGACTGGAGTAAGATCAGGAACAATAGTTGATGTACTACCAGGAACAGTAGATGTAATGACAATGGGCTTGCTGACAGTCTTAGGGGAAATCTAGGGAGAGAAAACCCTTCCACTTCGGGTAACATTGCTAGTTCCGACAATGTTTCCAATATCAGGATCAACCTCTTCGTTTTTCAAGTCTTGTTTGATGCCATTATAGTACACATCAACACCATAATGCCAGGGAACAACTTTATCGGAGACATACGGGACATGAACCAGAACAGTGATTATCAGTGGAATAATTCTTGGAGTTCATGTAATCCTAATAGGTTTTCTCGAGGAAACCTTGGAAGGATTGGAGGAAATTGTTATAATGGAAACTTCTTCAACTGGAACAAAAGGAACCATAGTTTTCTCAAACATAATTTATTTTCTCTCTATCAAGCGTTGGACACCTAACTTCAGCAAACGGAAACTAGAAGGTAGAAACGAACACATGTGGCAACCTTCACCACAACCTGGAAATAAACCGGAAAACAACAAATTCTTCTTGACAGTCATGAGAGGAGTAGAAACTTCGTCAACAGAGGTAACAAACAAATCAGTATCAATAGCATTGACTCCACGACCATGTTTAGGCATGGGAGCAGTTATGACATTTGGCTTCTCCGGAGCATCAAAATCTATCTCCTTAGCTTCGATCAAGTCTTGTATTTTGTTTCTCAGAGCCCAACTGTCATTTGTATCATGGCCAGGACTCTCAGAATGATATGCACACCGAGAACTCGGATTATATTGGGGAGATGTAGTATTTGGATTCTTGGGAGCCTCTCTCAAAGTTGCCAAGTTAGATCTCAGCAGATGAGGTAGAACTTCAGCCAATGTCATGTTGATGCGGGTAAACTGTCGTTGTGGTCTTTTCATCCTTTGTTGATTGTTGCATTGTGGAGAAACTGCAGGTATAGGTATCATCATGACACTTACTGTCTGACGATGTTCAACCCTCTTTGGCCCCTCGGGCTGTAGATGGCACTGGCTTCCCTCTTACCAGCAAAAGGCTTCTTTACTGAACTTGAAGAGGCATCCTTTTGTATTTTTCCGCTTCAAATTCCAGCTTCTACTCTTTCCCCAATTAGGATTGGCTCAGTGAAACCAGCTGATGAACTACCGATCAAGTGATTGAAAAATGGACCAGATAGTGTCCCCAGAAACATTTCAACCAACTCCCTATCAGACAACGGGGGTTGAACTCTCCCAACCAAGTCTCTCCATTTTTGCGCATAATCTTTAAAACCTTGACCTGCACCCATGGACATACCCTGGAGTTGAGTACGAGTGGGAGCAAGGTCGGCATTATACTGATACTTCTTGTAGGAAGCAGCATCCAGATCTTCCCAGTTTCGGATATTTTCTCCCTCTAGCTGGTAGAACCATTCAAGTTGAGTCCCTGACAGACTATCTTGAAAGAAGTGAACCCATAGATTTCTATCAGCTGTGCGGGGATGAATCTTTCTGACATATGAGCGGAGATGGAGTTTTGGGCAGGACACCCAATCATACTTGGCAAAAACTGGAGCTTTGAACTTTTGCGGGATGACCACTACCGACACCAAACCCAATTTTTCAAAATCCAACCCAGGTATCCTTTGAACTTCCATGGCACTCAGACGATCCTCTAACTGTTTGTATCTATCCTCAGCAGGAGGATATTGCTCATCGTTATAATCAGTATCGTTGTCAGAGACTGCAGGAATAGGGTCCTTTTCCCCTTCTTGGTTCTCCCCTTCCTTGGATGAAGAGGTCAGATCAATTTGTTGCTTCAACCTTTCTCCAAACCTTCTGCCCATATTCAGAATACCGACAACCTTCTTCTTCTTCTTCTTCTTCTTTTTCTCTTTCAGAATGAGGGCTTTCAGATCCTCTTTCCCTTTTGCCAGACTGATGAACATTTGTTGGAACTGGGCGTTCTGTGCTTGAAGGTCCTTGATGCTCTGTTCGGAAGACATTTCTACTGAAATAAACAGTGAAGAAGATGAGAAACCTATAATGGTACTTGTAATGATGTGTTATGATGGGATGCAAATGCAATGATTTCAAAGACTTCGAGAAATTTAAATTTGCAAACCACAATAAACAAAACTTTATTAGCTGAATTTGAAGTTCAAATGCCTTTTAGGCGTTACAATTTAAAAAAATAAATCTAAAACTATAAAAGACATTAAAATTCCTATGGATGCTTCATCTTTGTGCCGAGATAGTCATCGAGTCCTCTTTCTTCATGCAACTACTTTGTGAGCTCCAAGACTTTCCTCTCCTGAGCATGGAATTTATCCTTGTAAGTATCCCGCTCCTCCATCAACTGAATCCAAGACCTCTAATTCTCTAAGATCAGTGGGCATATAAGGATAGAGAACTATGTAAGGAATAACCTCCTCCGTAGTGGGTTCCACAATCACTGGCAAAACAGCCACATAGGGCATCGTAAGCTATTGGGCACGAGCTCGTACCCATTGTAGGTAGGTTTCCATAGGAATGGAAGTCTTTGGTCCCAAAGCCTTGGCCCCAAATCTGTTTACCATGCCCCAAGCTCGTATGAATCTCCGGCGATACCCCTTGACATCATCTTCATAATTGAATACAATACCCTCGATAAGTAACTCATGGGGACCATCCCTTCGAGCATAACCAAATTCTCGCAGGGCTAGACAAGGGTTTTAGGTTATACCCCCTCTGATGCCAAGTAGCGGGACATTAGGGTACTCTCCACAACGATCAATAATAGAAGTATTTTCCATAGCTCGAGAATACCAGAGAATATTTGCATGAGCGAGCGACACTATCCTTTGCGACCAACCCAAACCTTCTTCATTCTTTAGTACCGACTTAGGGAGGTGAGAAATAAACCACCTCGACAGCAGTGTCATACAGCACATAAGAATCCATCTTCTTTTCATGGTACGAGTATGAAGAGCGTGTAAAATATCTCCGAGTAGAGTAGGCACTGGGTTGCGAGAGAGAAAGATCTTTATAGCATTCACATCTATGAATGAGCTCGGATTAGGGAATAGGACTAATCCGTAGATTAAAAGAGCCAAGACTTCCTCGAAAGCCTAAAAATCCTCATCATCCCAAAATAGTTGGGCTTTGTTTACCATAAACTTAGTTAGAAAACCATTGACTCCACTTCTTGTTTCCCAATTGGATACCATGTCGGCCTGTTTCAGGTGAAGAGCTGAGGCATGACTTGCGGCTTAGGAACTTCTTCTAAACCTATGAAGGGTAACTGCTCAAGAATGGGTATATGCAACAGCTGAGAGAATTCTTCCAATGTAGGTACAAACTGATAGTATGGAAAGGTGAAGCAGTGGTACTTGGGATCAAAGAACTGAAAAAGCACACTCATCATCTTTTCATCAAAGTTTGAAGTAACCAGGTCGAGAAGTCGACCATGTCTCTTGGTGAATGCAGAAGTTTCAGAAACCCTTGATACTAGCTCTTTGAGTTGGGAAGGTATCTTCACAAAGCTGATTCGGATAGTGTTTCTGCGGATAGAAGCCATGATCTGCAAAACTGGGCAAAGATAAATTCCCTTGGTCTTTGAAATGGTTAGTGCAATAAGAATGGATGCTATGTTATGATGCATGATGTCATGATAAATCATAGGTATAGAAAACACAGGTATAACAAGCATAGTCAAATCACACAAAGCCCTTAGGTTTAAGGCTTGCATGAGGTCAAAGGTAGTACCCTCTTAAAGTTAGTTGGTTTCAAACCTGTTTTAGAAATAGTAACCGGGTTCTAGAGAATCTCAATATCACTGACCATCCTTTATCGGCATTGTCTCAACTCACACAATCTTTTCTTGCGGCTGAAATATCCCGAAAGTCTGATCTCAATGAGTGTAGCATCGAGTATCAACCAGTTCTCAGCTCTACACCAAGGCCGGCTATCTCACTAATTTCTAATGGCTAAGTTGGGCAATTAAAGGTTCTAAGGTCAGTTGATGCTTCACGACACCACGCGGAGGCCCCGTACTCTCCCTGATTAACTCAAGGGTTACCGGTACCAACCAAAGTGCCACATCAATGTAGCTACTGCTTCAACCGTGCCAGTATACCCCAACATAGTTCCCTCACAGTTTATTGCTACTTACCTAAAAGGTGTTTCCCCGATCCGGGTATAGGATCAAATAACCCAAACAATTCCCATAGATATAAAGCAAGCAAGACAATCAAGAGAAAGAAATTATATATGACCTAGATCCTAAGATTTACCCCACTTTATATATTTCCTAGCAGAGTCTCCAGTTCTGTGATATGGTGGCAGAACCGACTATTTAATACTGGTTTACATTTTGCGTTTTGTGTTTGCAAAATGTCGCGGTAAGCAAGAGTCGCCACCGACTTTTATTTCATCCAATCATGGAAAAAGGAAAAAGAACAGAAAAAACCTTTTTTCGAGATATTTCTGAGTACGGGGGGTAGATTATAGAAAGGGAAGGTGTTAGCACCCTTTCTATCCATGGTTTTCCATGGGCTCTTAGGTACTTGCTCATTTTTTCAAATTACTTGTGTGTGTGCTTGCTTTGAAAATATTTTACTTCGTGATAACCCTTGTATCAGTCCTCAAGGGTGTGACGAAGTTGTTTTGAAAACTGTTTTTGAAAAGGTGTTTGTGTGAAGAGTTTTATTTTGAGCAAGTACCTACTAGCATCTACCTACTCGCAAAAAAAAAAGATCGTTTTTGTTCTATTTCCTTTAGACAGTGCTATCCCACTATTAAGGAGTAGGTAGCACAGTCGTTGGAGTTTGTAAGGGATGTTCGAAAGGGACAAATACAATCACTAAAGCAATAGTTAGAAAACCATAGTAGTAACCCTAGAGTCTTAAGATCTTTTCGAGGTAACATTTCCGAGGAAACATTTCTGAGGCATCATTCGAATGGGACACTTTGATTTCTTTAGACTGGAGGGCCACCACATAAATCTCCTATGCTTAATGATCGTGTACCGATGGCAACCGGAGTGAGGTAAACCCTAAGAGTGAACATGTGCGAGTGATTTGTTTCAGTTAATTTAATCTTTGCACATTAGGGTTTTCTAACTGTTTTAATTTTCATGCATTCTTGCCATACAATCCTATTAGCCATACATCTAGACAGTTAATGAGTTGCTGAAAATAAATGCGGAAATAAACCTAGCTATTACATGGTTTTGACAGTTACACAATTGCCTTGACGGGAAATAAAAGTGTGGAATTTAAAACCCTAATTAAAACTATTACAACCTTGAAACATTTACAATAATAATAAGAAGAAGGAAAATTAAAAAACACGCGGTAAATGAAATGCGAGAAGAATTAGGGTTTTGACTCTTGACTAAACCTACTTGCAATTGATTAAAGAAAAATCTTTTTTGGTCATTTTTTATTTAGGAAAATAAAGAATAATTAAATTGCAAAGAAAATCCTTAGTTCTAATTAATTTTAATTATAAAAAAAAAGAGAATTTGAATTAATCGAATTAAGCTAATTAATTAATTGCAATTAGATATTTTTATGAAAAAAACTAAAATCTAATTTTTAATGATTTTCTGATTTTATGATTAAAAAAATGATTTTTGTTGTGAAAATAATTAAAAATAACCAATAAAAAAGAATTAAAAAAAAAGAGAGAAAGATTTGGGCCTGGAGTGATGAAGCAAACTGGGGGTGTATGTTGAACTTTTGAAACCCAGAAGGATGGCCCAGAGTCTGGCACCTGATCCAATGAGACCATCTTCTGGGGACTCATGGTGGACCTGCGTATGCCGGCGTTGGATCTGGCTGGAGATGGATCCAGAAGATGAGATCAGAGGGCGCGTGATGATCCTAAGAAGGTGAGGTATGCTGGATCTGGAGTGATGAAGCAAACTGGGGGTGCATGTTGAACATCTGAAACCCAGAAGGATGGCCCAAAGTCTGGCGCCTGATCCAATGAGACCATCTTCTGGGGACTCATGGTGGACCTGCGTGTGCTGGCGTTGGATCTGGCTGGAGATGGATCCAGAGGATGAGATCAGAGGGCGCGTGATGATCCTCAGAAGGTGAGGTGTGCTAGATCTGGCGAAAATAATGGAGAAAATGCCAAAACCTCACGCCTGGGATTGAACCCAGGACATGAGCTTCATACTTCCTTACTCTGACCAACTGCGCTGGATGTCTCAATTGTTAATATAATAATGAACATATAATATATTGGAAAACAAGTTAGTGGCCAGAAAATGCGCGCCAAATTCAAATGGACCAACCACACTATAACATGCATCATCTTCTTCCTACAACGGTTGTCTTAGGCATGAAGCTTTAACCTACAGTTCATGGTTGTAACTAAAACCATGCGTATTTCAAAAATCTACCACAAGCAACATAAATATAATTTAAAGCCACGGATCTACTCGTCTTGACCTCACGAGTGTGATGGAACTCCTTTCTTGGCCCAATTTTCCATGTACTAAAAAGCCCCAAAGTGTACCTTACAACCCTAACAATGGCAATCACTCGTATCTATACTTAAACTCCAATCAAACAATCCAGAAACGTGGCAAACATGATGATAAACGCAAATATATGCTTAGAACATGTTTATGATGAGTAAATTGTTAGAATCCAGTATAAGATTTTGTGCAAAGCGTGACGATTGTAGGATGAGATTCTGGACGTTTGGAAGCCTACAAATGAATGGAGTAGCTCCAGAAAGTGTCTAGGCGTAGATTGCTGGCCTCAAATCCCCTTGAGAGTGGCTCTAAGATGGAATTCGATTTCACCTTTTTTGTTCAAATTTTCAGTTTTGTTCTGGCAGTTTGCACGTCCAAAAACCTTATGCCGTGCTTTGTTCTTGTCCATTATATATCTAGGAATGAATTAGGGTTACAAATTTGGACTGAATCTTTGCAATTATAAGAGATTTGATTTGATTTTCAAGCTTATGTAAACTTGCTATTTTGAGCCAAATCTTCCCTTTCTTGTACCAAATATACTTGATTCGTTTTGGCCTTGATAATTCAGCATATTTCGATTTCCAACCTGTCCAAAAACCAAATATAATCATATCTTTGCTATTATTCATCAATTATTTGATTTAATTAACTTTTTAATTAACAAAAAATCAAAATCAATTGAAAAATGAAGCAAATAATGTGTGGGTGAATGTTTGAGTCGTGGACCACATTATAAGTGAGGTGCAAGCATAAAAAGTTAGGCCCATTTAGCAAACAATGCATTTTTTAGCACATTTGACTTTTGGCGATTTTGCAAAAAAGGTAAAATTTTCCAAGGAATATCTCCTCCAATTTTAACCCTAGAGAGGTTTTCTTGGACTTTTTAGAAAGCTTAGGATGTCCCCTAAGTAACCCTTTTGGTCTCATCTCAATTGAGTCTTCCATGTTCATGTATGAAGCTTTGACCCAAAAGGTGTTTTTGTTGACATTTCAAAAAGACCTATAATGTCAAAATTCATATCTTTTTATGAGTGAATATTTGTGAGATGAATATGAGTTGTGGGTAATTTCATCCTCTTCAAAATGAGCTTTGGATAGAAAATTTCTGATAAAGTATGAAGAAGTTATGCTTGGTCAAATTTGGGTTGACTTTTCCTACAAAACCCTAATTTAGCAACATTTGGGTTTTGATGAATTTGGAGCATCCCTTGAGGAATCATGATCAACCCTTGATAAAATGATGGATAACACTTCAAAATGATGATGTTGACCAAAAATCTTGATGTTTGACTGTATGTGGGCCAGAATTGACTTTTGACCTAGTACAGTCGATTCTCAAGCATCTGAGCAGTTGGCTGGGCAAACTTCTTGTGCAAGGCATGAAACTAGACATGTAGGGTCTTGAGAACATATTAAGACCATGGAGATCATATGAGACCTTTTTGGTCCTCTCATCTTGATGAAAAATGAAACCCTAATTCGAGGTATACTGCCTTATGAGAGAGTTGGTCTAGTCAACTCTTGGACTTCCTTGAGCAACTTGGGGACCTCAATTGACATGTATTGAGTAAAATGAGAGGGAAAATTTTGGGGTACAACAACATTTGTTACTATGAAGGTTTCCGAGAATCATTTCAAATATTCATTCTCGCATAGCGCATCCATAATTCCTACACTTTCTCCTTTACCTCTTTATTGTATTTCACTATTTTAATTTAATATTTAGCATTGTAAATATAAACTTGTACATAATATTTTGACTGTATATTTTATTCACTTCATTTGTAAATAAATTCAGGTTATGTAAATATTTTTTTCATTGCGTTACGATTTTAAATTTTAATTCAAATTAACTTTTGAAAATCGTATGGATGCATATAAGTTTTCCCGTGCTGTTAATTTTGTCAATATATTTCATGTGATGCAGGGAATTTTATCTGATACTATGAGATTTTATTTGATATCTCGAGTTTTATCAGGTACCATGAGCTTTATCCACGCTTTCTTCATCCTTAATTTATTTTCACGTGTTGTGATTCATTGCGCTTTATTTTCCGCTTGGAGTATTATCTTACATCTGGTTTTTTGATGCTGTCGACTTGTGATTTATTTTCACCTGAGGTTTGGTATACTCTTAGCTAATTTTTTTGTCTGTGGCTTTAAACCCAAAGAAATGGGAGAGATGAATTGACTTTGTCATGTCAAGTACTGGTTTCTTATTCGCTCAGAATCTCTTTTCCAAATCGTTTATCCTCCTGTACATAGGACACTCTCTTCTCCACTTCTTTAATTTTTAAAACCTTCTCATCTTTTTTCAAAATCTTGTTTGTTTATAAACTCGAACCACTTTCATAATAATCCTTGACTTTGTCGAGTTCCTTTTCTTTTAAAACTTATTTTCTTTAAACAAACTTAAATTCATTTAATCATACTTTGACATCTTTCAAAATTAACAAGAACACTTCAAATCATTCAAACCTTTTTGTGTGTTCGAACAACTTTACCCATCAAAACCTTTTTTCAAGATGAGACATGATTCATTGATTGTAGAGCAACATTCTCCTATCCCCATGGTTATAAAGGTGTCGACTTTTCAACTTGAGTACTAGAGGCGTTCTCAAACCCTCACTCTTGTTGATGCAGGGTCCATCTTTGTCACACCTTGTGGGCGTTAGTCGAGATTTCTATCCTAACAATAACAACTTGTCTCTTCATTTAAAATCAATCAACAGACAAGTCTTTTCTAGCCAAGCTACCGTGCTCTGACGTTCCCATTGCACGAGGGAGTACGTAGGCACTATGTCTTACGACCCAAGGAGAGCAAAAATAATAAAAAACATTTCATTTTCTTTTGTTTACAAATACTCATTCATTCTTTTCCTTTAGCAAGTAAACATTTACATGACATTCCTTTTAAAAGAAACCAAACAAAGTGGATACCACGGAGTACTGTAGATGCTTAGGGTGATAACACATTCCCTTTGCATAACCGACCCTCGTACTTCGATCTCTCATCTGTTATTTCATTATGGGTTTTGTTCGCTTTTTTCCCATTTCCCTTTGGAAACAATAAAGTGTGGTGGCGACTTCATTGTGTTGAGATAAGTCAATTGATGGCTTAATCTCAAATATTTACCGCTACATCTCTTTTCCGTCATTATTGTCGCATTTCATCTCTTTTCGTCCTGTCGACGATGGCAACAGAAAGTGGCGACTTCACTGGGTACAGATTGACCTATTGCTGGTCCATTTCTAATTGGGTAAATCCTAGATTTATTTGTTTCTTTTCCATGAGTGTTTATATATTTTTTTGCTTTCTGTTTATTATTTCCCATTATTCTATATATATGTTTGTCTGGATTTTCCTGGTTTTCAGGGGCTTGGTGATTTCTTATAAGTCTTATACCCAGACTTTGGGAAAACTTAAGATAGGACGGGCGATATAGTCATGTTAAATTTGATGGAGTAATCCCAAAAAAGGAGACATGATATACCCCACTCAGTGGAGGCCCCTTTGATTATTGTTTCGTTTACCGAGTAATCGAGAAGACGTACTTCTTTTGACCTGGGATCCTTCAGAAGCTGAGGACCGTAGAACCCCTAACCCATCTTGGCCTTTTAGGTGTAGTGCGAAAACTATGACGGAGTAATCCGAAAATGGTTATCACGCGATGCTAAGCTGGCGCGAGTTTTCCCTGAGAATATTACTAATTACCGAGTTAATCGGGACGTTGGTAATATCCGAAGGAAGGATGTAGACTCTGGGAACATCTTAGAACCTTGTTTGGCAGGTGTTAATCGTTAGTTCATACCTTATGGGTTGTACCTTTGACTCCGGGATCGTGACTCTGAACCATGTGATCCTGTTACTGTGAAGTGCATTGCATAACATTGCATATCGTTTGCATCCTCTGCATCATTCTGCATACATCCAGATCATTTATGATCTTATTCTCAGTTGTTTCTTTCTTCTAGTTAGTCGTCTACCGTCAAGCTGATTCCTCAAAACAACTACGGGACTAGAGTTGCTGCTAGATTGATTATAGAAAACCAAGAACAACACAACATGGAAGTCAGAATGGAAATCGACGAGTTGAAGTCGGGCATGGCCAAACTTACTGAGATGATGCAAGTCCCGATTTTCAGAGGAGAGCCACCTCAAAGAACTGTGATATCTGAAATCCCAACTATTGTTGTTGACACTTGTTGTACCCCAAATTTTGACCTAAGATACCATCTCCCATCTGCATTATTACATTGCAAAGGTTTTGACCTATTTTTATCAATTTTCAAAGCAGTTTTAAATTCATAACTTTTTCAAGTCGAGAGCTGTTTATTATTTGAATGCTAAATTTATTAATCGATCAATGCTAAATGATGTTTATTTAATTATTTATTATTCTGAATTTAAATAATTGGAATTGATTTCCAGTTATTCTATAATTTAAAGAATTATAAATAATAAACTAAATATCTGAAAAGAAGTTTATTAATTGATCAACAATATTTATCTAATTATTTATTATTGTAAGTTTAAATAGTTGAAATTTTATTTTCAGTTATTATAATTTAGAGAATTATAAATAATGAAGTAAATAATTGAAGAAAAGTTAATTGATCAATGAGGTTTATTTAATTATTTATCATTCTAAATTTAAATAATTGAAACTGATTTTCAGTTATTATATAATTTAAAAAATTATAAACGATAAATAAACAATTGGAAAGAAGAAAAGAGTTAACTGGTAAAATATTGGAGTTTTTATTCATTTTATTCTAATTATTACAATTGTTATTTAAATACTGTATTATTTACAAAGTATTTACAATGACAATTATATAAAATGATTAAAGTAAAATAAAAGCTATCCTAATTTTTTCCTAAGTTCTAAATCTTCATCTTCTATCCAATGCTTCTTTGTTTGCTCATTTAATTTTACCTGCAAAAGAATTAAAAGGAAAGTCAGAAAGGAATAGATATAATTAAAAGCAGATAATTAATTTAGCGTTCATCATTAAAAGCAAACGACTGGAATCAGTTTTTTACCCTTTTTGCAAATCACGGGATTTCTCCCGGTTCACAAAAAGGGATGAATTTTTATTGATAAAAATGAATGCACAATTTAAAAACATGCACAAATTCATTTTTTTGTCAAAATTGCATTTTTCAAAGTAAAACTGCATAATTCAAAACAAATTGCCCAAATTCATTTTTGTCAAAACTGCATTGTCATATGCATAATACAAACAACATATACAAAGTCAAGTTACATTTTCAACACAAGCCAATGCAACGTAAACTACCCCAGAATGTGGGAAGAGGCCAAAAACACAAGGCTCCCATGCTGTACCATGCAGTAGACAAAGAGAAGCATGCAGTTTAAAACCAAATATGCAAGTAATGTATTTTCCATTTTTCATCATTTTCCAGTTTGCTTTTTCAGAACCAAGTAAAGTACATACAACATTTTAGTGTTTCAATTGTACTTAAGAGAGAGAAGAGAGGAAGAGTGTGGTTTACAGGTTTTGGCCTTAGGCAGGAAATGGATAGAAAACAAACTGCAGCAGCATACAGTAAAAAAAGAAAGCATGAAAAAGAATATGGACAAACTGATGTAGCAGCATAATGTGCAGAGGTCAAAGGAAGAAATATAGTTAAATATACCAAACCTGTAGCATAAACAAAGGGCCAGCAAACTGTTATAACAACGAAAAACTCTTCAAAAAATATAGTTCATAACCTGCTGAAGGCCTTAAACCAAAAAAACTGAGTTCACTAATACATAGCCTGCAACATAAACCAAAACATACAAGAACCTGCATCTAGCAATCAACACCATAACCTTGTCAAAGCCTTCCAAACAAACTACTGTCCAGCTCTAAAGCCTAAGCCATAGTAACATCAACCATGGCCTAAACCACAAACCAGTAACCATGGCCTAAACCTGTTAAACCATGTCAAACCAACAACCTATGGCCTAAATCATAAAACCTGTGAACCTTGCCAAAACCAAAAAAAGCCAGAATACCAAATAATACAAACTTATCCAACCAACGTCCAATACCCTCCAGCCTCAGAGTATGTCATCATAGGCCATAATAAAGCATACAGAATCAAAGCAAAAGGAAGGAGAAGTCAAGCTAGTCAAAACAACATTTCAACAATAGCATGTTCAAGGCAACAGAAGCAAGGCCTCAGAAGAGCTTCATCATAGGCCACTAAAAAAAGGCAACAGAATCACAGTGAAGAAGAAGAGAAAAAGCATACAACGAAGGAAACTCAGAAGCATACAACGAAGGCAACTCAGAGGAAAATTCAAGGAAGAAGAAGAAAAGATATCACGCAAAGGGTTTTCAAACTGTCATCATAAAACCCTAAAAAGCATTAAAGAAGACAAACCAGGGTCTCCAAGCTCACAGCCTCACTGCGTTCCTCCCTCCGCCAGCAAGCCTCCGGAACGCCCTTCCTTCCTCCTTCATAAAGGTAGTTTCGTTGCTTCTTTTTTCCCTTTCATCATCTCAACAGAAATCATGTAAGAAAAACGAAATCAGAATCAAATGAACACAAATCATAAGCATGCAAATCAAGAAAAACTCAACGCGTTAATGGACGAATCATCACCTTCACAACCGTATCGTTGAGCGACGCATGGGGAGAGGAGGCGTTGGTGGCTCGGGCAAGGGAAGGCAAAGAAGAAGGCGCTTTCATGAGAGCAGCAAAGCAAAGTAAAAGGCGAAGAAGATGAAGTGAAGGGTGCACGAACGGCGCCTCTGTACAACAAAACCCCTAATCCCTTTTTCCCTAAATTAAGACAAAGTTGTTTAACCCTAAAACGAACTATGGATATGTATGGGCCTTACCCGTCTCCTGCCTACAAAGCCCCAGCGAATTCCTTAAGCTACCCCCCGTTTCTTTTTTTTTTTGATTAGGCCCTCTCAAAACCCTCTAGCCCACACTTTGGTTTATTATTTACTTCCTTTTAATTTTGATACATTTTCTTTCTATTTGATTTCTTTAGCCCTTTTAGAATTTTATTAGTTTAGTTTTAATTATAAGTTAATCAAATAGAGGTAATTCAATTAAAACATTTTAATAATTGGATCATTTTTTATTAGGTTTAGCTTTAGGTTTAATTTAGTATTTTTTAGTATTCTTTTTTTTTTAATTAGAATTTAAGTTAGTATTTTTAAAGTTTAAAATAATTTAATAACTCTTAAAAATAATACTTTATATTAATATTAAAAAACATATAAGAATAGAAACTTAAAAAACATTTTATTTCTTTTAATTAATTCCCTCGCTTTAGTTAATTCTAATACAAAAAATATTTAAAAAAAATAGAATTTAAGAATTAAAACATTTTATCTTTTCTTTAATTAATTCTCTTGCGTTATACCTATTAAACAAAAATCTAAAAAATGCATGTTCGCGCCATTTAATCTGTTTATTTAATCATTGTTGTAGTTATATATAATTTAATCATTATCTGCATAATTTTCAGTTTGATTATTTCATCGTAATTTGTTTATTCTGTTTACGTCTAAGTCCAAGAGAAAAAACGATTAAATTTGTTGACTTCATGTCCTCAAGTCCAATCACGCGAATATTTTTCATCTCATTAAAACTTAAGACAATTTTTCCCCAAATATTCAATCTTTTCAAAACTCATACCTTTTAAGCAAAAACTTCGACATTAGGTCGTCGTATCTTCAAAAACCCGTCCGCACCCCTTTTCGGCCAAAACAATTTATTTTTAATCAAACAAACATTTTAATAAACAGATATTTCAAAAGGTTCCTATAGAGTACTATAGATACTTTGGGTGCTAATACCTTCCCACTGTATAACCAACCCCCGAACCATAGATCTCTTTTCAAAAATGCCTTTTATTTTTATTACTTTTAAAAAGTATTATTTTACATTGCATATTTAGGGTTTTATTTCGCTCTTTCCCCTTTTCCCTTGGAAATAATAAAGCGCGGTGGCGACTCTTGCTTTTGTGAGACGAATTAATCAATAATTCGATCTCCAATTTACCCCGCTACATTTTTTATCGCTACAGAATTGGCGACTCTGCTGGGGAAAGATTGACCTCTTGCTGGTCCATCCCTAAGTGGGTTAAGCCTAATTTGCTTGATCTGTTTTATTATTATTTGACTTGTTTGATTATGTGTTTAAATTGGGGTTGTTTGGGTTTTTTGCAAAGGACGAATCCTATACCCGGATTAAGTTACACTTAAGGAATAGGACGGGCGGTACAGTCATGTTAACTTTGAGGGAGTAATCCCGAAGAAGGAGGCATGAGATCCCCCACTCAATGGAAGGCCCTCTTGAACATAATATTTGTTTACCGAGTAATCGGGAAGACATTATTATTTTCGACCTAGGAGCCAGAGAAATTGAGGACCGTAGAACCCTAACCCATCTTGGCCATTAGGTGTAGCGCGGAGACTATAACGGAGTAATTCGGAAGTAGTTGTTACGCGATGCTACGCTCGGATGAGTTTCTCTTGAGAATATTGCTGATTATTGAGTAATCAAGACGTTGACAATATCCGAAGGAGGAATGTAGACTCTGGGAACTTTTAGAACCTTGTCTTACAGGTGTGATTGAACCGTTAGTACATACCTTGGGGTGGGCTTTACCCTCGACTCCATGCTGAAACATTGAACCTTTGAACCCCATGTTTGTGAACTTGTGTGTAACTGTTGCATTATCATTCATTCATGCATTCATCAACATTTTTTGTAAAAAGCTTGTTTTTCAAGGAACTTAGGAATGATTTTTGTAGACGTCTCAGGTACTATTATTATGGAATTTGGAAGGAGAAACACTCGAAATTTTAGTTTTAAGGAGCCCGAGATTGAATAACTGAAGATTTTGATTCCTAAGATCGAGAACCCGACGGATTTTCAGAAAAAGTATGGGTCCATTATACCTCTCATGAAGCGCAAGATGAAAGAAGGCATCCTTGGTACGTTGGTCCAATTCTACGATCCTTTGTACCAATGCTTCACCTTTCCGGATTACCAGTTGATGCCCACCTTAGAAGAGTACTCCTACATACTTGGTTTGCCGATCACCGACCGTGTTCCCTTTTCTGGATTAGAAGAGGAACCCAAATCTCACGAGATAGCGACCATCACCCACTTGAAGAAATCAGAGATAGAGGAGAACATGACTACAAAAGGGGGAATCCGAGGCTTGTCTGCGCAGTTTTTGTTGAGGAAAGCTCGTCATTTCGCTGAGATAAAAGATGCTATTGCCTTTGAAGACGTATTTGCTTTACTCGCTTATGGTTTATTCCTGTTCCCTAACGTTGATAAGTTTGTGGATATCAACGCCATCAGAATCTTCTTGATTGGAAATCCGCTCCCTACGCTGCTAGGAGATACCTACTACTCCATCCATCTTTGAAACTCTTATCAAGGAGGAATGATTATTTGTTGTGCACCGTTGTTGTATCAGTGGTATGTTTCTCATCTACCTAGATCTGATGTTTTCTGGGATCTCGAGAAGGAGCCGCGATGGGCGCCAAAAATTATGGCTCTCACTCATTTTGACATTGATTGGTATAATCGAGTTTACTATGACGTGAAGATCATCGATAGCTGTGGTGCTTTTCCTAACGTGCCTCTTCTTGGTACGAAAGGTGGAATTAACTATAACCCTGTTCTCGCGCGCCGTCAGTTTGGATACCCGATGAGGGACAAGCCAAACAACATCCATGTGAGCGGTTTCTTTCTACAGGAAGGACAAGATCACCAGGCAGCTAAGAGGGAGATCGAAGGAGCTTGGCGCCACATCCATAGGAAAGGGAGAGATATGTTAGGACATAGGGGTGCCGTTTCTTTGGAGCCTTACCTACATTGGGTCCGTGCTAGGGCTTGTGCTCTCAAAATGCCCTATAAACCTGAGAAACCTTTATTCCCTATCGTTGCATCATCATCTGTTGATATCCCTATCGAGAATATGGGAGAATACCAAGGAAATCTGGCTAGGATGAAGTCCGAGAGAGATGCTTGGAAAGAAAAGTACAATATGTCTGAATATGAGAATCGGGTCCTGACTCGACAGCTAAAGGAAAAGGAGGATTCGCTATTTATTCAAGACGGCTGGTTCATTGATCATGATGAGAAACTTCGTCAAAAGGATGTTTTACTGAATAAGTATGCTAGTGAAAGGAAGAGAAAGAAGGAAGGTTCGGTAAGCGTTGCTCTCGTTCCTAATCCACAAAAGGAAATCATTGATCGACTGGTAGCTGAGAAGAAAGAGATGGAAGACTTTTATGAAGAGAAGATCAAGAAGCTCCAGTTACAGTTGGCGTTTGGTCCTTCATCTGATGATTCTGAGTGATCTTTAGTTCTTAGTTTTATTTTATTGATGTCATTTTGTAAAACTCTGTAAAAGGGCTTCATGTTCCAAAGTTGTAATTTACTGTTTTTATTATGGGCTTCATGTTCCAAAGTTGTAATTTACTGCTTTATTATGGGCTTCATGTTCCAAAGTTGTAATTTACTGCTTTATTATGGGCTTCATGTTCCAAAGTTGTAGTTTACTGCTTTTATTATTGGGTTGTTATCCCAAAGTTGTAATTTATTGTTTCGTTGTTCCAAAGTTGTAAGTTGTAATTTACCGCTTTTGATTAACGGATGAGTTTTTGTTGTTCCAAATTCCTTTACCATTGATGTGTGCAAAATTATTGAAGGTCCTTGAAAAACTATTAAAATGAATCATCATTTGCATCACATATCATGCATCATTCAACATTCCACTTCACATGTTTTCTAGAGTCTTATCCTTGTTTCTTTTTCCACTCCGATATATTGTCAAGTTGTCTCATCGATACGATACTCAAGCCAATCGTCAAAGGAAGATGGAAGATCTGGAACAGGAAAACCACGAGCTTCATGAGGAGGTCGCTACCCTTCGTGTCGGTATGGAAAAGTTAACTGCGCTAGTGGAAAGTTTGGTGGCTGCTCAGAATCAGCCATCGACTACAGCTGCTGAGATTCAGACTTCAACTACTGTGGTTTCCGAGATTGTCACCGTTCCAACATCTGTGACTCAAATCAACTCTCCTCTTCAACATCAGATGCCAAAAGGTTTTCCGTGGGGAATGCCTTACAACTTTGTTCCAGAGGGGTATCAGCCTGTCGTACAGCCTTTGTTTCAACCTGCTTTGTCTCTTCCTCAACCAGAGACAACTGCCATGCCGCCGGTAATCCTGTCTGTAACACCTTTCCTGCAACCAGCAATGACAACTGTCGCTCCTGTGATTCACTCCGTGCCATACTTGAATGAACCTACTTATCCTGCCGAGCCTGCTGAAAGTTTGGGTCTTTTTGATAGAATGGAAGAATTTCAAGACCAATTCCAAGAAATGCAGAAGGAGCTCAGAGCGTTAAAGGGGAAGGATTTGTTTGGAAAGAACACGCATGACCTTTGTTTAGTTCCGAATGTCAAGATTCCAGCAAAATTCAAAGTGCCAGACTTTGAAAGATATAAGGGTGATTCGTGTCCTCGAAGTCATTTGACTATGTACGTGAGAAAAATGTCTACATATTCCGATGATCATGACTTGTTGATTCACTATTTTCAAGACAGTTTGACGGGTGCTGCTCTAAAGTGGTATATGGGTTTAGACAGCATTCGAATCCGCAACTTCAACGATCTTAGCGAAGCTTTTGTCCACCAGTATAAGTACAACGTTGACATGGCGTCGGACAGGGATCAACTCCGGGCGATGTCGCAGAGAGACAGAGAATCTTTTAAGGAATACACCCAGAGGTGGTGTGAAATTTCCTCTCAAATCTATCCTCCTCTTGAGGAGAAAGAGATGACGAAGATATTCTTGAAGACTTTAGGTTCCTTTTACTATGAAAGAATGATTGCCAGCGCACCCAGTGACTTCACTGAAATGGTAAGCATGGGCATGCGGTTGGAGGAAGGGATTCGTGAAGGGCGTTTGGTTAAAGAAGGAAGTCCGTCTAGCAGTACTAAGATGTTTGGAAGTGTTTTCCCGAAAAGAAAAGAACAGGATGTCAGCATGATCTTCCCAGGTAGACCAAGGAGAGGTTACTCACACGTTGCGGTAGTCACTCCGGCTGTCCGCCCAGCTTTGATGACCCCAGCTCATCAAACCCCACCAACTCAACAACGACCATTTCAGCAGCAGCCTCGACAACAGGCTTATCCATTCAACAATCAGAACCGTTCACCAAGAAAGTCGCAGTTCGATGCCATTCCTATGACTTATACTGAATTGTTCCCTGCTCTTATCAGAAAGAACCTCATAACGACAAAGCCTCCTCCTGTCGCACCAAATAGTACATCTCCGTGGTACAAGGTGGATCAGTTTTGTGAATACCATCAAGGGTCGCCGGGGCACAACCTTGAAAGTTGTTTTGCTCTAAAGGCGGACGTGCAGAGGTTGATTAAGAATGGTATCTTGTCTTTCAAGGATGTTAACCCAAATGTTAGAGATAATGCTTTGCCTCGACATGGGGCAGCATCAGTGAATATGGTGGAAGGTTGTCTGGGAAAGTTTCGAGTTTTTCAAGTTGAACACATAAGAGAGTCGTTGATCAGGTTACATCAGAGCTTAAGAAGACTTGCCTTTGTTAGGCATCAACATGACTATGATGTTTGTGAATTTTGTTCAAGAGAGGTTGATTGCCCTATTGTGAAGGAGGATATTCAAAAGTTGTTAGACCAGAGGGTTATCACTATTACATATGACAGAAATCCGGAGGATGAAGTGAATGTTATAATACCACAATTCAATTTTCCTGAATCAGTAGAGATCGTGTACGACAGTCAGACTGCACCTGTTGCTCCTTTGACCATTTATCCACCTGGTCCTGTGCCTTACAACTCAGACCAAGCTGTACTGTATAAGTATAATGCCACAATGATTGAGAATGGGGTAGAAGTCCCTATACCAACAAGGTCGTCTTTTGTTAACATTGCTTATGTGAGTAGAGTTACGAGAAGTGGACGTGTCTTTGCAGCAGTACCTTTGAAGAGACCAGAAGTTCAAGTCAGGAGGCCCATACCGGCAGAAATTCCAGCGAGAAATGTTGAACCAAGGGTTGAGATAGGCCGATCCAATGAACCTATCCCTCGCCCTGAGGATGATGAGATTCTGAAGCTTATCAAGAGAAGTGAATATAAGATTGTGGACCAACTATTGCAAACTCCTTCCAAGATTTATTTGCTTGCTTTACTGAGAGATTTTGGTGCCCATAAAGAAGCTTTGATGAAGGTCTTGGACCAGGCGTTCGTGGATCATGATGTGACGGTTGACCAATTTGATGGAATTGTGGGAAATATTACTTCGTGTAACAATCTTGGTTTCAGTGATGAAGAGCTTCCGGAGGAGGGAAGGAACCATAATATGGCTTTGCATATTTCAATAAGTTGTGGAAATGATACTTTATCAAGTGTGTTGGTAGATACAGGTTCGTCGTTAAATGTAATGCCCAAAACTACATTATCTCGACTCTCATATCAAGGTGCTCCCATGAGACCTAGTGGGGTGATTGTTAAAGCGTTTGATGGTTCTAGGAAGACTGTCATTGGTGAAGTAGATCTTCCTATAGGAATTGGCCCTCATACTTTTCAGATCACTTTTCAAGTAATGGATATTCGTGCCGCCTACAGTTGCCTATTGGGTCGTCCATGGATCCATGATGCAGGGGCAGTCACTTCCACGCTCCATCAAAGGTTGAAGTTTGTAAGGCATGGAAAGCTGGTAATGATTGGTGGAGAGCAGGCTATGGTGGTAAGCCATTTGTCATCTTTCTCTTTTATTGATGCTGATGAGGATGTTGGAACCCAATTCCAAGCTCTATCTGTTGCTAATAGTGAAGTGAGGAAGCAAGGGGCATCTATTTCTTCTTTTGAGGATGCGCGACGAGTGGTTGAAAGTGGTTTGGCTGAAGGTTGGGGCCAGGTGTTAACTTTGCCCGAGAACAAGTCTGGAGAAGGTCTTGGTTTTCACCCCGTGTCTGCAAGAGTCAAGCAAGAAGTAGTTACTCGTCCGATTAAAGAGGTTTTCCGAAGCGCAGGTTTTATCCATCCGACTCCTCCTGAAGTTGATGCAATAATAGGAGACGATTCTGAAGAGGATTTACCCGATTTTGTGACGCATGGAGTGGTTTGCCAGAACTGGATTGCTGTCGATGTTCCTGTTGTGATGCACCTTTCTGAGTAATGTTTTGTTTTATTTTTGAAAAAACTTTCGCTCTGCCCAAGGCGAAAAGTATTTGTGTCGGGCTATGATGAAAATAAATCCTTTTGCTCTGCCCAAGGAAAAAGAGAAAATGTCTGGGCTCTTTGTTTCAAGTATTTCCCTTCAATAAATAAAAATGTTATTTTGTCCACTACTGTTTTATTTTTCACATTTTTCTGGGAAATAGTAATGAAAATTAATTGGTAGTAATAGGAAAATATAATAACTTTTTGTTTTATTTGTACAAATCGATTTCTAAAATAAAGCATAATCATATGTGCAGATTAATCCATGACTTAACCATTGAAAACAATGATCCTATGCCCTCTCCCAACTTTGAATTCCCTGTGTTCAGAGCCGAAGAAGAGGATAGTGAAGAGATTCCTGTTGAAATTTCCCGTTTGCTTGAGCATGATGAAAAGATTATTCAGCAGTTTGAAGAACCTTTGGAGTTGATCAATTTGGGTGATGAAGAAGATAAGAAGGAGGTCAAGGTCGGAGCATTGCTTATCCCAGAGATCAAAGAGAAAATGTTAGAGCTTCTCAAAGAGTATGTTGATGTGTTTGCTTGGTCCTACCAAGATATGCCAGGTTTGGACAACAGTATTGTGGAGCATCGTTTACCGTTGAGACCTGAATGTCCGCCGATTAAGCAGAAGTTGAGAAGGACTCGTCCCGACATGGCTGACAAGATCAAAGAAGAAGTTCAAAAACAGATTAATGCAGGTTTCCTAGTTACATCGGTCTATCCTCAATGGTTAGCCAATATAGTGCATGTTGCTAAGAAAGATGGCAAAGTTCGAATGTGTGTAGACTATAGAGATCTGAATAGAGCTAGCCCAAAGGATGACTTCCCATTACCGCACATTGACGTATTGGTCGACAGTACCGCTAAGTTCAAAGTCTTTTCTTTCATGGATGGTTTCTCTGGTTACAATCAAATCAAGATGGCACCAGAAGATATGGAGAAGACAGCTTTCATTACACCTTGGGGAACATTTTGTTATCGGGTTATGCCGTTTGGTTTGAGGAATGCTGGTGCAACATACCAAAGGGCCATGACTGCTTTGTTCCATGACATGATGCATAAAGAGATAGAAGTGTATGTAGATGACATGATTGCCAAATCACAAACTGAAGAAGATCACTTGGAACATTTATTGAAGTTATTCCAGCGTTTGAGAAAGTATAAACTCCGTCTGAACCCCAACAAGTGCACTTTTGGTGTTCGTTCTGGAAGACTTCTGGGTTTCATTGTCAGTCAGAAAGGTATTGAGGTAGATCCTAATAAAGTCAAAGCTATTCGGGAAAAGCCCGCAGCCAAGACGGAAAAACAAGTAAGAGGATTCCTTGGGATACTGAACTATATTTCTAGATTTATATCTCATATGACTGCTACCTGTGGGCCGATTTTCAAGCTTCTCCGAAAGAACCAAGGATGTGTGTGGATAGAAGATTGTCAGAGAGCTTTTGATAGCATCAAAGGATATTTACTTGAACCTCCCATTTTGATTCCTCTGGTGGAAGGAAGACCTTTGATTATGTACCTGACTATATTGGAAGATTCCATGGGATGTGTGCTTGGTCAACAAGATGATACTGGAAGAAAGGAACATGCCGTATATTATCTGAGTAAGAAATTCACAGACTGTGAGTCTCAATACTCATTGCTTGAGAAAACCTGTTGTGCTTTAGCTTGGGTTGCTCGCCGTCTACGCCAGTATATGATTAATCACACCACTTGGTTGATCTCCAAAATGGATCCGATCAAGTATATCTTTGAGAAGCCCGCCTTATCTGGAAGAATAGCCCGTTGGCAGATGTTGTTATCCGAATATGACATTGAGTATCACACTCAGAAAGCAATCAAAGGGAGTATTTTAGCCGATCATTTGGCTCATCAACCAATTGACGATTATCAATCCATCAAGTTTGATTTCCTGGATGAAGATGTTATGTACTTGAAAGCTAAAGATTATGAAGAGCCGTTACCTGAAGAAGGACCTGATCCTGAATCGCATTGGGGTTTGATTTTTGATGGAGCTGTGAATTCTTATGGAAATGGAATTGGGGCAATCATCATCACTCCCCGAGGTACTCATATCCCGTTCACGGCAAGGTTGAAGTTTGATTGCACGAACAACATGGCTGAATATGAGGCATGTATTATGGGTCTCGAAGAAGCAGTGGATCTAAGGATTAAGATTCTTGATATTTACGGAGATTCGGCATTGGTAATTAATCAAATCAAAGGAGAATGGGAAACTCGTCATCCTGGTTTGATCCCTTACAGAGATTATTCTAGAAGATTGTTAACTTTCTTCAACAAAGTGGAATTACATCATATCCCTAGAGATGAGAACCAAATGGCTGATGCTTTAGCTACTTTGTCTTCAATGTTTCAAGTGAATGGTTGGAACGATGTGCCTACAATCCGGGTTATGGGCCTCGACAGACCTGCTCATGTGTTCTCAGTAGAAGAGGTTACCGACGACAGACTGTGGTTCTATGACATTAAACATGTTCTTCAAACTCAAGAGTACCCGCCTGGGGCATCCAATAAGGATAGGAAGACGTTGAGAAGATTAGCAAGCAGTTTCTTCCTCAACGAAGAAGTATTGTATAAGAGGAATTATGACATGGTCTTGCTCAGATGTGTAGACAGACGTGAAGCAGACATGCTAATGCAAGAAGTACATGAAGGATCCTTTGGCACTCATGCCAACGGACATGCAATGGCTAGAAAGATGTTGAGAGCTGGTTACTATTGGATGACAATGGAATCTGATTGCTGCAAATATGTGAAGAAATGTCATAAATGCCAGATTTATGCGGACAAGATACATGTGCCACCGACCCTCCTCAACGTTATCTCTTCACCTTGGCCTTTCTCTATGTGGGGCATTGATATGATTGGAATGATTGAACCCAAAGCTTCAAATGGTCATGGTTTCATCTTGGTAGCGATCGATTATTTTACTAAATGGGTGGAAGCAGCATCTTATGCTAATGTAACCAAACAGGTGGTAGTCAGATTTATCAAGAATCAGATCATTTGTCAATACGGTATCCCGAGCAATATTATCACTGATAATGGTTCGAATTTGAATAACAAGATGATGAGAGAGCTTTGTGAGGAGTTCAAGATCGAACATCATAATTCTTCTCCTTACAGACCGAAGATGAATGGGGCTGTTGAAGCTGCTAACAAGAACATCAAAAAGATTGTCCAGAAGATGGTGGTAACTTATAAAGATTGGCATGAAATGCTTCCGTTTGCTCTGCATGGATACCGTACTTCAGTTCGAACTTCAACAGGCGCAACCCCATTTTCCCTAGTTTATGGTATGGAAGCAGTACTCCCCGTGGAGGTTGAGATTCCGTCTTTGAGAGTGTTGATGGAAGCTAAACTTTCTGAGGCTGAATGGTGTCAGAGTAGATATGATCAGTTGAATTTAATTGAAGAGAAGAGATTGACAGCATTGTGTCACAGTCAATTGTATCAGCAGAGGATGAAGAAGGCTTTTGATAAGAAGGTTCGACCGCGTGAGTTCAGAGAAGGTGACCTTGTGCTCAAGAAGATATTATCTTTCCAACCTGATTCTAGGGGCAAGTGGGCTCCGAATTATGAAGGACCGTATGTCGTTAAGAAAGTTTTTTCTGGAGGTGCCTTGATTCTCACCAATATGGACGGTGAAGAGTTCCCGCGCTCCATGAACGCCGATGCAGTCAAGAAGTATTTTGCTTAGGTTTGAGTTGACAGTTCGCTAAGTTGAAAAACCCAAAGGGGCGGCTTAGGCAAGCTTTTGGTCAGACCAGTCCTGGCATTTGAACACATTTCGGAATTCGAAGTTGTTAGGGAGAATAGTGATCATTGTTTTTGTGTAACTTTTTTCTTTCATGTACTATTTCCCAAACTTTTGTAAACTGTTGGAGTCGCGTTGTTAGCGAACTACCATCTTATTAATGAAATTTGAGCATTTACCTTGTGTGGGCAAAATCAAAATTTTTACGGAAATATTTGGAACAAAGTTATTTAAAGTATTCTTATTTTAAAAATGTGTCGTGAATAATGAAAGGAATATTAACAGTTGTTCTGAGGATGGTCAAGCCATGAAATGCGAAACAGTACAGTAATTTATCCTTGCATGATGAACATGTTTTATTTCAAATCGTCATGAGGTGTTGGTTGTGTAAACTTGTGTTTCTGGTGGTACTAAGTTTGTTGACTCCCCCCAGTTGTTCCAGTTAAGCTTTGTTTCAGTTATCTTTATTTGGGAAATTTCTGAAGTGTGGTACGCTTTGCCTCATGCCAGTGGTCTATTGGTATTAGAAGATTGGATTTGAATGCTTTTCTCCTCAGAAGACTTGAGCCTTGTAGCGTGTTACACTCCGATGTTGCTTTGGGGTTCCAGTTCCAGTTATTTTCCATCTTTTTTAAGATTGGCCGAGTATTTATCTTGTCGTGACATCTTATTGTCTTCAATTTATTCCATCTGTTCGTTTTGTCAGCATAACATTCATTTACTCATTTACACTTATATCACGCATGCATATTCACATTTGCCTTTGATTTTGGGTTGTGCTTTGTTTATTCAAACAGCGTACATGTTTTCTTTCCAAGTAGCAGTTTAGCTTAGGCAGAAAATGTGCTTCCTTTCTAAATTCCCCAACTGAGCTAATCCTCGTGGATGTTTTTTTTGATTTAGCCTACCTTGTCCATTTCTGGATAGGATGAATCCCCAATCGAATTACTTTCTCATTGGGTGAAGTCTTGTTGACTGTCTTCTCTCTAGTTTATTCCTGGATGAAGTTCTTGTCTCTTGTGTAGGCTATCTCATGATTTTCCCCAATGAAGTCGCGACCTAGACGAATGGTGCATTTATTTTGCACATTTAAGTATGTGATCTCCTCGGGAAGGATTGATTCATGGTTCTCTTTGACGAAGATTTTATTCTCTGCCAGTATCATCGCAATTTCCTTCTGAATCACCTTTGGAAAACGACAAGCGGCAGCTCTTCACGAGCAACTTGTGCGTTATTATTTTGGAAAACGGCAAGCGGCGGTCTCTTCATGAGCAACTTGTGCGTTATTATTTTTTTTTTTGGAAAACGACAAGTGGCGGTCTCTTCATGAGCAACTTGTACGTTATAGACATTGGAAAATGACAAGCGGCAGCTCTTCACGAGAAACTTGTGCGTTATTATTATTGGAAGACAACAAGCGGCAGCTCTTCACGAGCAACTTGTGTGTTATTATTATTGGAAGACGACAAGCGGCAGCTCTTCACGAGCAACTTGTGCATTATTATTATTGGAAAACGACAAGCGGCAGCTCTTCACGAGCAACTTGTGCGTTATTATTTTGGAAAACGGCAAGCGGAAGTCTCTTTATTTGAGCAACTTGTACGTTATTATTATTTTGGAAAACGGCAAGCGACAGTCTCTTTATTTGAGCAACTTGTACGTTATTATTTTTCTGGAATACAGCAAGTGGCAGCTTCTTTATTTGAGCAGCTTGTATGTTATTGGCATAGTATTTTTGGAATACAGCAAGTGGCAGCTTCTTTATTTGAGCAGCTTGTATGTTATTGGCATAGTATTTTTGGAAGACAGCAAGTGGCAGTTTCTTTATTTAAACAGCTTGTATGTTATTGACATCCCTGGACGACAGCAAGTGGCGACCTCTTTATTTGAGCAACTTGTATGTCATAATTTTTTTTTTGGAAGACAGCAAGCGGCAGCTTCTTTATTTGAGCAGCTTGTGTATCTACAATCTTATTATTATCTCTACATTAATGAGTGTATCTCCGGAAATCTCGCAGAGAAGTTTGTTATGAATCTTTACCTTCAGAAGTTGGTAATCCATCATCAGCAAAATTGATACTTTTTGTCTATCGTCGACCTTGAGTTGTGAACTCACTGATATTTTTGGGTCAGTAATCTGTTTTATGGCCTATGCAAGATGCCTTCTTTGTTAGGGTCAGAGGTCGTATTCCCTCAATTTTATTCGCTGTCAAGAGTCTGTCATTTGAAGTCGATGGCTCATTTCCCCAGTAGTGTATAATCCATGTCTCTGTGTTTTGTTGGTGTTTGATTTCTCCAGCATTATCTCGTTTCATACAATATCTTCCTCTGCGAATTCAATTACTACATTCATAACAAACATAATGGCGGTATCTTAGGGCAAAAATTTGCGTATTATGTATTTAAGTACCTTCAATCTCGTCGAGACGAAGATTTTAATCTTCATATCTCTGGATAGAAGAAACTTAAATAGGGGCAGCTGTTGTACCCCAAATTTTGACCTAAGATACCATCTCCCATCTGCATCATTACATTGCAAAGGTTTTGACCTATTTTTATCAATTTTCAAAGCAGTTTTAAATTCATAACTTTTTCAAGTCGAGAGCTGTTTATTTTTTGAACGCTAAATTTATTAATCGATCAATGCTAAATGATGTTTATTTAATTATTTATTATTCTGAATTTAAATAATTGGAATTGATTTCCAGTTATTCTATAATTTAAAGAATTATAAATAATAAAGTAAATATCTGAAAAGAAGTTTATTAATTGATCAACAATGTTTATCTAATTATTTATTATTCTAAGTTTAAATAGTTGAAATTTTAATTTCAGTTATTATAATTTAGAGAATTATAAATAATGAAGTAAATAATTGAAGAAAAGTTAATTGATCAATGAGGTTTATTTAATTATTTATCATTCTAAATTTAAATAATTGAAACTGATTTTCAGTTATTATATAATTTAAAGAATTATAAACGATAAATAAACAATTGGAAAGAAGAAAAGAGTTAACTGGTAAAATATTGGAGTTTTTATTCATTTTATTCTAATTATTATAATTGTTATTTAAATATTGTATTATTTACAAAGTATTTACAATGACAATTATATAAAATGATTAAAGTAAAATAAAAGCTATCCTAATTTTTTCCTAAGTTCTAAATCTTCATCTTCTATCCAATGCTTCTTTGTTTGCTCATTTAATTTTACCTGCAAAAGAATTAAAAGGAAAGTCAGAAAGGAATAGATATAATTAAAAGCAGATAATTAATTTAGCGTTCATCATTAAAAGCAAACGGCTGGAATCAGTTTTTTTACCCTTTTTGCAAATCACGGGATTTCTCCCAGTTCACAAAAAGGGATGAATTTTTATTGATAAAAATGAATGCACAATTTAAAAACATGCACAAATTCATTTTTTGTCAAAATTGCATTTTTCAAAGTAAAACTGCATAATTCAAAACAAATTGCCCAAATTCATTTTTGTCAAAACTGCATTGTCATATGCATAATACAAACAACATATACAAAGTCAAGTTACATTTTCAACACAAGCCAATGCAACGTAAACTACCCCAGAATGTGGGAAGAGGCCAAAAACACAAGGCTCCCATGCTGTACCATGCAGTAGACAAAGAGAAGCATGCAGTTTAAAACCAAATATGCAAGTAATGTATTTTCCATTTTTCATCATTTTCCAGTTTGCTTTTTCAGAACCAAGTAAAGTACATACAACATTTTAGTGTTTCAATTGTACTTAAGAGAGAGAAGAGAGGAAGAGTGTGGTTTACAGGTTTTGGCCTTAGGCAGGAAATGGATAGAAAACAAACTGCAGCAGCATACAGTAAAAAAAGAAAGCATGAAAAAGAATATGGACAAACTGATGTAGCAGCATAATGTGCAGAGGTCAAAGGCAGAAATATAGTTAAATATACCAAACCTGTAGCATAAACAAAGGGCCAGCAAACTGTTATAACAATGAAAAACTCTTCAAAAAATATAGTTCATAACCTGCTGAAGGCCTTAAACCAAAAAAATTGAGTTCACATATACATAACCTGCAACATAAACCAAAACATACAAGAACCTGCATCTAGCAATCAACACCATAACCTTGTCAAAGCCTTTCAAACAAACCACTGTCCAGCTCTAAAGCCTAAGCCATAGTAACATCAACCATGGCCTAAACCACAAACCAGTAACCATGGCCTAAACCTGTTAAACCATGTCAAACCAACAACCTATGGCCTAAATCATAAAACCTGTGAACCTTGCCAAAACCAAAAAAAGCCAGAATACCAAATAATACAAACTTATCCAACCAACGTCCAATACCCTCCAGCCTCAGAGTATGTCATCATAGGCCATAATAAAGCGTACAGAATCAAAGCAAAAGGAAGGAGAAGTCAAGCTAGTCAAAACAACATTTCAACAATAGCATGTTCAAGGCAACAGAAGCAAGGCCTCAGAAGAGCTTCATCATAGGCCACTAAAAAAAGGCAACATAATCACAGTGAAGAAGAAGAGAAAAAGCATACAACGAAGGCAACTCAGAAGCATACAACGAAGGAAACTCAGAGGCAAATTCAAGGCAACTAAGAGAAGAGGAAAAGAAGCGTTGCATAGGCATAGGCAAAAGCAAGGAAGAAGAAGAAAAGATATCACGCAAAGGGTTTTCAAACTGTCATCATAAAACCCTAAAAAGCATTAAAGAAGACAAACCAGGGTCTCCAAGCTCACAGCCTCACTGTGTTCCTCCCTCCGCCAGCAAGCCTCCGGAACGCCCTTCCTTCCTCCTTCATAAAGGTAGTTTCGTTGCTTCTTTTTTCCCTTTCATCATCTCAACCGAAATCATGTAAGAAAAACGAAATCAGAATCAAAAGAACACAAATCATAAGCATGCAAATCAAGAAAAACTCAACGCGTTAATGGACGAATCATCACCTTCACAACCGTATCGTTGAGCGACGCATGGGGAGAGGAGGCGTTGGTGGCTCGGGCAAGGGAAGGCAAAGAAGAAGGCGCTTTCATGAGAGCAGCAAAGCAAAGCAAAAGGCGAAGAAGATGAAGTGAAGGGTGCATGAACGGCGCCTCTGTACACCAAAACCCTTAATCCCTTTTTCCCTAAATTAAGACAAAGTTGTTTAACCCTAAAATGAATTATGGATATGTATGGGCCTTACCCGTCTCCTGCCTACAAAGCCCCAGCGAATTCCTTAAGCTACCCCCCGTTTCTGTTTTTTTTTATTGGGCCCTCTCAAAACCCTCTAGCCCACACTTTGGTTTATTATTTACTTCCTTTTAATTTTGATACATTTTCTTTCTATTTGATTTCTTTAGCCCTTTTAGAATTTTATTAGTTTAGTTTTAATTATAAGTTAATCAAATAGAGGTAATTCAATTAAAACATTTTAATAATTGGATCATTTTTTATTAGGTTTAGCTTTAGGTTTAATTTAGTATTTTTTAGTATTCTTTTTTTTTAATTAGAATTTAAGTTAGTATTTTTAAAGTTTAAAATCATTTAATAACTCTTAAAAATAATACTTTATATTAATATTAAAAAACATATAAGAATAGAAACTTAAAAAACATTTTATTTCTTTTAATTAATTCCCTCGCTTTAGTTAATACTAATATAAAAAATATAAAAAAAATAGAATTTAAGAATTAAAACATTTTATCTTTTCTTTAATTAATTCTCTTGCGTTATACCTATTAAACAAAAATCTAAAAAATGCATGTTCGCGCCATTTAATCTGTTTATTTAATCATTGTTGTAGTTATATATAATTTAATCATTATCTGCATAATTTTCAGTTTGATTATTTCATCGTTATTTGTTTATTCTGTTTACGTCTAAGTCCAAGAGAAAAAACGATTAAATTTGTTGACTTCATGTCCTCAAGTCCAATCACGCGAATATTTTTCATCTCATTAAAACTTAAGACAATTTTTCCCCAAATATTCAATCTTTTCAAAACTAATACCTTTTAAGCAAAAACTTCGACATTAGGTCGTCGTATCTTCAAAAACCCGCCCGCACCCCTTTTCGGCCAAAATAATTTATTTTTAATCAAACAAACATTTTAATAAACAGATATTTCAAAAGGTTCCTATAGAGTACTATAGATACTTTGGGTGCTAATACCTTCCCACTGTATAACCAACCCCGGAACCATAGATCTCTTTTCAAAAACGCCTTGTATTTTTATTATTAAAAAGTATTATTTTACATTGCATATTTAGGGTTTTATTTCGCTCTTTCCCCTTTTCCCTTGGAAATAATAAAGCGTGGTGGCGACTCTTGCTTTTGTGAGACGAATTAATCAATAATTCGATCTCCGATTTACCCCGCTACATTTTTTATCGCTACAACACTGAACCTATCCAGCATACATCTACAACATAGCCAGAGTTTGGGTTACCTCAGAACTACTCTCCGCCTGTTGCAATTACTTTAATGGTTGGCCAGTCTTCCCGACCAATTTTTCAAGCTCCAGTTTTCACTGAACCTCAGCCAATCGTTCATACTGCATCTCGTCAACCTGCTGCACAAACTGCTTTTGGGAACCCTCTCTTTGAGTACGATGTTTCCAGTCCTAGAAATATGAGTCAGGGAGACTTTGGTGAGTTTGAAGAGTTCAAAGAACAATATCAGACTTTAGCAAAGAGACTTAGAGCTATGGAGGGAAATTATTTCTTCAGTGTTGATGCTAACAACATGTGCCTAGTTTCTGATCTGGTTATGCCTGCAAAGTTCATGACTCCCGAGTTTGAGAAATACCGGGGGGGAACTTGTCCAAGAAGTAATTTAGTGATGTACTTTCGAAAGATGTCTGCTTACATAAAGAATGACGAGTTGCTTATTCATTGTTTTCAAGATAGTCTAAGTGGAGCTTCATTAAAATGGTATATGGGACTTGAGAAAGGCCGTATCCAATGCTTCCAAGATCTTGTTGATGCTTTCATAAAGAAATACAAATACAACCTTGACATGGCACCTAATCGTCACAACCTACAAAATATGTCTCAGAATGAGAAAACATCTTTCAAGGAATATGCTTAACGATGGAGAGAATTGGCATCTCAAGTTGAACTACCTCTGGTAGAGAAAGAGCTAACTGGTTTGTTCATTGATAATTTGTCCCCTTTCTTTTGGGAGAATATGAATGGTAGTGTGTCTTCCAGCTTCATAGACCTGGTGACTATTAGCCAAATATTAGAATAAGGAATCAAGAATGGTAAAGTGTCTAAAGCAGTTGAATGTTCTAATAGTGCAAAGAAATACTTTGGGAACTTTCAGAAGAAGAAATAGGAAGCAGCTAATTTTGTATCAAGTGAGATAAATGGACCCTGCCTTAGGCCTCAATACATTGATCAATCACAAGTAGTGGCTGTTACTCTTGCGGTTAATGCTCAGCCAGTTCAGGTCCCTCAACAATAAAATATTGCACAAAATCAAAATCATTATGTAGGGAATGGGGCTCAATTTGATCCCATCCCTATGAAATACATTTAATTATATCCTGAAATGGTGTGGAAGGTCTTGATTACAACTAGGCCTCTGATTCCTCGTAATCCACCTCCAGCCGGGTTCAGATTTGACCTTCATTGTGAATTTCATCAGGTAGCTGCCGGTCATGATTTAGAAAGTTGTTATGCATTGAAAAACAGATTGTGGGAATTGGTGAAAGCAAATATTCTCACTTTCAAGGAGATAGGTCCTAATGTTGTCAACAATCCTTTGCCAAAAAAAAGTGGCTGAAGACTTAGTCGGGGTACCCTCAAGTCACTTCCAAAGCCAGTGTTTCAGACAGGACAACTCATCCTTGTTATTGATTAGTCACTAGGCCATCTTTCTTTCTGTTTCCATTTTTCCCTTCTTTATGTTAAAATTGTTGCTTTCAAACTTTGTTTGTACTTTCATTTTAAGTTTAATGAAATGACCATTGCAATGTCTTAATTCAAATTATTTTCATTTACTGCTTTCAAATATAGTTCTCTTGTTTACTTTCTTTATCAAACTTTGGTTCATGCAAAGATTTGAGGGAGGATGAAGAAAATGAAATACCCATAATTATTGTTGGTATGCTTTCGAATAAAACTTTGTTGGGGATATACAGGTCATTTTACTCCAAAATTTTGACTCTCATTTCTCAAAGTAATCTCTCACAAGATTTCCATTGATTCAAGACTACACAAGGTTTGATCAGCTCAAGACACCTCCTCATGCACTAGGGTTTGAGTTTGCACAAGGACAAATGGACTTTTAATGCCCCCATATTACTTTCATGTATCATTTTGGACCCTCAAGATTGCTCATGTCAAGTTTCAAGTCTTGGATCAAATTTTTGCTCAGTCAATTGATCAGTTGACCTAAAATCAGTTGTATTGGGGAAAAGTCAATTGTGGTCAATTTATAGTCAAATTTCATAATTTTTTATCCATATCAACATTATGAACTCACATATGTCATTAGATCAAGTTTGGATCACAATTCCTCAAGAAATTTGATCAGATCATCAAAAGGGCAAAATGGTCAAAATTAAGGTTTTGACTAGGAAGGTTCAATTTCTGATTTTTGACCTAGCAAATGACTTATTGGTTCAAGGAATGATATCAACGATTCAAATGTTTAATTTTGACCTAATGACATGGCTCAAAACATTTCTCAAGTTCAATTGATTGATAGTTGAATTTCAGTCAACTGATGAAAAGTCAACTGTACACTAAAAAGTCAAACTTTGACTTTTTGATCAAAATCAAGTTTCAAAGATTACAATTCATAAATACATGTCAAAATATGAAACTTATTCATCAAGAAATAAAAAATTCAAGATTTCATTTTGAAAAGTCAAAATTTCTAAACTTAGAATTTTTTCTAAGTGTTGGAAATTCACATTTTTTTCATAACTTTGAGCCAAATTTACACCATGATGCTAGATGACTCAAAGGAAACTTCCAACATGAAAGTTGTATATCTTAATGAGATATAAAACATTGTAGAACATAAATTTTTCTATAAATGCTTGGATTTCAAGTTATGATTTTGTGAAGACGTGTTCATGAAACTTGAAAAACATAGTGAAATTTTGCCCTAGTTTAGGCAGGATTTTGATCTAACTTCATGGAAAATTTTCCCCTAGTTACAAGATGAATATTCAAAAATGTCCAACATAGAGGTTGTATAGGATGTTACAAGCTTTCCATAATGTCTAAGGACTCATTAAGATCATACTTGAGCAAGGAGAATGGAAGGCAAGATGTTAGGGTTTCATTCATGTTTTACAAGGCAAATTTTTAGGATGAACATGAACCAAATCCATGCTAGGCTGCATAATCTTTGCTTTTCAAGCCTCAAACTTGTTTGAAACTCCATAATTAATGTTTTACACAGCTGCTAGAAGCTTTAATCCAAACATTCAATGCATTGCCCATGCTTAATACCATTTTAGGAAGAAAGGCAACATTGCTATTTTGGAAAAGTGGATTTTATGCACAAAGTCAATTCTTGAGCTTCTAACTTGTTCCATCTAATCATAATCCATCTATAAAGTCATAAGAAATGTGATAAAAGTGATTCAACCACTCTACATTGTTGGTACAAACCTTGAAACTTGATTTTCTCATTTTTCTTCAAAACACAAGCAAAGTTGCCACAACTTGGGATTTCAAATTCCGAGTTGTTGTAACACTTAAAACCTCTTGTCTATAAATACATGCACTATTAGAAAGCTAAAGGAGGAATTCACAAGCCCTCAAACTCTCCCAAACTCAGAACTGCATAACAAACCTCCATTGTTGCATATTCTGACCAAAAACTCCAAACTCAGAATACACTCGTGCGTTTCTTGGCTTTTCACTTTCAAAAGTTCCTAAACATCATCTATAAATAGTCCCACACCCTGTTACACCACTGTAACACCATTTTCATCAACTTCTATAACCAAAAACAGAGTACTGCAAGTTGAATTCTCCAAGCCATTCCAGCCATCCATTGCTCAAGCTAATCATTGCATTAGCTTCTTGGAAACTTGAGGAAGCTAACTTGATCATTGCATCACATTGAATCAAGCTCATTTGCATTTCACGATTTTCAGTTTTGAGGTATCATTTCTGAACTTCTATCTTTTCATTTAGGCGTCGTTAGGCTTGCAATTGTGAAGATAAAATATAGATATCATTGCCCTGAAACTGTACATGTCCATAGATTTCATTTATATTGATTGAGCTTAGAGAATTTTAGGTTTGAATCTCTGAAAAAAGTTAGGTCAGAATTTTGTACTTTTATAAATTCTCATTCATCTTTGATTTATAGCTTATGATATTTATATGGTTGGATTCGTATGGAAAAATGGAGCAACTTTCATGTTTTTATCTTTCATTTTTGTTGAGAAATGAGCAAGTTAAAGGAACCATGGCTGGAGGTTTAAGATGAAGTCATTTTCAGGACTTGACTTGTGTTATATATATTTTGTTTTGTTTAAGTTAATGGATGTATAGCCACCCCAGTGGTAAGGCAACGCATGTTCCATGCTCATGGCGTGGGTTAAAGCCCCAGCGCTGCTACTTTTCATAATTTTCACATTTTTATCTCTTTTTTGTAACAAACAAGCGCATGGGCCTCCAATCAATGGGCCTTCCATTTTTGCTTCTCCTGACCCCTCCATTTACTTTTGCATACTGACCAAAATTTCCTTTTTTTAATTTTAATTCATTTTATTTTATTTTTTATTATTTTATTTCATATCATTTTTATTTATTATTTTTTATTACTATTTTTTTATTTATTAATAAAAAATCCAAAAATATATTTTTTTAATTATTTTCACATTTATATTTTTATTTTCTTTATAAAACAAAAAGGACAAAAACATTTTCTTAACAAATTAATTTCTTTTTCTTAATAAATAAACAATTAGATTTAGGTTTAACTATTTTATTTTTTTATTTAAAATTAATTTAGAACTTAAGTTTCTTTTAATTAATTAATTTTGATATTATTTTTATTAACTTAAAACCTTTCATATAAAAAACACCTAAAAAATGGTTCAAACTTAATTTCTTTTCTTAATTAGTTTAGGTTTAATTTTATTTAATTTTAATTAATCATTTTCTTTATTATGTCAAAACTAAACCCTTTCACAAAAATCCAAACAAAAATCATTTCTTTTTCCATTTACATTCTTGCATTATTTTCTTTTCAATTCTTGTACAATATTCAATATGGTTGTAATAGATAATTAGGTTTAATTTTCTTGCAATCCCCATTTGTAAATTTGTACACCCCCTCCGCAATTTATCGCTTTCATATAAATGTTAGTAATTAGGGTTTGTATGGCAAGACTAAAATCAGCAATTAGTAAACCCTGATTTAAGATAAATAATGCATGTAAATCGAACACACTTGCACACTTGCACCCTTTGGGTAATTCCACTTGTTTCCTTATAAAAATGGTCATGTTATGCATGTGGGATGTCTTAGCAAAAGAAATTAAAAATACAACATCATAGTCCCTCAATGACGCTATCAATGTTGCCTTTCAAAATGATCTTAGTCCCTCAAAAAGAAATTCTAAGATATCTCACAACATTATATCATGACTATACGATGACCCACGCCCGTCCCTTTACATCCAAAGATAAGGCTTCTTACCAAATCAATGGTAAGATAGCAATATCAAAGGAAGGAAGAAATGAACAAAGACTTTTGACTAGGTAGATTGTTCCTAGTTTCTTGCTCACTTTCTAAACAAACATCCTTGCTTATTTTCAAAACAAACACCAAACAATTTCAAAACACAAAATATTTTCAAAAGTCCAACACTTTGTATACGTTCTTAAGAACGATAACTATTACAAAGTTTTCCTAAACGAAGGCGCCTTTTAAAAATACTTTCAAAACCATCACAAAGCACATTTCCAAATAAAAGCAAGTGATCTAGCAAGCAACTAAGAGCCCGTAGATAACTATGGATGAAAAGGGTGCTAACACCTTCCCTTTTGTAATCTACCACCCGAACTCAAGAAATAATCTCAAAGGTCTTTCCTGTTCTTTTCAGCCTTTCCTTTTGGATAAAAGAAAAGTCGGTGGCGACTGTTGCTAACCGCAACATTTGCGATCAAACGCAAAACACCCAAGTCAGTTCTCCCACCGAATCACAGAACTGGCGACTCTGCTGGGGAAGAGACTTAAAAGTGGGGTTACCTTAGGGATATATCACCTTTACTTGCTTTCATTGTTTGATTTGTTTGCTTTACATTTTCGTTCCTTGTTTTGGCTTGTTCTAATCCTCTATCCGGATTTGGGATACCGTATAGGTAAGTAGCAATACGTTATGGAAATTGTGTTGGGTATACCGACATGGTCTAAGAAATGGATACGCTAGTGTGACACATTTATGGGTACCGGTAGCCCTTGATTAGTTAAGGAGAATACAGGGCCGCTGTGTGGTGTCATGAAGCACTAACTAACTTTAGAATCTTTACTTGACCAACTTGGCCATTAAGAAGTAGTGAGATAACCGGCTTTTGTGCAGTCTGAAGTTGGTTGATACTCGATACTACCCTCATTGAGATCAGACTTCTCAGGATATTTCGATCGTCATTAAAGAGGCTTGTAATGAAACCATGCCCGACAAGAAAGATCAGTGATATTGAGATCCCTTAGAACCCGATTACTATTTCTAGGACAGGTTTGAGCCAACTAAACTTCAAGAGGGTACTTACCTATGAGACTCCATGGATGCCTAAACCTAAGGACTTGTTTGTCTTTTTTTTATATGTTTACTTGTACATAACATCATAAACATCATAATATCATACTCATTCTCACTAACCATTTCAAGGATTATTGGGATTTATCTTTGTTCTGTTTTGTAGGGAATGACTTCCATTCGTAGGAAAACCATTCAAGTCAATCTTGTAAGAATCCCTTCTCAACTCAAAGAGTTAGCGTTAAGGGTCCCTGAGAACTGTTCATTCACCGAAAGAGGCGTTCAGTCTTTTTATCTTAGAGATTTACTTTGTAATCCCAAGAGGCGTGTTGTAGTCATTTTGAACTAATTAATGAAATTTGACGTTTGTTCATGCTTTGTATATACAAATTTAAATTTCATAAATCCTTGAAATCATTTACATACACATCTTCCATGCATCGTAACATAACAGGTTTTCCATGACGGGTTTCCTTATCTTTTTTATGTTTATTTCAGCAAGATGGATCTAGAGAAAACTGCGAAGGACCTTCAGGTACAAAACTCACAGTTCCAAGAGAATCTACTGGCCCTAGCCAAGGGGCAACAAGATATGATGGAATTACTGGCAGTCAAAAACAAACCCAAGAAGAAAGCCCTGTTCAACATGGGTAGAAGGTTCAAAGAGTCAGTCCGACAGATCCTGGTAGTGGAAGACTCATATGAGGAAGACGAGAATCAGATTGGAGAAGCTAAGAGTACCCAGGTTGGTGTATTAATTATCAAGCGTATGATGATGATGATTATTTTGACGAGCAGTATCCTCCCGCTGATGTCAAGTACAAGCAGTTAGAAGACATATTCAAGGCTGTTGAGATCCAAACCATCCCCGGTTTAGATTTTGATGATTTGGGTTTGATCTCTGGGGTTGTTATTCCCCACAAATTCAAGATACCAGTCTTTACAAAGTACGATGGGGTTTACTGTCCAAAACTTCACCTGAAATCTTATGTGGGCAAGATACAGCCGCACACCACTAATAAGAAACTCTGGGTTCACTTTTTTCAAGAAATCTTGGTCGAGACGCAACTAGAGTGGTTCTACCAGTTGGATGGTTCCCGTATCAATACATGGGAGGACCTAGCCACCAATTTCTACCATCAATACCAGTATAATGCCAATTTGGAACCGACAAGAGTTCAGTTGCAAGATATGACAATGGGGAAGAATGAAGGATTCAAAGAATACGCACAAAAGTGGAGAGACCTTACCAGTAGGGTTCAACCACCTTTGACTGATAGGAAGCACATTTACATGTTTATGGGCACTTTATCTGGTCCATTCTTTAACTTGTTGGTTGGCTGTTCTTCTTTCGGTTTCACCGAGTTGATCTTAACCGGTGAAAGAGTTGAAAGCGGCATCAAAAGCGGGAAGATTCCCATGGCATCTGCCTCCATTTCCAATCCTATAAAGAAACCTTTTTCCGCAAATAAATAAATCAATGTTGCGTATGGGGCAAGGGCCCGTACCAAGAAGGATGACCGTCAGTCTGTTAATGCTGTCTGAATCTCCAATCTAACTCCTGCTCAAAGACCATCTGCAAATCATCAATGTTTTGAAACTCCAAGAAGACAATTCACGAGGTTAGGCATGTCACTATCTCAAGCCTTACAACACTTGCTAAAGGCTAATTTGGTGACATTGCGCGATCCTCCTACCAATCCAGATACTTGTTCACCAAAGTACAACCTGAACGCCAAATGTGCATATAATTCAAGTAGTTCCGGGCATGAGACTGACCATTGCTGGGCCTTGAAGAATAAAATTTAGGACTTGATAGATAACAAGACAATTGAATTTGATCCTCCTTCAACTCCGAATGTAATCACCACACCTATGACAAACCATGGCAAGGGTGTCAATGTTGTTGAATATACCATTTTTGTTGCCTCTGTCGAAGACTTGAATACTCCATTGAACATCATCAAAAAGAATATGTTGAAAGCCGGGATTTTCCCTGGTTGTGTGAAGGACTGTGTTTGTTGTACCAAACAACTCAATGGATGCGAAGGGCTGAAGGAAGGCATTCAACGCCTGATGGATAGCCATGAGATACTATTTGAGAAGACTCCGCTTGCCAAAAATTTGACTAATAAATGTGAAGATCTCTCCATTATAACCATCTCAAACAAGCCTTTTAGGATCTCCTCCAAAGGTCCTATCAGGATTTCAAATGAACCCACTCTTCAAACAAAGCAGTGCCATGGAACTATGGTGCTGAGGTGTTTTACCATGGGATAAAATAATATGCCTGGATTGAATAAGACAATGCTGGTAATGTTGGTAACATAACTGGCTCAAGCAAAGTTACCAGAACTGGGAGAATATATTCACCCAACAGCTCACCACCAGTTGTTACAAAGATACCTATTTGCATCACTGCAGCTAGGACAAGTATTGATACAAGAGGGAAAGAGAAAATTGTTGAGTCTGTCGAGACGTTGTTGATGGAGAACCTTCCGCTCGTGAAATGGATGAGATCTTAAAAATTATAAAAAGTAGAGACTTCAAGATCATGGAGCAGTTGGGGCAAACCCCTTCCAAGATTTCTATGTTGTCTTTGCTACTCTGTTCCGATGCTCATGCTCGAGCGTTAATCAAATTTTTGAAGAAGGCCCATGTCCCTCATGAGACCACAACTAACCAGTTTGAGAATTGTGTGGCAAGCTTGATGGCTGATAATAGTTTGGGGTTCTCAGATGTCGATCTAACACCCCTTGGGAAGAACCATAATAAAGCTCTACATGTTTCCGTCGAGTGCAAGGGGACCACCTTAGCTTATGTTCTGATTGACACTGGTTATTCATTAAACGTGCTACCAGAGAGGGCGTTAGACCGTTTATACTGTGAAGGTTTAGTTCTGAAACTAAGTGATATCATTGTGAAAGCCTTCGAGGGATCAAAATGGACAGTTCATGGAGATGTAGATCTTCCAATCAAGGTGGGATCACAAATTTTCAACTCTACCTTCTACATTATGGATATTCGTCATGCATATTCCTGTTTGTTAGGTCACCCTTGGATCCATAAAGTTGGGGCAGTAACCTCAACTCTTCATCAAAAGCTCAAATATCAGGTCAAGCAAAGAATTGTCACTGTCTGTGGCAAGGAGGAGTTCATGGTAAGCCACCTCAACTCTTTCAAATACATGGAGATGGATGGAGAATTCATAGAGACCCCGTGTCAAGCCTTCGAAGTTATACCACCAATGATTTACACTGCCAAATGTTCCTCAGATGTGTAAAAAGCAGTTAAGGTCGTGCCGAAGATGGTTCCATTCAAAGATGCTCGTGCTGCAGTTGAAGAAGGAAGTTGTGATACTTGGGGGAAACTCCTTGAGATCCCATTCAAAACGAACAAGTTTGGTTTGGGTTTCACCGTCAAGGCTCGGAAGGAAGTGATGGGCGCTCGTGCAGGGAAGCCCCCTCTCCGTATTGGAAGCCATGAAGTCAACGCTGTAGGTGATTCTGATGATTAGTGTGCATTTGAAGATTGGGTGTATCCTACTACAACGGAACTCAACAATTGGCAAGTAAAGGAATTTGTTCCCATCTTCTTCATTGAGGAATAATCACTCGTTTGTCGCTTTTTTTATTAATTCAATAATATTTTGTCTATAATATTTAACAATGACTTTTAAGCCATGTTCCTGGCGCGGGGCACTTTGGTCCATTTGTCAAGGGTTTTATTTATGTTCATCTTATCATATGATCATTCAATACAAATCATTGGACTCTTTTGCATTCAAATATTTGTGCTTATTATCTTTCTTTTTCCTTCAAATACATTTTTCAAAATAGCCATGTATCTTAGATGCACACACACACACACTCTTGCAGGTCTTCATCCACTCTAGATCTCATTGCCAATGACTATACTATTGCCGACTATGATTTCTAATGTCTAATTACCCAAGCCGAAGAAGAAGGCAATGAATATTGTGAAATACCAGGAGAACTATCCATACTTCTATTACAAGAGGAAAAAGCTATTCAGCCGCACAAAGAGTCAGTTGAAGTCATCAATCTTGGTACTGAGACATACAGGAAAGAGGTCAAGATCGGCGCTATCCTGGATAGGAGTGTCAAAAGCATATTGGCTCAGATGTTGCATGAGTATTTGGAAGTGTTTGCTTGGTCGTATGAAGATATGCCAGGATTGGATACCGACATAGTAGTTTATCGTCTGTCGACAAAGGAAGATTGTCCTCCTGTCAAACAAAAAGTTTGTCGCATGAGGCCTGACATGTCTGAAAAGGTAAAAGCTGAAGTGAAGAAACAATTTGATGCAGGGTTTCTAGCTGTGACATCTTATCCCCAATGGGTTGCAAATGTGGTTCCAGTGCCAAAGAAAGACGGAAAAGTTTGTATATGTGTAGACTATAGGGATTTGAATAGGGCAAGTCCCAAGGATGATTTCCCTCTACCTCACATTGATGTCTTGGTCGATAACACTGCTCAACATAAAGTCTTCTCTTTCATGGATGGTTTCTCAGGCTATAATCAAATTAGGATGGCTCCCGAAGACATGGAGAAGACCAATTTCGTTACGTAATGGGGCATCTTTTGCTATAAGTTCATGTCGTTCAGATTAAATAATGCAGCGGCAACATATTAAAGGGCTATGGTAGCTTTGTTTCATGACATGATCCATCATGAAATAGAGGTCTATGTGGATGATATGATTGCCAAATTACAAACTGAAGAGGAACATCTCGATCTCCTGTACAAGCTATTCGAAAGACTGAAAAAGTACAAGTTGAGGTTTAACCCTAACAAGTGCACATTTGGAGTACGATCTGGAAAGCTTCCATGTTTTGTCGTCAGCGGTAAAGGCATCAAAGTTAATCCTTCCAAGGTAAAGGCCATCCAAGAAATTCCAGTCCCCAACTCTGAAAAGGAAGTTAGAGGACTCTTGGGTCGTCTCAATTACATCGCCCGCTTCATATCTCACTTGACTGCTACTTGTGAGCCAATCTTCAAACTCTTGAAGAAAGATGAAGTAGTCAGATGGAATGATGAATGTCAAGCTGCCTTCGACAAAATCAAAGAATATCTGCAAGAACCTCCTATTCTCATGCCTCCAGTTGAAGAAATACCCTTGATCATGTACTTGACAATACTAGAGAATTCTATGGGGTGTGTATTGGGCCAACATGATGAGTCTGGCCGAAAAGAGCATACTATTTCCTATCTGAGCAAAAAGTTTACCGACTGTGAAACCAGATATTCACTGCTCGAGAAAACTTGTTGTGCTCTGGCATGGGCTGCTCGCCGACTAAGACAGTATATGTTGACTCATACCACTCTGTTGATTTCTAAGTTGGACCCAATCAAGTACATCTTCGAGAAGCTCACTCTTTCCAGACGGATAGCCAGATGGAAAATGATCTTGACTGAGTACGAAATTCAATACACAACACAAAAGGCCATCAAAGGGAGTGTATTAGCAGATCATTTGGCCCATCAAGCTGTTGATGATTATCAATATATGAACTTCGACTTCCATGATGAGAATATCATGCTAGCGACCGACTGTGCGAAACTTGGACCGTATGACGCACCTGAACAAGGATCCCGATGGACTATGGTCTTCGATGGGCCTTCCAGCGCCTTGGGTAATGGAATTGGTGTTGTGATCATCTCCCATGAAGGTTGCCACACTCCTTTCACTTCCAGATTATGCTTTGATTGCACAAACAATATGGCTGAGTATGAAGCATGCATTTTGGGTCTGAAGGCTGCCATTGATTTGAGGATCAAACATTTGAATGTATTTGGGGATTCCGCTCTAGTGATTAGTCAACTAAAAGGAGATTGGGACACTAAACACCCTAATCTCATCCTGTACAAGGAACTTGTGCTATCTCTGATTCCTTATTTTGAAAAGATCACCGTTGAACACTTTCCTAGGAAATAAAATCAATTAGTCGATGCTTTGGCCACCATGTCTTCAATGTTCAAGGTCAGATGGGACAACGAAGCCCCTATGATTACAATTGAGAGATTCAACGAGCCTGCGCACTGCTGTGAGCTTAACACTGACATAGAAAAGCCATGGTACCATGAGGTGAAGAGATACCTTGAAGCAAAAGAGTATCCCGAAGGAGCATCCATCAATGACAGAAAGTTCTTACGAAGATTTTCAGCCAAATTCTTCCTAAGTAACAGAATATTGTACAAGCGCAACCATGATTCTACTCTACTCCGATGTGTGGACAAGAAGGAGGCAGAGAAAATTATGGAAGACATGCACGATAGTCTCTTTGGCACTCACTCGAGCGAACATACTATGGCCAAGAAAATCCTGAGAGCTGGTTACTATTGGTCAACAATGGAGACTGATTGCCATCAACACTCTAGGACTTTCTACAAATGCCAAATATATGCTGATAAGGTCCATGTGCCTCTTATCCCTCTGAACGTCATGACCGCTCCGTGGCCATTTGCAATATGGGACATTGACATGATTGGAGAAATCAAGGCCACCGCTTCCAATGGACATCGCTTCATTCTGGCCGCTATTGATTACTTCACCAAATGGGTCGAAGCCACCTCTTTTGTCTCAATCACAAAGAACGTGGTAGCCAGATTCATCAAACATAACCTCATATTTCTCTATGGTATCCCCTATAGGATCATCACCGACAATGGGACTAACCTCAACAATGCTATGATTACTGAACTTTGCACTCAGTTCAAGATCAAGCATCACAATTCTTCTCCTTGTAGACCTAAAATGAATGGCACAATCGAAGCAGCCAATAAAAACATTAAGAAGATTGTGCAGAAGATGGTAGTAACATATAAGGATTGGCATGAGATGTTACCGTTTGCTCTGCATGGCTACCATACTTCATCTAGGACATCAACTGGGGCAACTCCTTTTTCTTTAGTCTATGGCATGGAAGCTGTTTTGCCAGTGGAAGCTCAGATTCCCTCACTAAGGATTATGAATGAAGCATGCCTAGGCGAAGACATGTGGATTCAGACAAGATTGGATCAGTTGAACTTGATTGATGAAAAATGATTGGCTGTTCTTTGTCATGGTCAAACGTACCAAAAACGCATGATTAAGGCTTTCAACTAAAAGATCAAGCCTCGAGTATATCAAGCTGGTGACTTGGTGATAAAGCACATCATTCTGCCGCAAGGCGACCCCAGAGGTAAATGGACTCCCACCTACAAAGGACAATTTGTTGTCAAGAGAGTGTTCTCTGGTGGTGCCATGATGCTAACTACCATGGACGGTGAAGACTTCCCGTAACTTGTGAACGCGGACATAGTTAAAAAATACTACGCATAAGATACCCGTTAGGTTGACACACCTAGGAAAAATAAGGGCATCACGGCAAACCAAAAGGTTTGGGAAAAAGTTAGGGATATATGCAAAAGATTATACACCCGGAAAGTTGAAAACCCGAAAAGGCGACTTGGGCAAAAATGGGTATCCTGGTGGGCTGAAAACCCGAAAGGGCGGTCCAGGCAAAAGTTAAGGATTGAAAGCGTATGACTATGTCCCGTGGAATCACCACAGTCGACTTTATTACCAAGGTCCGAGTTCAAACGGTAAAATATCAATCCAATCAAATTCTATCAACGACAAGGGGAATTTGAATACATTGAGGCAATAGTAGAGTTGGAATGCAATGAGATCACTTCCACATGGCTATTTGTTTTTGTTTTCAAAATTTTTGTCTTCCTTTAGACGATTTCCTCTTACTAGGATCTCCGTCTCTTTGTACAAAAACACCTATTCATGGGGAAAATATCAATATAAATATACTTTAAAGTGCAAACTTTCTATTTTTGTTTTGAATGCAAAGTTTTCCAATGACTAAAGTTGAACGAACATATGCATGTGAACATAATTAAAACTGTTTGGCACATTTGTCCTGCTAAACAATAGCAAGCATCTCTTTAATGTATATGGAATATCCCCACAGATTTATTTCATTATCATTATCCCCATAAGACCGGTTACGATAAACCTTTCCTCAACAGAGTTACCCAAAAAGTTTCTTTGCATAGGTTGATTCCCAGCAAGAGGCTCAATCTGTTGACATCTCTCTCTCCAGCTAAGTTGGTCCTAAAAGAAGAAGCCTTTTGGATCTCTTCCTCAAAGAACTCACCTCGTCAGCAGTTCATCAAATATTCATCAACAGGGTTTATTTCCCTAACATATAACAAACAACGAATAGAAAAATTCCCCCGGCATAGTCTATCCTCCCCAAGTCGATTATGTCTTCCCCGACGGAGTCTGTCCTCTCCAGCTTGAGTTTTCCTTTCATACTATTTCCAATAAGAGGACCACAACCCCTAATCCCCAATAAATTCATCAACAAATCCTTTACTATCTCCACAAGATACTATAAAGCCTGGACCCGACCAGATATAGTACAGTTTTCAAGTTACTATGAAGTTTGGACCCGACCAAATAATAGTCAACTTCTCAAATACTATGAAGCCTGGACCCGACCAGATAATAGTGAAAACCTTTCAGATACTATAGAGCCTGGACCCGACCAGATAATAGTACAACTTTCAGCTACTATGAAGATTGGTCCCGACCAGATAATAGTTAAGGTCTCAAGATACTATGAAGCCTAGACCCGACCAGATAATAGTTTAGCTCTTTGAGATATAGAAGAATCTGGACTTAACCAGATGAGGGTTTAACTTCTTTTCCCCATTAAAGTTTGCCTCTATCTCAACAAGTTACTGTGAAGCCTGGATCCGACTAGATATTAGTTTTCAAGCAAGTTATTGTGAAGCCTGGATCCGACCAGATAGCAATTCCCCTCAAAAATTTGTTGTGAAACCTGGAATCCGACTAGATAATAACTAAATTCCAAGCAAGTTATTGTAAAGCCTGGACCCGACCAGATATCAGTTCAACTCTATTTCTTCATATAAGTTTATTGTGAAGCCTGGACTCGACCAGATAGCAATTATCTTCATCCACCTCAAAATATGTGAAGCCTAGATCTGACCAGATATTAGTTCAACTTCGTCTATTCAAGCAAGTTATCGTGAAGCCTGGACCCGACCAGATAACAACTATCTATAATCCCCAGCAAGACACTATGAAGCTTGGACCCGACAAATAATAGTTTAAATTTTCAAAAACCATGAAGCCTGGACCCGACCAGATAGTAGTTACCACTTCAAGTTATTGAAGCCTGGACCCGACCAGATAACAGTTCAAGTTCAAGAAATTTTCTACGAAGCCTGGAATCCGACCAGATAACAGATAATTTATTCTTCCCCAATATGTTACCATAAAGCCTAGATTCAACCAGATAGCAGTTAACTTCCTCATCCTCAGCAAGTTGTGAAGCCTGGGTCTGACCAGATAATAGCTAACATTCAAGAGATATTCCTCAGCGGGAGCATTCTTTTAACAAAAGTTTGAAGATATGTATACTCTTCATCTCCAACAGCAATCCGGGATTCAGCTTCCCAAAACTCCTCATCAGTAGTCAGCGATTTATTTTCCCGGACAAATATGCATCCCACATTCATATATCATAGCATATACATACAAAATGCATTTTAACACAATCTCATTCACCTTGTGAACATCATGCATACATCTGCATTTCACTAACCCTTTTTCCCACAGGTAAAACATCAAGTTTTTAGTCTAAATTGACCAAAGATTTATGCTGATATTTCTTCTAGTGTTTACCAACATTCCTCCAAATGGCATCTATAAGCCCATTCCTAATCCATCTTCGAGTGCAAATTTATGGGCACTCTAATGTTCAATCATTTTCCACCTTCAAGTCACGAATGGCGGATCCGCCAATCTAACTCTTCAGGTTTAAGAAGATTGAACATGGGCAGCTGTTATACCCCAAAATTTTCCCTCTCATTTCTCAAAGTAATCTCTCACAAGATCTCCATTGATTCAAGACTGCACAAGGTTTGATCAGCTCAAGACACCTCCTCAAGCACTAGGGTTTGAGTTTGCACAAGGACAAATGGACTTTTAATGCCCCATATGACTTTCATGGATCATTTTGGATCCTCAAGATTTCTCATGTCAAGTTTAAAGTCTTGGATCACATTTTTGCTCAGTCAATTGATCAATTGACCTAAAATAAGTTGTATTGGGGAAAAGTCAATTGTGGTCAATTTACAGTCAAACTTCATAATTTTTTAATCTATACCAACATTGTGAACTTATATATGTCATTTTATCAAGTTTGTATCACAATTCCTCAAGAAATTTGATCAGATCATCAAAAGGGCAAAATGGTCAAAATTAGGGTTTTGACTGGGAAGGTTCAATTTCTCATTTTTGACCTAGCAAATGACTTATTGGTTCAAGGAATGATCTCAATGATTCAAATATTTCATTTTTACCTAATGGCAAGGCTCAAAACATTTCTCAAGTTCAATTGATTGATAGTTGAATTTCAGTCAACTGATGAAAAGTCAATTGTACATTGAAAAGTCAAACTTTGACTTTTTGATCAAAATCAAGTTTCAAAGATTACAATTCATCAAGACGTGTCAAAATATGAAATTTGTTCATCAAGAAATCAAAAAGTAAAGATTTCATTTTGAAAAGTCAAAATTTCTAAACATAGAATTTTTTCTAAGTGTTGGAAATTCACATTTTTTTACAACTTTGAGCCAAATTTACACCATGATGCAAGATGATTCAAAGGAAACTTCCAACATGAAAGTTGTAGATCTAAATGAGATCTAAAACATTGTAGAACAAAAAGTTTTCTAGAAATTCTTGGATTTCAAGTTATGATTTTGTGAAGACATGTTCATGAAACTTGAAAAACATAGTGAAATTTTGCCCTAGTTTAGGCAGGATTTTGACTTAACTTCATGGCAATTTTTCACCTAGTTCCAAGATGAATCTTAAAAAATGTCCAACCTAGAGGTTGTAGTGGATGCTACAAGCTTTCCAAAATTTCCAAGAACTCATTAAGATCATACCTGAACAAGGAGAATCGAAGGCAAGAAGTTAGGGTTTCATTCTTGTTTTACAAGGCAGATTTTTATGATGAACATGAACCAAATAAATTCTACGCTACATAACCTTTGCTTTGCAGGCCTCAAACTTGTTTTTCACTCCATAATTAATTTTTTACACATCTTCTAGAAGCTTTAATCCAAGCATTTAATGCATTGCCCATGCTTAATACCATTTTAGGAAGAAAGGCAACATTGCCATTTTGGAAAAGTGACTTTTATGCACAAAGTTAATTCTTGAGCTTCTCGCTTGTTCCATTTGATCATACTCCATCTACAAAGCCAGAAGCAATGTGATAAAAGTGATTCAACCACTCTACATTTTTGGTACAAACCTTGAAACTTGATTTTCTCATTTTTCTTCAAAAACAAGCAAAGTTGCCACAACTTGGGATTTCCAATTCTGAGTTGTTGTAACACTTAAAACCTCTTGCCTATAAATACATGCACTATTAGCAAGCTAAAGGAGGAATGCACAAGCCCTCAAACTCTCCCAAACTCAGAACTACATAACAAACCTCCATTGTTGCACATTCTGACCAAAAACTCCAAACTCAGAACCCACTTGTGCGTTTCTTGGCTTTTCACTTCCAAAAGTTCCTAAACATCATCTACAAACAGACCCATACCCTGTTACATGACTGTGACACCATTTTCATCAACCTCCATAACCAAAAACAGAGCACCACAAGTTGACTTCTCCAAGCCATTCCAGCTATCCATTGCTCAAGCTAATCATTGCATTAGCTTCTTAGGAACTTGAGGAAGCTAACTTGATCAATGCAGCACCTTGAATCAAGCTCATTTACATTTCATGATTTCTAGTTTTGAGGTATCATTTCTGAACTTCTATCTTTTCATATAGATATCATTGCCCTAAAACTGTACATGTCCATAGATTTCATTTATATTGATTGAGCTTAGAGAATTTTAGCTTTGAATCTCTGAAAAAAGTTAGGTTAGAATTTGGTACTTTTAGAAATTCTCATTCATCTTTGAATTATTATATGGTTGGATTCGTATGGGAAAATGGAGCAACTTTCATGTTTGTATCTTTCGTTTTTGTTGAGAAATGAGCAAGTTACAGGAACCATGGCTGGAGGTTGGAGATGAAGTCATTTTCAAGACTTGACTTGTGTTATGCATTTGTTGTTTTGTTTAAGTTAATGGATGTATAGCCACCCCAATGGCAAGGCAACGCGCGTTTCATGCTCAGGGCGTGGGTTCAAGCCTTAGCTATCATACCCCAAATTTTGACCTAAGATACCTCCTCCCATCTGCATTATTACATAGCAAGCGTTCACAAGCGATTCGACCTATTTTTTGCCAATTCTCGAGTCAGATTTCAAAAATTCATAACTTCTTCAAATTTCGAAATTTTTTTAGTGGTTCTTTAACATATGATTCTCCTTTGCAACAACTACAACTTTTCTTTACAAGTCAAGAGATGATTATGCTTTGAAAATCCACGAAAAAATAGAAATATTAGAAATTATTGTGAATTTGGTGAAATTTAACTGGTTTTGCCTGACTTTATTAAATCATGATTTTTTTCATTTTTTATCATTTTTCTTTTATTCTTATTTTCATAAAAAGAAAATCCACAAAAAATATTTAGTTCATATCAGTTTTACTTTATCCAAAATATAAAAATTTATAGTTTTGTTAGTTTCGTTTAATTTTATATTTTTATTGATAATTCAAAAAATCTCAAAATACATATAAGTTCTTTTGCTTTTACATTTTTTTTGAGTATGTAAGTCTACTTTGTGTTTCTTTAGTTGCAATTCAAAAATTTGAAAATATATGGTTTGATTTTTCATTTATTTTTATTTCTTTTATGATTAATTTTGGTGTAAATTCTGATTATAATTCCATTTGAAATATTTTTAAGTTGAATTATTAATAGATTTTAGAACCAATTTTAATATCTTTTTTATTTCACTTTTATATTTTCAGTTTAGTTTTACTAACAATTTATTTTATTATTATTGTCATTACTGTTATTATTAATATTATAATTGTTATGCTATGTCCAAAATCTGTCCTTATGTTGCATGGCCCCTGCAACTAATGCCAAGAAAACGGTCACATAATCCCTGCTGCCCAATTTCCACAACCAAAAACCTGTGAACACTAGTCCAAAAACCTGTGAACACCAGTCCAAAATCTGCACTATGTCAAGACAAATATTACACCAAAATAGGAGGGCAAGAAACTGCATCAAAAAGTGTCGAAAACAGGGTATTCCATATGTTCAAACTCACCAAATTCTCCCTCCCAAAACCTCATTCTTATTCACTATAAAACAGGCAGAATATACAATCGAAGAAGAGGTGAGCGAGAAAAAGGAAGGCAGTTCACAAAAGAAAAAGAATCCACAAACCGTAACATCTCTTCCTCATTCCACCATCATAAAACACTCACAAGATCCATGGCCTGCAACTTATGCGATTTACACCAATAACCGCTAACTTCTTTTAATCATGGCTTCAATCTTCCTTATTCAACCTTTTATATAACCATACAACATAAACAACCCTCACACCACAAGCTCAAACCTTCGAACTTACAAAAACACAAACTTTCAGAAGCATAAGCCTGCATAACTCCAAACCTGTTTCAAAGCTGCAAGTTATCAACTTGCCAAAGCCTGCCTCCTCCAAACAACAAATCCAGAACTTTATCCACCTGCCTAAAACCAGTAAAAAAACCTGCAAGTCTCAAACTTGCACAACCACAAACTGTAAACAGAACCAAACCTTTTAAGCTGCACCATTTCGAACCAAGCTCCAATCATACCAGCAAACTCGCACCAACACCGATGCATAGCTCACAACAATAGTGCTAGAATTTTAGGAGAAAAGAGGAGAAAAGAATCTGCAGAATTTGAAGAACAAGCAACATTTATTCTCTACAGTTTCATAAAAAATCAATTCTATTACAAGATTTTCCAACAAGATTTTCAGAAGAGCAGGAGGAATTAAAAGAGCATATTACCTCATCTCTGGATTTCTTTATTATTTCATCGTAAAAAATCGAAATCATCAGACTTGCTCTGATCTTGTAAGTCTCCCTACTTTTTTTCTCAAAATTTGTTGCCATGCTTGTTATAATGATGTATGTTGTGAACTAGTTGTCGTTGCTGCATTTTTTGTCGTTGATGTTTCAATAAACCAGAACCCCTGAGATTGTTATTGTTGTTTCTCTTACCATGAATATTTGTCGCCTTGTTGATTTGATGTTTAACTGCATGAAAAAACCAGAAGCAGTGTTGTTGTTCGATTTCGATTTAGAGGGAGAAGGAGTTCGAAGCCAGAAGCAGTGTTGTTGTTCGATTTTGATTTAGAGAGAGAGAGAGAGTTCGAAAGAGGGAGCAGAGTGTTCGATTTCGATTTAGGGGAGAGAGAGTTCGAACCCAGAAGCAGTGTTGTTGTTCGATTTCGATTTAGGGGAGAGAGAGTTCGAAACCAGAAGCAGTGTTGTTGTTCGATTTCGATTTAGGGGAGAAATAGTTCGAACCCAAGAGCAGAGTGTTTGATTTCGATTTAGAGGGAGAAAGAGTTCGAAAGAGGGAGCGGGGTGTTCGATTCCGATTTAGACAAGAGAGTTCGAAGAGAGAGTTTGAAAGAGATAAAAAAGAGAGTTCGAAAGAGAGTTCGAAAGAGAGAAAAAAAGAGAGTTCGAAAGAGAGTTCAAAGGAAGCGCTGTTCGATTTCGATTTTAATCCCATGCTGGACCTTTATTTCGTTTTCAGTTTATAACCCAATTAATTAGTTTAGTTTTATAATTTATTTAAATCTTGATATTTCATTTTTAGTTTGGTCAACATTTTAGTTAATTTTGTTAGTTTTTTTTAACTAGTCTTTTATTGATAGGTTTGTAAGTTATCTCTTTGAATTTATTGCCCCTTATGATGTTCCTCCCATGATACATGTTGGTTGAGTTTGTGATAATTTTGATTTAATTCCATGGCTTCTCTCTTGGTTTTCTTTTAAAATCTTGGAGTGTTTATACTTTTAGTTTTCATCTTCATGTTGCTTGCAAAATCCAATGGAATTGTTTAATTTTTGTCGACTGCATGTCATCAAAAAAAACATCGTGTGAATACCCTCATTCATTCTCCGTTTATTATTTCGTTAAAAAACTTAAGATAATTTTCCCAAATATTCAATTTTTCAAAACTCACACCTTTTAAGTCAAAACTTCGACATTAGGTCGTCGTATCTTCAAAAACTCGTCCATACCCATTTTTGGCCAAAACAATTTATTTTTAATCAAACAAACATTTTAATAAACAAATATTTCAAAAGGTTCCTATAGAATACTATATATACATTGGGTGCTAATACCTTCCTATTGTATAACCAACCCCCGAACTCTAGACCTCTTTTCAAAAACGCCTTGTATTTTCATTACTTTTAAAGTATTATTTTACATGGCATATCTTAGGGTTTTATTTTGCTCTTTTCCCTTTTCCCTTGGAAATAATAAAGCGCGGTGGAGACTCTTACTTTTTGTGAGACGAATTAATTAAGAGTTCGATCTCCGATTTACCCCGCTACATTTTTTATCGCTACATTAGCGCTGCCACTTTTCATATTTTTCACGTTTTTCTCTCTTTTTGTCACAAACAGGTGCATGGGCCTCCAATCAATGGGCCTTCCATTTTTGATTCTCCTAACCCCCTCCATTTACTTTTGCATACTGACCCAAATTTCCTTTTTTTTTTTTTAATTCATTTTATTTTATTTTTTCTTATTTTATTTTATTTCATTTTTCTTTATTATTTTTATTACTATTATTATTATTATTATTATTATTATTATTAATAAAATCCAAAAATATTTTTTTGTATTTTTTATTTATTATTTTCACATTTATATGTTTATTTTCTTTATAAAACAAAAAGGACAAAAACATTTTCTTAACAAATTAATTTCTTTTTCTTAATAAATAAATAATTAGATTTAGGTTTAACTATTTTTCTTTTTTATTTAGAACTTAAGTTTCTTTAAATTAATTAATTTTCATATTATTTTTATTAACTTAAAACCTTTCATATAAAAAACCTTAAAAAATGTTTCAAACTTAATTTCTTTTCTTAATTAGTTTAGGTTTAATTTTATTTAATTTTAATTAATCATTTTCTTTATTAGGTCAAAACTAAATCCTTTCACAAAAATCCAAACAAAAATCATTTCTTTTTCCATTTACATTCTTGCATTATTTTCTTTTCAATTCTTGTACAATATTCAATATGGTTGTAATAGATAATTAGGTTTTATTTTCTTGAAATCCCCATTTGTAAATTTGTATACCCCCTACCCTAATGATGTAATAGCGTAGTAATTTTACTTTCCGCAATTTATCACTTTCATATAAATGTTAGTAATTAGGGTTTGTATGGCAAGACTAAAATCAACAATTAGTAAACTCTAATTCAAGATAAACAATGCATGTAAATCAAACACACTTGCACACTTGCACCCTTAGGATAATTCCACTTGTTGCCTTATAAAAATGGTCATGTTATACATGTGGGATATCTTAGCAAAAGCAATTAAAAATACAAGATCATAGTCCCTCGATGACGCTATCAATGTTGCCTTTCAAAATGATCTTATACCCTCAAAACGAAATGCTAAGATATCTCACAACATTGCTATCATGACTATACGATGACCGACGCCCGTCCCTTTACATCCAATGATAAGGCTTCTTACCAAATCAATGGTAAGATAGCAATATCAAAGGAATAAAGAAATGAACAAAGAATTTTGAGTAGGTAGATTTTTCCTAGTTGCTTGCTCACTTTCAAAACAAACATCCTTGCTTATTTTAAAAACATACACCAAACACTTTCAAAATACAAAATAATTTCAAAAGTCCAACACTTTGTATACGTTCTTACGAACGAGAACTATTACAAAGTTTGCCTAAACGAAGGCGCCTTTTGAAAATACTTTCAAAACCATCACAAAGCACATTTTCAAACAAAAGCAAGTGATCTATCAAGCAACTAAGAACCCATAGATAACTATGGATGAAAAGGGTGGTAACACCTTCCCTTTTCATAATCTACCCCCCGAACTCAAGAAATAATCTCAAAGGTCTTTCCTGTTCTTTTCAGCCTTTCCTTTTGGATAAAAGAAAAGTCGGTGGTGACTCTTGCTAACCGCAAAATTTGAGATCAAACGAAAAACACTCAAGTCATTTCTCCCACCATATCACAGAAGTATTATTTCAACTCCCAAACACTGGAGCAATAAGGAAGTTAATCCCTTGTTCACCCCTTTGAGCCTAGAAGTTGGATCTTCTTTCCATATGAAAAAACCCGTAATTTTAACCTAGGGATGGGTGGTTCTTATTTAATTTGGTTGTGCATTCAATTACAAGAGAAATCGTGCAAGACACCTTTCAATAAAGGTTGCGATCAAGCTTTCCTTTGCATACAGCAAGAAGTGTCAAAGATGCTCTCAAACCAAAAATGACAAAGATGGTTCCCCATAATCATTGAGCAATGAAATCATTATCTTTCAAAAAAGAAAAAATAAAAATAAAAATCCCGCTAAGTCAAAACCTATGAAGGAGACTTAGGCAAAAAAACTGGGGTATCCCACTGACTGTAATTTCAAATGAAACAGTTCAGGCAAAAGTTGGGAATAATAAATTCAATCAAAAGAGGTCTTCAAATCCTCAAAATTCTTCACCAGAGTTGACAAAAGTCCTCAAAACAAAAAAATGATGTAAGAAGAAGTGACTATCATTCTCAAGAATTCCTTAGCTTCTGAATCATCGTCATTACTCTCGTCAGTGCAATTCCAAAATCTCTTGGAACCTGAATGCATATTCTGAATTAACTAAACATAGGACTGAAGAAAATCAAGAATATTGGGTTGGGTACAAATAAACTTTGAGCCTTTATCCTTTAATTCTTAAACCGTGAATCAGACCATGTTATAACCCTCAAAAGACATAATTGAAGACAAGTTTCTTTTGAAAGAATACTACAGCAAGGTTGTGTAAAATGTCTCCGAAGATCTTTTGCGAATCATTTGTTTTGGTATCATACCTTTTCTTTCTCTTTCACTTTAAAAGTATAAACCACTGTGTTTTAACCAGCGATGTATTTTCTATACACCAGTAATATCATTTCAAAATTGATTTTTGAATTCAAAACTTTTGCATGAACTTTGCATTAAAATTACCATGTTTGAATAAACAATTTTGCTGGAAAACAAGCTTTCCCTATCAAGGAATTTCAAACAGTTGAGAAACTTGGTCAGGGATCCTATCAGGGGTAAGTATGTTCCAGATCCATTTGTGGATCAGTTCAAGATTTATTGCTTAATGCGTGTTTTCTCAGAATTGGTTAGCCAGAAGATCATTTTCAATACTCATACTAGGGTATTCCTTTCCAACAGTCATTTCAAGAACTGAAGCCATAATAAGTTTATTCTAACAAATATTTCAAGAACTGAAGCCATGATCAGGTTATTCCAACAAGTATCTCAAGAACAGAAGCCATGATCAGTTTATCTCCAACAGTCATTTCAGAGCTGAAGCCATGATCAGCTCATTTCCAGCAACTTTCGACTGAAGCCATGATCAGTTTATCCTCAACAGTCATCTAATCTGGGACAAATCCCCAAGCAGCTCTCCATGTATTTCCACAAAAAATCATCAGTTCAACATAGTTTACAAGTGTGACAAATTAGGATTCAAGATATTATCTTTCCAAACAAATTTGGCAGAGCTCTCCGTGTTGAGAAATAAAACTTCCAATCTTACCTCCACAAAAGAGTCAAACTCCATTTTCGTGAACATCGTAATTACATGCATAGATCATTCATATATCATGCATAACAAAATTTATACATAATGCATAACAAGAGTGTTTCATCCTCATTTTCATTTCATGAGGTATGGTTGCAGTTGACATGTCACCTTGAGATCAAAGTCCAACTTACTTGGTGTTGTACCCCAAAATTTGCCCTCTCATTTTATCAACATTTCTCATCACAAGGCTCTTGGAACTCAAGATCAAGCTAGGGTTTGCTCTGCTCAAGACACCTCCTTGCACTGTTCACCTAAATTAGGGTTTGAGTTTGCACAGGGATTTTTGGACCTTCAATGCCCAAAGTGACTTTCATACTTCATGTTGGACTCATAAGTTTGCCCATACCAAGTTTCAAGCCTTGAATCAAATTTTTGCCCAGTCAATTGGACAATTGACCTATAAATCAACTATATTGGGGAAAAGTCAACTGTGGCCAATTTACAGTCAAACCTCATGAATTTTGACCCACATCAACATTATGAACTCATATGAACCATTTGATCAAGTTTGGACCATAATTCCACAAGAAATTTGATTAGATCACCAAAAGGGCAAAATGGTCATTTTTAGGGTTTTGATTGTACAAAGGCAATTTTTGACTATTTGACCTAGCCAATGGCAAATTAAGCTCAACCATGGACCCAAGGACTCAATGGCATCATCTTTACCTATTCAACAAGTTCAAAAGACCTCAATTGCATGGGATTGACAGATGAATTTTCCAGTCAACTGATCAAAATTTGACTGTACACTGAAAAGTCAAACTTTGACTTTTTGGTCAAAATCAAATGCCAAGGGTCATTTTTCATCAAGATGTGTCAAATTATGAAACTTTTTCATCAAGAAACCCAAAATTGCAAATTAGGGTTTGAAATTGAAAATTTTCATAACTTAGAAATTTTTCTAAGTTATGAAATTTTCTTAATTTTTCCTAACTTTGTCCCACATTTTCACCAAGATGAAAATGGATTCAAACAAAACTTATAACATGAAAGTTGTAGTCCTCCACAAAGTATACAACTTTGATGCACAAAGTTTTCTCAAAAGAAGCTTGGATCTCAAGTTATGATTTTTGGAACAAGGGTCCCTAAAACTTTTAACTTAGAGAAATTTTGCCCTAGTTTAGGCAGGATTTTGACCTATCTTCTTGGCCATTTTTCACATAGTTCCACTTGGAGTATCAAGTTGAATTTCAAATATGGATTATAGATAATGTTGCAAGCTTTCCAAATTGTCCAAGAACTCCTCAAGCACATTTGTGGTTAGGGAGAATCGAATGCTTGAAGTTGGCTAAAACTCACTTTGTATCCATGGCAAATACATGTTCACTCAAGTGGCATTTTCAAACAAGCATGCTTTGTACTAGTTTGCAGGCCTCTAAACCAATTCACACTCCTTAATTAAATGCAAATCCATTAGTCTAAGCATTTGTTTTGGCCATTTGGGCATTGTACACAAAACTAAGCCTTAATTAGAAAAAGGTACATTTCTATTTTGGAAAAGGTATGCTTTATGTCAAAACATGATATTTGAAGCATATGGCCAAGATCTCAGAAGCCAGATCAAATCCACAAATTCCAGCAACCAAGAGTATTGTGTGCAGCATATTAGATGGCTTGTACAGGCCTGGATAGGAAACTTACACATTCTTGCTTCAAAAATAAGAAATTGTCCAAACACTTGCCAACTTGAGAACCAACCATTGTTAGCTTACACAAACATTGCAAACATATTTCACACAACCCTTTGAGCAAGAAACACGAGTCTTTGAGCCTCAAAACCTCCCCTAGCCAGAAATCACACTTCTTTGGCAAAACAGGGCAGGTGCTGCAACTTGAGTTCTCCAGCTCATTTGGCTCGTGCGTTTTTCCCCTTTTTGCTTCAAACACCTTCCATTCAGCTCACTCAAGCTATCCCAAACCTCCATTGACAGCTGTAACTCCATTTACAGTGTTCACCATTTTCATTTCAAGCTTGTGCAGGTTGAGTTCTAGAGGCTGATTCAGGGACATTCAAGGCAAGCTAGCTATTGGAAAAGACCAAGTGAAGTTCAGGGAAGCTACCAGACACCTCAAGACTTGTTGAGAAACACTGCATTTCCCTACACGAATCCAACTGAAATAGGTTTTTCATCACTTTCTATCTCTCTATTTAGGAACATTTAGCCTTAGGTTTGTGAATGAAAAATGTAGTATTCAATGCCATGAAGTTGTACATATGCTCAGTTTTCATTTATATTAAGTGTGCTAGGAGAATTTCATCCATGAACATGCTGTAAAAACTAGGTCAGATTTTAGGGCCAGAGAAATTCTCTCTGGTCTTTGAGAGTTAGGATTAATGCTTTATATGGTTAGAATCGTATTAAAATTCTCTACAAGTTTGACGTTGTGAGTTTTGGCAAAAGATCACGTTTCCAGGATGTTCAAGTTTGTACAACAGGCGCGCGTTTTTCAAATGTGCTGGAGGAAGAAGATGACGTGGTGGGCTGGGCTTGGCCTTCTTGCTTCTAACACCCCCATTTTCAGTTTTACACCCCTGGCCCAATTTCTTATATTTTCATGTTTTTGCACTTTTATTTTCATTTCTGGTTTTGATTATTTATTTCCAAATATTAAAAAATGCTTAAAAATATTTTCATAATTTTTTTACATTTATTTGGAATTTAATTTTAATTATTCTAACATAAAAACATTTTTATTACTTTTATAATTTATTTAAAACTTGAAAATAATATGTAATTTATAATTTTATTTTTATTTCTTATTTTTATTCACACTGAAAATATTAATAAAAATATGATTTATTTTTGTACATATTTTATTTTATTTTATACATATTTAATATATATATATATATATATATATATATATATATATATATATATATATATATATATATATATATATATATATATATATATATATATATATATATATATATATATATATATATATATATATATATATATATATATATATATACACACACACACACATACATATATACTTTAATTTTATTAAATACTTAGAATAAAAATACAAAAATATTACATTTTTACTTTTATTATTATTCACACTAAAAAATACTTTTTTAAGTATATTTTATTTTTTGTACATATTAATATTTTTTTTGTATATAAATAATATAATATATCATTTTCTTAAAGAAATTAGGATTTCATCCCTTAAACAAATAAAATTAATCTTTTTTTATTTCTTTATACGTAAAATACTTTACATACATAAACAAATAAAAAACTTCTTTTTGCATAGTACATTTTATTTAATATATATTTATTTTGTTTATTTAAATATTGTACATTTAGTATTGATTGCATTTGAAATTCAATTTGGATGTAATAGTAAATTAGGGTTTATATTTCTTGTCAAATACCCCCCATTCAAAATTGTACCCCCATCCCCATAATCATGTTGTAATAGCTTAGGATTTAAATTCTCGCACTTTACCTTTTCAATTATGCCATGATTAGAGAATTAGGGTTTGTATGCAAAATAAAAATCAACAAATAGCTTGACCTAATCAAAGACAAAAATGCATGAAAAACAAACACAATGCACACTTGCACCCCTAGGGTTACAATCCACTTGTTGCCTTCAAAAATGGGCCATGGTATGCATGTTGGGTACTTTGGCAAAACAAAAACAAAAACAAAACAAAAGATCATAGTCCCTCGATGACGCTATCTTGGTTGCCTAAACAAAATGATCAAGTCCCTCAAGAAAAATTGCCAAAGATACTTTACACAATTGCTATCATGGTCTATACGATGACCCGCGCCTGTCCCGTTAAACATCCTAACACAAGGTTGTTCACCAAATACAATGGTGAAACAACACTTTCAAAAGGGTTAAAAGCATAGGAAAGATCTTTGAGTAAAATAGGGTAGATAGCTCTTAGTTACTTGATCAAAAAGCTTGCAAAAACATCCTTGCTATTTTCAAACACACTTCACAACACAATTTCAAAACATTTCCCAAATCAAACTTTCAAACATTGAAATCTTTTCAAAAGACAAAAACATCTTTGTATACATTCAAACAAGAATCATTACAAAGGTTTCCACAATGATGGCCTCTTTTCAAAACATCTTTCAAAACCACACACAAAGCACCATTTCAAACAATTGGAAAAGCAAAGCAAGTGATCTAAACAAGTAACTAAGAGCCCTTGGATAACCATGGATGAAAAAGGTGCTTGCACCTTCCCTTTTCATAATCTACTCCCCGAACCCAAGAAAACATCTCAAAGGTCTTTCCTGTGCTTTTTGACCTTTCCTTAGGATAAAATAAAAAGTCGGTGGCGACTCTTGCTAAACCGAAACATTTGCAAACACAAACGCAAAACCTCAAGTCAGTTCTCCCACCGTATCACAGAACTGGCGACTCTGCTGGGGACTAACTGAAAAGTGGAGTAACCTTACGGTTTAGATCACCTTTGCATGATTATCTTGTTTGCTTTGTTTGCTTTACACTTGGTCCTATTGTTTGGGTTTGAATCCTCCACCCGGATTTGGGAAACATTCATAGGTAAATAGCAATGCGTTGTGGAAACTGTGCGGGGTATACCGACATGGTTGAAGCAATAGCTATATTAGTGCGACATATTTGTGAGTACCGGTAGCCTTTGAGTCAATCAAAGAGAATACGGGGCCGCTGAGTGATGTCATGAAGCACTAATGAACTCTTAGAACCTTACTTGACCATCTTGGCCTTTTTAGGGGTAGTGAGATGACCGGCTTTGGTGCAGTCCGAAGTTGGTAGATACTCGATACTACACTCATTGAGGGTTGTTTTCTTGGAATATTTTGGTCGCCAGTTAAGTGGATAAACCAAAACAATGAACATAGAAAATAATCCAGTGATATTAAGCTCCTTAGAACCCAGTTACTATTTATAGGACAAGTTTGAGCCAACTAACTTCAAGAGGGTACTTACCTATGAAACCTCATGCAAGCCTGAAACTAGGATCTTGTGTGACTTGTTTGTACATGTGCTTGTGCATACATCATGAACATCATAAAGCATCATATGCATCCACTAACCATTTCAAGGGTTTGGATCTTCATCTTTGTTCTTGTTTTGTAGGTCATGGAATATCTTCGCAGGAAAACAATATAAGTCAACCTTGTAAGAATCCCTCCTCAACTCAAGGAGCTTACTTCCAAGATTCCAGAGAATTCTCCTTTAAGTGAAAGACATGGTAGACTTCTCAACTTGGTCAACTCCAACATTAAAAAGGACATGGTGAACGTTCTTTTCCAGTTCTTCGACCCCCTACACCACTGTTTCACATTCCCTGATTACCAACTAGTACCTACTTTGGAGTAATTTTCTCAACTCCTGAGGATTCCTATTCTTCATCAACTACCCTACAACGGTACGGAAAAAGAACCAAAGCCTGAAGATGTTGCTCAAGCCTTAAACTTGCAACCATCTGATATCAAAGGTCATTGGGAAATCAGAAGTGGTGTCAAGGGTTTCTTGGCAAAGTTTCTGTTTGAGAAGGCACAAGACTGCTGGAATTCTTTGGATTTATAAGCTTTTGAAGAGATTCTGGCACTCCTCATATATGGGTTGGTCTTGTTTCCAAACCCTGATTAGCTTATAGATGTGAATGCTGTCAAGATTTTCATATCTCAAAATCCTGTACCTACATTGCTTGGGGACATCCTACACTCATTTTACACACGAACAATAAGGAAAAGAGGTGTTCTCATGTGATGTACTCCTCTTCTAGCAAGGTGGTTTATTTCTCACCTTCCCCAGTCAGTTTTGAAGAATGAGCAGGGTTTAAGGTGGTCACAACGATTGATGACCCTCACACATTCTGATGTTCATTGGTGTTCTCGGTCCAGAGAAAATATCATCATCATTGATCGTTTTGGGGAATTCCCTAATGTCCCACTACTTGGCATTAGGGGAGGAATTACCTATAACCCTTGTTTAGCTCTAAGGCAGTTTGGATATGCTAGAAGGGATGGCCCTCATGATATGCTGATTCCTGACCTAGTTTTTGACTTCGACAACGATGCGCAAGGACTTCAACAAAGGTTTATCCGAGCTTGGAGGATGCCCAACAAAGTGGATAGTAAGACATTGGGGCACAAGAACACCATCCCCCTTGAGCCTTACCTCAAGTGGGTACGAACCAGCGCCCAGAATCTTATGATGCCTTACCCTCACATTCTCCCCGTTATCAAAGAGCCTGTTATGGAAGGAGAGGTTCCATACACCCTCCTACATCCATACATGCCGACATCATTGGAAGAATTGCAAAAGAGTTGGATCCAACTCAAAGAAGAACGAAACACTTTTGAAACCAGCTTCTACGCTAGTGAGAAGAAGGTTTTGGAACTTACCCGCCGACTTCATGAAGAGGAGACCCTTAACACTTACATCGCACCAAAGAGGATGCACAATGTCTTTTTGCATTAAGAATTCTGTAATATTTTGCCCATGGGGCATTTATGTACTAACAAATTTCTTCTTAATATGACATGTGTTCTTTTTCTTTGCAACAAATTTGAATTTCTGAATCCTTGAATGCATTACATGAATAACATATCATTCATCATATGCATAAACAGGTCTTCAAACCAGGTTTCCTTATCTTTCTGCTGTTTATTTCAGCAAGATGGATTTGGAGCAGACGGTTATAGATCTGCAAGCACAAAATTCTCAATTTCAACAACTCCTCATGACCTTAGAAAAGGGTCAAGAGGATCTTAAAGCACTGTTGGAGAAAGAGAAGGACAAAGAGAAATAGAAGAAAAGGACTGGGGTGGCCATTATGGGAAGAAGGTTTGAAAGCCATGCTAGAAAATTTCTCGAGTTCCCTTCGACGTCTAATGAAGGGGTTGGTAAAGGAAAAGGAGTTGCGATACCTTCTGAATCTGAAGTTGAAGAGGAAGAAGAGGAAGAGGATGAAGATTACTCCGAACAGCAATATCCCCCGGCGGATGATAAGTATAAAAATCTTGAGGATCGGTTGGCAGCCATGGAGTTGCAAAGGGTACCTGGTTTAGATTTTGAAGAACTAGGGTTGGTTGCTGGGATCGTCATTCCTCCCAAGTTCAAAGTACCTACATTTTCTAAGTATGACGGTTTGTCCTATCCAAAGATGCATCTGAAGTCCTACGTCAGAAAGATCCAACCTCACTCCTCTGATAAGGATCTTTGGGTCCACTTTTTTCAAGACAGTTTGTCAGGCACGCAATTGGACTGGTTCTATCAACTTGAGAGATCTGGTGTTCATAACTGGGAAGATTTGGCTGCTGCGTTCTACCGACAATACCAATACAATGCTGATTTAGCGCCTACTCATACTCAACTACAGAGTATGGGTATGGCTTCTAATGAGGGATTTAAGGAGTATGCCCAGAAGTGGCGAGATTTGGCTGGAAGGGTGCAGCCACCTTTGTCGGATAGAGAGATGGTTGACATGTTTTTAGGGACTCTGTCAGGACCATTCTTCAATCATTTAATTGGGAGTTCGTCTGCAGGATTCACCGAACTAATTCTGACTGATGAGAGGGTTGAAGCTGGCATTAAAAGTGGTAAAGTTCAGAAGGATGCCTCCGCTTCCACTGCTATTAAGAAGACCTTCCCAGCTAAGAAATAAGCTTCTGCTGATTATTCCCAGAAAAAACAAGGAAGAATGGAGCGCCGACCAACGGTGGGGGTTGTGATGATTCAAAACTCCTCAGCTGATCAACCTCGAAGCAGTCAACCTAGAGCTAACCAGCAAAGGGTAGAAAGGCCACAATGGCAGTTCACCCGAATCAATATGACACCGGATCAAGTCCTCTCTCATTTGTTAAAGCTGAATCTTACCAATTTGAAAGAAGCACCGAAAAACCCCAATACCTCTTCTCCTTATTATCATTCCAATGCAAAATGTGCATACCACTCGGACAGTGTAGGGCATGATACCAATAATTGTTGGGCTCTTAAAAAAAAGATCTAAGACTTGATAGATGCCAAGGAGGTAGATTTTGATGCTCCTGAAAAACCCAACGTGATATCCGCTCTAATGCCCAAGCACGGTCATAATGTTCATGCCGTTGTGGAAGACCTTCATGTTACCATTGTTGATGACCTTTTGACTTCGTTACCAGTGATTAAAGTGAATTTGATGAAAGTCGGGATATTCCCAGGCTGTGGAAAAGACTGCTACTTTTGTTCAAACATACAATTTGACTGCCCACTATTGAAATTAGGCATCCAACGCCTGATGGATACCCAAGAGATTCTCTTTCAAAAGACCCTTATTGACACTATCACACCTGTTACTCCTGCTACTTTTGTTACACCTATCAATGATATTGCCATAATAACCATCTCCGACGATCTTTCCAAGACCTGCAAAAGGCCTGTCAAGATTACGCATGATCCTAAGTTTGTGCCGCTGAAAATCACCATGTCGGGGCATATCCTGTATAAATCTAACAAGACGATACCATGGAATTACGGAGGAGAAATCTTCTACCATGGTGTCAAACAGATTGAATCAGTCCAAGAGAATTCAGATGATGAAACCCCTGATATAGGGAATATTGCAGGAACAAGCAAGATAACTCCCAGCGGAAGGATCTTCTCTCCGGAGATTGGTCCTCCACGAGCAGTCTTCGGACCCTCGAAAGCTTATGTGCCTGTCAAGCCATCTGTGCAAAGCCCGGTAATTAAAGAGTTGGATGCTCCCGGAGCTAGACCCTCTGTTGATACTACCGATAAGGGTAAGGGGATGCTAGAAGCACCTGTCAGGACGAAGGCTCAAACTGTGGTAATCCCCGAGACCACCCAGAAAGAGATGGAAGAAATCTTAAAGATAATCAAAAAGAGCGACTACGATGTCGTGGAGAAGATAGGGAAAACCCCTTCTAAAATCTCCATGTTGACTCTCTTACTCTATTCTGAGGCTCATGCTAAGGCCTTAATCAAATTTATGAAAATGGCACACGTGCCTCAAGAAACTTCTGCAGACCAGTTTCAAGAGTGCGTGGCTAGTCTTACAGCTGATAACGGTCTTGGTTTTTCTGATGCTGATTTGACCCCTAAGGGAAGGAAGCACAATGATGCACTTCACGTCTCGGTAGAGTGCAGAGGGTCTACACTTGCCCATGTCCTAGTTGATACTGGTTCATCTTTGAATGTCCTACCGAAGAAGGCGTTGGACAGGCTAGACTGCGAAGGTTTGACTTTAAAACCCAGTAACATCATTGTTAGAGCCTTCAATGTTTCTAAGCGGATGGTTCACGGAGAGGTGGACATCCCAATCAAGGTGGGTACCGAGACCTTCAACTCTACCTTTTATGTGATGGACATCCGTCCTTCATATTTATGCTTGTTGGGAAGGCCATGGATCCACTATACTGGGGCAGTTACCTCCTCTTTACACCAAATGCTAAAGTATCCAGTTCAGGGTAATATTATAACAGTGTACGGTGAGGAAGAGTACATGATAAGTCACCTCAACTCCTTCCGCTATGTGGAGTTAGATGGTGAATTGATAGAAACGCATTTTCAACACTTTGAAGAGGTGTCTCCTGAAGTCGCAGTTGCGAAGACAATGACTGATGAGCCTATAATTTCCAAGCCGGTGTCCCGGATGTCATGCCTCAAGGATGCGAAGGCTGTAATTAGAGAAGGAAGGAGTACGGTGTGGGGGAAATTTCCAGATTTTCCTCACAAGACGGACAAGTTCAGATTGGGTTTTTCTGATGCTGGCCAGAAAGTTGTGCGTCGCTCCCGGGCTGGGGGACCACCCTTTAAAATCACTCACCATGGAATTAATGCCTTAGAAGATGATGATGAAGAGGACAACTTTGTAGATTGGATCTTTTCGACCGTTAAAGTAGGATTAAGCAACTGGGAAGCGAAAGACTTCGTTCCCATCACTTTCATCAACCAGTAATTTATCTTTGAACAATTTCCTATTTTGGTCTGTAATAATTAAATAATTCGTAAACACTCTTTTCACCTTATGCCTTACCCGGGGCATATAGGTCCATTTGTAAGGGCTTGATTTCTTCATTATCATATGCCATGTTTAATGAATCATTGGACGTTTTCATCTATAAACTGTTGTGTTCATTTTCTTTCCTTTTGAATTTTGTTTTGTTTAAGGATGGTTATCCCTTACACACACTCACACTCACAAAATGGTACCCATCCACTCCGTATTCCATGGGTGACTATTCTGCTTTAGCCTTCGGTGACTCTGAAGATTTGGTCAATCATGTCGAGTACGAAGGTGATGAAGATTGTGAAGTGCCTGGAGAGTTAGCCAGACTTCTGCAACAAGAGGAAAGGGTTATTCTGCCCCATGAACTGTTGCTAGAGATCATCAACTTGGGAACAGAGGAAGACAGGAAAGAGGTAAAAGTGGGTGCCAACCTAAATCCAAATGTCAAAGAGCGCTTAATGCAGTTGTTGAATGAATATGTCGAAATCTTTGCCTGGTCCTATGAAGACATGTTGGGACTAGATACAAATATCGTGGTTTATCGTCTCCCTACAAGAGAAGACTGTCCACCGATCAAACAAAAGGTCTTCCGAATGAGGCCCGACATGTCTGAAAAGATCAAAGTTGAGGTGATGAAGCAGTTCAATGCTGGCTTTCTGGATGTTACTTCCTATCCACAATGGGTTGCTAACATTATGCCCGTGCCTAAGAAGGACGGCAAAGTCAGAATGTGTGTGGACTACAGAGACTTAAACAGGGCTAGCCCTAAAGATGATTTTCCACTGCCACACATTGACATATTGGTTGACAATACAGCTCAACACAAGGTATTTTCCTTCATGGATGGATTCTCGGGATACAACCAGATCAAAATGGCCCCTGAAGACATGGAGAAGACTACTTTTGTTACGCAGTGGGGTACCTTCTGCTATAAAGTGATGCCATTCGGACTGAAGAATGCCGGGGCAACCTATCAGCGAGCCATGGTAGTTTTGTTTCATGATATGATACATCATGAGATCGAAGTCTATGTAGACGACATGATAACCCATTTACAGATAGAAGAAGAACACCTCGACCATCTGCAAAAGCTGTTTGTCAGATTGAAGGAGTATAAGCTCAGACTGAATCCTAGCAAGTGCACTTTTGGAGTAAGGTATGGAAAACTTTTGGGATTTATCGTCAGCAACAAAGGCATTAAGGTTGGTCCTGCTAAAGTAAAAGCTATACAGGAAATGCCTGCCCCCCACACTGAAAAGGAGGTTAGAGGTTTCTTGGGACACTTAAACTATATTGCAAGGTTCATCTCTCACCTAACGTCTACTTGTGAGCCAATCTTCAAGCTGTTGAAGAAAGATCAGGTGGTTGAATGGAACAGTGATTGTCAAGTTGCTTTTGATAAGATCAAGGAGTATTTGCTAGAACCTCCTATCTTGATGCCACCCGTCGAAGGAAGGCCTTTAATCATGTATCTGACTGTTTTGGATAACTCAATGGGGTGCGTACTGGGCCAACATGACGAGTCTGGCCGAAAAGAGCATGCCATTTATTACCTTAGCAAAAAGTTTACCGACTATGAGACTCGCTACTCACTGCTCGAGAAAATTTGATGCGCTTTGGTATGGGCTGCTCGCCGGCTAAGGCAGTATATGTTGACACATACCACCTTGCTGATTTCTAAAATGGATCTGATTAAGTACATCTTCGAGAAGCCTGCTTTATCTGGAAGAATCGCTAGATGGAAAATAGTCCTGACTGAGTATGATATCCAGTATACTACCCAAAAAGCTATAAAGGGGAGTGTACTAGCTGACCATCTAGCTCATCAAGTCGTCGAAGATTACCAATCTATGAGATTCGACTTCCCTGACAAGGACATCATGACATTGGACAACATTGAAGGTAACGGACCGTATGACAGACCTGAACAAGGATCTCGATGGACCCTGTACTTTGATGGTGCTTCAAATGCACTTGGTAACGGTATCGGTGCGGTACTTATTTCTACGGAAGGTTGCCATATGCCTTTCACTACTAGACTCTGCTTCAGCTGCACCAACAACATGGCTGAACAAGAAGCTTGTATCTTTGGTCTCAAGGCTGCTATAGACTTGGGAATCAAATCTTTGGTCGTATTTGGGGACTCAGCTTTGGTTATCAGTCAAATCAAAGGAGAGTGGGACACTAAGCATCCTAATCTTATCCCGTACAAAGAACATGTCTTGACATTGTTGCCTCATTTCGAACAGATTACCTTTGAGCACTTCCCGCGGGAAGAAAATCAGCTAGCAGATGCTCTGGCTACAATGTCCTCCATGTTTAAACTCAACTTGGATAATGAGGCTCCCCAAATCACCATTGAGCGAATGGAAGAACCTGCGCACTGTCATGAGATTAATACCGAAGAAGTAGTGGAACAACCCTGGTTTCATGAAATCAAAAAGTATCTCCAGACTCGAGAACACCCTGAAGGAGCTTCCGTCAATGACAAAAAGTTCTTAAGGAGATTTGCTGCCAAGTTCTTCCTGAGCAATGGTATCCTATACAAGCGCAATCATGATTGTGTTCTACTTCGTTGTATGGACAAAGCTAAAGCTGAGTTGATCATGACTGAAATACATAGTGGCACCTTTGCCACCCACTTGAGCAGATATACGATGGCTAAGAAGATTCTAAGTGCAGGCTACTACTTGTCTACCATGGAAGCTGACTGTCATCAATACGCTCGTACTTGTCACAAATGCCAAGTCTATGCTGACAAAGTACATATTCCTCTTGTTCCTCTCAACGTTCTAACAGCCCCTTGGCCATTCGCAATGTGGGGAATCGACATGATTGGAGAGATCAAGCCCACGGTATCCAACGGACATCGCTTCATCCTGGTGGCTATTGATTACTTTACCAAGTGGGTCGAAGCAGCTTCCTTCGCATCAGTTACAAAGAATGTGGTTGCCCGTTTCATCAAGAAGAATATCATATGCCGGTATGGTATCACCGACAGGATAATCACGGACAACGGTACAAATTTGAATAACACTGTGATCACCGCTCTGTGCAAGAAGTTCAAAATTCAACATCATAATTCATCTCCCTATCAGCCAAAGATGAACGGTATTGTTGAAGCTGCGAACAAAAATATCAAGAAGATCATTCAAAAGATGACAGTCACCTACAAGGACTGGCATGAGATGTTACCGTTTGCTCTGCACGTATATCGTACCACGACGCATACTTCAACTGGGGCAACCCCCTTTTCTTTGGTATATGGCATGAAGGATGATTTACCTATGGAAGTTCGGATTCCTTCCTTGAGGATCATGAAGGATACTGGTTTGAGTGAAGACGATTGGATTCAGACCCGGCTTGACCAACTTAATTTGATCGACGAGAAACGACTTACTGCTGTTTGTCATGGTCAGATGTATCAAAAATGGATGATCAAGGCTTTCAACAAGAAAGTCAGGCGTCAGGTATACCAAGTCGGAGATCTTGTAATCAAGCGGATCATCTTGCCGCAAAGTGACCCCAGGGGCAAATGGACTCCTACTTACGAAGGACCATTTGTGATCAAGAACATCTTTTCTGGTGGGGCAATGATTCTAACCACCATGGACGACGAAGACTTGCCGCAACCTGCAAACACAGACATAGTCAAAAGATACTACGCATAAAATGACCCGACAAGTTGAAAACCTGAAAGGTCAACTTGGGCAAAAATGGGCATCCCGGTGAATCGAAAACCCGAAAGGGCGGTTCAGGCAAAAATTAGGGATAAATAAAAAAAATCTGTACACCCGGCAAGTTGAAAACCCGAAAGGGCGACTTGGGGAAAAAAGGGTTTCCCGGTGGACTGAAAACCCGAAAGGGCGGTCCAGGCAAAAGTTAGGGAATTAAAGCGTATGACTATGTCTTGTCGGATCACTTTAAGGATAATCTCTTCACCAACAAGCTCCGAGATTTTGATCAATCCAATCATCCACGGACGAAGCAACGAATGGACAAAGACACTCAGAGTTGTGAAGGCTATAGAAGAATGGGAACCCCATGGAATTGTTACACATAGCCATCCTTCTTTATATAAAATTTTTCTCAATTTTACGACAACATTCTCTTACTAGGATGTCTGTCTCCTTTGTACAAAGATACTTACAAAAGTTAATACAAAAATACTTCAAAGTGCAGAAATTTGCTTGTTTCTTTTCTTTTTACACTTATGTTTTATTTGAAAACGTCTGATGATTTGTTAAATGAGCATATGCATTTTGAATATAATCACTGCTTACAAATAAAATGAAATGAGAGAGGATAATCATTGGTGGGTTGAAAGGGTAGGAAGATGTCCTTGTGCTATTCCAGAAGAAATCCCCTGCAGTATGTCATTCAGATCCTCAACAAAGCTAAAACCATGGAGTATATATCCCCAGTTGAGTTAAATTTCAAGATCCCCAGCGGAGCCAGAGTATTCTAAACTTTATCCCCCAACGGAGTTAAGTTTCAAAATTCCAATCAAAGATAAGTCTCTAAACTCCCGATCCACAGTGGAGCCCGAAAACCCTGAAATACATATCCCCAACGGAGCTAGAATACTCCAAACCTTCTTCCCCAGCGGAGTCAAATTTCCAACTATCAATCCCCAGCGGGAACCATTCATTTTTCCCCAACTTCCCCAGCAGGTTATCTTAAAAATCTGAGAATCAACCAGATAATAATTAAATTTTTGTCTTATCCCCAACTAAGATGATTCCTCATTAGATTGGCATACAACCCAAGCTCTTGACTTCCCCGGTAGAATGAACACTCTCCCCACAGAGTTGTTTCCCAACAGAACGAAGATTCTAGTTCCCGTTTCTCCAATTGAAGCCTCCCAGGTTTTGATTCCCCAGTAGAGGTCTTTAGAGTTTTCCTTATTTCACTAGGAAAGTCATGAAGAATTCTCATTCCCCATAGAAGTTGTCAAAGCTCTTGTTAATCCCCATAAGTCACCAAGGATTTTCAATCCCCACCGGTGGTCCCAGGATTTCTCTTTCTCAACAATCAAGGATATTTAATCCCCAAGCAGTCAGCAAGGATTTCTCATTTTTAACAATCATAGATTTTTGGAATCCCTAGCATCGGTCAAGGATTTACTCTCCCGGACAACAATCAAAGATTTCATTATCTCCATCTATCAAGGATTTATTTTCCTCTTCAAGACAGCTACTCAGCTTACATGCACATCCATTACATTTATATATCATAAACATTGATGAAACACATTTTATTGCATCATACATATCATGCAACATAACTTTGTGTTTTAGCTAACATTTTACCCTTTTCAGGATAAGATTAAAAGGCTATCGGTAACAACTGTTCAGAGGTTTCAGATACAGTATGGATACACCCCAGACACGGCGGTCATTCTATTACTCAATTCAGAATTTCAAGTCAAGATACAGTATGGATACACCCCAGACACAGCAGTCATTCTACTACTCATTCAGACTTCAGCAATCAGATACAGACTAGATACACTCCAAACACGGCGGCCATTCTATCTCTCATTCAGATTCAACTATCAACTTCAAGTTCAGATACACTCTAGACACGGAAGTCATTCTGTCACTTGTCCAGATCCTAGTTACAGTACGAATATACTCCATACCCGGAAGTTATTATGCTACTCATACAGATCTCAATTTCAGATACAGTCCAGATACGCTCCAGACACGGTTGCCATTCTATCACTCATTCGGAATTTATCGCCAGCACATATATGCTTCATACGCAAATGTTTCTCTGTTACCAATTCAAAATACAAATACACTCTAGACACGACATTCACTCTGGTATTCATTCAAGAATCAAATACAATTACAACTCGGATACGCTCCAGACACAGACGCCATTCCTTTGCTCATACAAACCCAGCCTCTGGATACAACTCAGATATGTTCCAAATACGGATACCATTCTGATGTTCATTCTACTAATTTTTAACAAACAAATCTTGGATGGCATCTTTAAGCCCAACTCCAGCAAGATTTTACCATCTCCAAATGGCATCTTTAAGCCCATTCCCTCATATACATTTTGACGAGTGCAAATTTACGGGCACTCTAGTGTCCAATCCTCTTTTACCTTCGAGTCATGAAAGGAAAACTTGCCAATCTAACTCTTCAGGTTCAAGAAGATTGAACAGGGGCAACTGTTGTACCCCAAATTTTTCCCTCTCATTTTATCAACATTTCTCATCACAAGGCTCTTGGAACTCAAGATCAAGCTAGGGTTTTCTCTACTCAAGACACCTCCTTACACTGTTGACCTAAATTAGGGTTTGAGTTTGCAAAGGGATTTTTGGACCTTCAATGCCCAAAGTGACTTTCATACTTCATGTTGGACTCATAAGTTTTCCCATACCAAGTTTCAAGCCTTGAATCATATTTTTGCCCAGTCAATTGGACATTTGACATAGAAATCAGCTGTATTGGGGAAAAGTCAACTGTGGCCAATTTACAGTCAAACCTCATGAATTTTGACCCACATCAACATTATGAACTCATATGAACCATTTGATCAATTTTGGACCACAATTCCACAATAAATTTGATTAGATCACCAAAAGGGCAAAATGGTCATTTTTAGGGTTTTGATTGTACAAAGGCAATTTTTGACTATTTGACCTAGCCAATGGCAAATTAAGCTCAACCATGGACCCAAGGACTCAATGGCATCATCTTGACCTATTCAAAAAGTTCAAAAGACCTCAATTGCATGGGATTGATAGATGAATTTTTCAGCTGATCAAAATTTGACTGTACACTGAAAAGTCAAACATTGACTTTTTGGTCAAAGTGCCAAGGGTCATTTTTCATCAAGATGTGTCAAATTATGAAACTTTTTCATCAAGAAACCCAAAATTGCAAATTAGGGTTTGAAATTGAAAATTTTCATAACTTAGAAATTTTTCTAAGTTATGAAATTTTCTTAATTTTTCCTAACTTTGTCCCACATTTTCACCAAGATGCAAATGGATTCAAACAAAACTTATAACATGAAAGTTGTAGTCCTACACAAATTCTACAACTTTTATTCACAAAGTTTTCTAAAAAGAAGCTTGGATCTCAAGTTATGACTTTTGGAACAAGGGTGCCTAAAACTTTTAACTTAGAGAAATTTTGCCCTAGTTTAGGCAGGATTTTGACCTATTTTCTTGGCCATTTTTCACATAGTTACACTTGGAGTCTCAAGTTGCATTTCAAAGATGGATTATATAGCATGTTGCAAGCTTTCCAAATTCTCCAAGAACTCCTAAAACACATTTGTGGTTAGGGAGAATCGAATGCTTGAAGTTGGCAAAAACTCACTTTGTATCCATGGCAAATACATGTTAACTCAAGTGGCATTTTCAAACCAGCATGCTTTGTACTTGTTTGCAGGCCTATAAACCAATTCACAATCCTTAATTAAATGCAAATCCATCAGTCTAAGCATTTGTTTTGGCCATTTGGGCATTGTACACAAAACTAAGCCTTAATTATAAAAAGGTACATTTCTATTTTGGAAAAGGTATGCTTTATGTCAAAACATGATCTTTGAAGCATAGGGCCAAGATGTTAGAAGCCAAATCAAATCCACAAATTCCAGCAACCAAGAGGGTTGTGTGCAGCATATTAGATGGCTTGTACAGGCCTGTATAGGAAACTTACACATTCTTGCTTCAAAAACAAGAAATTGTCCAAACACTTGCCAACTTGAGAGCCAGCCATTGTTAGCTTACACAAACATTGCAAACATATTTCACACAACCCTTTGAGCAAGAAACACGAGTCTTTCAGCCTCAAAACCTCCCCTAGCCAGAAATCACACTTCTTTGGCAAAACAGGGCAGGTGCTGCAACTTGAGTTCTCCAGCTCATTTGACTCGTGCGTTTTCCCCCTTTTTGCTTCAAACACCTTCCATTCAGCTCACTCAAGCTATCCCAAACCTCCATTTCCAACTGTAACTCCATTTACAATGTTCACCATTTTCATTTCAAGCTTGTGCAGGTTGAGTTCTAGAGGCTGATTCAGGGACATTCAAAGAAAGCTAGCTATTGGAAAAGACCAATGGAAGTTCAAGCAAGCTACCAGACACCTCAAAACTTGTTGAGAAACACTGCATTGCCCTACACGAATCCAACTGAAACAGGTTTTTCATCACTTTCTATCTCTATTTAGGAACATTTAGCCTTAGGTTTGTGAATGAAAAATGTAGTATTCAATGACATGAAGCTGTACATATGCTCAGTTTTCATTTATATTAAGTGTGCTAGGAGAATTTCATCCATGAACATGCTTTAAAAACTAGGTCATATTTTAGGGCCAGAGAAATTCTCTCTGGACTTTGAGAGTTAGGATTAATGCTTTATATGGTTAGAATCGTATTAAAATTCTCTATAAGTTTGATGTTGTGAGTTTTGGCAAAAGATCACGTTTCCAGGATGTTCAAGTTTGTACATCAGGCGCGTGTTTTTCAAATGTGCTCGAGGAAGAAGATGAAGTGGTGGGCTGGGCTTGGCCTGCTTGCTTCTAACACCCTCATTTTCAGTTTTACACCCCCTGGCCCAATTTCTTATATTTTCATGTTTTTGCACTTTTATTTTCATTTTTGGTTTTCATTATTTATTTCCAAATATTAAAAAATGCTTAATAACATTTTCATAATTTTTTACATTTATTTGGCATTTTATTTTAATTATTCTAACATAAAAACATTTTTATTACTTTTATAATTTATTTAAAACTTGAAAATAATATGTAATTTATACTTTTATTTTTATTTCTTATTTTTATTCACACTGTTAATATTAATAAAAATATGATTTATTTTGGTACATATTTTATTTTATTTTATACATTTTTAATATATTTCAAGTATAAAAATACTTATAAAAATATTTCAAGTATAAATATACATTTTTAATATATTTCACACTGTTAATATTTTATTTTATTTTGGTACTTTTATATATATATACTTTTATTTTATTAAATACTTAGAATAAAAATACAAAAATATTACATTTTTACTTTTATTATTATTCACACTAAAAAATAATTTTTCAAGTATATTTTATTTTTTGTACATATTAATATATTTTTTGTATATAAATAATATAATATATCATTTTCTTAAAGAAATTAGGGTTTCATCCCTTAAACAAATAAAATTAATCTTTTTTTTATTTCTTTATACTGAAAATACTTTACATACATAAACAAATAAAAAACTTCTTTTTGCATAATAAATTTTATTTAACATTTATTTATTTTGTTTATTTAAATATTATACATTTAAATATTGATTGCATTTGAAATTCAATTTGGATGTAATAGTAAATTAGGGTTTATATTTCTTGTCAAATACCCCCCCATTCAAAATTGTACCCCCATCCCCATAATCATGTTGTAATAGCTTAGGATTTAAATTCTCGCACTTTACGTTTTCAATTATGCCATGATTAGAGAATTAGGGTTTGTATGCAAAATAAAAATCAACAAATAGCTTGACCTAATCAAAGACAAAAATGCATGAAAAACAAACACAATGCACACATACACCCAGAGGGTTACAATCCACTTGTTGCCTTCAAAAATGGGCCATGGTATGCATGTTGAGTACTTTGGCAAAACAAAAAGAAAAACAAAACAAAAGATCATAGTCCCTCGATGACGCTATCTTGGTTGCCTAAACAAAATGATCAAGTCCCTCAAGAAAAATTGCCAAAGATACTTGACACAATTGCTATCATGGTCTATACGATGACTCGCGCCTGTCCCGTTAAACATCCTAACACAAGGTTGTTCACCAAATACAATGGTGAAACAACACTGTCAAAAGGGTTAAAAGCATAGGAAAGATCTTTGAGTAAAATAGGGTAGATAGCTCTTAGTTACTTGATCAAAAAGCTTGCAAAAACATCCTTGCTATTTTCAAACACACTTCACAACACAATTTCAAAACATTTCCCAAATCAAACTTTCAAACATTGAAATCTTTTCAAAAGACTAAAACATCTTTGTATACATTCAAACAAGAATCATTACAAAGGTTGCCACAATGATGGCCTCTTTTCAAAACATCTTTCAAAACCACACACAAAGCACCATTTCAAACAATTGGAAAAGCAACACAAGTGATCTAAACAAGTAACTAAGAGCCCATGGATAACCATGGATGAAAAGGGTGCTTGCACCTTCCTTTTTCATAATCTACTCCCCGAACCCAAGAAAACATCTCAAAGGTCTTTCCTGTGCTTTTTGACCTTTCCTTAGGATAAAATAAAAAGTCGGTGGCAACTCTTGCTAAACCGAAACATTTGAGAACACAAACGTAAAACCTCAAGTCAGTTCTCCCACCGTATCACACTTGGCACCTACAAAAGCAAATGTCAATTTGGTTGTTTCTCTCTTTCGTCCAATGCTAATCTTGGATGTGCTGGTTCTCACTTTCACAAAATGCTAATCTTGGATGAGTTGTTTCTCTCTTTCGTCTGAAGCTAATCTTGGATGAGCTGTATTTCTTTCAACCAATGCTAATCTTTGGTATCATGTTTCTCCATGCCATCTAAAGCCAATATTGGATGTCATAATCTTTGTTGTCGTCCAAAGCCAGTATTTGATGTTGCAATCTCTATTGTCGTCCAAAGCCAATATTGGATATCATGATCTTTTCTTCCATCCAAAGCCATTAGTGGATGCCCTGATTTGTCTCACCTCATTCAAATCCAATATTGGATGTCGTGATATTTTTTGCTATCCAAAGCTAATATTGGATGTCTTGATCTTTTGCTTCCATCCAAAGCAAATATTGGATGCCATGATCTTTTGCTTCCATCCAAAGCCATTATTGGATGCCACCATCTTTTGTTATCGTCCAAAGCCAATATTGGATGTCGTGATATTTTTTGCAATCCAAAGCTAATATTGGATGTCATGATCTTTTGTTGTCGTCCAAAGCCAATATTGGACGTTGTTACCTTTTCTTCCATCTAAAGCCAATATTGGATGTTGCTATCTTTTGTTTCCATCCAAAGCCAATATTGGATGTTGTAATCTTTTCTCTCGTCTAAATCCAATTCTTAGACGTTAAATTTTTCCCTTCATCCAAAGCAAATATTGGATGCCGTATTTCTTTTCCGTCCAACGTATTTCCTGGACAACTCTGATGTAACTTCAGATTTAGTCTCATCCCACATCTATTGTTCTTCTAGATGTTTCAGACTATTTTTTTCCAGAGAGTTGCTCACCTTGTTCAATGCCATTCTTGGATGTCGCTGCTTGCCTTCTCAGGTTTTGTCTCCCCTTCTCAAGTATTTCTGGTTACTCCTTGTCACCTTGACGGATATCCAGAATATCTTGTATTCCTTAGCGTGTCTTTCCACATCATTTCATATGAACTACCATAAGTTTCCAATTTCAAGTCTTTCCATATTCCCACAGAGTCTGTCTCATCTCATACTTCATTCAAAAAATATATATGTAAAAAAAAGAGTCCATGCATTCATTCATAACATATGATATTATCTTATTGCATCAGGGACGAAATTCAGATCTGTTTGTATTTAATTACTTTCTGCCTATCTGGCTAAAAGATAATTAAATAGGGGTAGCTGTTGACCCTAAATTTTGCCCCTAATTTTCTAAGTCGCACTTTCATATCATATTTTGTTATTTGGTCACAATCATTAGTAAATATCTTCATTTATCTCATTTTGCATCATCAGTCGCATTTAATTTGACCAAAAGTCAGTTTAAATCGAAGTTTGCATCATTTTGTAGATGAAAAATACCCGACATTTCACTTCATGCATTTTTATATCTTTACTCGTTTCCTGCATTGCTCCAAGTTGCTCCAAGTTGTTTTACACCTGCATTGCTTCAAACTGTGCGAAAAAAATAGCAAGAAAAATATTTTAATTTTTCACCTTTTATTGTTCATTTTATGAATCTGCATTTCGCGTAGATTATGGCGATATGCTCGCTTTATTTTTAGGTACAGTTTGAAGTCTCATTTTTAAACGTAAATGTCTGTTCAACCTGATATTTTTATTCTCATTTTATTTTACTTTTTGACTTTTTGAATATTTTTTCATTAGTATTTGTGGCAGGTAGTTTATTTTAATTTGTTCATTTCCTTTTTTCGGATAAATTTTTGTCCGTTTTTTATTGTTTTTAGTCATTTTGAGTCTTTATTTTTTATTCAGAAAAAATTCAAAAAAATTATTTTAAATTGAATTAATTTTTACACTTTAACTTTTTCACCTCACTTTTGTCATTAAGGGGCTTTTTGGTCACAAAAATGTGTTTATTACACTATGCTTGACTCTCATTGGTTGTAAACAGGAATTGAAGATTGATAAAATTGAAGAAATATTGAACGGATCTGATTGAATTGAAATCAATTTTTCCTCTTTGACTTGTCTATATAATACTTCTTTATTTTCTTTGTAAATCACAACAAAAAGCAATAACAATAATCTCTTCCTCTCTCCCAACGACTACTGTCACTCTTTATTCCTCTCTTCCCCTGCTACACAACAAAAGCAAAGAATTTTCTCTCTCTTCACAGTAACCCCGTCTTCAATTTCTCCAACCCATCAATTCACCTCCCTACACCTTCATCAATACTCGCTTCCATCTCTATCGTACAACCACCAATCACCATTCATCACTGATTCCCATGCCTCTGTTTTCTTCCATCAACACCATACAACCTTCATGAAACACCGCCACAGTAAACCAAATTCCTCTCCCTCTCTCTGCCCATAGCAGCTGCATCCTTCGTCGTTCTCCTTCAACCTTCATCACAACCTTTCGTCTCTACTAGCCACAACTCACCCAACCGTCATCTTGCCATTACAGCTCCGCCTCCTTCCTCTTAACCCATTCCAGCGCCAAACCCCAATCCCCACTGTCCGATTCATGAACTCGACACATCACTATCTCCTTCAATTATCATAAACCATCTATGTCTTATTCACCACAATTAGCACAACCTTCATCTCCCGATGATCTCCGTAAGCACCAATCTCCCTTCATCTCGCCTCTTCCTCACTCTCTCTTCAATCTGCAACACAAGCAAACACACAACATCTTTAGCGCCTCCCTGAATAATCTCCGTCCTGACTCTGTCAATGGACAACAAATCATCTCCAAACAGCTTCAGCAATTTCCACCTGCTCAACAACAGCTTCGGCTAGCCACTTTCATTTTCGAAACAGTTTGGTACTTTCTTCTCTAGTTTTTTTCTGCAGTTTGAAATGATTAAAGGCTTGTTTGGATTGAATAACGAGAGGAATGGTGTTGTGCTGTTAATTCAAATTTGAGTGATATGTTTATTTTGTTTTTTGATTAAATTAGTTTTTTTGTAATTATTGAATTTGTGATGTTAGTTTTAGGTTGCTAATTTGAATGATAACATGATGATGATTATTGATTGTAATTGGAACTTGATTGTGAAATCATAACTTTGGTGTTTTGTTTTTAAATTGAAATGAAGAACATATTGTAGTGGTAGCGGAAAGGCTTGGTAAATGCAAATAACAGTAGCAATGTTTTGCCAATTTCCTCTGTTTCCCTCTTTCAATTTCAAAATAGTTGCTTTCCTTCGTGATTCGAACCGGCCTTAAAGCCCATTCCTCTTGCAATATCGTGACTTTTATGCCTGAAAATTAAGTGATGGCATCTCTTTGCTTGAGTGAATTTTCTTATTGGTTTAGTTTCGATGAAGGTGACAATAATGCCACATTTTATTTGCATGTAAATATGACCGAGAAACTATTGTAGACAACATGCAATTTCCTTTTGTTACAAACCATGTTTGAATTGTAATTTTGGGACATAATAGTTAAATGCATAGTTGTTGTCCGGATTTGGAGGTTTTAAGTCTACTTTGAATACAATTTCTCATGTTGCAATATGAACTTTTGATTTTTTGCTTTCCATTATGGTTGAAATAGTGGTTGCTTTTGATACACTTGAAACAATGTATGCCATGCTGACTTTTGCTTGTGTAAATATTCATTTACTCATGTGCATTCATACAATTTCATTTCAATTTTATCTTTTGTGATTACTAACATAGATTTTAATTGTTGCAATTTTATTCATTTTATTTTATACCACTTATGCTACTAACGCGTTTGTGATACGGTGGCAGAACCGACTGTTTAATACTGGTTTACGTTTTGCGTTTTGTGTTTGCAAAATGTCGCAGTAAGCAAGAGTCGCCACCGACTTTTATTTCATCCAATCATGGAAAAAGGAAAAAGAACAGAAAAAACCTTTTTTCAAGATATTTCTGAGCACGAGAGTTAAATTATAGAAAGGGAAGGTGTTAGCACCCTTTTCTATCCATGGTTTTCCATGGGCTCTTAGGTACTTGCTCATTTCTTCAAATTACTTGTGTGTGTGCTTGCTTTGAAAATATTTTACTTCGTGATAACCCTTGTATCATTCCTCAAGGGTGTGACGAAGTTGTTTTGAAAACTGTTTTTGAAAAGGTGTTTGTGTGAAGAGTTTTATTTTGAGCAAGTACCTACTAGCATCTACCTACTCGAAAAAAAATATCGTTTTTGTTCTATTTCCTTTAGACAGTGCTATCCAACTATTAAGGAGTAAGTAGCACCGTCGTTGGAGTTTGTAAGGGACGTTCAAAAGGGACAAATACAATAACTAAAGCAATAGTTAGAAAACCTTAGTAGTAACCCTAAAGTCTTAAGATCTTTTTGAGGCAACATTTTCGAGGAAACATTTCTGAGGCAACATTCGAATGGGAAACTTTGATCTCTTTAGACTGGAGGGCCACCACTAAAATCTAATATGCTTAATGATCGTGTACCGAAGGCAACCGGAGTGAGTTAAACCCTAGGAGTGAACATATGCGTGTGATTTGTTTCAATTATTTTAATCTTTGTACATTAGGGTTTTCTAACAATTTTAATTTTCATGCATTATTGCCATACATCTAGACAGTTAATGATTTGCTGAAAGTAAACACGGAAATAAACCTATCTATTACATGGCTTTGACAGTTACATAATTGCCTTGACGTGAAATAAAAGTGCGGAATTTAAAACCCTAATTAAAACTATTACAACCTTGAAACATTTACAATAATAATAATAAGAAGGAAAATTAAAAAAACGCGCGGTAAATTAAATGCGAGAAGAATTATGGTTTTGACCCTTGACTAAACCTACTTGCAATTGATTAAAGAAAAATCATTTTTGGTCATTTTTTATTTAGGAAATTAAAGAATAATTAAATTGCAAAGAAAATCCTAAGTTCTAATTAATTTTAATTATAAAAAAAGAGAATTTGAATTAATCTAATTAAGCTAATTAATTAATTGCAATTAGATATTTTTATGAAAAAAACTAAAATCTAATTCTTAATGATTTTCTGATTTTATGATTAAAAAAATGATTTTTGTTGTGAAAATAATTAAAAATAACCAATAAAAAAGAATTTAAAAAAAGAGAGAAAGATATAGGCCTGGAGTGATGAAGCAAACTAGGGGTGTATGTTGAACTTCTGAAACCCAGAAGGATGGCCCAGAGTTTGGCGCCTGATCCAATGAAACCATCTTCTGGGGACTCATGGTGGACCTGCGTATGCTGGCGTTAAATTTGGCTGGAGATGGATCTAGAGGACGAGATCAGAGGGCGTGTGATGATCCTCAGAAGGTGAGGTGTGCGAGATCTTGAGTGATAAAGTAAACTGGGGGTGCATGCTGAACTTCAAAAACCCAGAAGGATGGTCCAGAGTCTGGCGCCTGATCCAATGATACCATCTTCTGGGGACTCATGGTGGACCTGCGTATGCTGGCGTTGGATCTGGCTGGAGATGGATCCAGAGGATAAGATCAGAGGGCGCATGATGATCCTCAGAAGGTGAGGTTTGCTAGATCTGGCGAAAATAATGGAGAAAATGCCAAAAGCTCACGCCTGGGATCGAACCCAGGACATGAGCTTCATACTTCCTTCCTCTGACCAACTGCGCTGGATGTCTCAATTGTTAATATAATAATGAACATATAATATATTAGAAAACAAGTTAGTGGCCAGAAAACGCGCGCCAAATTCAAATGGACCAACCACGCTATAACACACATCGTCTTCTTCCTGCAACCGTCGTCTTAGGCATGAAGCTTTTACTTACAGTTCATGGTTGTAACTAAAACCATGCGTATTTCAAAAATCTACCACAAGCAACATAAATATAATTTAAAGCCAAAGATCTACTCGTCTTGACCTCACGAGTGTGATGGTACTCCTTTCTTGGCCCAATTTTCCCTGTACTGAAAAGCCCCAAAGTGGACCTTAAAACCCTAACAATGGCAATCACTTGTACCTGCACCTAAACTCCAATCAAACAATCTAGAAACGTGGCAAACATGATGATAAACGTAAATATATGCTTAGAACATGTTTATGATGAGTAAATTGTTAGAATCAAGTTTAAGATTTTGTGCAAACCGTGACGATTGTAGGATGAGATTCTAAACGTTTGGAAGCCTACAAATGAATGGAGTAGCTCTAGAAAGTGTCTAGGAGTGGATTGCTGGCCTCAAAACCCCTTGAGAGTGGCTCTAAGATGGAATTTGATTTCACCCTTTTTGTTCAAATTTCTAGTTTTGTTATGGCAGCTTGCACGTCCAAAAACCATATCCCGTACTTTGTTCTTGTCCATTATATATCTAGGAATGAATTAGGGTTACAAATTTGGACTGAATCTTTGCAATTATAAGCGATTTGATTTGATTTTCAAGCTTATGTAAACTTGCTATTTTGAGCCAAATCATCCCTTTCTTGTACCAATTATGCTTGATTCATTTTGGCCTTGATAATTCAGCATACTTTGATTTCCAACCTGTCCAAAAACCAAATCAAATCATATCTTTGCTATTATTCATCAATTATTTGATTTAATTCACTTTTTAATTAACAAAAAATCAAAATAAATTGAGAAATGAAGCAAATAATGTGTGGGTGAATGTTTGAGTCATGGACCACATTATAAGTGAGGTGCAAGCATAGAAAGTTAGGCACATTTAGCAAAAAATGCATTTTTGAGCACATTTGACTTTTGGCGATTTTGCAAAAATGGTCAACTTTTCTAAGGCATATCAAATCCAATTTTAACCCTAGAGAGGTTTTTGTGACTTTTTAGAAAGCTTAGGATGTCCCCTAAGTAACCCTTTTGGTCTCATCTCAATTGAGTCTTCCATGATCATGTATGAAGCTTTGACCCAAAAGGTGTTTTTGTTGAGTTTTCGAAAGGACCTATAATGTCAAAATTCTTATCTTTTTATGAGTGAATATTTTGAACTTATGAGCTGAATATGAGTTTTGGGGAATTGCATCCTCTTCAAAATGAGCTTTGGATGGATAATTTTTGATAAAGTATGAAGAAGTTATGCTTGGTCAAAGTTGGGTTGACTTTTCCTACAAAACCCTAATTTAGCAACTTTTGGGTTTTGATAAATTTTGAGCATCCCTTGAGGAATAATGATCAACCCTTGATCAAATGATGGATAACACTTCAAAATGATGATGTTGACCAAAAATCTTGAAGTCTGATTGTATGTGGGCCACAATTGACTTTTGACCTAGTATAGTCGATTCTCAAGCATCTGAGCAGTTGGCTGGGCAAACTTCTTGTGCAAGGCATGAAACTTGACATGTAGGGTCTTGAGAACATATTAAGACCATGGATGGCATAGGAGACCTTTTTGGACCTCTCATCTTGATGAAAAATGAAACCCTAATTTGAGGTATACTGCCTTAGGAGAGAGTTGGTCTAGTCAACTCTTGGACTTCCTTGAGCAACTTGGGGACCTCAATTGACATGTATTGAGTAAAATGAGAGGGAAAATTTTGGGGTACAATATGTGCCCCTGTTCAATCTTCTTAAACTTGAGGATGTAGATTGGTTGTTCTGCCTTTCGTGATCTGAAGGTGGAAGATGATTGAACACTAGAGTGCCTAGAAATTTGCACTTGCTTGAAGTAACACTTGACTTGTGATATCGGGAATGGGCTTACAGATGCCATTTGGAGGTCGGGGATTGAAGATTGTCGGAGATGGGCTTAAAGATGCCATCCTGGATGCGACGGAGAATTGTAGGAGATAGGCTTAAATATGCCATCTAGGGGATGTTGATTTCTTGTCTTGGGGGAACTAGAGTTTTAGGAGCTTCAGTTGTCCATTACTCTACTGGGGAATAAATAGGGCTTGAGGAAGCGGGAGTGTACTGCATATTTGGTCGGGGTATATGCTGCACCGCGATTTACAGGGGAAATGAGAAACTAATCATGTTTGATCGGGTCCCGGTCTTGCAATATTGTGGACCGCTGCTTGGGGATAAGAGTGGGGGAACCTGGATAGTAAGGTTATGAGAAGGAACCTAGATAGTAGGGTTGCTTTGATATGAAAGCCTGGATAGTAGGGCTGTGAGAAGGAACCTAGATAGTAGGGTTACATCGATATGAAAGCCTGGATAGTAGGGCTGTGAGAAGGAACTTGGATAGTAGGGTTACTTTGATATGAAAGCCTGGATAATAGGGCTGTGAGAAGGAACCTGGATAGTAGGGTTACTTCGAAATGAAAGCCTGGATAGTAGGATTGTGAGAAGGAACCTGGATAGTAGAGTTACTTCGATATGAAAGCCTGGATAGTAGGGCTGTGAGAAGGAACCTGGATAGTAGGGTTACTTTGCTATGAAAGCCTGAATAATAGGGCTGTGAGAAGGAACCTGGATAGTATGGTTACTTCGCTATGAAAACCTGGATAGTAGGGTTGTGAGAAGGAAATTGGATAGTAGGGTTACTTCGATATGAAATCCTAGATAATGGGGCTGTGAGAAGGAACCTGGATAGTAGGGTTACTTCGATATGAAAGCCTGGATAATAGGGTTGTGAGAAGGAACATGGGTAAGGTTACCTTGTGAGGAATATGGGTAAAACTGCATGATGAATCGGGGTTAGGTTATAAACATAGATTAGTTGACCTGTTTGACTTCGGGAACTGAGTTTCCATTAGTCGTCTATAAATATGATATGTATAACTGCTGAGTTTGTTGAAGCTAATCCTCTTTTCCTGCAAGAAGATTTCAAAGTTATTTGTATGCGATGAATGAAATGCAGGGTGAGATGATGTTCTCAAAATAAATGAGATTATGTTGTATATGTCATGTATGTGTATGTCATGATGTATGTTTAAGAAATGCTATCGGGGTATGCTCATGTTTGGGAAAATAAATCCCTGATTGTGGCCGGAGAGTTGTAAGTATTCTGTCGAGAAGAAGATGCTGGAGAATAAACTCTGTGGGGACCAAACATTGGGGGAAGAGATACTCTGTTGGTAGACCTGTCGATATGGAGGAACAATCTTAGTTGGGGATGAACTTAAGTTTCTGGAGGTGATGAGCCCTTTCGGAGATGGAGCTTCTATATCGGTGGTAATAAACTCCGCTTGGGGAATGAATTTTACTGACTAGCCCGCGATTATGAACCTTGGATGGGGATAGTTACGTCCTATTTTGGGGAAACTGACATCAATGCCTTTGGGTACTTTTACTCTGTGGGGAGTGTATGTACCAATAATCATGTTCCAAAGCTGACTCTATCCCGATACCTGTTGGGCAGAGGAACCGTCGGGTTTGGTACTTCTTATTTTTCTTGTTTCTGGAATTACGAGTAATTGTCTTTGTTTCTTATGTAAATTTTTATGAGCAACAATCATTTTCAAATGCATATATCAAAAATAAATCATTGGGCGTTCTTGCAAAACAAAAGAGAAAAAGAAAAACAAATTGAAGTTTCTTGTGAAAATGACTTGTATTTATTTTTGAAGTTGGCCTGTAATAGGCGTTTTTGTACAAAGAGGCGGACGTCCTAGTAAGAGAACGCCGCCGAAAGATAGAAATTAAAATTTGTGTAAAATAAAGAAAGACAACTATGTGAAACTACCCCATTGTGTTCAAACTCTGTTATTTCCTTTATATCTTCAAGCGTCTCATCACTTTGCTGCTTGGTTAAAGGTGGATCAGATTAATTGGCGCCGTCTGAGCTTGATAGTTGATACCAAAGTCTGGTTGCAAGATGATCCAATGAGGCATAGTGTTACGCTTCAATCCCTAACTTTTGCCTGGACCTCCTTTTCGGGTTTTCAGTCCATCGGGATACCCTTTTTTGCCCAAGTCGCCCTTTTGGGTTTTCGACTTGCCGGGTGGACAATTTTTTTTCATTTTCATCCCTTACTTTTTCCTAAACCCTTTTGGTTCGCCGGGAAGCCCTTATTTTTGCCTAGGCCAGTCGACCTAGCGGGTCTTTGATTATGCGTAGTATCTTTTCACTATGTCTGCATTGACACGGTGAGGAAGGTCATCACCCTCCATGGTGGTTAGAATCATAGCTCCTCTCGAGAAAATGTTCTTAACCACAAATGACCCTTCGTACGTGGGGGTCCATTTGCCCCTGGGTTCACCTTGTGGCAGTATGATGAATTTGATCACTAGATCCCCGACTTGATATTCTTGACGCCTTACTTTCTTGTTAAAAGCCTTTATCATTCTCTTTTGATACGCCTGACCATGGTAGATAGCAGTAAGCCTCTTTTCATCGATTAGATTTAGCTGATCAAGTCAGGTTTGGATCTAGTCGTCTTCGTTTAAACCCGCATCCTTCATGACTCTGATAGAAGGTATCTGGACTTCTATGGGTAGGACTGCCTCCATGCCATATACCAGAGAGTAAGGTGTTGCCCCTGTCGACGTCTGTGTTGAGGTACGGTACCCATGAAGGGAAAATGGTAACATCTCGTGCCAGTCTTTATATGTCACCATCCTCTTCTGTACAATCTTCTTGATGTTCTTGTTAGCTGCTTCAACAACACCATTCATCTTTGGCTGGTAGGGAGAAGAATTATAATGCTGTATCTTGAACTGTTTACAGAGCTCGGTGATCATTGTGTTGTTGAGATTCATACCATTGTCAGTAATAATCGTCTCTGGTACACCATATCGACAAATTAGGTTGTGTCAGATAAACTGCGCTACGACATTCTTGGTTACTGTAGCGAAGGAAGCTCCCTCAACCCACTTTGTGAAGTAATCAATTGCTAACAGAATGAAACGATTCCCGTTAGATGCAGTAGGTCTAATCTCACTGATCATGTCGATACCCCACATTGCAAAGGGCCAAGGAGTGGTCAAGACGTTCAGAGGAACTGGAGGCACATGCACCTTATCATCATAGATTTGGCATTTATGTCAGGTTCGAGAGTGCTGATAACAATCGGCTTCCATAGTGGAACAGTAATATCCTGCCTGTAGGATCTTTTTAGCCATGGTATGTCCACTTGAATGGGTTCCGAAAGTGCCTTTATGGAGATCTGTCATGATCCTCTCTTCCTCACTCTTATCTACACACTGTAGTAGTGTGGAGTCATGGTTGCGTTTATAGAGGATCCCATTACTGAGGAAGAACTTTGCAGTGAACCTTCTCAGAAACTTCTTATCATTGACAGATTCCCCTTCAGGATATTCCTGAGCCTCGAGATACCTTTTGACTTCGTGAAACCAGGGTTTGTCCGCCACTTCTTCGGTATCGATCTCACAAAAGTGTGTTGGTTCATCCAACCTCTCAATGGTAATTTGGGGAGCTTCATTGTTCCACATAACTTTGAACATATAAGACATGGTAGCTAACGCGTCCGCCAACTGGTTCTCTTCTCACGGGAAATGTTCAAAGGTTACCTCCTCAAAACATAGAAGACATGGTAGCTAACGCGTCCGCCAACTGGTTCTCTTCTCGCGGGAAATGTTCAAAGGTTACCTCCTCCAAGTGTGGGAGCAATGTCAGTACATACTCTCTGTAAGGAATGAGATTCGGGTGCTTCGTATCCCACTCACCCTTGATCTGACTTATCACTAGAGCGGAATCCCCGAATACACTTAATAATTTAATCCTCAGGTCAATAGCAGCTCAAAGACCTATGATACATGCTTCATACTCCGCCATGTTATTGGTACAGTTGAAACATAATCGGGCAATGAACGGAGTATGACAACCCTCGAGAGATATGATTATGACGCAAATGTCGTTACCTAACGTGTTTGAGGCTCCATCAAAATACATAGACCATTGGGATCCCTCCTCAGGTCCTTCATCCAGTCCAGGTTCTTCGTGGTCAGTCACCAACATGATATTCTCATCCAGAAACTCAAAATTCATGGATTTGTAGTCATCCATGGCCTAGTGAGCCAAATGATCAGCCAATACACTCCCCTTGATTGCTTTTTGGGTTGTATATTGTATGTCGTATTCAGTTAAGATTATTTTCGACCTTGTTATCCTTCCAGAGAGAGTGGGCTTCTCAAAAATATACTTGATCAGATCCATCTTCGATATCAACAAGTTAGTATGAGTCAGCATATACTGTCTCAGTCGGCGTGCAGCCCATGCCAAAGCGCAACAAGTTTTCTCGAGCAATGAGTATCGGGTCTCACAGTTGGTAAACTTTTTGCTAAGTTAATAAATGCCGTGCTCTTTTTGACCAGACTCGTCATGCTGCCCCAGCACACACCCCATTGAATTTTCTAGCACTGTCAAGTATAATATCAAAGGTCTTCCTTCAACTGGAGGCATCAGAATAGGTGGTTCTTGAAGGTATTCCCTGATTCTTTCAAAAACGGTCTGGCATTCATCATTCCACTTTACCACTTGATCTTTCTTCAGTAGCTTGAAGATTGACTCACAAGTAGCAGTTAGATGTGAAATGAAACTGGCGATGTAATTCAGATGTCCCAAGAAACCTCTAACCTCCTTCTCTATACGGGGAACCAGCATCTCTTGTATGGCCTTTACCTTTGCAGGGTCTACCTTAATACCCTTATCACTGACGATAAAATCCAGAAGCTTACCAGATCTTACTCCGAAGGTACACTTGTTTGGATTCAACCTTAGCTTATATGTCTTCAACCTGTCAAACAATTTCTGGAGATGATCAAGGTGCTCTTCTTCAGTCTGAGACTTGGCTATCATGTCATCAACATACACTTCGATCTCATGGTGAATAATATCGTAAAACAAAGAGACCATGGCGCGCTGATAGGTTTCCCCAACATTCTTCAACCCAAAAGGAATCACTTTGTAGCAGAAAGTGCCCCACTGTGTGACGAAGGTTGTCTTCTCCATGTCTTCAGCAACCATCTTGATCTGATTGTAGCCGGAGAAACCATCCATGAAGGAGAAGATTTTATGCTGCGCGGTGTTGTCGACCAGAAAATCAATGTGAGGAAGTGGGAAGTCATCCTTGGGGCTTTCCCTATTCATATCTCTGTAATCAACACAAAACTGTACCTTACCGTCTTTCTTGGGTACCAGAACAACGTTAGCAACCCACTGTGGATACGAAGTGACAGCTAAGAATCATGCATCGAATTGTTTCATGACCTCTGCCTTGATCTTCTATGACATTTCAGGGCGCATACGATGGACCTTCTGTTTAACCGAAGGACAGTCTTCTTTAGTCGGCAGGCGGTGTACCCCAATATCAGTATCCAAACCATGCATGTCTTCGTAAGACCAGGCGAAGATCTCAACATAATCGTGCAACATCATTATCAACATCTGTTTGACGCTAAGCTCCATATTTGCACCTATTTTAATCTCTTTTTTGTCTTCCTCAGTACCCAAGTTCATTGTCTCAACCGCCTCTTCATGAGGTTGTATAGCCCTTTCTTCCTGTTGTAGTAGCCTAGCAAGTTCTCCGGGAACCTCACAATCATCCTCACCTTCATCCTCGGCTTGGTTGATCAGATTTTTGAAGTCATAACCGGCAATAGCAGAACCATTATCAATGGGATACAGAGTGGATATGGATCTGCATTATGATACGTGAGTGTGTGTTAGAGAGATAATTGTTTTGATAAAGTGAAAGACAGAAAAGAAAAACAGAGAGCGCAAAATTTGTATGCCAGAAATGTCCAATGCTTTATTAATGATTATGAAATGACAAATAATAGCCCTCACAAGCAAAGCCAAGGTGCCTCGAGCAAGGCACCAGGCCGTAAAGTTTCACATTGTTTATTACAAATCTTAAAACAAATAAGTCAATTACTGCGGAATAAAAGAAACAGGTATGAAATCCCTAACCGTCCATTTACTTGGTCCACCGTTGATAGTCGGGTAGATCCAGTTGTCAATGTATGATTCCTCTTCATCATTTTCAATGGCGTTAATCCCACGATTGCTGATGCGTAGGAGAGGTCCTCCAGCCCGAGCGCGTCTAACATCCCTTTAAACCCCTGTAGTAAAGCCCAAACCAAATTTGTCAGTTTTATGAGGGAAATTAGGGAGCTGACCCCAATTGGCACACCCACCTTCTGAAAGAAAATTGCGATCAAAACGCAGCGGAATATAAAATTTTCCTTTAGAGATCCTTACGAATGAGCATGGTCAGTGATAGAAAGTTTTACCTCTTGTGGCGATTCAGACCTTTGATGTCGTGATCACGAGCGTTGATGAAGAACAACGCCTCTACTCAGTCCACACGAACAGATTGCTTCCGGTCACAGTGCTAGCTGATCACGAACGGAAACCTTGAGTGAGAGAGAGAGTCAAAAACGAAAATGCATCAAGTGAAAAAACTTCATCACAAGGGATCTATTTATAGAATCACTCGTGTGGGCTACAAGCTAAAAGCCCAATTAAGGCTATAAGCTAAAAGCCCAATTAAGCTTATGGACATCATACCTTATGATGTACCATATATCACTCATCCACGTGGTACCTTACCACTTTCCGTATTACACTTAAGTGCACCGTACCTTACGGTGTTCCTTATTTATTCTATCTCTCATCAACCTGTCCTTATGTGTGTGACCCTGTAGGTTTTCGCGACGTTGGCAATTATATTAAATTACACATTTAATATAATAAACAGTGAGCGGTATCTAGCAACACTTCACTGTTACCCAAGTCACGAAAATGTCATGTGATCTGACCAAACCTTTTCTGTGATAATATTTGTGTTGTACAATTACCCTTTTGCCCTCATGTCTATATTGAACACAAGGCATACACTGTGTCACCCTTGTCCAGTTCAATATTGGGCCCTTAGACATTTATCCTGTTATGCAGGATGAGCAAATTCCATCTAGGTCACTCATGTCCCTTAGCATGCTTTGTGAAGTACCCATCAACCATCTTTATAGTCATCCAGTTACGGATGACGTTTGATCAGCAATAAAGTACTTGACTCTACATCTAGGGTCCATAGTGGTTTCAGGTCGAAGGGTGGTATACACCATTATCATCATGAGAATAACTTATGACACTTTGCATAACATTCTATGTAGTATTCTCATAACGGGTCAATCCAGTATAAATATTACTCCTAATATTCATACCTATGTCAAGACTTGATAACTCCTTATCTATGATCCATGAGATGTGATCATCAATCTATCTTCATAATAATCTTAATGCTTTAATGTTATCCCACTTCACATTAAAGCTTGACTACGGATACTTTAAGAATAGTTTCTTATGTTTAATAGGATCTCATGATTAAGTCACACTTAACATTTCATTAAACCAATAAACCATTCTAGGGACTTTATTATTTTGGAAAACATAATAAAGAAATGCCTTTTATTATTAATAAATAATTCGATACAAGTACCAAAAGTATTGGCCTCTAGGGCTTACACCAACAATCTCCCACTAGCACTAGAGCCAATCAGGCATACCCCTAATACCCATAGATCTAGTATGTCCATCATGCTTCAGCTGCGCAAGAGGCTTTGTTAATGGGTCAGCAACATTGTCAAGTGTAGGTACTCTGCATATTTTCACATCTCCCCGATCGATTATCTCTCGAATGAGATGATAACGCCTAAGTATGTGTTTGGATCGTTGGTGAGATCTAGGCTCCTTAGCTTGTGCGATAGCACCATTGTTATCACAATAGAGATCAATGGGATCCACAATGCTATGGACTATGCCAAGTTCACTAATGAACTTCTTGATCCAAACAGCTTCCTTTGCTGCAGTTGAGGCAGCAATATACTCAGCCTCGGTTGTAGAATCAGCAACTGTATCTTGCTTTGAACTTTTCCAGCTCACAGCGCCACCATTTAAACAAAACACATAACCAGATTGCGATCTAAAGTCATCCTTATCTGTCTGGAAGCTAGCATCAGTGTATCCAATTACAGCAAGCTCTTCCTGACCTCCATATATCAAGAATGAATCCTTAGTCCTTCTCAAGTACTTAAGGATATTCTTGACAGCTACCCAATGAGCATCACCGGGATTAGACTGGTACCTACTCGTTGCACTTAAAGAATACGAGACATCTGGTCGAGTACATAGCATGGCATACATGATAGATCCTATTGCAGATGCATATGGAATCTTATCCATGCGATCCCTTTCTTCCTTACTTGAAGGGGATTGTGTTTTTGAAAGACACATGCCATGTTGCATAGGTATGAATCCTTTCTTGGAATCATGCATATTAAAGCGTCTCAACACTTTTTCTATGTATGTACTCTGACTTAGGCCAAGCAGTTTTTGTGACCTATCTCTATAGATCCTGATTCCTAATATATAGGCTGCTTCACCTAGGTCCTTCATTGAAAAGCATTTCCCTAACCAAGTCTTCACTTGTTGCAAGGTAGGGACATCGTTTCCAATGAGTAATATGTCATCTACATATAATACCAGGAATACGATCATGCTCCCACTAACCTTCTTGTAGACACAAGGCTCATCTTCATTCTTGATGAATCCATATTGTTTTACTGTTTCATCAAAACGAAGATTCCAGCTTCTGGAAGCTTGCTTTAATCCATAAATTGATCGCTGTAACTTACATATCTTTTGGGCTTCCTCTGGTATGTCAAATCCTTCAGGTTGTGTCATGTACACATCCTCAAGAAGATTCCCATTAAGGAAAGCAGTTTTGACATCCATCTGCCATATTTCATAATCATGATATGCAGCGATAGCAAGTAAAATCCGAACAGATTTAAGCATTGCAACTGGTGAAAAGGTTTCATCATAGTCCACCCCATGAATTTGTTTATAGCCTTTTGCAACCAGTCTTGCCTTATAGGTATGTACCTTACCATCCATGTCAGTCTTCTTTTTAAAGACCCACTTGCATCCTATAGGGTTAACTCCTATAGGAGGCTCTACCAAGGTCCAAACCTGGTTTGTGTACATGGAATCCATTTCAGATTTCATGGCTTCTAGCCACTTCTCAGACTCAGGACCAGTTATGGCCTCTTGGTAGGTCACAGGCTCATCTTGATCCATGAGTAATACATCACCCTGATCACTTATGAGATATCCATATCTCTCAGGTTGTTGACGTATCCTGCTTGACCTACGCTGGTCTTGTTCTACTTGAGCAGGTTGCTCTTCCACAACTACTTGTGTTTCCTGCTCTAATTCCTCCATAGGTGTATCAATGCTTTGTGGTTCTTGAATTTCTTCAAGCTCTATTTTCCTCCCACTGATTCTTTTGGAAATAAAATCCTTTTCCAGAAAAACTCCAGTTCGAGCGACAAACACTTTGCCCTCAGAAGGATTGTAGAAGTAATACCCTCTTGTTTCTTTAGGATACCCAACAAATAAGCATTTGTCAGATTTGGGCTCAAGCTTAGTTGAAATTTGTCGTTTCACATAAACTTCACAACCCCAAATCTTCATGTAAGACATATGTGGTTTCTTACCACTCCATATCTCATATGGTGTCTTCTCAACCTTTTTGGATGGAACTCGGTTAAGTGTGTAAGCTGCAGTCAATAGTGCATGTCCCCAAAAGGAGTTCGGAAGATCGGCGTGACTCATCATGGATCGAACCATGTCTAACAAGGTCCGATTTCTTCTCTCGGATACACCATTCCATTGTGGTGTTCCGGGAGGAGTAAGTTGGGATAAAATCCCACATTCCTTTAGATGGTCATCAAACTCTAGGCTTAAATATTCACCGCCTCGATCTGATCGAAGAACTTTAATATTCTTACCTAGTTGGTTTTGTACTTCATTCTTGAATTCCTTGAATTTTTCAAAGGTTTCAGATTTGTGTTTCATTAAATACACATAACCATATCTACTGAAATCATCAGTAAATGTGATGAAGTATTGAAAACCTCCTCTGGCTGGTATGTTCAGTGGTCCACATACATCAGTATGTATGAGGGCCAAAAGATCATTAGCCCTTTCACCTTTTCCTGTGAATGGGGATTTTGTCATCTTTCCAATTAAACAAGATCTGCATGTCTCATATGATTCATAATCAAAAGAGTCCAAGAGTCCATCTTTATGGAGTTTGGAAATGCGTTTCTCATTTATGTGGCCTAAGCGACAGTGCCAAAGGTAGCTTGGATTTAACTCATTAGGTTTAATCCGTTTAGTATTAATGTTATAAATTGGCATTTCAAGATCAAGGACATATAGTCCATTGTTCATTTGTGCAGAAGCATAGAATATATCATTCAAATAAATAGAGCAACAATTGTTCTTTATTATAAATGAAAAACCAAACTTGTCCAAACAAGAAACGGAAATAATATTCCTACTAATTGCAGGTACATAATAACAGTTCTCTAACTGAATTATTAAACCACTAGGTAAAGTCAAAACATAAGTTCCTACGGCTAAAGCAGCAACCTTTGCTCCATTTCCAACTCGTAGGTCAACTTCACCTTTTGCCAAATCTCTACTCCTTTTTAGCCCCTGCACATTAGTACAAATGTGAGAACCGCATCCAGTATCTAATACCCATGATGCAGAAGTAGATAAATTAATTTCAATAACAAAAATACCTGAATTTGAAGTCCCTACTCCATTGTTCTTATCTTCCAGGTACTTTGGGCAGTTTCTCTTCCAATGTCCGGTCTTACCGCAATGGAAGCAAGTGCCCTCCTTTGCTATGCCTCCACTAGGCTTCAAAGCAGGAACAGTAGGTTTAGGCTTGGCAACTTCCTTGCCTTTCCCTTTACCAAACTGCTTGGTAGGCCTCTTGTTCAGCTTCTTTCCATTACTGACCATCAGAATGGACTTCCCTTTTGTCTTCATATTCTGCTCAGCAGTTTTCAACATGCTTAGCAATTCTGGAAGACTCTTATCCATGTCATTCATGTTGAAATTCATGACAAACTGATTAAAGCTATCTGGCAATGATTGCAAGATAAAATCAGTTGCAAGTTCCTTTCCAAGCGGAAACCCTAACCTTTCAAGGTTCTCCACATACCCAATCATTTTGAGTACATGGGGACCTACAGGGTTTCCCTCAGATAACTTGCTGTTAAAAAGGGCCTTTGAAAACTGAAACCTCTCATTTCTTGCCTGCTCTTGATAGAGCATTTTCAGATGTCCGATCATATCGAACGCTGACATGTTCTCGTGTTGCTTTTGCAACTCCGAGTTCATAGTAGCTAGCATGAGACAAGCGGCTTCATTAGCATCATCGAGATGCTTCTTATAAGCTTCTCTTTCTGCCTTAGGTGCCGAACTAGGCGGTTCCTCTTCAGGAACAGGTGTCTCCAAGACATACAGCTTCTTATCGTGCTTGAGGACAATCCTCAGATTTCGGTGCCAATCCAGGAAATTTGTCCCAGACAATTTTTCCTTATCTAGGATTGATCGCAAAATATGGTTGTTTGTTGTCATGGTAATCTACAAAAAAAAATGAAAATATAAGTATCATTAAAACAACATATTTAATTAGGCCTTTAATCAAATATGCTCCCACTATTTTACTCAAACCAAATGACCCTCATCATTTGATTCGGAAAATCCCGTTGGAAGACTTTCTAGTGGGTCGAGATCCACATTTCACTTCGTTCTAAGTCAGCGTTAGGCTGATTACACAAAACTAGGTTATTTAGGTAGGAACTCCTTCCAATTGTATCTCATACAACTCTCGAATATTTTCAGTTGGGTGAATAACTCCTTATTCTAATTCATCATATGAATCATTCCCAACTCTTGCTTCTAAACATGTATAATCTTATTATAATGTGTTTAGTTAAGTTTGACCCATTGTTTTAGCAGTTGGATATTACAATTATCCCATCGCACCTTACTAATATAGAACATGCACCTCGCGTAGGTGAAACCTACATTATTCGATACTAGTCTTGATGAGTGCTAAAACTTGGAAAGCATGAACTTAATATTTAAGAGGGATTTTGTTATTAGTTTGATCTCACCGGCTTAACATGCAATTCGTCTCTCTCATGCATCAACATACAAACACATGCATCAATATACATAAAAAAAGATACAGTTATGGCCCCTAGCGCAATTGTTCTCCCAAGCCAATGAGAGAACCTAAGCTAACCTAATAACGATCTAAACTTCTCCAAGCAAGATCTCCAAGGTTATCCTCCTTTGATATTGTATTCTTCTCTTTCTTCATAACATTACATTACATAAAAGAAACTCGTTTTACATACGAGGGAGTGAGATGAGAAAAGAAGTTACATCAAGAATTTTAGAGAGAGGCACGACACGCAGGCCGTATTTTACAATCCCAAAACAAAATAAAGGAAAAACTAAGGCCATAACTGATCACCACAAGACAATAATAATAAACACACTTTTATTATTAGTTTAAATTTCTGTTAATTAAAAAAAAAGGCAAATTAAATTTCGATGATTGATCACACTACGCAGAGTTAGCCGATGATTGAACAATTCATTTGAAATCAGCGTCATTTTCGCACAACTCTTGTGCATTCACAACCCTAATCGCATGACTCTGCAACAACACAACCCTTGTGCCGTCATGAACCCTAATGCAACAGTTTCATGATGTCAAACACATCTCGATTGATAATTCAGTATGATTAATCACATGCCATTGCTTCACCATACTAATGTCGGATTCCGAAGCATATGAACAGTGATCGGTCAAAGGAATAACAATCATCAAGTGTTTGAATGAACGAAACAGAAACAGTATATCACATATACCATCGTTGCATTAGATTTACTTATATCATATATAAGAGTGATCGATCTTATTGTGTAACCTATGGACGATCGATGTATCGCTGCTTCACCATACTAATGTCGGATTCCGAAGCATAGTCAACATCAATCATCCAAATCGTACACAACAGATGCCAAATTTAATTAATCGTTTATTATTCAATTCATTCTGGTTTTAATCGAATCAAAACAGAAAATATAGAACATAAACAACTATCAGATCCATGGTTTCGTAAGTGGCTCTGATACCACTGAAAGAAAATTGCGATCAAAACGCAGCGGAATATAAAAATTTTCCTTTAGAGATCCTTACGAATGAGCATGGTCAGTGATAGAAAGTTTTACCTCTTGTGGCGATTCAGACCTTTGATGTCGTGATCACGAGCGTTGATGAAGAACAACGCCTCTACTCAGTCCACACGAACAGATTGCTTCCGGTCACAGTGCTAGCTGATCACGAACGGAAACCTTGAGTGAGAGAGAGAGTCAAAAACGAAAATGCATCAAGTGAAAAAACTTCATCACAAGGGATCTATTTATAGAATCACTCGTGTGGGCTACAAGCTAAAAGCCCAATTAAGGCTATAAGCTAAAAGCCCAATTAAGCTTATGGACATCATACCTTATGATGTACCATATATCACTCATCCACGTGGTACCTTACCACTTTCCGTATTACACTTAAGTGCACCGTACCTTACGGTGTTCCTTATTTATTCTATCTCTCATCAACCTGTCCTTATGTGTGTGACCCTGTAGGTTTTCGCGACGTTGGCAATTATATTAAATTACACATTTAATATAATAAACAGTGAGCGGTATCTAGCAACACTTCACTGTTACCCAAGTCACGAAAATGTCATGTGATCTGACCAAACCTTTTCTGTGATAATATTTGTGTTGTACAATTACCCTTTTGCCCTCATGTCTATATTGAACACAAGGCATACACTGTGTCACCCTTGTCCAGTTCAATATTGGGCCCTTAGACATTTATCCTGTTATGCAGGATGAGCAAATTCCATCTAGGTCACTCATGTCCCTTAGCATGCTTTGTGAAGTACCCATCAACCATCTTTATAGTCATCCAGTTACGGATGACGTTTGATCAGCAATAAAGTACTTGACTCTACATCTAGGGTCCATAGTGGTTTCAGGTCGAAGGGTGGTATACACCATTATCATCATGAGAATAACTTATGACACTTTGCATAAAATTCTATGTAGTATTCTCATAACGGGTCAATCCAGTATAAATATTACTCCTAATATTCATACCTATGTCAAGACTTGATAACTCCTTATCTATGATCCATGAGATGTGATCATCAATCTATCTTCATAATAATCTTAATGCTTTAATGTTATCCCACTTCACATTAAAGCTTGACTACGGATACTTTAAGAATAGTTTCTTATGTTTAATAGGATCTCATGATTAAGTCACACTTAACATTTCATTAAACCAATAAACCATTCTAGGGACTTTATTATTTTGGAAAACATAATAAAGAAATGCCTTTTATTATTAATAAATAATTCGATACAAGTACCAAAAGTATTGGCCTCTAGGGCTTACACCAACACCTTCTTCGACCACAGCCCTGACGTCCTTAAGAGAAGCCATCTTCAAAGGAGGTTTGTTGCTAGTAGTTTCAGTCGATGCCAAGATCTGAGGGACTTCTTCAAAATTCTGACAAGGAGTTTCGATGAATTCCCCGTCCATCTCTACGTAGCGGAAGGAGTTGAGGTGTATCACCATATATTCTTCTTCACCATGCACTGTGACAATCTTTCCTTTCACTGGGTACTTCAGTATTTGGTGGAGGGTAGAGGTGACTTCCTTAGCCTCGTGGATCCAAGGACGACCCAGCAAACAAGAATACGATGGCCTGATATCCATCACATAGAAGGTGGACCCAAAAGTCTTAGAACCTATTTTGACAGGGATGTCCACTTCTCTGTGCACCATTCTCTTCGATCCGTCAAAAGCCCTTACCATAATGTTACTATACTTTAGAGTTAAAGCCTCACAATCCAACCGGTCTAATGCCTTCTTCGGAAGAATATTCAGTGAAGATCCAGTATCTACCAGCACATGAGCCATAGTGGTGCCCCTTCATTTAATCGAGACATGCAGAGCATCATTATGCTTCCTTCCCTTTGGTGTCAAATCTGCATCTGAAAAACCTAGCCCATTATCAGCAGTCAGGCTGACCACACAATCTTTGAACTGATCAGCTGAAGTCTCTTGTGGCACATGCGCAGTCTTGAGAAATTTAATCAAAGCCTTCGCATGGGCTTTAGAACACAACAGCAAAGACAACATGAATATCTTCGATGGGGTCTTCCCCAGCTGTTAGACCATATTGTAGTCGCTTTTCTTAATAATTTTCAGTATTACCTTTATTTCTTGCTTAGAGGCTTCCACAACAATTTTCTTAGGCGCCTCTGTCCGGGCAGGCTCACCTACAACTTCTTCGTCACGGGTATTAGAGGATTCGTCGACTGGAGTAAGATCAGGAACAATAGTTGATGTACTAGCAGGAACAGTAGATGTAATGACAATGGGCTTGCTAACAGTCTTAGGGGAAATCTCGGGAGAGAAAACCCTTCCACTTCAGGTAACATTGCTAGTTCCGACAATGTTTCCAATATCAGGATCAACCTCTTCGTTTTTCAAGTCTTGTTTGATGCCATGATAGTACACATCAACACCATAATGCCAGGGAACAACTTTATTGGAGACATACGAGACATGAACCGGAACAATGATTATCAGTGGAGTAATTCTTGGAGTTCATGTAATCCTAATATGTTTTCTCGAGGAAACCTTGGAAGGATTGGCGGAAATGGTTATAATGGAAACTTCTTCAACTAGAACAAAAGGAACCATAACTTTCTCAAACATAATTTATTTTCTCTCTATCAAGCGTTGGACACCTAACTTCAGCAAACAGAAACTAGAAGGTAGAAACGAACACATGTGGAAACCTTCACCACAACCTGGAAATAAACCGGAAAACAACAAATTCTTCTTGACAGTCATGAGAGGAGTAGAAACTTCGTCAACAGAGGTAACAAACAAATCAGTATCAATAGCATTGACTCCACGACCATGTTTAGGCATGGGAGCAGTTATGACATTTGGCTTCTCCGGAGCATCAAAATCTATCTCCTTAGCTTCGATCAAGTCTTGTATTTTGTTTCTCAGAGCCCAACAGTCATTTGTATCATGTCCAGGACTCTCAGAATGATAGGCACACCGAGCACTCGGATTATATTGGGGAGATGTAGTATTTGGATTCTTGGGAGCCTCTCTCAAGGTTGCCAAGTTAGATCTCAGCAGATGAGGTAGAACTTCAGCCAATGTCATGTTGATGCGGGTAAACTGTCGTTGTGGTCTTTTCATCCTTCGTTGATTGTTGCATTGTGGAGAAACTGCAGGTCTAGGTATCATCATAACACTTACTGTCTGACGATGTTCATCCCTCTTTGGCCCCTCGGGCTGTAGATGGCACTGGCTTTCCTCTTACCAGCAAAAGGCTTCTTTACTGAACTTGAAGAGGCATCCTTTTGTATTTTTTCGCTTCAAATTCTAGCTTCTACTCTTTCCCCAATTAGGATTGGCTCAGTGAAACCAGCTGATGAACTACCGATCAAGTGATTGAAAAATGGACCAGATAGTGTCCCCAGAAACATTTTAACCAACTCCCTATCAGACAACGGGGGTTGAACTCTCCCAACCAAGTCTCTCCATTTTTGCGCATAATCTTTAAAACCTTGACCTACACCCATGGACATACCCTGGAGTTGAGTACGAGTGGGAGCATGGTCGGCATTATACTGATACTTCTTGTAGGAAGCAGCATCCAGATCTTCCCAGTTTCGGATATTTTCTCCCTCTAGCTGGTAGAACCATTCAAGTTGAGTCCCTGATAGACTATCTTGAAAGAAGTGAACCCATATATTTCTATTAGCTGTGTGGGGATGAATCTTTCTGACATATGAGCGGAGATGGAGTTTTGGGCAGGACACCCCATCATACTTGGCAAAAACTGGAGCTTTGAACTTTTGCGGGATGACCACTACCGACACCAAACCCAATTTTTCAAAATCCAACCCAGGTATCCTTTGAACTTCCATGGCACTCAGACGATCCTCTAACTGTTTGTATCTATCCTCAGCAGGAGGATATTGCTCATCGTTATAATCAGTATCGTTGTCAGAGACTGCAGGAATAGGGTCCTTTTCCCCTTCTTGGTTCTCCCCTTCCTTGGATGAAAAGGTCAGATCAGTTTGTTGCTTCAACCTTTCTCTAAACCTTCTTCCCATATTTAGAATACCGACAACCTTCTTCTTCTTCTCTTTCAGAATGAGGGCTTTCAGATCCTCTTTCCCTTTTGCCAGACTGATGAACATTTGTTGGAACTGGGCGTTCTGTGCTTGAAGGTCCTTGATGCTCTGTTCGGAAGACATTTCTACTGAAATAAACAGCGAAGAAGATGAGAAACCTATAATGGTACTTGTAATGATGTGTTATGATGGGATGCAAATGCAATGATTTCAAAGACTTCGAGAAATTTAAATTTGCAAACCACAATAAACAAAATTTTATTAGCTGAATTTGAAGTTCAAATGCCTTTTAGGCGTTACAATTTAAAAAAATAAATCTAAAACTATAAAAGACATTAAAATTCCTATGGATGCTTCCTCTTTGTGCCGAGATAGTCATTGAGTCCTCTTTCTTCATGCAACTACTTTGTGAGCTCCAAGACTTTCCTCTCCTGAGCATGGAATTTATCCTTGTAAGTATCCCGCTCCTCCATCAACTGAATCCAAGACCTCTAATTCTCTAAGATCAGTGGGCATATAAGGATAGAGAACTGTGTAAGGAATACCCTCCTCCGTAGTGGGTTCCACAATCACTGGAAAAACAGCCACATAGGGCATCGTAAGCTGTTGGGCACGAGCTCGTACCCATTGTAGGTAGGTTTCCATAGGAATGGAAGTCTTTGGTCCCAAAGCCTTGGCGCCAAATCTGTTTACCATGCCCTAAGCTCGTATGAATCTTCGGCGATACCCCTTGACATCATCTTCATAATTGAATACAATACCCTCGATAAGTAACTCATGGGGACCATCCCTTCGAGCATAACCAAATTCTCGCAGGGCTAGACAAGGGTTTTAGGTTATACCCCCTCTGATGCCAAGTAGCGGGACATTAGGGTACTCTCCACAACGATCAATAATAGAAGTATTTTCCATAGCTCGAGAATACCAGAGAATATCTGCATGAGCGAGCGACATTATCCTTTGCAACCAACCCAAACCTTCTTCATTCTTTAGTACCGACTTAGGGAGGTGAGAAATAAACCACCTCGACAGCAGTGTCATACAGCACATAAGAATCCATCTTCTTTTCATGGTACGAGTATGAAGAGCGTGTAAAATATCTCCGAGTAGAGTAGGCACTGGGTTGCGAGAGAGAAAGATCTTTATAGAATTCACATCTATGAATGAGCTCGGATTAGGGAATAGGAATAATCCGTAGATTAAAAGAGCCAAGACTTCCTCGAAAGCCTAAAAATCCTCATCATCCCAAAAGAGTTGGGCTTTGTTTACCATAAACTTAGTTAGAAAACCATTGACTCCACTTCTTGTTTCCCAATTGGATACCATGTCGGCCCGTTTCAGGTGCAGAGCTGAGGCATGACTTGCGGCTTAGGAACTTCTTCTAAACCTATGAAGGGTAACTGCTCAAGAATGGGTATATCCAACAGCTGAGAGAATTCTTCCAATGTAGGTACAAACTGATAGTATAGAAAGGTGAAGCAGTGGTACTTGGGATCAAAGAACTGAAAAAGCACACTCATCATCTTTTTCATCAAAGTTTTAAGTAACCAGGTCGAGAAGTCGACCATGTCTCTTGGTGAATGCAGAAGTTTCAGAAACCCTTGATACTAGCTCTTTGAGTTGGGAAGGTATCTTCACAAATATGATTCAGATAGTGTTTCTGCGGATAGAAGCCATGATCTGCAAAACTGGGCAAAGATAAATTCCCTTGGTCTTTGAAATGGTTAGTGCAATAAGAATGGATGCTATGTTATGATGCATGATGTCATGATAAATCATAGGTATAGAAAACACAGGTATAACAAGCATAGTCAAATCACACAAAGCCCTTAGGTTTAAGGCTTGCATGAGGTCAAAGGTAGTACCCTCTTGAAGTTAGTTGGTTTCAAACCTGTCTTAGAAATAGTAACCGGGTTCTAGAGGATCTCAATATCACTGACCATCCTTTATCGGCATTGTCTCAACTCACACAATCTTTTCTTGCGGCTGAAATATCCCGAAAGTTTGATCTCAATGAGTGTAGCATCGAGTATCAACCAGTTCTCAGCTCTACACCAAGGCCGGCTATCTCACTAATTTCTAATGGCTAAGTTGGGCAATTAAAGGTTCTAAGGTCAGTTGATGCTTCACGATACCACGTGGAGGCCCCGTACTCTCCCTGATTAACTCAAGGGTTACCGGTACCAACCAAAGTTTCACATCAATGTAGCTACTGCTTCAACCGTGTCGGTATACCCCAACATAGTTCCCTCACAGTTTATTTCTACTTACCTAAAATGTGTTTCCTCGATCCGGGTATAGGATCAAATAACCCAAACAATTCCCATAGATATAAAGCAAGCAAGACAATCAAGAGAAAGAAATTATATATGACCTAGATCCTAAGATTTACCCCACTTTATATATTTCCTAGCAGAGTCTCCAGTTCTGTGATACGGTGGCAGAACCGACTATTTAATATTGGTTTACATTTTGCGTTTTGTGTTTGCAAAATGTCGCGGTAAGCAAGAGTCGCCACCGACTTTTATTTCATCCAATCATGGAAAAAGGAAAAAGAACAGAAAAAACCTTTTTTCGAGATATTTCTGAGTACGGGGGGTAGATTATAGAAAGGGAAGGTGTTAGCACCCTTTCTATCCATGGTTTTCCATGGGCTCTTAGGTACTTGCTCATTTTTTCAAATTACTTGTGTGTGTGCTTGCTTTGAAAATATTTTACTTCATGATAACCCTTGTATCAGTCCTCAAGGGTGTGACGAAGTTGTTTTGAAAACTGTTTTTGAAAAGGTGTTTGTGTGAAGAGTTTTATTTTGAGCAAGTACCTACTAGCATCTACCTACTCGAAAAAAAAAGATCGTTTTTGTTCTATTTCCTTTAGACAGTGCTATCCCACTATTAAGGAGTAGGTAGCACCGTCGTTGGAGTTTGTAAGGGATGTTCGAAAGGGACAAATACAATCACTAAAGCAATAGTTAGAAAACCATAGTAGTAACCCTAGAGTCTTAAGATCTTTTCGAGGTAACATTTCCGAGGAAACATTTCTGAGGCATCATTCGAATGGGACACTTTGATTTCTTTAGACTGGAGGGCCACCACATAAATCTCCCATGCTTAATGATCGTGTACCGATGGCAACCGGAGTGAGGTAAACCCTAAGAGTGGACATGTGCGAGTGATTTGTTTCAGTTAATTTAATCTTTGCACATTAGGGTTTTCTAACTGTTTTAATTTTCATGCATTCTTGCCATACAATCCTATTAGCCATACATCTAGACAGTTAATGAGTTGCTGAAAATAAACGTGGAAATAAACCTAGCTATTACATGGTTTTGACAGTTACACAATTGCCTTGACGGGAAATTAAAGTGTGGAATTTAAAACCCTAATTAAAACTATTACAACCTTGAAACATTTACAATAATAATAAGAAGAAGGAAAATTAAAAAACACGCGGTAAATTAAATGCGAGAAGAATTAGGGTTTTGACTCTTGACTAAACCTACTTGCAATTGATTAAAGAAAAATCTTTTTTGGTCATTTTTTATTTAGGAAAATAAAGAATAATTAAATTGCAAAGAAAATCCTTAGTTCTAATTAATTTTAATTATATAAAAAAAGAGAATTTGAATTAATCGAATTAAGCTAATTAATCAATTGCAATTAGATATTTTTATGAAAAAAACTAAAATCTAATTTTTAATGATTTTCTGATTTTATGATTAAAAAAATGATTTTTGTTGTGAAAATAATTAAAAATAACCAATAAAAAAGAATTAAAAAAAAAGAGAGAAAGATTTGGGCCTGGAGTGATGAAGCAAACTGGGGGTGTATGTTGAACTTCTGAAACCCAGAAGGATGGCCCAGAGTCTAGCGCCTGATCCAATGAGACCATCTTCTGGGGACTCATGGTGGACCTGCGTATGCCGGCGTTGGATCTGGCTGGAGATGGATCCAGAAGATGAGATCAGAGGGCGCGTGATGATCCTTAGAAGGTGAGGTATGCTGGATCTGGAGTGATGAAGCAAACTGGGGGTGCATGTTGAACATCTGAAACCCAGAAGGATGGCCCAGAGTCTGGCGCCTGATCCAATGAGACCATCTTCTGAGGACTCATGGTGGACCTACGTGTGTTGGCGTTGGATCTGGCTGGAGATGGATCCAGAGGATGAGATCAGAGGGCGCGCGATGATCCTCAGAAGGTGAGGTGTGCTAGATCTGGCGAAAATAATGGAGAAAATGCCAAAACCTCACACCTGGGATCGAACCCAGGACATGAGCTTCATACTTCCTTACTCTCACCAACTGCGCTGGATGTCTCAATTGTTAATATAATAATGAACATATAATATATTGGAAAACAAGTTAGTGGCCAGAAAATGCGCGCCAAATTCAAATGGACCAACCACACTATAACATGCATCATCTTCTTCCTACAACCGTTGTCTTAGGCATGAAGCTTTAACCTACAGTTCATGGTTGTAACTAAAACCATGCGTATTTCAAAAATCTACCACAAGCAACATAAGTATAATTTAAAGCCACGGATCTACTCGTCTTGACCTCACGAGTGTGATGGAACTCCTTTCTTGGCCCAATTTTCCCTGTACTAAAAAGCCCCAAAGTGGACCTTACAACCCTAACAATGGCAATCACTCGTATCTATACTTAAACTCCAATCAAACAATCCAGAAACGTGGCAAACATGATGATAAACGCAAATATATGCTTAGAACATGTTTATGATGAGTAAATTGTTAGAATCCAGTATAAGATTTTGTGCAAACCGTGACGATTGTAGGATGAGATTCTGGACGTTTGGAAGCCTACAAATGAATGGAGTAGCTCCAGAAAGTGTCTAGGAGTAGATTGCTAGCCTCAAATCCCCTTGAGAGTGGCTCTAAGATGGAATTCGATTTCACCCTTTTTGTTCAAATTTTCAGTTTTGTTCTGGCAGTTTGCACGTCCAAAAACCTTATGTCGTGCTTTGTTCTTGTCCATTATATATCTAGGAATGAATTAGGGTTACAAATTTGGACTGAATCTTTGCAATTATAAGAGATTTGATTTGATTTTCAAGCTTATGTAAACTTGCTATTTTGAGCCAAATCTTCCCTTTCTTGTACCAAATATACTTGATTCGTTTTGGCCTTGATAATTTAGCATATTTCGATTTCCAACCTGTCCAAAAACCAAATATAATCATATCTTTTCTATTATTCATCAATTATTTGATTTAATTAACTTTTTAATTAACAAAAAATCAAAATCAATTGAAAAATGAAGCAAATAATGTGTGGGTGAATGTTTGAGTCGTGGACCACATTATAAGTGAGGTGCAAGCATAAAAAGTTAGGCCCATTTAGCAAACAATGCATTTTTTAGCACATTTGACTTTTGGCGATTTTGCAAAAAAGGTCAAATTTTCCAAGGAATATCTCCTCCAATTTTAACCCTAGAGAGGTTTTCTTGGACTTTTTAGAAAGCTTAGGATGTCCCCTAAGTAACCCTTTTGGTCTCATCTCAATTGAGTCTTCCATGTTCATGTATGAAGCTTTGACCCAAAAGGTGTTTTTGTTGACATTTCAAAAAGACCTATAATGTCAAAATTCATATCTTTTTATGAGTGCATATTTGTGAGGTGAATATGAGTTGTGGGGAATTTCATCCTCTTCAAAATGAGCTTTGGATAGAAAATTTCTGATAAAGTATGAAGAAGTTATGCTTGGTCAAATTTGGGTTGACTTTTCCTACAAAAACCCTAATTTAGCAACATTTGGGTTTTGATGAATTTGGAGCATCCCTTGAGGAATCATGATCAACCCTTGATCAAATGATGGATAACACTTCAAAATGATGATGTTGACCAAAAATCTTGATGTTTGACTGTATGTGGGCCACAATTAACTTTTGACCTAGTACAATCGATTCTCAAGCATCTGAGCAGTTGGTTGGGCAAACTTCTTGTGCAAGGCATGAAACTAGACATGTAGGGTCTTGAGAACATATTAAGACCATGGAGATCATAGGAGACCTTTTTGGTCCTCTCATCTTGATGAAAAATGAAACCCTAATTTGAGGTATACTGCCTTATGAGAGAGTTGGTCTAGTTAACTCTTGGACTTCCTTGAGCAACTTGGGGACCTTAATTGACATGTATTGAGTAAAATGAGAGGGAAAATTTTGGGGTACAACAACATTTGTCACTATGAAGGTTTCCGAGAATCATTTCAAATATTCATTCTCGCATAGCGCATCCATAATTCCTAACCTTTCTCCTTTACCTCTTTATTGTATTTCACTATTTTGATTTAATATTTAGCATTGTAAATATAAACTTGTACATAATATTTTGACTGTATATTTTATTCACTTCATTTGTAAATAAATTCAGGTTATGTAAATATTTTTTTCATTGCGTTACGATTTTAAATTTTAATTCAAATTAACTTTTGAAAATCGTATGGATGCATATAAGTTTTCCCGTGCTGTTAGTTTTGTCTATATATTTCATGTGATGCAGGGAATTTTATCTGATACTATGAGATTTTATTTGATATCTCGAGTCTTCTCAGGTACCATGAGCTTTATCCACGCTTTCTTCATCCTTAATTTATTTTCACGTGTTGTGATTCATTGCGCTTTATTTGCCGCTTGGAGTATTATCTTACATCTGGTTTTTTGATGCTGTCGACTTGTGATTTATTTTCACCTGAGGTTTGGTATACTCTTAGCTAATTTTTTTGTCTGTGGCTTTAAACCCAAAGGAAAGGGAGAGATGAATTGACTTTGTCATGTCAAGTACTGGTTTCTTATTCGCTCAGAATCTCTTTTCCAAATCGTTTATCCTCCTGTACATATGACACTCTCTTCTCCATTTCTTTAATTTTTAAAACCTTCTCATCTTTTTTCAAAATCTTGTTTGGTTATAAACTCGAACCAATTTCATAATAATCCTTGACTTTGTCGAGTTCCTTTTCTTTTAAAACTTATTTTCTTTAAAAAAACTTCAATTCATTTAATCATACTTTGACATCTTTCAAAATTAACAAGAACACTTCAAATCATTCAAACCTTTTTGTGTGTTCGAACAACTTTACCCATCAAAACCTTTTTTCAAGATGAGACATGATTCATTGATTGTAGAGCAACATTCTCCTATCCCCATGGTTATAAAGGTGTCGACTTTTCAACTTGAGTACTAGAGGCGTTCTCAAACCCTCACTCTTGTTGATGCAGGGTCCATCTTTGTCACACCTTGTGGGCGTTAGTCGAGATTTCTCTCCTAACAATAACAACTTGTCTCTTCATTTAAAATCAATCAACAGACAAGTCTTTTCTAGCCAAGCTACTGTACTCTGACGTTCCCATTGCACGAGGGAGTACGTAGACACTATGTCTTACAACCCAAGGAGAGCAAAAATAATAAAAAACATTTCATTTTCTTTTGTTTACAAATACTCATTCATTCTTTTCCTTTAGCAAGTAAACCTTTACATGAAATTCCTTTTAAAAGAAACCAAACAAAGTGGATACCACGGAGTACTGTAGATGCTTAGGGTGATAACACATTCCCTTTGCATAACCGACCCTCGTACTTCGATCTCTCATCTGTTATTTCATTATGGATTTTTTTCGCTTTTTTCCCATTTCCCTTTGGAAACAATAAAGTGTGGTGGCGACTTCATTGTGTTGAGATAAGTAAATTGATGGATTAATCTCAAATATTTACTGCTACATCTCTTTTTCGTCATTATTGTCGCATTTCATCTCTTTTCGTCCTGTCGACGATGGCAACAGAAAGTGGCGACTTCACTGGGTACAGATTGACCTATTGCTGGTCCATTTCTAATTGGGTAAATCCTAGATTTATTTGTTTCTTTTCCATGAGTGTTTATATATTTTTTTGCTTTCTGTTTATTATTTCCCATTATTCTATATATATGTTTGTCTGGATTTTCCTGGTTTTCAGGGGCTTGGTGATTTCTTATAAGTCTTATACCCAGACTTTGGGAAAACTTAAGATAGGACGGGTGATATAGTCATGTTAAATTTGATGGAGTAATCCCAAAAAAGGAGACATGATATACCCCACTCAGTGGAGGCCCCTTTGATTGTAGTTTCGTTTACCGAGTAATCGAGAAGACGTACTTCTTTTGACCTGGGATCCTTCAGAAGCTGAGGACCGTAGAACCCCTAACCCATCTTGGCCTTTTAGGTGTAGTGCGAAAACTATGACGGAGTAATTCGAAAATGGTTATCACGCGATGCTAAGCTGGCGCGAGTTTTCCCTGAGAATATTACTAACTACCGAGTTAATCGGGACGTTGGTAATATCCGAAGGAAGGATGTAGACTCTGGGAACATCTTAGAACCTTGTTTGGCAGGTGTTAATCGTTAGTTCATACCTTATGGGTTGTACCTTTGACTCCAGGCTCGTGACTCTGAACCATGTGATCCTGTTACTGTGAAGTGCATTGCATAACATTGCATATCATTTGCATCCTCTGCATCATTCTGCATACATCTAGATCATTTATGATCTTATTCTTAGTTGTTTCTTTCTTCTAGTTAGTCGTCTACTGTCAAGCTGATTCCTCAAAACAACTACGGGACTAGAGTTGCTGCTAGATTGATTATAGAAAACCAAGAACAACACAACATGGAAGTCAGAATGGAAATCGACGAGTTGAAGTCAGGCATGGCCAAACTTACTGAGATGATGCAAGTCCCGATTTTCAGAGGAGAGCCACCTCAAAGAACTATGATATCTGAAATCCCAACTATTGTTGTTGACACTCAACCTATCCAGCCCACATCTACAACATAGCCAGAGTTAGGGTTACCTCAGAACTACTCTCCGCCTGTTGCAATTACTTTAATGGTTGGCCAGTCTTCCCGACCAATTTTTCAAGCTCCAGTTTTCACTGAACCTCAGCCAATCGTTCATACTGCATCTCGTCAACCTGCTGCACAAACTGCTTTTGGGAACCCTCTCTTTGAGTATGATGTTGCCAGTCCTAGAAATATGAGTCAGGGAGACTTTGGTGAGTTTGAAGAGTTCAAAGAACAATATCAGACTTTAGCAAAGAGACTTAGAGCTATGGAGGGAAATTAGTTCTTCAGTGTTGATGCTAACAACATGTGCCTAGTTTCTGATCTGGTTATGCCTGCAAAATTCATGACTCCCGAGTTTGAGAAATACCGGGGGGGCACTTGTCCAAGAAGTAATTTAGTGATGTACTTTCGAAAGATGTCTGCTTACATAAAGAATGACGAGTTGCTTATTCATTGTTTTCAAGATAGTCTAAGTGGAGCTTCATTAAAATGGTATATGGGACTTGAGAAAGGCCGTATCCAATGCTTCCAAGATCTTGTTGATGCTTTCATAAAGAAATACAAATACAACCTTGACATGGCACCTAATCGTCACAACCTACAAAATATGTCTCAGAATGAGAAAACATCTTTCAAGGAATATGCTTAACGATGGAGAGAATTGGCATCTCAAGTTGAACTACCTCTGGTAGAGAAAGAGCTAACTGGTCTGTTCATTGATACTTTGTCCCCTTTCTTTTGGGAGAATATGAATGGTAGTGTGTCTTCCAGCTTCATAGACCTGGTGACTATTAGCCAAATATTAGAATAAGGAATCAAGAATGGTAAAGTGTCTAAAGCTGCTGAATGTTCTAATAGTGCAAAGAAATACTTTGGGAACTTTCAGAAGAAGAAATAGGAAGAAGTTAATTTTGTATCGAGTGAGATAAATGGACCCTGCCTTAGGCCTCAATACATTGATCAATCACAAGTATTGGCTGTTACTCTTGCGGTAAATGCTCAGCCAGTTCAGGTCCCTCAACGATAAAATATTGCACAAAATCAAAATCATTATGTAGGGAATGAGGCTCAATTTGATCCCATCCCTATGAAATACATTTAATTATATCCTGAAATGGTGTGGAAGGTCTTGATTACAACTAGGCCTCTGATTCCTTGTAATCCACCTCCAGCCGGGTTCAGATTTGACCTTCATTGTGAATTTCATCAGGGAGCTGCCGGTCATGATTTAGAAAGTTGTTATGCATTGAAAAACAGATTGTGGGAATTGGTGAAAGAAAATATTCTCACTTTCAAGGAGATAGGTCCTAATGTTGTCAACAATCCTTTTCCAAAAAAAAGTGGCTGAAGACTTAGTCGGGGTACCCTCAAGTCACTTCCAAAGCCAGTGTTTCAGACAGGACAACTCATCCTTGTTATTGATTAGTCACTAGGCCATCTTTCTTTCTGTTTCCATTTTTCCCTTCTTTATGTTAAAATTGTTGCTTTCAAACTTTGTTTGTACTTTCATTTTAAGTTTAATGAAATGACCATTGCAATGTCTTAATTCAAATTATTTTCATTTACTGCTTTCAAATATAGTTCTCTTGTTTACTTTCTTTATCAAACTTTGGTTCATGCAAAGATTTGAGGGAGGATGAAGAAAATGAAATACCCATAATTATTGTTGGTATGCTTTCGAATAAAACTTTGCTGGGGATATACAGGTCATTTTATTCCAAAATTTTGACTCTCATTTCTCAAAGTAATCTCTCACAAGATTTCCATTGGTTCAAGACTACACAAGGTTTGATCAGCTCAAGACACCTCCTCATGCACTAGGGTTTGAGTTTGCACAAGGACAAATGGACTTTTAATGCCCCCATATTACTTTCATGTATCATTTTGGACCCTCAAGATTGCTCATGTCAAGTTTCAAGTCTTGGATCAAATTTTTGCTCAGTCAATTGATCAGTTGACCTAAAATCAGTTGTATTGGGGAAAAGTCAATTGTGGTCAATTTATAGTCAAATTTCATAATTTTTTATCCATATCAACATTATGAACTCACATATGTCATTAGATCAAGTTTGGATCACAATTCCTCAAGAAATTTGATCAGATCATCAAAAGGGCAAAATGGTCAAAATTAGGGTTTTGACTAGGAAGGTTCAATTTCTGATTTTTGACCTAGCAAATGACTTATTGGTTCAAGGAATTATCTCAAGGATTCAAATGTTTAATTTTGACCTAATGGCATGGCTCAAAATATTTCTCAAGTTCAATTGATTGATAGTTGAATTTCAGTCAACTGATGAAAAGTCAACTGTACACTGAAAAGTCAAACTTTGACTTTTTGATCAAAATCAAGTTTCAAAGATTACAATTCATCAATACATGTCAAAATATGAAACTTATTCATCAAGAAATAAAAAATTCAAGATTTCATTTTGAAAAATCAAAATTTCTAAACTTAGAATTTTTCTAAGTGTTGGAAATTCACATTTTTTTCATAACTTTGAGCCAAATTTACACCATGATGCTAGATGACTCAAAGGAAACTTCCAACATGAAAGTTGTATATCTCAATGAGATATAAAACATTGTAGAACATAAATTTTTCTATAAATGCTTGGATTTCAAGTTATGATTTTGTGAAGACATGTTCATGAAACTTGAAAAACATAGTGAAATTTTGCCCTAGTTTAGGCAGGATTTTGATCTAACTTCATGGAAATTTTTCCCTTAGTTACAAGATGAATATTCAAAAATGTCCAACATAGAGGTTGTATAGGATGTTACAAGCTTTCCAAAATGTCTAAGGACTCATTAATATCATACTTGAGCAAGGAGAATGGAAGGCAAGATGTTAGGGTTTCATTAATGTTTTACAAGGCAAATTTTTAGGATGAACATGAACCAAATCCATGCTAGGATGCATAATCTTTGCTTTTCAAGCCTCAAACTTGTTTGACACTCCATAATTAATGTTTTACACAGCTGCTAGAAGCTTTAATCCAAGCATTCAATGCATTGCCCATGCTTAATACCATCTTAGGAAGAAAGGCAACATTGCCATTTTGGAAAAGTGGATTTTATGCACAAAGTCAATTCTTGAGCTTCTAACTTGTTCCCTCTAATCATAATCCATCTATAAAGTCATAAGAAATGTGATAAAAGTGATTTAACCACTCTACATTGTTGGTACAAACCTTGAAACTTGATTTTCTCATTTTTCTTCAAAACACAAGCAAAGTTGCCACAACTTGGGATATCAAATTCCGAGTTGTTGTAACACTTAAAACCTCTTGTCTATAAATACATGCACTATTAGAAAGCTAAAGGAGGGATTCACAAGCCCTCAAACTCTCCCAAACTCAGAACTGCATAACAAACCTCCATTGTTGCATATTCTGACCAAAAACTCCAAACTCAGAATACACTCGTGCGTTTCTTGGCTTTTTACTTTCAAAAGTTCCTAAACATCATCTATAAATAGTCCCACACCCTGTTACACCACTGTAACACCATTTTCATCAACCTCTATAACCAAAAACAGAGTACTGCAAGTTGACTTCTCCAAGCCATTCCAGCCATCCATTGCTCAAGCTAATCATTGCATTAGCTTCTTGGAAACTTGAGGAAGCTAACTTGATCATTGCATCATATTGAATCAAGCTCATTTGCATTTCACGATTTTCAGTTTTGAGGTATCATTTCTGAACTTCTATCTTTTCATTTAGGCGTCGTTAGGCTTGCATTTGTGAAGATAAAATATAGATATCATTGCCCTGAAACTGTACATGTCCATAGATTTCATTTATATTGATTGAGCTTAGAGAATTTTAGGTTTGAATCTCTGAAAAAAGTTAGGTCAGAATTTTGTACTTTTATAAATTCTCATTCATCTTTGATTTATAGCTTATGATATTTATATGGTTGGATTCGTATGGAAAAATGGAGCAACTTTCATGTTTTTATCTTTCATTTTTTTTGAGAAATGAGCAAGTTAAAGGAACCATGGCTGGAGGTTTAAGATGAAGTCATTTTCAGGACTTGACTTGTGTTATATATTTTTTGTTTTGTTTAAGTTAACGGATGTATAGCCACCCTAGTGGTAAGGCAACGCGTGTTTCATGCTCAGGGCGTGGGTTCAAGCCCCAGCGCTGCTACTTTTCATAATTTTCACATTTGTATCTCTTTTTTGTAACAAACAAGCGCATGGGCCTCCAATCAATGGGCCTTCCATTTTTGCTTCTCCTGACCCCTCCATTTACTTTTGCATACTGACCAAAATTTCCTTTTTTTAATTTTAATTCATTTTATTTTCTTTTTTATTATTTTATTTCATATCATTTTTATTTATTATTTTTTATTGCTATTTTTTTATTTATTAATAAAAAATCCAAAAATATTTTTTTTTAATTATTTTCACATTTATATATTTATTTTCTTTATAAAACAAAAAGGACAAAAATATTTTCTTAACAAATTAATTTCTTTTTCTTAATAAATAAACAATTAGATTTAGGTTTAACTATTTTATTTTTTTATTTAAAATTAATTTAGAACTTAAGTTTCTTTTAATTAATTAATTTTCATATTATTTTTATTAACTTAAAACCTTTCATATAAAAAACACCTAAAAAATGGTTCAAACTTAATTTCTTTTCTTAATTAGTTTAGGTTTAACTTTATTTAATTTTAATTAATCATTTTCTTTATTATGTCAAAACTAAACCCTTTCACAAAAATCCAAACAAAAATCATTTCTTTTTCCATTTACATTCTTGCATTATTTTATTTTCAATTCTTGTACAATATTCAATATGGTTGTAATAGATAATTAGGTTTAATTTTCTTGCAATCCCCATTTGTAAATTTGTACACCCCCTCCGCAATTTATCGCTTTCATATAAATGTTAGTAATTAGGGTTTGTATGGCAAGACTAAAATCAGCAATTAGTAAACCCTAATTTAAGATAAATAATGCATGTAAATCGAACACACTTGCACACTTGCACCCTTTGGGTAATTCCACTTGTTTCCTTATAAAAATGGTCATGTTATGCATGTGGGATGTCTTAGCAAAAGCAATTAAAAATACAACATCATAGTCCCTCAATGACGCTATCAATGTTGCCTTTTAAAATGATCTTAGTCCCTTAAAAATAAATGCTAAGATATCTCACAACATTTATATCATGACTATACGATGACCCACGCCCGTCCCTTTACATCCAAAGATAAGGCTTCTTACCAAATCAATGGTAAGATAGCAATATCAAAGGAAGGAAGAAATGAACAAAGACTTTTGACTAGGTAGATTGTTCCTAGTTTCTTGCTCACTTTCAAAACAAACATCCTTGCTTATTTTCAAAACAAACACCAAACAATTTCAAAACACAAAATATTTTCAAAAGTCCAACACTTTGTATACGTTCTTAAGAACGATAACTATTACAAAGTTTTCCTAAACGAAGGCGCCTTTTCAAAATACTTTCAAAACCATCACAAAGCACATTTCCAAATAAAAGCAAGTGATCTAGTAAGCAACTAAGAGCCCGTAGATAACTATGGATGAAAAGGGTGCTAACACCTTCCCTTTTTGTAATCTACCCCCCAAACTCAAGAAATAATCTCAATGGTCTTTCCTGTTCTTTTCAGCCTTTCCTTTTGGATAAAAGAAAAGTCGGTGGCGACTCTTGCTAACCGCAACATTTGCGATCAAACGCAAAACACCCAAGTCAGTTCTCCCACCGAATCACAGAACTGGCGACTCTGCTGGGGAAGAGACTTAAAAGTGGGGTTACCTTAGGGCTATATCACCTTTACTTGCTTTCATTGTTTGATTTGTTTGCTTTACATTTTTGTTCCTTGTTTTGGCTTGTTCTAATCCTCTACCCGGATTTGGGATACCGTATAGGTAAGTAGCAATACGTTATGGAAATTGTGTTGGGTATACCGACATGGTCTAAGAAATGGATACGCTAGTGTGACACATTTGTGGGTACCAGTAGCCCTTGATTAGTTAAGGAGAATACAGGGCCGCTGTGTGGTGTCATGAAGCACTAAGTAACTTTAGAATCTTTACTTGACCAACTTGGCCATTAAGAAGTAGTGAGATAACCGGCTTTCGTGCAGTCTGAAGTTGGTTGATACTCGATACTACCCTCATTGAGATTAGACTTCTCGGGATATTTCGATAGTCATTAAAGAGGCTTGTAATGAAACCATGCCCGACAAGAAAGATCAGTGATATTGAGATCTCTTAGAACCCGATTACTATTTCTAGGACAGGTTTGAGCCAACTAAACTTCAAGAGGGTACTTACCTACGAGACTCCATGGAAGCCTAAACCTAAGGACTTGTTTGTCTTGTTTGTATATGTTTACTTGTACATAACATCATAAACATCATAATATCATACTCATTCTCACTAACCATTTCAAGGATTATTGGGATTTATCTTTGTTCTGTTTTGTAGGGAATGACTTCCATTCGTAGGAAAACCATTCAAGTCAATCTTGTAAGGATCCCTTCTCAACTCAAAGAGTTAGCGTTAAGGGTCCCTGAGAACTGTTCATTCACCGAAAGAGGCGTTCAGTCTTTTTATCTTAGAGATTTACTTTGTAATCCCAAGAGGCATGTTGTAGTCATTTTGAACTAATTAATGAAATTTGACGTTTGTTCATGCTTTGTATATACAAATTTAAATTTCATAAATCCTTGAAATCATTTACATACACATCTTCCATGCATCGTAACATAACAGGTTTTCCATGACGAGTTTCCTTATCTTTTTTATGTTTATTTCAGCAAGATGGATCTAGAGAAAACTGCGAAGGACCTTCAGGTACAAAACTCACAGTTCCAAGAGAATCTACTGGCCCTAGCCAAGGGGCAATAAGATATGATGGCATTACTGGAAGTCAAAAACAAACCCAAGAAGAAAGCCCTGTTCAACATGGGTAGAAGGTTCAAAGAGTCAGTCCGACAGATCCTGGTAGTGGAAGACTCATATGAGGAAGACGAGAATCTGATTGGAGAAGCTAAGAGTACCCAGGTTGGTGTATTAATTATCAAGCGTATGATGATGATGATTATTTTGACGAGCAGTATCCTCCCGCCGATGTCAAGTACAAGCAGTTAGAAGACATATTGAAGGCCGTTGAGATCCAAACCATCCCCTGTTTAGATTTTGATGATTTGGGTTTGATCTCTGGGGTTGTTATTCCCCACAAATTCAAGATACCAGTCTTTACAAAGTACGATGAGGTTTACTGTCCAAAACATCACCTGAAATCTTATGTGGGCAAGATACAGCCGCACACCACTAATAAGAAACTCTGGGTTCACTTTTTTCAAGAAATCTTGGTCGAGACGCAACTAGAGTGGTTCTACCAGTTGGATGGTTCCCGTATCAATACATGGGAGAACCTAGCCACCAATTTCTACCATCAATACCAGTATAATGCCAATTTGGAACCGACAAGAGTTCAGTTGGAAGATATGACAATTGGGAAGAATGAAGGATTCAAAGAATACGCACAAAAGTGGAGAGACCTTACCAGTAGGGTTCAACCACCTTTGACTGATAGGAAGCACATTTACATGTTTATGGGCACTTTATCTGGTCCATTCTTTAACTTGTTGGTTGGATGTTCTTCTTTCGGTTTCACCGAGTTGATCTTAACCGGTGAAAGAGTTGAAAGCGGCATCAAAAGCGGGAAGATTCCCATGGCATCTGCCTCCATTTCCAATCCTATAAAGAAACCTTTTTCCGCAAATAAATAAATCAATGCTGCATATGGGGCAAGGGCCCGTACCAAGAAGGATGACTGCCAGTCTGTTAATGCTGTCCGAATCTCCAATATAACTCCTGCTCAAAGACCATCTGCAAATCATCAATGTTTTGAAACTCCGAGAAGACAATTCACGAGGTTAGGCATGTCACTATCTCAAGCCTTACAACACTTGCTAAAGGCTAATTTGGTGACATTGCGCGATCCTCCTACCAATCCAGATACTTGTTCACCAAAGTACAACCTGAACGCCAAATGTGCATATAATTCAAGTAGTTCCGGGCATGAGGCTGACCATTGCTGGGCCTTGAAGAATAAAATTCAGGACTTGATAGATAACAAGACAATTGAATTTGATCCTCCTTCAACTCCGAATGTAATCACCACACCTATGACAAACCATGGCAAGGGTGTCAATGTTGTTGAATATACCATTTTTGTTTCCTCTATCGAAGACTTTAATACTCCATTGAACATCATCAAAAAGAATATGTTGAAAGCCGGGATTTTCCCTGGTTGTGTGAAGGACTGTGTTTGTTGTACCAAACAACTCAATGGATGCGAAAGGCTGAAGGAAGGCATTCAACGCCTGATGGATAGCCATGAGATCCTATTTGAGAAGACTCCGCTTGCCAAAAATTTGACTAATAAATGTGAAGATCTCTCCATTATAACCATCTCAAACAAGCCTTTTAGGATCTCCTCCAAAGGTCCTATCAGGATTTCAAATGAACCCACTCTTCAAACAAAGCAGTGCCATGGAACTATGGTGCTGAGGTGTTTTACCATGGGATAAAATAATATGCCTGGATTGAATAAGACAATGCTGGTAATGTTGGTAACATAACTGGCTCAAGCAAAGTTACCAGAACTGGGAGAATATATTCACCCAACAGCTCACCACCAAGTGTTACAAAGATACCTATTTGCATCACTGCAGCTAGGACAAGTATTGATACAAGAGGGAAAGAGAAAATTGTCGAGTCTGTCGAGACGTTGTTGATGGAGAACCTTCCGCTCGTGAAATGGATGAGATCTTAAAAATTATAAAAAGTAGAGACTTCAAGATCGTGGAGCAGTTGGGGCAAACCCCTTCCAAGATTTCTATGTTGTCTTTGCTACTCTGTTCCGATGCTCATGCTCGAGCGTTAATCAAATTTTTGAAGAAGGCCCATGTCCCTCATGAGACCACAACTAACCAGTTTGAGAATTGTGTGGCAAGCTTGATGGCTGATAATAGTTTGGGGTTCTCAGATGTCAATCTAACACCCCTTGGGAAGAACCATAATAAAGCTCTACATGTTTCCGTCGAGTGCAAGGGGACCACCTTAGCTTATGTTCTGGTTGACACTGGTTATTCATTAAACGTGCTACCAGAGAGGGCGTTAGACCGTTTATACTGTGAAGGTTTAGTTCTGAAACCAAGTGAATCATTGTGAGAGCCTTCGAGGGATCAAAAAGGACAGTTCATGGGGATGTAGATCTTCCAATCAAGGTGGGATCACAAATTTTCAACTCTACCTTCTACATTATGGATATTCGTCATGCATATTCCTGTTTGTTAGGTCACCCTTGGATCCATAAAGTTAGGTCAGTAACCTCAACTCTTCATCAAAAGCTCAAATATCCGGTCAAGAAAAGAATTGTCACTGTCTGTTGCAAGGAGTAGTTCATGGTAAGCCACCTCAACTCTTTCAAATACATGGAGATGGATGGAGAATTCATAGAGACCCCGTGTCAAGCCTTCGAAGTTATACCACCAATGATTTACACTGCCAAATGTTCCTCTGATGTGTCAAAATCAGTTAAGGTCGTGCAGAAGATGGTTCCATTCAAAGATGCTCGTGCTGCAGTTGAAGAAGGAAGTTGCGATACTTGGGGGAAACTCCTCGAGATCCCATTCAAAACGAACAAGTTTGGTTTGGGTTTCACCGTCAAGGCTCAAAAGGAAGTGAGGGGCGCTCGTGCAGGGAAGCCCCCTCTCCGTATTGGAAGCCATGAAGTCAACGTTGTAGGTGATTCTGATGATTAGTGTGCATTTGAAGATTGGGTGTATCCTACTACAACGGAACTCAACAATTGGCAAGTAAAGGAATATGTTCCCATCTTCTTCATTGAGGAATAATCACTCGTTTGTCGCTTTTTTTATTAATTCAATAATATTTTGTCTATAATATTTAACAATGACTTTTAAGCCATGTTCCTGGCGCGGGGCACTTTGGTCCATTTGTCAAGGGTTTTATTTATGATCATCTTATCATATGATCATTCAATACAAATCATTGGACTCTTTTGCATTCAAATATTTGTGCTTATTATCTTTCTTTTTCCTTCAAATACATTTTTCAAAATAGCCATGTATCTTAGATGCACACACATACACACTCTTGCAGGTCTTCATCCACTCTAGATCTCATTGCCAATGACTATACTATTGCTGACTATGATTTCGAATGTCTAATTACCCAAGCCGAAGAAGAAGGCAATGAATATTGTGAAATACCAGGAGAACTATCCATACTTCTATTACAAGAGGAAAAAGCTATTCAGCCGCACAAAGAGTCAGTTGAAGTCATCAATCTTGGTACTGAGACATACAGGAAAGAGGTCAAGATCGACGCTATCCTGGATAGGAGTGTCAAAAGCATATTGGCTCAGATGTTGCATGAGTATTTGGAAGTGTTTGCTTGGTCGTATGAAGATATGCCAGGATTGGATACTGACATAGTAGTTCATCGTCTGTCGACAAAGGAAGATTGTCCTCCTGTCAAACAAAAAGTTTGTCGCATGAGGCCTGACATGTCTGAAAAGGTAAAAGCTGAAGTGAAGAAACAATTTGATGTAGGGTTTCTAGCTGTGACATCTTATCCCCAATGGGTTGCAAATGTGGTTCCAGTGCCAAAGAAAGACGGAAAAGTTTGTATATGTGTAGACTATAGGGATTTGAATAGGGCAAGTCCCAAGGATGATTTCCCTCTACCTCACATTGATGTCTTGGTCGATAACAATGCTCAGCATAAAGTCTTATCTTTCATGGATGGTTTCTCAGGCTATAATCAAATTAGGATGGCTCCTGAAGACATGGAGAAGACCAATTTCGTTACGTAATGGGGCATCTTTTGCTATAAGGTCATGTCGTTCAGATTAAATAATGCAGCAGCAACATATTAAAGGGCTATGGTAGCTTTGTTTCATGACATGATCCATCATGAAATAGAGGTCTATGTGGATGATATGATTGCCAAATTACAAACTGAAGAGGAACATCTCGATCTCCTGTACAAGCTATTCGAAAGATTGAAAAAGTACAAGTTGAGGTTAAACCCTAACAAGTGCACATTTGGAGTACGATCTGGAAAGCTTCCATGTTTTGTCGTCAGCGGTAAAGGCATCAAAGTTAATCCTTCCAAGGTAAAGGCCATCCAAGAAATTTCAGTCCCCAACTCTGAAAAGGAAGTTAGAGGACTCTTGGGTCGTCTCAATTAAATCTCCCGCTTCATATCTCACTTGACTGCTACTTGTGAGCCAATCTTCAAACTCTTGAAGAAAGATGAAGTAGTCAGATGGAATGATGAATGTCAAGCTGCCTTCGACAAAATCAAAGAATATCTGCAAGAACCTCCTACTCTCATGCCTCCAGTTGAAGAAAGACCCTTGATCATGTACTTGACAGTACTAGAGAATTCTATGGGGTGTGTATTGGGCCAACATGATGAGTCTGGCCGAAAAGAGCATACTATTTCCTACCTGAGCAAAAAGTTTACTGACTGTGAAACCAGATATTCACTGCTCGAGAAAACTTGTTGTGCTCTGGCATGGGCTGCTCGCCGACTAAGATAATATATGTTGACTCATACCACTCTGTTGATTTCTAAGATAGACCCAATCAAGTACATCTTCGAGAAGCCCGCTCTTTCCGGACGGATAGCCAGATGGAAAATGATCTTGACTGAGTATGAAATTCAATACACAACACAAAAGGCCATCAAAGGGAGTGTATTAGCAGATCATTTGGCCCATCAAGCTGTTGATGATTATCAATATATGAACTTCGACTTCCATGATGAGAATATCATGCTAGCGACCGACTGTGCGAAACTTGGACTGTATGACGCACCTGAACAAGGATCCCGATGGGCTATGGTCTTCGATGGGCCTTCCAGCGCCTTGGGTAATGGAATTGGTGTTGTGATCATCTCCCATGAAGGTTGCCACACTCCTTTCACTTCCAGATTATGCTTTGATTGCACGAACAATATGGCTGAGTACGAAGCATGCATTTTGGGTCTGAAGGCTGCCATTGATTTGAGGATCAAACATTTGAATCTATTTGGGGATTCCGCTCTAGTGATTAGTCAACTAAAAGGAGATTGGGACACTAAACACCCTAATCTCATCCTGTACAAGGAACTTGTGCTATCTCTGATTCCTTATTTCGAAGAGATCACCTTTGAACACTTTCCTAGGGAACAAAATCAATTAGCCGATGCTTTGGCCACCATGTCTTCAATGTTCAAGGTCAGATGGGACAACGAAGCCCCTATGATTACAATTGAGAGATTCAACGAGCCTGCGCACTGCTATGAGCTTAACACTGACATAGAAAATCCATGGTACCATGAGGTGAAGAGATACCTTGAAGCACAAGAGTATCCTGAAGGAGCATCCATCAATGACAGAAAGTTCTTACGAAGATTTTCAGCCAAATTCTTCATAAGTAACAGAATATTGTACAAGCGCAACCATGATTCTACTCTACTCCGATGTGTGGACAAGAATGAGGTAGAGGAAATTATGGAAGACATGCACGATGGTCTCTTTGGCTCTCACTCGAGCGGACATACTATGGCCAAGAAAATCCTGAGAGCTGGTTACTATTGGTCAACAATGGAGACTGATTGCCATCAACACTCTAGGACTTTCTACAAATGCCAAATATATGCTGATAAGGTCCATGTGCCTCTTATCCCTCTCAACATCATGACCGCTCCGTGGGCATTTGCAATATGGGGCATTGACATGATTGGAGAAATCAAGGCCACCGCTTCCAATGGACATCGCTTCATTCTGGCCGCTATTGATTACTTCACCAAATGGGTCGAAGCCACCTCTTTTGTCTCAATCACAAAGAACGTGGTAGCCAGATTCATCAAACATAACCTCATATGTCGCTATGGTATCCCCTATAGGATCATCACCGACAATGGGACTAACCTCAACAATGCTATGATTACTGAACTTTGCACTCAATTCAAGATCAAGCATCACAATTCTTCTCCTTGTAGACCTAAAATGAATGGCATAATCGAATCAGCCAATAAAAACATTAAGAAGATTGTGCAGAAGATGGTAGTAACATATAAGGATTGGCATGAGATGTTACCGTTTTCTCTGCATGGCTACCATACTTCATCTAGGACATCAACTGGGGCAACTCCTTTTTCTTTAGTCTATGGCATGGAAGCTGTTTTGCCAGTGGAAGCTCAGATTCCCTCACTAAGGATTATGAATGAAGCATGCCTAGGCGAAGACATGTGGATTCAGAAAAGATTGGATCAGTTGAACTTGATTGATGAAAAATGATTGGCTGTTCTTTGTCATGGTCAAACGTACTAAAAACGCATGATTAAGGCTTTCAACTAAAAGATCAAGCCTCGAGTATATCAAGCTGGTGACTTGGTGATAAAGCGCATCATTCTGCCGCAAGGCGACCCCAGAGGTAAATAGACTCCCACCTACAAAGGACAATTTGTTGTCAAGAGAGTGTTCTCTAGCGGTGCCATGATGCTAACTACCATGGACGGTGAAGACTTCCCGTAACTTGTGAACGCGTACATAGTTAAAAAATACTACGCATAAGATACCCGTTAGGTTGACACACCTAGGAAAAATAAGGGCATCACGGCAAACCAAAAGGTTTGGGCAAAAGTTAGGGATATATGCAAAAGATTGTACACCCGGAAAGTTGAAAACCCGAAAAGGCGACTTGCGCAAAAATGGGTATCCTGGTGGGCTGAAAACCCGAAAGGGCGGTCCAGGCAAAAGTTAAGGATTGAAAGCGTATGACTATGTCCCGTGGAATCACCACAGTCGACTTTATTACCAATGTTCGAGTTCAAACGGTAAAATATCAATCCAATCAAATTCTATCAACGACAAGGGGAATTTGAATACATTGAGGCAATAGTAGAGTTGGAATGCAATGAGATCACTTCCACATGGCTATTTGTTTTTGTTTTCAAAATTTTTGTCTTCCTTTAGACGATTTCCTCTTACTAGGATCTCCGTCTCTTTGTACAAAAACACCTATTCATCGGGAAAATATCAATATAAATATACTTTAAAGTGCAAACTTTCTATTTTTGTTTTGAATGCAAAGTTTTCCAATGACTAAAGTTGAACGAACATATGCATGTGAACATAATTAAAACTGTTTGGCACATTTGTCCTGCTAAACAATAGCAAGCATCTCTTTAATGTATATGGAATATCCCCACAGAGTTATTTCATTATCATTATCCCCATAAGACCGGTTACGATAAACCTTTCCTCAACAGAGTTACCCAAAAAGTTTCTTTGCATAGGTTGATTCCCATCCAGAGGCTCAATCTGTTGACATCTCTCTCTCCAGCTAAGTTGGTCCTAAAAGAAGAAGCCTTTTGGATCTCTTCCTCAAAGAACTCACCTCGTCAGCAGTTCATCAAATATTCATCAACAGGGTTTATTTCCCTAACATATAACAAACAACGAATAGCAAAATTCCCCAGGCATAGTCTATCCTCCCCAAGTCGATTATGTCTTCCCCGACTGAGTCTGTCCTCTCCAGCTTGAGTTTGCCTTTCATACTATTTCTAATAAGAGGACCACAACCCCTAATCCCCTGTAAATTCATCAACAAAGCCTTTACTATCTCCACAAGATACTATAAAGCCTAGACCCGACCAGATATAGTACAGTTTTCAAGTTACTATGAAGTTTGGACCCGACCAAATAATAGTCAACTTCTCAAATACTATGAAGCCTGGACCCGACCAGATAATAGTGAAAACCTTTCAGATACTATAGAGCCTGGACCCGACCAGATAATAGTATAACTTTCAGCTACTATGAAGACTGGTCCCGACCAAATAATAGTTAAGGTCTCAAGATACTATGAAGCCTAGACCCGACCAGATAATAGTTTAGCTCTTCGAGATATAGAAGAATCTGGACTTAACCAGATGAGGGTTTAACTTCTTTTCCCCATTAAAGTTTGCCTCTATCTCAACAAGTTACTGTGAAGCCTGGATCCGACTAGATTTTAGTTTTCAAGCAAGTTATTGTGAAGCCTGGATCCGACCAGATAGCAATTCCCCTCAAAAATTTGTTGTGAAACCTGGAATCCGACTAGATAACAACTAAATTCCAAGCAAGTTATTGTAAAGCCTGGACCCGACCAGATATCAGTTCAACTTTATTTCTTCATACAAGTTTATTGTGAAGCCTGGACTCGACCAAATAGCAATTATCTTCATCCACCTTAAAATATGTGAAGCCTAGATCTGACCAGATATTAGTTCAACTTCGTCTATTCAAGCAAGTTATCGTGAAGCCTGGACCCGACCAGATAACAACTATCTATAATCCCCAGCAAGACACTATGAAGCTTGGACCCGACAAATAATAGTTTAAATTTTCAAAAACCATGAAGCATGGACCCGACCAGATAGTAGTTACCACTTAAAGTTATTGAAGCCTGGACCCGACCAGATAACAGTTCAAGTTCAAGAAATTTTCTACGAAGCCTGGAATCCGACCAGATAACAGATAATTTATTCTTCCCCAATATGTTACCATAAAGCCTAGATTCAACAAGATAGCAGTTGACTTCCTCATCCTCAGCAAGTTGTGAAGCCTGGGTCTGACCAGATAATAGCTAACATTCAAGAGATATTCCTCAGCAGGAGCATTCTTTTAACAAAAGTTTGAAGATATGTATACTCTTCATCTCCAACAGCAATCCGGGATTCAGCTTCCCAAAACTCCTCAGCAGTAGTCAGCGATTTATTTTCCCGGACAAATATGCATCCCACATTCATACATCATAGCATATACATACAAAATGCATTTTAACACAATCTCATTCACCTTGTGAACATCATGCATACATCTGCATTTCACTAACCCTTTTTCCCACAGGTAAAACATCAAGTTTTTAGTCTAAATCGACCAAAGATTTATGCTGATATTTCTTCCAGTGTTTACCAACATTCCTCCAAATGGCATCTATAAGCCCATTCTTAATCCATCTTCGAGTGCAAATTTATGGGCACTCTAATGTTCAATCATTTTCCACCTTCAAGTCACGAATGGCGGATCCGCCAATCTAACTCTTCAGGTTTAAGAAGATTGAATAGGGGCAGCTGTTATACCCCAAAATTTTCCCTCTCATTTCTCAAAGTAATCTCTCACAAGATCTCCATTGATTCAAGACTGCACAAGGTTTGATCAGCTCAAGACACCTCCTCAAGCACTAGGGTTTGAGTTTGCACAAGGACAAATGGACTTTTAATGCCCCATATGACTTTCATGGATCATTTTGGATCCTCAAGATTTCTCATGTCAAGTTTAAAGTCTTGGATCACATTTTTGCTCAGTCAATTGATAAATTGACCTAAAATAAGTTGTATTAGGGAAAAGTCAATTGTGGTCAATTTACAGTCAAACTTCATAATTTTTTAATCTATACCAACATTATGAACTTATATATGTCATTTTATCAAGTTTGGATCACAATTCCTCAAGAAATTTGATCAGATCATCAAAAGGGCAAAATGGTCAAAATTGGGGTTTTGACTGGGAAGGTTCAATTTCTCATTTTTGACCTAGCAAATGACTTATTGGTTCAAGGAATGATCTCAATGATTCAAATATTTCATTTTTACCTAATGGCATGGCTCAAAACATTTCTCAAGTTCAATTGATTGATAGTTGAATTTCAGTCAACTGATGAAAAGTCAATTGTACATTGAAAAGTCAAACTTTGACTTTTTGATCAAAATCAAGTTTCAAAGATTACAATTCATCAAGACGTGTCAAAATATGAAAGTTTTTCATCAAGAAATCAAAAAGTAAAGATTTCATTTTGAAAAGTCAAAATTTCTAAACATAGAATTTTTTCTAAGTGTTGGAAATTCACATTTTTTTACAACTTTGTGCCAAATTTACACCATGATGCAAGATGATTCAAAGGAAACTTCCAACATGAAAGTTGTAGATCTCAATGAGATCTAAAACATTGTAGAACAAAAAGTTTTCTAGAAATGCTTGGATTTCAAGTTATGATTTTGTGAAGACATGTTCATGAAACTTGAAAAACATAGTGAAATTTTGCCCTAGGTTAGGCAGGATTTTGACTTAACTTCATGGCAATTTTTCACCTAGTTCCAAGATGAATCTTAAAAAATGTCCAACCTAGAGGTTGTAGTGGATGCTACAATCTTTCCAAAATTTCCAAGAACTCATTAAGATCATACCTGAACAAGGAGAATCGAAGGCAAGAAGTTAGGGTTTCATTCTTGTTTTACAAGGCAGATTTTTATGATGAACATGAACCAAATAAATTCTAGGCTGCATAACCTTTGCTTTGCAGGCCTCAAACTTGTTTTTCACTCCATAATTAATGTTTTACACATCTTCTAGAAGCTTTAATCCAAGCATTTAATGCATTGCCCATGCTTAATACCATTTTAGGAAGAAAGGCAACATTGCCATTTTCGAAAAGTGACTTTTATGCACAAAGTTAATTCTTGAGCTTCTCACTTGTTCCATATGATCATACTCCATCTACAAAGTCAGAAGCAATGTGATAAAAGTGATTCAACCACTCTACATTTTTGGTACAAACCTTGAAACTTGATTTTCTCATTTTTCTTCAAAAACAAGCAAAGTTGCCACAACTTGGGATTTCCAATTCTGAGTTGTTGTAACACTTAAAACCTCTTGCCTATAAATACATGCACTATTAGCAAGCTAAAGGAGGAATGCACAAGCCCTCAAACTCTCCCAAACTCAGAACTGCATAACAAACCTCCATTGTTGCACATTCTGACCAAAAACTCCAAACTCAGAACCCACTTGTGCGTTTCTTAGCTTTTCACTTCCAAAAGTTCCTAAACATCATCTACAAACAGACCCATACCCTGTTACATGACTGTGACACCATTTTCATCAACCTCCATAACCAAAAACAGAGCACCACAAGTTGACTTCTCCAAGCCATTCCAGCTATCCATTGCTCAAGCTAATCATTGCATTAGCTTCTTAGGAACTTGAGGAAGCTAACCTGATCAATGCAGCACCTTGAATCAAGCTCATTTACATTTCATGATTTCTAGTTTTGAGGTATCATTTCTGAACTTCTATCTTTTCATATAGATATCATTTCCCTAAAACTGTACATGTCCATAGATTTCATTTATATTGATTGAGCTTAGAGAATTTTAGCTTTGAATCTCTGAAAAAAGTTAGGTTAGAATTTGGTACTTTTAGAAATTCTCATTCATCTTTGATTTATAGCTTATGATATTTATATGGTTGGATTCATATGGGAAAATGGAGCAACTTTCATGTTTGCATCTTTCGTTTTTGTTGAGAAATGAGCAAGTTACAGGAACCATGGCTGGAGGTTGGAGATGAAGTCATTTTCAAGACTTGACTTGTGTTATGCATTTGTTGTTTTGTTTAAGTTAATGGATGTATAGCCACCCCAGTGGCAAGGCAACGCGCGTTTCATGCTCAGGGCGTGGGTTCAAGCCTTAGCTATCATACCCCAAATTTTGACCTAATATACCACCTCCCATCTGCATTATTACATAGCAAGTGTTCACAAGCGATTCGACCTATTTTTTACCAATTCTCGAGTCAGATTTCAAAAATTCATAACTTCTTCAAATTTCGACATTTTTTAGTGGTTCTTTTACATATGATTCTCCTTTGCAACAACTACAACTTTTCTTTACAAGTCAAGAGATGATTATGCTTTGAAAATCCACGAAAAAATATAAATATTAGAAATTGTTGTGAATTTGGTGAAATTTAACTGGTTTTTCCTGACTTTATTAATTCATGATTTTTTTCATTTTTTATCATTTTTCTTTTATTCTTATTTTCATAAAAAGAAAATCCACAAAAAATATTTAGTTCATATCAGTTTTACTTTATCCAAAATATAAAAATTTATAGTTTTGTTAGTTTCGTTTAATTTTATATTTTTATTGATAATTCAAAAAATCTCAAAATACATATAAGTTCTTTTGCTTTTACATTTTTTTTGAGTATGTAAGTCTACTTTGTGTTTCTTTAGTTGCAATTCAAAAATTTGAAAATATATGGTTTGATTTTTCATTTATTTTTATTTCTTTTATGATTAATTTTGGTGTAAATTCTGATTATAATTCCATTTGAAATATTTTTAAGTTGAATTATTAATAGATTTTAGAACCAATTTTAATATCTTTTTTATTTCACTTTTATATTTTCAGTTTAGTTTTACTAACAATTTATTTTATTATTATTGTCATTACTGTTATTATTAATATTATGATTGTTATGCTATGTGAAGGGGTGAAAAACACAAGAAGGGGGGGGGGTTGAATTGTAAAACTGGAATCTTAAAGCAATTGACAAGATATTTTTATCCTGGTTCGTTTGATCTCAAACTACTCCAGTCCACCCGTCAAGGTGATTTCGCCTCTCTCCAACGAGGTCTTAATTCACTATATTCAACTGAATACAAATCTGCTTTAACAACTGCTAAAGCCTTCTTGATTCAAACCACAATCTGGTTTGTCAAGGCAACACTTTCTTACAAAGGTATAAAACAAATGTGTGTGAATGTTTTCTACAAAACTTTATCACAACTGTGATGTATACACAGATGAAGCTTAGAAACTTAGAATGCTAAACACTAATGGAGTATCAGAGTTTGTGATTTAGCAAAACTGGTAGATGAAGATTATTGTTCAGCTTTGTGCGTGTAGAGAGTTGGAGAGCATTGGCCATTATAATCTTCGAAGCTTTGTTTATATAGCACTTGAGAAGATGAACGTTGAATGCAATATCTTTGATTCAATGCTAATAACAAGCTTTCCTTTTTGAGCAGATCTTGTCTAGAATGAGGCCGTTGGAATTGATTAGCTTTCAATGCACAGTACCGTTGCTTCTTCAATGCACATTCTGGCTTGGCTCATTCTGATTCTGCTTCGCTGCTGATGAACTATTTGTTTCTGTATCAGAGTGTTTTACGCGCAGTTCTGTTCATCAAGCTTCAGCATGTACAAGAGTTGATCATCTGATCTTGACGTTCTGATTCAGCAACTTCTGATGCTGGTGTATGAAATCATATTCTGATGCTGAATGAGTGATCTTGCTTATTTTAATCAGCATATCTGCAAGTCAGAGCATAGTAATTTTAGGCAGCATATAACTCAAACATGAAACATATAAATACTATATCTTTTCACTTTGTTATCATCAAAACTTAAATATAGGGTACTAGATTCAATCATTGTTCTAACAATCTCCCCCTTTTTGATGATGACAAAAACTAGATATTTTAAATAAAAGATAACGTGAAAAAGTATCTAGGAAATGTTTCGGAGTTGAGAAGTAAAGAGAAATCAGAGTTTAAGAGATACTTCCCCTGAGTTTGTTACTTCCCTTTGATATGCGTGTTCTTCAGGATCAGATCTTTTTCTATCTTTGAGCATCAGATTATAGGTCTTTGACTTATCAGAGAGCAGAGCTTCAGAGCTTTGCCTGTCAGAGCTTTGCTTCGGATCAGAGTGTTAGGTCGATCAGAACTTCATATTTGATCAGAGCAACATGAGCTTCTACATTTTGATCAGAGCTTCTAGCTTCTAGTCTTCATAGTGTTCAAGAGCTTCCTTGTGCCTGTAGACTTTTAAACAAAACAGAAAAACATTTCTAGTAATAGAGTTAGAATGTTTGAGAATTTCTGTCTAGTTAGCCGTTATTGATTTTAAATATCATTCTTGTTCTCCCCCTTTTTGTCAGCAATCAAAAAGTGTTGGTGATGTGCTAAAACAATTTAGATCAGAAAAACAAATTATATTAAAATAGTTCAGAGCAAAAGAACATTACAGAACATAGTCAAAACAGCACAACAGAAAATGAAGAAAACATGAAAAATTATGCATGAAAAAGATTTATGGTTGAGGGGGCATGCGTGAGAACAGGCTTTCCAGCATTGCTTGAATCTTTTCAGAAGTTTCATTCTGCTTCTGAACCATGGTGACAACAGTGTCAATTTTGATGTCCTGTACATTCATTCTTGCTTCCATCTTCTGATCATTCTCTTCCATCCGCTGCTGTAGACGTAAGTCATTCAGCCTTAGTTCTTCCAGAGCCTGCCTGTCCAAGGCAGCTTGAGAACTTTCAGACGGAGGAAGCTTCTCAGAACTTTCAGCTACATCTTCTGCTGGATTTTCTTCCTGAAGGGTCTTGTCCTCTGATGGTTGCACCTGTGCAGCTTGCTCTTTCTCAGACCAAGATTCACTGTCCAGAGGGAGCACAACTTCTTGAGGCAGCTGACTCTCAACTTCCTTCAGCAGCTTGCTAAAGTTCTGTTGAGCCTGCTCATAGTTGACGTCCTGCAGCTTGAGGGCTTCAGCACGTACCCATATTCTGAACTGTGACCAGAGCTGATCAGAAGCAGCTGGGTCGATCATCCCCGGACAGACTTGCTTCAAAGAAGCGATCCATTGCAGCATACCTATTTCAAAATTCAAAATACCAGAGCCAACATCTGGTTGCTTTGGTTTGGGTATGGCAATTTTGTGTCTTAGATCAGCAAGACGTTCAAGACTTGTTAAGTCAATGAAAGTTTTGCTGAGGTTTTCAGATGTTTGCTGAGGGGCTGTTTGTTTTGGAGGAAGGGTATCAGAATCAAAGTCAGATATTTCTATTGGAGTGGTTGGAGTTTTTGGAGGTGTTGATTCCTCTGAAGATGGCAACTGGGGCCTGACAATGGTGGTTCCACATGGCAACTGTATTGCCAACGGTGAAGGTTGAGGTGAGTGGGGGTCAGAATGATGAGGAGATGGGGTTTCATAGCGGTGAAACTCTGTTTGTGGTGAGGGTGGATTATTTTCTGGTTGAGGAGGTGGAATCTCTGATTGCTCAGGGATCAGAGGTTCTTCTGTGAGTGGTTGTTGTGATTGTGGTTCTGGTTCTGGTTCTGGTTGTATTTCTGGTTCAGGTTGTGGTTCTGGTTGTGGAGGAGGAATATTTAGTGGTTCAGAATTTGGTTGAGCAGAAGCATGTTCACGCTCAATATCAGCTAGCACTCTATCAAGTGCTGGTGTTGTTGAAACAGTTGGTTGTTTGGGAATTTTAATTCTGGTTCTTCTGAGTTGTAAGGTCTCAGAAGGGTCTTCTGGTATGGTTTCATCAATGGTAGGGATTGGGATTGATATTCTGTGAGAAGTTTTAGGAGGGGCAGCAGATGTTGGAATAGTAGATGAAATTGAAATAGGGGCAGCAGATGAAATACCTCTTTTCTTTGGAGTCTGATGAGATGATCCTTCTGCTTTCCTCTTCTTTGTCTTCTTCTGAGTCACTTCTGGTTGGACTTGACTCAGATCTTCGATCTTCAGCTTTGAACCTGTATCTTCTTCCTTGTATGAATCTGGATACTTGAGAAACATATCAGGTTTGGATTCCATTTCAGAAAATTTTGGGAAGTCACTTAGAGGCACTCTTCTGCTGGAGATGTCAGCAGTTGAAGTAGCTCTGGGTTCCTTCTTAATATTTTCTATCAGCTTCATCTTTTTCAGGTTCTTAGCGTTCAGCGGTTTTCCAACAGTTGGTTCCAGTGTGCTCAGCACTTGAGCTTCGCTTAGATAATCTATCAGCTTATTCTCTGTCAGAATATCTGATATGAGCCTTCCAAACGGTATCCAGTCCCTTTTGGTCCTTTCTTCTTCTCTAGTCTCTTTGACGCTGGTCTTCAGATGGTTGAACAGGAAGTGTGCCAGATTGATCTTCACCCTCTGATCAATAAAGTAGATCAGAAATTGCTGATCCACGTTTATATAATCAGGAGAACTTGTTGGTTTCCTGTGATTGAAGCATCCAAGAACAATCTTGGCCCATACTCTGCAGTGATCCTTCAGATCCTTAATTTTGCTGCTGGGAAATCCAAGAGTGAAAATGCAGTTGGCTACCACACCTATATCAGGGCATCTAGCAGCCATGTCCACACAACGGACTCCACCACCACTTTGACCGATTAACCTAGCAATGAGGTCTTCAGAAATTACTATCTTCTTTCCCATGACAGAAGAGATGACTAGATGTTTATGAATCTTGGCGTGAATCCAAAATTCCTTGACAAGCTCTGGGAAAGTTGGTCCAACCAACCTATCGAAATACCTCTCCCACTTTTGAGCCCTAATTTCCTCAGTTAGGTCAAATCCATTATCCTTCAAACTTTCGAAGTCGATGATTAACTCAGATAGAACTTCAATATTCTTTACTGGTGTGAGAAGAGTTCTGGTAGGCACCTGATATTGTTCAGAGGTTTCTTTCTTCTGATTCCCTGCAGAAATGCTGGAGGATGCCATTGTTCTCACACAACAAAGCTTTGAGAATGATTTGAGAGAAAAAGGTTTGAAGAAGATAAACTCAGAAATATGCAGAAAATACTTGAGAGATTATGAGAAAGCGTAAAGAATAAGAATGAAGGATTAATGAGCTTAAATAGAGTTTTCAAAAATTATTTTGAAAAATTAAACGTTTTTAAGAGAGAGAAAAAATAATGATTGCCATTAACAAGCGTGATTACTTTTCATTAAATGCTTGCTGATTTTGGGGGATTTGAGAAAGATACTTAAAAACGGTTACCAGACATGTGTCTCAATGCACCCAATCAGCGCTTTGCCTTCTCAGAAGCGTGCACGCGTTCTGCTTCAGGGATTTGCTGATGATTGGATGACACTTGTTTGATGTAGTGATCAGCACGTCTATCTTTGAGATTAGACTCTCAGATCTTTAGACTTGCATCTGATACAATCTGCATGTTCTATCTTTCTGAAAGGAGATTGATCAGAAGTTCACAGTAATTTAATTACATTCTGAAGATAAATACATGGAATTAAAACATTTTCATTCTGGGCATACTTTCATGCTGAGATGTTTCAGAATGAAATTGAACCTATCTTCTGAAAGGGGTTTAGTAAAGATATCAGCCCATTGATGGTCTGTATCTATAAATTTCAAGTTTAAAATACCTTTCTGAATATAGTCCCTAATGAAATGATGTTTTATTTCTATATGCTTAGCTCTAGAATGTAAAATAGGATTCTTACTTAAGCAAATAGCAAAAGTATTATCACAAAGAATAGGAATGTTACTCTCAAAAATCTGGAAGTCTTCAAGCTGACTTTTCATCCAGAGCATTTGTGTGCTACATCCTGCTGCTGCTATGTACTCAGCTTCTGCTGTTGACAGAGCAATTGTTGATTGCCTTTTGCTGGACCACGAGATCAGATTTTCTCCCAGAAACTGGCAGCTTCCAGAAGTACTTTTACGTTCCACTCTGTCTCCAGCAAAATCAGCATCGCAGTAGCCTACTAAGCTGTAATCACTAGATTTTCTATAAAACAAACCCAGATTAGTAGTACCTTTCAGATACTTGAAAATTCGCTTAACAGCTGTTAAGTGAGATTCTCTAGGATCTGATTGGAATCTAGCACAAATACATACGCTGAATAAGATATCAGGTCTTGAAGCTGTCAGATAAAGGAGAGAACCAATCATACCTCTGTAGACTTTCTGTTCTACGCTTTTGCTTACCTCTTCTCTTTCCAGAATGCACGTGGGATGCATTGGAATCTTTGATGGCTTACATTCTGAGAGGTCAAATTTCTTCAGAAGATCTCTGATGTATTTGCTCTGATGAATGTAAGTTCCTTCTGGAGTTTGATTGATCTGAATTCCTAGAAAGAATTTCAGTTCCCCCATGAGGCTCATCTCAAATTCTGCCTACATACACTTAGCAAATTTTCTTCCAAGAGAAGGATTAGTAGAACCAAAAATAATATCATCAACATAAATTTGACAGACTAAAATGTCACTCTTAACTGTTTTACAGAATAGAGTAGTGTCCACTTTCCCTCTGGTGAAATCATTTTCAAGCAGAAAGTTACTTAGCCTTTCATACCAAGCTCTGGGAGCTTGTTTCAGACCATACAGTGACTTTTTCAGTTTGAAAACATGTTCTGGATGTTTTGTATTTTCAAAACCTGGGGGTTGGTGAACATACACTTCTTCTTCTATATAACCATTTAAGAATGCACTTTTGACATCCATCTGATACAGAGTGATGCCTCTATTAACAGCAAATGAAATTAAAAGTCTGATAGATTCTAACCTGGCGACTGGGGCAAAGGTTTCTGTATAGTCTATCCCCTCTTGCTGACTATAACCTTGTGCAACCAGTCGTGCCTTGTTTCTGACGACTTCACCTTGTTCATTGAGCTTGTTTCTGAACACCCATCTTGTTCCAATGACGTTGAATCCTTTTGGTCTTGGAACGAGATCCCATACGTCGTTTCTGGTGAATTGATTCAGCTCTTCTTGCATTGCCAGAATCCAGTCATTGTCCAGAAGTGCTTCATCAATAGAAGAAGGTTCAATCAGAGACACAAGTCCCATAAGAGTTTCTTCAGAGTTTCTGAAGCTTGCTCTTGTTCTGATTGGATCTTCCTTTCTTCCTAGGATAGTCTCTTCTGGGTGATCCAAACTGCTTCTGGGTACTCTCTTCTGAGGTTGATCAGCAGCAGTTGTAGGATTTCTAGCATTGCTCCTTTCAGACGTTGAAGGAATGCCTGTGTTGAGAGCTTCTGATGACTTGTCTTCAGAACCTGCAAATTCAATTTCTATACCTGCAAGATTTTCATTCTGCTTTGACTTTTCAGAGTCAAGCTTGTCATCAAAACGAACACTGATTGATTCTTCCACAATCTGTGTTTTTGTATTGTATACTCTGTACCCTCTTGAGCGTTCAGAGTATCCTAACATAATACACTTCTGTGCCTTAGAATCAAACTTGTTCAAATAATTCTTTGTATTCAATATATAGCAAGTACATCCAAATGGATGAAAATACGAAATGTTGGGCTTTCTGTTCTTCCACAATTCATATGGAGTCTTTTCCAGAATAGGTCTTATTGAGATTCTATTCTGAATGTAGCACGCTGTGTTTATTGCCTCTGCCCAGAAAGTCTTAGCAACGTTTGTCTCATTGATCATGGTTCTGGCCATTTCTTGCAATGTTCTGTTCTTTCGTTCTACAACTCCATTTTGTTGGGGAGTTCTAGGACAAGAGAAATCATGCAGAATGCCTTTGTCATTAAAGAATGACTCAAAATCTTTATTTTCAAATTCTCCACCATGATCACTTCTGACTTTAACGATTCTAAGATCTTTTTCATTCCGAACTTGGTTACAGAAGATAACAAACACAGAGTGTGACTCGTCCTTGTGTCTTAAGAACTTTACCCATGTCCATCTGCTATAGTCATCTACGATTACTAACCCATACTTCTTGCCACTGACTGAAGCAGTTTTAACTGGTCCAAATAGGTCAATGTGCAGAAGTTCTAATGGCTTAGAGGTAGAAACAACATTTTTGGATTTAAAAGAAGGTTTTGCAAATTTGCCTTTCTGACATGCTTCACACAGAGCATCTGAATTGAACTTCAAATTTGGAAGTCCTCTGACCAGATTGAGTTTGTTAATCTGAGATATTCTTCTCATACTAACATGCCCCAATCTTCTGTGCCAGATCCACTGCTCGTTGTTAACAGACAGAAGACATTTTACGTTCTGACTCTTTAGTTCAGAAAGTTTGATTTTGTAAATGTTGTTTTTCCTCTTTCCATTAAACAGGATAGTCCCATCTTTCTGACTAACAGCTTTACATGATTTTTGATTAAAGATTATATCATAACCGTTATCACTTAATTGACTTATGGATAACATGTTATGCATCAATCCATCAACTAGCAGAACATTATTAATAGAGGGAAGATTTCCGTTACCTACAGTTCCAGAGCCAATTATCTTTCCCCTCTGATTGCCTCCAAAGCCAACGTGGCCTCCAGGCTTAAGTTCCAGGCTTTGGAACATATGCCTTCTTCCCGTCATGTGTCGTGAGCAGCCAGAGTCCAGGTACCATGACTGGTGTTTCTGACTTGCTGCTAAAGATATCTGCAACATGTATTATTTTATCCTTAGGTACCCAGATCTTCTTGGGTCCTGACTTGTTAGTTTTACCAAAACTCTGGTTGAATTTTGGTTTCACAGAGTGCTTACTGCTAGTATATTTGATGTCATGTGTGTGACCATACACAAAGTGTGAATTTAGTGGAGTGTGTTTAATGGTTAAATCCATGACATTCTTAGGTGTAGGAACCTTACCTTGGTATCCTATTCCTTTCCTTCCGTTTCTGCTAACTCCATAGATCATTGAAGCCATTCTGCTTCTATCTATGCTTTTAGCAAGAAACTTCTGGAAACTATGATCATACTCCTTGATGATCTCATCAGCGTTGCTGGGAGTTTCAGAAATTGGTTCCTTCTGAGAGTTTTGTAAAGAGTTTTCTAATTTTGAAATTTTATCTCTCAGCTCAGAGTTTTCCAATTTGAGACTCTCAGACTTATTAGAGTCAGATTCAAGAGTCCTTTTCAGGTCTCTGAATTTAGCTCTAATCTGCTGATAACGTTCCAGAATTTCATTGAGGCTTTCAGCAAGTTCAGCCTTTGTAAAATTAACAGCGAAGTTAGGGAATACCTCTTCTGTGTCTGATTCTGAGTCTGATTCAGAAGCTTCACTGTCATCTGGAATGTTAGCCATGAGCGCTATGTTTGCCCTTTCATCATCTGATTCTGAGTCAGCTTCAGACGAGTCAGAGTCATCCCATGTGGCCATGAGACTTTTCTTCTTCTCTCTTCCAAACTTCTTTTTGGGCTTTTCCCTCTGAAGCTTTGGGCAGTCACTCTTGTAGTGTCCTTGCTCATTGCACTCGTAGCAGATGATGTCTTTTGTGTTTGGCTTCTTGCTACCGGAGGAGCCTTCAGATCTTCTGTATCCAGAGGAAGAATCTGTCCTTCTGTATCTGGAGGAAGACTCGTTCTGATCAGATCTTCTGGGATTCCTGAACTTCCTTTGTCTTTGCTTCCACAGTTGATTTACTCTTCTGGAGAGAAGGGAAAGTTCGTCTTCTTCTGATGAGGATCCATCAGATGTTTCTTCAACTGCCTGCAAAACTTTAGATTCAGATTTTCTGTTAGATTTTAAAGCTAAAGGCTTACCTTGCTTCTGAGGCTCGTCAGCTTCTAGCTCTATCTCATGACTTCTGAGGGAGCTTATAAGTTCCTCCAGAGTGATTTTGTTGAGATCTTTCGCTAGCTTCAGAGCAGTAACCATAGGCCTCCACTGCTTGGGTAAACTTCTGATTATTTTCTTGACATGGTCAGCAGTAGAGTATCCTTTGTCCAGAACTTTGAGACCAGCTACCAGAATCTGGAATCTAGAGAACATAGTTTCAATGGATTCAGATTCTTCCATTTTAAACGCCTCATACTTCTGAATGAGCGCCAGAGCTTTTGTTTCTTTGACTTGAACGTTGCCCTCATGCGTCATTCTGAGAGAATCAAAGATGTTCTTAGCTGTGTCTCTGTTGGAGATCTTTTCATACTCAGTATAGGAGATGGCACTGAGGAGGATGGTTCTGGCCTTATGGTGATTCTTGAAATCACGCTTTTGTTGATCAGTCATTGATTTTCTATCAATCTTCTGACCAGTTGCATTCACAGGGTGCGTGTATCCATCTGTCACCATATCCCACAGATCAGCATCATGTGCTAGAAAGAAGCTTTCAATTCTGTCTTTCCAGTAATCAAACTTTTCTCCATCAAAGACTGGAGGTTTGCCGCTGAATCTGTCTCTGTCCTCATTGTTGTCATTGCTGAAATGAGAGTTGTTTCCTGCCATTGTGTTTTTCTGACGCTGGATCTTGTACTGACACGGTTAAGTGTTTTAGCTCAGAACCAGGCGCTCTGATGCCAATTGAAGGGGTGAAAAACACAAGAAGGGGGGGGGGGGGGGGGGGGGGGTTGAATTGTAAAACTGGAATCTTAAAGCAATTGACAAGATATTTTTATCCTGGTTCGTTTGATCTCAAACTACTCCAGTCCACCCGTCAAGGTGATTTCGCCTCTCTCCAACGAGGTCTTAATTCACTATATTCAACTGAATACAAATCTGCTTTAACAACTGCTAAAGCCTTCTTGATTCAAACCACAATCCGGTTTGTCAAGGCAACACTTTCTTACAAAGGTATAAAACAAATGTGTGTGAATGTTTTCTACAAAACTTTATCACAACTGTGATGTATACACAGATGAAGCTTAGAAACTTAGAATGCTAAACACTAATGGAGTATCAGAGTTTGTGGTTTAGCAAAACTGGTAGATGAAGATTATTGTTCAGCTTTGTGCGTGTAGAGAGTTGGAGAGCATTAGCCATTATAATCTTCGAAGCTTTGTTTATATAGCACTTGAGAAGATGAACGTTGAATGCAATATCTTTGATTCAATGCTAATAACAAGCTTTCCTTTTTGAGCAGATCTTGTCTAGAATGAGGCCGTTGGAATTGATTAGCTTTCAATGCACAGTACCGTTGCTTCTTCAATGCACGTTCTGGCTTGGCTCATTCTGATTCTGCTTCGCTGCTGATGAACTATTTGTTTCTGTATCAGAGTGTTTTACGCGCAGTTCTGTTCATCAAGCTTCAGCATGTACAAGAGTTGATCATCTGATCTTGACGTTCTGATTCAGCAACTTCTGATGCTGGTGTATGAAATCATATTCTGATGCTGAATGAGTGATCTTACTTATTTTAATCAGCATATCTGCAAGTCAGAGCATAGTAATTTTAGGCAGCATATAACTCAAACATGAAACATATAAATACTATATCTTTTCACTTTGTTATCATCAAAACTTAAATATAGGGTACTAGATTCAAACATTGTTCTAACACTATGTCCAAAATCTGTCCTTATGTTGCATGGCCCCTGCAAGTAATGCCAAGAAAACGGTCACATAATCCCTGCTGCCCAATTTCCACAACCAAAAACCTGTGAACACCAGTCCAAAAACCTGTGAACACCAGTCCAAAATCTGCACTATGTCAAGACAAATATTACACCAAAATAGGAGGGCAAGAAACTGCATCAAAAAGTGTCGAAAACAGGGTATTCCATATGTTCAAACTCACCAAATTCTCCCTCCCAAAACCTCATTCTTATTCACTATAAAACAGGCAGAATATACAATCGAAGAAGAGGTGAGCGAGAAAAAGGAAGGCAGTTCACAAAAGAAAAAGAAACCACAAACCGTAACATCTCTTCCTCATTCCACCATCATAAAACACTCACAAGATCCATGGTCTGCAACTTATGCGATTTACACCAATAACCGCTAACTTCTTTTAATCATGGCTTCAATCTTCCTTATTCAACCTTTTATATAACCATACAACATAAACAACCCTCACACCACAAGCTCAAACCTTCGAACTTACAAAAACACAAACTTGCAGAAGCATAAGCCTGCATAACTCCAAACCTGTTTCAAAGCTGCAAGTTATCAACTTGCCAAAGCCTGCCTCCTCCAAACAGCAAATCCATAACTTCATCCACCTGCCTAAAACCAGTAAAAAAACCTGCAAGTCTCAAACTTGCACAACCACAAACTGTAAACAGAACCAAACCTTTTAAGTTGCACCATTTCGAACCAAGCTCCAATCATACCAGCAAACTCGCACCAACACCGACGCATAGCTTACAACAATAGTGCTAGAATTTTAGGAGAAAAGAGGAGAAAAGAATCTGCAGAATTTGAAGAACAAGCAACATTTATTCTCTACAGTTTCATAAAAAATCAATTCTATTACAAGATTTTCCAACAAGATTTACAGAAGAGCAAGAGGAATTAAAAGAGCATATTACCTCATCTCTGGATTTCTTTATTATTTCATTGTCAAAAATAAAAATCATCAGACTTGCTCTGATCTTGTAAGTCTCCCTACTTTTTTTCTCAAAATTTGTTGCCATGCTTGTTATAATGATGTATGATGTGAACTCGTTGTCGTTGATGCATTTTTTGTCGTTGATGTTTCAATAAACCAGAACCCCTGAGATTGTTATTGTTGTTTCTCTTACCATGAATATTTGTCGCCTTGTTGATTTGATGTTTAACTGCATGAAAAAACCAGAAGCAGTGTTGTTGTTCGATTTCGATTTAGAGGGAGAAGGAGTTCGAAGCCAGAAGCAGTGTTGTTGTTCGATTTTGATTTAGAGAGAGATATTTTGAAAGAGTGAGCAGAGTGTTCGATTTCGATTTAGGGGAGAGAGAGTTCGAACCCAGAAGCAGTGTTGTTGTTCGATTTCGATTTAGGGGAGAGAGAGTTCGAAACCAGAAGCAGTGTTGTTGTTCGATTTCGATTTAGGGGAGAAAGAGTTCGAACCCAAGAGCAGAGTGTTTGATTTCGATTTAGAGGGAGAAAGAGTTCAAAAGAGGGAGCAGGGTGTTCGATTCCGATTTAGACAAGAGAGTTCGAAGAGAGAGTTTGAAAGAGATAAAAAAGAGAGTTCGAAAGAGAGTTCGAAAGAGAGAAAAAAAGAGAGTTCGAAAGAGAGTTCAAAGGAAGCGCTGTTCGATTTCGATTTCAATCCCATGCTGGACCTTTATTTCGTTTTCAGTTTATAACCCAATTAATTAGTTTAGTTTTATAATTTATTTAAATCTTGATATTTCATTTTTAGTTTGGTCAACATTTTAGTTAATTTTGTTAGTTTTTTTTAACTAGTCTTTTATTGATAGGTTTGTAAGTTATCTCTTTGAATTTATTGCCCCTTATGATGTTCCTCCCATGATACATGTTGGTTGAGTTTGTGATAATTTCGATTTAATTCCATGGCTTCTCTCTTGGTTTTCTTTTAAAATCTTGGAGTGTTTATACTTTTAGTTTTCATCTTCATGTTGCTTGCAAAATCCAAGGGAATTGTTTAATTTTTGTCGACTTCATGTCATAAAAAAAAACATCGTGTGAATACCCTCATTCATTCTCCGTTTATTATTTCATTAAAAAACTTAAGATAATTTTCCCAAATATTCAATTTTTCAAAACTCACACCTTTTAAGTCAAAACTTCGACATTAGGTCGTCGTATCTTCAAAAACTCGTCCATACCCATTTTTGGCCAAAACAATTTATTTTTAATCAAACAAACATTTTAATAAACAAATATTTCAAAAGGTTCCTATAGAATACTATATATACATTGGGTGCTAATACCTTCCTATTGTATAACCAACCCCCGAACTCTAGACCTCTTTTCAAAAACGCCTTGTATTTTCATTACTTTTAAAGTATTATTTTACATGGCATATCTTAGGGTTTTATTTCGCTCTTTTCCCTTTTCCCTTGGAAATAATAAAGCGCGGTGGCGACTCTTACTTTTTGTGAGACGAATTAATTAAGAGTTCGATCTCCGATTTACCCCGCTACATTTTTTATCGCTACATTAGCGCTGCCACTTTTCATATTTTTCACATTTTTCTCTCTTTTTGTCACAAACAGGTGCATGGGCCTCCAATCAATGGGCCTTCCATTTTTGATTGCTTGCTCACTTTCAAAACAAACATCCTTGCTTATTTTAAAAACATACACCAAACACTTTCAAAATACAAAATAATTTCAAAAGTCCAACACTTTGTATACGTTCTTACGAACGAGAACTATTACAAAGTTTGCCTAAACGAAGGCGCCTTTTGAAAATACTTTCAAAACCAACACAAAGCACATTTTCAAACAAAAGCAAGTGATCTATCAAGCAACTAAGAACCCATAGATAACTATGGATGAAAAGGGTGGTAACACCTTCCCTTTTCATAATCTACCCCCCGAACTCAAGAAATAATCTCAAAGGTCTTTCCTGTTCTTTTCAGCCTTTCCTTTTGGATAAAAGAAAAGTCGGTGGCGACTCTTGCTAACCGAAAATTTTGAGATCAAACGAAAAACACTCAAGTCATTTCTCCCACCATATCACAAAAGTATTATTTCAACTCCCAAACACTGGAGCAATAAGGAAGTTAATCCCTTGTTCACCCCTTTGAGCCTAGAAGTTGGAGCTTCTTTCCATACGAAAAAACCCGTAATTTTAACCTAGGGATGGGTGGTTCTTAGTTAATTTGGTTGTGCATTCAATTACAAGAGAAATCGTGCAAGACACCTTTCAATAAAGGCTGCGATCAAGCTTTCCTTTGCATACAGCAAGAAGTGTCAAAGATGCTCTCAAACCAAAAATGACAAAGATGGTTCCCCATAATCATTGAGCAAGGAAATCATTATCTTTCAAAAAATTAAAAATAAAAATAAAAATCCCGCTAAGTCAAAACCTATGAAGGAGACTTAGGCAAAAAAACGGGGGTATCCCACTGACTGTAATTTCAAATGAAACAGTTCAGGCAAAAGTTGGGAATAATAAATTCAATCAGAAGAGGTCTTCAAATCCTCAAAATTCTTCACCAGAGTTGACAAAAGTCCTCAAAATAAAAAAAAATTATGTAAGAAGAAGTGACTATCCTTAGCTTCTAAATCATCGTCATTACTCTCGTCAGTGCAATTCCAAAATCTCTTGGAACCTGAATGCATATTCTGAATTAACTGAACATAGGACTGAAGAAAATCAAGAATATTGGGTTGGGTACAAATAAACTTTGAGCCTTTATCCTTTAATTCTTAAACCGTGAATCAGACCATGTTATAACCCTCAAAAGACATAATTGAAGACAAGTTTCTTTTGAAAGAATACTACAGCAAGGTTGTGTAAAATTTCTCCAAAGATCTTTTGCGAATCATTTGTTTTGGTATCATACCTTTTCTTTCTCTTTCACTTTAAAATTATAAACCACTGTGTTTTAACCAGCGATGTATTTTCTATACACCAGTAATATCATTTCAAAATTGATTTTTGAATTCAAAACTTTTGCATGAACTTTGCATTAAAATTACCATGTTTGAATAAACAATTTTGCTGGAAAACAAGCTTTCCCTGTCAAGGAATTTCAAACAGTTGAGAAACTTGGTCAGGGATCCTATCAGGGGTAAGTATCTTCCAGATCCATTTGTGAATCAACTCAAGATTTATTGCTTAATGCGAGTTTTCTCAGAATTGCATAACAAGAGTGTTTCATCCTCATTTTCATTTCATGAGGTATGGTTGCAGTTGACATGTCACCTTGAGATCAAAGTCCAACTTACTTGGTGTTGTACCCCAAAATTTTCCCTCTCATTTTATCAACACTTCTCATCACAAGGCTCTTGGAACTCAAGATCAAGCTAGGGTTTGCTCTGCTCAAGACACCTCCTTGCACTGTTCACCTAAATTAGGATTTGAGTTTGCACAGGGATTTTTGGACCTTCAATGCCCAAAGTGACTTTCATACTTCATGTTGGACTCATAAGTTTGCCCATACCAAGTTTCAAGCCTTGAATCAAATTTTTGCCCAGTCAATTGGACAATTGACCTAGAAATCAACTATATTGGGGAAAAGTCAACTGTGGCCAATTTACAGTCAAACCTCATGAATTTTGACCCACATCAACATTATGAACTCATATGAACCATTTGATCAAGTTTGGACCACAATTCCACAAGAAATTTGATTAGATCACCAAAAGGGCAAAATGGTCATTTTTAGGGTTTTGATTGTACAAAGGCAATTTTTGACTATTTGACCTAGCCAATGGCAAATTAAGCTCAACCATGGACCCAAGGACTCAATGGCATCATCTTGACCTATTCAACAAGTTCAAAAGACCTCAATTGCATGGGATTGACAGATGAATTTTCCAGTCAACTCATCAAAATTTGAATGTACACTAAAAAGTCAAACTTTGACTTTTTGGTCAAAATCAAGTGCCAAGGGTCATTTTTCATCAATATGTGTCAAATTATGAAACTTTTTCATCAAGAAACCCAAAATTGCAAATTAGGGTTTGAAATTGAAAATTTTCATAACTTAGAAATTTTTCTAAGTTATGAAATTTTCTTAATTTTTCCTAACTTTGTCCCACATTTTCACCAAGATGCAAATGGATTCAAACAAAACTTATAACATGAAAGTTGTAGTCCTCCACAGAGTATACAACTTTGATTCACAAAGTTTTCTCAAAAGAAGCTTGGATCTCAAGTTATGATTTTTGGAACAAGGGTCCCTAAAACTTTTAACTTAGAGAAATTTTGCCCTAGTTTAGGCAGGATTTTGACCTATCTTCTTGGCCATTTTTCACATAGTTCCACTTGGAGTCTCAAGTTGCATTTCAAATATGGATTATAGATAATGTTTCAAGCTTTCCAAATTGTCCAAGAACTCCTCAAACAAATTTGTGGTTAGGGAGAATCGAATGCTTGAAGTTGGCTAAAACTCACTTTGTATACATGGCAAATACATGTTCACTCAAGTGGCATTTTCAAACAAGCATGCTTTGTACTAGTTTGCAGGCCTCTAAACCAATTCACACTCCTTAATTAAATGCAAATCCATTAGTCTAAGCATTTGTTTTGGCCATTTGGGCATTGTACACAAAACTAAGCCTTAATTAGAAAAAGGTACATTTCTATTTTGGAAAAGGTATGCTTTATGTCAAAACATGATATTTGAAGCATATGGCCAAGATCTCAGAAGCCAGATCAAATCCACAAATTCCAGCAACTAAGAGTATTGTGTGCAGCATATTAGATGGCTTGTACAGGCCTGTATAGGAAACTTACACATTCTTGCTTCAAAAATAAGAAATTGTCCAAACACTTGCCAACTTAAGAACCAACCATTGTTAGCTTACACAAACATTGAAAACATATTTCACACAACCCTTTGAGCAAGAAACACGAGTCTTTGAGCCTCAAAACCTCCCCTAGCCAGAAATCACACTTCTTTGGCAAAACAGGGCAGGTGCTACAACTTGAGTTCTCCAGCTCATTTGGCTCGTGCGTTTTTCCCCTTTTTGCTTCAAACACCTTCCATTCAGCTCACTCAAGCTATCCCAAACCTCCATTGACAACTGTAACTCCATTTACAGTGTTCACCATTTTCATTTCAAGCTTGTGCAGGTTGAGTTCTAGAGGCTGATTCAGGGACATTCAAGGCAAGCTAGCTATTGGAAAAGACCAAGTGAAGTTCAGGGAAGCTACCAGACACCTCAAGACTTGTTGAGAAACACTGCATTGCCCTACACGAATCCAACTGAAACAGGTTTTTCATCACTTTCTATCTCTCTATTTAGGAACATTTAGCCTTAGGTTTGTGAATGAAAAATGTAGTATTCAATGCCATGAAGTTGTACATATGCTCAGTTTTCATTTATATTAAGTGTGCTAGGAGAATTTCATCCATGAACATGCTGTAAAAACTAGGTCAGATTTTAGGGCCAGAGAAATTCTCTCTGGTCTTTGAGAGTTAGGATTAATGCTTTATATGGTTAGAATCGTATTAAAATTCTCTACAAGTTTGACGTTGTGAGTTTTGGCAAAAGATCACGTTTCCAGGATGTTCAAGTTTGTACAACAGGCGCGCGTTTTTCAAATGTGCCGGAGGAAGAAGATGAAGTGGTGGGCTGGGCTTGGCCTGCTTGCTTCTAACACCCCCATTTTCAGTTTTACACCCCTGGCTCAATTTCTTATATTTTCATGTTTTTGCACTTTTATTTTCATTTCTGGTTTTGATTATTTATTTCCAAATATTAAAAAATGCAAAATAAAAATCAACAAATAGCTTGACCTAATCAAAGACAAAAATGCATGAAAAACAAACACAATGCACACTTGCACCCCTAGGGTTACAATCCACTTGTTGCCTTCAAAAATGGGCCATGGTATGCATGTTGGGTACTTTGGCAAAACAAAAACAAAAACAAAACAAAAGATCATAGTCCCTTGATGACGCTATCTTGGTTTCCTAAACAAAATGATCAAGTCCCTCAAGAAAAATTGCCAAAGATACTTGACACAATTGCTATCATGGTTTATACGATGACCCGCTCCTGTCCCGTTAAACATCCTAACACAAGGTTGTTCACCAAATACAATGGTGAAACAACACTGTCAAAAGGGTTAAAAGCATAGGAAAGATCTTTGAGTAAAATAGGGTAGATAGCTCTTAGTTACTTGATCAAAAAGCTTGCAAAAACATCCTTGCTATTTTCAAACACACTTCACAACACAATTTCAAAACATTTCCCAAATCAAACTTTCAAACATTGAAATCTTTTCAAAAGACAAAAACATCTTTGTATACATTCAAACAAGAATCATTACAAAGGTTTCCACAATGATGGCCTCTTTTCAAAACATCTTTCAAAACCACACACAAAGCACCATTTCAAAAAATTGGAAAAGCAAAGCAAGTGATCTAAACAAGTAATTAAGAGCCCATGGATAACCATGGATGAAAAAGGTGCTTGCACCTTCCCTTTTCATAATCTACTCCCCGAACCCAAGAAAACATCTCAAAGGTCTTTCCTGTGCTTTTTGACCTTTCCTTAGGATAAAATAAAAAGTCGGTGGCGACTCTTGCTAAACCGAAACATTTGCAAAAACAAACGCAAAACCTCAAGTCAGTTCTCCCACCGTATCACAGAACTGGCGACTCTGCTGGGGACTAACTGAAAAGTGGAGTAACCTTAGGGTTTAGATCACCTTTGCATGATTATCTTGTTTGCTTTGTTTGCTTTACACTTGGTCCTATTGTTTGGGTTTGAATCCTCCACCCGGATTTGAGAAACATTCATAGGTAAATAGCAATGCGTTGTGGAAACTGTGCGGGGTATACCGACATGGTTGAAGCAATAGCTATATTAGTGCCACATATTTGTGAGTACCGGTAGCCTTTGAGTCAATCAAAGAGAATACGGGGCCGCTGAGTGATGTCATGAAGCACTAATGAACTCTTAGAACCTTACTTGACCATCTTGGCCTTTTTAGGGGTAGTGAGATGACCGGCTTTGGTGCAGTCCGAAGTTGGTAGATACTCGATACTACACTCATTGAGGGTTGTTTTCTTGGAATATTTTGGTCGCCAGTTAAGTGGATAAACCAAAACAATGAACATAGAAAATAATCCAGTGATATTGAGCTCCTTAGAACCCAGTTACTATTTATAGGACAGGTTTGAGCTAACTAACTTCAAGAGGGTACTTACCTATGAAACCTCATGCAAGCCTGAAACTAGGATCTTGTGTGACTTGTTTGTACATGTGCTTGTGCATACATCATGAACATCATAAAGCATCATATGCATCCACTAACCATTTCAAGGGTTTGGATCTTCATCTTTGTTCTTGTTTTATAGGTCATGGAATATCTTCGCAGGAAAACAATATAAGTCAACCTTGTAAGAATCCCTCCTCAACTCAAGGAGCTTACTTCCAAGATTCCAGAGAATTCTCCTTTAAGTGAAAGACATGGTAGACTTCTCAACTTGGTCAACTCCAACATTAAAAAGGACATGGTGAACGTTCTTTTCCAGTTCTTCGACCCCCTACACCACTGTTTCACATTCCCTGATTACCAACTAGTACCTACTTTGGAGTAATTTTCTCAACTCTTGAGGATTCCTATTCTTCATCAACTACCCTACAACGGTACGAAAAAAGAACCAAAGCCTGAAGATGTTTCTCAAGCCTTACACTTGCAACCATCTGATATCAAAGGTCATTGGGAAACCAGAAGTGGTGTCAAGGGTTTCTTGGCAAAGTTTCTGTTTGAGAAGGCACAAGACTGCTGGAATTCTTTGGATTTATAAGCTTTTGAAGAGATTCTGGCACTCCTCATCTATGGGTTGGTCTTGTTTCCAAACCCTGATCAGCTTATAGATGTGAATGCTGTCAAGATTTTCATATCTCGAAATCCTGTACCTACATTGCTTGGGGACATCCTACACTCATTTTACCCACGAACAATAAGGAAAAGAGGTGTTCTCATGTGATGTACTTCTCTTCTAGCAAGGTGGTTTATTTCTCACCTTCCCCAGTCAGTTTTGAAGAATGAGCAGGGTTTAAGGTGGTCACAACGATTGATGACCCTCACACATTCTGATGTTCATTGGTGTTCTCGGTCCAGAGAAAATATCATCATCATTGATCGTTGTGGGGAATTCCCTAATGTCCCACTACTTGGCATTAGGGGAGGAATTACCTATAACCCTTGTTTAGCTCTGAGGCAGTTTGGATATGCTAGAAGGGATGGCCCTCATGATATGCTGATTCCTGACCTATTTTTTGACTTCGACAACGATGCGCAAGGACTTCAACAAAGGTTTATCCGAGCTTGGAGGATGCCCAACAAAGTGGATAGTAATACATTGGGGCACAAGAACACCATCCCCCTTGAGCCTTACCTCAAGTGGGTACGAACCAGCGCCCAGAATCTTATGATGCCTTACCCTCACATTCTCCCCGTTATCAAAGAGCCTGTTATGGAAGGAGAGGTTCCATACACCCTCCTACATCCATACATGCCGACATCATTGGAAGAATTGCAAAAGAGTTGGATCCAACTCAAAGAAGAACGAAACACTTTTGAAACCAGCTTCTACGCTAGTGAGAAGAAGGTTTTGGAACTTACCCGCCGACTTCATGAAGAGGAGACCCTTAACACTTACATCGCACCAAAGAGGATGCACAATGTCTTTTTGCATTAAGAATTCTGTAATATTTTGCCCATGGGGCATTTATGTACTAACAAATTTCTTCTTAATATGATGTGTGTTCTTTTTCTTTGCAACAAATTTGAATTTCTGAATCCTTGAATGCATAACATGAATAACATATCATTCATCATATGCATAAACAGGTCTTCAAACCAGGTTTCCTTATCTTTCTGCTGTTTATTTCAGCAAGATGGATTTGGAGCAGACGGTTATAGATCTGCAAGCACAAAATTCTCAATTTCAACAACTCCTCATGACCTTAGAAAAGGGTCAAGAGGATCTTAAAGCACTGTTGGAGAAAGAGAAGGACAAAGAGAAATAGAAGAAAAGGACTGGGGTGGCCATTATGGGAAGAAGGTTTGAAAGCCATGCTAGAAAATTTCTCGAGTTCCCTTCGACGTCTAATGAAGGGGTTGGTAAAGGAAAAGGAGCTGCGATACCTTCTGAATCTGAAGTTGAAGAGGAAGAAGAGGAAGAGGATGAAGATTACTCCGAACAGCAATATCCCCCGGCGGATGATAAGTATAAAAATCTTGAGGATCGGTTGGCAGCCATGGAGTTGCAAAGGGTACCTGGTTTAGATTTTGAAGAACTAGGGTTGGTTGCTGGGATCGTCATTCCTCCCAAGTTCAAAGTACCTACATTTGCTAAGTATGACAGTTTGTCCTATCCAAAGATGCATCTGAGGTCCTATGTCAGAAAGATCCAACCTCACTCCTCTGATAAGGATCTTTGGGTCCACTTTTTTCAAGACAGTTTGTCAGGCATGCAATTGGACTGGTTCTATCAACTTGAGAGATCTGGTGTTCATAACTGGGAAGATTTGGCTGCTGCGTTCTACCGACAATACCAATACAATGTTGATTTAGCGCCTACTCATACTCAACTACAGAGTATGGGTATGGCTTCTAATGAGGGATTTAAGGAGTATGCCCAGAAGTGGCGAGATTTGGCTGGAAGGGTGCAGCCACCTTTGTCGGATAGAGAGATGGTTGACATGTTTTTAGGGACTCAGTCAGGACCATTCTTCAATCATTTAATTGGGAGTTCGTCTGCAGGATTCACCGAACTAATTCTGACTGATGAGAGGGTTGAAGCTGGCATTAAAAGTGGTAAAGTTCAGAAGGATGCCTCCGCTTCCACTGCTATTAATAAGACCTTCCCAGCTAAGAAATAAGCTTCTGCTGATTATTCCCAGAAAAAACAAGGAAGAACGGAGCGCCGACCAACGGTGGGGGTTGTGATGATTCAAAACTCCTCAGCTGATCAACCTCGAAGCAGTCAACCTAGTGCTAACCAGCAAAGGGTAGAAAGGCCACAATGGCAGTTCACCCGAATCAATATGACACCGGCTCAAGTCCTCCCTCATTTGTTAAAGCTGAATCTTACCAATTTGAAAGAAGCACCGAAAAACCCCAATACCTCTTCTCCTTATTATCATTCCAATGCAAAATGTGCATACCACTCGGACAGTGTAGGGCATGATACCAATAATTGTTGGGCTCTTAAAAAAAAGATCCAAGACCTGATAGATGCCAAGGAGGTAGATTTTGATGCTCATGAAAAACCCAACGTGATATCCGCTCTAATGCCCAAGCACGGTCATAATGTTAATGCCGTTGTGGAAGACCTTCATGTTACCATTGTTGATGACCTTTTGACTCCGTTACCAGTGATTAAAGTGAATTTGATGAAAGCCGGGATATTCCCAGGCTATGGAAAAGACTACTACTTTTGTTCAAACATACAATTTGACTGCCCACTGTTGAAGTTAGGCATCCAACGCCTGATGGATACCCAAGAGATTCTCTTTCAAAAGACCCCTATTGACACTATCACACCTGTTACTCCTGCTACTTTTGTTACTCCTATCAATGAAATTGCCATAATAACCATCTCCGACGATCTTTCCAAGACCTGCAAAAGGCCTGTCAAGATTACGCATGATCCTAAGTTTGTGCCGCTGAAAATCACCATGCCGGGGCATATCCTGTATAAATATAACAAGACGATACCATGGAATTACGGAGGAGAAATCTTCTACCATGGTGTCAAACAGATAGAATCATTCCAAGAGAATTCAGATGATGAAACCCATGATATAGGGAATATTGCAGGAACAAGCAAGATAACTCCCAGCGGAAGGATCTTCTCTCTGGAGATTGCTCCTCCACGAGCAATCTTCGGACCCTCGAAAGCTTCTGTGCCTGTCAAGCCATCTGTGCAAAGCCCGGCAATTGAAAAGTTGGATGCTCCCGAAGCTATACCCTCTGTTGATACTACCAATAAGGGTAAGGGGATGCTAGAAGCACCTGTCAGGACGAAGGCTCAGACTGTGGTAATCCCCGAGACCACCCAGAAAGAGATGGAAGAAATCTTAAAGATAATCAAAAAGAGCGACTACGATGTCGTGGAGAAGATAGGGCAAACCCCTTCTAAAATCTCCATGTTGACTCTCTTACTCTATTCTGAGGCTCATGCTAAGGCCTTAATCAAATTTCTGAAAATGGCACACGTGCCTCAAGAAACTTCTGCATACCAGTTTCAAGAGTGCGTGGCTAGTCTTACAGCTGATAACGGTCTTGGTTTTTCTGATGCTGATTTGACCCCTAAGGGAAGGAAGCACAATGATGCACTACACGTCTCGGTAGAGTGCAGAGGGACTACACTTGCCCATGTCCTAGTTGATACTGGTTCATCTTTGAATGTCCTACCGAAGAAGGCGTTGGACAGGCTAGACTGCAAAGGTTTGACTTTAAAACCCAGTAACATCATTGTTAGAGCCTTCAACGTTTCTAAGCGGATGGTTCAAGGAGAGGTGGACATCCCAATAAAGGTGGGTACCGAGACCTTCAACTCTACCTTTTATGTGATGGACATCCGTCCTTCATATTTATGCTTGTTGGGAAGGCCATGGATCCACTATGCTGGGGCAGTTACCTCCTCTTTACACCAAATGCTAAAGTATCCAGTTCAGGGTAATATTATAATAGTGTACGGTGAGGAAGAGTACATGATAAGTCACCTCAACTCCTTCCGCTATGTGGAGTTAGATGGTGAATTGATAGAAACGCATTTTCAACACTTTGAAGAGGTGTCTCCTGAAGTCGCAGTTGCGAAGACAATGACTGATGAGCCTATAATTTCCAAGTCGGTGTCCCGGATGTCATGCCTCAAGGATGCGAAGGCTGTAATCAGAGAAGGAAGGAGTACGGTGTGGGGGAAATTGCCAGATTTTCCTCACAAGACGGACAAGTTCAGATTGGGTTTTACTGATGTTGGCCAGAAAGATGTGCGTCGCTCCCGGGCTGGGGGACCACCCTTTAAAATCACTCACCATGGAATTAATGCCTTAGAAGATGATGATGAAGAGGACAACTTTGTAGATTGGATCTTTCCGACCGTTGAAGTAGGATTAAGCAACTGGGAAGCGAAAGACTTTGTTCCCATCACTTTCATCAACCAGTAATTTATCTTTGAATAATTTCCTATTTTGTTCTGTAATAATTAAATAATTCGTAAACACTCTTTTCACCTTATGCCTTACCCGGGGCATATAGGTCCATTTGTAAGGGCTTGATTTCTTCATTATCATATGCCATGTTTAATGAATCATTGGACGTTTTCATCTATAAACTGTTGTGTTCATTTTCTTTCCTTTTGAATTTTGTTTTGTTTAAGGATGGCTATCCCTTACACACACTCACACTCACAAAATGCAGGTACCCATCCACTCCGGATTCCATGGGTGACTATTCTGCTTTAGCCTTCGGTGACTCTGAAGATTTGGTCAATCATGTCGAGTACGAAGGTGATGAAGATTGTGAAGTGCCTGGAGAGTTAGCCAGACTTCTGCAACAAGAGGAAAGGGCTATTCTGCCCCATGAAGTGTTGCTAGAGATCATCAACTTGGGAACAGAGGAAGACAGGAAAGAGGTAAAAGTGGGTGCCAACCTAAATCCAAATGTCAAAGAGCGCTTAGTGCAGTTGTTGAATGAATATGTCGAAATCTTTGCCTGGTCCTATGAAGACATGTTGGGACTAGATACAAATATCGTGGTTCATCGTCTCCCTACAAGAGAATACTGTCCACCGATCAAACAAAAGGTCTTCCTAATGAGGCCCGACATGTCTGAAAAGATCAAAGTTGAGGTGATGAAGCAGTTCAATGCTGGCTTTCTGGATGTTACTTCCTATCCATAATGGGTTGCTAACATTGTGCCCATGCCTAAGAAGGACGGCAAAGTCAGAATGTGTGTGGACTACAGAGACTTAAACAGGGCTAGCCCTAAAGATGATTTTCCACTGCCACACATTGACATCTTGGTTGACAATACAACTCAACACAAGGTATTTTCCTTCATGGATGGATTCTCGGGATACAACCAGATCAAAATGGCCCCTGAAGACATGGAGAAGACTACTTTTGTTACGCAGTGGGGTACCTTCTGCTATAAAGTGATGCCATTCGGACTGAAGAATGCCGGGGCAACCTATCAGCGAGCCATGGTAGTTTTGTTTCATGATATGATACATCATGAGATCGAAGTCTATGTAGACGACATGATAGCCCATTCACAGATAGAAGAAGAACACCTCGACCATCTGCAAAAGCTGTTTGTCAGATTGAAGGAGTATAAGCTCAGACTGAATCCTAACAAGTGCACTTTTGGAGTCAGGTATGGCAAACTTTTGGGATTTATCGTCAGCAACAAAGGCATTGAGGTTGGTCCTGCTAAAGTAAAAGCTATACAGGAAATGCCTGCCCCCCACACTAAAAAGGAGGTTAGAGGTTTCTTGGGACGCTTAAACTATATTGCAAGGTTCATCTCTCACCTAACGTCTACTTGTGAGCCAATCTTCAAGCTGTTGAAGAAAGATCAGGTGGTTGAATGGAACAATGATTGTCAAGTTGCTTTTGATAAGATCAAGGAGTATTTGCTAGAACCTCCTATCTTGATGCCACCCGTCGAAGGAAGGCCTTTAATCATGTATCTGACTGTTTTGGATAACTCAATGGGGTGCGTACTGGGCCAACATGACGAGTCTGGCCGAAAAGAGCATGCCATTTATTACCTTAGCAAAAAGTTTACCGACTGTGAGACTCGCTACTCACTGCTCGAGAAAACTTGATGCGCTTTGGTATGGGCTGCTTGTCGGCTAAGGCAGTATATGTTGACACATACCACCTTGCTGATTTCTAAAATGGATACGATTAAGTACATCTTCGAGAAGCCTGCTTTATCTGGAAGAATTGCTAGATGGAAAATAATCCTGACTGAGTATGATATCCAGTATACTACCCAAAAAGCTATAAAGGGGAGTGTACTAGCTGACCATCTAGCTCATAAAGCCGTCGAAGATTACCAATCTATGAGATTCGACTTCCCTGACGAGGACATCATGACATTGGACAACATTGAAGGTAACGGACCGTATGACAGACCTGAACAAGGATCTCGATGGACCCTGTACTTTGATGGTGCTTCAAATGCACTTGGTAACGGTATCGGTGCGGTACTTATTTCTCTGGAAGGTTGCCATACGCCTTTCACTACTAGACTCTGCTTCAGCTGCACCAACAACATGGCTGAACATGAAGCTTGTATCTTTGGTCTCAAGGCTGCTATAGACTTGGGAATCAAATCTTTGGTCGTATTTGGGGACTCAGCTTTGGTTATCAGTCAAATCAAAGGAGAGTGGGACACTAATCATCCTAATCTTATCCCGTACAAAGAACATGTCTTGACATTGTTGCCTCATTTCGAGCAGATTACCTTTGAGCACTTCCCGCGGGAAGAAAATCAGCTAGCAGATGCTCTGGCTACAATGTCCTCCATGTTTAAACTCAACTTGGATAATGAGGCTCCCCAAATCACCATTGAGCGAATGGACGAACCTGCGCACTGTCATGAGATTAATACCGAAGAAGTAGTGGAACAACCCTGGTTTCATGAAATCAAAAAGTATCTCCAGACTCGAGAACACCCTGAAGGAGCTTCCGTCAATGACAAAAAGTTCTTAAGGAGACTTGCTGCCAAGTTCTTCCTGAGCAATGGTATCCTATACAAGCGCAATCATAATTGTGTTCTACTTCGTTGTATGGACAAAGCTGAAGCTGAGTTGATCATGACTGAAATACATAGTGGCACCTTTGCCACCCACTTGAACAGATATACGATGGCTAAGAAGATTCTAAGTGCAGGCTACTACTTATCTACCATGGAAGTTGATTGTCATCAATACGCTTGTACTTGTCACAAATGCCAAGTCTATGCTGACAAAGTACATATTCCTCCTGTTCCTCTCAACGTTCTAACAGCCCCTTGGCCATTCGCAATGTGGGGAATCGACATGATTGGAGAGATCAAGCCCACGGTATCCAACAGACATCGCTTCATCCTGGTGGCTATTGATTACTTTACCAAATGGGTCGAAGCAGCTTCCTTCGCCTCAGTTACAAAGAATGTGGTTGCCCGTTTCATCAAGCAGAATATCATATGCCGGTATGGTATCACCGACAGGATAATCACGGACAACGGTACAAATTTGAATAACACTGTGATCACCGCTCTGTGCAAGAAGTTCAAAATTCAACATCATAATTCATCTCCCTATCAGCCAAAGATGAACGGTGTTGTTGAAGCTGCGAACAAAAATATCAAGAAGATCATTCAAAAGATGACAGTCACCTACAAGGACTGGCATGAGATGTTACCGTTTGCTCTGCACGTATATCGTACCACGGCGCATACTTCAACTGGGGCAACCCCCTTTTCTTTGGTATATGGCATGAAGGATGTTTTACCTATGGAAGTTCAGATTCCTTCCTTGAGGATCATGAAGGATACTGGTTTGAGTGAAGACGATTGGATTCAGACCCGGCTTGACCAACTTAATTTGATCGACGAGAAACGACTTACTACTGTTTGTCATGGTCAGATGTATCAAAAACGGATGATCAAGGCTTTCAACAAGAAAGTCAGGCGTCAGGTATACCAAGTCGGAGATCTTGTAATCAAGCGGATCATCTTGCCGCAAAGTGACCCCAGGGGAAAATGGACTCCTACTTACGAAGGACCATTTGTGATCAAGAACATCTTTTCTGGTGGGGCAATGATTCTAACCACCATGGACGGCGAAGACTTGCCGCAACCTGCGAACGCAGGCATAGTCAAAAGATACTACGCATAAAATGACCCGACAAGTTGAAAACCTGAAAGGGCAACTTGGGCAAAAATGGGCATCCCGGTGAATCGAAAACCCGAAAGGGCGATTCAGGCAAAAATTAGGGATAAATAAAAAAAATCTGTACACCCGGCAAGTTGAAAACCTGAAAGGGCGACTTGGGGAAAAAAGGGTTTCCCGGTGGACTGAAAACCCGAAAGGGCGGTCCAGGAAAAAGTTAGGGAATTAAAGCATATGATTATGTCTTGTCGGATCACTTTAAGGATAATCTCTTCACCAACAAGCTCCAAGATTTTGATCAATCCAATCATCCACGGACGAAGCAACGAATGGACAAAGACACTCAGAGTTGTGAAGGCTATAGCAGAATAGGAACCCCATGGAATTGTTACACATAGCCATCCTTCTTTATATAAATTTTTTCTCAATTTTACGACAACATTCTCTTACTAGGATGTCTGTCTCCTTTGTACAAAGATACTTACAAAAGTTAATACAAAAATACTTCAAAGTGCAGAAATTTGCTTGCCTTTCTTTTCTTTTTACACTTATGTTTTATTTGAAAACGTCCAATGATTTGTTAAATGAGCATATGCATTTTGAATATAATCATTGCTTACAAATAAAATGAAATGAGAGAGGATAATTATTGGTGGGTTGAAAGGGTAGGAAGATGTCCTTGTGCTATTCCGGAAGAAAACCCCTGCAGTATGTCATTCAGATCCTCAACAAAGCTAAAACCATGGAGTATATATCCCCAGTTGAGTTAAATTTCAAGATCCCCAGCGGAGCCAGAGTATTCTAAACTTTATCCCCCAACGGAGTTAAGTTTCAAAATTCCAATCAGAGTTAAGTCTCTAAACTCCCGATCCACAGTGGAACCCGAAAACCCTGAAATACATATCCCCAGCGGAGCTAGAATACTCCAAACCTTCTTCCCCAGCGGAGTCAAATTTCCAACTATCAATCCCCAGCGGGAACCATTCATTTTTCCCCAACTTCCCCAGCAGGTTATCTTAAAAATCTGAGAATCAACCAGATAATAATTAAATTTTTGTCTTATCCCCAACTAAGATGATTCCCCAGTAGATTGGCATACAACCCAAGCTCCTGACTTCCCCGGAAGAATGAACACTCTCCCCACAGAGTTGTTTCCCAATAGAACGAAGATTCTAGTTCCCGTTTCTCCAATTGAAGCCTCCCAGGTTTTGATTCCCCAGTAGAGGTCTTCAGAGTTTTCCTTATTTCACCAGGAAAGTCATGAAGAATTCTCATTCCCCGTAGAAGTTGTCAAAGCTCTTGTTAATCCCCACAAGTCAGCAAGGATTTTCAATCCCCACCGGTGGTCCCAGGATTTCTCTTTCTCAACAATCAAGGATCTTTAATCCCCAAGCAGTCAGCAAGGATTTCTCATTTTTAACAATCATAGATTTTTGGAATCCCTAGCATCGGTCAAGGATTTACTCTCCCGGACAACAATCAAAGATTTCATTATCTCCAGCTATCAAGGATTTATTTTCCTCAGCAAGACAACTACTCAGCTTACATGCACATCCATTACATTTATATATCATAAACATTGATGAAACACATTTTATTGCATCATACATATCATGCAACATAACTTTGTGTTTTAGCTAACATTTTACCCTTTTCAGGATAAGATTAAAAGGCTATCGGTAACAATTGTTCAGAGGTTTCAGATACAGTATGGATACACCCCAGACACGGCGGTCATTCTATTACTCAATTTAGAATTTCAAGTCAAGATACAGTATGGATACACCCCAGACACGGCGGTCATTCTACTACTCATTCATACTTCAGCAATCAGATACAGACTAGATACGCTCCAAACACGACGACCATTCTATCTCTCATTCAAATTCAACTATCAACTTCAAGTTCAGATACACTCCAGACACGAAAGTCATTTTGTCACTTGTCCAGATCCTAGTTACAGTACGGATATACTCCATACCCGAAAGTCATTCTGCTACTCATACAGATCTCAATTTCAGATACAGTCCAGATACGCTCCAGACACGGTTGCCATTCTATCACTCATTCGGAATTTATCGCCAGCACATAGATGCTTCATACGCAGATGTTTCTCTGTTACCCATTCAAAATACAAATACACTCCAGACACGACATTCATTCTGGTATTCATTCAAGAATCAAATACAATTACAACTCGGATACGCTCCAGACACAGACGCCATTCCTTTGCTCATACAAACCCAGCCTCTAGATACAACTCAGATATGTTCCAAATACGGATACCATTCTGATGTTCATTCTACTAATTTTTAACAAACAAATTTTGGATGGCATCTTTAAGCCCATCTCCAGCAAGATTTTACCATCTCCAAATGGCATCTTTAAGCCCATTCCCTCATATACATTTTGACGAGTGCAAATTGACGGGCACTCTAGTGTCCAATCCTCTTTTACCTTCGAGTCATGAAAGGCAAACTTGTCAATCTAACTCTTCAGGTTCAAGAAGATTGAACAGGGGAAACTGTTGTACCCCAAAATTTTCCCTCTCATTTTATCAACATTTCTCATCACAAGGCTCTTGGAACTCAAGATCAAGCTAGGGTTTTCTCTGCTCAAGACACCTCCTTACACTGTTGACCTAAATTAGGGTTTGAGTTTGCACAGGGATTTTTGGACCTTCAATGCCCAAAGTGACTTTCATACTTCATGTTGGACTCATAAGTTTTCATATACCAAGTTTCAAGCCCTGAATCATATTTTTGCCCAGTCAATTGGACAATTGACATAGAAATAACCTGTATTGGGGAAAAGTCAACTGTGGCCAATTTACAGTCAAACCTCATGAATTTTGACCCACATCAACATTATGAAATCATATGAACCATTTGATCAATTTTGGACCATAATTCCACAATAAATTTGATTAGATCACCAAAAGGGCAAAATGGTCATTTTTAGGGTTTTGATTGTACAAAGGCAACTTTTGACTATTTGACCTAGCCAATGGCAAATTAAGCTCAACCATGGACCCAAGGACTCAATGGCATCATCTTGACCTATTCAAAAAGTTCAAAAGACCTCAATTGCATGGGATTGACAGATGAATTTTTCAGTCAACTGATCAAAATTTGACTGTACACTGAAAACTCAAACTTTGACTTTTTGGTCAAAATCAAGTGACAAGGGTCATTTTTCATCAAGATGTGTCAAATTATGAAACTTTTTCATCAAGAAACCCAAAATTGCAAATTAGGGTTTGAAATTGAAAATTTTCATAACTTAGAAATTTTTCTAAGTTATGAAATTTTCTTAATTTTTCCTAACTTTGTCCCACATTTTCACCAAGATGCAAATGGATTCAAACAAAACTTATAACATGAAAGTTGTAGTCCTCCACAGAGTATACAACTTTGATTCACAAAGTTTTCTCAAAATAAGCTTGGATCTCAAGTTATGATTTTTGGAACAAGGGTCCCTAAAACTTTAACTTAGAGAAATTTTGCCCTAGTTTAGGCATGATTTTGACCTATCTTCTTGGCCATTTTTCACATAGTTCCACTTGGAGTCTCAAGTTGCATTTCAAAGATGGATTATATATCATGTTGCAAGCTTTCCAAATTAACCAATAGCTCCTCAAACACATTTGTGGTTAGGGAGAATCGAATGCTTGAAGTTGGCAAAAACTCACTTTGTATCCATGGCAAATACATGTTCACTCAAGTGGCATTTTCAAACCACCATGCTTTGTACTTGTTTACAGGCCTCTAAACCAATTCACAATCCTTAATTAAATGCAAATCCATCAGTCTAAGCATTTGTTTTGGCCATTTGGGCATTGTACACAAAACTAAGCCTTAATTAGAAAAAGGTACATTTCTATTTTGGAAAAGGTATGCTTTATGTCAAAACATGATCTTTGAAGCATATGGCCAAGATGTTAGAAGCCAAATCAAATCCACAAATTCCAGCAACCAAGAGGGTTGTGTGCAGCATATTAGATGGCTTGTACAGGCCTGTATAGGAAACTTACACATTCTTGCTTCAAAAACAAGAAATTGTCCAAACACTTGCCAACTTGAGAGCCATCCATTGTTAGCTTACACAAACATTGCAAACATATTTCACACAACCCTTTGAGCAAGAAACACGAGTCTTTGAGCCTCAAAACCTCCCCTAGCCAGAAATCACACTTCTTTGGCAAAACAGGGCAGGTGCTGCAACTTGAGTTCTCCAGCTCATTTGACTCGTGCGTTTTCCCCCTTTTTGCTTCAAACACCTTCCATTCAGCTCACTCAAGCTATCCCAAACCTCCATTTCCAACTGTAACTCCATTTACAATGTTCACCATTTTCATTTCAAGCTTGTGCAGGTTGAGTTCTAGAGGCTGATTCAGGGACATTCAAGGAAAGCTAGCTATTGAAAAAGACCAAGTGAAGTTCAAGCAAGCTACCAGACACCTCAAAACTTGTTGAGAAACACTGCATTGCCCTACACGAATCCAACTGAAACAGGTTTTTCATCACTTTCTATCTCTCTATTTAGGAACATTTAGCCTTAGGTTTGTGAATGAAAAATGTAGTATTCAATGACATGAAGCTGTACATATGCTCAGTTTTCATTTATATTAAGTGTGCTAGGAGAATTTCATCCATGAACATGCTTTGAAAACTAGGTCAGATTTTAGGGCCAGAGAAATTCTCTCGGGACTTTGAGAGTTAGGATTAATGCTTTATATGGTTAGAACCGTATTAAAATTCTCTACAAGTTTGATGTTGTGAGTTTTGGCAAAAGATCACGTTTCCAGGATGTTCAAGTTTGTACATCAGGCGCGTGTTTTTCAAATGTGCTCGAGGAAGAAGATGAAGTGGTGGGCTGGGCTTGGCCTGCTTGCTTCTAACACCCTCATTTTCAGTTTTACACCCCCTGGCCCAATTTCTTATATTTTCATGTTTTTGCACTTTTATTTTCATTTTTGGTTTTGATTATTTAATTCCAAATATTAAAAAATGCTTAATAATATTTTCATAATTTTTTACATTTATTTGGCATTTTATTTTAATTATTCTAACATAAAAACATTTTTATTACTTTTATAATTTATTTAAAACTTGAAAATAATATGTAATTTATACTTTTATTTTTATTTCTTATTTTTATTCACACTGTTAATATTAATAAAAATATGATTTATTTTTGTACATATTTTATTTTATTTTATACATTTTTAATATATATATATATATATATATATATATATATATATATATATATATATATATATATATATATATATATATATATATATATATATATATATATATATATATATATATATATATATATATATATATATATATATATATATATATATATATATATATATATATATACTTTTATTTTATTAAATACTTAGAATAAAAATACAAAAATATTACATTTTTACTTTTATTATTATTCACACTAAAAAATAATTTTTCAAGTATATTTTATTTTTTGTACATATTAATATATTTTTTGTATATAAATAATATAATATATCATTTTCTTAAAGAAATTAGGGTTTCATCCCTTAAACAAATAAAATTAATCTTTTTTTATTTCTTTATACTGAAAATACTTTACATACATAAACAAATAAAAAACATCTTTTTGCATAATAAATTTTATTTAACATTTATTTATCTTGTTTATTTAAATATTGTACATTTAAATATTGATTGCATTTGAAATTCAATTTGGATGTAATAGTAAATTAGGGTTTATATTTCTTATCAAATACCCCCCCATTCAAAATTGTACCCCCATCCCCATAATCATGTTGTAATAGCTTAGGATTTAAATTCTCGCACTTTACGTTTTCAATTATGCCATGATTAGAGAATTAGGGTTTGTATGCAAAATAAAAATCAACAAATAGCTTGACCTAATCAAAGACAAAAATCCATGAAAAACAAACACAATGCACACATACACCCAGAGGGTTACAATCCACTTGTTGCCTTCAAAAATGGGCCATGGTATGCATGTTGAGTACTTTGGCAAAACAAAAAGAAAAACAAAACAAAAGATCATAGTCCCTCGATGACGCTATCTTGGTTGCCTAAAAAAATGATCAAGTCCCTCAAGAAAAATTGCCAAAGATACTTGACACAATTGCTATCATGGTCTATACGATGACCCGCTCCTGTCCCGTTAAACATCCTAACACAAGGTTGTTCACCAAATACAATGGTGAAACAACACTGTCAAAAGGGTTAAAAGCATAGGAAAGATCTTTGAGTAAAATAGGGTAGATAGCTCTTAGTTACTTGATCAAAAAGCTTGCAAAAACATCCTTGCTATTTTCAAACACACTTCACAACACAATTTCAAAACATTTCCCAAATCAAACTTTCAAACATTGAAATCTTTTCAAAAGACTAAAACATCTTTGTATACATTCAAACAAGAATCATTACAAAGGTTGCCACAATGATGGCCTCTTTTCAAAACATCTTTCAAAACCACAAACAAAGCACCATTTCAAACAATTGGAAAAGCAACGCAAGTGATCTAAACAAGTAACTAAGAGCCCATGGATAACCATGGATGAAAAGGGTGCTTGCACCTTCCTTTTTCATAATCTACTCCCCGAACCCAAGAAAACATCTCAAAGGTCTTTCCTGTGCTTTTTGACCTTTCCTTAGGATAAAATAAAAAGTCGGTGGCGACTCTTGCTAAACCGAAACATTTGAGAACACAAACGCAAAACCTCAAGTCAGTTCTCCCACCGTATCACACTTGGCACCTACAAAAGCAAATGTCAATTTGGTTGTTTCTCTCTTTCGTCCAATGCTAATCTTGGATGTGCTGGTTCTCACTTTCACAAATTGCTAATCTTGGATGAGTTCTTTCTCTATTTCGTCCGAAGCTAGTCTTGGATGAGCTGTATTTCTTTCAACCAATGCTAATCTTGAGTATCATGTTTCTCCATGCCATCTAAAGCCAATATTGGATGTTGTAATCTTTGTTGTCGTCCAAAGCCAGTATTGGATGTTGCAATCTCTATTGTCGTCCAAAGCCAATATTGGATATCATGATCTTTTCTTCCATCCAAAGCCATTAGTGGATGCTCTGATTTGTCTCACCTCATTCAAATCCAATATTCGATGTCATGATATTTTTTGCTATCCAAAGCTAATATTGGATGTCTTGATCTTTTGCTTCCATCCAAAGCAAATATTGGATGCCATGATCTTTTGCTTCCATCCAAAGCCATTATTGGATGCCACCATCTTTTGTTGTCGTCCAAAGCCAATATTGGATGTCGTGATATTTTTTGCAATCCAAAGCTAATATTGGATGTCATGATCTTTTGTTGCTGTCCAAAGCCAATATTGGATGTTGTTACCTTTTCTTCCATCTAAAGCCAATATTGGATGTTGCTATCTTTTGTTTCCATCCAAAGCCAATATTGGATGTTGTAATCTTTTCTCTCGTCTAAAGCCAATTCTTAGACGTTAAATTTTTCCCTTCATCCAAAGCAAATATTGGATGCCGTATTTCTTTTCCGTCTAACGTATTTCCTGGACGACTCTGATGTAACTTCAGATTTAGTCTCATCCCACATCTATTGTTCTTCTAGATGTTTCAGACTATTTTTTTTCAGAGAGTTGCTCACCTTGTTCAATGCCATTCTTGGATGTCGCTGCTTGCCTTCTCGGGTTTTGTCTCCCCTTCTCAAGTATTTATGGTTACTCCTTGTCACCTTGACGGATATCCAGAATATCTTGTATTCCTTAGCGTGTCTTTCCACATCATTTCATATGAACTACCATAATTTTCCAATTTCAAGTCTTTCCATATTCCCACAGAGTCTGTCTCATCTCATACATCATTCAAAAAATATATATGTCAAAAAAAGAGTCCATGCATTCATTCATAACATATGATATTATCTCATTGCATCAGGGACGAAATTCAGATCTGTTTGTATTTAATTACTTTCTGCCTATTTGGCTAAAAGATAATTAAATAGGGGTAGCTGTTGACCCTAAATTTTGCCCCTAATTTTCTAAGTCGCACTTTCATATCATATTTTGTTATTTGGTCACAATCATTAGTAAATATCTTCATTTATCTCATTTTGCATCATTAGTCGCATTTAATTTGACCAAAAGTCAGTTTAAATCGAAGTTTGCATCATTTTGTAGATGAAAAATACTCGACATTTCACTTCATGCATTTTTATATCTTTACTCGTTTCCTGCATTGCTCCAAGTTGTTTCTCTGTCGATAATATTAATATTTCGGTTTTACAGACAGACTGTTAAAGGCAATTTGATACTGTGCGAAAAAAATAGCAAGAAAAATATTTTAAGTTTTCACCTTTTATTGTTCATTTTATGAATCTGCATTTCACGTAGATTATGGCGATATGCTCGCTTTATTTTTCGGTACAGTTTGAAGTCTCATTTTTAAACGTAAATGTCTGTTCAACCTGATATTTTTATTCTCATTTTATTTTACTTTTTGACTTTTTGAATATTTTTTCATTAGTATTTGTGGCAGGTAGTTTATTTTAATTTGTTCATTTCCTTTTTTCGGATAAATTTTTGTCTGTTTTTTATTGTTTTTAGTCATTTTGAGTCTTTATTTTTTATTCAGAAAAAATTCAAAAAAATTATTTTGAATTGAATTAATTTTTACACTTTAACTTTTTCACCTCACTTTTGTCATTAAGGGGCTTTTTGGTCACAAATATGTGTTTATTACACTATGCTTGACTCTCATTGGTTGTAAACAGGAATTGAAGATTGATAAAATTGAAGAAATATTGAACGGATCTGATTGAATTGAAATCAATTTTTCCTCTTTGACTTGTCTATATAATACTTCTTTATTTTCTTTGTAAATCACAACAAAAAGCAATAACAATAATCTCTTCCTCTCTCCCAACGACTACTTTGACTCTTTATTCCTCTCTTCCCCTGCTACACAACAAAAGCAAAGAATTTCCTCTCTCTTCACAGTAACCCCGTCTTCAATTTCTCCAACCCATCAATTCACCTCCCTACACCTTCATCAATACTCCCTTCCATCTCTATCTTACAACCACCAATCACCGTTCATCACTGATTCCTATGCCTCTGTTTTCTTCCATCAACACCATACAACCTTCATGAAACACCGCCACAGTAAACCAAATTCCTCTCCCTCTCTCTGCCCATAGCAGCTGCATCCTTCGTCGTTCTCCTTCAACCTTCATCACAACCTTTCGTCTCTACTAGCCACAACTCACCCAACCGTCATCTTGCCATTACAGCTCTGCCTCCTTCCTCTTAACCCATTCCAGCGCCAAACCCCAATCCCCACTGTCCGATTCACAAACTCGCCACATCACTATCTCCTTCAATTATCATAAACCATATATGTCTTATTCACCACAATTAGCACAACCTTCATCTCCCGACGATCTCCGTAAGCACCAATCTCCCTTCATCTCGCCTCTTCCTCGCTCTCTCTTCAATCTGCAACGCAAGCAAACACACAACATCTTTAGCACCTCCCTCAATAATCTCCGTCCTGACTCTGTCAATGGACAACAAATCATCTCCAAACAGCTTCAGCAATTTCCACCTGCTCAACAACAGCTTCGGCTAGCCACTTTCATTTTCGAAACGGTTTGGTACTTTCTTCTCTAGTTTTTTTCTGTAGTTTGAAATGATTAAAGGCTTGTTTGGATTGAATAATGAGAGGAATGGTGTTGTGCTGTTAATTCAAATTTGAGTGATATGTTTATTTTGTTTTTTGATTAAATTAGTTTTTTTTGTAATTATTGAATTTGTGATGTTAGTTTTAGGTTGCTAATTTGAATGATAACATGATGATGATTATTGATTGTAATTGGAAATTGATTGTGAAATCACAACTTTGGTGATTTGTTTTTAAATTGAAATGAAGAACATATTGTAGTGGTAGCGGAAAGGCTTGGAAAATGCAAATAACAGTAGCAATGTTTTGCCAATTTCCTCTGTTTCCCTCTTTCAATTTCAAAATAGTTGCTTTCCTTCATGATTCGAATCGGCCTTAAAGCCCATTCCTCTTGCAATACCGTGACTTTTATGCCTGAAAATTAAGTGATGGCATCTCTTTGCTTGAGTGAATTTTCTTATTGGTTTAGTTTCGATGAAGGTGACAATAATGCCACATTTTATTTGCATGTAAATATGACCGAGAAACTATTGTAGACAACATGCAATTTCCTTTTGTTACAAACCATGTTTGAATTGTAATTTTGGGACATAATAGTTAAATGCATAGTTGTTGTCCGGATTTGAAGGTTTTAAGTCTACTTTGAATACAATTTCTCATGTTGCAATATGAACTTTTGATTTTTTGTTTTCCATTATGGTTGAAATAGCGGTTGCTTTTGATACACTTGAAACAATGTATGCCATGATGACTTTTGCTTGTGTAAATATTCATTTACTCATGTGCATTCATACAATTTCATTTCAATTTTATCTTTTGTGATTACTAACATAGATTTTAATTGTTGCAATTTTATTCATTTTATTTTATACCACTTATGCTACTAACGCGTTTGTGATACGGTGGCAGAACCGACTGTTTAATACTTGTTTACGTTTTGCGTTTTGTGTTTGCAAAATGTCGCAGTAAGCAAGAGTCGCCACTGACTTTTATTTCATCCAATCATGGAAAAAGGAAAAAGAACAGAAAAAACCTTTTTTCAAGATATTTCTGAGCACGGGAGTTAAATTATAGAAAGGGAAGGTGTTAGCACCCTTTTCTATCCATGGTTTTCCATGGGCTCTTAGGTACTTGCTCATTTCTTCAAATTACTTGTGTGTGTGCTTGCTTTGAAAATATTTTACTTTGTGATAACCCTTGTATCATTCCTCAAGGGTGTGACGAAGTTGTTTTGAATACTGTTTTTGAAAAGGTGTTTATGTGAAGAGTTTTATTTTGAGCAAGTACCTACTAGCATCTACCTACTCGAAAAAAAATATCGTTTTTGTTCTATTTCCTTTAGACAGTGCTATCCAACTATTAAGGAGTAAGTAGCACCATCGTTGGAGTTTGTAAGGGACGTTCAAAAGGGACAAATACAATAACTAAAGCAATAGTTAGAAAACCTTAGTAGTAACCCTAGAGTCTTAAGATCTTTTCGAGGCAACATTTTCGAGGAAAAATTTCTGAGGCAACATTCGAATGGGAAACTTTGATCTCTTTAGACTGGAGGGCCACCACTAAAATCTAATATGCTTAATGATCGTGTACCGAAGGCAACCGGAGTGAGGTAAACCCTAGGAGTGAACATGTGCGAGTGATTTGTTTCAATTATTTTAATCTTTGCACATTAGGGTTTTCTAACTATTTTAATTTTCATGCATTATTGCCATACATCTAGACAGTTAATGATTTGCTGAAAGTAAACACGGAAATAAACCTATCTATTACATGGCTTTGACAGTTACATAATTGCCTTGACGTGAAATAAAAGTGCGGAATTTAAAACCCTAATTAAAACTATTACAACCTTGAAACATTTACAATAATAATAATAAGAAGGAAAATTAAAAAAACGCGCGGTAAATTAAATGCGATAAGAATTATGGTTTTGACCCTTGACTAAACCTACTTGCAATTGATTAGATAAAAATCATTTTTGGTCATTTTTTATTTAGGAAATTAAAGAATAATTAAATTGCAAAGAAAATCCTAAGTTCTAATTAATTTTAATTATAAAAAAAGAGAATTTGAATTAATCTAATTAAGCTAATTAATCAATTGCAATTAGATATTTTTATGAAAAAAACTAAAATCTAATTCTTAATGATTTTCTGATTTTATGATTAAAAAAATGATTTTTGTTGTGAAAATAATTAAAAATAACCAATAAAAAAGAATTAAAAAAAAGAGAGAAAGATATAGGCCTGGAGTGATGAAGCAAACTAGGGGTGTATGTTGAACTTCTGAAACCCAAAAGGATGGCCCAGAGTTTGGCGCCTGATCCAATGAGACCATCTTCTGGGGACTCATGGTGGACCTGCGTATGCTGGCGTTAAATTTGGCTGGAGATGGATCTAGAGGACGAGATCAGAGGGCGCGTGATGATCCTCAGAAGGTGAGGTGTGCGAGATCTTGAGTGATAAAGTAAACTGGGGGTGCATGCTGAACTTCAAAAACCCAGAAGGATGGTCCAGAGTCTGGCGCCTGATCCAATAATACCATCTTTTGGGGACTCATGGTGGACCTGCGTATGCTGGCGTTGGATCTGGCTGGAGATGGATCTAGAGGATAAGATCAGAGGGCGCATGATGATCCTCAGAAGGTGAGGTATGCTGGATCTGGCGAAAATAATGGAGAAAATGCCAAAAGCTCATGCCTGGGATCGAACCCAGGACATGAGCTTCATATTTCCTTCCTCTGACCAACTGCGCTGGATGTCTCAATTGTTAATATAATAATGAACATATAATATATTAGAAAACAAGTTAGTGGCCAGAAAACGTGCGCCAAATTCAAATGGACCAACCACGCTATAACACGCATCGTCTTCTTCCTGCAACCGTCGTCTTAGGCATGAAGCTTTTACCTACAGTTCATGGTTGTAACTAAAACCATGCGTATTTCAAAAATCTACCACAAGCAACATAAATATAATTTAAAGCCACAGATCTACTCGTCTTGACCTCACGAGTGTGATGGTACTCCTTTCTTGGCCCAATTTTCGCTGTACTGAAAAGCCCCAAAGTGGACCTTAAAACCCTAACAATGGAAATCACTCGTACCTGCACCTAAACTCCAATCAAACAATCCAGAAACGTGGAAAACATGATGATAAACGTAAATATATGCTTAGAACATGTTTATGATGAGTAAATTGTTAGAATCAAGTTTAAGATTTTGTGCAAACCGTGACGATTGTAGGATGAGATTCTGGACATTTGGAAGCCTGCAAATGAATGGAGTAGCTCTAGAAAGTGTCTAGGAGTGGATTGCTGGCCTCAAAACCCCTTGAGAGTGGCTCTAAGATGGAATTCGATTTCACCCTTTTTGTTCAAATTTCTAGTTTTGTTATGGCAGCTTGCACGTCCAAAAACCTTATTCTGTACTTTGTTCTTGTCTATTATATATCTAGGAATGAATTAGGGTTACAAATTTGGACTGAATCTTTGCAATTATAAGCGATTTGATTTGATTTTCAAGCTTATGTAAACTTGCTATTTTGAGCCAAATCATCCCTTTCTTTTACCAATTATGCTTGATTCATTTTGACCTTGATAGTTCAGCATACTTTGATTTCCAACCTGTCCAAAAACCAAATCAAATCATATCTTTGCTATTATTCATCAATTATTTGATTTAATTCACTTTTTAATTAACAAAAAATCAAAATAAATTGAAAAATGAAGCAAATAATGTGTGGGTGAATGTTTGAGTCATGGACCACATTATAAGTGAGGTGCAAGCATAGAAAGTTAGGCCCATTTAGCAAAAAATGCATTTTTGAGCACATTTGAATTTTGGCGATTTTGCAAAAAAGGTAAACTTTGCCAAGGCATATCAAATCCAATTTTAACCCTAGAGAGGTTTCTGTGACTTTTTAGAAAGCTTAGGATGTCCCCTAAGTAACCCTTTTGGTCTCATCTCAATTGAGTCTTCCATGATCATGTATGAATCTTTGACCCAAAAGGTGTTTTTGTTGACTTTTCGAAAGGACCTATAATGTCAAAATTCATATCTTTTTATGAGTGAATATTTTGAACTTATGAGCTGAATATGAGTTTTGGGGAATTGCATCCTCTTCAAAATGAGCTTTGGATGGATAATTTTTGATAAAGTATGAAGAAGTTATGCTTGGTCAAAGTTGGGTTGACTTTTCCTACAAAACCCTAATTTAGCAACTTTTGGGTTTTGATGAATTTTGAGCATCCCTTGAGGAATAATGATCAACCCTTGATCAAATGATGGATAACACTTCAAAATGATGATGTTGACCAAAAATCTTGAAGTCTGATTGTATGTGGGCCACAATTGACTTTTGACCTAGTATAGTCGATTCTCAAGCATCTGAGCAGTTGGTTGGGCAAACTTCTTGTGCAAGGCATGAAACTTGACATGTAGGGTCTTGAGAACATATTAAGACCATGGATGGCATAGGAGACCTTTTTGGACCTCTCATCTTGATGAAAAATGAAACCCTAATTTGAGGTATACTGCCTTAGGAGAGAGTTGGTCTAGTCAACTCTTAGACTTCCTTGAGCAACTTGGGGACCTCAATTGACATGTATTGAGTAAAATGAGAGGGAAAATTTTGGGGTACAATATGTGCCCCTGTTCAATCTTCTTAAACTTGAGGATGTAGATTGGTTGTTCTTCCTTTCGTGATCTGAAGGTGGAAGATGATTGAACACTAGAGTGCCTAGAAATTTGCACTTGCATGAAGTAACACTTGACTTGTGATATCGGGAATAGGCTTACATATGCCATTTGGAGGTCGGGGATTGAAGATTGTCGGAGATGGGCTTAAAGATGCCATCCTGGATGCGACGGAGAATTGTAGGAGATATGCTTAAAGATGCCATCTAGGGGATGTTGATTTCCTGTCTTAGGGGAACTAGAGTTTTAGGAGCTTCAGTTGTCCGTTACTCTACTGGGGAATAACTAGGGCTTGAGGAAGCGGGAGTGTACTGCATATTTGGTCGGGGTATATGTTGCACCGCGATTTACAGGGGAAATGCGAAACCAATCATGTTTGATCGGGTCCCGGTCTTGCAATATTGTGGACCGCTGCTTGGGGATAAGAGTGGGGGAACCTGGATAGTAAGGTTATGAGAAGGAACCTAGATAGTAGGGTTTCTTTGATATGAAAGCCTGGATAGTAGGGCTGTGAGAAGGAACCTGGATAGTAGGGTCACTTCGATATGAAAGCCTGGATAGTAGGGCTGTGAGAAGGAACTTGGATAGTAGGGTTACTTTGATATGAAAGCCTGGATAATAGGGCTGTGAGAAGGAACCTGGATAGTAGGGTTACTTCGAAATGAAAGCCTTGATAGTAGGATTATTAGAAGGAACCTGGATAGTAGGGTTACTTCGATATGAAAGCCTGGATAGTAGGGCTGTGAGAAGGAACCTGGATAGTAGGGTTACTTTGCTATGAAAGCCTGAATAGTAGGGCTGTGAGAAGGAACCTGGATAGTATGGTTACTTCGCTATGAAAACCTGGATAGTAGGGTTGTGAGAAGGAAATTGGATAGTAGGGTTACTTCGATATGAAATCCTAGATAGTGGGGCTGTGAGAAGGAACCTGGATAGTAGGGTTACTTCGATATGAAAGCCTGGATAATAGGGTTGTGAGAAGGAACATGGGTAAGGTTACCTTGTGAGGAATATGGGTAAAACTGCAGGATGAATCGGGGTTAGGTTATAAACGTAGATTAGTTGACCTGTTTGACTTCGGGAACTGAGTTTCCATTAGTCGTCTATAAATATGATATGTATAACTGCTGAGTTTGTTGAAGCTAATCCTCTTTTCCTGCAAGAAGATTTCAAAGTTATTTGTATGCGATGAATGAAATGCAGGGTGAGATGATGTTCTCAAAATAAATGAGATTATGCTGTATATGTCATGTATGTGTATGTCATGATGTATGTTTATGAAATGCTATCGGGGTATGCTCGCGTTTGGGAAAATAAATCCCTGATTATGGCCGGAGAGTTGTAAGTATTCTGTCGAGAAGAAGATGCTGGAGAATAAACTCTGCGGGGACCAAACATTGGGGGAAGAGATACTCTGTTGGTAGACCTGTCGATCTAGAGGAACAAGCTTAGTTGGGGATGAACTTAAGTTTCTGGAGGTGATGAGCCCTATCGGAGATGGAGCTTCTGTATCGGTGGTAATAAACTCCGCTTGGGGAATGAATTTTATTGACTAGCCCGCGATTATGAACCTTGGATGGGGATAGTTACGTCCTATTTTGGGGAAACTGACATCAATGCCTTTGGGTACTTTTACTCTGTGGGGAGTGTATGTACCAATAATCATGTTCCAAAGCTGACTCTATCCCGATACTTGTTGGGCAGAGGAACCGTCGGGTTTGGTACTTCTTATTTTTCTTGTTTCTGGAATTACGAGTAATTGTCTTTGTTTCTTATGTAAATTTTTATGAGCAACAATCATTTTCAAATGCATATATCAAAAATAAATCATTGGACGTTCTTGCAAAACAAAACAGAAAAAGAAAAACAAATTGAAGTTTCTTGTGAAAATGACTTGTATTTATTTTTGAAGTTGGCCTGTAATAGGCGTTTTTGTACAAAGAGGCAGACGTCCTAGTAAGAGAACGCCGCCGAAAGATAGAAATTAAAATTTGTGTAAAAGAAAGAAAGACAGCTATGTGAAACTACCCCATTGTGTTCAAACTCTGCTATTGCCTTTATATCTTCAAGCGTCTCATCACTTTGCTGCTTGGTTAAAGGTGGATCAGATTAATTGGCGCCGTCTGAGCTTGATAGTTGATACCAAAGTCTGGTTGCAAGATGATCCAATGAGGCATAGTGTTACGCTTCAATCCCTAACTTTTGCCTGGACCTCCTTTTCGGGTTTTCAGTCCATCGGGATACCCTTTTTTGCCCAAGTCGCCCTTTTGGGTTTTCGACTTGCCGGGTGGACAAATTTTTTTCATTTTCATCCCTTACTTTTTCCTAAACCCTTTTGGTTCGCCGGGAAGCCCTTATTTTTTCCTAGGCCAGTCGACCTAGCGGGTCTTTGATTATGCGTAGTATCTTTTCACTATGTCTGCATTGACAGGGTGAGGAAGGTCATCACCCTCCATGGTGGTTAGAATCATAGCTCCTCTCGAGAAAATGTTCTTAACCACAAATGACCCTTCGTACGTGGGGGTCCATTTGCCCCTGGGTTCACCTTGTGGAAGTATGATGAATTTGATCACTAGATCCCCGACTTGATATTCTTGGCTCCTTACTTTCTTGTTAAAAGCCTTTATCATTCTCTTTTGATACGCCTGACCATGGCAGATAGCAGTAAGCCTCTTTTCATCGATTAGATTTAGCTGATCAAGTCGGGTTTGGATCTAGTCGTCTTCGTTTAAACCCGCATCCTTCATGACTCTGATAGAAGGTATCTGTACTTCTATGGGTAGGACTGCCTCTATGCCATATACCAGAGAGTAAGGTGTTGCCCCTGTCGACGTCCGTGTTGAGGTACGGTACCCATGAAGGGAAAATGGTAACATCTCGTGCCAGTCTTTATATGTCACTGTCCTCTTCTGTACAATCTTCTTGATGTTCTTGTTAGCTGCTTCAACAACACCATTCATCTTTGGCTGGTAGGGAGAAGAATTATAATGCTGTATCTTGAACTGTTTACAGAGCTCGGTGATCGTTGTGTTGTTGAGATTCATACCATTGTCAGTAATAATCGTCTCTGGTACACCATATCGACAAATTAGGTTGTGTCAGATAAACTGCGCTACGACATTCTTGGTTACTGTAGCAAAGGAAGCTCCCTCAACCCACTTTGTGAAGTAATCAATTGCTAACAGAATGAAGTGATTCCCGTTAGATGCAGTAGGTCTAATCTCACCGATCATGTCGATACCCCACATTGCAAAGGGCCAAGGAGTGGTCAAGACGTTCAGAGGAACTGGAGGCACATGCACCTTATCATCATAGATTTGGCATTTATGTCAGGTTCGAGAGTGCTGATAACAATCGGCTTCCATAGTGGAACAGTAATATCCTGCCTGTAGGATCTTTTTAGCCATGGTATGTCCACTTGAATGGGTTCCGAAAGTTCCTTTATGGAGATCTGTCATGATCCTCTCTGCCTCGCTCTTATCTACACACTGTAGTAGTGTGGAGTCATGGTTGCGTTTATAGAGGATCCCATTACTGAGGAAGAACTTTGCAGTGAACCTTCTCAGAAACTTCTTATCGTTGACAGATTCCCCTTCAGGATATTCCTGAGCCTCGAGATACCTTTTGACTTCGTGAAACCAGGGTTTGTCCGCCACTTCTTCGGTATCGATCTTACAAAAGTGTGTTGGTTCATCCAACCTCTCAATGGTAATTTGGGGAGCTTCATTGTTCCACATAACTTTGAACATAGAATACATGGTAGCTAACGCGTCCGCCAACTGGTTCTCTTCTCACGGGAAATGTTCAAAGGTTACCTCCTCAAAACATAGAAGACATGGTAGCTAACGCGTCCGCCAACTGGTTCTCTTCTCGCGGGAAATGTTCAAAGGTTACCTCCTCCAAGTGTGGGAGCAATGTCAGTACATACTCTCTGTAAGGAATGAGATTCGGGTGCTTCGTATCCCACTCGCCATTGATCTGACTTATCACTAGAGCGGAATCCCCGAATACACTTAAGAATTTAATCCTTAGGTCAATAGCAGCTCGAAGACCTATGATACATGCTTCATACTCCGCCATGTTATTGGTACAGTTGAAACATAATCGGGCAATGAACGGAGTATGAAAACCCTCGAGAGATATGATTATGACGCAAATGTCGTTACCTAACGTGTTTGAGGCTCCATCAAAATACATAGACCATTGGGATCCCTCCTCAGGTCCTTCATCCAGTCCAGGTTCTTCGTGGTCAGTCACCAACATGATATTCTCATCCAGGAACTCAAAATTCATGGATTGGTAGTCATCCATGGCCTGGTGAGCCAAATGATCAGCCAATACACTCCCCTTGATTTCTTTTTGGGTTGTATATTGTATGTCGTATTCAGTTAAGATCATTTTCGACCTTGTTATCCTTCCAGAGAGAGTGGGCTTCTCAAAAATATACTTGATCAGATCCATCTTCGATATCAACAAGGTAGTATGAGTCAGCATATACCGTCTCAGTCGGCGAGCAACCCATGCCAAAGCGCAACAAGTTTTCTCGAGCAATGAGTATCGGGTCTCACAGTTGGTAAACTTTTTGCTAAGTTAATAAATGGCGTGCTCTTTTCGACCAGACTCGTCATGCTGCCCCAGCACACACCCCATTGAATTTTCTAGCACTGTCAAGTATAATATCAAAGGTATTCCTTCAACTGGAGGCATCAGAATGGGTGGTTCTTGAAGGTATTCCCTGATTCTTTCAAAAACGGTCTGGCATTCATCATTCCACTTTACCACTTGATCTTTCTTCAGTAGCTTGAAGATTGACTCACAAGTAGCAGTTAGATGTGAAATGAAACTGGCGACGTAATTCAGATGTCCCAAGAAACCTCTAACCTCCTTCTCTATACGGGGAACCAGCATCTCTTGTATGGCCTTTACCTTTTCAGGGTCTACCTAAATACCCTTATCACTAACGATAAAATCCAGAAGCTTACCAGATCTTACTCTGAAGGTACACTTGTTCGGATTCAACCTTAGCTTATATGTCTTCAACCTGTCAAACAATTTCTGGAGATGATCAAGGTGCTCTTCTTCAGTCTGAGACTTGGCTATCATGTCATCAACATACACTTCGATCTCATGGTGAATAATATCATGAAACAAAGAGACCATGGCGCGCTGATAGGTTTCCCCAACATTCTTCAACCCAAAAGGAATCACTTTGTAGCAGAAAGTGCCCCACTGTGTGACGAAGGTTGTCTTCTCCATGTCTTCAGCAACCATCTTGATCTGATTGTAGCCAGAGAAACCATCCATGAAGGAGAAGATTTTATGATGCACGGTGTTGTCGACCAGAAAATCAATGTGAGGAAGTGGGAAGTCATCCTTGGGGCTTGCCCTATTCATATCTCTGTAATCAACATACAATTGTACCTTACCGTCTTTCTTGGGTACCAGAACAACATTAGCAACCCACTATGGATACGAAGTGACAGCTAAGAATCCTGCATCGAATTGTTTCATGACCTCTGCCTTGATCTTCTATGACATTTCAGGGCGCATACGACGGACCTTCTGTTTAACCGAAGGACAGTCTTCTTTAGTCGGCAGGCGGTGTACCCCAATATCAGTATCCAAACCATGCATGTCTTCGTAAGACCAGGCGAAGATCTCAACATAATCGTGCAACATCATTATCAACATCTGTTTGACGCTAAGCTCCATATTTGCACCTATTTTAATCTCTTTTTTGTCTTCCTCAATACCCAAGTTCATTATCTCAACCGCCTCTTCATGAGGTTGTATAGCCCTTTCTTCCTGTTGTAGTAGCCTAGCAAGTTCTCCGGGAACCTCACAATCATCCTCACCTTCATCCTCGGCTTGGTTGATCAGATTTTTGAAGTCATAACCGGCAATAGAAGAACCATTATCAATGGGATACATAGTGGATATGGATCTGCATTATGATACGTGAGTGTGTGTTAGAGAGATAGCTGTTTTGATAAAGTGAAAGACAGAAAAGAAAAACAGAGAGCGCAAAATTTGTATGCCAGAAATGTCCAATGCTTTATTAATGATTATGAAATGACAAATAATAGCCCTCACAAGCAAAGCCAAGGTGCCTCGGGCAAGGCACCAGGCCGTAAAGTTTCACATTGTTTATTACAAATCTTAAAACAAATAAGTCAATTACTGCGGAATAAAAGAAACAGGTATGAAATCCCTAACCGTCCATTTACTTGGTCCACCGTTGGTAGTCGGGTAGATCCAGTTGTCAATGTCTGATTCCTCTTCATCATTTTCAATGGCGTTAATCCCACGATTGCTGATGCGTAGGAGAGGTCCTCCAGCCCGAGCGCGTCTAACAGCCCTTTAAACCCATGTAGTAAAGCACAAACCAAATTTGTCAGTTTTATGAGGGAAATTAGGGAGCTGACCCCAATTGGCACACCCACCTTCTTCGACCACAACCCTGGCGTCCTTAAGAGAAGCCATCTTCAAAGGAGGTTTGTTGCTAGTAGTTTCAGTCGATGCCAAGATCTGAGGGACTTCTTCAAAATTCTGACAAGGAGTTTCGATGAATTCCCCGTCCATCTCTATGTAGCGGAAGGAGTTGAGGTGGCTCACCATATATTCTTCTTCACCATGCACTGTGACAATCTTTCCTTTCACTGGGTACTTCAGTATTTGGTGGAGGGTAGAGGTGACTTCCTTAGCCTCGTGGATCCAAGGACGACCCAGCAAACAAGAATACGATGGCCTGATATCCATCACATAGAAGGTGGACCCAAAAGTCTGAGAACCTATTTTCACAGGGATGTCCACTTCTCTGTGCACCATTCTCTTCGATCTGTCAAAAGCCCTTACCATAATGTTACTAGACTTTAGAGTTAAAGCCTCACAATCCAACCAGTCTAATGCCTTCTTCGGAAGAATATTCAGTGAAGATCCATTATCTACCAGCACATGAGCCATAGTGGTGCCCCTTCATTCAATCGAGACATGCATAGCATCATTATGCTTCCTTCCCTTTGGTGTCAATTATGCATCTGAAAAACCTAGCCCATTATCAGCAGTCAGGCTAGCCACACAATCTTTGAACTGATCAGCTGAAGTCTCTTGCGGCACATGTGCAGTCTTGAGAAATTCAATCAAAGCCTTCGCATGGGATTTAGAACACAACAGCAAAGACAACATGAATATCTTCGATGGGGTCTTCCCCAGCTGTTCGACCATATAGTAGTCGCTTTTCTTAATAATTTTCAGTATTACCTCTATTTCTTGCTTAGACGCTTCCACAACAATTTTCTTAGGCGCCTCTGTCCGGGCAGGCTCACCTACAACTTCTTTGTCACGGGTATTAGAGGATTCGTCGACTGGAGTAAGATCAGGAACAATAGTTGATGTACTAGCATGAACAGTAGATGTAATGACAATGGGATTGCTGACAGTCTTAGGGGAAATCTCGGGAGAGAAAACCCTTCCACTTCGGGTAACATTGCTAGTTCCGACAATGTTTCCAATATCAGGATCAACCTCTTCGTTTTTCAAGTCTTGTTTGATGCCATGATAGTACACATCAACACCATAATGCCAGGGAACAACTTTATCGGAGACATACGGGACATGAACCGGAACAGTGATTATCAGTGGAGTAATTCTTGGAGTTCATGTAATCCTAATAGGTTTTCTCGAGGAAACCTTGGAAGGATTGGCGGGAATGGTTATAATGGAAACTTCTTCAACTAGAACAAAAGGAACCATAGTTTTCTCAAACATAATTTATTTTCTCTCTATCAAGCATTGGACACCTAACTTCAGCAAACGGAAACTAGAAGGTAGAAACGAACACATGTGGCAACCTTCACCACAACCTGGAAATAAACCGAAAAACAACAAATTCTTCTTGACAGTCATGAGAGGAGTAGAAACTTCGTCAACAGAGGTAACAAACAAATCAGTATCAATAGCATTGACTCCACGACCATGTTTAGGCATGGGAGCAGTTATGACATTTGGCTTCTCCGGAGCATCAAAATCTATCTCCTTAGCTTCGATCAAGTCTTGTATTTTGTTTCTCAGAGCCCAACAGTCATTTGTATCATGGCCAGGACTCTCAGAATGATAGGCACACCGAGCACTCGGATTATATTGGGGAGATGTAGTATTTGGATTCTTGGGAGCCTCTCTCAAGGTTGCCAAGTTAGATCTCAGCAGATGAGGTAGAACTTCAGCCAATGTCATGTTGATGCGGGTAAACTGTCGTTGTGGTCTTTTCATCCTTTGTTGATTGTTGCATTGTGGAGAAACTGCAGGTCTAGGTATCATCATGACACTTACTGTCTGACGATGTTCAACTCTCTTTGGCCCCTCGGGCTGTAGATGGCACTGGCTTCCCTCTTACCAGCAAAAGGCTTCTTTACTGAACTTGAAGAGGCATCCTTTTGTATTTTTCTACTTCGAATTCCAGCTTCTACTCTTTCCCCAATTAGGATTGGCTCAGTGAAACCAGCTGATGAACTACCGATCAAGTGATTGAAAAATGGACCAGATAATGTCCCCAGAAACATTTCAACCAACTCCCCATCAGACAACGGGGGTTGAACTCTCCCAACCAAGTCTCTCCATTTTTGCGCATAATCTTTAAAACCTTGACCTACACCCATTGACATACCCTGGAGTTGAGTACGAGTGGGAGCAAGGTCGGCATTATACTGATACTGCTTGTAGGAAGCAGCATCCAGATCTTCCCAGTTTCGGATATTTTCTCCCTCTAGCTGGTAGAACAATTCAAGTTGAGTCCCTGACAGACTATCTTGAAAGAAGTGAACCCATAGATTTCTATCAGCTATGTGGGGATGAATCTTTCTGACATATGAGCGGAGATGGAGTTTTGGGCAGGACACCCCATCATACTTGGCAAAAACTGGAGCTTTGAACTTTTGCGGGATGACCACTACCGACACCAAACCCAATTTTTCAAAACCCAACCCAGGTATCCTTTGAACTTCCATGGCACTCAGACGATCCTCTAACTGTTTGTATCTATCCTCAGCAGGAGGATATTGCTCATCGTTATAATCAGTATCGTTGTCAGAGACTGCAGGAATAGGGTCCTTTTCCCCTTCTTGGTTCTCCCCTTCCTTGGATGAAGAGGTCAGATCAGTTTGTTGCTTCAACCTTTCTCCAAACCTTCTGCCCATATTCAGAATACCGACAACCTTCTTCTTCTTCTTCTTCTTCTTCTCTTTCAGAATGAGGGCTTTCAGATCCTCTTTCCCTTTTGCCAGACTGATGAACATTTGTTGGAACTGGGCGTTCTGTGCTTGAAGGTCCTTGATGCTCTGTTCGGAAGACATTTCTACTGAAATAAACAGTGAAGAAGATGAGAAACCTATAATGGTACTTGTAATGATGTGTTATGATGGGATGCAAATGCAATGATTTCAAAGACTTCGAGAAATTTAAATTTGCAAACCACAATAAACAAAATTTTATTAGCTGAATTTGAAGTTCAAATGCCTTTTAGGCGTTACAATTTAAAAAAATAAATCTAAAACTATAAAAGACATTAAAATTCCTATGGATGCTTCCTCTTTGTGCCGAGATAGTCATCGAGTCCTCTTTCTTCATGCAACTACTTTGTGAGCTCCAAGACTTTCCTCTCCTGAGCATGGAATTTATCCTTGTAAGTATCCCGCTCCTCCATCAACTGAATCCAAGACCTATAATTCTCTAAGATCAGTGGGCATATAAGGATAGAGAACTATGTAAGGAATACCCTCCTCCGTAGTGGGTTCCACAATCACTGGCAAAACAGCCACATAGGGCATCGTAAGCTGTTGGGCACGAGCTCGTACCCATTGTAGGTAGGTTTCCATAGGAATGGAAGTCTTTGGTCCCAAAGCCTTGGCGCCAAATCTGTTTACCATGCCCCAAGCTCGTATGAATCTCCGGCGATACCCTTTGACATCATCTTCATAATTGAATACAATACCCTCGATAAGTAACTCATGGGGAACATCCCTTCGAGCATAACCAAATTCTCGAAGGGCTAGACAAGGGTTTTAGGTTATACCCCCTCTGATGCCAAGTAGTGGGACATTAGGGTACTCTCCACAATGATCAATAATAGAAGTATTTTCCATAGCTCGAGAATACCAGAGAATATCTGCATGAGCGAGCGACATTATCCTTTGCGACCAACCCAAACCTTCTTCATTCTTTAGTACCGACTTAGGGAGGTGAGAAATAAACCACCTCGACAGCAGTGTCATACAGCACATAAGAATCCATCTTCTTTTCATGGTACGAGTATGAAGAGCGTGTAAAATATCTCCGAGTAGAGTAGGCACTGGGTTGCGAGAGAGAAAGATCTTTATAGCATTCACATCTATAAATGAGCTCGGATTAGGGAATAGGACTAATCCGTAGATTAAAAGAGCCAAGACTTCCTCGAAAGCCTAAAAATCCTCATCATCCCAAAACAGTTGGGCTTTGTTTACCATAAACTTAGTTAGAAAACCATTGACTCCACTTCTTGTTTCCCAATTGGATACCATGTCGGCCCGTTTCAGGTGCAGAGCTGAGGCATGACTTGCGGCTTAGGAACTTCTTCTAAACCTATGAAGGGTAACTTCTCAAGAATGGGTATATCCAACAGTTGAGAGAATTCTTCCAATGTAGGTACAAACTGATAGTATGGAAAGGTAAAGCAGTGGTACTTGGGATCAAAGAACTGAAAAAGCACACTCATCATCTTTTCATCAAAGTTTGAATTAACCAGGTCAAGAAGTCGACCATGTCTCTTGGTGAATGCAGAAGTTTCAGAAACCCTTGATACTAGCTCTTTGAGTTGGGAAGGTATCTTCACAAATATGATTCAGATAGTGTTTCTGCGGATAGAAGCCATGATCTGCAAAACTGGGCAAAGATAAATTCCCTTGGTCTTTGAAATGGTTAGTGCAATAAGAATGGATGCTATGTTATGATGCATGATGTCATGATAAATCATAGGTATAGAAAACACAGGTATAACAAGCATAGTCAAATCACACAAAGCCCTTAGGTTTAAGGCTTGCATGAGGTCAAAGGTAGTACCCTCTTGAAGTTAGTTGGTTTCAAACCTGTCTTAGAAATAGTAACCGGGTTCTAGAGGATCTCAATATCACTGACCATCCTTTATCGGCATTGTCTCAACTCACAAAATCTTTTCTTGCGGCTGAAATATCCTGAAAGTCTGATCTCAATGAGTGTAGCATCGAGTATCAACCAGTTCTCAGCTCTACACCAAGGCCGGCTATCTCACTAATTTCTAATGGCTAAGTTGGGCAATTAAAGGTTCTAAGGTCAGTTGATGCTTCACGACACCACACGGAGGCCCCGTACTCTCCCTGATTAACTCAAGGGTTACCGGTACCAACCAAAGTGCCACATCAATGTAGCTACTGCTTCAACCGTGTCGGTATACCCCAACATAGTTCCCTCACAGTTTATTGCTACTTACCTAAAAGGTGTTTCCCCGATCCGGGTATAGGATCAAATAACCCAAACAATTCCCATAGATATAAAGCAAGCAAGACAATCAAGAGAAAGAAATTATATATGACCTAGATCCTAAGATTTACCCCACTTTATATATTTCCTAGCAGAGTCTCCAATTCTGTGATACGGTGGCAGAACCGACTATTTAATACTGGTTTACATTTTGCGTTTTGTGTTTGCAAAATGTCGCGGTAAGCAAGAGTCGCCACCGACTTTTATTTCATCCAATCATGGAAAAAGGAAAAAGAACATAAAAAACCTTTTTTCGAGATATTTCTGAGTACGGGGGGTAGATTATAGAAAGGGAAGGTGTTAGCACCCTTTCTATCCATGGTTTTCCATAGGCTCTTACGTACTTGCTCATTTTTTCAAATTACTTGTGTGTGTGCTTGCTTTGAAAATATTTTACTTCGTGATAACCCTTGTATCAGTCCTCAAGGGTGTGACGAAGTTGTTTTGAAAACTGTTTTTGAAAAGGTGTTTGTGTGAAGAGTTTTATTTTGAGCAAGTACCTACTAGCATCTACCTACTCGAAAAAAAAAGATCGTTTTTGTTCTATTTCCTTTAGACAGTGCTATCCCACTATTAAGGAGTAGGTAGCACCGTCGTTGGAGTTTGTAAGGGATGTTCGAAAGGGACAAATACAATCACTAAAGCAATAGTTAGAAAACCATAGTAGTAACCCTAGAGTCTTAAGATCTTTTCGAGGTAACATTTCCGAGGAAACATTTCTGAGGCATCATTCGAATGGGACACTTTGATTTCTTTAGACTGGAGGGCCACCACATAAATCTCCTATGCTTAATGATCGTGTACCGATGGCAACCGGAGTGAGGTAAACCCTAAGAGTGAACATGTGCGAGTGATTTGTTTCAGTTAATTTAATCTTTGCACATTAGGGTTTTCTAACTGTTTTAATTTTCATGCATTCTTGCCATACAATCCTATTAGCCATACATCTAGACAGTTAATGAGTTGCTGAAAATAAACGCGGAAATAAACCTAGCTATTACATGGTTTTGACAGTTACACAATTGCCTTGACGGGAAATAAAAGTGTGGAATTTAAAACCCTAATTAAAACTATTACAACCTTGAAACATTTACAATAATAATAAGAAGGAAAATTAAAAAACACGCGGTAAATTAAATGCGAGAAGAATTAGGATTTTGACTCTTGACTAAACCTACTTGCAATTGATTAAAGAAAAATCTTTTTTGGTCATTTTTTATTTAGGAAAATAAAGAATAATTAAATTGCAAAGAAAATCCTTAGTTCTAATTAATTTTAATTATAAAAAAAAAGAGAATTTGAATTAATAGAATTAAGCTAATTAATTAATTGCAATTAGATATTTTTATGAAAAAAACTAAAATCTAATTTTTTATGATTTTCTGATTTTATGATTAAAAAATGATTTTTGTTGTGAAAATAATTAAAAATAACCAATAAAAAAGAATTAAAAAAAAAGAGAGAAAGATTTGGGCCTGGAATGATGAAGCAAACTGGGGGTGTATGTTGAACTTCTGAACCCAGAAGGATGGCCCAGAGTCTGGCGCCTGATCCAATGAGACCATCTTCTGGGGACTCATGGTGGACCTGCGTATGCCGGTGTTGGATCTGGCTGGAGATGGATCTAGAAGATGAGATCAGAGGGCGCGTGATGATCCTCAGAAGGTGAGGTATGCTGGATCTGGAGTGATGAAGCAAACTGGGGGTGCATGTTGAACATCTGAAACCTAGAAGGATGGCCCAGAGTCTGGCGCCTGATCCAATGAGACCATCTTCTGGGGACTCATGGTGGACCTGCGTGTGCTGGCGTTGGATCTGGCTGGAGATGGATCTAGAGGATGAGATCAGAGGGCGCGTGATGATCCTCAGAAGGTGAGGTGTGCTAGATCTGGCGAAAATAATGGAGAAAATTCCAAAACCTCACGCCTGGGATCGAACCCAGGACATGAGCTTCATACTTCCTTACTCTGACCAACTGCACTGGATGTCTCAATTGTTAATATAATAATGAACATATAATATATTGGAAAACAAGTTAGTGGCCAGAAAATGCGCACCAAATTCAAATGGACCAACCACACTATAACATGCATCATCTTCTTCCTACAACCGTTGTCTTAGGCATGAAGCTTTAACCTACAGTTCATGGTTGTAACTAAAACCATGCGTATTTCAAAAATCTACCATAAGCAACATAAATATAATTTAAAGCCACGGATCTACTCGTCTTGACCTCACGAGTGTGATGGAACTCCTTTCTTGGCCCAATTTTCCCTGTACTAAAAAGCCCCAAAGTGGACCTTACAACCCTAACAATGGCAATCACTCGTATATATACTTAAACTCCAATCAAACAATCCAGAAACGTGGCAAACATGATGATAAACACAACTATATGCTTAGAACATGTTTATGATGAGTAAATTGTTAGAATCCAGTATAAGATTTTGTGCAAACCGTGACGATTGTAGGATGAGATTCTGGACGTTTGGAAGCCTACAAATGAATGGAGTAGCTCCAGAAAGTGTCTAGGAGTAGATTGCTGGCCTCAAATCCCCTTGAGAGTGGCTCTAAGATGGAATTCGATTTCACCCTTTTTGTTCAAATTTTCAGTTTTGTTCTGGCAGTTTGCACGTCCAAAAACCTTAAGGCGTGCTTTGTTCTTGTCCATTATATATCTAGGAATGAATTAGGGTTACAAATTTGGACTGAATCTTTGCAATTATAAGAGATTTGATTTGATTTTCAAGCTTATGTAAACTTGCTATTTTGAGCCAAATCTTCCCTTTCTTGTACCAAATATACTTGATTCGTTTTGGCCTTGATAATTCAGTATATTTCGATTTCCAACCTGTCCAAAAACCAAATATAATCATATCTTTGCTATTATTCATCAATTATTTGATTTAATTTACTTTTTAATTAACAAAAAATAAAAATCAATTGAAAAATGAAGCAAATAATGTGTGGGTGAATGTTTGAGTCGTGGACCACATTATAAGTGAGGTGCAAGCATAAAAAGTTAGGCCCATTTAGCAAACAATGCATTTTTTAGCACATTTGACTTTTGGCGATTTTGCAAAAAAGGTCAAATTTTCCAAGGAATATCTCCTCCAATTTTAACCCTAGAGAGGTTTTCTTGGACTTTTTAGAAAGCTTAGGATGTCCCCTAAGTAACCCTTTTGGTCTCATCTCAATTGAGTCTTCCATGTTCATGTATGAAGCTTTGACCCAAAAGGTGTTTTTGTTGACATTTCAAAAAGACCTATAATGTCAAAATTCATATCTTTTTATGAGTGCATATTTGTGAGATGAATATGAGTTGTGGGGAATTTCATCCTCTTCAAAATGAGCTTTGGATAGAAAATTTCTGATAAAGTATGAAGAAGTTATGCTTGGTCAAATTTGGGTTGACTTTTCCTACAAAACCCTAATTTAGCAACATTTGGGTTTTGATGAATTTGGAGCATCCCTTGAGGAATCATGATCAAACCTTGATCAAATGATGGATAACACTTCAAAATGATGATGTTGACCAAAAATCTTGATGTTTGACTGTATGTGGGCCACAATTAACTTTTGACCTAGTACAGTCGATTCTCAAGCATCTGAGCAGTTGGCTGGGCAAACTTCTTGTGTAAGGCATGAAACTAGACATGTAGGGTCTTGAGAACATATTAAGACCATGGGGATCATAGGAGACCTTTTTGGTCCTCTCATCTTGATGAAAAATGAAACCCTAATTTGAGGTATACTGCCTTATGAGAGAGTTGGTCTAGTCAACTCTTGGACTTCCTTGAGCAACTTGGGGACCTCAATTGACATGTATTAAGTAAAATGAGAGGGAAAATTTTGGGGTACAACAACATTTGTTACTATGAAGGTTTCCGAGAATCATTTCAAATATTCATTCTCGCATAGCGCATCCATAATTCCTACACTTTCTCCTTTACCTCTTTATTGTATTTCACTATTTTGATTTAATATTTAGCATTGTAAATATAAACTTGTACATAATATTTTGACTGTATATTTTATTCACTTCATTTGTAAATAAATTCAGGTTATGTAAATATTTTTTTCATTGCGTTACGATTTTAAATTTTAATTCAAATTAACTTTTCAAAATCGTATGGATGCATATAAGTTTTCCCGTGCTGTTAGTTTTGTCTATATATTTCATGTGATGCAGGGAATTTTATCTGATACTATGAGATTTTATTTGATATCTCGAGTCTTATCAGGTACCATGAGCTTTATCCACGCTTTCTTCATCCTTAATTTATTTTCACGTGTTGTGATTCATTGCGCTTTATTTGCCGCTTGGAGTATTATCTTACATCTGGTTTTTTGATGCTGTCGACTTGTGATTTATTTTCACCTGAGGTTTGGTATACTCTTAGCTAATTTTTTTGTCTGTGGCTTTAAACCCAAAGGAATGGGAGAGATGAATTGACTTTGTCATGTCAAGTACTGGTTTCTTATTCTCTCAGAATCTCTTTTCCAAATCGTTTATCCTCCTGTACATATGACACTCTCTTCTCCCTTTCTTTAATTTTCAAAACCTTCTCATAATTTTTCAAAATCTTCTTTTTTATAAACTCGAACTGCTTTCATGATAAACCTCGACTTCGTAGAGTGCCTTTTATTTTAAAACTTCTTTTCTTTAAACAAACTTTAATTCATTTAATCATACTTTGACATCTTTCAAAATTAACAAGAACACTTCAAATCATTCAAACCTTTTTGTGTGTTCGAACAACTTTACCCATCAAAACCTTTTTTCAAGATGAGACATGATTCATTGATTGTAGAGCAACATTCTCCTATCCCCATGGTTATAAAGGTGTCGACTTTTCAACTTGAGTACTAGAGGCGTTCTCAAACCCTCACTCTTGTTGATGCAGGGTCCATCTTTGTCACACCTTGTGGGCGTTAGTCGAGATTTCTCTCCTAACAATAACAACTTGTCTCTTCATTTAAAATCAATCAACAGACAAGTCTTTTCTAGCCAAGCTACCGTGCTCTGACGTTCCCATTGCACGAGGGAGTACGTAGGCACTATGTCTTACGACCCAAGGAGAGCAAAAATAATAAAAAACATTTCATTTTCTTTTGTTTACAAATACTCATTCATTCTTTTCCTTTAGCAACTAAACCTTTACATGACATTCCTTTTAAAAGAAACCAAACAAAGTGGATACCACGGAGTACTGTAGATGCTTAGGGTGATAACACATTCCCTTTGCATAACCGACCCTCGTACTTCGATCTCTCATCTGTTATTTCATTATGGGTTTTGTTCGCTTTTTTCCCATTTCCCTTTGGAAACAATAAAGTATGGTGGCGACTTCATTGTGTTGAGATAAGTCAATTGATGGCTTAATCTCAAATATTTACCGCTACATCTCTTTTCCGTCACTATTGTCGCATTTCATCTCTTTTCGTCTTGTCGACGATGGCAACAGAAAGTGGCGACTTCACTGGGTACAGATTGACCTATTGCTGGTCCATTTCTAATTGGGTAAATCCTAGATTTATTTGTTTCTTTTCCATGAGTGTTTATATATTTTTTTGCTTTCTGTTTATTATTTCCCATTATTCTATATATATGTTTGTCTGGATTTTCCTGGTTTTCAGGGTCTTGGTGATTTCTTATAAGTCTTATACCCAGACTTTGGGAAAACTTAAGATAGGACGGGCGATATAGTCATGTTAAATTTGATGGAGTAATCCCAAAAAAGGAGACATGATATACCCCACTCAGTGGAGGCCCCTTTGATTGTAGTTTCGTTTACCGAGTAATCGAGAAGACGTACTTCTTTTGACCTGGGATCCTTCAGAAGCTGAGGACCGTAGAACCCCTAACCCATCTTGGCCTTTTAGGTGTAGTGCGAAAACTATGACGGAGTAATCCGAAAATGGTTATCACGCGATGCTATAAGATGGCGCGAGTTTTCCCTGAGAATATTACTAATTTCCGAGTTAATCGGGACGTTGGTAATATCCGAAGGAAGGATGTAGACTCTGGGAACATCTTAGAACCTTGTTTGGCAGGTGTTAATCGTTAGTTCATACCTTATGGGTTGTACCTTTGACTCCAGGCTCGTGACTCTGAACCATGTGATCCTGTTACTGTGAAGTGCATTGCATAACATTGCATATCGTTTGCATCCTCTGCATCATTCTGCATACATCCAGATCATTTATGATCTTATTCTCAGTTGTTTCTTTCTTCTAGTTTGTCGTCTACCGTCAAGTTGATTCCTCAAAACAACTACGGGACTATAGTTGCTGCTAGATTGATTATAGAAAACCAAGAACAACACAACATGGAAGTCAGAATGGAAATCGACGAGTTGAAGTCGGGCATGGCCAAACTTACTGAGATGATGCAAGTCCCGATTTTCAGAGGAGAGCCACCTCAAAGAACTGTGATATCTGAAATCCCAACTATTGTTGTTGACACTCAACCTATCCAGCATACATCTACAACATAGCCAGAGTTTGGGTTACCTCAGAACTACTCTCCGCCTGTTGCAATTACTTTAATGGTTGGCCAGTCTTCCCGACCAATTTCTCAAGCTCCAGTTTTCACTAAACCTCAGTCAATCGTTCATACTGCATCTCGTCAACCTGCTGCACAAACTGCTTTTGGGAACCCTCTCTTTGAGTACGATGTTGCCAGTCCTAGAAATATGAGTCAGGGAGACTTTGGTGAGTTTGAAGAGTTCAAAGAACAATATCAGACTTTAGCAAAGAGACTTAGAGCTATGGAGGGAAATTAGTTCTTCAGTTTTGATGCTAATAACATGTGCCTAGTTTCTGATCTGGTTATGCCTGCAAAGTTCATGAATCCCGAGTTTGAGAAATACCGGGGGGCACTTGTCCAAGAAGTAATTTAGTGATGTACTTTCGAAAGATGTCTGCTTACATAAAGAATGACGAGTTGCTTATTCATTGTTTTCAAGATAGTCTAAGTGGAGCTTCATTAAAATGGTATATGGGACTTGAGAAAGGCCGTATCCAATGCTTCCAATATCTTGTTGATGCTTTCATAAAGAAATACAAATACAACCTTGACATGGCACCTAATCGTCACAACCTACAAAATATGTCTCAGAATGAGAAAACATCTTTCAAGGAATATGCTTAAAGATGGAGAGAATTGGCATCTCAAGTTGAACTACCTCTGGTAGAGAAAGAGCTAACTGGTCTGTTCATTGATACTTTGTCCCCTTTCTTTTTGGAGAATATGAATGGTAGTGTGTCTTCCAGCTTCATAGACCTGGTGACTATTAGCCAAATATTAGAATAAGGAATCAAGAATGGTAAAGTGTCTAAAGCTGCTGAATGTTCTAATAGTGCAAAGAAATACTTTGGGAACTTTCAGAAGAAGAAATAGGAAGAAGTTAATTTTGTATCGAGTGAGATAAATGGACCCTGCCTTAGGCCTCAATACATTGATCAATCACAAGTAGTGGCTGTTACTCTTGCGGTTAATGCTCAGCCAGTTCAGGTCCCTCAACGATAAAATATTGCACAAAATCAAAATCATTATGTAGGGAATGAGGCTCAATTTGATCCCATCCCTATGAAATACATTTAATTATATCCTGAAATGGTGTGGAAGGTCTTGATTACAACTAGGCCTCTGATTCCTTGTAATCCACATCCAGTCGGGTTCAGATTTGACCTTCATTGTGAATTTCATCAGGGAGCTGCCGGTCATGATTTAAAAAGTTGTTATGCATTGAAAAACAGATTGTGGGAATTGGTGAAAGAAAATATTCTCACTTTCAAGGAGATAGGTCCTAATGTTGTCAACAATCCTTTTCCAAAAAAAATTGGCTGAAGACTTAGTCGGGGGTACCCTCAAGTCACTTCCAAAGCCATTGTTTCAGACAGGACAACTCATCCTTGTTATTGATTAGTCACTAGGCCATCTTTCTTTCTGTTTCCATTTTTCCCTTCTTTATGTTAAAATTGTTGCTTTCAAACTTTGTTTGTACTTTCATTTTAAGTTTAATGAAATGACCATTGCAATGTCTTAATTCAAATTATTTTCATTTACTGCTTTCAAATATAGTTCTCTTGTTTACTTTCTTTATCAAACTTTGGTTCATGCAAAGATTTGAGGGAGGGTGAAGAAAATGAAATACCCATAATTATTGTTGGTATGCTTTCGAATAAAACTTTGCTGGGGATATACAGGTCATTTTACTCCAAAATTTTGACTCTCATTTCTCAAAGTAATCTCTCACAAGATTTCCATTGATTCAAGACTACACAAGGTTTTATCAGCTCAAGACACCTCCTCATGCACTAGGGTTTGAGTTTGCACAAGGACAAATGGACTTTTAATGCCCCCATATTACTTTCATGTATCATTTTGGACCCTCAAGATTGCTCATGTCAATTTTCAAGTCTTGGATCAAATTTTTGCTCAGTCAATTGATCAGTTGACCTAAAATCAGTTGTATTAGGGAAAAGTCAATTGTGGTCAATTTATAGTCAAATTTCATAATTTTTTATCCATATCAACATTATGAACTCACATATGTCATTAGATCAAGTTTGGATCACAATTCCTCAAGAAATTTGATCAGATCATCAAAAGGGCAAAATGGTCAAAATTAGGGTTTTGACTAGGAAGGTTCAATTTCTGATTTTTGACCTAGCAAATGACTTATTGGTTCAAGGAATGATCTCAAGGATTCAAATGTTTAATTTTGACCTAATGGCATGGCTCAAAACATTTCTCAAGTTCAATTGATTGATAGTTGAATTTCAGTCAACTGATGAAAAGTCAATTGTACACTGAAAAGTCAAACTTTGACTTTTTGATCAAAATCAAGTTTCAAAGATTACAATTCATCAATACATGTCAAAATATGAAACTTATTCATCAAGAAATAAAAAATTCAAGATTTCATTTTGAAAAGTCAAAATTTCTAAACTTAGAATTTTTTGTAAGTGTTGGAAATTCACATTTTTTTCATAACTTTGAGCCAAATTTACACCATGATGCTAGATGACTCAAAGGAAACATCCAACATGAAAGTTGTATATCTCAATGAGATATAAAACATTGTAGAACATTAATTTTTCTATAAATGCTTGGATTTCAAGTTATGATTTTGTGAAGACATGTTCATGAAACTTGAAAAACATAGTGAAATTTTGCCCTAGTTTAGGCAGGATTTTGATCTAACTTCATGGAAATTTTTCCCCTAGTTACAAGATGAATATTCAAAAATGTCCAACATATAGGTTGTATAGGATGTTACAAGTTTCCAAAATGTGTAAGGACTCATTAAGATCATACTTTAGCAATGAGAATGGAAGGCAAGATGTTAGGGTTTCATTCATGTTTTACAAGGCAAATGTTTAGGATGAACATGAACCAAATCCATGCTAGGCTGCATAATCTTTGCTTTTCAAGCCTCATACTTGTTTGACACTCCATAATTAATGTTTACACAGCTTCTAGAAGCTTTAATCCAAGCATTCAATGCATTGCCCATGCTTAATACCATTTTAGGAAGAAAGGCAACATTGCCATTTTGGAAAAGTGGATTTTATGCACAAAGTCAATTCTTGAGCTTCTAACTTGTTCCCTCTAATCATAATCCATCTATAAAGTCATAAGAAATGTGATAAAAGTGATTCAACCACTCTACATTGTTGGTACAAACCTTGAAACTTGATTTTCTCATTTTTCTTCAAAACACAAGCAAAGTTGCCACAACTTGGGATTTCAAATTCCGAGTTGTTGTAACACTTAAAACCTCTTGTCTATAAATACATGCACTATTAGAAAGCTAGAGGAGGAATTCACAAGCCCTCAAACTCTCCCAAACTCAGAACTGCATAACAAACCTCCATTGTTGCATATTCTGACCAAAAACTCCAAACTCAGAATACACTCGTGCGTTTCTTGGCTTTTCACTTTCAAAAGTTCCTAAACATCATCTATAAATAGTCCCACACCCTGTTACACCACTGTAACACCATTTTCATCAACCTCTATAACCAAAAACAGAGTACTGCAAGTTGACTTCTCCAAGCCATTCCAGCCATCCATTGCTCAAGCTAATCATTGCATTAGCTTCTTGGAAACTTGAGGAAGCTAACTTGATCATTGCATCACATTGAATCAAGCTCATTTGCATTTCACGATTTTCAGTTTTGAGGTATCATTTCTGAAATTCTATCTTTTCATTTAGGCGTCGTTAGGCTTGCATTTGTGAAGATAAAATATAGATATCATTGCCCTGAAACTGTACATGTCCATAGATTTCATTTATATTGATTGAGCTTAGAGAATTTTAGGTTTGAATCTCTGAAAAAAGTTAGGTCAGAATTTTGTACTTTTATAAATTCTCATTCATCTTTGATTTATAGCTTATGATATTTATATGGTTGGATTCGTATGGAAAAATGGAGCAACTTTCATGTTTTTATCTTTCATTTTTGTTGAGAAATGAGCAAGTTAAAGGAACCATGGCTGGAGGTTTAAGATGAAGTCATTTTCAGGACTTGACTTGTGTTATATATTTTTTGTTTTGTTTAAGTTAACAGATGTATAGCCACCCCAGTGGTAAGGCAACGCATGTTTCATGCCCAGGGCGTGGGTTCAAGCCCCAGCGCTGCTACTTTTCATAATTTTCACATTTTTATCTCTTTTTTGTAACAAACAAGCGCATGGGCCTCCAATCAATGGGCCTTCCATTTTTGCTTCTCCTGACCCCTCCATTTACTTTTGCATACTGACCAAAATTTCCTTTTTTTAATTTTAATTCATTTTATTTTATTTTTTATTATTTTATTTCATATCATTTTTATTTATTATTTTTTATTACTATTTTTTTATTTATTAATAAAAAATCCAAAAATATTTTTTTTTAATTATTTTCACATTTATATTTTTATTTTCTTTATAAAACAAAAAGGACAAAAACATTTTCTTAACAAATTAATTTCTTTTTCTTAATAAATAAACAATTAGATTTAGGTTTAACTATTTTATTTTTTTATTTAAAATTAATTTAGAACTTAAGTTTCTTTTATTTAATTAATTTTCATATTATATTTATTAACTTAAAACCTTTCATATAAAAAACACCTAAAAAATGGTTCAAACTTAATTTCTTTTCTTAATTAGTTTAGGTTTATTTTTATTTAATTTTAATTAATAATTTTCTTTATTATGTCAAAACTAAACCCTTTCACAAAAATCCAAACAAAAATCATTTCTTTTTCCATTTACATTCTTGCATTATTTTCTTTTCAATTCTTGTACAATATTCAATATGGTTGTAATAGATAATTAGGTTTAATTTTCTTGCAATCCCCATTTGTAAATTTGTAGACCCCCTCCGCAATTTACCGCTTTCATATAAATGTTAGTAATTAGGGTTTGTATGGCAAGACTAAAATCAGCAATTAGTAAACCCTAATTTAAGATAAATAATGCATGTAAATCGAACACACTTGCACACTTGCACCCTTTGGGTAATTCCATTTGTTTCCTTATAAAAATGGCCATGTTATGCATGTGGGATGTCTTAGCAAAAGCAATTAAAAATACAACATCATAGTCCCTCAATGACGCTATCAATGTTGCCTTTCAAAATGATCTTAGTCCCTAAAAAAGAAATGCTAAGATATCTCACAACATTTATATCATGACTATACGATGACCCACGCCCGTCCCTTTACATCCAAAGATAAGGCTTCTTATCAAATCAATGGTAAGATAGCAATATCAAAGGAAGGAAGAAATGAACAAAGACTTTTGACTAGGTAGATTGTTCCTAGTTTCTTGCTCACTTTCAAAACAAACATCCTTGCTTATTTTCAAAAAAAACACCAAACAATTTCAAAACACAAAATATTTTCAAAAGTCCAACACTTTGTATACGTTCTTAAGAACGATAACTATTACAAAGTTTTCCTAAACGAAGGCGCCTTTTCAAAATACTTTCAAAACCATCACAAAGCACATTTCCAAATAAAAGCAAGTGATCTAGCAAGCAACTAAGAGCCCGTAGATAACTATGGATGAAAAGGGTGCTAACACCTTCCCTTTTTGTAATCTACCCCCCGAACTCAAGAAATAATCTCAAAGGTCTTTCCTGTTCTTTTCAGCCTTTCCTTTTGGATAAAAGAAAAGTCGGTGGCGACTCTTGCTAACCGCAACATTTGCGATCAAACACAAAACACCCAAGTCAGTTCTCCCACCGAATCAAAGAACTGGCGACTCTGCTGGGGAAGAGACTTAAAAGTGGGGTTACCTTAGGGTTATATCACCTTTACTTGCTTTCATTGTTTGATTTGTTTGCTTTACATTTTCGTTCCTTGTTTTGGCTTGTTCTAATCCTCTACCCGAATTTGGGATACCGTATAGGTAAGTAGCAATACGTTATGGAAATTGTGTTGGGTATACCGACATGGTCTAAGAAATGGATACGCTAGTGTGACACATTTGTGGGTACCGGTAGCCCTTGATTAGTTAAGGAGAATACAGGGCCGCTGTGTGGTGTCATGAAGCACTAACTAACTTTAGAATCTTTACTTGACCAACTTGGCCATTAAGAAGTAGTGAGATAACCGGCTTTCGTGCACTCTGAAGTTAGTTGATACTCGATACTACCCTCATTGAGATCAGACTTCTCGGGATATTTCGATCGTCATTAAAGAGGCTTGTAATGAAACCATGCCCGACAAGAAAGATCAGTGATATTGAGATCCCTTAGAACCCGATTACTATTTCTAGGACAGGTTTGAGCCAACTAAACTTCAAGAGGGTACTTACCTATGAGACTCCATGGAAGCCTAAACCTAAGGACTTGTTTGTCTTGTTTGTATATGTTTACTTGTACATAACATCATAAACATCATAATATCATACTCATTCTCACTAACCATTTCAAGGATTATTGGGATTTATCTTTGTTCTGTTTTGTAGGGAATGACTTCCATTCGTAGGAAAACCATTCAAGTCAATCTTGTAAGAATCCCTTCTCAACTCAAAGAGTTAGCGTTAAGGGTCCCTGAGAACTGTTCATTCACCGAAAGAGGCGTTCAGTCTTTTTATCTTAGAGATTTACTTTTTAATCCCAAGAGGCATGTTGTAGTCATTTTGAACTAATTAATGAAATTTGACGTTTGTTCATGCTTTGTATATACAAATTTAAATTTCATAAATCCTTGAAATCATTTACATACACATCTTCCATGCATCGTAACATAACAGGTTTTCCATGACGGGTTTCCTTATCTTTTTTATGTTTATTTCAGCAAGATGGATCTAGAGAAAACTGCGAAGGACCTTCACGTACAAAACTCACAGTTCCAAGAGAATCTACTGGCCCTAGCCAAGGGGCAACAAGATATGATGGCATTACTGGCAGTCAAAAACAAACCCAAGAAGAAAGCCTTGTTCAACATGGGTAGAAGGTTCAAAGAGTCAGTCCGACAGATCCTGGTAGTGGAAGACTCATATGAGGAAGACGAGAATCAGATTGGAGAAGCTAAGAGTACCCAGGTTGGTGTATTAATTATCAAGCGTATGATGATGATGATTATTTTGACGAGCAGTATCCTCCCTCCGATGTCAAGTACAAGCAGTTAGAAGACATATTGAAGGCCGTTGAGATCCAAACCATCCCCAGTTTAGATTTTGATGATTTGGGTTTGATCTCTGGGGTTGTTATTCCCCACAAATTCAAGATACCAGTCTTTACAAAGTACGATGGGGTTTACTGTCCAAAACTTCACCTGAAATCTTATGTGGGCAAGATACAGCCGCACACCACTAATAAGAAACTCTGGGTTCACTTTTTTCAAGAAATCTTGGTCGAGACGCAACTAGAGTGGTTCTACCAGTTGGATGGTTCCCGTATCAATACATGGGAGGACCTAGCCACTAATTTCTACCATCAATACCAGTATAATGCCAATTTGGAACCGACAAGAGTTCAGTTGCAAGATATGACAATGGGGAAGAATGAAGGATTCAAAGAATACGCACAAAAGTGGAGAGACCTTACCAGTAGGTTTCAACCACCTTTGACTGATAGGAAGCACATTTACATGTTTATGGGCACTTTATCTAGTCCATTCTTTAACTTGTTGGTTGGCTGTTCTTCTTTCGGTTTCACCGAGTTGATCTTAACCGGTGAAAGAGTTGAAAGCGGCATCAAAAGCGGGAAGATTCCCATGGCATCTGCCTCCATTTCCAATCCTATAAAGAAACCTTTTTCCGCAAATAAATAAATCAATGCTGCGTATGGGGCAAGGGCCCGTACCAAGAAGGATGACCGCCAGTCTGTTAATGTTGTCCGAATCTCCAATCTAACTCCTGCTCAAAGACCATCTGCAAATCATCAATGTTTTGAAACTCCAAGAAGACAATTCACGAGGTTAGGCATGTCACTATCTCAAGCCTTACAACACTTGCTAAAGGCTAATTTGGTGACATTGCGTGATCCTCCTACCAATCCAGATACTTGTTCACCAAAGTACAACCTGAACGCCAAATGTGCATATAATTCTAGTAGTTCCGGGCATGAGACTGACCATTGCTGGGCCTTGAAGAATAAAATTCTGGACTTGATAGATAACAAGACAATTGAATTTGATCCTCCTTCAACTCCGAATGTAATCACCACACCTATGACAAACCATGGCAAGGGTGTCAATGTTGTTGAATATACCATTTTTGTTGCCTCTGTCGAAGACTTGAATACTCCATTGAACATCATCAAAAAGAATATGTTGAAAGCCGGGATTTTCCCTGGTTGTGTGAAGGACTGTGTTTGTTGTACCAAACAACTCAATGGATGCGAAGGGCTGAAGGAAGGCATTCAACGCCTGATGGATAGCCATGAGATCCTATTTGAGCAGACTCCGCTTGCCAAAAATTTGACTAATAAATGTGAAGATCTCTCCATTATAACCATCTCAAACAAGCCTTTTAGGATATCCTCCAAAGGTCCTATCAGGATTTCAAATGAACCCACTCTTCAAACAAAGCAGTGCCATGGAACTATGGTGCTGAGGTGTTTTACCATGGGATAAAATAATATGCCTGGATTGAATAAGACAATGCTGGTAATGTTGGTAACATAACTGGCTCAAGCAAAGTTACCAGAACTGGGAGAATATATTCACCCAACAGCTCACCACCAATTGTTACAAAGATACATATTTGCATCACTGCAGCTAGGACAAGTATTGATACAAGAGGGAAAGAGAAAATTGTTGAGTCTGTCTAGACGTTGTTGATGGAGAACCTTCCGCTCGTGAAATGGATGAGATCTTAAAAATTATAAAAAGTAGAGACTTCAAGATCGTGGAGCAGTTGGGGCAAACCCCTTCCAAGATTTCTATGTTGTCTTTGCTACTCTGTTCCGATGCTCATGCTCGAGCGTTAATCAAATTTTTGAAGAAGGCCCATGTCCCTCATGAGACCACAACTAACCAGTTTGAATATTGTATGGCAAGCTTGATGGCTGATAATAGTTTGGGGTTCTCAGATGTCAATCTAACACCCCTTGGGAAGAACCATAATAAAGCTCTACATGTTTCCGTCGAGTGCAAGGGGACCACCTTAGCTTATGTTCTGGTTGACACTGGTTATTCATTAAACGTGCTACCAGAGAGGGCGTTAGACTGTTTATACTGTGAAGGTTTAGTTCTGAAACCAAGTGATATCATTGTGAGAGCCTTCGAGGGATCAAAAAGGACAGTTCATGCAGATGTAGATCTTCCAATCAAGGTGGGATCACAAATTTTCAACTCTACCTTCTACATTATGGATATTCGTCATGCATATTCCTGTTTGTTAGGTCACCCTTGGATCCATAAAGTTGGGGCAGTAACCTCAACTCTTCATCAAAAGCTCAAATATCCGGTCAAGCAAAGAATTGTCACTGTCTGTGGCAAGGAGGAGTTCATGGTAAGCCACCTCAACTCTTTCAAATACATGGAGATGGATGGAGAATTCATAGAGACCCCGTGTCAAGCCTTCGAAGTTATACCACCAATGATTTACACTGCCAAATGTTCCTCTGATGTGTCCAAAGCAGTTAAGGTCGTGCCGAAGATGGTTCCATTCAAAGATGCTCGTGCTGCAGTTGAAGAAGGAAGTTGCGATACTTGGGGGAAACTCCTCGAGATCCCATTCAAAACGAACATGTTTGGTTTGGGTTTCACCGTCAAGGCTCAGAAGGAAGTGAGGGGCGCTCGTGCAGGGAATCCCCATCTCCGTATTGGAAGCCATGAAGTCAACGCTGTAGGTGATTCTGATGATTAGTGTGCATTTGAAGATTGGGTGTATCCTACTACAACGGAACTCAACAATTGGCAAGTAAAGGAATTTGTTCCCATCTTCTTCATTGAGGAATAATCACTCGTTTGTCGCTTTTTTTATTAATTCAATAATATTTTGTCTATAATATTTAACAATGACTTTTAAGCCATGTTCCTGGCGCGGGGCACTTTGGTCCATTTGTCAAGGGTTTTATTTATGTTCATCTTATCATATGATCATTCAATACAAATCATTGGACTCTTTTGCATTCAAATATTTGTGCTTATTATCTTTCTTTTTCCTTCAAATACATTTTTCAAAATAGCCATGTATCTTAGATGCACACACACACACTCTTGCAGGTCTTCATCCACTCTAGATCTCATTGCCAATGACTATACTATTGCCGACTATGATTTCGAATGTCTAATTACCCAAGCCGAAGAAGAAGGTAATGAATATTGTGAAATACCAGGAGAACTATCCATACTTCTATTACAAGAGGAAAAAGCTATTCAGCCGCACAAAGAGTCAGTTGAAGTCATCAATCTTGGTACTGAGACATACAGGAAAGAGGTCAAGATCGACGCTATCCTGGATAGGAGTGTCAAAAGCATATTGGCTCAGATGTTGCATGAGTATTTGGAAGTGTTTGCTTGGTCGTATGAAGATATGCCAGGATTGGATACCGACATAGTAGTTCATCGTCTGTCGACAAAGGAAGATTGTCCTCCTGTCAAACAAAAAGTTTGTCGCATGAGGCCTGACATGTCTGAAAAGGTAAAAGCTGAAGTGAAGAAACAATTTGATGCAGGGTTTCTAGCTGTGACGTCTTATCCCCAATGGGTTGCAAATGTGGTTCCAGTGCCAAAGAAAGACGGAAAAGTTTGTATATGTGTAGACTATAGGGATTTGAATAGGGAAAGTCCCAAGGATGATTTCCCCTACCTCACATTGATGTCTTGGTCGATAACACTGCTCAGCATAAAGTCTTCTCTTTCATGGATGGTTTCTCAGGCTATAATCAAATTAGGATGGCTCCTGAAGACATGGAGAAGACCAATTTTGTTACGTAATGGGGCATCTTTTGCTATAAGGTCATGCCGTTCAGATTAAATAATGCAGCGGCAACATATTAAAGGGCTATGGTAGCTTTGTTTCATGACATGATCCATCATGAAATAGAGGTCTATGTGGATGATATGATTGCCAAATTACAAACTGAAGAGGAACATCTCGATCTCCTGTACAAGCTATTCGAATGATTGAAAAAGTACAAGTTGAGGTTAAACCCTAACAAGTGCACATTTGGAGTACGATCTGGAAAGCTTCCATGTTTTGTCGTCAGCGGTAAAGGCATCAAAGTTAATCCTTCCAAGGTAAAGGCCATCCAAGAAATTCCAGTCCCCAACTCTGAAAAGGAAGTTAGAGGACTCTTGGGTCATCTCAATTACATCGCCCGCTTCATATCTCACTTGACTGCTACTTGTGAGCCAATCTTCAAACTCTTGAAGAAAGATGAAGTAGTCAGATGGAATGATGAATGTCAAGCTGCCTTCGACAAAATCAAAGAATATTTGCAAGAACCTCCTATTCTCATGCCTCCAGTTGAAGAAAGACCCTTGATCATGTACTTGACAGTACTAGAGAATTCTATGGGGTGTGTATTGGGCCAACATGATGAGTTTGGCCGAAAAGAGCATACTATTTCCTACCTGAGCAAAAAGTTTACTGACTGTGAAACCAGATATTCACTGCTCGAGAAAACTTGTTGTGCTCTGGCATGGGCTGCTCGCCGACTAAGACAGTATATGTTGACTCATACCACTCTGTTGATTTCTAAGATGGACCCAATCAAGTACATCTTCGAGAAGCCCGCTCTTTCCGGACGGATAGCCAGATGGAAAATGATCTTGACTGAGTACGAAATTCAATACACAACACAAAAGGCCATCAAAGGGAGTGTATTAGCAGATCATTTGGCCCATCAAGCTGTTGATGATTATCAATATATGAACTTCGACTTCCATGATGAGAATATCATGCTAGCGACCGACTGTGCGAAACTTGGACCGTATGACGCACCTGAACAAGGATCCCGATGGACTATGGTCTTCGATGGGCCTTCCAGCGCCTTGGGTAATGGAATTGGTGTTGTGATCATCTCCCATGAAGGTTGCCACACTCCTTTCACTTCTAGATTATGCTTTGATTGCACGAACAATATGGCTGAGTACGAAGCATGCATTTTGGGTCTGAAGGCTGCCATTGATTTGAGGATCAAACATTTGAATGTATTTGGGGATTCCGCTCTAGTGATTAGTCAACTAAAAGGAGATTGGAACACTAAACACCCTAATCTCATCCTGTACAAGGAACTTGTGCTATCTCTGATTCCTTATTTCGAAGAGATCACCTTTGAACACTTTCCTAGGGAATAAAATCAATTAGCTGATACTTTGGCCACCATGTCTTCAATGTTCAAGGTCAGATGGGACAACGAAGCCCCTATGATTACAATTGAGAGATTCAACGAGCCTGTGCACTGCTGTGAGCTTAACACTGACATAGAAAAGCCATGGTACCATGAGGTGAAGAGATACCTTGAAGCACAAGAGTGTCCCGAAGGAGCATCCATCAATGACAAAAAGTTCTTACGAAAATTTTCAGCCAAATTCTTCCTAAGTAACAGAATATTGTACAAGCACAACCATGATTCTACTCTACTCTGATGTGTGGACAAGAAGGAGGCAGAGGAAATTATGGAAGACATGCACGATGGTCTCTTTGGCACTCACTCGAGCGAACATACTATGGCCAAGAAAATCCTGAGAGCTGGTTACTATTGGTCAACAATGGAGACTGATTGCCATCAACACTCTAGGACTTTCTACAAATGCCAAATATATGTTGATAAGGTCCATGTGCCTCTTATCCCTCTGAACGTCATGACCGCTCCGTGGCCATTTGCAATATGGGGCATTGACATGATTGGAGAAATCAAGGCCACCGCTTCCAATGGACATCGCTTCATTCTGGCCGCTATTGATTACTTCACCAAATGGGTCGAAGCCACCTCTTTTGTCTCAATCACAAAGAACGTGGTAGCCAGATTCATCAAACATAACCTCATATGTCGCTATGGTATCCCCTATAGGATCATCACCGACAATGGGACTAACCTCAACAATGCTATGATTACTGAACTTTGCACTCAGTTAAAGATCAAGCATCACAATTCTTCTCCTTTTAGACCTAAAATGAATGGCACAATCGAAGCAGCCAATAAAAACATTAAGAAGATTGTGCAGAAGATGGTAGTAACATATAAGGATTGGCATGAGATGTTACCGTTTGCTCTGCATGGCTACCATACTTCATCTAGGACATCAACTGGGGCAACTCATTTTTCTTTAGTTTATGGCATGGAAGCTGTTTTGCCAGTGGAAGCTCAGATTCCCTCACTAAGGATTATGAATGAAGCATGCCTAGGCGAAGACATGTGGATTCAGACAAGATTGGATCAGTTGAACTTGATTGATGAAAAATGATTGGTTGTTCTTTGTCATGGTCAAACGTACCAAAAACGCATGATTAAGGCTTTCAACTAAAAGATCAAGCCTCGAGTATATCAAGCTGGTGACTTGGTGATAAAGCGCATCATTCAGCCGCAAGGCGACCCCAGAGGTAAATGGACTCCCACCTACAAAGGACAATTTGTTGTCAAGAGAGTGTTCTCTGGCGGTGCCATGATGCTAACTACCATGGACGAGGAAGACTTCTCGTAACTTGTGAACGCGGACATAGTTAAAAAATACTATGCATAAGATACCCGTTAGGTTGACACACCTAGGAAAAATAAGGGCATCACGGCAAACCAAAAGGTTTGGGCAAAAGTTAGGGATATATGCAAAAGATTGTACACCCGGAAAGTTGAAAACCCGAAAAGGCGACTTGGGCAAAAATGGGTATCCTGGTGGGCTGAAAACCCGAAAGGGCGGTCCAGGCAAAAGTTAAGGATTGAAAGCGTATGACTATGTCCCGTGGAATCACCACAGTCGACTTTATTACCAATGTCCGAGTTCAAACGGTAAAATATCAATCCAATCAAATTCTATCAACAACAAGGGGAATTTGAATACATTGAGGCAATAGTAGAGTTGGAATGCAATGAGATCACTTCCACATGGCTATTTGTTTTTGTTTTCAAAATTTTTGTCTTCCTTTAGACGATTTCCTCTTGCTAGGATCTCCGTCTCTTTGTACAAAAACACCTATTCATGGGGAAAATATCAATATAAATATACTTTAAAGTGCAAACTTTCTATTTTTGTTTTGAATGCAAAGTTTTCCAATGACTAAAGTTGAACGAACATATGCATGTGAACATAATTAAAACTGTTTGGCACATTTGTCCTGCTAAACAATAGCAAGCATCTCTTTAATGTATATGGAATATACCCATAGTTATTTCATTATCATTATCCCCATAAGACCGGTTACGATAAACCTTTCCTCAACAGAGTTACCCAAAAAGTTTCTTTGCATAGGTTGATTCCCAGCCAGAGGCTCAATCTGTTGACATCTCTCTCTCCAGCTAAGTTGGTCCTAAAAGAAGAAGCCTTTTGGATCTCTTCCTCAAAGAACTCACCTCGTCAGCAGTTCATCAAATATTCATCAACAGGGTTTATTTCCCTAACATATAACAAACAACGAATAGCAAAATTCCCCCGGTATAGTCTATCCTCCCCAAGTCGATTATGTCTTCCCCGACTGAGTCTGTCCTCTCCAGCTTGAGTTTGCCTTTCATACTATTTCCAATAAGAGGACCACAACCCCTAATCCCCTGTAAATTCATCAACAAAGCCTTTACTATCTCCACAAGATACTATAAAGCCTGGACCCGACCAAATATAGTACAGTTTTCAAGTTACTATGAAGTTTGGACCCGACCAAATAATAGTCAACTTCTCAAATACTATGAAGCCTGGACCCGACCAGATAATAGTGAAAACCTTTCAGATACTGTAGAGCCTGGACCCGACCAGATAATAGTACAACTTTCAGCGACTATGAAGACTGGTCCCGACCAGATAATAGTTAAGGTCTCAAGATACTATGAAGCCTAGACCCGACTAGATAATAGTTTAGCTCTTCGAGATATAGAAGAATCTGGACTTAACCAGATGAGGGTTTAACTTCTTTTCCCCATTAAAGTTTGCCTCTATCTCAACAAGTTACTGTGAAGCCTGGATCCGACTAGATATTAGTTTTCAAGCAAGTTATTGTGAAGCCTGGATCCGACCAGATAGCAATTCCCCTAAAAAATTTGTTGTGAAACCTGGAATCCGACTAGATAACAACTAAATTCCAAGCAAGTTATTGTAAAGCCTGGACCTGACCAGATATCAGTTCAACTCTATTTCTTCATACAAGTTTATTGTGAAGCCTGGACTCGACCAGATAGCAATTATCTTCATCCACCTCAAAATATGTGAAGCCTAGATCTGACCAGATATTAGTTCAACTTCGTCTATTCAAGCAAGTTATCGTGAAGCCTGGACCCGACCAGATAACAACTATCTATAATCCCCAGCAAGACACTATGAAGCTTGGACCCGACAAATAATAGTTTAAATTTTCAAAAACCATGAAGCCTGGACCCGACCAGATAGTAGTTACCACTTCAAGTTATTGAAGCCTGGACCCGACCAGATAACAGTTCAAGTTCAAGAAATTTTCTACGAAGCCTGGAATCCGACCAGATAACAGATAATTTATTCTTCCCCAATATGTTACCATAAAGCCTAGATTCAACCAGATAGCAGTTGACTTCCTCATCCTCAGCAAGTTGTGAAGCCTGGGTCTAACCAGATAATAGCTAACATTCAAGAGATATTCCTCAGCGGGAGCATTCTTTTAACAAAAGTTTGAAGATATGTATACTCTTCATCTCCAACAGCAATCCGGGATTCAGCTTCCAAAAAAATCCTCAGCAGTAGTCAGCGATTTATTTTCCCGGACAAATATGCATCCCACATTCATACATCATAGCATATACATACAAAATGCATTTTAACACAATCTCATTCACCTTGTGAACATCATGCATACATCTGCATTTCACTAACCCTTTTTCCCACAGGTAAAACATCAAGTTTTTAGTCTAAATCGACCAAAGATTTATGCTGATATTTCTTCCAGTGTTTACCAACATTCCTCCAAATGGCATCTATAAGCCCATTCCTAATCCATCTTCGAGTGCAAATTTATGGTCACTCTAATGTTCAATCATTTTCCACCTTCAAGTCACGAATGGCGGATCCGCTAATCAAACTCTTCAGGTTTAAGAAGATTGAACAGGGGTAGCTGTTATACCCCAAAATTTTCCCTCTCATTTCTCAAAGTAATCTCTCACAAGATCTCCATTGATTCAAGACTGCACAAGGTTTCATCAGCTCAAGACACCTCCTCAAGCACTAGGGTTTGAGTTTGCACAAGGACAAATGGACTTTTAATGCCCCATATGACTTTCATGGATCATTTTGGATCCTCAAGATTTCTCATGTCAAGTTTAAAGTCTTGGATCACATTTTTGCTCAGTCAATTGATCAATTGACCTAAAATAAGCTGTATTGGGGAAAAGTCAATTGTGGTCAATTTACAGTCAAACTTTATAATTTTTTAATCTATACCAACATTATGAACTTATATATGTCATTTTATCAAGTTTGGATCACAATTCCTCAAGAAATTTGATCAGATCATCAAAAGGGCAAAATGGTCAAAATTAGGGTTTTGACTGGGAAGGTTCAATTTCTCATTTTTGACCTAGCAAATGACTTATTGGTTCAAGGAATGATCTCAATGATTCAAATATTTCATTTTTACCTAATGGCATGGCTCAAAACATTTCTCAAGTTCAATTGATTGATAGTTGAATTTCAGTCAACTGATGAAAAGTCAAACTTTGACTTTTTGATCAAAATCAAGTTTCAAAGATTACAATTCATCAAGACGTGTCAAAATATGAAAGTTGTTCATCAAGAAATCAAAAAGTAAAGATTTCATTTTGAAAAGTCAAAATTTCTAAACATAGAATTTTTTCTAAGTGTTGGAAATTAACATTTTTTTACAACTTTGAGCCAAATTTACACCATGATGCAAGATGATTCAAAGGAAACTTCCAACATGAAAGTTGTAGATCTCAATGAGATCTAAAACATTGTAGAACAAAAAGTTTTCTAGAAATGCTTGGATTTCAAGTTATGATTTTGTGAAGACATGTTCATGAAACTTGAAAAACATAGTGAAATTTTGCCCTAGTTTAGGCAGGATTTTGACTTAACTTCATGGCAATTTTTCACCTAGTTCCAAGATGAATCTTAAAAAATGTCCAACCTAGAGGTTGTAGTGGATGCTACAAGCTTTCCAAAATTTCCAATAACTCATTAAGATCATACCTGAACAAGGAGAATCGAAGGCAAGAAGTTAGGGTTTCATTCTTGTTTTACAAGGCAGATGTTTATGATGAACATGAACCAAATAAATTCTAGGATGCATAACCTTTGCTTTGCAGGCCTCAAACTTGTTTTTCACTCCATAATTAATGTTTTACACATCTTCTAGAAGCTTTAATCCAAGCATTTAATGCATTGCCCATGCTTAATACCATTTTAGGAAGAAAGGCAACATTGCCATTTTGGAAAAGTGACTTTTATGCACAAAGTTAATTCTTGAGCTTCTCAATTGTTCCATATGATCATACTCCATCTACAAAGTCAGAAGCAATGTGATAAAAGTGATTCAACCACTCTACATTTTTGGTACAAACCTTGAAACTTGATTTTCTCATTTTTCTTCAAAAACAAGCAAAGTTGCCACAACTTGGGATTTCCAATTCTGAGTTTTTGTAACACTTAAAACCTCTTGCCTATAAATACATGCACTATTAGCAAGATAAAGGAGGAATGCACAAGCCCTCAAACTCTCCCAAACTCAGAACTGCATAACAAACCTCCATTGTTGCACATTCTGACCAAAAACTCCAAACTCAGAACCCACTTGTGCGTTTCTTGGCTTTTCACTTCCAAAAGTTCCTAAACATCATCTACAAACAGACCCATACCCTGTTACATGACTGTGACACCATTTTCATCAACCTCCATAACCAAAAACAGAGCACCACAAGTTGACTTCTCCAAGCCATTCCAGCTATCCATTGCTCAAGCTAATCATTGCATTAGCTTCTTAGAAACTTGAGGAAGCTAACCTGATCAATGCAGCACCTTGAATCAAGCTCATTTACATTTCATGATTTCTAGTTTTGAGGTATCATTTCTGAACTTCTATCTTTTCATATAGATATCATTTCCCTAAAACTGTACATGTCCATAGATTTCATTTATATTGATTGAGCTTAGAGAATTTTAGCTTTGAATCTCTGAAAAAAGTTAGGTTAGAATTTGGTACTTTTAGAAATTCTCATTCATCTTTGATTTATAGCTTATGATATTTATATGGTTGGATTCATATGGGAAAATGGAGCAACTTTCATGTTTGCATCTTTCGTTTTTGTTGAGAAATGAGCAAGTTACAGGAACCATGGCTGGAGGTTGGAGATGAAGTCATTTTCAAGACTTGACTTGTGTTATGCATTTGTTGTTTTGTTTAAGTTAATGGATGTATAGCCACCCCAGTGGCAAGGCAACGCGCGTTTCATGCTCAGGGCGTGGGTTCAAGCCTTAGCTATCATACCCCAAATTTTGACCTAATATACCACCTCCCATCTGCATTATTACATAGCAAGCGTTCACAAGCGATTCGACCTATTTTTTACCAATTCTCGAGTCAGATTTCAAAAATTCATAACTTCTTCAAATTTCGACATTTTTTTAGTGGTTCTTTTACATATGATTCTCCTTTGCAACAACTACAACTTTTCTTTACAAGTCAAGAGATGATTATGCTTTGAAAATCCACGAAAAAATATAAATATTAGAAATTGTTGTGAATTTGGTGAAATTTAACTGGTTTTTCCTGACTTTATTAATTCATGATTTTTTTCATTTTTTATCATTTTTCTTTTATTCTTATTTTCATAAAAAGAAAATCCACAAAAAATATTTAGTTCATATCAGTTTTACTTTATCCAAAATATAAAAATTTATAGTTTTGTTAGTTTCGTTTAATTTTATATTTTTATTGATAATTCAAAAAATCTCAAAATACATATAAGTTCTTTTCCTTTTACATTTTTTTTGATTATGTAAGTCTACTTTGTATTTCTTTAGTTGCAATTCAAAAATTTGAAAATATATGGTTTGATTTTTCATTTATTTTTATTTCTTTTATGATTAATTTTGGTGTAAATTCTGATTATAATTCCATTTGAAATATTTTTAAGTTGAATTATTAATAGATTTTAGAACCAATTTTAATATCTTTTTTATTTCACTTTTATATTTTCAGTTTAGTTTTACTAACAGTTTATTTTATTATTATTGTCATTACTGTTATTATTAATATTATGATTGTTATGCTATGTCCAAAATCTGTCCTTATGTTGCATGGCCCCTGCAAGTAATGCCAAGAAAACGGTCACATAATCCCTGCTGCCCAATTTCCACAACCAAAAACCTGTGAACACCAGTCCAAAAACCTGTGAACACCAGTCCAAAATCTGCACTATGTCAAGACAAATATCACACCAAAATAGGAGGGCAAGAAACTGCATCAAAAAGTGTCGAAAACATGGTATTCCATATGTTCAAACTCACCAAATTCTCCCTCCCAAAACCTCATTCTTATTCACTATAAAACAGGCAGAATATACAATCGAAGAAGAGGTGAGCGAGAAAAAGGAATGCAATTCACAAAAGAAAAAGAAACCACAAACCGTAACATCTCTTCCTCATTCCACCATCATAAAACACTCACAAGATCCATGGCCTGCAACTTATGCGATTTACACCAATCTTCCTTATTCAACCTTTTATATAACCATACAACATAAACAACCCTCACACCACAAGCTCAAACCTTCGAACTTACAAAAACACAAACTTGCAGAAGCATAAGCCTGCATAACTCCAAACCTGTTTCAAAGCTGCAAGTTATCAACTTGCCAAAGCCTGCCTCCTCCAAACAACAAATCCAGAACTTCATCCACCTGCCTAAAACCAGTAAAAAAACCTGCAAGTCTCAAACTTGCACAACCACAAACTGTAAACAGAACCAAACCTTTTAAGCTGCACCATTTCGAACCAAGCTCCAATCATACCAGCAAACTCGCACCAACACCGACGCATAGCTCACAACAATAGTGCTAGAATTTTAGGAGAAAAGAGGAGAAAAGAATCTGCAGAATTTGAAGAACAAGCAACATGTATTCTCTACAGTTTCATAAAAAATCAATTCAATTACAAGATTTTCCAACAAGATTTTCAGAAGAGTAGGAGGAATTAAAAGAGCATATTACCTCATCTCTGGATTTCTTTATTATTTCATCGTCAAAAATCGAAATCATCAGACTTGCTCTGATCTTGTAAGTCTCCCTACTTTTTTTCTCAAAATTTGTTGCCATGCTTGTTATAATGATGTATGATGTGAACTAGTTGTCGTTGCTGCATTTTTTGTCGTTGATGTTTCAATAAACCAGAACCCCTGAGATTGTTATTGTTGTTTCTCTTACCATGAATATTTGTCGCCTTGTTGATTTGATGTTTAACTGCATGAAAAAACCAGAAGCAGTGTTGTTGTTCGATTTCGATTTAGAGGGAGAAGGAGTTTGAAGCCAGAAGCAGTGTTGTTGTTCGATTTTGATTTAGAGAGAGAGAGTTCGAAAGAGGGAGCAGAGTTTTCGATTTCGATTTAGGGGAGAGAGAGTTCGAACTCAGAAGCAGTGTTGTTGTTCGATTTTGATTTAGGGGAGAGAGAGTTCGAAACCAGAAGCAGTGTTGTTGTTCGATTTCGATTTAGGGGAGAAAGAGTTCGAACCCAAGAGCAGAGTGTTTGATTTCGATTTAGAGGGAGAAAGAGTTCGAAAGAGGGAGCAGGGTGTTCGATTCCGATTTAGACAAGAGAGTTCGAAGAGAGAGTTTGAAAGAGATAAAAAAGAGAGTTCGAAAGAGAGTTCGAAAGAGAGAAAAAAAGAGAGTTCGAAAGAGAGTTCAAAGGAAGCGTTGTTCGATTTCGATTTCAATCCCATGCTGGACCTTTATTTCGTTTTCAGTTTATAACCCAATTAATTATTTTAGTTTTATAATTTATTTAAATCTTGATATTTCATTTTTAGTTTGGTCAACATTTTAGTTAATTTTGTTAGTTTTTTTAACTAGTCTTTTATTGATAGGTTTTTAAGTTATCTCTTTGAATTTATTGCCCCTTATGATGTTCCTCCCATGATACATGTTGGTTGAGTTTGTGATAATTTCGATTTAATTCCATGGCTTCTCTCTTGGTTTTCTTTTAAAATCTTGGAGTGTTTATACTTTTAGTTTTCATCTTCATGTTGCTTGCAAAATCCAAGGGAATTGTTTAATTTTTGTCGACTTCGTGTCATCAAAAAAAACATCGTGCGAATACCCTCATTCATTCTCTGTTTATTATTTCGTTAAAAAACTTAAGATAATTTTCCCAAATATTCAATTTTTCAAAACTCACACCTTTTAAGTCAAAACTTCGACATTAGGTCGTCGTATCTTCAAAAACTCGTCCATACCCATTTTTGGCCAAAACAATTTATTTTTAATCAAACAAACATTTTAATAAACAAATATTTCAAAAGGTTCCTATAGAATACTATATATACATTGGGTGCTAATACCTTCCTATTGTATAACCAACCCCCGAACTCTAGACCTCTTTTCAAAAACGCCTTGTATTTTCATTACTTTTAAAGTATTATTTTACATGGCATATCTTAGGGTTTTATTTCGCTCTTTTCCCTTTTCCCTTGGAAATAATAAAGCGCGGTGGCGACTCTTACTTTTTGTGAGACGAATTAATTAAGAGTTCGATCTCCGATTTACCCCGCTACATTTTTTATCGCTACATTAGCGCTGCCACTTTTCATATTTTTCACATTTTTCTCTCTTTTTGTCACAAACAGGTGCATGGGCCTCCAATCAATGGGCCTTCCATTTTTGGTTCTCCTAACCCCCTCCATTTACTTTTGGATACTGACCCAAATTTCCTTTTTTTTTAATTTTAATTCATTTTATTTTATTTTTTCTTATTTTATTTTATTTCATTTTTCTTTATTATTTTTATTACTATTATTATTATTATTATTATTATTATTATTATTATTAATAAAAAAATCCAAAAATATTTTTTTTTTTTTATTTATTATTTTCACATTTATATGTTTATTTTCTTTATAAAACAAAAAGGACAAAAACATTTTCTTAACAAATTAATTTCTTTTTCTTAATAAATAAATAATTAGATTTAGGTTTAACTATTTTTCTTTTATATTTAAAATTAATTTAGAACTTAAGTTTCTTTAAATTAATTAATTTTCATATTATTTTTATTAACTTAAAACCTTTCATATAAAAAACCTTAAAAAATGTTTCAAACTTAATTTCTTTTCTTAATTAGTTTAGGTTTAATTTTATTTAATTTTAATTAATCATTTTCTTTATTAGGTCAAAACTAAACCCTTTCACAAAAATCCAAACAAAAATCATTTCTTTTTCCATTTACATTCTTGCATTATTTTCTTTTCAATTCTTGTACAATATTCAATATGGTTGTAATAGATAATTAGGTTTTATTTTCTTGAAATCCCCATTTGTAAATTTGTATACCCCCTCCCCTAATGATGTAATAGCGTAGTAATTTTACTTTCCGCAATTTATCACTTTCATATAAATGTTAGTAATTAGGGTTTGTATGGCAAGACTAAAATCAACAATTAGTAAACCCTAATTCAAGATAAACAATGCATGTAAATCAAACACACTTGCACACTTGCACCCTTAGGATAATTCCACTTGTTGCCTTATAAAAATGGTCATGTTATACATGTGGGATATCTTAGCAAAAGCAATTAAAAATACAAGATCATAGTCCCTCGATGACGCTATCAATGTTGCCTTTCAAAATGATCTTATAACCTCAAAACGAAATGCTAAGATATCTCACAACATTGCTATCATGACTATATGATGACCGACACCCGTCCCTTTACATCCAAAGATAAGGCTTCTTACCAAATCAATGGTAAGATAGCAATATCAAAGGAATGAAGAAATGAACAAAGAATTTTGAGTAGGTAGATTGTTCCTAGTTGCTTGCTCACTTTTAAAACAAACATCCTTGCTTATTTTAAAAACATACACCAAACACTTTCAAAATACAAAATAATTTCAAAAGTCCAACACTTTGTATACGTTCTTACGAACGAGAACTATTACAAAGTTTGCCTAAACGAAGGCGCCTTTTGAAAATACTTTCAAAACCAACACAAAGCACATTTTCAAACAAAAGAAAGTGATCTATCAAGCAACTAAGAACCCATATATAACTATGGATGAAAAGGGTGGTAACACCTTCCCTTTTCATAATCTACCCCCCGAACTCAAGAAATAATCTCAAAGGTCTTTCCTGTTCTTTTCAGCATTTCCTTTTGGATAAAAGAAAAGTCGGTGGCGACTCTTGCTAACCGCAAAATTTGAGATCAAACGAAAAACACTCAAGTCATTTCTCCCACCATATCACAGAAGTATTATTTCAACTCCCAAACACTAGAGCAATAAGGAAGTTAATCCCTTGTTCACCCCTTTGAGCCTAGAAGTTGGAGCTTCTTTCCATACGAAAAAACCCGTAATTTTAACCTAGGGATGGGTGGTTCTTAGTTAATTTGGTTGTGCATTCAATTACAAGAGAAATCGTGCAAGACACCTTTCAATAAAGGTTGCGATCAAGCTTTCCTTTGCATACAGCAAGAAGTGTCAAAGATGCTCTCAAACCAAAAATGACAAAGATGGTTCCCCATAATCATTGAGCAAGGAAATCATTATCTTTAAAAAAAGAAAAAAGAAAAATAAAAATCCCGCTAAGTCAAAACCTATGAAGGAGACTTAGGAAAAAAAATTGGGGTATCCCACTGACTGTAATTTCAAATGAAACAGTTCAGGCAAAAGTTGGGAATAATAAATTCAATCAGAAGAGGTCTTCAAATCCTCAAAATTCTTCACCAGAGTTGACAAAAGTCCTCAAAACAAAAAAAAAATGATGTAAGAAGAAGTGATTATCATTCTCAAGAATTCCTTAGCTTATGAATCATCGTCATTACTCTCGTTAGTGAAATTCCAAAATCTCTTGGAACCTGAATGCATATTCTGAATTAACTGAACATAGGACTGAAGAAAATCAAGAATATTGGGTTGGGTACAAATAAACTTTGAGCCTTTATCCTTTAATTCTTAAACCGTGAATCAGACCATGTTATAACCCTCAAAAGACATAATTGAAGACACGTTTCTTTTGAAAGAATACTACAGCAAGGTTGTGTAAAATGTCTCCGAAGATCTTTTGCGAATCATTTGTTTTGGTATCATACCTTTTCTTTCTCTTTCACTTTAAAAGTATAAACCACTGTGTTTTAACCAGCGATGTATTTTCTATACACCAGTAATATCATTTCAAAATTGATTTTTGAATTCAAAACTTTTGCATGAACTTTGCATTAAAATTACCATGTTTGAATAAACAATTTTGCTGGAAAACAAGCTTTCCCTGTCAAGGAATTTCAAACAGTTGAGAAACTTGGTCAGGGATCCTATCAGGGGTAAGTATCTTCCAGATCCATTTGTGAATCAGTTCAAGATTTATTGCTTAATGCGAGTTTTCTCAGAATTGGTTAACCAGAAGATCATTTTCAATACTCATACTAGGGTATTCCTTTCCAACAGTCATTTCAAGAACTGAAGCCATAATAAGTTTATTCTAACAAATATTTCAAGAACTGAAGTCGTGATCAGGTTATTCCAACAAGTATCTCAAGAACAGAAGCCATGATCAGTTTATCTCCAACAGTCATTTCAGAGTTGAAGCCATGATTAGCTCATTTCCAGCAACTTTCGACTGAAGCCATGATCAGTTTATCCTCAACAGTCATCTAATCTGGGACAAATCCCCAAGCAGCTCTCCATGTATTTCCACAAAAAATCATCAGTTCAACATAGTTTACAAGTGTGACAAATTTGGATTCAAGACATTATCTTTCCAAACAAATTTGGCAGAGCTCTCCGTGTTGAGAAATAAAACTTCCAATCTTACCTCCACAAAAGAGTCAAACTCCATTTTCGTGAACATCGGCATTACATGCATAGATCATTCATATATCATGCATAACAAAATTTATACATAATGCATAACAAGAGTGTTTCATCCTCATTTTCATTTCATGAGGTATGGTTGCAGTTGACATGTCACCTTGAGATCAAAGTCCAACTTACTTGGTGTTGTACCCCAAAATTTTCCCTCTCATTTTATCAACATTTCTCATCACAAGGCTCTTGGAACTCAAGATCAAGCTAGGGTTTGCTCTGCTCAAGACACCTCCTTACACTGTTGACCTAAATTAGGGTTTGAGTTTGCACAGGGATTTTTGGACCTTCAATGCCCAAAGTGACTTTCATACTTCATGTTGGACTCATAAGTTTGCCCATACCAAGTTTCAAGCCTTGAATCAAATTTTTGCCCAGTCAATTGGACAATTGACCTAGAAATCAACTATATTGGGGAAAAGTCAACTGTGGCCAATTTACAGTAAAACCTCATGAATTTTAAACCATATCAACATTATGAACTCATATGAACCATTTGATCAATTTTGGACCATAATTCCACAAGAAATTTGATTAGATCACCAAAAGGGCAAAATGGTCATTTTTAGGGTTTTGATTGTACAAAGGCAATTTTTGACTATTTAACCTAGCCAATGGCAAATTAAGCTCAACCATGGACCCAAGGACTCAATGGCATCATCTTGACCTATTCAACAAGTTCAAAAGACCTCAATTGCATGGGATTGACAGATGAATTTTCCAGTCAACTGATCAAAATTTGACTGTACATTGAAAAGTCAAACTTTGACTTTTTGGTCAAAATCAAGTGCCAAGGGTCATTTTTCATCAAGATGTGTCAAATTATGAAACTTTTTCATCAAGAAACCCAAAATTGCAAATTAGGGTTTGAAATTGAAAATTTTCATAACTTAGAAATTTTTCTAAGTTATGAAATTTTCTTAATTTTTCCTAACTTTGTCCCACATTTTCACCAAGATGCAAATGGATTCAAACAAAACTTATAACATGAAAGTTTTAGTCCTCCACAAAGTATACAACTTTGATTCACAAAGTTTTCTCAAAAGAATATTGGATCTCAAGTTATGATTTTTGGAACAAGGGTCCCTAAAACTTTTAACTTAGAGAAATTTTGCCCTAGTTTAGGCAGGATTTTGACCTATCTTCTTGGCCATTTTTAACATAGTTCCACTTGGAGTCTCAAGTTGAATTTCAAATATGGATTATAGATAATGTTGCAAGCTTTCCAAATTGTCCAAGAACTCCTCAAACACATTTGTGGTTAGGGAGAATCGAATGCTTGAAGTTGGCTAAAACTCACTTTGTATCCATGGCAAATACATGTTCACTCAAGTGGCATTTTCAAACAAGCATGCTTTGTACTAGTTTGCAGGAATCTAAACCAATTCACACTCCTTAATTAAATGCAAATCCATTAGTCTAAGCATTTGTTTTAGCCATTTGGGCATTGTACACAAAACTAAGCCTTAATTAGAAAAAGGTACATTTCTATTTTGGAAAAGGTATGCTTTATGTCAAAACATGATATTTGAAGCATATGGCCAAGATCTCAGAAGCCAGATCAAATCCACAAATTCCAGCAACCAAGAGTATTGTGTGCAGCATATTAGATGGCTTGTACAGGCCTGTATAGGAAACTTACACATTCTTGCTTCAAAAATAAGAAATTGTCCAAACACTTGCCAACTTGAGAACCAACCATTGTTAGCTTACACAAACATTGAAAACATATTTCACACAACCCTTTGAGCAAGAAACACGAGTTTTTGAGCCTCAAAACCTCCCCTAGCCAGAAATCACACTTCTTTGGTAAAACAGGGCAGGTGCTGTAACTTGAGTTCTCCAGCTCATTTGGCTCGTGCGTTTTTCCCCTTTTTGCTTCAAACACCTTCCATTCAGCTCACTCAAGCTATCCCAAACCTCCATTGACAACTGTAACTCCATTTACAGTGTTCACCATTTTCATTTCAAGCTTGTGCAGGTTGAGTTCTAGAGGCTGATTCAGGGACATTCAAGGCAAGCTAGCTATTGGAAAAGACCAAGTGAAGTTCAGGGAAGCTACCAGACACCTCAAGACTTGTTGAGAAACCATGCATTGCCCTACACGAATCCAACTGAAACAGGTTTTTCATCACTTTCTATCTCTCTATTTAGGAACATTTAGCCTTAGGTTTGTGAATGAAAAATGTAGTATTCAATGCCATGAAGTTGTACATATGCTCAGTTTTCATTTATATTAAGTGTGCTAGGAGAATTTCATCCATGAACATGCTGTAAAAACTAGGTCAGATTTTAGGGCCAGAGAAATTCTCTCTGGTCTTTGAGAGTTAGGATTAATGCGTTATATGGTTAGAATGGTATTAAAATTCTCTACAAGTTTGACGTTGTGAGTTTTGGCAAAAGATCACGTTTCTAGGATGTTCAAGTTTGTACAACAGGCGCGCGTTTTTCAAATGTGCTGGAGGAAGAAGATGAAGTGGTGGGCTGGGCTTGGCCTGCTTGCTTCTAACACCCCCATTTTCAGTTTTACACCCCTGGCCCAATTTCTTATATTTTCATGTTTTTGCACTTTTATTTTCATTTCTGGTTTTGATTATTTATTTCCAAATATTAAAAAATGCTTAGAAATATTTTCATAATTTTTTACATTTATTTGGCATTTAATTTTAATTATTCTAACATAAAAACGTTTTTATTACTTTTATAATTTATTTAAAACTTGAAAATAATATGTAATTTATACTTTTATTTTTATTTCTTATTTTTATTCACACTGAAAATATTAATAAAAATATGATTTATTTTTGTACATATTTTATTTTATTTTATACATATTTAATATATTTAATATATATATATATATATATATATATATATATATATATATATATATATATATATATATATATATATATATATATATATATATATATATATATATATATATATATATATATATATATATATATATATATATATATATATATATATATATATATATATATATATATATATATATATATATATATATATATATATATATATATATACACACACACATACATATATACTTTAATTTTATTAAATTCTTAGAATAATAATACAAAAATATTACATTTTTACTTTTATTATTATTCACACTAAAAAATACTTTTTTAAGTATATTTTATTTTTTGTACATATTAATATATTTTTTGTATATAAATAATATAATATATTATTTTCTTAAAGAAATTAGGGTTTCATCCCTTAAACAAATAAAATTAATCTTTTTTTATTTCTTTATACGTAAAATACTTTACATACATAAACAAATAAAAAACTTCTTTTTGCATAATACATTTTATTTAATATATATTTATTTTGTTTATTTAAATATTGTACATTTAAGTATTGATTGCATTTGAAATTCAATTTGGATGTAATAGTAAATTAGGGTTTATATTTCTTGTCAAATACCCCCCCCCCCCCCCCCCCCCCCATTCAAAATTGTACCCCCATCCCCATAATCATGTTGTAATAGCTTAGGATTTAAATTCTCGCACTTTACCTTTTCAATTATGCCATGATTAGAGAATTAGGGTTTGTATGCAAAATGAAAATCAACAAATAGCTTGACCTAATCAAAGACAAAAATGCATGAAAAACAAACACAATGCACACTTGCACCCCTAGGGTTACAATCCACTTGTTGCCTTCAAAAATGGGCCATGGTATGCATGTTGGGTACTTTGGCAAAACAAAAACAAAAACAAAACAAAAGATCATAGTCCCTCGATGACGCTATCTTGGTTGCCTAAACAAAATGATCAAGTCCCTCAAGAAAAATTGCCAAAGATACTTGACACAATTGCTATCATGGTCTATACGATGACCCGCGCCTGTCCCGTTAAACATCCTAACACAAGGTTGTTCACCAAATACAATGGTGAAACAACATTGTCAAAAGGGTTAAAAGCATAGGAAAGATCTTTGAGTAAAATAAGGTAGATAGCTCTTAGTTACTTGATCAAAAAGCTTGCAAAAACATCCTTGCTATTTTCAAACACACTTCACAACACAATTTCAAAACATTTCCCAAATCAAACTTTCAAACATTGAAATCTTTTCAAAAGACAAAAACATCTTTGTATACATTCAAACAAGAATCATTACAAAGGTTTCCACAATGATGGCCTCTTTTCAAAACTACTTTCAAAACCACACACAAAGCACCATTTCAAACAATTGGAAAAGCAAAGCAAGTGATCTAAACAAGTAACTAAGAGCCCATGGATAACCATGGATGAAAAAGGTGCTTGCACCTTCCCTTTTCATAATCTACTCCCCGAACCCAAGAAAACATCTCAAAGGTCTTTCCTGTGCTTTTTGACCTTTCCTTAGGATAAAATAAAAAGTCGATGGCGACTCTTGCTAAACTGAAACATTTGCAAACACAAACGCAAAACCTCAAGTCAGTTCTCCCACCGTATCACAGAACTGACGAATCTGCTGGGGACTAACTGAAAAGTGGAGTAACCTTAGGGTTTAGATCACCTTTGCATGATTATCTTGTTTGCTTTGTTTGCTTTACACTTAGTCCTATTGTTTGGGTTTGAATCCTCCACCCGGATTTGGGAAACATTCATAGGTAAATAGCTATGCTTTGTGGAAACTGTGCGGGGTATACCGACATGGTTGAAGCAATAGCTATATTAGTGCGACATATTTGTGAGTACCGGTAGCCTTTGAGTCAATCAAAGAGAATACGGGGTATTGAGATGACCGGCTTTGGTGTAGTCCGAAGTTGGTAGATACTCGATACTACACTCATTGAGGGTTGTTTTATTGGAATATTTTGGTCGCCAGTTAAGTGGATAAACCAAAACAATGAACATAGAAAATAATCCAGTGATATTGAGCTCCTTAGAACCCAGTTACTATTTATAGGACAGGTTTGAGCCAACTAACTTCAAGAGGGTACTTACCTATGAAACCTCATGCAAGCCTGAAACTAGGATCTTGTGTGACTTGTTTGTACATGTGCTTGTGCATACATCATGAACATCATAAAGTATCATATGCATCCACTAACCATTTCAAGGGTTTGGATCTTCATCTTTGTTCTTGTTTTGTAGGTCATGGAATATCTTCGCAGGAAAACAATATAAGTCAACCTTGTAAGAATCCCTCCTCAACTCAAAGAGCTTACTTCCAAGATTCCAGAGAATTCTCCTTTAAGTGAAAGACATGGTAGACTTCTCAACTTGGTCAACTCCAACATTAAAAAGGACATGGTGAACGTTCTTTTCCAGTTCTTCGACCCCCTACACCACTGTTTCACATTCCCTGATTACCAACTAGTACCTACTTTGGAGTAATTTTCTCACCTCCTGAGGATTCCTATTCTTCATCAACTACCCTACAACGGTACGGAAAAAGAACCAAAGCCTGAAGATGTTGCTCAAGCCTTACACTTGCAACAATCTGATATCAAAGGTCATTGGGAAACCAGAAGTGGTGTCAAGGGTTTCTTGGCAAAGTTTCTGTTTGAGAAGGCACAAGACTGCTGGAATTCTTTGGATTTATAAGCTTTTGAAGAGATTCTGGCACTCCTCATCTATGGGTTGGTCTTGTTTCCAAACCCTGATCAGCTTATAGATGTGAATGCTGTCAAGATTTTCATATCTCGAAATCCTGTACCTACATTGCTTGGGGACATCCTACATTCATTTTACACACGAACAATAAGGAAAAGAGGTGTTGTCATGTGATGTACTCCTCTTCTAGCAAGGTGGTTTATTTCTCACCTTCCCCAGTCAGTTTTGAAGAATGAGCAGCGTTTAAGGTGGTCACAATGATTGATGACCCTCACACATTCTGATGTTCATTGGTGTTCTCGGTCCAGAGAAAATATCATCATCATTGATCGTTGTGGGGAATTCCCTAATGTCCCACTACTTGGAATTAGGGGAGGCATTACCTATAACCCTTGTTTAGCTCTGAGGCAGTTTGGATATGCTAGAAGGGATGGCCCTCATGATATGCTGATTCCTGACCTAGTTTTTGACTTCGACAACGATGCGCAAGGACTTCAACAAAGGTTTATCCGAGCTTGGAGGATGCCCAACAAAGTGGATAGTAAGACATTGGGGCACAAGAACTCCATCCCCCTTGAGCCTTACCTCAAGTGGGTACGAACCTGCGCCCAGAATCTTATGATGCCTTACCCTCACATTCTCCCCATTATCAAAGAGCCTGTTATGGAAGGAGAGGTTCCATACACCCTCCTACATCCATACATGCCGACTTCATTGGAAGAATTGCAAAAGAGTTGGATCCAACTCAAAGAAGAATGAAACACTTTTGAAACCAGCTTCTACGCTAGTGAGAAGAAGGTTTTGGAACTTACCCACCGACTTCATGAAGAGGAGACCCTTAACACTTACATCGCACCAAAGAGGATGCACAATGTCTTTTTGCATTAAGAATTCTGTAATATTTTGCTCATGGGGCATTTATGTACTAACAAATTTCTTCTTAATATGACGTGTGTTCTTTTTCTTTGCAACAAATTTGAATTTCTGAATCCTTGAATGCATTACATGAATAACATATCATTCATCATATGCATAAACAGGTCTTCAAACCAGGTTTCCTTATCTTTCTGCTGTTTATTTCAGCAAGATGGATTTGGAGCAGACGATTATAGATCTGCAAGCACAAAATTCTCAATTTCAACAACTCCTCATGACCTTAGAAAAGGGTCAAGAGGATATTAAAGCACTGTTGGAGAAAGAGAAGGACAAAGAGAAATAGAAGAAAAGGACTGGGGTGGCCATTTTTGGAAGAAGGTTTGAAAGCCATGCTAGAAAATTTATCGAGTTCCCTTCGACGTCTAATGAAGGGGTTGGTAAAGGAAAAGGAGCTGCGATACCTTCTGAATCTGAAGTTGAAGAGGAAGAAGAGGAAGAGGATGAAGATTACTCCGAACAGCAATATCCCCCGGCGGATGATAAGTATAAAAATCTTGAGGATCGGTTGGCAGCCATGGAGTTGCAAAGGGTACCTGGTTTAGATTTTGAAGAACTAGGGTTGGTTGCTGGGATCGTCATTCCTTCCAAGTTCAAAGTACCTACATTTGCTAAGTATGACGGTTTGTCCTATCCAAAGATGCATCTGAGGTCCTACGTCAGAAAGATCCAACCTCACTCCTCTGATAAGGATCTTTGGGTCCACTTTTTTCAAGACAGTTTGTCAGGCACGCAATTGGACTAGTTCTATCAACTTGAGAGATCTGGTGTTCATAACTGGGAAGATTTGGCTGTTGCGTTCTACCGACAATACCAATATAATGCTGATTTAGCGCCTACTCATACTCAACTACAGAGTATGGGTATGGCTTCTAATGAGGGATTTAAGGAGTATGCCCAGAAGTGGCGAGATTTGGCTGGAAGGGTGCAGCCACCTTTGTCGGATAGAGAGTTGGTTGACATGTTTTTAGGGACTCTGTCAGGACCATTCTTCAATCATTTAATTGGGAGTTCGTCTGCAGGATTCACCGAACTAATTCTGACTGATGAGAGGGTTGAAGCTGGCATTAAAAGTGGTAAAGTTCAGAAGGATGCCTCCGCTTCCACTGCTATTAAGAATACCTTCCCAGCTAAGAAATAAGCTTCTGCTGATTATTCCCAGAAAAAACAAGGAAGAACAGAGCGCCGACCAACGATGGGGGTTGTGATGATTCAAAACTCCTCAGCTGATCAACCTCGAAGCAGTCAACCTAGAGCTAACCAGCAAAGGGTAGAAAGGCCACAATGGCAGTTCACCCGAATCAATATGACACCGGCTCAAGTCCTCCCTCATTTGTTAAAGCTGAATCTTACCAATTTGAAAGAAGCGCCGAAAAACCCCAATACCTCTTCTCCTTATTATCATTCCAATGCAAAATGTGCATACCACTCGGACAGTGTAGGGCATGATACCAATAATTGTTGGGCTCTTAAAAAAAAGATCCAAGACCTGATAGATGCCAAGGAGGTAGATTTTTATGCTCCTGAAAAACCCAACGTGATATCCGCTCTAATGCCCAAGCACGGTCATAATGTTCATGCCGTTGTGGAAGACCTTCATGTTACCATTGTTGATGACCTTTTGACTCTGTTACCAGTGATTAAAGTGAATTTGATGAAAGCCGGGATATTCCCAGGCTATGGAAAAGACTACTACTTTTGTTCAAACATACAATTTGACTGCCCACTGTTGAAGTTAGGCATCCAACGCCTGATGGATACCCAAGAGATTCTCTTTTAAAAGACCCATATTGATACTATCACACCTGTTACTCCTGCTACTTTTGTTACTCCTATCAATGACATTGCCATAATAACCATCTCCGACGATCTTTCCAAGACCTGCAAAAGGCCTGTCAAGATTACGCATGATCCTAAGTTTGTGCCGCTGAAAATCACCATGCCGGGGCATATCCTGTATAAATATAACAAGACGATACCATGGAATTACGGAGGAGAAATCTTCTACCATGGTGTCAAACAGATAGAATCAGTCCAAGAGAATTCAGATGATAAAACCCCTGATATAGGGAATATTGCAGGAACAAGCAAGATAACTCCCAGCGGAAGGATCTTCTCTCCGGAGATTGCTCCTCCACGAGCAGTCTTCGGACCCTCGAAAGCTTTTGTGCCTGTCAAGCCATTTGTGCAAAGCCCGGTAATTGAAGAGTTGGATGCTCCCGAAGCTAGACCCTCTGTTGATACTACCGATAAGGGTAAGGGGATACTAGAAGCACCTGTCAGGACGAAGGCTCAGACTGTGGTAATCCCCGAGACCACCCAGAAAGAGATGTAAGAAATCTTAAAGATAATCAAAAAGAGCGACTACGATGTCGTGGAGCAGATAGGGCAAACCCCTTCTAAAATCTCCATGTTGACTCTCTTACTCTATTCTGAGGCTCATGCTAAGGCCTTAATCAAATTTCTGAAAATGGCACACGTGCCTCAAGAAACTTCTGCAGACCAGTTTCAAGAGTGCGTGGCTAGTCTTACAGCTGATAACGGTCTTGGTTTTTCTGATGCTGATTTGACCCCTAAGGGAAAGAAGCACAATGATGCACTGCACGTCTCGGTAGAGTGCAGAGGGACTACACTTGCCCATGTCCTAGTTGATACTGGTTCATCTTTGAATGTCCTACCGAAGAAGGCGTTGGACAGGCTAGACTGCAAAGGTTTGACTTTAAAACCCAGTAACATCATTATTAGAGCCTTCAACGTTTCTAAGCGGATGGTTCACGGAGAGGTGGACATCCCAATCAAGGTGGGTACCGAGACCTTCAACTCCACCTTTTATGTGATGGACATCCGTCCTTCATATTTATGCTTGTTGGGAAGGCCATGGATCCACTATGTTGGGGCAGTTACCTCCTCTTTACACCAAATGCTAAAGTATCCAGTTCAGGGTAATATTATAACAGTGTACGGTGAGGAAGAGTACATGATAAGTCACCTCAACTCCTTCCGCTATGTGGAGTTAGATAGTGAATTGATAGAAACGCATTTTCAACACTTTGAAGAGGTGTCTCCTGAAGTCGCAGTTGCGAAGACAATGACTGATGAGCCTATAATTTCCAAGCCGGTGTCCCGGATGTCATGCCTCAAGGATGCGAAGGCTGTAATCAGAGAAGGAAGGAGTACGGTGTGGGGGCAATTGCCAGATTTTCCTCACAAGACGGACAAGTTCAGATTGGGTTTTACTGATGCTGGCCAGAAAGCTGTGCGTCGCTCCCGGGCTGGGGGACCACCCTTTAAAATCACTCACCATGGAATTAATGCGTTAGAAGATGATGATGAAGGGGACAACTTTGTAGATTGGATCTTTCCGACCGTTGAAGTAGGATTAAGCAACTGGGAAGCGAAAGACTTCGTTCCCATCACTTTCATCAACCAGTAATTTATCTTTGAACAATTTCCTATTTTGGTCTGTAATAATTAAATAATTCGTAAACACTCTTTTCACCTTATGCCTTACCCGGGGCATATAGGTCCATTTGTAAGGGCTTGATTTCTTCATTATCATATGCCATGTTTAATGAATCATTGGACGTTTTCATCTATAAACTGTTGTGTTCATTTTCTTTCCTTTTGAATTTTGTTTTGTTTAAGGATGGCTATCCCTTACACACACTCACACTCACAAAATGCAGGTACCCATCCACTCCGGATTCCATGGGTGACTATTCTGCTTTAGCCTTCGGTGACTCTAAAGATTTGGTCAATCATGTCGAGTACGAAGGTGATGAAGATTGTGAAGTGCCTGGAGAGTTAGCCAGACTTCTGCAACAAGAGGAAAGGGCTATTCTGCCCCATGAAGTGTTGCTAGAGATCATCAACTTGGGAACATAGGAAGACAGGAAAGAGGTAAAAGTGGGTGCCAACCTAAATCCAAATGTCAAAGAGAGCTTAGTGCAGTTGTTGAATGAATATGTCGAAATCTTTGCCTGGTCCTATGAAGACATGTTGGGACTAGATACAAATATCGTGGTTCATCATCTCCCTACAAGAGAAGACTGTCCACCGATCAAACAAAAGGTCTTCCGAATGAGGCCCGACATGTCTGAAAAGATCAAAGTTGAGGTGATGAAGCAGTTCAATGCTGGCTTTCTGGATGTTACTTCCTATCCACAATGGGTTGCTAACATTGTGCCCGTGCCTAAGAAGGACGGCAAAGTCAGAATGTGTATGGACTACAGAGACTTAAACAGGGCTAGCCCTAAAGATGATTTTCCACTGCCACACATTGACATCTTGGTTGACAATACAGCTCAACACAAGGTATTTTCCTTCATGGATGAATTCTCGGGATACCACCAGATCAAAATGGCCCCTGAAGACATGGAGAAGACTACTTTTGTTACGCAGTGGGGTACCTTCTGCTATAAAGTGATGCCATTCGGACTGAAGAATGCTGGGGCAACCTATCAGCGAGCCATGGTAGTTTTGTTTCATGATATGATACATCATGAGATCGAAGTCTATGTAGACGACATGATAGCCCATTCACATATAGAAGAAGAACACCTTGACCATCTGCAAAATCTGTTTGTCAGATTGAAGGAGTATAAGCTCAGACTGAATCCTAGCAAGTGCACTTTTGGAGTCAGGTATGGCAAACTTTTGGGATTTATCGTCAGCAACAAAGGCATTGAGGTTGGTCCTGCTAAAGTAAAAGCTATACAGGAAATGCCTGCCCCCCACACTGAAAAGGAGGTTAGAGGTTTCTTGGGACGCTTAAACTATATTGCAAGGTTCATCTCTCACCTAACGTCTACTTGTGAGCCAATCTTCAAGCTGTTGAAGAAAGATCAGGTGGTTGAATGGAACAGTGATTGTCAAGTTGCTTTTGATAAGATCAAGGAGTATTTGCTAGAACCTCCTATCTTGATGCCACCCGTCGAAGGAAGGCCTTTAATCATGTATCTGACTGTTTTGGATAACTCAATGGGGTGCGTACTAGGCCAACATGACGAGTCTGGCCGAAAAGAGCATGCCATTTATTACCTTAGCAAAAAGTTTATCGACTGTGAGACTCGCTACTCACTGCTCGAGAAAACTTGATGCGCTTTGGTATGGGCTGTTCGCCGGCTAAGGCAGTATATGTTGACACATACCACCTTGCTGATTTCTAAAATGGATCCGATTAAGTACATCTTCGAGAAGCCTGCTTTATTTGGAAGAATCGCTAGATGGAAAATAATCCTGACTGAGTATGATATCCAGTATACTACCCAAAAAGCTATAAAGGGGAGTGTACTAGCTGACCATCTAGCTCATCAAGCCGTCGAAGATTACCAATCTATGAGATTCTACTTCCCTGACGAGGACATCATGACATTGGACAACATTGAAGGTAACGGACCGTATGACAGGCCTGAACAAGGATCTCGATGGACCCTGTACTTTTATGGTGCTTCAAATGCACTTGGTAACGGTATCGGTGCGGTACTTATTTCTCCGGAAGGTTGCCATACGCCTTTCACTACTAGACTCTGCTTCAGCTGCACCAACAACATGGCTGAACATGAAGCTTGTATCTTTGGTCTCAAGGCTTCTATAGACTTGGGAATCAAATCTTTGGTCGTATTTGGGGACTCAGCTTTGGTTATCATTCAAATCAAAGGAGAGTGGGACACTAAGCATCCTAATCTTATCCCGTACAAAGAACATGTCTTGACATTGTTGCCTCATTTCGAGCAGATTACCTTTGAGCACTTCCCGCGGGAAGAAAATCAGCTAGCAGATGCTCTAGATACAATGTCCTCCATGTTTAAACTCAACTTGGATAATGAGGCTCCCCAAATCACCATTGAGCGAATGGACGAACCTGCGCACTGTCATGAGATTAATACCGAAGAAGTAGTGGAACAACCCTGGTTTCATGAAATCAAAAAGTATCTCCAGACTCGAGAACACCCTGAAGGAGCTTCCGTCAATGACAAAAAGTTCTTAAGGAGATTTGCTGCCAAGTTCTTCCTGAGCAATGGTATCCTATACAAGCGCAATCATGATTGTGTTATACTTCGTTGTATGGACAAAGCTGAAGCTGAGTTGATCATGACTGAAATACATAGTGGCACCTTTGCCACCCACTTGAGCAGATATACGATGGCTAAGAAGATTCTAAGTGCAGGCTACTACTTGTCTACCATGGAAGCTGACTGTCATCAATACGCTCGTACTTGTCACAAATGCCAAGTCTATGCTGACAAAGTACATATTCCTCTTGTTCCTCTCAACGTTCTAACAGCCCCTTGGCCATTCGCAATGTGGGGAATCGACATGATTGGAGAGATCAAGCCCACGGTATCCAACGGACATCGCTTCATCCTGGTGGCTATTGATTACTTTACCAAATGGGTCGAAGCAGCTTCCTTCGCCTCAATTACAAAGAATGTGGTTGCCTGTTTCATCAAGCAGAATATCATATGCCGGTATGGTATCACCGACAGGATAATCACGGACAACAGTACAAATTTGAATAACACTGTGATCACCGCTCTGTGCAAGAAGTTCAAAATTCAACATCATAATTCATCTCCCTATCAGCCAAAGATGAACGGTGTTGTTGAAGATGCGAACAAAAATATCAAGAAGATCATTCAAAAGATAACAGTCACCTACAAGGACTGGCATGAGATGTTACCGTTTGCTCTGCACGTATATCGTACCACGGCGCATACTTCAACTGGGGCAACCCCATTTTCTTTGGTATATGGCATGAAGGATGTTTTACCTATGGAAGTTCGGATTCTTTCCTTGAGGATCATGAAGGAGACTGGTTTGAGTGAAGACGATTGGATTCAGACCCGGCTTGACCAACTTAATTTGATCGACGAGAAACGACTTACTGCTGTTTGTCATGGTCAGATGTATCAAAAACGGATGATCAAGGCTTTCAACAAGAAAGTCAGGCGTCAGGTATACCAAGTCGGAGATCTTGTAATCAAGCGGATCATCTTGCCGCAAAGTGACCCCAGGGGCAAATGGACTCCTACTTACGAAGGACCATTTGTGATCAAGAACATCTTTTCTGGTGGGGCGATGATTCTAACCACCATGGACGGCGAAGACTTCCCGCAACCTGCGAACGCAGACATAGTCAAAAGATACTACGCATAAAATGACCCGACAAGTTGAAAACCTGAAAGGGCAACTTGGGCAAAAATGGGCATCCCGGTGAATCGAAAACCCGAAAGGGCAGTTCAGGCAAAAATTAGGGATAAATAAAAAAAATCTGTACACCCGGCAAGTTGAAAACCCGAAAGGGCGACTTGGGGAAAAAAGGGTTTCCCGGTGGACTGAAAACCCGAAAGGGCGGTCCAGGCAAAAGTTAGGGAATTAAAGCGTATGACTATGTCTTGTCGGATCACTTTAAGGATAATCTCTTCACCAACAAGCTCCAAGATTTTGATCAATCCAATCATCCACGGACGAAGCAACGAATGGACAAAGACACTCAGAGTTGTGAAGGCTATAGCAGAATGGGAACCCCATGGAATTGTTACACATAGCCATCCTTCTTTATATAAAATTTTTCTCAATTTTATGACAACATTCTCTTACTAGGATGTCTGTCTCCTTTGTACAAATATACTTACAAAAGTTAATACAAAAATATTCAAAGTGCAGAAATTTGCTTGCCTTTCTTTTCTTTTTACACTTATGTTTTATTTGAAAACGTCCAATGATTTGTTAAATGAGCATATGCATTTTGAATATAATCACTTCTTACAAATAAAATGAAATGAGAGAGGATAATTATTGGTGGGTTGAAAGGGTAGGAAGATGTCCTTGTGCTATTCCAGAAGAAATCCCCTGCAGTATGTCATTCAGATCCTCAACAAAGCTAAAACCATGGAGTATATATCCCCAGTTGAGTTAAATTTCAAGATCCCCAACGGAGCCAGAGTATTCTAAACTTTATCCCCCAACGGAGTTAAGTTTCAAAATTCCAATCAGAGTTAAGTCTCTAAACTCCCGATCCACAGTGGAGCCCGAAAACCCTGAAATACATATCCCCAGCGGAGCTAGAATACTCCAAACCTTCTTCCCCAGCGGAGTCAAATTTCCAACTATCAATCCCCAGCGGGAACCATTCATTTTTCCCCAACTTCCCCAGCAGGTTATCTTAAAAATCTGAGAATCAACCAGATAATAATTAAATTTTTGTCTTATCCCCAACTAAGATGATTCCCCAGTAGATTGGCATACAACCCAAGCTCCTGACTTCCCCGGCAGAATGAACACTAACCCCACAGAGTTGTTTCCCAACTGAACGAAGATTCTAGTTCCCGTTTCTCCAATTGAAGCCTCTCAGGTTTTGATTCCCCAGTAGAGGTCTTCAGAGTATTCCTTATTTCACCAGGAAAGTCATGAAGAATTCTCATTCCCCGTAGAAGTTGTCAAAGCTCTTGTTAATCCCCACAAGTCACCAAGGATTTTCAATCCCCACCGGTGGTCCCAGGATTTCTCTTTCTCAATAATCAAGGATCTTTAATCCCCAAGCAGTCAGCAAGGATTTCTCATTTTTAACAATCATAGATTTTTGGAATCCCTAGCATCGGTCAAGGATTTACTCTCCCAGACAGCAATCAAAGATTTCATTATCTCCAGCTATCAAGGATTTATTTTCCTCAGCAAGACAGCTACTCAGCTTACATGCACATCCATTACATTTATATATCATAAACATTGATGAAACACATTTTATTGCATCATACATATCATGCAACATAACTTTGTGTTTTAGCTAACATTTTACCCTTTTCAGGAAAAGATTAAAAGGCTATCGGTAACAACTGTTCAGAGGTTTCAGATACAGTATGGATACACCCCAGACACAACGGTCATTCTATTACTCAATTCAGAATTTCAAGTCAAGATACAGTATGGATACACCCCAGGCACGACGGTCATTCTACTACTCATTCAGACTTCAGCAATCAGATACAGACTAGATACGCTCCAAACACGTTGGCCATTCTATCTCTCATTCAGATTTAACTATCAACTTCAAGTTCAGATACACTCCAGACACGGAAGTCATTCTGTCACTTGTCCAGATCCTAGTTACAGTACGGATATACTCCATACCCGGAAGTCATTCTGCTACTCATACAGATCTCAATTTCAGATACAGTCCAGATACGCTCCAGACACGGTTGCCATTCTATCACTCATTCGGAATTTATCGCCAGCACATAGATGCTTCATACGCAGATGTTTCTCTGTTACCCATTCAAAATACAAATACACTCCAGACACGACATTCATTCTGGTATTCATTCAAGAATCAAATATAATTACAACTCGGATACGCTCCAGACACAGACGCCATTCCTTTGCTCATACAAACCCAGCCTCTAGATACAACTCAGATATGTTCCAAATACGGATACCATTCTGATGTTCATTCTACTAATTTTTAACAAACAAATCTTGGATGGCATCTTTAAGCCCATCTCCAGCAAGATTTTACCATCTCCAAATGGCATCTTTAAGCCCATTCCCTCATATACATTTTGACGAGTGCAAATTTACGGGCACTCTAGTGTCCAATCCTCTATTACCTTCGAGTCATGAAAGGCAAACTTGCCAATCTAACTCTTCAGGTTCAAGAAGATTGAACAGGGGCAACTGTTGTACCCCAAAATTTTCCCTCTCATTTTATCAACATTTCTCATCACAAGGCTCTTGGAACTCAAGATCAAGCTAGGGTTTTCTCTGCTCAAGACACCTCCTTACACTGTTGACCTAAATTAGGGTTTGAGTTTGCACAGGGATTTTTGGACCTTCAATGCCCAAAGTGACTTTCATACTTCATGTTGGACTCATAAGTTTTCCCATACCAAGTTTCAAGCCTTGAATCATATTTTTGCCCAGTCAATTGGACAGTTGACCTAGAAATCAGTTGTATTGGGGAAAAGTCAAATGTGGCCAATTTACAGTCAAAACTCATGAATTTTGACCCACATCAACATTATGAACTCATATGAACCATTTGATCAATTTTGGACCACAATTCCACAATAAATTTGATTAGATCACCAAAAGGGCAAAATGGTCATTTTTAGGGTTTTGATTGTACAAAGACAATTTTTGACTATTTGACCTAGCCAATGGCAAATTAAGCTCAACCATGGACCCAAGGACTCAATGGCATCATCTTGACCTATTCAAAAAGTTCAAAAGACCTCAATTGCATGGGATTGACAGATGAATTTTTCAGTCAACTGATCAAAATTTGACTGTACACTGAAAAGTCAAACTTTGACTTTTTGGTCAAAATCAAGTGCCAAGGGTCATTTTTCATCAAGATGTGTCAAATTATGAAACTTTTTCATCAAGAAACCCAAAATTGCAAATTAGGGTTTGAAATTGAAAATTTTCATAACTTAGAAATTTTTCTAAGTTATGAAATTTTCTTAATTTTTCCTAACTTTGTCCCACATTTTCACCAAGATGCAAATGGATTCAAACAAAACTTATAACATGAAAGTTGTAGTCCTACACAAATTCTACAACTTTTATTCACAAAGTTTTCTAAAAAGAAGCTTGGATCTCAAGTTATGACTTTTGGAACAAGCGTCCCTAAAACTTTTAACATAGAGAAATTTTGCCCTAGTTTAGGCAGGATTTTGACCTATCTTCTTGGCCATTTTCCACATAGTTCCACTTGGAGTCTCAAGTTGCATTTCAAAGATGGATTATATAGCATGTTTCAAGCTTTCGAAATTGTCCAAGAACTCCTCAAACACATTTGTGGTTAGGGAGAATCGAATGCTTGAAGTTGGCAAAAACTCACTTTGTATCCATGGCAAATACATGTTCACTCAAGTGGCATTTTCAAACCACCATGCTTTGTACTTGTTTACAGGCCTCTAAACCAATTCACAATCCTTAATTAAATGCAAATCCATCAGTCTAAGCATTTGTTTTGGCCATTTGGGCATTGTACACAAAACTAAGCCTTAATTAGAAAAAGGTACATTTCTATTTTGGAAAAGGTATGCTTTATGTCAAAACATGATCTTTGAAGCATATGGCCAAGATGCTAGAAGCCAAATCAAATCCACAAATTCCAGAAACCAAGAGGGTTGTGTGCAGCATATTAGATGGCTTGTAAAGTCCTGTATAGGAAACTTACACATTCTTGCTTCAAAAACAAGAAATTGTCCAAACACTTGCCAACTTGAGAGCCATCCATTGTTAGCTTACACAAACATTGCAAACATATTTCACACAACCCTTTGAGCAAGAAACACGAGTCTTTGAGCCTCAAAACCTCCCCTAGCCATAAATCACACTTCTTTGGCAAAACAGGGCAGGTGCTGCAACTTGAGTTCTCCAGCTCATTTGACTCGTGCATTTTCCCCCTTTTTGCTTCAAACACCTTCCATTCAGCTCACTCAAGCTATCCCAAACCTCCATTTCCAACTGTAACTCCATTTACAGTGTTCACCATTTTCATTTCAAGCTTGTGCAGGTTGAGTTCTAGAGGCTGATTCAGGGACATTCAAGGAAAGCTAGCTATTGGAAAAGACCAGGTGAAGTTCAAGCAAGCTACCAGACACCTCAAAACTTGTTGAGAAACACTGCATTGCCCTACACGAATCCAACTGAAACAGGTTTTCCATCACTTTCTATCTCTCTATTTAGGAACATTTAGCCTTAGGTTTGTGAATGAAAAATGTAGTATTCAATGACATGAAGTTGTACATATGCTCAGTTTTCATTTATATTAAGTGTGCTAGGAGAATTTCATCCATGAACATGCTTTAAAAACTAGGTCAGATTTTAGGGCCAGAGAAATTCTCTCTGGACTTTGAGAGTTAGGATTAATGCTTTATATGGTTAGAATCGTATTAAAATTCTCTACAAGTTTGATGTTGTGAGTTTTGGCAAAAGATCACGTTTCCAGGATGTTCAAGTTTGTACATCAGGCGCGTGTTTTTCAAATGTGCTCGAGGAAGAAGATGAAGTGGTGGGCTGGGCTTGGCCTGCTTGCTTCTAACACCCTCATTTTCAGTTTTACACCCCCTGGCCCAATTTCTTATATTTTCATGTTTTTGCACTTTTATTTTCATTTTTGGTTTTGATTATTTATTTCCAAATATTAAAAAATGCTTAATAATATTTTCATAATTTTTTACGTTTATTTGGCATTTTATTTTAATTATTCTAACATAAAAACATTTTTATTACTTTTATAATTTATTTAAAACATGAAAATAATATGTAATTTATACTTTTATTTTTATTTCTTATTTTTATTCACACTGTTAATATTAATAAAAATATGATTTATTTTTTTACATATTTTATTTTATTTTATACATTTTTAATATATTTAATATATATATATATATATATATATATATATATATATATATATATATATATATATATATATATATATACTTTTATTTTATTAAATACTTAGAATAAAAATACAAAAATATTACATTTTTACTTTTATTATTATTCACACTAAAAAATAATTTTTCAAGTATATTTTATTTTTTGTACATATTAATATATTTTTTGTATATAAATAATATAATATATCATTTTCTTAAAGAAATTAGGGTTTCATCCCTTAAACAAATAAAATTAATCTTTTTTTTATTTCTTTATATATATAATAAATTTTATTTAACATTTATTTATTTTGTTTATTTAAATATTGTACATTTAAATATTGATTGCATTTGAAATTCAATTTGGATGTAATAGTAAATTAGGGTTTATATTTCTTGTCAAATACCCCCCATTCAAAATTGTACCCCCATCCCCATAATCATGTTGTAATAGCTTAGGATTTAAATTCTCGCACTTTACGTTTTCAATTATGCCATGATTAGAGAATTAGGGTTTGTATGCAAAATAAAAATCAACAAATAGCTTGACCTAATCAAAGACAAAAATGCATGAAAAACAAACACAATGCACACATACACCCAGAGGGTTACAATCCACTTGTTGCCTTCAAAAATGGGCCATGGTATGCATGTTGAGTACTTTGGCAAAACAAAAAGAAAAACAAAACAAAATATCATAGTCCCTCGATGACGCTATCTTGGTTGCCTAAACAAAATGATCAAGTCCCTCAAGAAAAATTGCCAAAGATACTTGACACAATTGCTATCATGGTCTATACGATGACCCGCGCCTGTCCCGTTAAACATCCTAACACAAGGTTGTTCACCAAATACAATGGTGAAACAACACTGTCAAAAGGGTTAAAAGCATAGGAAAGATCTTTGAGTAAAATAGGGTAGATAGCTCTTAGTTACTTGATCAAAAAGCTTGCAAAAACATCCTTGCTATTTTCAAACACACTTTACAACACAATTTCAAAACATTTCCCAAATCAAACTTTCAAACATTGAAATCTTTTCAAAAGACTAAAACATCTTTGTATACATTCAAACAAGAATCATTACAAAGGTTGCCACAATGATGGCCTCTTTTCAAAACATCTTTCAAAACCACACACAAAGCACCATTTCAAACAATTGGAAAAGCAACGCAAGTGATCTAAACAAGTAACTAAGAGCCCATGGATAACCATGGATGAAAAGGGTGCTTGCACCTTCCTTTTTCATAATCTACTCCCTGAACCCAAGAAAACATCTCAATGGTCTTTCCTGTGCTTTTTGACCTTTCCTTAGGATAAAATAAAAAGTCGGTGGCGACTCTTGCTAAACAGAAACATTTGAGAACACAAACGCAAAACCTCAAGTCAGTTCTCCCACCGTATCACACTTGGCACCTACAAAAGCAAATGTCAATTTGGTTGTTTCTCTCTTTCGTCCAATGCTAATCTTGGATGTGCTGGTTCTCACTTTCACAAAATGCTAATCTTGGATGAGTTGTTTCTCTCTTTCATCCGAAGCTAATCTTGGATGAGCTGTATTTCTTTCAACCAATGCTAATCTTGGGTATCATGTTTCTCCATGCCATCTAAAGCCAATATTGGATGTCGTAATCTTTGTTGTCGTCCAAAGCCAGTATTGGATGTTGCAATCTCTATTGTCGTCCAAAGCCAATATTGGATATCATGATCTTTTCTTCCATCCAAAGCCATTAGTGGATGCCCTGATTTGTCTCACCTCATTCAAATCCAATATTGGATGTCGTGATATTTTTTGCTATCCAAAGCTAATATTGGATGTCTTGATCTTTTGCTTCCATCCAAAGCAAATATTGGATGCCATGATCTTTTGCTTCCATCCAAAGCCATTATTGGATGCCACCATCTTTTGTTATCGTCCAAAGCCAATATTGGATGTCGTGATATTTTTTGCAATCCAAAGCTAATATTGGATGTCATGATCTTTTGTTGTCGTCCAAAGCCAATATTGGACGTTGTTACCTTTTCTTCCATCTAAAGCCAATATTGGATGTTGCTATCTTTTGTTTCCATCCAAAGCCAATATTGGATGTTGTAATCTTTTCTCTCGTCTAAATCCAATTCTTAGACGTTAAATTTTTCCCTTCATCCAAAGCAAATATTGGATGCCGTATTTCTTTTCCGTCCAAGGTATTTCTTGGACAACTCTGATGTAACTTCAGATTTAGTCTCATCCCACATCTATTGTTCTTCTAGATGTTTCAGACTATTTTTTTCCAGAGAGTTGCTCACCTTGTTCAATGCCATTCTTGGATGTCGCTGCTTGCCTTCTCGGGTTTTGTCTCCCCTTCTCAAGTATTTCTGGTTACTCCTTGTCACCTTGACGGATATCCAGAATATCTTGTATTCCTTAGCGTGTCTTTCCACATCATTTCATATGAACTACCATAAGTTTCCAATTTCAAGTCTTTCCATATTCCCATAGAGTCTGTCTCATCTCATACTTCATTCAAAAAATATATATGTCAAAAAAAGAGTCCATGCATTCATTCATAACATATGATATTATCTCATTGCATCAGGGACGAAATTCAGATCTGTTTGTATTTAATTACTTTCTGCCTATCTGGCTAAAAGATAATTAAATAGGGGTAGCTGTTGACCATAAATTTTGCCCCTAATTTTCTAAGTCGCACTTTCATATCATATTTTGTTATTTGGTCACAATCATTAGTAAATATCTTCATTTATCTCTGTTTGCATCATTAGTCGCATTTAATTTGACCAAAAGTCAGTTTAAATCGAAGTTTGCATCATTTTGTAGATGAAAAATACCTGACATTTCACTTCATGCATTTTTATATCTTTACTCGTTTCCTGCATTGCTCCAAGTTGTTTCTCTGTCGATAATATTAATATTTCGGTTTTACAGACAGACTGTTAAAAGCAATTTGATACTGTGCGAAAAAAATAGCAAGAAAAATATTTTAAGTTTTCACCTTTTATTGTTCATTTTATTAATCTGCATTTCGCGTAGATTATGGCGATATGCTTGCTTTATTTTTCGGTACAGTTTGAAGTCTCATTTTTAAACGTAAATGTCTGTTCAACCTGATATTTTTATTCTCATTTTATTTTACTTTTTGACTTTTTGAATATTTTTTCATTAGTATTTGTGGCAGGTAGTTTATTTTAATTTGTTCATTTCCTTTTTTCGGATAAATTTTTGTCCATTTTTTATTGTTTTTAGTCATTTTGGGTCTTTATTTTTTATTCAGAAAAAATTCAAAAAAATTATTTTAAATTGAATTAATTTTTACACTTTAACTTTTTCACCTCACTTTTGTCATTAAGGGGCTTTTTGGTCACAAAAATGTGTTTATTACACTATGCTTGACTCTCATTGGTTGTAAACAGGAATTGAAGATTGATAAAATTGAAGAAATATTGAACGGATCTGATTGAATTGAAATCAATTTTTCCTCTTTGACTTGTCTATATAATACTTCTTTATTTTCTTTGTAAATCACAACAAAAAGCAATAACAATAATCTCTTCCTCTCTCCCAACGACTACTTTCACTCTTTATTCCTCTCTTCCCCTGCTACACAACAAAAGCAAAGAATTTCCTCTCTCTTCACAGTAACCCCGTCTTCAATTTCTCCAACCCATCAATTCACCTCCCTACACCTTCATCAATACTCCCTTCCATCTCTATCGTACAACCACCAATCACCTTTCATCACTGATTCTTCCTCCTCTGATTTTTTCCATCAATACCATCCAACCTTCATGAAACATTGTCATAGTAAACCAAATTCCTCTCCCTCTCTCTGCCCACAACAACTACACCCTTCATCGTTCTCCTTCAACCTTCATCACACCCTTCCGTCTCTGCTATCCATAACTCACCCAACCGTCATCTTGCCATTACAGCTCCGCCTCCTTCCTCTTAACCCATTCCAGCGCCAAACCCCAATCCCCACTGTCCGATTCACGAACTCGCCACATCACTATCTCCTTCAATTATCATAAACCATCTATGTCTTATTCACCACAATTAGCACAACCTTCATCTCCCGACGATCTCCATAAGCACCAATCTCCCTTCATCTCGCCTCTTCCTCGCTCTCTCTTCAATCTGCAACACAAGCAAACACACAACATCTTTAGCACCTCCCTCAATAATCTCCGTCCTGACTCTGTCAATTTCCACCTGCTCAACAACAGCTTCGGCTAGCCACTTTCATTTTCGAAACGGTTTGGTACTTTCTTCTCTAGTTTTTTTCTGCAGTTTGAAATGATTAAAGGCTTGTTTGGATTGAATAATGAGAGGAATGGTGTTGTGCTGTTAATTCAAATTTGAGTGATATGTTTATTTTTTTTTTTGATTAAATTATTTTTTTTTGTAATTATTGAATTTGTGATGTTAGTTTTAGGTTGCTAATTTAAATGATAACATGATGATGATTATTGATTGTAATTGGAACTTGATTGTGAAATCACAACTTTGGTGATTTGTTTTTAAATTGAAATGAAGAACATATTGTAGTGGTAGCGGAAAGGCTTGGTAAATGCAAATAACAGTAGCAATGTTTTTCAAATTTCCTCTGTTTCCCTCTTTCAATTTCAAAACAGCTTCATTCCTTAGTAATGCAAACCGGCCTTAAAGCCCAGTCTGCTTGCAATACCGTGATTTTTATGCTTGAAAATTGAGTGATGGCATCTCTTTGCTTGGGTGAATTTTCTTCTTGGTTTAGTTTCGATGAAGGTTACGATAATGCCACGTTTTATTTGCATGTAAATATGACCGAGAAACTATTGAAGACAACATGCAATTTCCTTTTGTTACAAACCATGTTTGAATTGGAATTTTTGGACATAATAGTTAAATGCATAGTTGCGGTCCGAATTTGAAGGTTTTAAGTCTAATTTGAATTCACTTTCTCATGTTACAATATGAAATTTTGATTTTTTGTTTTCCATTGTGGTTGAAATAGCGGTTGCTTTTGATACACTTGAAACAATGTATGCCATGCTGACTTTTGCTTATGTAAATATTCATTTATTCATGTGCATTCATACAATTTCATTTCAATTTTATATTTTGTGATTACTAACATAGATTTTAATTTTTGAAATTTCATTCATTTTATTTTATACCACTCATGCTACTAATGCGTTTGTTACTGTGATGATTTCCGAGAATCATTTCAAGTATTCATTCTCGCATAGCGCATCCATAATTCCTACACTTTCTCCTTTACCTCTTTGTTGTATCTCACTATTTTGATTTAATATTTAGCATTCTAAATATATACTTGTACATGATATTTTGACTGTATATTTTATTCACGTCATTTATAAATAAATTCAGGTTATGTAAATATTTTTTCATTGCAATACGATTTTAAATTTTAATTCAAATTAACTTATGAAAATCGTATGGATGCATATAACTTTTTCCGTGCTATTAGTTTTGTCTGTATATTTCATGTGATGCAGGGAATTTTATATGATACAGTGAGCTTTATTTGATATCTTGAGTCTTATCAGGTACCGTGAGATTTATCCATGTTTTCTTCATCCGTGATTTATTTTCATGTTTTGTGATTCATTACGCTTTATTCGCCGCTTGGAGTATTATCTTACATCTGGTTTTTTGATGCTGCCGGCTTATAATTTATTTTCACCTGAGGTTTGGTATACTCTTAGCTTATTTTTTCTGTCTGTGGCTTTAAACCCAAAGGAATGGAAGCGATGTATTGACTTTTTCATGTCAAGTACTAGTTTCTTATTCGCTCAGATCCTCTTTTCCTTATCGTTTACCCTCATGTACATAGGACACTCTCTTCTCCCTTTCTTTAATATTCAAAACCTTCTCATATTTTTTCAAAATCTTCTTTGTTTATTAACTCGAACAACTTTCATAATAAACCTCAACTTCGTCGAGTTCCTTTTCTTTTAAAAATTATTTTCTTTAAACAAACTTCAATTCATCTAATCATACTTTGACATCTTCCAAAATTAACAAAAACACTTCAAATCATTCAAACCTTTTTGTGCGCTCGAGCAACTTTACTCGTCAAAACCTTTTTTCAAGATAAGACATGATTCATTGATAGTCGAGCAACATTCTCCTATCCCCATGGTTATAAAGGTGTCAACTTTTCCACTTGAGTACTAGAGGAATTCTCAAACCCTCACTCTTGTTGACGGAGGGTCCATCTTTCTCACACTTTGTGGGCATTAGTCGATATTTCTCTCCTAACAATAACGACTTGTATCTTAGTTTAAAATCAATCCACAGACAAGCCTTTTCTAGCCAAACTACGGTGCTCTGACTTTCCCATTGCACGAGGGAGTACATAGGCACTAAGTCTTACGACCCAAGGCGAGCAAAAATATTAAAAAACATTTCATTTTCTTTTGTTTACAAATACTCGTTCATTATTTTCCTTTATCAAGTAAACCTTTACATGACACTCATTTTAAAAGAAACCAAAAAAAGTGGATCCTGCGGAGTACCGTAGATGCTTAGGGTGCTAACACCTTCCCTTTGCATAACCGACCCCCGTACCTCGATCTCTGATCTTTTATTTCATTGTGGGTTTTGTTCGCTTTTTTTTCATTTCCCTATGGAAACAATAAAGTGTGGTGGCGACTTCATTATGTTGAGATACGTCTATTTATAGCTTAATCTCAAATCTTTACCGCTACATGTCTTTTCCATCATTACTGCCGCATATCATCTCTTTTCGTCCTACCGACAGTGTGTGACAAAATGTGGCAACTTCACTGGGGACAGATTGACCTATTGTTGGTCCATTCCTAAGTGGGTCAATCCTAGATTTATTTGTTTCTTTTCCATGAGTGTTTATATATTGTTTTACTTTCTGTTTATTACTTCCCATTATTCTATATATAAGTTTGTCTAGATTTTCCTGGTTTTCAGGGGCTTGGTGATTTCTTATAAGTCTTCTACCCGGACTTTGGGAAAACTTAAGATAGGACGGGCGATATAGTGATGTTAACTTTGAGGGAGTAGTCACAAAAAAGGATACATGAGATCCCCTACTCAGTGGAGGCCCCTTTTATTGTAGTGTCATTTACCAAGTAATCGAGAAGACGTACTTCTTTCGACCTAGGAGCCTTTTGAAGTCGAGGACCGTAGAACCCGTAACCCATCTTGGCCTTTTAGGTGTAGTGTGAAAACTATGACGGAGTAATCCAAAAACGGTTGTCACTCGATGCTATGCTCGGACGAGTTTTTCCTGAGAATATTACTAATTACCAAGTTAATCGGGACGTTGGTAATATACGAAGGAAGGATGTAGACTCTAGGAACATCTTAGAACCTTGTTCGGCAGGTGATAATCGTTAGTCCATACCTTATGGGTTGTACCTTTGACTCCAGGCTCGTGACTCTGAACCATGTGATCCTGTTACTGTGCAGTGAATTGCATAACATTGCATATCATTTGCATCCTCTATATCATTCTGCATACATCCAGGTCATTTAGGATCTTATTCTCAGTTGTTTCTTTCTTCCAGTTAGTCATCTACCGTCAAGCTGATTCCTCAACACAACTACGGGACTAGAGCTGCTGTCAGATTGAGAATGGAAAACCAAGAACAACACAACATGGAAGTCCGAATTGGAATTGACGAGTTGAAGTCGGGCATGGCCAAACTTACTGAGATGATGCAAGTCCTGATTTCTAGAGAAGAGCTACCTGAAAGGACTATGATATCTAAAATCCAAACAGCTGTTGTTGACACTCAACCTATCCTGCATACATCTACCACGTGGCTAGAGTTTGGGTTACCTCAGAACTACTCTCCGCCTGTTGCAATTACTTTACTGGTTGGCCAGTCTTCCCTACCATTTTTTCAAGCTCCAATTTTCACTGAACCTTAGCCAATCGTTCATACTGCATGTTGTCAACCTGCTGCACAAGATGCTTTTGGGAACCCTCTCTTTGAGTACCATGCTGCCAGTCCTCGAAATATGAGTAAGGGATACTTTGGTGAGTTTAAAGAGTTCAAAGAACAATATCAGACTTTAGAAAAGAGACTTATAGCTATGGAGGTAAATGAGTTCTTTAGTGTTGATGCTAATAACATGTGCCTAGTTTCTGATCTGGTTATGCCTGCAAAGTTCAAGACTCCCGAGTTTGAGAAATATCGGGGGCACGCTTGTCCAAGAAGTCATTTGGTGATGTACTTTCAAAAGATGTATGCTTACACAAAGAATGACAAGTTGCTTATTCATTGTTTCCAAGATAGTCTGAGTGGAGCTTCATTGTAAGGGTATATGGGACTTGAGGAAGGTCGTATCCAATGCTTCCAATATCTTATTGATGCTTTCATAAAGCAATATAAATACAACCTTGACATGGCACCTGGTCGTCCCCAACTGCAAAATATGTCTCAGAAGGAGAAAGAATCTTTCAAGGAATATACTTAACGATGGAGAGAACTGGCATCTCAAGTTGAACCACCTCTGGTAGAGAAAGAGATAACTGGTTTGTTCATTGATACTTTGTCCCCTTTCTTTTGGGAGAAGATGATTGGTAGTGTGTCTTCCAGATTCACAGACCTGGTGACTATTGGCCAAAGATTAGAAGAAGGAATCAAGAATGGTAAAGTGTCTAAAGCTGCTGAATCTTATAATAGTGCAAAGGAAAACTTTGGTAACTTTCAGAAGAAGAAAGAGGCAGAAGCTAATGCTGTCTCGAGTGAGAGAAGAGGACCTCGTTGTAGGCCTCAATACATTGATCAATCACAAGTAGCTTATGTTACTCCTGCGATTAATGCTCAACCAGTTCAGGTCCCTCAATGACAGAATATTGCACATAATCAAAATCATTATGTAGGGAATAAGGATCAATTTGATCCCATCCCTATGACATACACTGAATTGTATCCTGCAATGGTGCAGAAGGTCTTGATTACAACTAGGCCTCTGATTCCTCGAAATCCTCCTCCAGCCGGGTTCAGATCTGACCTTCATTGTGAATTTCATCAGGGAGCTGCCGGTCATGATTTAGAAAGTTGTTATGCATTGAAAATAGAGTGCAAGAATTAGTGAAAGCAAATATTCTCACTTTAAGGAGACAGGTCCTAATGTTGTCAACAATACTTTTCCAAAACAAAGTGGATGAAGAATGAGTCGGGGTACCCTCAAGTCACTTCTTAAAGCCAGTGTTTCAGACAGGATAACTCATCCTTGTTACTGATTAGTCACTAGGCCATCTTTCTTTCTGTTTGCATTTTTCCCTTGTTTTTGTTAAAATTGTTGCTTTCAAATTTTGTTTGTAATTTCATTTTAAGTTTAATGAAATGAGCATTGCAATGTTTTGATTCAAATCATTCTCATTTACTTCTTTCAAATATAGTTCTCTTGCTTACTTTCTTTATCAAACTTTAGTTTATGCAATGATTTGAGGGATGATGATGAAAACGAAATACCCATAATTTTTGTTGGTATGATTTCGAATAAAACTTTTCTAAGGATATACAGGTATTGTTTCAACTCCTAAACACTGGAGCAATAAGGAAGTTAATCCCTTGTTCGCCCCTTTAAGCCTAGAAGTTGGAGTTTCTTTCCATACGAAAAAACCCGCAATTTTAACCTGGGGATGGGTAGTTCTCAGTTAATTTGATTGTTCATTCAATTACAAGAGAAATCTTGCAATACACCTTTCAATAAAGGCCGCGATCAAGCTTTCCTTTGCATACAGCAAGAAGTGTCAAAGATGCTCTCAAACCAAAAATGACAAAGATGGTTCCCCGTAATCATTGATCAAGGCAATCATTATCTTTCAAAAAAGAAAAAATCAAAAGAAAAATCCCACTAAGTCAAAACCTATGAAGGAGAGTTAGGAAAAAAACTGATGCATCCCGCTGATTGTAATTCCAAATGAAACAGTTCAGGCAAAAGTTGGGAATAATAAATTCAATCAAAAGAGGTCTTTAAATCCTCAAAATTCTCCACCAGAGTTGACAAAAGTCCTCAAAACAACAAAATGATGTAAGAAGAAGTGACTGTCATTCTCAAGAATTCCTTAGCTTCTGAATCATCGTCATTACTATCTTCAGTGCAATTCGAAAATCTCTTGGAACCTGAATGCATATTCTGAATTAACTGAACGCAGGACTGAAGAAAATCACAAAGATTGGGTTGGGTACAAATAAACTTTGAGCCTTTATCCTTTATTTCTTAAACCGTGAACCAGACCATGTTACAACCCTTAAAAGACCTAATTGAAGCCAGGTTTCTTTTAAAAGCATACTACAACAAGGTTGCGTAAAATGTCTCCTAAGATCTTTTGTGAATCATTTTTTTTTGGTATCATACCTTTCCTTTCTCTTTCACTTTAAAAGTATAAACCACTGTGTTTTAACCAGTGATGCATTTTTTATACACGAGTAATATCATTTCAAAAATGATTTTTGAATTTAAAACTTTTGCATGAACTTTGCATTAAAATTACCATGTTTGAATAAACAATTTTGCTTGCAAACAAGCTTTCCTCGTCAAGGAATTTCAAACAGCTGAGAAACTTGGTCAGGGATCCTATCAGGGGCAAGTAACTTCCAGATCCATTTGTGAATCAGTTCAAGATTTATTGCTCAGTGCGAGTTTTCTCAGAATTTGTTAGCCAAAAGATTATTTTCAAGACTCATACTAGGGAATTCCTTTCCAATAGTCATTTCAAGAACTGAAGCCATAATCAGTTTATTCCAACAAATATTTCAAGAACTGAAGCCATGATCAGGTTATTCCAACAAATATCTCAAGAACAAAATCCATGATAAGTTTATCTCCAACAGTCATTTCAGAGCTGAAGCCATGATCAGCTCATTTCCAGCAACTTTCGACTGAAGCCATGATCAGTTTATCCTCAATAGTCAGCTAATCTGGGACAAATCCCGAAGCAGCTATCCATGTCTTTCCTCAGAAAATCATCAATTCAATACAGTTTACAAGTGTGACAAATTTGGGTTCAAGACATTTTCTTTCCAAGAAAATTTGGCAGAGCTCTCCGTGTTGAGAAATAAAACTTCCAATCTTACCTCCACAAAAGAGTCAAACTCTATTGTTGTAAACATTGGGATTACATGCATAGATCATTCATATATCATGCATAACAAAATTTATACATAATGCATAACAAGAGTGTTTCATCCTCATTTGCATTTCATGAGGTATGGTTGCAGTTGACATGTCACCTTGAGATCAAAGTCTAACTTACTTAGCACCTACAAAAGAAAATGTCAGTTCGGTTGTTTCTCTCTTTTGTCCAATGCTAATCTTGGATGTGTTGCTTCTCACTTTCAACGAATGCTAATCTTGGATGAGTTGTTTCTCTCTTTTGTCGGATGCTAATGTAGGATGAGCGGTATTTATTTCAACGAATGCTAATCTTTGTTACCATATTTCTCCATGCCATCTAAAGCCAATATTGGATGTCGCAATCTCTGTTGTCGTCCAAAGCCAATATTGGATATCATGATCTTTTCTTCCATCCAAAGCCATTATTGGATGCCATGATTTGTCTCACCTCATTCAAACCCAATATTAGATGTCGTGATCTTTTTTGCTAACCAAAGCTAATGTTGGATGTCTTGATCTTTTGCTTCCATCCAAAGCCAATATTGGATGCCATGATCTTTTGCTGCCATCCAAAGCCAATATTGGGTGCCACCATCTTTTGTTGTCGTCCAAAGACAATATTGGATGCCGTGCTCTTTTGATTCCATTCAAAGCCAATATTGGATGTCATGATCTTTTTTGCTATCCAAAGCTATTATTGGATGTTATGATCTTTTGCTTCCATCCAAAGTCATTATTTGTTGCCACCATCTTTTGTTGCCGTCCAAAGCCAATATTGGATGTTGTGATCTTTTTTGCTATTCAAAGCAAATATTGGATGTCATGATCTTTTGTTGTCGTCCAAAGCCAATATTAGATGTTGTTACCTTTTCTTCCATCCAAAGCCAATATTGGATGTTGCTATCTTTTGTTTCCATCCAAAGCCAATATTGGATGTTGTAATCTTTTCTCTAGTCTAAAGCCAATTCTTAGACATTAAAGTTTTCCCTTTATCCAAAGCCAATTGAATGTCGTGTTTCTTTTTCGTCCAACGTCTTTCCTGGACAACTCTAACATAACTTCAGATTTGGTCTCATCCCACATCTATTGTTCTTCTAGATGATTCTGACTGTTTTTTCCAGAGAGTTGCTCACTTCATTCAATGCCATTCTTGGATGTCTCTGCTTGCCTTCTCGGGTTTTGTCTCCCCTTCTCAAGTATTTATGGTTACTCCTTGTCACCTTGACGGATATCTAGAATATCTTGTATTCCTTAGCGTGTCTTTCCACGTCATTTCATCTTTACTACCATAAGTTTCCAGTTTCAAGTCTTTCCATATTCCCAGAGTCTGTCTCATCTCATACATCATTCAAAAAATATATATGTCGAAAAAAGAGTCCATGCATTCATTCATAACATATGCTATCATCTCATCGCATCAGGGACGAAATTCAGGTCTGTTTGTATTTAATTACTTTCCACCTATCTGGCTAAAAGATAATTAAATAGGAGCAGTTGTTGCACCCTAAATTTTTCCCCTAATTTTCTTAGTCGCACTTTCATATCATATTTTTTATTTGGTCACAATCATTAGTAAATATCTCCATTCATCACATTTTGCATCATTAGTCGCATTTAAGTTGACCATAGTCAGTTTAAATCGAAGTTTGCATCATTTTGTAGTTGAAAAATACCCGACATTTCACTTCATGCATTTTTATCTCTTTACTCGTTTCTTGCATTGCTCCAAGTTGTTTCTTTGTCGATAATATTAATATTTGGATTTTACATGCATATTGTTAAAATCAATTTGATTTTGTGCGGAAAAATTAGCGAGAAAAATATTTCAAGTTTTCACCTTTTACTGTTCATTTTATGAATCTGCGTTTCGCGTAGATTATGGCGGTATGCTCGCTTTATTTTTTTCGGTACAGTTTGAAGTCTCGTTTTTAACCGTAAATGTATGTTCAACCTGATATTTTTATTCTCATTTTATTTCAATTTTTTACTTTTTGAATATTTTTTCATTAACCTTGTGATGGGTAGTTTATTTTAATGTGTTCATTTCCTTTTTCCGGATAAATTTTTGCCGTTTTTATCGGTTTTAGTCATTTTGAGTCTTTATTTTTTATTCAGAAAAAATTCAAAAAAATTATTTTAAATTGAATTAATTTTTACACTTTCAGTTTTTCACCTCGTATTTGTCATTAAGGGGATTTTTTGCCACAAAATTGTGTTTATTACACCATGCTTGACTCTCATTGGTTGTAAACAGGAATTGTGGATCGATAAAATTGAAGAAATATTGAACGTATCTGATTTAATTGAAATCAATTTTTCCTCTTTTACTTGTCTATATAATACTTCTTTATTTTCTTTGTAAATCATAACAAAAAGCAATAACAGTAATCTCTTCCTCTCTCACTGTTGCACCCCAAAATTTACCCTCTTGGTTTAGGCTTATGTTTCATCATGAATATCATATTGCATTTGCATTCATACATGGTGATGGGATCAAAGTACTTTGGTTATCAAGTCTTCCTCAAGCTTTGAAGATTGATTGCATTGACAAGTTGCTCAAGTAGAACCTTGTCATCTAAACTTCTGGATCTCTCAAGCTCAAAAGTTATTGCACATCTCAAGATATTTTATCCATCTCTTTGGGTCATCAGAGGATTGAAGTTTGTGTTTGATTATAAGAAGAATCACTCTTTTGATTCACCATTCAAAATTAGGGTTTTGCTTGATCAGGGCTATTGATCAATGTACAAATCTTGATTTTGAAGCTACAACATCTCTTTGGTATTTGAAAAGTCTTTGTACAAGAAATTGGTCAAGATGCCTAGAGGATTTGAAATTTTGGAGATGATTCATCAGTCTCCTAAGGTGTTAACCAAAACTAGGGTTTGGGATTTCATCAAGATTTCTTGAGAATTTTGAAGTGAAACTTTGTACATGGCCTCTATATATTTGGAAGATCATATGTTTAAAGTCTTGATCATCAATTTTGAATGGAGGTGGATCAATTGATTCAAAGGGGCAAATGGTCATTTTGGTCAAAATCAGTCAAAGTCAAGGTTGACCAAGTGAACTTTTGGTCAACCATCAATTCAAGGATATACTTTTCATATTTCAAGTCCATTTTGATCATTGGATCAAAAAGATTGAGGTTTGGGTTGAAACTTGTTCATGAAGAAACCCTAAAAGTTTCTAATTTTGGAAAATAAGGACTTAAATTAAAAAATTCATATTATATTCACCTTTGATCAAAAAAATTCAAATGAAGTATTCTTGGAAAGCTAAGAGGATGATCTTTCATCTCCTTTTAGTCTCATGTCCAAATTGGAAAAGAGTCAAGAGTTTATGTCTCTGGAAGTTCATGCCTCTAGTTAAAATTATAGGTCATTTTCCAAAATTAGTAGATTTCATGTCAAATTTTGAGGACCTTAATGGATTCAATTTCAAAATCTCAAAACTAAGGGATTGTAGATATTTTCAATACCTTTTCAAGTTGTACTCATTTGCGTCCAAATTCAAAAGTATGAGCAAGTTATGAACTTTGGAATTTTGAGGCATTTTATTGAAATTTGACAAGTATGCAAAATGGCCATTTCTCGAGAACTTCATTTTCATCTATTCTCTTAACTTCTAATCAAGCCCATGAACAATTTGTAACATACTGAGGTCCATCACACTCACCATTTCGTGCCCATGTGCTTCTTGAACTTGCTTGAATGAAAAAATACAAAACATGCTCAATTTTGCAAATTCACCAACACTTCTTCATTTCAAACAATCATGAGTTGGAATTTTGAGCATGTATTTCTGACTTAATTTGGCTCACAAAATGCACAAAAGGCAAGCAAATGCACGAGTGAAACGCAGGCTCCATGTGCATCCTCATTTTTGGCCAAAACTACCAAACTTGCCCTCCAACGGCTAAGAGTGCCAAATACCACTTCTATCCTTTTCCTCTCGTGCTATATAACAAGAATCAAGGCTCAGTTGTGAAGGAGGAGGCTCATAATCTCTACATTGAAAATCTGAAAATTTTCAAGTATCTCTGCAAATTGCTTCAAATCTCTCTTCTCCTTGGATCATTCTTCAAAATTCTTGTTGGTTTAGCTTCATTGAAGTAAGGAGATAAAGCTTGCACCTTTTGGTTGCTTCTGGAGTGAAGGAATCGAGTTTCCAGTTTTCACATCTATGTGAGTTTTCTTGAACTTTGATTTATGTGTTTCAGTTTGAATCGATGATGTAAATCATGTCCGTTGAGTTGCTAGCTGGCCAATCACTAGGGTTGATACATATTTGAGCATTGATTCAAGCAGAATGGATGAAATCGTGTTCCTGATTTTGATGTTTACAGTGAGTTTTTTCAGTTTTTGGGACTTTATTTCTTGATCCATGCTTGATCTTTGAGATTGATTCGAATTGCATAATGTATTATGATATGTTAGCTTTAATTTGCACTTGATTCCATGGATTTTGGTTGAGAAACGAGCATGATTGATGGATCTGAACATAAGCTCATGACCTGTTTTGTTGCACACGTTTTTCCCTATGCTGGTGGTTGAAGACGAAGTGAGGTTCCGCGCTATGATTGGCTTGTTTGATGTTTTAATGCATTTTATATTATTTGATTTTAATTCATTTTCTTATTTTTATTTATTGATCAAAACAATTTAAATAATTCTGAAAAAATTATCACTAGTCCAAAATAATTTCTACTACCTTGTGTAATTTTATTGGAATTTTTAAAAATGTTTTGATTTGTTTAAAATTTCATAAGTTTAATTAATTGTTTTTTCAATGATTATTTTTATTTTAATAGTTCTTTTGATCTAAAAATTCCACAAAAAAATGTTTTGGACTCATAAAATAATGTAGAAATTGATTCTGATATTGGTTTAGCATTTATTTCTATTTTTGATTAGAAATTTAATTTGAGAAGTTTATTTGAAATGTTTGCTTCATAATTTTTGTTTTAATATTTCGTTTAATTCAAAAATCATCAAACAAATCATATAAGTTTGTTTTTAATCATAGAGTCTGAATATAATTTTGTTTTGACCTTTTTATGACTTTTGGCTAGGGTTTGTATTTTTGTCATTAAATAATAGTTTAATTGTTTAATTGTTTGTTTGATTTTTATTTTAATATATCTTTTAATCCAAAAATTCCACAAAAAAATTAGGGATGTGTATTTTTAATTCTAATATTTGAATATAATTTTGGTTGGATATTTTTCTGATTTTTTATTAGAATTTCATTTTGAGATGTGATTATTTATTTAATTGATCAATGGTTTGAATTTTAATTTTATTTTTGACTTTTCTTCAATCCTAAAAATTTGAAAAATATGTATTCTGATATTTAGGGTTTCCTTTTGATTTTCATGATCTTGGTTTGAATTTTTTTTAATTTTGATCTTACCTAATTAATATTTAAGATTTAAATTCAATCAATTAGGGTTTTGTAGCTTACATTGCAAGTTTCATTTTCAAAACCAATTTGCCTTGGATTTTCAATGGAATTTAGGTCTTGATTATGGTTCATGGATGTATTGAGGATCTGAAAACCATTTTTCTTGAAATATTTGACTTGGTTTGATATTTTTCCATAAATTATTTTGAAAACTTGTCTAGTTTTGATAGTTTGGCCAACTAATTTTGAACTTTGGGCCTCATTTGATCCCCTCCTCAACCATTCATGAACTTAAGACTTGCTTTCTGAATTCTATACACTTCAAAGATGCTAAGAAATTTTTTTGTGTGAATTATTGATCCTTGTTTCTATTTTTGATGTATTTTTGAAGTGAAGGTACACAATTAATGTTGCATATCTTGTTGCAATTTGCTTGATGGCCAATGAACTTGAGTGAGGACTATAATTTGGCACCTAATGATCATGTTGGTTCTGTTTATCCATATAAACTCAAGTCATTTCACTTAATTCCCTATGCTTGAATGATTGAACCTTTTGATGCATTGTGTGGGATTCCTCTTCTATTATGATCGTGAGCTGTGATGAAGTAATTGAGTATGATTGAATTGTGGTTGCTACTGAAATTCATGGTATTTGATTGTATTCTTATTAAGCTCCCATAATCCTTGATTGATATTCAATTGTCAACTCAACATGGTGATAGAAAGGAGCAACATTCCTCTAATTTTTGACCAATTTGTGCATATGTCTGTTTCTTTTTGTCTATCATATCTAATGTTTTGATAGTTGTTATCTTGTTTCCTCACTTTATTATGGTGTCATGATCCATCCCTTTGGTGAGTCATCATTCAATTTATGGGAATACTAACTTGGCTGTTGAATGTGCGAGGTACTTTGAGAAAAGTTTTCCATATTTGACTTGAGGCTACTGTGTTTCACTTTATTTGTGGAACACAACTTATTATATTGGCACCGCTCTTGTGCTTGGTATATTTGATAGTCTATGCAGGATATATATGTGATTATGAATGATATACATTGCCCATGGGATCTGTTCATATCTAAAAATCTCAATACTTACATCCTGATGGCGTAATTTCTGACTTGATTTGTCTATTGATGCCAGCTTGCTTGAAGTTCTCTGGGTTTCTTTTATTCTTGATCAGTTGCTATGGATAGTTATCCGTTTGGTATTGCACTATTTCCTTTCTTCTATTTTCATTTTGTATAGTTCTATGTTGTATGATGGGACCTCTGTTGCTGATATATGTCAGGAGGCCCTCTGTTTTGTTTGACACATGTGTTGTGTTTGTTTTTTTCTTTAATTGTTGATGGATGAGTCCCTCAATTTAGGAATTGAGATCACGACTTCGCTCTCAGTGAATGTTCCCTATAGGATGTTTATTGTTTATCTTCTTTAATTGTTGATCGATGAGTCACTCAATTTAGGAATTGAGATCAAGACTTCTCTCTCAGTGCATGTTCCCTATAGGATGTTTATTGTTTTTCTTCTTTAATTGTTAATCGATGAGTCACTCAATTTAGAAATTGAGATCACGACTTCGCTCTCATTGCCTGTTCCCTATAGGATAGTTTTGTTAAGCTTCCTTTGACATGTTGATTAAGGTAGGAATATATGTATGCTAACATAGGATAGGAATTTCCTTTATCCTCAACCTTAGGGTCAATCATTGTATGATAACACTAGGGATAATGCTAGGCTAGTTTCCCTTAGTTGTTTTCTTTTCCTTCCTTTGCATTTTGCATCTTAAAACAAAAATTGTTTTCTTGGCAAATCATAAAACACTTCTAATAAACTCAAACCCTTCTTCAAGGTAAAAGATACAAACCAATCTTATTTGTTTGTGCGCCTCTTGGCATTGTTTTTAAACCTGGTTTGTCGATGTTTATCCATCACACATTTGTTTGAAGCCGATGTTTCGCCATCGCACATGTTTGTTATCCTACTTTGATTCTCAATATCATTGTTAGGTGTGATGTTTTTGTCATTCGTTTTATTGATGTTTCACCATCTTTGCCATGATACCTTGTTATCTTATAGCCGATGTTTCGCCATCGCATATTTGTTTGAAGTTGATGTTTCTCCGTCGCACATGTTTGTTATCCTACTTTGATTCTTAATATCATTGTTAGGTGTGATGTTTTGTCATCCATTTTATTTATGTTTTGCCATCTTTGCCATGATACCTTGTTATCTTATAGCCGATGTTTCGCCATCGCATATTTGTTTGAAGTCGATGTTTCACCATCGCACATGTTTGTTATCCTACTTTGATTACCAATATCATTGTTAGGTGTGATGTTTTGTCATCTGTTTTATTGATGTTTCGCCATCTTTGTCGTGATACCTTGTTAACTTTTAGCGGATGTTTCGCCATTGCACATTTGTTTGAAGTCGATGTTTCTCCATTGCACATTTGTTTGAAGCCGATGTTTCGCCATCGCACATGTTGGTTATCCTACTTTGACTCTCAATGTCATTGTCAGGTGTGATGTTTTATCATTTGGTGTTTCGCTATCTTTTACATGTTACTCTGTTATTATTTAGTCAATGTTTTACCATCTCATTTGTTTGTTGTTTTATTTGATGTTTTGCCATCTTGACTGTTGTTGTTGTCTTAACTAAAAAAACACAAACCAACCAGAATATATAAGCCGAACTACAACTGCTCTGATTCCTTAAAAGGGATACGTAGGCATTGGGGTAGGGCCCAACCGAGCCCAACTTTTATTTTCCCTACATTGTTTTCTTTTTCTTTTGCATGCATTCCCTTTTTAGCTTTAATCCATACACATAGGTTTTGACCACACCCATTAGATTAGATAACAAGAGTGGATACCGTAGAGTACTACGGGCGTGTGGGGTGCTAATACCTTCCCCTCGCGTAACAGACTCCCTTACCCGATCTCTAGGTCGAAAGACTGTGATTTCTCCCTTTTCAGGTTTTCTCGATGTTTACCTTTCCCTTTCGGCGAGATAAAAGACATTCGGTGGCGACTTCATTGATGTTTCATTACATCTAGATGACAGGTTCGGCCAGGCGGTTTCAGCTGGCGACTTCACTGGGGACAGATTGACCTTTTGCTGGTCCATCCCGGAGTCGATCCTAGCTCTTGTTTGTTTTCTTTTTGGGTGTTTATTTTACCGCTTTGCATATTTATCTATTTGCATTTCATCCTATGTGCGCTTTACTTTCTGCATACTGGATTTGGCTGGACTGTTTGGATTATGGATTTCTTGGTGGGTGGGTTGTTCCATGAGGTAAAATGCCTTATACCCAGGCTATGAGCGAATTCCATAGGAACTAGGAATAAAGTGGCCATGGCAGCTATGAGGAAGATGCTTTGTAGACCTGACCATGAGACCCTTGACTTCAGAGGTATTTCAGATAGGTGTTATCGTATGATGATACCGACATTCGAGCTCTTGTACTCTGATTTAGCTTTTAACCTTACCTTGACCTAGACTACACCCGCGAGAGGGGCGGGAAAACTTTTCTTACAGGTACAGGTACTGTTGGTAATTTTGTCTTGCGAAGGTGACTCAGGTTTCCATGATAGTTTTGAAGCCTTGGGATTTTCTTTTGATCTTGAGTAGTGTTGTTCTGTAATGGTCCAGCCTTGATCCAGTGTGAAACTTTGATCCTGTCATGTTGCATCATAGCATATTCATTTCTAAAAAAATGATGTATAAAAAAATAACTAGCATGCGCATGTCATCTTCCAGGGACATTCAAGAGTCTTCTTTCCATCAGAAATGGCTGGCCTCCCATCAGATGAGTTTGATTCAGTTCGTGTTAAAGAGCCCAACAGGCATACATTCGCTTATCAGATTCCTACTGTTGATGTGTCCGAATTGAAGAGGTTGAGTTCTTATCTGAAGGGTGATGTTCTGAATAATTTCAACAAAAATTATGGAAATTTGTTACTAATTCTTAACACTCCAGTTGACCCAATGGCTTTGATCACCCTCTTCCAGTTCTATGACAAGGAATTACGGTGTTTTACTTTTCATGATTATCAAGTCGTTCCCACACAAGAAGAGTATGCGTACCTACTTAATATCAAGTTGTCCGATGAAGTTCCTTTTGTCCAAGTGCCAGAGAAGCTGAAGTTCGAAGTTATTGCTGAAATCCTTCATTTGAGTTGGAAAGAGGTGAAAGACAATTGGAAATCAAGTGATGGTACTACAGGGTTTTATTTGGATTTCTTAGTGAAGAAAGCTGAAGACTGGGAAAAGAAAGGGAATTGGAGTAACTTCAGCTCTTTGTTTTCTCTCATGATATACGGGATCGTCCTCTTCCCTCACAAGAGAAATCTTATGGATTTGACGGCTATTTATGTTTTTAGAAATAAGAACCCGGTACCGACACTCTTGGCAGATACTCTTTACACCATTCATTTCAGGCATGGAAAGGAGGTAATGTAAGTTTATGTCATTCAATGTTGTATCAGTGGTTTAAGTTGCACCTACCGGTAAGTGGCCCTTTCGTGGATACCATACATTCTCTCTGATGGTCATCAAGACTTGTCGACCTTACTTCATTTGATATCCGGTGGAATTATGACATGGGGGAAGTACGAAGTATTATCACTAGCTGCAGAGATTTCCCTAATGTTCCCCTCATAGGAACTAAGGGGTGTATCAACTATAATCCTGTGCTTGCTTATCGTCAATTGGGATATGCAATGGATGGACCGCCAAAGGTTGAGGAAGTGTCTGAATTAGTGTATTTTGTTAGAGGAAGTGATCCTGTGATGTTGAAAAGAGTGACAAGTGCTTGGAAAGGAATTCACAAGAAGGATAAAACTACTTTGGGCAAGAAGGTTCCTATTTCTAGGGTTCCTTCCTTGGAATGGATTAGAGCCAGGGTTAAGATTTTATGGTTACCATTTGCAAGGTCGGCTCCTATATGTGAGCAACCTCCTACGGTTCTGAGTAAAACGGTGCCTACCGAGGTGTTCACCCAGGTTCATGTTGAGAACATTCAACTTTGTGCAAAAGACCGTGAGGTAGGGATGAAACTTTATTGGATAGATCTAGAAAGGGCCGACTTAGCTCGCAAACTCAAAGAAGCTCAAGGGGAAACTTCTGATGCAACCAGTTTTAGGAAGAGGTCTCATGCTGAAATGGAAGAAGAGTTGAGTAAAACCCAGCAAGAGTGCCAGAAGCTTCAGCCATCTGAGAATAGTCACAGGAAGAAGATTCAAAACTTGGAGAAACAGCTCAAAGACAAAGATGCTCAGCTTAAGAAGGAAGTAGCTCAGAGGTGTGTCGCATAGGATCGGTTTCAAGAAAGTAAAGTAGTCGCATCACAACTTTTGAAGGAGAAATCCAGGCTTGAAGAGTATTGTCAACACCTTGAAGCGTGTCTTGTTGCGGAGATTTAGTTTTAGTTACATACCTTTGGTGTATTTGGTAACCCCCAGGATTGTTGGAAGGGACCATTGTTTGTTTTTATTATTCAGTTTTTGTTAAGTTTACTTTGAAACACGTATTTTGTTTTTTATCGTTACACTCTTAAATGTCCGAAGTCACTCGAACATCGTTTCTTTTGTTTGTAAATAATTGGAGTGTTTGTCTTTTTGTCCTTTTTTTCCTTTGATTGTATGCTTGATTATTGGTTGCGCGCCATGATTGATGAATAAAAGGACTCTTGAATACCGGGAAATGACAAACATATCATGCATATCATGCATTTCATAACATCACAGGTTATCTCAAGACGATATTCTTATTCTTTTGCTTTTCTTATTCAGAATTCAAGACGACTACTCATCGGTATTCCACCAGAAACAATTTGCCAAGACAGATGGAACACGTTCAAGCTGAACTCGCTGAAATGAGGGCCCAAATGGCTACTCAAATGACCCAGTTCATGGAGGTCATCACCAATGTGAATCGCCGACAGGAGGAACTGGCTGCCATTGTCAACAACCAGCGCCACTATCCAGGGGATGGTGGAAATTAAGGGCTCTATCAGGACATTTCTGTAGGATTGGGGGATGTGCAAGATCAGCATGTTGGAAATTTTCACGGGATGCCCGAAAACCCTTTTGTGTGCAATGTAGGGTTGTTTCCCCCATCTCTGGGACCTCGTCTTGTGGGGAACATAAGAGATAATCAGGGCGGTCTAAGGAACTATCAGGAGCAGGATTATGACTTTGACCAGGATGAAGATCAGTTTTCTGTTCGGCGTTCAGAGCCGGAAGTTCAGGTCGAGGATAGGAAGTATTGGTTGTTGGAAGAATGTTTGAAGGCTGTAGAAGGGCAAGGAGCCCTTGGTATGGATGCTAATGATCTCAGATTGGTGTCTGGGGTGAAAGTTCCTCCAAAGTTCAAGCCTCCTACATTTGAAAAGTACAACGGAACGTCATGTCCTGTTACTCATGCAACTGCTTATTTTCGAAAGATGTCGGTGCATACCGAGGATCAGGGGCTTTTGATTCACTTTTTCCACGATAGCCTATCTGGGGCATCCCTAGAGTGGTACATGAAGTTGGAGAAAACTCATATTCGTTGCTGGAATGATCTTGCTCAGGCTTTTGTCAAACATTATCAGTACAATGTGGATATGGCGCCTATTCGCACTCAATTACAGAATTTGTCACAGGGACCAAGAGAATCTTTCAAGGAATACGCTCAGAAGTGGCGTGAGCTGGCTGCGAGGGTTCAACCTCCACTCATGGAGAGAGAACTCATTGATATGTTTATGAGTACCCTGCAAGGGCCATTCTATGAGTACATGATTGGAAGTACTTCAGAAGGATTTACAGACTTGGTTATGGCTGGTGAAAGAATTGAGGTAGGCTTGAGATTGGCGAAAATTCAGATTGGAGGTTCTAGTGGCTCATCAGGGGGAAGTAAGAAACTATTCAACACTTACCCTAAGAAAAGGGAAGGCGACGCAAGCACGGTTTACTCTCATATAGGAAGAAGAAAGGATCGTCAGCACCAACAAATCAATGTTGTTTCTATTCCTGTTAATGCTCCTCCGCAGCAGAGACCAAATACAGTGCCTCAATAACAAAGACAACAAGATGCTCCCCGTCTGTATAATAATTAACAGCAGAGACAGATGAGAAAATCCAATCCCTTGCCAGTATCTCTTACTGAAGCACTCAACCATTTGCTCAATTTGAAGTTGATCGGTTTGAGAAATATGCCACCACCACCCGCAAGAATTCCTCCTAACTATGATGCTAACACAAGATGTGAATTCCATTCAGGCGGAGTTGGTCATTCTACTGACAATTGCTTTATGTTGAAGTGCAAAATACAAGACTTGTTGGATGCTAAGGAAATTGAGTTTACTCTAGTGACTGGTCTGAATGTTACTCAGAATCCGATGCCTAGGCATGGGGGAGGGGGGGTGTTGTTAATATGATTGATGATAATGGTGAAGTTTTGAATTTAATCATGAATGTGGAACAAGTAACTATTCCGTTGTGGTATGTTAAGAGGTATTTGCTTGACAATTCTATTTTTCCGGGTTGTACTTCAGAGTGTGCCAAGTGTAGAGAGCGACCGAAGGGCTGTGATGATTTAAAAGCCGGTGTCCAGTTGATGATAAAGGAGGGTTACCTGCAGTTTGATAGAAAACCAAGCTACCGTAAGGTTACCAAGAAGATGTTGTTGTGGTATCTATTCCTTACACCCCTGTGCGTATTCCTGCCCCATCTAGGGCACCTCCTTTGATGATTATGGTACCTGGTCCCATGCCATATACCAGTGAGAAGTCCATCCCATGGCATTATGGTGCCGATGTTTATTACCATGAGGTGAAGCAGGAGGTGAGTACCTGTTCGTCTGAGGAAGAACGTGCTGAAGGTAATGAAGAGGAAGTTCATAATTTTTTTGGTGTGGGTCGAATGACTAGAAGCGAGAGAGTATTTTGTCCTTCCAATGTGCAAGATGCAGCAGATGCTTCTACAAGAGAAAAAGGAAAACAGCAGGCGATGATTGGTAATCCAAGGGTTACGCCAGCCAATGTGACTCAACCAATTCAGATACCAGAAGCTTCTTCAGTTCCCGATGAGGTTGAAGAGTTAATGCGAATTATCAGAAAGAGTGATTATAGCATAATTGATCATCTAAGCCATACTCCTTCTAAGATGTCTATCTTGTCTCTGTTGATTTATTCAGAACTTCACAGAAATTCTTTGATGAAGTTGTTAAAGAATGCGTTCATGCCACATGAGATGACAATTAATCAGTTTGAGAGTGTTTGTGCTAACATATCTTCCGGGAATGGTCTGGGCTTCACAGATTTTGATCTTCCTCCGGAAGGGCGATACCATAACAAAGCATTGCATATTTCAATGGAGTGCAGGGGCATTACTTTATCCCTGGTTTTGGTGGACACAGGGTCGTCTTTGAATGTATTTCCTAAGTTAGCATTGGCGAAGATCGATTATTCGGGACTGGAGTTGCGCCCTAGTGATTTGATGGTGAAGGCGTTTGATGGGTCTCGAAGGTCAGTGTTTGGGGAGGTGAAGTTACCCATCAAGGTTGGTCCTCACACCATAACGGCTACATTTTTTTTGATGGATATACAGCGAGCGTATTGTTGTTTGTTGGGGCGTCCGTGGATTCATAGAGCAGGGGCAGTCACTTCTACTCTTCATCAGAAACTCAAATATCCTGTAGAGGGAAAGGTGATAATTGTGTGCGGAGAGAAAGAGTACATCGTGAGTCATTTGAAATCATTCCTCTATGTTGAAGTTGAAGGCGAGATACATGAGACTCCGTTTCAGGCGTTTGAGAGAGTTCATGCTATCAATTTTGCTCCTCCAGAGTAGAAAAGGAAACCTGAAACTGTTATGTCTTCTCTCAAGGATGCGAGAGCTATGGTGAAAAATGGTAACTCTGATGGTTGGGGTCAGGTGTTGGATGTTACCCCAAAGTTTAATAAATTTGGTCTTGGTTTTAGCCCAGGTCAGCAGAGTGCAACTCCCAGAGCATCCAGTTTATCTACTCCTGTGATGTTTTCCCGCCCTTTTGCTACTCAAGAAGGACACATCAATGCAGTTGGTGATGATAGGGTTGAAGGCTACAATATCTAAGATTGGATTCGTTTGAGTATTCCAGGCCACACACTCAACAATTAGACTTCTGTGGATGTTGTCCATGTTTCAAGCGCTGAGGAGTAATTTTCCTGTTTTCTTTTATTATCATATCATAATTCCTATGTTATGCCCAAGGCGTAGTGGATCATTTGTGTAGGGCCACCATGTTTATTTTCAAAAAGTTTATCATGAAATAAAGGAAGTTTTTGCATTCAAAATTTTGCTCCATTTCTTTTTTTTATTTATTTGAATGGCAATGTTTCTCTTTTCACACACTGTCACTAAAAAACACCAAAATGTCATTCATGCAGATGCACTTCCACCACCGATTATATTAATAACGACTCTGCTATGGCTCATTATAACTTTGATACTCCTATTTATAAAGTTGAAGAAGAAGCATATGAGGATTGTGATCTTCCTGAGGAATTAGCAAGATTGTTAAAACAAGAGGAGAAGGTTATCCAGCCGAATCAGAATTCGATTGAGGTGGTGAATATTGGCACAGAAGAGGTAAGAAGAGAAGTCAAGATAGGGGCAGATCTCGAAGAAAGTATAAAGGTCAGACTGATTGAGCTACTCCGTGAGTATTCTGATATCTTCCCTTGGTCTTATGAGGATATGCCTGGGTTGGATACAGACATAGTGGTGCATCGACTACCACTCAAAGAAGGTTGTTCCCCAGTCAAGCAAAAGCTCTGAAGAACTCATCCTGAGATATCCAACAAGATCAAGGAGGAGGTCCAGAAGCAGTTGGACGCGAATTTCTTAAAGGTCATCAATTATCCGCCATGGATTGCAAATATTGTGCCTGTGCCCAAGAAGGATGGTAAGGTCAGGATGTGCATGGATTATAGGGATTTGAATAGGGCTAGCCCTAAAGGTGACTTCCCTCTTCCGCATATTGATGTGTTGGTCGATAATACTGCTCATTCCAAAGTGTTTTCATTCATGGATGGTTTTTCGGGTTACAATCAAATTAAGATGGCTCCGGAGGATATGGAGAAGAAAACATTTATCACGCCTTGGGGAACTTTTTGCTATAAAGTGATGCCGTTTGGTTTGAAAAATGTCGGGGCAACATATCAGCGCGCCATGGTCACTCTCTTTCATGATTTGATTCACAAAGAGATTGAGGTTTATTTGGACGATATGATTGCTAAGTCTGACACGGAAGAGGAACATCTTGTTCATCTGGAAAAGTTGTTCAAGAGACTGAGGCAGTTCTTGCTGAGGTTGAATCCTAATAAATGCACCTTCGGGGTGAGATTCGACAAGCTGTTGGGTTTTATTGTAAGTGAAAAAGGTATCGAGGTGGACCCGACCAAGGTAAAAGCGATACAGGAAATGCCTGAGCCAAGGACAGAGAAGGAAGTACGTGGTTTCTTGGGAAGGTTAAACTACATTTTTAGATTTATTTCTTATCTCACAGCCACCTGTGAACCTTTGTTCAAGTTGTTGAAGAAAAGTCAGATAGTGAAATGGAATGAGGATTGTCAGAAGGCCTTTGATAAAATAAAGGAGTATTTGCAGGAACCTCCAATACTCATGTCGCCAGTGGAAGGAAGGCCACTAATCATGTATCTAACTGGGTTGGAGAGCTCAATAGGGTGTGTCCTCGGTCAGCACGAATAGACAGGGAACAAAGAGCAGGCTATTTACTACTTGAGTTAAAGGTTTACGGAATGCGAGTCGAGATACTCATTGCTGGAAAAGACTTGTTGTGCGCTTGCTTGGGCCGCCAAACGTTTGAGGCAATACATGTTAACTCACACCACCTACTTGATATCCAAAATGGATCCAATAAAGTACATTTTTGAGAAGCCAGCTCTTACAGGCAGGGTAGCCCGTTGGAAGATGATACTCACTGAATATGATATCCAATACACTACTCAAAAAGCAATTAAGGGTAGTGTACTGGCCAACCATCTTGCTCATCAGCCCATGAACGATTATGAACCGATGAAGTTTGATTTTCCAGATGAGGAAATTGTGTATATTCTAGATTGTAATATGCCAGACCCAGACGAAGGACCCGAGCCGAGATCACGCTGGACGCTTGTTTTTTATGGTGCCTCCAATGCCATGGGCAACGGCGTCGGAGCTATTATCACTTCCCCTGAGGGATACCATATTCCTTTCACAGCTCGTATTTGTTTCGATTGCACTAACAACATGGCCGAATATGAGGCTTGCATTTATGGCATTGAAGCAGCGATCGACCTGCGCATCAAATTTTTTAAAGTTTACGGGGATTCCAATCTTGTTATCAGCCAGATTAATGGAGATTGGGAGACTCGCCATCAGAACCTAATTCCCTATCGTGAGCATTATTTGAAGCTGATTCTGTACTTCGAAGAGATCATGTTTGAGCACATTCCCAGAGAAGAAAACAATCTTGCTGATGCACTAGCAACTTTTTCCTCCATGTTCAAGGTTAAGTGGGCTAATGAGGCACCTTCCATTACCATCAGGAGTTTGAGTGAGCCAGCTTTCTGTTTTGAGGCTAGTTTTGAATCATATGGTAATCCTTGGTTTTATGATGTTAAACGTTATCTTGAAACGCAAGAGTACCCTGAAGAGGCATCTATCACAGATAAGAAGTTCTTGAGAAGATTTTCAGCCAAGTTCTTTCTCAGTGTTGGTGTGTTGTATAGAAGGCATCATGACGGTTTACTGCTCAGATGTGTTGATAAGAAAGAAGCAGCTAGAATCATCAAGGAGATACATGAAGGTGATTTTGGGTCCCATTCCAACGGGCATACCATGGCTAAAAAGATTTTGCGAGCAGGTTATTATTGGTCCACCATGGAGACTGACTGTTCCAATCATGCACGGGTTTGCCACAAATGTCAAGTCTATGCTGATAAGGTGTATGTGCCGCCAGTACCTTTGAATGTCTTGAATTCCCCTTGGCTTTTTGTGATGTGGGGAATTGATATGATCGGCAAAATCGAACCGACTGCGTCCAACGGGCACCATTTCATTCTGGTTGCCATTGATTATTTTACAAAATGGGTCGAAGCTACGTCCTATGCCAATGTCACCAAGTAGGTGGTAACTCGATTCATTAAGCACAATATTATCTGTCGCTACGGAGTGCTTGAAAAGATCATTACCGATAATGGGTCTTATTTGAACAACAATATGATGAAGGAGCTTTGTGAGTCCTTCAAAATCAAGCATCATAACTCTTCCCCGTACCGACCAAATATGAACGGTGTTGTCGAAGCGGCCAATAATAATATTAAGAAGATCATACAGAAGATGGTGGTAACCTATAAATATTGGCATGAGATGCTGCCTTTCGCTTTGCGTGGTTATCGCACCATTGTACGTACTTCGACTGGGGCAACCCCATTTTCATTGGTTTATGGCATGGAAGCAGTATTGCCGGTAGAAGTCGAGATTCCTTCTTTTAGGATCATGAGGGATGTTGAGCTGGATGAAAGTGAATGGGTACAGAATCGTCTAGATCAGTTGGAACTTATTGACGAGAAGAGGTTGACGGTTGTATGTCATAGTCAGGTATATCAGCAAAGGATGAGGAAAGCTTTTGATAAAAGGGTACGACCTCAGTGTTACAAGCCAGGTGACCTTGTGCTAAAAAGGATAATTCTCCCCCAGGGAGATCCCAGGGGCAAGTGGGTTCCGACTTATGAAGGTCCTTACCGAGTGCAGCGTTCGTATTGCGTCCCTGGTTTAAAATCAGTCTCTTTTGTTCCTTGGATTCTTCTATCAGTTTTCGTCACTATTTATCCATTGATCTGAGACCAGCAGGTGCTCTGAGAAACATGTGCTCTCATCACTCTCGCTTTGGGTCGAGTTTTGCCTCGTCTCCTGTGCATGAAATCCAGTTTCGTCCTTGTACTCATCTAGTTTAGTTTCGCCTAACTAGTTATTGCGTCGAGTTTCGTCTCATTTTTATTATTTAAATATTATTTTCGTTTTTCTATTTTAGGCAATTTTTAATAATAATATTTAATTTATTTTATGCATTTTTCATCAAAAAGTGTCTAAAAATTCACTAAAAAAATCAAATCTAAAAACTAATGTAAATCCAATCTCAGTAAAACAATATCAGTATCAATCAAATCCAAATCTCTACAAATCTCAATCTCTATTACACTGAATTGACAACAGAATCCAAGCTCTATTTCAGTACAAAAATCTAATTCTTCTACAAATTCAAATCTTCAATTAAAATATTACAGAATCAATCTCCATTACAAAACAAATCTAGCAACAAAATCAATTACAATACCAGTACAAATCTCAATCAATACTATATCAATTACAATATTTTCTCAATCAATTAGCAATCCCTAAAATTAATTCTAACAGCAAATTTAATCCCTAATCTATGCTAATTCTCACAAGCCCTAAATTCCTATCCCTATATATGTTGGCAGAAAGAACAAAAACAATGGGAGGATACAGAGAAGACAAAAAAGAAAAGAACGGAGAAGGGATTGCGTGAAGAACACCAAAGAACAAATAACCTTGTTGTTGGTTGAAGATTTGAGAGAAGGACGATTGGGGTTTCATTATCTGAAAGCACAATCTTCGTTAATCCACCGCCGTACCACCTTCAAGCTCCACCGCAACCTGCAAAAGCGAAGGAGAGAAGGGATCAATACTAAATCCAGAACATTCAAAGGCAGAGAGCAAGCAAAATCGCAAAAGGGTAATTGGACTTATCATTTTTATTTGGTTGATTTGTTGTTATTTTTGGGATTTAGGGGGTTTTGGGGGTCAGATTCGTGTTGGGGTTTTGGTAGGGTACTTCCGGTGGTGGTTCGGGAATTAGGGATAAAGTGAGAGAGAGTAAAAGGGTTTGTGTGTACGAGAGAGAGAGAGAGGAAGATGAATAAGTGGAGTTTTCTGTAACAACAAAACAATGTAAATGAATAAAAACAAAATGGAATCCATTTCAATTTCACGTGCGCTGGCTCACAATAATTATCATACTCCCTTGTTATCTTCCACGTGATTGTGATCGTACGGCCGTAGGCCAATCCCTACCTTATTTTCCATACACCCTCTCCCACGTAATCAAGCCTCCTAAAGACACCTCCTTGTTTACTCGTTAATTAGAATTTACACCCCCATTGAATTTAATTTATTTTTATAATTCAATTATTATTTCTAATTTTTTTTATAAATATACATATATTTTATATTTTTATTATTATTTATAATTATAATTTATTATTTATAATCCCTTTTTATGTAAATGTTATTATTAACATATTTTATTTACTATTTAAATATTACTATTATATTATCAAATAAATCATTTTATATCACAATTGCATATATTATTTTATATATTATTTGCATTAAATTTTTCTCTAATCATGCATAAATCAAGATCTTCGCAAATAATACGATTAAAAAACACAAACAAATCATCAAACTTTTTTTTTTGCAATAAACTAAGCTAATCAACTGTTTTTTGCAAAAGGGTTTCAAACTAGTTTTGACTTATTGCGCATTCAGTCAAAATCTCTGCAATCACTACTCCCGACCGAGTGAGAAGTGATTCAAAATATGTTTGCAAACCCCTAAAAAATACCAACTCATACGAACTACAAATTGGGACTCTGATTCCTCATAAGAGGATACGTAGGCATATGATCTAAAATCGTGGTGAGTCTTTCTAATTAAAACTTAAATCCTGTTTACCCCAAACCAAAATCGAGAGCCTAATATCCTTATGAACAAGGTAGATGAAAGGTGCCTAACACCTTCCTTTCGTCTAATTGAGTCCAAAACCTAGAATCTATGTCCCTGAATTAGGGTTTTCTGTTAGATTCCCTTCCTTAGGATAAAAATAATAGTGACGGCTCTGATTAAAAAATCAGTTGCTACAGTTGGAGACTCTGTTGGGGACTCTCCTTAACCCTAGGTTATAGGTCTCTTTTGGGTTTTTATTTTTATTTATTTATTTTCATTAATTTATTTATTGCATTTTTTATTTTCTTGTCTATTTTTATTTATTATTATGTATTTACTATGTGGCGGGTTTTTATTTCAAAAAAATATTTTCGATAACCCTTAGAAAGAAGGTTCGTCTATTAGCTTAGGGGGTACATCATCCATGCGAGTTTATGTGACGACTTTGCCTAGAGTCGGTGAACTTCCGAAAAAGGAATACTTATTGAGAGATATCCTCTTGATGAGTAGGACTTTGGAATGTCACCCATGACTCTTTTTAACGGCCTTAACCTAAAATCTCATGACGAGACCTTTCGCGACTTTGAGACGAAATTTTCGACCCGTACAGAGGCTCCGCCTAAGGGAGGCCCTTGTGCCTTTTCCCTTTGGTGTTATTCATGAAACCTTTAAGGAAACCACCCATTGGGAGGGTAGACTAACCGTAGGTCAAAATTAAGGAGCCTACCTTCTAAGGATACTTATCACAAAAACCCCCGTCATTGAACCATACATCCCTACCTTATAGGGGTACTTATTACAAAAATCTTGTCACTCAATCCTACACCTATGCATTCATACATTCGTCATACATTTCATATATTCGTCACCCTACATTCGTCTTATTCACATGGGGTATAAAAGATAATAATAAAACTCAAGATCTCAGTGATTGTCTTTAAAAATGGATACCGAAGGAAACAACTTGCCCCCGCCGACACGCCAACATGTCTGAAATCAAGGCCACAAAAGAGAAATAACATGCTGAAGACTTTCTCAAATTTTGTCCAGCAACAGTGGATGGTTTCAAGAGCAGATATCTGCAGGCACGCCTAGAAGACTTATTTCCTTTTTGCCTAATTTCACGCAAATAAAGTTTTGGCTTAAGATTGTAATATTTTTCAATATCTGAATTACGTTACTTTTGATAAAGGCATTTTGATTCCATATTTCGTTTGCGTATCTATTTTAAAGATAGTTGCCATGTAAAATAATAAAGGACAAGCATGAACCCAGAGGAATAAGACATTTAAAGCAGTAAGCGTTTCATATTCATACACATTCATTCGCACGTATGCATTCACGAACACCCGCATATCATATCAAAACTCAGTTTTTCACAAACATCTCTCCAGTTGAACCATTGGTAGAAGAAGGTCTCCACCTCCTTGGCCTCCATATCAAACCAGGGCCTATCAATAAAAAGCAATGGAGAAAATCAAGAAAACTCAGGTTGCATTCAAAGAGGATCTCGACCAAGTAAAGGGTGATGTTACTTCAATGAAAGGAGATCTGAGTCAAGTTCTCCTAGCTTTGAAGAACATTATTGACAGGCAAGACCAGATTCCCAGGGTAGCTTTTGAAGAAGTAGCCCAAATGATTGGTGCATCAAGCGGTCACCAACTGAGGAAAGAGCAAGAAGCAGGACTCCAAAAGTCCGTCGTGGCCCAACAAGAAGCTGAAACTAAAGGGTTTGTCCTACCACCACCAAAAGTAGGGGCATCACATACCCTACAGATTCCAACCAATAATGGAGACAAATACTTGGACCTGTAATACGGAGACCACGACCCAGAGGATGCAAACCAAGCGCCATTAACGACGACTAGTACTCATGCTGTTGATAATCCACTGGCGATGCATCAATACAAAGCTCTGGAGGAAAGACTAAAAGTTGTGGAGGGTTTCGATGCTTTCGAAGTAGACACTCTCAATGGGCCCAGTTCCTGATGTGGTGATTCCACCAAAGTTTAAAGTACCTGACTTTGAAAAATACAAGGGGCTCACTTATCCAAGAAAATGTCTTCGTATGTATTGCAGGAAGATGAATGCCCGTGCCCACGATCAGAAGCTGATGATTCACTATTTTCAAGATAGCCTGAGTGGGGCATCTTCAGACCGGTATATGCAATTGGAGCGAACGCATATTCGAACCTGGGAAGATCTTGCTAATGCTTTCCTAAAGCATTACAAATATAACCTGGACATGGCGCTTACCCGCATGCAACTCCAGAATTTGTCCAAGAAGAAAGAAGAGTCCTTCAAGGAATATGCTCAGAAATGGAGGGAGTTGGCATCCCGTGTGCAACCACCACTGTTAGAGAAGGAGTTAGCAGACACATTCATGGGAACTTAGCACGGGCTGTATTATGAGATGATGGTTGGAAGTATCTCTTCGTGGTTCTCAGACCTAGTAACCATCAGAGAAAGAATTGAGACTGGGATAAAAAGTGGTAAGATATCAGGGGGACCATCAGACGCTCCCTACAATTCAAAGAGGCCTACTTCAAACCTCCCCAAAGGAAAAGATGGAGAAATTAATGTTGTAGCGTCACAACCCAGGGTACAATAACCATTAGTGATTCCACTAGGGCAGAAGGCCACCCAGGAAATTTGATCCACTCCCTATGCCACCTAGCCAGTTATTGCAATAGTTAGTTAAGGCATCCCTAGTAAAACTCAAGCCTCTAGTTCCTCCAGTTGGGCCACTCCCACGAAGATACGATGCCAACGCCAGATGCGAGTATCATGCTAATTCTCCTGGACATACCGTAGAACATTGTTTGCCATTCAAACACAAGGTGCAGGATTTGTTGGAATCTCAAGACATCACCTTTGAGAAGCCCAACATCAAATCAGACCATATGCCTTACCATGATGGGCTGGCAATAAACACAATTGAGGTAGTCACTGACTCTGGGGCAAGCAGACAAGCAAAAACCCCGATAAACTCGCTGAAAGAATATCGGTTGGAATATGGCCTCCCACTAGAACACATTGAAGCTTTCGAAAGAGCTCTACAAAGGCTAGGAGACCAGGGAATAGTCCAGTTTGGACAATACCCTGAAGAAAAATATAAAGCTGCTCTGAAAGAGAATCACATTTTCCTCCAATCCAAGAGACTTTTGTCAGCAATGGAGTAGTGCATGGCAGATATGTGGCAGAAATATCCAACAAGGCCAACACCAAAGGAGCAACTGAATTCATCCGAGAATGCACCCCAGGAGAAAAAAACTCAAAAGATGGACGACCACGGAGATTCTTGAGATCTTTTTCTTTCCTAATTAATTTTTCTTGTTTTCGAGAGAACCTATGTCAAGCCCGAGGCATATGGGTCGCTTGTAAGGGTTTCCCTGTTTTCTTTCAAAAAATATTTACGATTAATAAAAGTTGTGTTTTTTTTTTCAATCAAGATCCATGTCTTTCTCTTGCATTTATCTCTTAAATTTAAAAAATGGCAATACTTTCTCTACACATGCATTTTCAAATATTAATATACTAAGTCTGCACCAAAACATGATAAAGGTGCAAATTCATGCCCAAAACCATCGATAATGCTACTACTGCAATCTGATATAATTTTGATGCTCCTATCAACCAAGCTAAAGAGGAAGATGATAAATATCTGGAACTCTCTAATAAAATGGCGAGAGAAATAAAAAGAAAAGCTAACAATACGCAACCATATCAAGAGGCTATTAATCTGAGCACATGGGAAGACTCGGAAGAAACCAAGCTAAGGGGAAATGTTAGAGAGGAGCCACAAAGAAGCTGATCAAGTTATTGTGCATATCTACATAAACAAGCCAAGGCCAAATACAGACAATGTTGTAAAAATAAACAACTACGAAATACCAAGATCTGACGAAAAATCCGATCCAGGGGCACATTGAGTATCCACATTCGACGAGGCATCAAATGCACCAGGGCACGATATGGGGCAGTATTGACTTCTCCAAATAATGCTCACAAGCCATATACCAAGTCAATGGTGAACTGGATACCAAGAATCCAAAAATGATTCCATATCAAGATCATGTTTTAAAACTGACTATGGAATTCACAAAGATCATTTTTAGTCATATCCTATGAAAAGGAAACCAAATGGCGGACGCCCTGGAAACTATATCATCTATGTTAAATATAACTTGGTCTAACCACGAACCGTGCATCACAAACAGAAACTTCGAAGAGCCCGCACATTGCCTTGCTATCAAAGGAAGACCGGATGACAAGCCTTGGTTTTACGACATCAAGAAGTACCTGGAAAAAACAAGAACATCTAGAAAATGCCTCTAGCATCGACAAACGAACTCTATGGAATATAACCTCAAAATTATTTCCAAGTAATGGTATATTGTACAAGATGTACCACGACATGGTCTAGTACTCAAGAAGATTCTGCTACCTCGCCTCGACTCACGTGGTAAAAGGACCCCCACTTACGAAGGTCTGTATGTAGTCAAAACAGCAATCCTCCGGTGGTAATCGTATCCTCACAATAATGTATGGGGAATAACTACCGCATCCGGAAAATTCAGACGCAGTCAAAAATACTATGTACAAGAAGCTCGCTAAGCTCGAACCTAAACGGGAGACTTAGGAAAAAAGGAGCGTTCCGGTGGATCGAAAACCCTAAAGGGCGATCCAGGAAAAAATTAGGGGCATATAACAAAAAAAATTATCCTCGTGGATTGAAAACCCGCAAGGGAAATCCAGGAAAAAGTTAAAGACCTCATACAAAGAAATAAAGAACAAAAAGACTGCGATCTAAGAACTGCGACTCTGAACCACAAAGGGAGAGATAGATCTGAATCATTTAACTCAGAAGAAAGGGATATGAGATCATTAAAAGGATATTGGGGAAAAACCGTAGCAATTATCATTTTTATTTCCATTTATAGTTTAAAACTTTCTGTAATTACCTCTTCCTAGGAATTGCATCTTGTATTCTCGCCTATTCAGAGGCATATCAATAAAACATTTGCTTTCTTTGCATCTTTCAAATTGCGTTTTTTCTTTTCCCAGACTTGTTTACAAAACACTACGATCATTACTTGTGAATATTGTCTTGAAATCATTTTGGGGATTAACAAAATAAAAGCATTTGATAAAACATCGAAAAAACATTTTGGTCAGAAAAATATTGAAAGAAAATCCACATCTACGTCCACGCACATGGCTACTCCTATGTCTAGAAACACAAAAGTCTACACATAGGTCTACGCCTATATTTATGCTCACGACGTAAAAAGTCTATGCCCACACGTATATCTGGGCCTATGCTTGCACTCAATAATACAAAGTCTATACACATATCTACGCGTCCGTACACAAAGTCTACGTCCATGTTAGCGCCTATGCCTACACTTGCAACACAAAGTATACGTTCGCACGCGTCCACGCACATGTGTACTCCTGTCAATTCTATACGTACATCTATGCTTACGCCTGCGCTCACAATATACGAATCTACATACGTCTATGCTTATGCATGCGCTTACAATACAAAGGCCACACATATGCCAATACATACTTCTACGCCTGCGCTCACAACATACAAATCTATGCATAGGCCATTACCTGCGTCTATATCTACGTCTACACCCGTGCCCACCATACAAAATCAATGTCCAAATTTTGCTAACATTCAATTTCAACAATGCTACGATGACACAACATACAATGCTAGGAATTCATAACTCTAAGCCAATGGTTTAAAGGAGAATTCCAGAAATAGTCTTCATAACATTTCAAGGCATACGCGCATCTTACACACATTTAATACATACACACATTTTGCATATCTCGAGCATACATACACTATGCATTCTTGCATATAATACACATATAGTCAGGGTTCCATGTCAATGTTAAACATCATACATTTCACATACGTATAACATTCAATACGCATGCATAACACATAGCAAACAGACAAATAATCTCACCCTCATTCAACTATCTAAGGGTCGACCAATGCAACACTTCTCCTATGATTCAACTCATCACCTCAGCCTTCATGCCGTGACACATTCAACCCATCACCTAAGTCTTCTTGTAGTGATGAGTTCCTTACAAACCCAGTACATTGCCTCTAGGTCGCAATGTATCTGCGAAACTCATTACATTGCCTTTAAGCCGCAATATATCCGCAAAACTCATTACATTGCCTCTAAGCCGCAATGTATTTTCAAAATTCAGAACATTGCCTCTAAGCCGTAATGTATTTGCAAAATTCAGAACATTGCCTCTAAGCTTCAATGTATTTGCAAACTCAGCACATTGCCTTTAAGCCGCAATGTATCCTCAAACTCCACACATTGCCTCTAAGCCGCAATGTATCCTCAAACTCAACATATTGCCTCTAAGCCTCAATGTATCCTCAAAAATCAACACATTGCCTCTAAGCCACAATGTATTACCCAAACTCAACACATTTCCTCTAAGCCGCAATGTATTATCCAAGCCAACATGTTGCCTCTAAGCCGCAATGAATTCTCAAAACTCGGTGCATTGCCTCTAAGCCGCAATGTGTTCTCAAAACCCAGTACATTGCCTCTAAGCCGCAATGTATTCTCCAAACTCGGTACATTGCCTCTAAGCTGCAATGTATTCTCACAACTCATTACATTGCCTCTAAGCTGCAATGTTTTTGCAAAACCTAGATCATCGCCTAAGACTTCATGCAGCGATGCTCGAAAACAAAACCTAGCTTATCGCCTCAGACTTCACACAGCGATTTGTGAACCTAATTCATTGCCTCAGATTTCATGCAGTAATGTGTTTCGTTATGCCAAGTTCCAGATCATCGTCTCAGACTTCATGCAGCGATGTTCGAAGCAATAAATTTATCTTATCATATCAGACTTGACGCAGTGATTTGCAGACTTAACCCATTGCCTCAGACTTCATGCAGCAATGTGTTCCAAACTCTAGACCATCGTCTCAGACTTCATGAAGCAATGTTTGAAACAACAAATTTATCTTATCACATCAGACTTCACGCAGTGATTTGCAAACCTAACCCATTGCCTCAAACTTCATACAACAATGTATCTCTTATTCTGTGACACAGATCATCGCCTCAGGCTTCACGCAGCGATGTCCGAAAACCAAATTTAGCTTATCACATCAAACTTCACGCTGTAATTTGCGAACCTGACCCATTACCTTAGTCTTCATGCAGCAATGTGTTTCTTTATTCCATAAAATCCAGCATATCACGTCAGACTTCACGCAACGATTTGTGAACCAAACTCATTGCCTCAAACTTCATGCAACAATGTACACTTATTTACTCTGTAGCACGAACCATCGCCTCAGAATTCATGTTGCGATGCTCAAAAGAAAACAAAACTTTAACCCATTGCATCGGACTTCATGCAGTAATGTGTTTTCTTTATCCCAAAACTCTAGCCCATCGCCTCAGACTTCATGTTACGATGCTCAAAAGAAAACAAAACTTTAACCCATTGCATCGGACTTCACGCAGCAATGTGTTTTCTTTATCCCAAAACTCTAGCCTATCGCCTCAGATGTCACGCAACGATTCACAAACATAACCCATGGCCTCGTCCTTCAAGCAGCCATGCATCATCAATTATTGTTTTATTCATCCTCCAAATGGGTGAATAATCAAAACTAAACCAAGACATACGACATTAATCTCTCAAGCTCAAAATCATCTGCCTCGTTGTCACATCCTGGTAAAGTGATACATCATCATCTTTGCCTATTCTCTTCAAAACTCTTAGGGGTATGCTATATCAGCGTAACCCTATCTAGCCAACCCGTGGGGTATGCTATATCAGTGTAACCCTATCTAGCCAATCTTTGGTAAAATTTTGGGGGTCTTCCATTATTTAATAAATCTCTGATTCAAATGAACAAAGACCTACGCATTCTTGTGCCATTCAATCCAAGAGTTATTAAATAGGGGCAGTTGTCATACCCCAAATTTGCCCGCCTTAGTGCTACCGTCAAACTTATTTTCGAATTTGGGTGTTACAAATATAAAATTCCTTTGATTTAATTATATTAAACATTTTGAGTTTTTTAAAATATTTGCTTCGAAACCTATTTAAAAATATAATGATTTATATCAGATCATTTGTATTTTTGAATAAATAAATATTTGCTCGTTTTCATGTAGTTTCAATTGGTTTTTTATTTTGAATAAGTAACATATCACAATTGGTAAGGAAACAAGCTTGCAAATGTAAGGTCCCGAGTTTGAATCTCTCATGGTGCACTTTTTAACATTTTTTATATTTCTTTGTTTATTGTTATTAATTTTATTTCCATTTATAAAAATCATTAAAAAATCATTTTTTAAATATTTAAATATTAAATTTCTTATTTTTAATTAATGAAATTTTAAAAAATAGTTATTTTTATTTTTTTCACTTTTTATTCTAAAAATAACTAAAAAAATCTAAAATACAAAAAGATTTAAAATTTTTTTGTTATCTTTTGTATTTTAGGTAGTAATATTTCTTTTAGGAGAGAATCAATGTAATTGGTTAAAATAATTATAAATCCAAAAATTTGATTTATTTTTGGGTTTTAATTATTTGGATTGATGATTTATTCTATTTTTGTTAATTTCATTTAAATTTCAAATTACATTCAAATCTTCCCAAAAATCATATTTTTTATTATTTAAATTTTATTTCCGTTTTTCTATTTTAGGCGATTTTTAATAATAATATTTAATTTATTTTATGCATTTTTCATCAAAAAGTGTCTAAAAATTCACTAAAAAAATCAAATCTAAAAACTAAAGTAAATCCAATCTCAGTAAAACAATATCAGTATCAATCAAATCCAAATCTCTACAAATCTCAATATCTATTACAGTGAATTGGCAACAGAATCCAAGCTCTATTACAGCATAAAAATCTAATTGTTCTGCAAAATCAAATCTTCAATTAAAATATTACAGAATCAATCTCCATTACAAAACAAATCTAGCAACATAATCAATTACAATATCAGCACAAATCTCAATCAATACGATATCAATTACAATATCTTGTCAATCAACTAGCAATCCCTAAAATTAATTCTAACAACAAATCTAATCCCTAATCTATGCTAATTCTCACAAGCCCTAAATTCCTATCGCTATATATATTGGCGGAAAGAACAAAAACAGGGGGAGGATACAAAGAAGACGAAAAATAAAAGAACGGAGAAGGGCATGCATGGAGAACACCGAAGAACAAATAACCTTGTTGTTTGTTGAAGATCCGAAAAAAGGACGATTGGAGTTTCATTATCTGAAACCATAATCTCCGTTGATCCGCCGTCGTACCACCTTCAAGCTCCACCACAACCTGCAAAAACAAAGGAGAGCAGGGATCAATACTAAATCCAAAACATTCAAAAGCAGAGAGCAAGCGAAATCGCGAAAGAGTAACTGGACTTAGCGTTTTTATTTAGTTTATTTGTTTTTATTTTTGGGATTTAGGGGGTTTTAGGGGTTGGATTCGTGTTTGGGTTTTGGTAGGGCACCGCCGGTGGTGGTTTGGGAATTAGGAATAAAGTGAGGGAGAGTGAAAGGGTTTGTGTGTACGAGAGAGAGAGAGAGAGAGAGAGAGAGAGAGAGAGAGAGGAAGATGAATAAGTGGAGTTTTATGTAACAACAAAACAATGTAAATGAATAAAAACAAAATGGGATTCGTTTCAATTCCATGCGCGCTGGCTCACAATAATTATCATACTCCCTCGTTATCCTCCGCCTGATCATGATCGGACGGTCATAGGCCAAGTCCTACCTTATTTTCCATACACCCTCGCCCATGTAATCCAGCCTCCTAAAGACACCTCCCTGTTTACTCGTTAATTAGAATTTACACCCCCCCCCCCCCCCTTGAATTTAATTTATTTTTATAATTCAATTATTATTTCTAATTTTTTTATTATAAATATAAATATATATTTTTATTTACAATAATTATTATTATTATCAAATAGTGACTTTATATTATTATTATTATATTTTGATATTATTATTATTATATATTGTTATAATTATCTAATTTTTATCATTATTTATAATTATCGTTTATTATTTATAATCCTTTTTTATGTAAATGTTATTATTAATATATTTTATTTACTATTTAAATATTACTATTATATTATCAAATAAATCATTTTATATCACAATTGCACATATTATTTTATATATTATTTATATTAAATTTTTCTCTAATCATGCATTAATCAAGATCTTCGCAAATAATACAATTAAAAAACACAAACAAATCATCAAACTATTTTTTAGCAATAAACTAAGTTAATCAACTATTTTTATGCAAAAGGGTTTCAATCTAGTTTTGACTTACTGCGCATTCAGTCAAAATCTCCGCAATCACTACTTCGACCGAGTGCGAAGTGATTCAAAATATGTTTGCAAACCCCTAAAAAACACCAACCCATACGAACTACGAATTAGGACTCTGATTCCTCATAAGAGGATACGTAGGCATACGATCTAAAATCGTGGCGAGTCTATCTAATTAAAACTTAAATCTTGTTTACCCCAAACCTAAACCGAGAGCCTAATATCCTTGTGAAAAAGGTAGATGAAATGTGCATAACACCTTCCTTTCGTCTAATTGAGTCTGAAACCTAGAATCTCTGTCTGTGAATTAAGGTTTTCTGTTAGATTCTCTTCCCTAGGATAAAAACTAATAGTGGCGGCTCTGATTAAAAAACCAATTGCTACAACTTTCAAATGTGATTGTGATGCATACACTTGTTTCAAACATCCAAACTCATCTATGTTTTCACAAGCTTGCTTGATTTTTGTACATATTTCCTTCATAAACTATTTTAAAACATAAACCACAAAATAACAAAAACATCCTTTCAACTTCAATTCATTTGTCACAACTTTTACCGAATAAACTCATGGACTCTCATCTACTTGTATTTTATTTTCTATTTGCATCTTTCCTTTTTGTTTTCCTAGATAAATTGTATAGGATGCTTCTGCGAATGTAAATAGCTTAGGTTTATTTTTCTCGCGTTTATCTTATTATGTATCTGCTTTCGGAATGTAATAGTTGTAGGTTTACTTTCCCACACTCTTTATCCTTATGTAACTTCCCCAAAGCCTTGTAATAGTCTTAGGTTTACATTCCGCTCTTTACACTCTGATTTTATTCTTTTATGCCACTGTTAGTAATAAGGGTTTGTATGGCAAGAGTAATATCAACCAATAGCAAAACCCTAATTTCAATATAAACATAACTAAACCAATCACTTTGCAGACGCGCACCTCTAGGGTGACCCTCACTTGTTGCCTCGAATAAAAAATAGTTATGTCCCTCGAACATGAGATGCTTTAGCAAAGACCCTCGGTTAAAATATCGTTGTCCTTCGGTGACCCTTCAATACTGCCTTCGGTAAACGATCTTAGTCCCTTACGAAAATTTCTAGAGCATCTTACAAGTTGCCTTCTATAACTGTACAATAACCCGCGCCTGTCCCTCGCATCCAACGATAGGGATTCCTACTAACTAATGGTAGGGTAGCACTATCTAAAGGAGGAGGAAAAGAACAAAGACTTTTTTGACTAGGTATAATGCTTGTAGTCGCTTGCTCACAAACTTTTCAAAACAAAATATCTTTTCACAAAAACAACACTTTCTTTCAATAAATATTTTTTAAAAAAACATTTTGTATAAATTTCTAACGATACGAGAATCATTACAAGACTGGCGCACTTAGGAATTTTCAAAATATTTTCAAACATACACAAGCACAAAGCATTTCCAAAAAGTGAGCTAGCGATTAAGAGTCCGTAGAAAACTACGAAAGAAAAGGGCGCTAACACCTTCCCTTTTCATAACCTACCCCCTTTACTCAGATGATTCTCAAAAGTTCTTTCTTGTTCTTTTCACCCTTTCTTGTATTGTATAAAAGAAAATTCGGTGGTGACTTTTGTTATCCGCAACATTTGCGATAAAACACAAATCCTAAAAGTCAGTTCTCCCACTATATTACAAAACTGGCGACTTTGCTTGGGAAAAACTAAAAGTGGGGTTACCTTAAGAGCTAGATCACCTTTATTTCTTTACTTGTTTGCCTTGTATGCTTTATATTTCGGGATATGCTTAGGTTATTTCTTGCATAGATCCTATACCCGGATCTGGAGGCATTTTAGGTAAGTAGCAATAGATCGTGAAGACTGTATGGCATATACCGATACGGTTAAAACAATGGCTACATTAGTGTGACACATTGGTTGGTGTCTATATCCCTTGAGTCAGTCAAGGAGAATGATGGGATACCGCGTGATGTCATAAAGCACTAACTGACCGTAGAACCTTAGTTGACACAACTTAGCCATTAGAAAGTAGTGACATGGTCGGCTTCGGTGCATATTGAATTTGGTTGATACTCTATGCTACACTCATTGATATTGGGCTCTCGGGATATTTCAGCCACAATTCATATGCTTGAGTTAAAACAATGCCTGAGAGGAAGATCAGTGATTTGAGATTCCTAGAACCTGGTTACTTCTTTTAGGGCAGGTTGAGCCAACTAAAAAATTCAAGAAGGTACTTACCTATTGTTGTACCCCAAAAATTTCCCTCTCATTTTCTCAATTAATCTCTCACAAGATCTCCCTTGATTCAAAATTGCACAAGGCTTGATCAACTCAAGACACATCCTCAAGCACTGATGACTAAAAATTAGGGTTTGAGATTGCACAAGGACAAATGGACTTTTAATTCCCCATATGACCTTCATGTATCATTTTGGACTCTCAAGATTGCTCATACCAAGTTTCAAGGCTTGGATCATATTTTTGCTCAGTCAATTGACCAGTTGACCTAAAATCAGCTGTATTGGGGAAAAAGTCAAATGTGGGCAATTTATAGTCAAACTTCATAATTTTTTATTCCTATAAATATTATGAACTCATATATGTCATTTGATCAAGTTTGGATTACAATTCCTCAATAAATTTGATCAGATCATTAAAAGGGCAAAATGGTCAAAATTAGGGTTTTGACTGAGAAGGTGCAATTTCTGATTTTTGACCTATAAAATGATTGATTGGTTTGAGACATGATGAATTGGTTGACAATTGAATTTCAGTCACTGATGAAAACTCAACTGTACACTGAAAAGTCAAACTTTGACTTTTTATTTAAAATCAAGTGTCAAAGATCACAATTCATCAAGACATGTCAAAATATGAAACTTGTTCATCAAGAAATCAAAATGTCAAGATTTCATTTTGAAAAGACAAAATTTCTTAACTTAAAATTTTTTCTAAGTGTTGAAATTCATGTTTTTTTCACAACTTTGAGCCAAATTTCCACCTTGATGCAAGATGATTCAAAGGAAACTTCCAACATGAAAGTTGTAGATATAAATGAGATCTAAAATATTTTAGAACACAAATTTTTCTAGAAATACATATATTTCAAGTTATGATTTTAAGAAAACATGTTCATGAAACTTCAAAACTTAGTGAAATTTTGCCATAGTTTAGGTAGGATTTTGACCTAACTTCATGGAAATCTTTCACATAGTTCCAAGATGAATCTTCAAAAATGTCCAACATAGAGGTTGTATAGGATGTTACAAGCTTTCCAAAATGTCCAAGAACTCATTGAGATCATACTTGATCAAGGAGAATCGAAGGCAAGAAGTTAGGGTTTCATTCTTGAATTACAAGTCATTTCTTGATGAACACATAATGCAATTTCAATGTTAGGCTGCATAATATTGCTTTGCAGGCCTTTTAACTTGTGTATCTATCCATCATTAATGGATTACATAAACTTTTGAGCCATAACCCAAGTGGTTTAAGCTTTATCCAATTCACATTGCCATTTTGTGAAGAAAGTGAAAAATGCCATTCTTGAAAAGAAGGCTTTATGCACAAAGTCAATTCTTGAGCCTCTAACTTGTTCCCTCTAATCACACTCCATCTACAAAGTAAGAAGAAAACTTGTTTAAAGCATAACCGCTCTACATTAGCAAGTACACAAGGCATTGAAACTTGGATTTCTCAAAAATCACATGTTTGAGTTTAAACATTTGTTTTTGAATTCTAATCAACAACAAGCTTCCAAACTTGTTGCATATAAATTGAGGCACTATTTGTGAGCTAAGACGAGCATTAACACCCTGAAACTCTCCCAAACTCCCTCAAATCAGAAATTGCACAAAAACTCCATTGTTGCACAGTTTCTGACCTCGGACTTGTAACTCATATTTCCCTTGTGAGTTCTTTGGCCTTTTAGTTCCTAAAGCTTCCTTACATCAAATACAACTCATCCATGTCCCTGTTACATGACTGTAACACCATTTGAATCAAACTCCATAACAAAAAATAGAGCATTGCAGGTTGAGTTCTCCAACCCATTCCAGCCATCCATTGCTCAAGCTAATCATTGCATTAGCTTCCTTGGAACTTGAGGAAGCTAGCCTGATCATTGCAGCACCTTGAATCAAGCTCAAACTCATTTCACGATTTCTAACTTTGAGGTACATTTTATGAACTACCATCTCATTATTTAGGCATTGTTAGACTTGCATTTGTGAAGATAAAATGTAGACATCATTGCCCTGAAGTTGTACATGTCCAAGGATTTCATTTATTTTGATTGAGCTAGGAGAATTTTAGGATTGAATCTCTGAAAATATTTAGGTCAGAATTTGGTACTTTTAGGAATTCTCATTCATCTTTGATTTATAGATTATGATATTTATATGGTTGGATTCATATGAAAAAATGGAGCAACTTTCATGTTTGCATCTTTCATTTTTGTTGAGAAATGGTGAACTTACAGGATCCATGGCTGGAGGTTGAAGATGAAGTTCATTTCTGGAACTTGTTTTGTATTATTTATTTATTAATTCAGTTAAGTTAACGAATGTACAACCACCCCAGTGGCAAAGGTAGCACGCATATGTATGTGAGGTCAGGGGTTCAACACCCAGCGCTACCTTTTGTTCATTTTTCACATTTTCTCTTATTTTTTGTTCCAGCAAGCAGGCGCATGGGCTTCCCCCTTTGGGCTTTTGTTTTTTTGCTGACCTCTAACCCTCTGCCTTACTTTTGCACCCCTGACCCATTATTTTCTTTATTATTTCATTATCTTTTTTTATTTATTTTATTTTCATTTCATACTTTCCTTATTATTTTTATTATTATTATTATTACTATTATTATTATTTTTATTTTTATTAATAAAAAATCCAAAAATATTTTGTTTATTATTTTTACACTTATTTAGTTTATTTTCTCTATAAATACAAAAGACTAAAAAAATTTCCTAAACAAATTAATTTCTTTTTTGTTAAATAAATAAATATTTAGATTTAGTTTTAATTATTATTTTTCTTTTTATTTAAAATTAATTTAGAACTTAGGTTTCTTTTATTTAATTAATTTTCATTTTATTTTTATTAACTTAAAACCTTTTTTCATAAAACACCTAAAAAATAATTTTTAACTTAATTTCTTTCTTAATTAGTTTAAGTTTAATTTTGCTTAATTTTAAATTAATCATTTTCCTTAATTAGGTTAAAACCCTTTCATTAAAAACCAAACAAAAAAATCATTTCTTTTTCATTTACATTCTTGCATTTTATTTTTCAATTCTTGTACATTATTCAATATGGTTGTAATAGTTAATTAGGTTTAATTTTCTTGCAAATCCCCATTTGTAAATTTGTATACCCCCTCCCCTAATAATGTAATAGCTTAGTAATTTTACTTTCCGCAATTTATCACTTTATATAAATGCTAGTAATTAGGTTTGTATGGAAAGATTAAAAACCAACAACTAGTAAACCCTAATTCAAGATAAACAATGCACGTAAATCAAACACACTTACACACTTTCACCCTTAGGGTAATTCCACTTTGTTTCCTAACAAAAATGGCCATGATATGCATGTGGGATATCTTAGCAAAAACAAATAAAAAATACAAGATCATAGTCCCTCGATGACGCTATCAATGCTGCCTTTCAAAATGATCTTAGACCCTCAAAGAGAAATGATATGATATCTCACAACATTGATATCATGGCTATACGATAACCCACGCCCGTCCCTATACATCCAAAGATAAGGCTTCTTACCAATCAATGGTAACATAACAATATCAAAGGAAAGGAAGAAATGAACTAAGACTTTTGAGTAGGTAGATTGTTCCTAGTTGCTTGCTCATTTTCAAAACAAACACCTAACACTTTCAAAAAACACTTTCAAAACATTTTCCAAACATGAAACATTTTCAAAATATCAACACCTTGTATACGTTCTTATGAACGAGAACTATTACAAAGTTTTCCTAAACGAAGACGCCTTTTCAAAATATTTTAAATAAAACCACACAAAGCACATTTTCAAACAAAAGCAAGTGATCTAGCAAGAAACTAAGAGCCCATAGATAACTATGGATGAAAAGGGTGCTAATACCTTCCCTTTTCATAACCTACCCCCCGAACTCAAGAAAAAATTTCAAAGGTCTTTCCTGTTCTTTTCAGCCTTTCCTTTTGGATAAAATAAAAGTCGATGGCGACTCTTGCTAACCGCAACATTTATGATAAAACGGAAAACATCCCAAGTCATTTCTCCCACCGTATTACACCTATAAACTCCTTACAAGCTTAAACCTAAGGCCTTGTGTGTTTTTTTTGTGTATGATTAAATTGTTTCGAACATGACAACATAACATCATGATATCATTACACATATCATTTTCACTAACCATTTCAAGGATCTCAAGGGCATGTGATGCAGGGTTATATTGATCAAGTGGTATATCAAGGGGAAAGGGGATTCATTTTCCTCTAACCATATGCCTTCAAAGATCAAAGTGCGATATCTTGAGTCAATGGCTAGGACCCACTCGACACGGTGAGCTTGATTCTCGTAGAAGGACATTCAACGATACGAAGTTCTTCAATCAAAGTTGCAGTCGGATTTAGTTTCTAACATTTTCTTGTGTTAACCCCGCGAGATCCTTGAAAAAATTGCATTTACATATCATGCATGTCATTACATAACAAGTAGTTCTCAAGAGACAGGTTTCTCATTTTTCACTATTTATTTCAGCAGAAAAATGGCTCTCAAACAGACTGTCAAAGATCTTCAGATCCAAAATGCTCAGTTCTAAGAAATGTTCCTGAACTTATCCAAAGGGAAAGAAGAACTGAAAGCACTCCTCACTGAGAGCATGACTAAGAAGAATCCTGAAGACAACATGGATGACCGGTTGGAACAATTGCAAGATGAGATGGTAACAATGAGAATCTAGATGATAGGTCAGATAGGTCTAATCCAAAATTTAGCTCGGGGGCAAGAAGAGTTGAGAATTCTCATCAGCAAGCTTCATCAAGATAGATGCGGCCATATGGGACAAACTTCTAGAATTTGGGGTCTAATAAATGATCAACCTCTCTTGGCAGACAGGGAATTGGGTGACATGTTCATAAGGGAACATGTTGAAAATAAAATCAGAAGCGGTGAAATTCAGGGGACTGCATCTTCAAGTACTCATAAGAGATCATACAATGGAAAAAAGGAGTCTAGTACTGTGTACGACCAGAAGGGTCATAATAAGAGGGATATCAATCAATCTGTAAAGGCAGTACAAATCTCTAATCATGCACCAGTGCAACAATGACAACAGGGTAATCAACATAAGGACACTCCCAAAAGATAATTTACCAAAATCAACATGTCTTTGGCTCAAGCATTGCAACACATGTTGAAAGCGGAGCTGGTCACATTGAAGGACCCTCATCAGAACCCCAATACTTCCTCTCCCTGTCACAATCCTAATGGAAGGTGTGCATACCATTTCAACAGTCCTGGACACAACACTAATAGTTGTTGGGCTTTGAAACATAAAATTCAAGACTTGATCGACAAAGGAGTGTTAGAATTCTCACAAGATGGTTAGATTGAATTTTTCTGTCATCCCTCAAAGGCACACCATCTGAAGTGACAAATTCAAGCAGAGAAGCTTTTTGTTCATTTAAATTTTCATTTGTAGTTTATTTAGTTGATTCAAACACTTATCTTTATGTAAGACTTTGGTTGTCCCCATTAATGCATTGCATATGTTTGTCTTGAATTAATCCATTTGTTTTCACTATACTGAAACTATGCTTTTACTTCCTTTTTGTGATATTCAACTCTCGATTAAAAGCTATAAACCTTTAGAGGGAGGATGACAAAAATGACACCATAATCTCTACAGTATGCTTTTGAACAGACCTTACTGACGATGTACAAGCGTTGTTTCAAATCCTAAATAGTGGAGTTATAAGGAAGATAATCCCTACTCAACCCCTTTGAGCCTAAGAAGTATGAGTTTTATTTTTCGCACAAATTGAAACCTTTAATCATAACTTGGGGTAGGGTAGTTTCTCAGTCAATTCAAATGCACATTCAGTCACATGCTTTCACTTTGTACACAGCAGGTGATATCAAAGATATCCTTCCGAATCAAAGTTGGTGATGGTTCTTTGTAATCATTAAAACAAGCAGTCATTATCTCTCAAAAGAAAATCCCGCTAAGTCAAAACCTATGAAGGAGACTTAAGAAAAACTAGGGCATCTCGCTGACTGTAATCACAGAAATAACAGTTTAGGCAAAAGATAGGGATAATAAAATCAAAAAAAAGTTGCTATAATTCCTCGACAACAAAAAAATGCTACAAAAAATGTCCGCCTTCTCAAATAAACTTCCAGTATCCGAACCATCACCCAAATATCAATCCAGACTCAATTGGAATCTAAACGCATGATTAACTGAGTATAGGGCTGAAGAACATCACGGAGAACGGGTTGGATACAAATAAAGTTTGAGCCTTTATACTTTGTTTCTTAAACCACGAACCATGCCACGTTACAACCCTTAAAAGTCCTAACTAAAGCATAGGTTAGTTCGAAAGCATATTGTTACAAAAGGTATGCTGATTCCTGTAAGGCTTACTATAAATCCTGAGTTGAATTCATATTCTTATAAAATAATGTTGTTCATTAAAAATGAATTTTCAAAAACTTCAAGACAGACATAAGCTTTGCATTTTAAATACCACTGTTTTCATATAACTAATTGTTTGACAACAGAGAAATTCGCATGATGAATATTCAATAAATGGAAAACCTCCCAATGGACAAAATTACTTCAGAGGATGGTTCGAAAAGAAAGACACTTCTAGTAACAGACCTTTCGTACGCACAATTAGTTAAATCAAGGGGTATGACATGTTATTATCCAACTCATTTGTGGCAGTAAAGTCGAGATTCAAAGAATCTCTCATAAAGTCCTGAATAGCCAGGGGCAGATCTCCATCTGAATCACTTGGGGAATGTTACATTAATCATGGGTTTCAGCAAAAGCCACTATGAAATTTGAATCTTCGGTATCACCAAATTTCTTATCCACGTCAGTAGTATCAGATGGTGTCATTCTGTCATAACAGTTCTGCTGAGGTAGGTCAAGACTATCAAAAACCTGGTATTCGATGGTTGATCAGTAACTTCAAACACTGGATGCACCAGACTAACCCCAGGGGAAAACAGACTCCCGCATACGAAGGGTCACATATGATCAAGCAAAAATTTTCTGGCACTGCTACAACACTTACTACTATGGACAATGACAATTCTCTGCAACCTGTGAACACGGGCATAGTCGGAAAATACTACGCATGAAAAAAAGACCTGCTAGGTTGACTGGCCTAGGATAAAAATAAGGGCATCCCGGAGAACCAAAAGAGTTCGGCCAAAAATTAGAATATATAAATAAAATTATACACCCGGCAAGTCGAAAACCTGAAAAGGCGGCTTGGGCAAAAAAGGGTATCTCGGTGGACTGAAAATCTGAAAAGACGGTCCAGGAAAAAGTTAGGGATTAAAGTATATGACTACATCCCATTATCTCATCACTAGAAGACTTATCATCCTGATCAGCATTTACTAAGGGCTTTAGAAGTTTAGATAAGGTTCAAGTCATCCATAAATCCCCATAGAGCAATATCCACGGGATTATCCGCACAGAGTCATCTTCACAAGCCCATCTTCCAGAAAGATACATTCGCCCGCAAGTCTAATATTCTTTCAGGATAGAAACATGGGGCATTTTCCAGCAATTAACCTAACCATACTCGCCAGTCGAACCCCCTAGCGGATAAAAGAATATGATCTTTTTCCCAGTAATATCCCCCACCTACGGAGTTCCAATCAATATAGTTCATTGAAGTTCTCTTCCCCAGCTGAGTTTATTCCTCCAAAACTATAAAACTCCGTGCAGAATTCTTCTCTTCGGCAAAGCTCATTTCCTCAGCAAATGTGTTTCCTCAGTAGTGTATTTCTATATCAATAGGTTTGATTCCCCCAACAGGGATTATTTCTCTAATAGATTTCAGTCTCCCCAGCTTAAGTCTATTCCTCAGATGGCTATGAATCACTGGCAAAATTCATCTCTCTAGTGAAGTCGCCACTATCCCTAGAGAGTTGCAACGAAACCTAGAACCAGACCAGATATCAGTCAATTTTATCCTCCCTAAATGATTCATAAGGTTATCCATCTCTTTTATCCCTAATCAGGGTATATAAGAATTAAACTCCTCAGTAGAGCGATGAACGACTAATGTTCCTGAACTCTTATCCCCAAACAGAAGTCAACATTCCACAACGGAGTTTCCTCAAACAGCAAGCAGGAATCCCCAAAGGAAGCATTCTAGACACGGTTGAAGACTATACATGTTCTTCATCCCCAGCACCAGTCATGGATTCATTTTCCCCAACAAGATGTCATACGGAACTATTGATACACTTCAAACAACATTTCAAATCCATAAATCACTTACCAATATCATAGCATATGCATATGAAATGCGTATAGCACAATATCATTTATATTGAGAACATCATTACGCAATGCATTTTCATACATCATGACTTTGCATATAACTAACTCTTTACCTTTTAAGGAAAGATAAATCAACAGGTTTTTACCTAGGGTTTTGGTAAACAACCGCTGATCCTCCAAATGGTTACTTATTTGGTTACTCGCAGGATCGATCAGATTGATCCTAGGACATAGGTTGATTTTGAAGTTTGATTAAATTGGATAAGGCTTTAAATAAAGAGGCTTTAAATGACATAAAAAGGTTTCAAGTAAATTGCATGAAGAAAGGACTTGGTAAAATAAACAAGGCTTAAAGTAAAGGGTTTCGACAGGAATGTAAAGAGGAAAGCAAGTAAATTTCTGGAAAAGTAAATGACTTTGATTAATAAAAATTGGTGTTTCACACATACATTTCTCAACAATTCTTTCTCACACGCTGGGTACTCGAATCTATATGAGTGGCTTTGTATAGAATTGTGAACACACGCGAGAAACTACATGACTACTATTATTTATACTAAAACATCCCAAGTAACCGTCGGGCAGTTACACTGCTTCGAGATCAATCCACTTGGCACATTCTCCACGCTCGACGCTCTAGATCCTTGCACGTTTGCACGTGGTAACTGCTGGAAACCGTTTTCCCTCCAAACGTTTGAATTTCAAACTGCTCCACTCTGAACCATCGAACATTTTCGTCGTGAGACATCTTCGACGAGAAACTCCTTCGACGTCGAAGGCAACCAGCCTTCTTCCTTGGAAGAAATCTTCTAAGTACTTTGCCATCTTTCGACGGGCATTTCGACAGACTTAGCCAGTCAAAAACATCTTTCAGCTTTGATGGCTGACATCACCAAAACAAAGGTGTCGAATTTAGGAACCAACAAATTGCCCCCCAAGATTGCCTTATTTCGACTCTGAAAGAAAAAGGCATTCTTTGAAACGCCATTCGACACCTGTCTTTCCACGCTTAGTCACAAATTAACTTGTGCACTTTTTGTTGTTTTCTACCAACTATTGGCAATCCCAAGAAAACCATCATTGTTCCGTACCTAGGACGTCACTTTCAGTACGGCGTGCAGTACCAAACGTCATTTCAGGATTTGTCATTATGACAATTCCCAAAAATGAGGACGCACGCTGCATCCCTCTATTTCTGCAGAACGGCTAAAACAACAGGGGGCTGCCACGCGTCCCACTAACTCCTGCAGCAATTAAATGGCATTTAATGTCCTCGTTATTGGGGATTTTTCCCCACTACTATAAATAGCAGCAAGTACCCCATTGTGGGACTTTTTACGCCATCTAGCCTTTCAAACTTCTCTGTTTTCATACAAGCTTGTTATCTTCGCAGAAACTCTTCCTCTTTCACTTCGTCTTCAACCTCAACTCTAACAATGTCATCTGCTTCCAATGCTCCTGGCGCTACTGTACCATCTGAAAATGCTAAACCCAAGGTTTTCGTCACTGCTCCGGTAGTAAATTCTACAGGCAAACGAAGAGTTCCTGAACCCTCGGATATCGCCGTTCGCGATGCCTACTCACGCCATCTTATGATCCCGGTTGGATACTCCAACCAGATCTTTGCAATGTCTGGCCCCATGTATCTAAGTATCTCTGAGGCTTTGAAGATCAAGAGCTATTTCCCGATAGTCGAGAAACTCAAACCAGTCGCATGCGCCAAGAAAGACGCAGAAGACAATGAAGACCCTGCACATGAAAAAATCGACCTCCGCTTCTTCAACAGAGGTGTTAGGGCCTTCAGGTCTTGCCCTAACCTTACCCCAGATTACGTTGCTTGGCTAGTAAAGATGGAGAAGCACCAAACTTCGATCTGGAAGGATATGGGGATCTTCGACCTAGTGATGCTGTCGAAGACAGGTTTGAACTATTCCCCGGAGATGCTGATAGCTTCTCTGCTGTTCTGGGACTACTCCCACTTTACTTTCCATTTCCCCTGTGGGATGCTAACCCCCACACTCTTCGATGTGGCCGCTATTATTGGCCTTCGACCCACCGGGGATTACTTCGATCCGGAGGAGATGTCGGAGGACCAAATTGGCTTCTCTGAGACCAAACCAACATACACCACTTTCATCAACCATTATCATGACAGGTCGACAGATGCTGTGTCAGATGTCGAACACATAGCGTTTCTAGCCTTATGGCTGACTCGCTTTGTATTTTGCTCGAAGTCTTTACAGGTGACCAAAAAGATGGTCACTCTTGCTACTCAACTGCATCATCGCCAAAACATCTGTTTGGCAGAACTGATTCTGGCTAGCCTCTATGATTCGATCAGCAATGGGGCAACTCTTCTGAAACATATAGAGGACAGGGCCAGTTTGCTACTTGCTGGGCCTTTTTGGCTGCTCCAACTGTGGCTCAACGCCACTTTCGAATCTTTCTTACCTAAGAAGGTTCAGATAAATGAGCAGGCTCCAGCAATAGCGAACAGACGCGTCGAAGGAACCAGGCTGGCTCTGTTGACACCTATGGAAGATAGACTGGAGTTTCAGCAAACCTTCACCAACTTCGTTCTGATGTTTGCTCGAAGGAAGGAGTTTGTTTCAACTATGGCTCCATTTGCTCGACGGCAGGTAGGCCCAGCATGGTTCACAAGGCCACATCCAAGGACGTCGAGTGGTCCTAATGTTGACGAACATACAATACTGTGGGAGGCGTTCCTTACACCAAGGATCATGCCTCTTCGATTCAGGAGCTCTAAGACTCATTTGAGTCTGATTGCATACCAACCAAACCTGGTATCTCGCCAGTTTGGTATTATCCAAACCCTACCTTCTCCGATTTTTCCACGAGAAAAGTCAATGTTGTACTTCTGCAATGATTACACAGAAGAAGCTGCCATCAAGCATATCGGAAGATATGCTGGTCGAATAGTTCTCTCGTTGTTTGACTACCAGCTCAATTTTCTTTGTTCACCATCCTTCGAGGAGTGGTGGAAAAGCTATTATGTTGAGTACTTCTTCGACGAGAAGGACTTCATGGATGAGCTGCAGAAGTCTTTTGTCCTTGTGTTGGACAAAATAAAGAAATGTAAGTTCATGCTCTCACATTACTTTTTGTCTTTCTCTTCGACTGCTAGCCTGTTAACTTTTTATTTGCTTTCAGTTGTTCGAAAGCCTGTAGCCAAGAAGGCTACAGAAGGCCAACAGGGAGGAGGCCCTTCAACAAAACCTCCACCGCCGGCGAAGACTACAGCGCCGGCGAAGACCATAAGCAACCAACAGGGGGAAGGCTCTTCGAAGAAGCCTTCTATATCGGTAACCAGACTTTCATCATTTTTTCCTGGCTTTCGACTTTTCACTTTCGATGCAATTATTAAATCGAACTCCTATTGGTTTTCTAGGCACCTTCGCCCAAGAAACGGCCAGCACTGGTGGTCGAATCTGGGAGTGATGAAGAAAGTGACTCTCCTCCTGCCCCTCTAAAGAGGCGAAAGTTGACGAAGGATGCTTCTGTTCCTGCTCCTGCTCCTGAAGGTCGAACCATCAGAATAAAAGTTGCTGGGAGAAAGCCTAGGCCACCTCCAGTGATCATCGAGGAGCCAACTGAGGAGGAACTAAACATTCTTCTTAACAAGCCTGTCGAAAGCGACAATTCCAGCCCTGGGGCTAAAGCTAATCCACAGGTAATCCCTTAGACCTTTTTATAATTTAAGTATAGATACCCATATTTGATTGTGTCTCTTTCGATCTCTGAAGATTCGTCTTCTTTCCTTTTTCAGGACACTACTGAAAGTTCTCCGCCAAGGACCTCCGAAACGCTGGAATCTGCTGAACTTAGCAGGCCTCAGGAAAAAGGCTTGGGAAATGACGAAGCCCATACTGAGAATGAGGCCAATGCTGAAACGGTAGAAAAACCAACAGAGGAACCTCTGGTGGAGGAACAACAGCCAGAAGCGATTCAGGTGGTGGATCTGTCAGAAGAGAATCATGAAGAAAGGGACCAAGGCAATGCTGGCGAAGAAAATCAAGATGCTGCTGACGAAGAGAACCAAGGTGGCACTGGCGAAGGACACCAGGGTGACGCTAGCGAAGAGCACCAAGATGACGCTGGCGAAGGGCACCAGGATGATGCTAGCGAAGAGCCACAAGTCGACGCTGGTACTGCCCCAGTCCGAGTCGAAGAGCAACAAGTCGAGGCACCTAACATTCAACAGCCTCAAACCCAAGATAATACTGTTGCAAGGGTTACCTCCACGAAGCACAGGTCAAAAGAGGACTTAGAACTCTTGAAACAAACTGACCCTGTTAGCTATCTCAACGCAATCATCGAGAGCAAGAGTTCGTCTGATGCTAGTCAGGAGATTCCTACCCTGTCGGGAAAGTCTACTGAAACCTCTCCTCTCGATGACGCTTTGGCGAAGGTTAAGGCCCAGTTCTTCAAGAGGGACTTGATGAAGGCTTTAGAGGGGGACCCCACTGCTCCATCATGTTTGAAGGATGTGTTGAATGCTGTCGACTTGTTAGCTGTAGCCCCAGAAGTCTCAGGCTTGATCATGGAGTTACACTCTATGATTGATCAAGTCTCAGCAGATTACAGGCGCCAAAGGGGGTTTAACAGTCAGCTTGAGGTGTTGTATGGCAAAAGCTCCTCTGCGTGGACTGCTGTCTCGGATTCGACTTCTCGAATTGCGGAGTTGTCGAAACAAAAAGCATCTACGCAGGCAGAAGTCGATGCCATTGATCGAGAGAATGCTTCCTTCCGGGCACAAATCACAGAGATAGAAGCGAAGATAAATGCCAACACTATACGCAAGGAGGAACTTCTTTCGACCATCTCAGACACCGAGAGCCAAACTGAAATCAAACAAGGCCTGGAATTCGCTGAGAGGGCCCAAGGCCTCGACGCTCAAATTGCCAAACTAGTGCAGGAGAACGCCTGGTGTTCGAAAAGGTTGGAGCTGCAGCAAGCCAAGTATCTTCGACTCAAGGACTCTCTTCCCTTTTGATTGATTCTCTTTTGTAACCATATTTTGTAATCCATATTCGACAACAATTGCCATCTTGGCTGAAATTTATAAAATTTCCATTTTGGCATTTTTATGGTTAATTTAGTCTTGTTCTTTTATTATTTTATTTTTATCTCTTGAAGTATAGGTTTGTATTTTTTCAAATATTTACCATTTACTCTCAAGAGCCTTTTATCTCCACCTAACTCTTCGACTTCATAGGCTCCACCAGAAAAAGTTTGGATAACTCTGAAGGGTCCTTCCCATTTGGGTGACCATTTCCCCATGCTTCGATCCCTTCGATCCATGGGAAGAATTACCTTCCAAACTAGTTCTTCAGGCAAAAATACCTTAGGTTTTACCTTTTTATTATAAGAATCTTCTACTCTTTTCTTCTGAATCCTGAGTAGGTCGAGAGCGCGTAATCTCTCTTCGTCTAAATCCACCAGTTCGTCCAACATCATGTTCCAATAAACTTCAGAAGGAATATCATAATGCCTCTGAACCCTTGCAGATTGAAGACAAATTTCTGCTGGTAACACTGCATCATGGCCAAAAGTTAGCCTATACGGTGTTGTACCAGTGGCTTCTTTTGGGGACGTTCGACAAGCCCACAGAATCTGGTCTAACGTCTTATGCAAATTCTTTGGTTTCTTCCCAACATGTTTCTTTATCAAACCAATCACCACTTTGTTAGTTGCTTCGACTTGACCATTCGCCTGTGCATAATAAGGCGTTGATGTTAGGAGTTTGAAACCTGTTTCCTGAGCAAATTCTTGCATCTTTCGACCAGTGAAAACTAACCCTTGATCAGTTGTTATCGTCTCAGGGATTCCATACCTAAAGATAATGTTCTTTTGAATAAATTCAATGACATTTTCTTGGTCTACATTGACTAAAGGGACAGCTTCGATCCACTTAGTAAAATAATCAATGCCTACCAATATGTACTTCTGACTCTTTGATGATGCTGGTCGAATTTCTCCGATGAGATCCAACGCCCATCCTCTAAAGGGCCAAGGCTTCACTATCGAGTGAAGTTCGCTTGCTGGTACATGTTGGATGCCTGTATGAACTTGACACTCTTGACAACCTTTGGCGAACTCAACACAATCTTTCAGCATAGTGGGCCAATATAGTCCTTGTCGAAACAACAACCATTTCATCTTATGGCCTGCTTGGTGAGCCCCACATGCCCCAGCATGCGTAGTCGAAAGGGCTATGTATGCTTCAGTTTCACTTAAACATTTCAGCAACACCCCTTCAGGCGTCTTCTTGAATAACTCATTACCCATGAGTACATAACTCAACGCCCTGTATTTTGTCTTTCATTCTGTCGAAGCTCCTGGATTTTGAAGATAGTCCACAATGGGTTTCCTCCAATCTTGCTCTGACAAATTATCTATGAACGAAATTTCGAAGTTACTTTGATCAGCATATCCTAGTCTCGTCGATTCCAAGTCTGTTGGTGATAGACAAGTTGCTTTTATCTTTTCTCGAACTTCGATTGCTCTTTGTAATCTCGTTTTTGAAATCTTATACCCAGATGCAATCTGTGCCAAGTCGTTGGCTATTTGATTTTCGACTCTGGGTATGTGTCGAATATTGACCGCTTCAAATTTTTTCAATAAACGATTTGCTATCACAAAGTACATAATGAGATTTTCTCTTATGCATTTATATTCCTTTGTGACTTGCTTAATGACTAACTCTGAGTCTCCCATTATTTCGACTCGAGTTGCCCCCAATTCCAACAATATCTCAAGGCCAGTAATTAGAGCTTCATACTCACCTCATTGTTCGAACAAGAACCTGATATTTTGTACTTGAATGTTGTTGGAATTTTATCTGGAGAAATAATCAAGACTCCTACCCCTGTTCCATCTTTATGGCTGGAACCATCGAAGTAGAATTTCCAAGGCTCTATCTCCACATAATTAATATCCTCAACTTGAATTGAGTGGTCGACTATAAAGTCTGCCACCACTTGTCCTTTCACTGCCTTAAGAGGCATAAAGGTCAAGGAGTATTCAGTTAATGCTAATGCCCACTTGCCAATTCGACTATGCAAGATAGGTTTCGACAACATATATTTGAAAACATCAAAATGAGACGAAACATTAACATCAACTGGTTTTATATATTGCTTGAGTTTTGTACAAGAGAAATACAGACATAGACACAATTTTTCAACTTCGCTATATCTAGTTTCTGCATCATTCAAAACTCTACTGAGATAATAAATGGGTCTTTCGACTCCATTCTCATCCTCTTGTGCTAACATGCTTCCCAGAGTTTTGTCGGATGCAGCTATGTACAATCTCATACTCCTATTGCTACAAGGAGGCACCAAAATAGGTGGCTTAGTGAGGTACCCTTTGATTTTGTCGAAGGCTTCTTGTTGCTCTTGCCCCCATTCGAACCCCTCTTTATTCAGTCGAAGTAAGGGTGAGAAGGCCTGAGCTTTCCCACTTAGATTAGATATAAACCTCCTTAAGAAATTTATCTTGCCTAAGAGAGATTGCAATTCCTTCTTATTCGATGGCGCTTTCGCTTCCAGAATTGCCTTCGTCTTGTTCTGGTTGATTTCGATTCCTTTCTTGTGGACAACGAAGCCCAAGAAATCTCCAGCTTTCACGCAGAACGCACACTTCAAAGGGTTCATCTTCAGACCATGTTCTCTCATTCTTTCGAATGATTGTCGAAGGTGGTCAATATGATTCTTCCTGGAAACAGATTTTATAACAATATCATCAATATATACTTGCATAAAAGTGTTAATAAAATCATGGAAGATAGTATTCATTGCTCGCTAGTACGTTGCCCCAGCGTTTTTTAGGCCAAAAGGCATCACTACCCATTCGTAAGTGCCTAAGGCCCCAGGGCATCGAAAAGCTGTTTTCGACACGTCCTCTTCAGTAATGAATATTTGATTATATCCTGAATAACCATCGAGCATACTCAGGTATTCATAGCCAGCGGCAGAATCGACTAGCATTTCCGCCACAGGCATAGGATATTCATCTTTGGGGGTGGCAGCATTCAAGTCTCTGAAATCTATGCACACCCTTAACGTACCATTTTTCTTAATTACTGGCACAATATTTGCAATCCATTCGACATACCTTGTAACACGGATGAATTTGCATTTCAGAAGTCTTTCGACCTCTGTTTTGATCTTCGACAGTATTTCTGGAGCGAAGCGCCTTGGATTTTGCTTGATTGGCTTCTTCCCAGGTTTGATTGGCAACTGAAGTTCTACCAATCCTCTGTCGAGACCAGGCATTTCGTCATAATCCCATGCAAAACAGTCTTTAAACTCTTTCAGCAATTGGATTACTTCCAACCTAAGTTCTGGATCGATTTTGGCGCTGATGTAAGTTGGCCTTTTCTCTGATCCTTCGCCTAAGTTGATTTCTTCTAAAGGGTCTTGTGCTAACATTTTAATGTTGTTCGCCAAGGGGTCCTTTTCGAAGCCCAAAGGCTCATCGTCATAGATGGCGTCGAGCCTCTGTTCCTGCATTTCTTCTGGCATGATATCAGGAGGTTTTGGATCGAAATCCTTTCCTGGGCCTACAGCAGATAATTGTTTATCATTGGCCTGTGTGGCCATGTACTTTACTTCGGCTTCGAGAGCCGTTATCATCTTGGTTTCGGCTACATAAGCCGAAATTCGCTTCAAAGATTGCGACTCAGTCATTATCACTGAATTCGCTTCCCCAACCAGTTGGTTGGATATCAGTTAACCCACTGAAGTCTATGTGGGACAAGTCTTCTCTGTCCCATTGGAAACCATGCTCAGGATGCAGGTATAGGGAACAAAAAGTGTTTGGCGCTGGCGCCATGTCGAAGTCAGGTGTTGGACATGGCCCTATGTGAGCCAAGTTTTTGTCGAAATCTGCCAAACCCAAGTGATTCACTTTGCCAAGGTAGTAGCTTTGATCTGCCTCTATGTTTTCGACCATCCCATCTGGACGCCATAGCAGCAGCCTTTGGTGCATTGATGAAGGCACAGCGCCAACACCATGAATCCATTCACGGCCTAACAAAAGATTGTAGTTAGGTTTGGCTGATATGACCATGAACATCGTTGGTCGAAGGATAGACCCTACTTTGATATCTAGCTGGATCACTCCCATAGTGGTCCCTATGCCGCCCTCATAGTTCGACAAGACCATGTTGTGAGGCTTAATTTCCTCATCCCTTTTGCCAATTTTCCTTAGCATAGAGTGAGGGATAATATTGATGGTTGCCCCACAATCGACCAATATTTTATTCACAGTAGTTTCTTCGAGTTTAGCCCTTATGAATAAAGGCTTGAGGTGATTTTTCATCGCCTCTGTAGGTGGCTCGAAGAAGCCATTTTGTTCCTCAGTAGTGCCATTGTCCATGACAAAATAGCACACTGGCCTATGTTTGGCCATTTCTTGCTCCACTTCCCAGTCACTTGCTTCGACTTCTACCTGTCGATTGAATTCTCTGGGCAGCACTGAAACGATATTCACCATTATGTCCAAAGTATCGTCAGACTCAGCATCGTCCTCGTCTTCGACTTCACTTTGGTTAGGCCAAACTAGCCTGTTGGTTACTGGCTCTCTCTCTAGAGGCTTCCTTTGTTTCCTTTGAGGAACATTCGAACTAGTTTCTGCCTTAGGTTCGTTGGCAGCCTCCCTTTCCGCTTTTCGTCTCCTTTGATATCTCCTCCATTGAGATCGAGACATAGGATTTTTACCTTTGTAGTTGCTGGACACTTGTGCAACCTTAGGTGTAGCAACTTGAGGCTCTTTCTTTTGAGTCAAAGAGGAACCTCTTGGCACATCGAAAGAATGCCATTTCTCCTCACTTGGCCTTTTCCGGCCAGAGGTTTTGTACCAAGTGTCTACTGGCACATTTGTTGGAGGCCTAAAAGTCAATGGCCTCTTTTCTTGGTTAGAACCTCTTTGAGAGGCTCTTCTGGGATCATGTCGAAGGTCAACATTCTCCCTTCTCTTATTCGCTGCTCTTATCAAAGATCGAACTGCATCTTGGACACAGCATCACCTCTGATTTCTTTTTCTGGCATCTTTGTAGAAAATCTGCCAAGTTTTCATTTTCTCGAGGGAAAGCAGTCTTATTAGCCTGTTCCTGCCTCATGGCCTCTTCTGATGCTTTTGGGTCAGAAAGTTCGACCATGTTGATATTCATTGTATCTTTGTTAGCAAGAGTTAACTGCTTCATTTGTATCTCCAGATTCTCCGTCTGGCCTTGAACGGTGGCCAAGTGGGAACTGGGCTTTGATCCAGTTTTTTGTGCTTCAGCAGTCTCCGACTTCGGGTTCTCGACCGCTTTCTGGACAGCTTCAATTGTCTTCCTGGATAAATTTCCAGAAAAACTGCCAAAGATTGGCATGTTGATGTGGTCCTTTGAGACTTCGACCATGGTAATTCCTGGCTTCTTCGACTGGATCCTGGTTGCCTCTATCACGTTCACCTCAGAGGGTTCAGCATAGTGGGCTTCAGCCTGCAATGGATTTGAGTCGACAGCCATGGGGGATTTGTCAGCAAATTTCAATCTCCCTTCTTCGATAGCGTCTTGCACAAGATTCCTGAAAAGAAAACATTGAGAAGTTTTATGGCCCAGAAAATTATGATATTTGCAAAAACCTCTCTTCTTTCTTTGATCAAGAGGAGGCAGTTTCACCCCTGGGGGTACTATCATTTGGCCATCTTTAACCAATAAATCGAATATTTCATCACATTTTGTGATGTCAAAACTATAAGTCTTTTTTGGGAACCTATCGTTGGTCCTTTATGGACCAATGGGATTTTTCCCATTTGAGGGGACTAACAGTTTACAAGAGTATGGTGGCCCTTGTTTCAGTTCTGCTAAATCGACTTCTCCTTCTTCGACAGTTAAAGTATCGTCGAAGGATTCTTGATCTTCGTCATCCATCTCAACGTACGCTATTCTCTCTCTCTTGTGAGTTTTCGTTGCCTTTGCTTTTTCAGCTTTGAGGCGTTCTACCTGTCGAACTCTATCGGCCAGTTGGGCCATGTCTCTTAGGTACTAGGTATCTAGCTTCTTCCTAATGGAATAATCTAAACCGCCTGCGGCTATTTTGACCAACTCATGTTCTGGCACTTGTGTAAAACATCTCGCCTTGAGCAACCTAAACCTATTCAGATATTCGTCTATAGGTTCAGTGAAACGTCTCTTCACACTGGCCAGTTCTTTCAGGCTTATCTTGGTTTGCCCCATGTAGAATTGCTCATGGAACAATCTTTCCAACTGGGTCCAATGATGGATCGAATTGGGGGGGAGAGTCGTAAACCAAGTAAAAGCGTTCTTGGTTAAAGAACTTGGGAAGTACTTGATCCTTAGGTTTTCGTTATTCGAAATGTCTCCTGCTTCGATCAAGTATCTCGCCACATGCTCGACAGTAGATTCTGTCGTGTCCCCAGAGAACTTAGTAAATTTGGGGACTTTGCATCTAGGAGGTAAGTCCGTTTGTAACACGTATTCTGACAATGGAGATGTAAAGTTGGGCCTTCGAAAGCCCATGTTCATCCCATTCTGAGTCATGATCCTTTCGATCATGGTTGCCAGATTGTTTTCCAAACCCATGTTTTGGTATTGGATATGCTGAACCACTTCGTCAGCATTTTGGTTTCTGTTAACTAACCTTACCTCTGGGGTTATTACCCTAGGTTCCTCGACAGGTTGTTCCAATCGTGCCCTAAGGTTTTCTTCGACAGGCTGTTGAGCCTGGTTAATGGTGGTTTCTTCCTCTAAAAATATCCCCTGATTTCCCCTTATTTGCGCCCTTTGGGCCTGTCGAACAGGTTGGGGTACTCCAAAGAAATCAGCCAAACGCGTCATTTGCGCTGTCACTTGCTGATTCGATTGAGTAGTGTTTTGTATTAGAGGGTTTAGCACCGTACTCAAAGTTTGTGCCAACATTTGCACCATATCATGGTTGCTTTCGTCCATTTGTTGCCTCAAGACTGCTGTCGAGGCATTTGTAAGGCCATGGGCTATTTGGGACGTTCCTCCTAAGAGTTGGGTCCTATTTCTATTCGCCATGCCTACTCCAGAGCCTTGGAGTGGCGAAGAGGCACTCACAAAAGGGTCTGAAAAAGTGGACGCAGCATTCGTCAGGCTTGCCACTTCAGAAGTTGGCATACCATAGAATGGAATAAATCCTGGGGGAACCAAAGGCCTTGTGCCTAAATTTCCCCTTGGTGGGGGAGTTCCCAAAGGTATCCTGGGGCCTGTTAACGAAGGTATTGGCCCCGTGGTTGTGACCGATACTGCTGGTGTCGAACCAATATTTGTCGCTTCACTTACGGTCATACTAACCGTTGCTCCCACACTCGTTTGTGGGATTTCGTTATTGTTTGGCAGATTCGCCATCTCTTCCCTTCTTCTGGCAGTATTGTTATCGTTAGTGTATATTCTACCACTTCTCAATAACATACAACTCGAAAAGATGAGATTATTTTCAACAATCAACACACAGTCCCACCGGGTGTGCCAATTTGTTTACCTAGGGTTTTGGTAAACAACCGCTGATCCTCCAAATGGTTACTTATTTGGTTACTCGCAGGATCGATCAGATTGATCCTAGGACATAGGTTGATTTTGAAGTTTGATTAAATTGGATAAGGCTTTAAATAAAGAGGCTTTAAATGACATAAAAAGGTTTCAAGTAAATTGCATGAAGAAAGGACTTGGTAAAATAAACAAGGCTTAAATTAAAGGGTTTCGACAGGAATGTAAAGAGGAAAGCAAGTAAATTTCTGGAAAAGTAAATGACTTTGATTAATAAAAATTGGTGTTTCACACATACATTTCTCAACAATTCTTTCTCACACGCTGGGTACTCGAATCTATATGAGTGGCTTTGTATAGAATTGTGAACACACGTGAGAAACTACATGACTACTATTATTTATACTAAAACATCCCAAGTAACCGTCGGGCAGTTACACTGCTTCGAGATCAATCCACTTGGCACGTTCTCCACGCTCGACGCTCTAGATCCTTGCACGTTTGCACGTGGTAACTGCTGGAAACCGTTTTCCCTCCAAACGTTTGAATTTCAAACTGCTCCACTCTGAACCATCGAACATTTTCGTCGTGAGACATCTTCGACGAGAAACTCCTTCGACGTCGAAGGCAACCAGCCTTCTTCCTTGGAAGAAATCTTCTAAGTACTTTGCCATCTTTCGACGGGCATTTCGACAGACTTAGCCAGTCGAAAACATCTTTCAGCTTTGATGGCTGACATCACCAAAACAAAGGTGTCGAATTTAGGAACCAACAACAGGCAAACATCATCAACTACCTATATGACCCGACAGTCTTCTCAAAGGCTACATCTGACAAAGGGCTATTTAAGAAATTTCCTCAGAGGGTCATTCTTAAATAGACTTCTTCTGGCTCAGATTAAATCGAGCGTAGATTTATTCTGATACTTCTTCTAGCTAAAGATAAAAGACCTCTTTTGGATCAGATTAAATCGACCATAGATTCATTCTGATACTTCTTCCAGTTAAAGACAGGCGTAGACATCTTCTAGCTCAGATTAAATCAAGCGTAGATTTATTCTGATACTTCTTCCAGTAGACATTTTCTGGCTCAGATTAAATCAACCATAGATTTATTCTGATACTTCTTAAAGTTAAAGACAAAAAGACCTCTTATGGCTCAGATTAAATCGGCCATAGATTTATTTTGATACTTCTTCCAGTTAAAGACAAGCGTAGACATCTTCTGGATGATATTAAATCAAGCGTATATTTATTCTAATACTTCTTTCACTAGAAATTTTCTAGCTCAGATTAAATCAACCATAGATTTATTCTGATACTTCTTCCAGTTAAAGACAATAAGCCCTCTTCTGGCTCAGATTAAATCGAGTGTATAGTTATTCTGATACTTCTTCCAGTTAAAGACAGGTGTAGACATCTTATGTATCAAACTAAATAGAACGGAGATTTATTCGGATACTTCTTCCAGTAGACATTTACTGGCTCAGATTAAATCAACCCAAGATTTATTCTGATACTTATTCCAGTTAAAGACAAGCATAAACATCTTCTGGCTCATATTAAATCAAGCGTAGATTTATCCTGATACTTCTTCTAGTAGACATCTTCTGGCTCAGATTAAATCAAGTGTAGATTTATTCTGATACTTCTTCCAGTAGACATTTTCTGGCTCAGATTAAATCGACCATAGATTTATTCTGATACTTCTCCCAGTTAAAGACGGACGCAGACATCTTCTAGCTCAGATTAAATCAAGCATAGATTTATTTAGATACTTTTTCCAGTAGGCATTTTCTGGATCGGATTAAATTGACCATAGATTTACTATGATACTTCTCCCAGTTAAATACAGACGCATATATCTTCTGGCTCATATTATATCAAGCGTAGATTTATCCTGATACTTCTTCCAGTAGACATCTTCTGGCTCATATTAAATCAAGTGTAGATTTATTCTGATACTTCTTCTAGTAGACATTTTCTGGCTCAGATTAAATCAACCATAGATTTATTTTGATACTTCTTCTAGTTAAAGACAAAAACACCTCTTCTGGCTCAGATTAAATCGAGTTTAGATTTATTCTGATACTTCTTCTAGTTAAATACAAACGTAGACATCTTATGGCTCAAATTAAATCAAGCATAGATTTATTCTAATACTTCTTCCAGTAGACATTTTTTGGCTCTGATTAAATCAACCATATATTTATTCTGATACTTCTTCTAGTTAAATACAAAAAGACCTCTTCTGGTTCAAATTAAATTGAGTGTAGATTTATTTTGATACTTCTTCCAATTAAATATAGACGTAGACATCTTTTGGCTTAGATTAAATTAAGCGTAGATTTATTCTGATACTTCTTCCAGTAGACATTTTCTGGCTCATATTAAATTAACCATAGATTCATTCTGATACTTCTCCTAGTTTAAGACAGGCGTAGACATCTTCTGGCTCAGATTAGATCAAACATAAATTTATTCTAATACTTCTTCCAGTTGAAACCGATAGAAGACTTAGTCTAATCTCTATCAACAGTTACTTTGAATGGAATCTATAATCCTATCTTCAATGACTCATCATTACCTCTCCAGATGGCATCTTTAAGCCCATTCCTACTACAATTAACCAACAACGTTACTTCAGGCACAAGCGAGTGCAAATTTTTGGGCACTTAAGTGTTCAATCATCTTCTATCTTCAAGTAACGAATGACGGACATGCCAATCTAACTCTTCAAGTTTAAGAAGATTGAACAGGGGAAGTTGTTGTACCTCAAAATTTTCCCTCCCATTTTCTTCAAAACATGTTCACAAAGGTCTCAAATACTCAAAGTTACTCAAGAGTTGACTGGTCAAACCTCCTCCTAAGCAAGGGTCCACAACTAGGGTTTTGTGCTTCTCAAGAAAGTTTGGGTTACAAGGGTCTCAAATTAATTTCATAGTTCATCATGTGTCCTCAATAATTCTTATGTCAAGCTTCAAGTCTTGCATCACATGTTTGCTCAGTCAATGGCTGAGAAGATTGAAAGTCAATTGTATTAGATAAAAAGTCAACTATGGTCAACATACAGTAAAACTTCAAGATTTTTTGTCAACATCAATATTTTGAGGTGATATTCATCATTTTATCAAGGGTTGATCATGATTCTTCAAGGAAAACCCTCAAATCATCAAAGGTAAAAAATTGCCAAATTAGGGTTTTCATTAAAGATGACTGATCATTGACTTTTGGCCTAGTGAATGGCCTAATGGCTTAAAGCATGACCTCAAGGGCTCAAATACATCAACTTGACATAATTAAATGTCTCAAGACATTTCAAAAGATATAAGTGATTGATAGTTGAAGAATTGAATCAATTGATAAAAAGTCAACAGTCATACAAAAGTCAAACTTTGACTTTTTGGTCAACATTGGAATTCAAAAATCAATAATCATCAAAACATTCAAAATTATGAAGTTTGCTCATCAAGAATCAACAAAGTCAATAAAATCAAGAAAAAAGTCAACAAAAGTTAAAAGTTGGAAAATTTTCTAACAGTTAGAAAAAATTCTAAGTGTTTTATTCTTAACAAAGTCACTACTTTATGGCCATTTTTCACTAAGATCCAAATTGATTCAGAAAAAACTTTCAACATAAATGTTATAGGGAATAAAAATTTCTACAACTTTGTTAAAAATATTTGATCTACAAAAAGTGCCCAAATCAAGAGATATAAGCATGTGAAATTATGCCAACACTTAGAGAAATTTATCAAACAATTTTGATATCAAAAAGTGACCAACTTCATGGCCATTTATCACCAAGATCCTAATTTATTCAACAAAAGTGTTTAACATGAAAGTTGTAGACAATGTTTCAAACTTTCCAAAATGTGCAAGATCATGAATTTCTCATACTTGAGCTAGGAGATTCGAAGAGAAGAAGTTTTCCATTCAAACTTGAATCATAAGTAATTTTTTTGATGACCTTATGGCTAAAAATTCAACCAAAGCTACAAGATCTCTCTTTTCAAGCTATGTTATCTCTAAATCTCTCCATAATTAAGTAATTACACAGGCTCTAAGTGTATTACACAAGGATTTAAAGCTTTGTCCAAGTCTTGAACCCATTTTTTGATGAATTTGCATAAAGTCACTTTGCCTCTTTGATAAAGAAAATTTTATGTCAACAACTCCTCACTTAAGCTTGTAAATTGCTCCTAATCAGATCATAAAAAATATCAATATCAGAATCAACCTCTAGAGGTCAGCAAAAGCATGGCAAATCCCTTGAATCACTCCTTTTCTTCATCATGAAGTAACATGCTTTTTGTGCATTTTCAATTCAAACCATAACTCTTCAACTTTCAAAATTGATGTTCTCATTCCTTCCGACCTTTCCCTATAAATAGAGGTCATCCTTGCACTTATGAACCATAAATTTACAAGCTCTTAAACCCTCTTAAACCCTCCTAAATCCTAATTAACCTCTGTAATACGGTGGGAGAACTGACTTGGTGGTTTCGCGTTTGATTGCAATTTTTGCAGATAGCAAGAGTCGCCACTGACTTTTCTTTTATCAAAAAGGAAAGGTTGAAAAGAACAGGAAAGACCTTTCAAGATTATCTCTTGAGTTCGGGGGGTAGGTTATGAAAAGGGAAGGTATTAGCACCCTTTTCATTCGTAGTTATCTATGGACTCTTAGTTTCTTGCTAGATCACTTTTTTTTTGTTTGAAAATGTGCTTGTGATGTGGGTTTTGAAAGTATTTTGAAAATATCTTTGTAATGGTTCTCGTTTCTATAAGAACGCGTACAAAGTGTTGTTTTGGAAATACTTCCAAGAGGTGTTTGTGGAATGTGTTTTTGAAAGTGATTTTGAAAAGTGTCTTTGTAATGGTTCTCGTTTCTATAAGAACGCGTACAAAGTGTTTGTCTTTTAAAAATGTTTCAAAATAAAAATATTGGTGCATAAAATGTTTTTGTTGTGAGCAAGCCAGCAACTAGGAGCAACCTACCTACTCAAAAGGTCTTAAATGTTCTTTTCCTTCTCCTTTAGATGTTGCTATCTTACCATTTCTTTGGTAAGAAGCCCCATCGTTGGATGTGAAGGGACGGGCGTGGGACGTTTGTATAGTCATAGAAGGCAACCTATGGGACGTTTTAGCAATGTCACTTAGGGACTAGATCGTTTACCGAAGGCAAAATTGTGGGTCATCGGGGGACTACGATATTTTATCGAGGGTCTTTGCTAAAATGCCCATATTTGAGGGACATGACTATTTTCCGAAAGGCAACAAAGTGAGATTACCCTTGAGGTGCTAGTGTGCAAGTGTGTTTGATTGCATACATTTTGTATTGCATTTAAAGGTTATCTACTTGTTGATTTTATCTTGCCATAAACTCTAATTACTAACAATGCATGAAAGAAAATAAAATGCGGAAAATAAATCCTAAGCTATTACATCATTTCAGGGATGGGGATACATATTTACGAATGGGGATTGCAAAAATTTAAATCCTAATTATCTATTACAACCATATTGAATTGTACAATACAAGAAAAGGAAAGGATTTGTTTTGAAAATGGTTTTTTGTGTTAATAAATTAAAAGAAAAAATAATTAGTTAATAGGAAGAAAATATTTTTTATGTCTCTTTTATATTAAGAAAAAAATAGTATTAATGCTAAAAATGATAAAAATAAGAAAGAAAATGACAAATAATGAAAACAGGATCAGCATGTTGCTGAAAACAAAAATGAAAGGGACCAGAAGTTCTGATGCTAGGAATGTTGTAGTTCATATAGAAACGTTAGAGAAAACCAGAAGTTCGGGGTTGCTGCACGCTGAAGTTCTGAGTGTTGATATAATGAGAAAACACCTGGAAATTCTGTGTACTGTGTTACAACCGTGAGAAGGACCTAGAAGTTCTGTATGTTGTGTTACAATAGTGAGAAAAATCTAGAAGTTATGTGTTGTGTTAAAATAGTGAGAAAAAACACTAGAAGTTCTATGTTGTGTTAAAATAGTGAGAAGAACCTAGAAGTTCTGTGTTGTGTTACAACAGTGAGAAATACCTAGAAGTTTTATGCGCTGTGTTACAACAGTGAGAAATACACCTAGATGTTTTATGTGTTGTGTTACAATAGTGAGAAAGACACCTAGAAGTTCTGTGAGTTGTGTTACAACAGTGAGAAAAAAGCTAGAAGTTATGTGTGATGTGTTACAAAAGTGAGAAAAACACCTAGAAATTTTGTGTTACACTTCACCTCCTTCCATACATTAGCCAGAGCATCTATGACTTATTCAGTTCTCAACAACAGCAAAACAAAAAAATAAAAGCATGACAATTTATAAAAGTTCTATTCTTAATTCTGAGCCTAGTTTTCTTCAAGAAGTTCTGATCCATGATTTTTCTACTTGGGCAATGATATATACAGTCTCAGCACTATGATACCTACATTTTTAATGATGTTCTGAATGAAAAGTTCAAAATCAGGATGACTTACCTTGAATCTGAAGCGTGTGTTTGGGACTTGAACTGCTTCCTTCGAATGTTCTGGGGTCAGCAAGAAACAGAACAAAAAGGTTATGTTCTTTAATTCAAAGGGAAGAACAAAGGTATTATTTTGAGAATTTTGGGTTTAAGAATGTTTGAATGTTTTCTTTTCTCTCTTTTTTGTATTTGATAACTCTCTCTTTCCAAAATCCAGCCCTTTAAACGTGTGGTGGAACAACTTATTTATAGATGAATTTGCTGTGGTTTTAGGAGGGGGGGGGGAACAAATGGGATTTGAACCCTTTTGGCATATTGTTCCAATGCTTTATAAATACAGCCTTTATGTGCTAATTTGGTGCAAATATGGCGTTTGATAAAAATGCAGGCATGGACTGGATCAACAACAATTTGGAATGTTGTGGCAGTTGGATGCAGGATTGTGCCATAGTAGTGCAACAAACTGTTCAAAACAAGGTTTTAGGGCTTGGTGATGTTCTGATCGAAGAGTGGAAAGACCAGAGTGATATTTAAAGGGTGATGTTATTATCGAAGAATAAAACATAGTCTCCATGCTGAAGAATGAGATTTGGAGGGTCATGTTCTGATCGAAGATTCATGTTCTGAATCATTCTTTGCAAATTCTGATCGTACTTGCATGAAATCTGGCCTAGAAGTTATGAAATTATCATATTTCTTAACACTTAGAAAATTTTCTAAGTGTTGATAAATTTGACTTTTTCAAAGTAATTTCTGACTTTTGATTTCTTGAGGAACCAATTTCCTGTCCTGATGAAATATGATTGTTGAAACTTGATTTTGATCAAAAAGTCAAAGTTTGACTTTTCAATGTGCTTTTGACCATTTTCCCTTGTGAATGACTTTCTTGGAAAATTGTAATCCGAGACTTGAAACTTGATAGAAGCAAACCTGAGTGTCCAGGATGATCCTTTGAGAAATGAGAGGAAAACTTTTGGGGTACAATAGCAGCCCCTGTTCAATCTTCTTAAACCTGAAGAGTTAAATTGGCGAGTCTGTCATTCGTGACTTGAAGGTGGAAGATGATTGAACACTAGAGTGCCCAGAAATTTGCACTCTGATGATTCTGAGGTTGATGTGTAAGGAATGGGCTTAAAGATGCCATTTGGAGAAATGATGGAGAGTTGGCGGAGATGGGCTTATAGATGCCATACAAACGTGATTGTTGATAGAAATTAGACTAAGTCTAAGCTTGACTTCAACTGGGACAAGTATCAGAATAAACCTTTGGTCGATTCAAAACAGAACCTAGCAGAAGTCTTGAATAATCTTTAACTGGAAAGAATCAGAATAAATCCTGGAGTGATTTATCTGAACTAGAGAAGATGTCTACGGGAAAGAATCAGGATAAACCATTGAGAGATTTAAACTGAACCAGCAGAGGTCTTGAATACTCTTTAATTTATGATGGGCCTATGTAGGGCTGATATAAGAGACATATGAGACGGAAACCTAGGTAGGGTTGCTTCATGTGAAACTTCATCTGGGTAGTGTTGCTTCATGATGCATCAGGGTAAAACTGCATCTGGAACTATGGAGGAACCTGGGTAGGGTTGCTTCATGATGGGTTCAGGTAAAACTGCATCTGGAAATGAGAAGGAACCTGGGTAGGGTTGCTTCTTGATGAGTCCAGGTAAAACAGAATCTAGAAATGTATGAGAAGGAAACTGGGTAGGGCTACTTCATGATGAGTCAGGGTAAAACTGCATCTGGAAATGTATGAGAAGGAACCTGGATAGGCTTAATTCATGATGAGTTTGGGTAAAACTGCATATGGAACTGAGAAGTAACCTGGGTAGGGTTGCTTTATGATGAGTCCGGGTAAAACTACATATGGAAATGTATGAGAAGGAACCTGGGTAGGGCTACTTCACGATGAGTCCGGGTAAAACTGCATCTGGAAATGTATGAGAAAGAACTTGGGTAGGTTTACTTCATGATGATTCCGGGTAAAACTGCATCTGGAAATGTATGAGAAGGAACCTGGGTAAGGCAACTTCACGATGAGTCTGGGTAAAACTGCATCTGGAAATGTATGAGAAGGAACCGGGGTAGGGTTACTTTATGATGAGTCCGGGTAAAACTGTATCTGGAAATGTATGAGAAGGAACCTGGGTAGGGTTACTTCATGATGATTCCGGGTAAAACTGCATCTGCAACTGAGAAGGAACTTGGGTAGGATTGCTTTATGATGAGTCCGGGTAAAACTGCATTTGGAAATGTATGAGAAGTAACCTGGGTAGGGCTACTTCATGATGAGTCCCGGTAAAACTCCATCTGGAAATGTATGAGAAGGAACCTGGGTAGGGTTACTTCATGATGAGTCAGTGTAAAACTGCATCTGGAAATGTATGAGAAGGAACCTGGGTAGGGCTACTTCACGATGAGTCCGGGTAAAACTGCATCTGGAAATGTATGAGAAGGAACCGAGGTAGGGTTACTTCATGATGAGTGCAATGTAAGTACGAAATGCGCCTAAGAGGGGGGGGTGAATTAGGTACTTTTAAAAATTCTGGTTTTTAGTGATGATGGTTCTTATTTTTCTGGTTATAAGTGAGTTTAGGAAAGCTTAAGAATGCAGAAAAATAAAGAGACACAAGCGATATATCCTGGTTCCCCTCACAGTCCGAGAGTACTCCAGTCCCCTTTCAACATGAAAGATATTTCCTTATTATGGAAAACTTACATAAGAATTACCAACCAAACCAAGAACAATCCTCTTGGACCAAGAACAATCCTCTTGTATTTTCACTAAGTTACCTATGAGAACAATCCTCTCAATGTAACTACACTTGTATCCAACAACTTGGAGAAACAAGATTTCAACAAAAACACTTAAACTTAATTCCAACAATCCTGGAAAATAAGTAAGTAAAAACAATTTGTGAGTTTGAGTGAGTAGAGTATATTGATCACTTAAGAGTAATTTTGACAATGTATAATCTTCTTCTTTCAATAATAATATTGTACAAAGACTCAAGATATATTTGCTCAAAGTTTTCTGTTTTAAAGTATGAAAATAAATGTAGAAAACTTATGCATGAAAATGAAGAATGCTTGAGTTTGTATTTTTAAAGTTCAGAAAAATATTATGAAAGAAGGTGTTAGATCTGAATTTGAAATTAAATATTTATATGTTCATAACACCCTTTTGAAACATCATGAAGATCTGGAAATGTATCATGAACAAATGCCAAGTTTGAGTGAAAAGATGTAATGAAAAGGCATGAACAAAGCTGCAATTTTTCAAATTCGTGTAGTGTGTAATTGATTGCACCTTTAGTGTAATCGATTGCACAAGGTTTTTAACAGCTATATTTTCAAAATTTTAAGAGTGCAATCGATTGCATCAACAATGTAGTCGATTGCAGGCTAAGTCAGTAGCAAAATTTAAATGAGTGCAATCGATTGCACCAACTATGTAATCAATTGCATGCTAAGACAGAATCAAATGTTTTGAAAATTTTAAGTGTGCAATCGATTGCATAAACTATGTAATCGATTGCATGCAGAAACAAAAGCAAAAGATTTGGAATTTTTGAAGAGTGTAATCGATTTCACTAAGATGTAAATCGATTGCATGCATATGAAAAGTGAAATTAATCTTTGCAAAGCTTGAGAATGATTCTTAAACTATTTCTTTTTCATTTTTGAGCATCTATATCTTAAGATCAAAGTAGATAATATTATTATACCTTTAAAGTTGTAGAGAGCTTTGATTGAAGATATTATCCTTAGATGCTTAGATGCTTGACCAAAGTATTTGCCTTCTTTTGTAAGCCATGGTTTGTCTTCATCAAAACAAAAGCTTTATTTGAGAAGCTTGATTTCACATTCTCCCCCTTTTTGATGATGACAAACAATCTTTCTTTATGCGATGTAATTTCCGGAAGAGCTTCTCCCCCTGAGATGCAAAACTCCCCCTATGTAGGAGAGGGTTGAAATCCTTTGCAATTCTTCATCTTGAATGGAGAGTACCTTGAAAAATAAGACATGGAAGATACAAGCATAAAGTACCATACATCTTTCTCCCCCTTTGACATTATCAAAAAGAAGGGAAAGATGCTTCAAGCAAATAATAATCGAGCAATATTTTGACAAACAAATTATAGAATTAAAACATTAACAAACATTGTTTAAGGGTTACACAAATGGAACAATGAAACATTGAAATATCAAGATAATAAGATAATAGAAAAACAATATTCAGCCAGAACATTTTAGTGGTGATGAACGTCTGGATGATTGTAGGACCAACCTTGGTTTGGGAATTGTTGTTGGAGTGGTGGTTCTGAGAAATGAGGAGGAGGAGCAGCTGGGTTGTTTGGGTCGTAAGGTGGGATATGCAGGTGAGAGTAAAGGTATGAGAATTGTTGGTTCACATTCGAGCGGAAATCATTTATCCGGGTTGTGGTGGAGTCATTTATTGCACTCCATTGACTGTGGATGTTGGTGTTCATAGAAGCAAATTGTTGAGCCATGTAGTCCATGAGATCTTGGTTGCTTGGACCAGAGGGAGCAGTAGGAGGAGGAGGCATAGCTTCACCGCCTTCAGCTTCTTGGTCATCATCTTCGTTGCCAACAACATCTTCACCAATATAGGTGATCATCTTTGTCTCCAGATTAAAGTGTACGCCCATCCTTGAATCAACATTCTTAATTGAAATTCTATTTAAGATCGGATCCATATGCACCTTTTCAAAACCGCTAAAATCTATACCAAATTCCTCCAAAATCAAGGTGACGAAATAAGCATATGGAAGAAATTTTTATTTTTCATCCACTCTCAGCATATGCATCATCATCATTCTTGCCCAATTTACATTAATCCCTTTCTTCCTTGCATAAATAAGCTGCATCTCGAAGTCGGTAACCGTGCAATGGTTTCCAGCCCTTGGGAAAAGTATATAGACCAAGAAATAATGAAATAAACGATCGTCTATATAGAGGTTACCTACACTCCAAGAATCTCTGGAAGGAATTACTCCGCCAAGACCACGTATCCATTTGGCGCGAAATTCAGCTTCACTTAACCACCCAATGTTGTAAAAGGATCCCTTTTTCATATAGCCATCCCATATCTCGTCTTCAGGATCATATAGGAAGCTTCCGGTGAAAGGAATATGCAAGATCTCACCAACAGCCTGAGGAGTTAGAGAGATACGAGTGCCTAACACATATGTGACAATCTTTTCCTTGTAGGGGGTTAGATTACTGAAAAACATTCTTACCAGATCCGGGTAGTATGGACCATACGAAGAATTCAATGGTTCCAGACCATAAGCAGCTAGATCATTCTGAAATGAAAAACATTCTTCAGGGAAGGAGGAGAGAATACCATACTTAGGGTTGGAAACAATTTTCCTTTGGAAGTATTTGACAAATCTGACTTCTTGTTGCTCAGTGAGAGTTGACAGCAGTGGATTGGATGATGAGTCAATCTTCTTTTTCCCTTTATATGAAGTTGATGCCTTTCTCTTGGTTCTTGAAGCCATGAAAATGGTGTTTTAGATTTTGTGTTATTATGGTTTATGTGAGAGAGAGAAGGTTTTGGGAAAGAGAAAGCTTTTGTGATTTTGGTAGGTATGAGATGAGTTATTAGAATTGAAGTGTATTTATCTTGGGAAGATGAGAGATAAATTCTGACCAATATTAATTTTTTGTCATAAAAGCAACTTTCAGTGCGTGCAATCGATTGCATTACCTTGTGCAATCGATTTGCACACAAACAGAACCAAAAATTAAAGTAAAAATCACATAGTGCAATCAATTGCAGTAAAGGTGCAATCGATTTGCACATGAAACAGAATGGACAGAACTAAAAAATTTCTTTGTGCAATCGATTACACTCTTTGTGCAATCGATTTGCACTCACAAAAATTGTCCAAAACCAAATTTTTCTTGAAAATATAAGTATCACATAGCATAAAAACATACATGGAAAATATAAAAGCATATATAAGAGAAATATCAAGGGTAGAATGCACCTTATACGTCGCGTTCGTCAAGAATGCCGAGCTCTCGCCGAATTTTAGATAATGGTTCTTTTGCCAAAGGTTTGGTGAAGATATCAGCAAGTTGATTATGAGTATCTACAAAGGTTACCTCGACATCTCCTTGAAGAACATGGTCACGGAGAAAATTATGTCGAATGTCTATATGTTTGGTCCTTGAATGCATGACGGGATTCTTTGTGATGTTGATTGCACTTGTGTTGTCGCATCTTAGAGGAATGCACCCTAGATCGAGTCCGTAGTCACGAAGTTGTTGTTTTAGCCACAAAATTTGAGCGCAACTACTACCCGCTGCAATATATTCAGCTTTGGCCGTGCTTAGAGCAACACATGCTTGTTTCTTGCAGGCCCAAGATACTAATGCATTACCAAGAATGTGACAAGTTCCACTTGTGCTCTTTCTATCTGTTTTACATCCTGCATAATCCGCGTCAGAATAACCAATTAAGTTGCAGATACTACCTTTTGGATACCATAATCTGACATTTGTTGTCCCTTTGAGATACTTCATAATCCTCTTTACCGCCGTGAGATGAGATTCCTTTGGGTTAGCTTGAAAGCGGGCACAAAGAGAAACACTGAACATTATGTCAGGACGGCTTGTCGTCAAATATAATAAGGAGCCAATCATACCTCGATATTTAGTGATGTCGATGGAAACGCCTGATTCATCTTGATCAACATAAGAACCAGAACCCCTAGGTGTAGACATTTCTTTGCAACTATCCATGTCAAACCTTTTCAAGAGTTCCTTGTAATATTTGGATTGGTTGATGAAGATGCCATCTTTAAGTTGTTTGATTTGAAGTCCAAGAAAATAGTTCATTTTTCCCATCATGGACATTTCAAATTCTCCTTGCATCATTGATAAGAACTCTTCACACATTTCTTGATTTGAAGAACCGAAGATGATGTCATCAACGTAGACTTGTGCTAGCAAAGTGTCGCCATTGATTTTCTTGATAAATAGAGTCTTGTCAACTTTGCCTTTTTCGAAACCCTTTTCGCATAAGAAGTTGCTTAAACGGTTGTACCATGCCCTTGGTGCTTGTTTCAGTCCATAGAGAGCTTTTCTTAATTTAAATACATGAGATGGATTCTTGAAGTCTTCGAAACCCGGGGGTTGCTGGACGAATACTTCTTCAGTGATATATCCATTCAAGAATGCGCTTTTGACGTCCATTTGGAAAAGCTGAAAATTTAATGAACAAGCATAGGCAAGTAAGAGACGGATAGCTTCTAACCTTGCAACTGGAGCGAATGTTTCTTCAAAGTCTATTCCTTCTTCTTGATTATAGCCTTGTTCTACCAATCTTGCTTTATTGTGAACAATTATTCCATTCTCGTCAAGTTTGTTTTTGAACACCCATCTTGTTCCTATAATGTGTTTGTTGCTTAGCCTAGGAACGAGTTCCCAAACTTGATTCCTTTCAAATTGATTCAATTCTTCTTTCATAGCTATGATCCATTGGTCATTGCCTAAAGCTTCATCAACTTTGGAGGGTTCAATTTGAGAGAGACAAATGCCATGTTTAGGCAAGCATCCTTGAGATTTAATCTTGTAGACACGCCTTGACTTATATCACCAATTACTTTATAAATAGGATGATCTCTATGAGTTCTCCATTCTTTTGGTAGATCATTGAGATTCGATTCTTGTTGAGGTGATTCTTCTAGTTGAATGGATTGATCCTTGGAAGAATTTTCTTGAGGACCTTCTAAAATTTCATCATCATTATCACAAACAATATTATCCTCCTTGGAGGGGTTAGTTTCATCAAACGAAAGATGCATAGATTCTTCAATAGTCAAAGTTCTTTTGTTGTAAATTCTATATGCTTTACTAGAAAGTGAGTAACCAAGGAATATACCTTCATCAGATTTCTCATCAAACTTACCCAAATTATCTTTGTCATTGTTAAGGACAAAGCATTTACACCCAAAGATATGAAAGAAAGCAATATTTGGTTTTCTCCCTTTGAAAAGTTCATATGGAGTTTTCTTTAAGATTGGTCTAATGTTAACTCTATTGCTAACAAAACATGTCGTGCTCACCGCATCCGCCCAAAAGTATTTTGGAAGATTTGAGTCGCTAAGCATGGTTCTAGCAAGTTCCACAAGAGACCTATTCTTTCTTTCAACCACTCCATTTTGTTGTGGGGTCCTTGGTGCCGAGAAGTTGTGAGATATTCCATGTTCTCCACAGAATTCTTCAAATAGAGCATTTTGGAATTCTCCGCCATGGTCACTTCTTATTGAGCCAATTGTTAAAGACTTCTCATTTTGAATTTGTTTAGCATACTTCTTGAATGCATCACTTTTTTGCACTAAAAATAATTTCCAAGTATATCTAGAGAAATCGTCAACAATAACCAAAGCATATACATTACCTCCGAAACTCCTTGTTCTCGATGAACCAAATAGATCCATATGTAACAATTGTAGTTGCCTAGTAGTGGACACCACATTCTTAGATTTGAAAGTTGATCTAGTTTGTTTCCCCTTTTGATAGGCATCGCATAGTCTATCTTTGACGAAATTTCTTTTAGGCAATCCAATGACAAGATCATGCTTGATTAACTTATTAAAGTGTCCCATATGAATATGAGCAATTCTTTTGTGCTAAAGCCATGAATCATCGTTGTTCGCCATGAGACATTTAACCTTCAAAGATGGATCATCAAGGGAAATCATAAATATATTATTAATTCTTTTACCTTTAAGTATAACCTCATGAGTGACTTCGTCTTCTATCAAACATTAATCCTTGGTGAACTTGATTTTGAAGCCTTTGTCACAAAGTTGGCTAATACTTAGAAGATTGTGCTTTAGTCCTTCAACATAAAGAACATCTTCAATGGATGTGAAAGGTGGAGCACCAACTTTGCCTTTGCCTAGGATTCTTCCCTTATTATTGTCTCCATAAGTGACAAAACCCTTGGCCTTTAGCGCTAGATGTGAAAATTGGTTTATGTCTCCTGTCATATGCTTTGAACAACCACTATCAAGATACCAAAGATTGCATGTGGTCTTCAAGCATACCTGCAAAACAGATTAGGTTTTGTTAGGTACCCAAGTTGCTTTGGGTCCTTCATAATTAGTGCCTTTCTTTACCCATACATAATGCCCACTTGCCACACTGAAGTTTCTAACATAGCAAGCATTAAGTGTATGGCCTTTAATACCACAATAAAAACAAGTAGGTTCAAATTTACTTCTATATCTAGAAGGATAAGATTTCTTCTTAGGAAATGTTTTCTTTTTCGGATAGTGACGAACTATTTTAGGTTTGTTCACTTTCTCTTTGGAAGATTGATCACTTTCCTTAACAAAGATAGTTTTGTTAGAACTTGGTTTTGAGAACTTTGAATATCCAAGTCCACTTTTATCATTGGAGTATCTTTGTTGGCTAAGAACACCTTCCAATCCAATTTTCCCTTTTTCATATCTTTCAATGACTCTTTTTAATTGGACAATTTGGAAAGAGAGTGAATCACAATTTTTGCATACAAAATTCTATTTTTGTTCATCACTTGATTTTTGTTTTTCTTCTTTGAAATCTTTTTCCATTGAAACATATTTTTCTTCTAGAGATGAAATTTGTTTCTTTTGTGATGAAATGGTTTTATACAGAATTTTGCATTCATTCAATAGTTCATCTATAGAACCTTGTGCATCACTATCAAAAAGAGAAAATTCATTACTAACCTTATTGTCTTCATCATCAGAATGGTGTGAGGCCATCAATGCTAGATTTTCACTTTCATCACTATCGGAACGGGATGAGGAACTTATTTCATTGTCCTCCCATGCTACATAAGCCTTTTTGTTCTTGAATCCCTTCTTGCTTTTGAAGCCACCTTTCTTGGAGAGTTTTGGACAATCTGGCTTTGTATGACCTTGCTTACCACATTCATAACATGTGATTTCTTGTGTTGATGTGGAGCCTTCCTTTTTCTGAAAATGTTTCTTTCCTTTTGAATGATAAAAAGGTTTGTCATTTCTACCGAAGAACTTACCAAGCCTTTTAACAAGAAGCATGAAGTTTTCATCTTCTTCTGGATTGTTTTCCTTTTCAACTTCATTGGAGTCTATATTCAAAGCAATATTCTAGGATTTCTTCTCTTGATTTTAATTCTTTTTGAGTATTCCGAGTTCTGTTTTGTATTCTTGAAGTTTTCCAAATAGAGTTGCAGATGTCATGTTGGAGAGACTTTTCTTTTCTGAAATTTCCGTAACCTTTGGTTGCCATTCCCTTGTTAAGGACCTAAGTACTTTCAGATTCAATTCATCATTTGTCAAGGTTTTACCAAGAGCACTTAGATGATTTGTGAAGTGCACAAATCTCTTTTGTAAGTCAAGAATGGTTTCTCCGGGCTGCATTCAAAATAGTTCGTATTCTTGACTTAGGGTATTTAGCCTTGATATTTTTACTTCAGCCGTTCCTTCATGAGTTTGTACCAAGGTATCCCATATTTCCTTTGTTGTTTTGCATGTCGAGACTCGGAAGAATTCGTCCATACTAAGTGCACCTTGAAGAAGGTTTATTGCCTTTTTGTCATAGAGAACTTTCTTTTTATCATCATCGTCCCATGCAGTTTTAGGCTTTGAAGAGCCAACACCATTGATTACCGTAACCGGGATAAATGGACCATTTTCGACGGCATCCCAAATTTCTTCTCCTTGTGCTTCTAGATGCGCCTTCATGCGTATTTTCCAGAAGTCAAAATATTCACCACATAATAGAGGAGGTTTGTTGTTACTACCACCATCTCTGAAAACGGGATTATGATTTGCGGAAGCCATTCTGGATCTTTTAGGAGCAGGTTACCTATAACCTGCTCTGATACCAATTTTAAGTACGAAGTGAGCCTAAGAGGGGGGGTGAATTAGGTACTTTTAAAAATTCTGGTTTTTAGTGATGATGGTTCTTATTTTTCTGGTTATAAGTGAGTTTAGGAAAGCTAAAGAATGCAGAAAAATAAAGAGACACGGGCGATATATCCTGGTTCCCCTCACAGTCTGAGAGTACTCCAGTCCCCTTTCAACATGAAAGGGATTTCCTTATTGTGGCAAACTTACATAAGAATTACCAACCAAACCAAGAACAATCCTCTTGGATTTTCACTAAGTTACCTATGAGAACAATCCTCTCAATGTAACTACACTTGTATCCAACAACTTGGAGAAACAAGATTTCAGCAAAAACACTTAAACTTAATTCCAACATTCCTGGAAAATAAGTAAGTAAAAACAATTTGTGAGTTTGAGTGAGTAGAGTATATTGATCAGTTAAAAGTGATTTTGACAATGTATAATCTTCTTCTTTCAATAATAATATTGTACAAAGACTCAAGATATATTTGCTCAAAGTTTTCTGTTTTAAAGTATGAAAATAAATGCAGAAAACTTATGCATGAAAATGAAGAATGCTTGAGTTTGTATTTTTAAAGTTCAGAAAAATAATATGAAAAAAGGTGTTAGATCTGAATTTGAAATTGAATATTTATATGTTTATAACACCCTTTTGAAACATCATGAAGATCTGGAAATGTATCATGAACAAATGCCAAGTTTGAGTGAAAAGATGTAATGAAAAGGCATGATCAAAAGGCATGAACAAAGCTGCAATTTTTCAAATTCGTGCAGTGTGTAATCGATTGCACCTTTAGTGTAATCGATTGCACAAGGTTTTTAACAGCTATATTTTCAAAATTTTAAGAGTGCAATCGATTGCATCAACAATGTAGTCGATTGCAGGCTAAGTCAGTAGCAAAATTTAACTGAGTACAATCGATTGCAACAACTATGTAATCAATTGCATGCTAAGACAGAATCAAATGTTTTGAAAATTTTAAGTGTGCAATCGATTTCACAAACTATGTAATCGATTGCATGCAGAAACAGAAGCAAAAGATTTGGAATTTTTGAAGAGTGCAATCTATTGCACTAAGATGTAAATCGATTGCATGCATATGAAAAGTGAAATTAATCTTTGCAAAGCTTGAGAATGATTCTTAAACTATTTATTTTTCATTTTTGAGCATCTATATCTTAAGATCAAAGTAGATAATATTATTATACCTTTAAAGTTGTAGAGAGCTTTGATTGAAGATATTATCCTTAGATGCTTAGATGCTTGACCAAAGTCTTTGCCTTCTTTTGTAAGCCATGGTTTGTCTTCATCAAAACAAAAAGCTTTATTTGAGAAGCTTGATTTCACATGTAATACAGTAAGAGAACTGACTAGGGATGTTTTGAGTTTGATCGCAATTGTTGCAGTTAGCAAGAGTCGCCACCGACTTTTCTTTTATCCAAAAGGAAAGGTGGAAAAAAATAGGAAAGACCTTTGAGATTATTTCTTGAGTTCGGGGGGTAGATTATGAAAAGGGAAGGTCTTAGAACCCTTTTCATCCATAGTTATCTATGGTCTCTTATTTTCTTTCTAGATCACTTTCTTTGTTTGAAAATATGCTTTGTAGTGGTTTTGAAAGTATTTTTGAAAAGGCGCCTTCGTTTAGGCAAACTTTGTAATGGTTCTTGTTTCATAAGAACGTATACAGAGTGTTGAACTTTTGAAAATATTTCATGTTTTGAAAGTGTTTGGTGTTTGTTTTGAAAGTGTGCAAGGATGTTTGTTTTGAAAGTGAGAAAGCGACTAAGAACGTTTCTACCTACTCAAAAGTCTTTTGTTCATATCCTCCTTTCCTTTGATATTGCTATCTTACCATTGATTAGTAAGAAGCCTTATCTTTGGATGTAAAGGGACGGGCGTGGGTCATCGTATAGTCATGATAGCAATGTTGTGAGATATCTTAGCATTTCTGTTTGAGGGACTAAGATCATTTGAAAGGCAATATTTGTTGCATCATCGAGGGACTATGATCTTGTATTTTTGATTGTTTTTCCAAAGACATCCCACATGCATAACATAATCATGTTATAAGGCAACAAGTGGAATTATCCTTAAGGGTGCATGTGTGAATAGTGTGTTTGATTTGCATGCATTTAATCTTTGATTAGGGTTATCTACTTGTTGATTTTATCTTTCCATACAAACCCTAATTACTAGAATTTATATGAAAATGATAAATTGCGGAAAGTAAAATTACTACGCTATTACATCATTAGGGGGATGGGGTATACAAATTTACAAATGGGGGTGGCAAGAAATTAAACCTAATTATCTATTACAATCATATTGAATAATGTAGAAGAATTGAAAAGAATATAATGTGCAAGGATGTAAATGGAAAGGAAATGATTTTTGTTTGGTTTTTTGAGGAAATGAATTTAACCTAATTATCTAAAAGAAACTTATTAATTAAGATAAATAAAATTAAACCTAAACTAACTAAGAAAAGAATTCAAGTTAGAAAGCATTTTTAGGTTTTTTTAGAAAATGTTTTAAGTTTAATAAAAATAGTATGAAAATTAATTAATTAAAAAAAACCTAAATTCTAAGTTAATTTTAAATAAAAAGAAAATAAATAAACCTAAATATAATTATCAATTTATTAAGAAAAAGAATTAAATTTGTTTAAGAAAATATTTTTGTCTTTTTGTTTTTTAGAGGAATAAAATATAAGTGAATATAAATATATTAGATATATAAATAAATAAACTATTTTTTTATTATTTTTAATAATAATAATAATAATAATAATAATAATAATAATAATAATAATAATAATAATAATAATAATAAAATAATGAAGAAAAATAAAATATAAAAATAAAAGTCATGGGGGTTTGAAATGGAATTTAGGAGTTTGTTATAAAAACAGTTTTTTGAAGCCTGGCCCAAATGGTGCTTTTTGTAATCAGAAAAATAAAATATAAAAAGGGTTGGGACAATGTGTGATAAGTGTACAGGGGTGTGGTGCTGTAAAAAGGGAAAGCCCATTCAGGGAGGCCTAGGTGCGCATGGTGTTTGAAACAAAAAAGAAAGAAAATGTTGGAAAATATAGCAAAAGGCAGCGCTGGGACTTGAACCCATGACCTTGACCATAAAGGCGCGTTGCCTTTGCCACTGGGGTAGCTATACATCCGTTAACTTAACTGAAATCATAAATATATAATACAAAACAAGTTCTAGAAATGAATTTCATCTTCAACCTCCAGCCAGGGTTCCTGTAACTCACTCATTTCTCATCCATTCAGAAAACTTCCAACATCAAACTTGTTAGAAATTTCACCATGATTCTGAATATGTAAATAACTTAAACTAATTCTCAAAGATGAGCATGAATTTCTAAAAGTACCAAATCCTGACCTCATTTTTTTCAGAGATTCAAACCTAAAATTCTCTAAGCTCAGGCAATATAAATGAAAACTATGGACATGTACAGCTTCAGGGCAATGATATCTATATTTTATCTTCATAAATCAGAATCAAATGATGCTTGTATGAAGAGATAGAAGTTCAGAAAAAATACCTCAAAACTTGAAATCATGAAATGAGTTTGAGCTTCTTTCAAGGAGTTGTGATGATCAAGTTATCTTCCTCAAGTTCCCAGGAAGCTAATGCAATGCCTAGCTTGAGCTATGGATGGATGGAATGGTCTGGAGAAGTTAACTTGCTGACTCTATTTTTTAGTTATGGAGGTTGATGAAAATGGTGCTACATTTCTATAACAAGGACAGGGATGGACTATATTTAAGGTATAGAAGCTTTGCAAATGAATTTGAGGGAAAACACATGAGGGAAATGAGAGATACAAGTTCAAGTTCAGAATTGTGTATCAATGGTGTTTTTGAGCAATTTCTGGTTTGTGAGTGTTTGAGAGAGTTTCAGGGTCTTAGTATTCGTGTCTTAGCTTGCAAATAGTGTCTCTATTTATAAGAAAAAGGTTTTGTGTGCTACAACAAGTCAGAATTTGAATTTTCATGTTTAAGCTCAACATGTGATTTTCTTGACAAAACAAGTTTCCATGCCTTGTACCATGCTATTGTAGAGTGGTTGGACTTTAAACAAGCTTGCTTCTGACTTTGTGGATGGAGTGTACTTAAATAAAACAAGTTAGGAGCTCAAGAAGCTGACTTTGCATAAAGGCTTGCTTTACTAGAATGGAAATGGTGACTTTCTCCCTAAAATGGCAAAATGCTTTGGGCAATGCTTGAATCAATTGAACAATTGATCAATCAGTTGTGTAAACATTAAATTAAGGAGTGGAAAATAAGTTTGAGGCCTGCAAAGTGAATATTATGCAACATGGCTATGGATTTTGTTCATGTTCATCACAAAATATGCCTTGTAAATCAAGTTTGAAACCCTAACTTCTTGCCTTCGATTCTCTTAGCTCAAGTATGGTCTTGATGAGTTCTTGGACATTTTGGAAAGCTTGTAACATCCTCTACAACCTTCATGTTGTAAATTTTAGAAGATTCATCTTGGAACTAGGTGAAACATTACCATGAAGTTGGTACCAAAAATCTTCCTAACTAGGGAAAAATTTCACTAACTGTTTAAGTTTCATGAGCATGTCTTCACAAATTCATAACATGAAATCAAAGCATTTATAGAAAAAGTTCTGACCTACAATGTTTTAGATCTCATTGATATCTATAACTTTCATGTTGGAAATTTCTCTTGAATCATCTTGCATCATGGTGGAAATTTGGCACAAAGTTATGAAATAAAGTTAATTTTCCAACACTTAGAAAAATTCTAAGTCTTGGAAATTTTGACTTTTCAAAAATGAATTTTGACTTTTTGATTTCTTTCTGAACAAGTTTCATATTTTGACATGTCTTGATAAATTTTAATCTTTGAAACTTGATTTTGATCAAAAAGTTAAAGTTTGACTTTTCAGTATACAATTGACTTTTAATCAGTTGACTGAAATTCACTTATCAATCAATTGATCTTGAGAAATGTTTTGAGACATGCCATTAGGACAAAATGATGTATTTTAATCCTTGAGATCATGTCTTAAACCAATAATTCATTTGTTAGGTCAAAAGTCAAAAATTGAACCTCCTCAGTCAAAACCCTAAATTTGACCATTTTGCCCTTTTGATGATCTGATCAAATTTCTTGAGGGATTGTGATCCAAACTTGATAAAATGACATATATTAGTTCATGATGTTGACATGGACCAAAAATTATGATGTTTGACTATAAATTGACCATAGTTGACTTTTTCTCTAATACAGTTGATTTTAGGTCAACTGATCAACTGACTGAGCAAAAATGTGATCCAAGATTGAAACTTGACATGAGCAATCTTGGGGATCAAAAATCATCCATGAAAGTCATATAGGGCATTAAAAGTCCAATTGTCCTTGTGAAAACTCAAACCCTTATTTTCAGTTGTTAGTGTTGAAGAAATCTTTTGAGCTGATCAAACCTTGTGTAGTCTTGAACCAAAGGAGATCTTATGAGAGATTTATTGAGAAATGAGAGGGAAATTTTTTGGGCACAACAAATGCCCCTGTTCAATCTTCTTAAACCTCGAGAGTTAGATTGATGGATCCGCCATTCTTAACTTGAAGGTGAAAGATGATTGAACACTAAAGTGCCCAGAAATTTACACTCGAAGATGTATTGGGAATGGGCTTATAGATGCCATTTGGAGGAATCATGGTAAATTCTAGAAGAAGTATCATCATAAATCTTTGGTCGATTTATACTAAAACTTGACATTTTACCTATGGGAAAAAGGGTTAGTTAAATGCAGATGTATGAATGTCATTCTCAAGATGAATGAGATTGTGCTAAATGCGTTTAGTATGTATATGATATGATGTTTGAATGTGAGATGCATATTTGTCCGGGAAAGTAAATCCCTAATTACTACTGAGGAGTTATGGGAAACTAAATCCCGGATTGCTGTTGGGGATGAAGAATATACATATCTCCAAGCTTTGAAAGAATGCTTTCGCCGAGGATTATCTCTTGAATGTTAGATGTTATCTGGTCGGATCCAGGCTTCATACTAACTTGTTGAGGATGACGAAGTCAACTACTATCTGGTCAGATTCCAGGTTTCACAATAACTTACCGGGGAAGAATAAATTAACTGTTATCTGGCTTTGCAAATTTTTGAGATGGATGAAATTAATTGCTATCTGGTCGGGTCCAGGCTTCACAATAAACTTGTCTGAAGAGATAGAGTTAAACTGATATCTGGTCGGGTCCAGGCTTTACAGTAATTTTCTTGGAACTGGTTGTTATCTGGTCAGACTCCAAGCTTCACAAAAAACTTCTGAGAGGAATTGCTATCTGGTCGGATCCAGGTTTCACAATAACTTATGTGAAAAGATAAAGTTAAACTGATATCTGGTCGGGTCCAGGATTCACAGTAACTTGCTGGGGTAGAGGCAAACTCTACCGGGGAAAAGAAGTTAAACCCTTGTCTGGTTGTGTCCAGGTTCTTCAATATCTCTAAGAGTTAAACTATTATCTGGTCAGGTCCAAGCTTCATATTGTCTGAAACTATTATCTGGTTGGGTCCAGGCTTTATAGTATTTGAAAGTTTTTCAATATTATCTGGTCGGGTCCAGTCTTCATAGTATTTGAAAGGTTTTCACTATTATCTGGTTGGGTCCAGGCTTCACAGTGTCTTTGGAAGTTAACTATTATCTAGTCAGGGCCAGGCTTCATAGTATTTGAAAGTTGTACTATCATCTGGTCGGGTCCAGTCTTCATATTATTTGAAAGATGTACTATTATCTAGTCGGGTCCAGTCTTCATAGTATTTGAAAGATTACACTATTATTTGGTCGGGTCCAGGCTTCACAGTGCCTTTTGGAGATAGCGAAGGCTTTTTCAGCGACTTCACTGGGGATTAGGGGTTGTGGCCCTCTAATTTGTAATAGTCTGAAAGGCAAACTCAAGCTGGAGAGGGTAAACTATGTCGGGGATTTTTACTGTTCATTGTTTGTTGTATGTTGTATGTTGGGGAAATAAACCCTGTTGATGAATACTTGACGAACTGCTGACGTGGTGAGTTCTTTTAGGAAAAGATACACAAGGCTTCTTCTTTTAGGACCAACTTAGCTAGGGAGAGAGCCATCAAGAGATTGAGACTCTGGTTGGGTATCAACCTCTACAAAGAGACTTTGTGGGTAACTCTGTTGGGAACTGGTTTATTGTAGCCATTCTTGTGGGGATAATGCTAATGAAATAACTCTGGGGATATTCCATATACATTAAATAGATGCTTGTTGCTGCTTAGCAGGACACATGTGCCAAACAGTTTTAATTATGTTCATATACATATGTTCGTTCAATTTTAGTCATTGGAAACCTGTTGTGTGAAAACCTGTTATGTTATGATGCATGAAAGATGCATATGCAAATGATTTCAAAGATTTATGAAATTTAAATTTGTATAGACAAGGAATGAACAAACGTCAAATTTCATTAATTAGTTAAAAATGATTACAACACGCCCCTTGGGCCTACAAAATAAATATTTAAGATAAAAAGGTTGAACGCATCCTCTTCAGTGCAAGATAGGTGTTCAAGCTTCGTTCTTCATGTAGTTGCTTGTAAGCTCCAAAACCCTTCTCTCACTCGCATAACACTGAGCTTCGAAAGTGTCTCGTTCTTCCTTTAGCCGAATCCTACCTTTTTACAAGTCTTCAAGAGAAGTAGGCATGTTGGGATGGAGGACAGTATACGGGACTTCTTCTTCAGCAATAGGCTCCATGATAACTGGTAGGATGTAGGGGTAAGGCATCATGAGTTTCTGAGCACGATCTCGCACCCACCTAAGATAAGGGTCAAAGGGAATAGAATTTTTGCATCCCAGTGTCCCATTATCTTCTTTGTTTACCATCATCCAAGTTCGTGCAAACCTTTGACGGTAGCCTTGATCGTCGCTCTCATAGTCAAATACTACTCCTTGGATGAGCATGTCATGAGGACCATCTCTTCGGGCGTAACCAAACTGTCGTAATGCTAAGCAAGGGTTGTAAGTGATACCTCCCCTAATGCCAAGAAAAGGGACATTAGGGAATTCCACACAACGATCAATGATAGAAGTATCCGCCAAGGATCTCGAACACCAATGGATATTAGAGTTGGTGAGAGACATCACCCTTTGAGACCATGTCAATCTTTGCTCGTTCTTCAATTTTGATCGAGGTAAGTGCGAAATAAACCACTTGACAAGTAGGGGAATACAACACAAGAGAGTACCTATTTTCTTCATGGTACGGGTATGGAAACAATGCCAAATGTCTCCCAGCAAGGTAGGTATAGGATTACGAGAGAGAAAGACTGTGATGGCATTCATACCTATGAATTGGTCCGAGTTTGGAAATAGAACCAAACCATAGATGAGAAGGTCTAGGTCATCTTCAATGGCTTGAAAATCCAAATCTTTCCAAAATGAACGAGCCTTCTCCAATAAGAACTTGGCTAGGAAACCTTGAACTCCGCTTCTTGTCTCCTAATTTGCTACAATGTCAGCTCTCTTCAGATGCAAGGCTTCAGCAATGAATTTAGGTTTTGGAATCCTTTCTAAACCGGTGAATGGTGCTTGATCAAGCATGGGCACTCCTAATAGCAAAGAGAATTCTTCTAGTGTTGGCACTAACTGATAGCCGGGGAAGGTGAAGCAATGATGCATGGGATTAAAGAATTGAAGGTAGCCAAACTAAGGAGTCGACCATACTTCTTAGTGAGAGGAGAGTCTCCAAGTACCCGTGATGCTAACTCTTGGAGTTGAGGGTGTGCTTTCATAAAGTTGATTCTAATGGTATTCCTTCGGACGGAGTTCATGGCCTACAAAACATAAACAAAGATAAATTCCTAAAACCTTGAAATGGTTAGTGAGAATGTGTATGATGTTACGATGTTTATGATGTTATGTACAAGTAAGCATATACACATAAGGAAAATAAGTCCTTAAGTTTAGGCTTGCATGGAGTTTGTAGGTAAGTATCATATTGAAGTTTTAGTTGGCTCAAACATGTCCTAGTAATAGTAACCGGTTCTATAGGATCTCAAAATCACTGTGTTATACCCCAAAATTTTCCGTCTCATTTATCAAGTATTTTGTCACAAGATCTCCTTTGGTTCAAGACTACACAAGGTTTGATCAGCTCAAGACACCTCCTTAAGCACTGATGACTAAAATTAGGGTTTGAGATTGCACAAGGATAATTGAACTTTTAATTCCTCATATTAATTTCATGGATCATTATGGACCCCCAAGATTACTCATGTCAAGTTTCAAGCCTTGGATCACATTTTTGCTCAGTCAATTGAGCAGTTGGCCTAAAAATCAGATGTATTAGAGAAAAAGTAAATTGTGGACAACTTAGAGTCAAACTTCATAATGTTTTATTCATATCAACATTATAAACTCATATGTATCATTTGATCAAGTTTGGACCATAATTCGTCAAGAAATTTGATCAAATCATCAAAGGGCAAAATGGTCAAAATTAGGGTTTTGATTGAGAAAGGGCAATTTTTTATTTTTGACCTAGAAAATGGTTAATTGGTTTGAGGCATGATCTCAAGAGTTCAATTGAATCATTTTTACCTAATGGCATGACTCAAAACATTTCTCAAGATCAATTGGATTGATAGTTGATTTTCAGTCAACTGATCAAAAGTCAATTGTATACTAAAAGTCAAACTTTGACTTTTTGGTCAAAATCAAGTGTCAAAGATCAAAATTCATCAAAACATGTCAAAATATGAAACTTGTTCATCAAGAAATCAAAAGTTCAAGATTTCATTTCGAAAAGTCAAAGTTTTCAAACTTAGAAATTTTTCAAAGTGTTGAAAACTTCATATTTTTTCACAACTTTGAGCCAATTTCTCACCATGATGCAAGATGATTCAAAAGAAACTTTCAACATGAAAGTTTTATATATCCATGAGATCTACAACATTTATTTACACAACTTATCCTATAAGTTCATGGATTTCATGTTATGATTTTGTGAATACATGTTCATGAAACTAAACACTTAGTGAAATTTTTGCCCTAGTTTAGGCAGGATTTTGACCTAACTTCATGGAAATTTTTCACATAGTTACAAGGGTAATTTTCAAAAGTGATTCAAAGAGGGGTTGTAGAGCATGTTACAAGCTTTCTAAAATGTCCAAGAACTCCTTCAGATCATTCTTGAGCAAGGAGAATCGAAGAGAGGAAGTTAGGGTTTCAAACTGAAATAATATGTCTTTTGTGATGAACAAGAATTCAAATCTCAAACCTATGTTGAATAATCTTTGCTTTACAGGCCTCAAACTTGTTAGGTGCTCCATAATTAAATGCTTGCACAACTGTTAGAGGCTTCAACTCAAGCATTCAATGCAATGCCCATGCTTTATGTCCATTTTAGGAAGAAAGTGCACAATGCCATTTTGAAAAAGTAGCTTTATGTACAAAACTTGTTCTTGAGCTTTGCAATTGTTTTCTTTTGACCATAAACGACCTATAACTGAAAAGAAGTTTGTCTCAAGCCTCACAATCACTAAGCCCATGCTTGTACTTCATCTTGGAACCATACTTTCACTTTTCTTAAAAATCAAGTAACATAACAATCAGTCTAGAGCTTGTACTTACGACCCTCTCAAGCACTCAAACATTCTCATTACTTATGTACAAGTCCTTGGCATCAAAACACACACATGCTTAAGCCCTCAAACACATAAGAACTCAGAATTGTGTCACATACCTCCATTCTTTCATAATCTGACCAAAAACTTGAAACTCACATCTCCCTCGTGAGTTTTCAAGCCTTTTGGTTCCTAAAGCTTCTAAACACCAAATACAACTCACCCCAATACCTGTTACACGACTGTAACTCCATTTCCACCATTGTCCAAACTCAAAAATAGAACACTGCAAGTGGACTTCTCCGGACCATTTCAGCCACTCTCCATTCAAGCTAATCATTGCATTAGCATCCTGGGACCTCAGTGGAGCTATTCTGATCATCACAACACCTTAAGGAGTGCTCAAACTCAGAATACGATTTCTAGTCTTGAGGTATGTTTCCTTAACTTTGAACTCTTCATACAAGCATCATTAATGGTTTATTTGTGAATAAGAAATGTAGATATCATTGTTCTGAAGCTAAACATGTCCTTAGATTTCATTATTATTGCTTGAGTAGTTAGAATTTTGAATCTGAACCCCTGAAAATATCTAGGTCCGGATTTGGTACCATTAGAAATTCATGCTCATTTTTGGGAATTAGTTTAAATTATTTACATTTCTAGAATCATGTTGAAATTCTACACAACTTTCATGTTTACATTTTTGCAAATGGTTGAGAAATGAACAAGTTGCAGGGATTCTGGCTGGAGGTTGAAGATGAAGTTATAACATGGATTTGTTTTGATTTAAGTTTTTTGATTGTTGTATAATGAACGGATGAAATAGGCCACCCCAATGGTACAACAAGCGCGCGCGTATTAAGAGGTCCTGGGTTCGAGCCCCAACGAGACCTTTTGGAAATTTTCTCATTTTTATTACACTTTTCCATTTTTTGTTTGCAGCTAACAGGCGCTTGGCCTTCCTCCTTTGGGCCTGGGATTTTTTTGCTAGCCTTCCACCCTCCTGACTGTTTTTAACACCCCTGACCCTAATTTTGTGTTTTTATATTTTCATATTTTTTATTATATTATTATTATTATTATTATCATTATTACTATTATTTTTAATACCATTTTTTTCTACTAATAAAAACCCAAAAAATATTTATATTTTTATTATTTATATTTATTTAGTTTATTTTCTTCATAAAAGCTAAAAGAACAAAAAATATTTTTCACTTAATAAATTAATTTCTTTTTTATTCAATAAATATTTAGACTAGGGTTTAACTAGTATATTATTTTCTTATGAATAAATTAATTAGGGTTTCTTTTAATTAATTAATATCCATATTATTTTTACTAATTTAAAACCTTTTCATAAATAAAAACCCTAAAAAAATCTTCTTTTTAGTTATTTTCTTTTCTTATTAAGGTTAGGTTAATTTTGCTTAATTTTCCTTAATCATTTTCAATTAGGTCAAGACTTAAAACCCTTTCATATAAAAAACTCAAACAAAAAACAATCTTCTTTTCTTTTGTATTACCTTTCTATTCTTGTACATTTATTCAAATTCAATATGTAATAGTTATTTAGATTTAATTTCTTGCAATTCCCCATTTGTAATTTGTACACCCCCTCCCCTAAATCATGTAATAGCTTAGTATTTTTATTTTTTCCGCAATTTAAATGCTTTATATACAAATGCTAGTAATTAGGGTTTTGTATGGAAAGATTAAATTCTACAAATAGCAAACCCTAATCAAAGACAAATCAAGCATGAAAATCAATACACTTGCACACATACACCCCTAGGGTGAACCCACTTTGTTGCCTTACAAAAATGGCCATATTATGCATGTGAGGTATCTTAGCAAAAACAGGCAAAATACAAGATCATAGTCCCTCGATGACGCTATCTATGTTGCTTTTCAAAATGATCTTAGTCCCTAAAGAAAAATGCTAAGATATCTTGTAACATTGCTAATCATGGTTATACCATGACCCACGCCCGATCCTTTTACATCCAAAGATAGGGTTACTTACCAAGTCAATGGTAAGATAACAATGTCAAAGGAAAAAGTAAATGAACATGAAAGACTTTTGAGTAGGTAGAATGTTCCTAGTTACTTGCTCAATTTCAAAACCAAAACATCCTTGCTATTTTCAAAACAAACACCTACACTTTAAAAACATCTTACAAACTTGAAAACATTTTCAAAAGATCAAACACTTTGTATACATTCTTACGAACGAGAATCATTACAAAGTTTGCCTAAAACGATGGCATCTTTACAAAATACTTTCAAAAACCACACACAGTGCATTTTTAAACAAAAGCAAGTGATCTAACAAGTAACTAAGAGCCCATGTAAAACCATGGATGGAAAGGGTGCTAATACCTTCCTGTTGTACCCCAAAATTTGCCCTCTCATTTTATCAAGATTTCCCCTCATAAGACTCCTTGAACTCCAAACAGGATTAGGGTTTTGCTCTGCTCAAGACATCTCCATGCACTGGTGACCTAAATTAGGGTTTGAGTTTGCACAGGTATTTTTGGACTTTCAATGCTCAAAGTGAATTTCATACTTCATTTTGGACTTACAAGATTACCTCTACCAAGTTTCAAGCCTTGAATCAAATTTTTGCCCAGTCCATTGGACGGTTGACCTAGAAATTAGTTGTATTGGGGAAAAAGTCAATTGTGGCCAATTTACAGTCAAACCTCACAATTTTTGATCCACATCAACATTATAGACTCATATGGACCATTTGATCAAGATTGGACCATAACTCCTCAAGAAATTTGATCAGATCACCAAAACGGAAAATGGTCATTTTTAGGGTTTTGACTGCAGAAGGGCAATATCTGACTTTTGACCTAGCCAATGGAAAATTGGGTTCAATAATGGACTCAAGGCCTCAATGGCATCATCTTGACCTATTAACAAGGTTCAAAAGATCTCAAATGCATTGGATTGACAAATGAATTTTCCAGTCAACTAATCAAAATTGGACTATACACTGAAAAGTCAAACTTTGACTTTTTGGTCAAAATCAAGTGCCAAGGGTCATTTTTCATCAAGATGTGTCAAAACATGAAACTTGTTCATCAAGAAACCCAATTTTGCAAATTAGGGTTTAAGATTGAAAAATTTCATAACTTAGAAAAATTCTAAGTTATGAAATTTTCTTAATTTTTCCTAACTTTGCCCAACATTTTCACCATGATGAAATTGGATTCAAACAAAACTTAAAACATGAAAGTTGTAGTACTCCACAAAATATACAACTTTGATTCACAAAGTTTTCCCAAAATAAGCTTGTATCTCAAGTTATGAGTTTTGGAACAAGGGTCCATGAAACTTTTAACTTAGTGAAATTTTGCCCTAGTTTAGGCAGGATTTTGACCTATCTTCTTAGCAATGTTTCACCTAGTTCCACTTGGAATTTCAAATATGGATTGTATAGAATGTTACAAGATTTCAAAAAAGTCCAAGAACTCTCAAAAATCATTTGTGGTTAGGGAGAATCGAAGGCTTGAAGTGGGGAAAAACTCACTTTTGATCCATGGCATGTTCATATTGATACAAGTTGCAAACTCTAATCAGATTTGTTTGTACTTGATTAAAGGTCCTAAAACCCTTCCATACTCAATAATTAAATGAAAATCCATTGGTCTAAGGCTTTGTTTTGGTCATTAGAAGATTATACAATAGATTAATCCTTAAAATAGTAAAAGGTAACATTGCCATTTTTGTCCAAATCTTGCTTTATGTCAAATAGAATCCTTGAGCCTTGAGCAATATCTTATGTAGAAAATCAAATCCACAAACTTTATGGGCCAAGAGCATAGTTTGAAAGCTGATAGATAGCCTGTACAGGCCTGTCTTGCATCACTTGTCCACTTTTGCTTCATATACAAGAAATTTGTAAAACACAACACAACACAACTGGAACATCAGAGAAAACAAACTTTGGCAAGCACTTGAGACAAGTTTCACACATCCCTTTGAACCAGAAACATGAGCCTTTGAGACCTCAAACCTTCCATAGCACAAAATCACCTTCCATTGGAAAAACAGGGCAGCTTCTGCATCTTGAGTTCTATCTCACAAGTTGCTCGTGCGTTTTGCCTCAAACTTGTTCAAACACCTTCCATATAACCTATCCAAGCTATCCCAACCCTTAAACATTGACTGTAACTCCATTTACAAGGTTTTCCATTTTTGATTTCAGCTTGTGCAGGTTGAGGTCTACATGCTTGTTCAAGCACATTCAAGGCAAGCTAGGCATTGGGGAAGGTCAGAGGAAGTTCAAGCAAGCTCCCAAACATTTCAAGCCTCACTGAAAAGCTCCACATTTCCATACGCGAAATCAACTGAAACAGGTTTTTGTCAACTTCCTATCTCTCTATTTAGGAATAATTAGGCTTAGGTTTGTGAATAAAAAATGTAGTATTCATAGCCATGAAGCTGTACATATGCTCAGTTTTCATTTTAGTTAAGCATGCTAAGAGAATTTGATCCATGAACTTCCTGAAAAAATTAGGTTAGGATTTAGGGCCAGAGAAATTCTCTCTGGTCTTTGAGAGTTAGAATGAGTTCTTTACATGGTTGGATTTGTCTTGAAAAATGCTACAACTTTGATGTTATGGGTTTTTGCATTAGAGCACGTATGCAGGTTGTTCATGTTTGAAGTCAGGAGCGCATTTTTTGAAGATGAAGTATGGACTTGGGTTGGGCTTTGGCTTCTTGTTTTTGACACCCCCCTCATTACTGACTGCACCCCCCTGGCCCATTTCTTCATATTTTTATATTTTTTGTGTTTATTTTCATTTCTGATTTTATTTTCTTATTTTTCAAACATAAAAAATATCAAAAAATATTTTTATAAATTTTCACTTTTATTTTGTATTTTATTTTTAATTTTTCTAACATAAAAATAATTTAATTAGTATATACTTTTATTTTATTTATCGAAAACTTGAAAATAATATATTAAATATTATACTTTTATTTTATTATTATTTATACTCCAATAATATTTTTCTAAATATACATACTTTTATTAAATATACTCCAATAACTAATATATATATACATACTTTTATTTTATTTAATGAAAACTTGAGAATAAAACATAAAAATATTGCACCTTTATTTTTTATCATTTATACTTAAATAATATTTTTCTAAATATATTTTATTTTTGTATATTCATTGTTTTATTTTATTGTATGTAAAAAGTATATAATATATATTTATTTTCTTAAAAGATAATTAGATTTTTTGCGCTTAATAAAAAATAATCTTTTTATTTCTTTTTTACATTAAATATTTTTACATACATAAAAATAAACAAAACATTTTTTTGCATATTCATAATATTTTGCATATTTGTTTAATTTATTCATTTAAATATTGCTCATTTATTATTTGTACCAATTATTCAATTTGGATGTAATAGTAATATTAGGGTTTAATTTTCTTGCAAATATCCTCCATTCAAAAATTGTATCCCTCTCCCCATATCAAATGTTGTAATAGCGTAGATTTACTTTACGCATTTATGCTTTCAATTATGCCATGATTAGAGATTAGGGTTTGTATGCAAAAATCCAAAATCAAATAAATAGCTTGACTAATACAAAGACAAAAGAGCATGTAAAATGATAACACAATGCACACTTGCACCCTTAGGGTTTCATCCACTTGTTGTCTTTAACTTGTCCATGTTATGCATGTTGAGTACATTAGCAAAATGAAAACAAAACAAAAGATCATAGTCCCTCGATGATGCTATCTTGGTTGCCTAAACAAAATGATCTAGTCCCTCAAAATATTGCTAAAGATACTTGGCAATATTGCTATCATGGTCAATACGATGACCCGCGCCTGTCCCGTTTAACATCCTAATACAAGGTTGTTTACCAAATGCAATGGTAAAACAACACTGTCAAAAGGGTTAAAAATGTGTAGGAAAGATCTTTGAGTAAAATAGGGTAGATAACCCTTAGTTACTTGATCAAAACTTGCAAAACATCCTTGCTATTTTCAAACACACCTCACAACACAATTTCAAAACATTTCCCAAAATTAAACTTTCAAAACATTGAAATATCTTTTCAAAAGACAATACACCTTTGTATACATTCAAACAAGAATCGTTACAAAGGTTGCCACAATGATGGCCTCTTTTCAAAACATTTTCAAAACCAAACACAAAAGCACAGTTTCAAACAATTGAAAAGCAAAAGCAAGTGATCTAAACAAGTAACTAAGAGCCCATGGAAAACCATGGATGAAAATGGTTCTTGCACCTTCCCTTTTCATAATCTACTCCCCGAACCCAAGAAAACATCTCAAAGGTCTTTCCTGTGCTTTTTGACCTTTCCTTTGGATAAAATAAAAAGTTGGTGGCGACTCTTGCTAAACCGAAACATTTGCAAACACAAACGCAAAACCTCAAGTCAGTTCTCCCACCGTATCACAGAACTGGCGAATTTGTTGGGGAAAGCTTTAAAAGTGGAGTAACCTTAGGGTTTAGATCACCTTTACATGCTTACTTTGTTTGCTTTTGATTGCTTCATATTTGGTTCTCTTTTTTGGGTTTGAATCCTCCACCCGGATTTTTGGGAAACATTCATAGGTAAATAGCAATACGTTGTGGAAACTGTGCGGGGTATACCGACATGGTTGAAGCAATAGCTATATTAGTGCGACATATTTGTGGGTACCAGTAGCCTTTGAGTCAATCAAAGAGAATACGGGGCGGCTGAGTGATGTCATGAAGCACTAATGAACTTCTAGAACCTTTACTTGACCATCTTGGCCTTTTTAGGGGTAGTGAGATGACCGGCTTTGGTGCAGTCCAAAGATGGTAGATACTCGATACTACATTCATTGAGGGTTATTTTCTTGGAATATTTTGGTCTCCAGTTAAGTGGCTAAACTGAAACAATGAACATAGAAAATAATCCGGTGATATTGAGCTCCTTAGAACCCGGTTACTAATTATAGGACAGGTTGAGCCAACTTAACTTCAAGAGGGTACTTACCTATGAAACCCCATGAAAGCCTGAAACTAGGAACTTGTGTGACCTGCTTGTACATATACTTGTGCATACATCATGAACATCATAAAGCATCATATGCATCCACTAACCATTTCAAGGGTTTGGATCTTCATCTTTGTTCTTGTTTTGTAGGTTATGGAATCACTCCGCAGAAAAACTATTCAGGTCAACCTTGTGAGAATCCCTCCTTAACTCAAGGAGCTTACTTCCAAGATTCCAGAGAATTCTCCCTTCAGTGAAAGACATGGTAGACTTCTCAACTTGGTCAACTTCAACATTGAAAAAGACATGGTGAAAGTTCTTTTCCATTTCTTTGACCCCCTACACCATTGCTTTACATTTCCTGATTACCAACTAGTGCCTACTTTGGAGGAATTTTATCAACTCCTGAGGATTCCTATTCTCCATCAACTACTCTACAACGGTACAGAAAGAGAACCAAAGCCTGAAGATGTTGCTTAAGCCCTACACTTGCAATCATCCGATATTAAAGGTCATTGGGAAACCAGAAGTGGTGTCAAGGGTTTCTTGGTAAAGTTTCTGTTTGAGAAGGCACAAGACTGCTGGAATTCTCTAGATCTGCAAGCTTTTGAGGAGATTGTAGCACTTCTCATCTATGGTTTGGTCTTGTTCCCAAACCCTGATCAACTTATAGATGTGAATGCTGTCAAGATTTTCATATCTCGGAATCCTGTGCCTACATTGCTTGGGGAAATCCTACACTCATTTTACACACGAACAATGAGGAAAAGAGGTGTTCTCGCGTGCTGTACTCCTCTTATAGCAAGGTGGTTTATTTCTCACCTTCCCCAGTCAGTCTTGAAGAATGAACAAGGCTTGAGGTGGTTGCAACGTTTGATGACTCTTACACATTCTGATGTCCATTGGTGTTCTCGGTCCAGAGAAAATGTCATCATCATTGATTGTTGCGGAGAATTCCCTAATGTCCCACTACTTGGCATTAGGGGAGGCATTACCTACAACCCCTGTTTAGCTCTGAGACAATTTGGGTATGCATGAAGGCATGGCCCTCATGACATGTTGATTCCAGACTTGGTTTTTGACTTTGACAATGACGCTCAAGGACTTCGACAAAGGTTTATCCGAGCTTGGAGAATTCCCAACAAAGTAGATAGTAAGACACTGGGACACAATAATTCCATCCCCCTTGAGCCTTACCTCAAGTGGGTACGAACCCGCGCCCAGAGTCTTATGATGCCTTACCCCACATTCTCCCCGTGATCAAAGATCCTGTTATGGAAGGAGAGGTTCCATACACCCTCCTACATCCTGACATGCCAACATCATTGGAAGATTTGCAAAAGAGTTGGATACAACTCAAGGAGGAACGAAATACTTTTGAAGCCAGCTTCTACGCCAGTGAGAGGAAGGTTTTGGAACTTACCCATCGACTTCACGAAGAGCAGAATCTCAACACCTACATCGCACCAAAGAGGATGCGCAACGTCTTTTTACATTAAAAATTTTTTTTGTAATATTTTGCCCATGGGGCATTTATGTACTAACAATTTCTTCTTATTAATATGACGTGCATTCTTTTTTGTTTACAAAAAATTTGAATTTCTGAATCCTTGAATGCATTACATGAATAACATATCATTCATCATATGCATAAACAGGTCTTCGCAGCAGGTTTCCTTATCTTTCTGCTGTTTATTTCAGCAAGATGGATATAGAGAAGACGGTCAAAGATCTGCAAGCACATAATTCGCAGTTCCATTAAATCCTCATGACCTTGGCAAAGGGTCAAGAGGACCTTAAACCACTGTTAGAGAAAGAAAAAGAAAAAGAAAAGAAGAAAAAGAAAAGAGCGGGTGTAGCTACTTTGGGGAGAAGGTTTGAGAACTAGGCTAGAAGGGTCCTCGATTTCCCCTCGACGTCTGATGAAGGGGTTGGTAAAGGAAAGAATGTTGCAATGCCCTCCGAATATGAAGATGAAGAGGAAGAAGAAGAGGAGGAGGAAGATTACTCTGAGTAGCAGTATCCTCCTGCAGACGATAAGTATAAGAATTTGGAAGACCGGTTGGCAGCCATGGAGGTACAAAGAGTACCTGGGTTGGATTTCGAAGAACTAGGGTTGGTTGCTGGGATCGTCATTCCCCCCAAGTTCAAAGTGCCTACATTTTCTAAATACAACGGTTTGTCCTGTCTGAAGATGCATCTGCGATCCTACATCAGAAAGACACAACCTCACTCTTCTGATAAGGATCTGTGGGTCCACTTTTTTCAAGATCTTCGGGTACGCAATTGGACTGGTTCTATCAACTTGAGAGATCTGATGTACATAACTGGGAGGATTTGGCTGCTTCTTTCTACCGACAATACCAATATAACGCAGGTTTAGCACCTACTCGTACTCAATTGCAGAGTATGGGTATGATCTCTAATGAAGGCTTTAAGGAGTATGCCCAGAAGTGGAGGGATTTGGCTGGAAGGGTGCAGCCACCATTGTCTGATAGAGAGCTGGTTGATATGTTTTTGGGGACTCTGTCAGGTCCGTTCTTTAATCACCTAATCGGGAGCTCATCTGCAGGGTTCATGGAATTAATTCTGACAGGTGAAAGGGTCAAATCTGGCATTAAGAGCGGTAAAATTCAGAAGGAGGCATCTGCTTCCACCGCTATCAAGAAGACCTTCCCAGCCAAGAAGTAAGTTTCTGCTGTTTACACCCAGAGAAATCAAGGAAGAATGGAGCGCCGACCAGCGGTGGGGGCTGTGATGATTCAGAATTCCTCATCCGATCAACCTCGAAGAAGTCAACCCAAAGCTAACCAAACTAGGGTGGAAATGACACAACGACAATTCACTCGGATCAATATGACACCTTCTCAGGTTCTCCCTCATCTGTTAAAGTTAAACCTTACCAACTTGAAAGAAGCGCCGAAAATCCCAAATACCTCTTCTCCTTATTACCATTCAAATGCAAAATGTGCATATCATTCGGACAGTGTGGGGCACGACACCAACAATTGTTGGGCCCTTAAAAACAAGATCCAGGATTTAATAGATGCCAAGGAGGTGGAGTTTGATGCCCCCGAAAAACCTAATGTGATATCCACTTCTATGCCAAAACATGGTCATAATGTCCATGCTCTTGTAGAAGATCTTCATGTTACTGTCGTTGATGACTTAATGACTCTGATGCCAATGATCAAGATGAATCTGTTGAAAGCCGGGATTTTCCCAGGCTGTGGAAAAGATTGTTACCTTTGTTTGACCTTGCAATCCAATTGTCTGCTATTGAAGTCAGGCATCCAACGCCTAATGGATACTCAAGAAATCCTCTTCAAGAAAACTCATGTTACTCCTGTTACTCCGATCAATGATGTTTCTATAATCACCATTTCCGACAATATTTCCAAGGTCTCCAAAAGACCTGTTAAGATTACACCCGATCCAAAGTGTGTACCTCTGAAGATTACTATGCCGGGGCCTATCCCATATAAGTCCAACAAGACAATTCCATGGAATTATGGGGGAGAGATCTTCTATCACGGCGTTAAGCAGATTGAATCAGTGAAAGAGAATTCCGATGAAGAAACTCCTGACATAGGAAATAATGGAGTTCTTACGCCCCAATGTCTTTCTATCCACTTTGTTTACCATCCTCCAAGCTCGTATAAATCTCTGACGGTAGCCTTGATTGTCACTCTCGTAGTCGAACACCAAACCTTGGATGAGTGCATCGTGAGGACCATCTCTTCGTGCATAGCCAAATTGTCGTAATGCAAGATAACGGTTATACGTGATACATCCCCTAACGCCAAGCAAAGGGACATTATGGAATTCCCCACAACGGTCAATGATAGTAGTATCCTCCAAGGATCGAGAGCATCAATAAATGTCAGAGTGTGTGAGGGAAATCATCCTTTGAGACCATGTTAATCCTTGCTCATTCTTTAGTGTTGATTGAGGTAGGTGCGAAGTAAACCACTTAGCGAGTAGGGGAATGCAACATAAGAGAGTACCTATTTTCTTCATTGTGCGAGTGTGGAATCAATGTAAAATGTCTCCAAGCAAAGTAGGTATAGGATTACGAGAGAGGAAGACCTTGATGGCATTCAAATCTATGGATTGGTCCGGATTGGGAAATAGAACCAAACCATAGATTAGAAGAGCCAAGACATCTTCAAAGGCTTAGAAATTTATGTCTTCCCAGAATGAAGGATCCTTCTCCAATAGAAACTTGGCTAGGAACCCTTTAACTCCGCTTCTTGTCTCCCAATTTTCTATAATGTCGGCTCTCTTCAGATGTAGTGCTTCGGCAATGTCTTCAGGCTTTGGAGTCCCTTCTAAACCAGTGAATGGTAATCGATCAGGTATGGGCACTCCCAACAGTTGGGAGAACTCCTCTAGCGTAGGGACCAACTGATAGTCAGGAAAGGTGAAGCAATGATGTATGGGATCAAATAATTGGAATAGCACACACATCATTTCTTCTGGGAATTTGGAGGTATCCAAGATAAGAAGTCGACGATATTTCTCGGTGAAGGGAGAATCTCCAGGCACCCTTGATGCTAACTCTTGGAGTTTAGGGTGTGCTTTCACAAAGCTGGTTCGGATGGTATTCCTTCAGACGAGATTCATGGCCTACAAAACAAAGCAAATATAAATTCCTAAATCCTTGAAATGGTTAGTGAGAATTCTTATGATGTTATGTACAAGTATGTAAAGCAAGCAAGTTGTTATGTACATACAAAACAGACAAGTCCTTAGGTTTAGGCTTGCATGGAGTTTGTAGGTAAGTACCCTCTTGAAGTTTAGTTGGCTCAACCTGTCTTAGAAAGTAACCGAGTTCTAGGGGATCTCAATATCACTAACCTTTCTTTTAGGCATTGTCTCAGCATAATCAATCTTTTATTGCGACCGAGATATCCTAAAAGTCCAGTCTCAATATGCGTAGCATCGAGTATCAACCAATCTTCGATCGGAACCAAAGCCAGTTGTCTCGCTACTTCCTAATGGCCAAGTTGTTCAATTAAGGTTCTAAGGTCAGTTAGTGCTTCGTGACACCGCTCATCGGCCCCGTATTCTCCTTGATTCAACACAAGGGATACCAGTACCAACAAATGCGTCACACTAATGTAGCCATTGCTTTAACCATATCGGCCTACGCTGTATAGTTTCCATAATCTATTGCTACTTACCTAAAAAGGTTCCCCAGATCTTGGTAGAGGATCAAAACAATCCCAAACAAGGAACCATAATGTAAACCAAACAAATCAAACAAAGGAAAAAAAGAAAAGGAGATCTAGCCCTAAGGTAAACCCACTTTTAAGTAACTCCCCAGCAGAGTCTCTAGTTCTGTAATACAGTGGGAGAACTGACTTGGTGGTTTTGCGTTTGATCACAATTGTTGCGGATAGCAAGAGTCTCCATCGACTTTTTTTATGCAAAAGGAAAGGTTGAAAAGAACCGGAAATACCTTTCGATATTATCTCTTGAGTTCGGGGGGTAGGTTATGAAAAGGGAAGGTATTAGCACCCTTTTCATCTGTAGTTATCTACGGGCTCTTAGTTGCTTACTAGATCACTTTCTTTTTGTGTTTGAAAATGTGCTTGTGATGTGGGTTTTGAAAGTATTTTGAAAATATCTTTGTAATGGTTCTCGTTTCTATAAGAACGCGTACAAAGTGTTATTTTGAAAATAGTTCCAAGAGGTGTTTGTGGAATGTGTTTTTGAAAAGTGTCTTTGTAATGGTTCTCGTTTCTATAAGAATGCGTACAAAGTGTTTGTCTTTTGAAAATGTTTCAAAATAAAAGCATTGGTGTATAAAATGTTTTTGTTGTGAGCAAGCGAGATGTTGCTATCTTACCATTGATTTGGTAATAAGCCCCATTGTTGGATGTGAAGTGACGGGCGTGGGACGTTTGTGTAGTCATAGAAGGCAACCTATGAGACGTTTTAGCAATGTAGTTTAGGGACTAGATCATTTACCGAAGGCAACTTTGTGGGTCATTGAGGGACTACGATCTTTTATCGAGGGTCTTTGCTAAAATGCCCATATTCGAGGGACATGACTATTTTCCGAAAGGCAACAAAGTGAGATTACCCTAGAGGTTCTAGTGTGCAAGTGTGTTTGATTGCATACATTTTTTCTTTCATTTAAAGGTTATCTACTTGTTGATTTTATCTTGCCATACACTCTAATTACTAACAATGCATGAAAGCAAATAAAATGCAGAAAATAAACCCTAAGCTATTACATCATTTCGAGGATGGGGATACATATTTACGAATGGGGATTGTAAGAATTTAAATCCTAATTATCTATTACAACCATATTGAATTGTACAATACAAGAAAAGGAAAGGATTTATTTTGAAAATGGTTTTTTGTTTTAATAAATTAAAAGAAAAAATAATTAGTTAATAAAAAGAAAATATTTCTTATGTCTCTTTTATATTAAGAAAAATAGTATTAATGCTAAAAATAATAAAAATAAGAAAGAAAAGGAAAAATAAAGAAAACAGGATCAGCATGTTGTTGAAAACAAAAATGAGAGGGATTAAAAGTTCTTATGCTAGGCACGCTGTAGTTCAGAAAGAAACGTTAGAGGAAACCAGAAGTTCTGGCTTGCTGCACGGTGAAGTTCTGAGTGTTGATACAGTGAGAAAAAACCTGTAAATTTTGTGTACTGTGTTACAACCATGAGAAGGACCTAGAAGTTATGCATATTGTGTTACAATAATGAGAAAAATCTAGAAGTTTTGTGTTGTGTTAAAACAGTGAGAAAAAAAAACTAGAACTTATATGTTGTGTTAAAACAGTGAGAAAAACCTAGAAGTTATGTGTTGTGTTACAACAGTGAGAAAGACCTAGAAGTTTAGTCTGCTGTGTTACAACAGTGAGAAAGACACCTAGAAGTTCAGTGTGCTGTGTTACAATAGTTAGAAAGCCACCTAGAAGTTATGTGTGTTATGTTACAACAGTGAGAAAAAAGCTAGAAGTTTTGTGTGTTGTGTTACAAAAGTGAGAAAAACACCTAGAAGTTTTGTGTTACACTTCACCTCCTTCCTTAAATTAGCTAGAGCATCTGAGACTTATTCAGTTCTCAACAATAGCAAAACATAAAAGTAAAATCACGACAGTTTATAGAAGTTATATTCTTAATTTTGAGCCTAGTTTTCTTTAAGAAGTTCTAATCCATAATTTTTCTACTTGGACAATGATATATACAGTCTCAGCACTATGATACCTACATTTTTAATGATGTTCTGAATGAAAAGTTCAAAATCAGGATGACTTACCTTGAATCTGGAGCGTGTGTTTGGGACTTGAATTGCTGCCTTCGAATGTTCTTGGGTCAGCAAGAAACAGAACATAAATGTTATGTTTTTTGATTCAAAGGGAAGAACAAAGGTATTGTTTTGAGAATTATGGGCTTAAGAATGTTTGAATGTTTTCTTTTCTCTCTTTTTTTTAATTTATAACTCTCTCTTTCCAAAAGTCAGCCCCTTAAACGTGTGGTGGAACAACTTATTTATAGATGAATTTGCTGTGGTTTTTTTTTGGGGGGAGGGGGGGGGAACAAATGTGATTTGAACCCTTTTGGCATACTGTTCCATTGCTTTTTAAATACAGCCTTTATGTGCTAATTTGGTGCAAATATGGGGTCTGAGACAAATGCAGGTGTGGACTGGATTAGCAGCAATTTGGAGTGTTGTGGCAACTGGATGCAGGATTGTGCCATAGCAGTGCAACCGACTGTTCAAAACGAGGTTTTAGGGCTTGGTGATGTTATGATCGAAGAGCGGAAAGATCATAGTGATATTCGAAGGGTGATGTTCTGATCGAAGAATAGAACATGGTCTCCATGCTGAATAATGAGATTTGGAGGGTCATGTTTTGATTGAAGAGTCATGTTCTGAATCATTCTTTGCAAATTCTGATCGTACTTGAATGAAATCTAGCCCAAATGTTTTGAAATTATCATATTTCGTAACACTTGGAAAATTTTCTAAGTGTTTAGAAATTTGACTTTTTCAAAGTAATTTTTGACTTTTGATTCTTGATGAACCAATTTCCTGTCCTGATGAAATATGATTGTTGAAACTTGATTTTGATCAAAAAGTCAAAGATTGACTTTTTAGTGTGCTTTTGACCATTTTGCCCTTGTGAATGACTTTCTTAGAAAATTGTAATCCAAGACTTGAAACTTGATAGAAGCAAACATGAGGGTCCAGGATGATCCTTTAAGAAATGATAGGGCAAATTTTGGGGTACAACAACCTTAAAAACTCCATTTTTGAGCTTTGAAGTCCAAATCTTCGAATCTCTCAAACCTTGCAACTTTTGTCCAAACACTTCATATACATTATGTATAAGTGATCCTAACACCTGTTTTTCCAATGTAACTCCATTATCAACATCCACCATTTTCAAAATCCAACTTTTCAACTTGACTTGAGTAGACCAATCCATACAATTTTAAGGCAAAGTAAAGGTTGCAACAAACTCACCAAGATCCAAGGAAGCTTTTGCCATCATTTATTTGCACCTGGAAGCATCCATACGCGTTCTGAGTTTTCACTTCAAGAGGTAAGTTTTCCAAACTGGGATATCTTCATACAAGCATCATTGGCATAAATTCCCTTAATAGAAATGTAGATATCATCATTCTAAAGCTAACCATGTCCTTAAGTTTCATTTTAATTAACTATGTGATGAGAATTTTGGAACTGAAGTTTCTGAACCGTTAGGGTTTCAATTTGGTACTGAGCAAAATTTGTTTCATTCTTTAATCTATAGCTTTTGAAAATTATATGGTTGGATTCCTTGTTAAAAATCAATTAAGTTTGGTCTTTACAACTTTCGATTTGGTTGAGAAATGAAGGATTTTCAAATTTGAAAATGGTGAAGTTATGTTGTTGTACAACACTGGGAAGAAGAAAAAGGAGATAGAAAATTTCAAAATTTCAAACTTGTTTTATAATATATTTACGGGAGGGGGGGGGGGGGGGGGGGGGGGGGGCGTTTCTTAATCGGATGAAACAGCCACCCTAGTGGTAAACCATGCGCATGTATAACTAGAGGGACCTGGGTTCGAGCCCCAGTGGTACCCTTTTCCACATTTTCCTCATTTTTAACTTCTTTTTTTCCACTTAATTTTCATCATATTCAATCATTTCTTTTTTCAACCAAATTTAATTCTTTTGAGCTGATTTTTTGCACACTACTATTTCACTACCTCTATTTTATGAATACTAAAAAAAATCACAAAAATATTTTTTATTTTATTATTTTTAATAAAATCAAAACTTATAATTTTTTAGGGGTTTTAAAGAGATTTTTGATGATCCCTTGATCAATTTCTCAACTTTTCTCACAAAGCTTGATTTTACCATGATAGGTCTTGATTCTCATGAAATATATTGACACTTGAGTAAACATTTCATGATAGCTTAGTACTCCTTAGGATTTTTCTCAACCAAATTCACATTAAAACATGAAACATGTACAAAAATCAAAAGTTATGCTTCATGAATTTCAAATGTGATTATGATGCATACACTTGTTTTAAACATCCAAACTCATATGTGTTTTCACAAGCTTGCTTAATTTTTGTACATATTTCTTTCATAAAATATTTTAAAGCATAAACCACAAAATAACAAAAACATGCTTTGAACTTTAATTCATTTGTCACAACTTTTACTGAATAAACTCATGGACTCCCATCTACTTGTATTTTCTTTTCTATTTGCATCTTTCCTTTTTGTTTTCCTAGATAAATTGTATAGGATGATTATGCGAATGTAAATAGCCTAGGTTTATTTTTATCGCGTTTATCTTATTATGTATCTGCTTTTGGGGTGTAATAGTTGTAGGTTTACTTTCCCGCACTCTTTATCCTTATGTAACTGCCCCAAAGCCGTGTAATAGTCTTAGATTTACATTCCACTCTTTACATTATTCTTTTATTCTTTTATGCTACTGTTAGTAATAAGGGTTTGTATGGTAAGATTAAAATCAACCGATAGCAAAACTCTAATTTCAAGATAAACATAACTAAACCAATCACTTTGCACACTTGCACCTCTAGGGTGACCCTCACTTGTTGCCTCGAATAAAAAACAGTAATGTCCCTCAAACGTTGGATGCTTTACCAAAGACCCTCGGTTAAAAGATCGTAGTCCTTCGATGACCCTTAGATGCTGCCTTCGGTAAATGATCTCAGTCCCTTACGAAAGTTGCTATAGTATCCTACAAGTAGCCTTCTATGACTGTACGATGACCCACGTTTGTCCCTCACATCTAACAATAGGGATTCCTACTAACTAATGGTAGGGTAGCAGTATATAAAGGAGGATGAAAATAACAAAGACTTTTTTTGAGTAGGTAGAATGCTCATAGTCGCTCGCTCACAAACCTTTCAAAATAAAACATCTTTTCATAAAAACAACGCTTTCTTGTTAGAACATAATTTGGTCCAACATCCTTGTAAGAGTTTCGATGACAATATATATATATATATATATATATATATATATATATATATATATATATATATATATATATATATATATATATATATATATATATATATATATATATATATATATATATATATATATATATATATATATATATATATATATATATATATATATATATATAAAGAACAAATATGCTCGCTAATAAAAGTATCCTTATATGCAGGAAGTTCTGATGTGAAAAAGATCTACTAGAACATCACAAGAAGTTATGATACAACGAGCATAGAAGATGAGAGTATTATGATATAATCAGACACATCCTTCTTAGAAGAAAATTTGCGTGACACACTTATATGAAGAAGTTCTGTTACAACTTCTGAATGCACCAACATTGTGAAATAGGATCTCTGATACTTTGATCTGTAAAGTTCTGATACAAGAAGTAAGGGACTCATAACGGTAACATTCATCTTCTGATGTGAGAAAGTTCTGAAGATTTACAGTTTATCAATGATAAATCAAATGTAACAGCTATAAAGATACAATAATATCCTGGTTTGGAAATATCATTAATTAGTGTTATGAACATTCCAAAAGCATCTTCTTATGTCACTATTGCATGGCCTATATAAAGAAGACGAAAAGAATAATTCAATTGATGAACTACTGCGCACGAAAAAGAAAAGCCTATTTACCCAGTTCTACATAGCAATCTTAAATTGTGTAATACAACACGGTTGTGATATTGTTTTATTTAGAAAACACTTTTGTACACATTTATTCAAATATTGTTTAGAGAATTTCCTTGAGAAGAACTGACTTGTGGTTATACTCAAGAAGACTTTGACAGTTGTCATAGTAGATTTGTAATCAAGATTAATTAGTGGATTAATACCTCGTTGGAGAGAGACGAAGTCACCTTGGCAAGTAGACTGGAGTAGTTTGAGTTTAAACGAACCAGGATAACAACCAAAGTGTTATTTTCATTTTCATTAAGTTTTAAGATCCCAATTCAACCTCCCCTTCTTGTGTTTTTCCATTCTTCAATTGGTATCAGAGCACCTGGATCTGGGTGCAAACACTTAACCGTGTCAGAAAAAGATCCAAGGAGGAAAAACACTATGGTGGGACCAAGTCAGAACATCAACATTGATTATCATGATGAGAAAGACAGAATCAGATGTAGACCCCCAATATTTGACGGTGAAAAGTTTGATTATTGGAAAGACATAATCAGAAGTTTCTTTCTAGCTTATGACGCTGATCTTTGGGATATGGTAACTGACGGGTACATACATCCTGTTGATGAAAACAGTCAAAAGATTGACAGAAAAAGAATGACAGATCACCAAAAGAGAGATTTCAGAAATCATCACAAGGCCAAAACTATTCTCTTGAGTTCTATCTCATATACAGAGTATGAAAAGATCATAAGCAGAGTGTCGGAAAAATATATGTTTGATTCCTTGAGAATGACGCATTAAGGCAACACGCAAGTCAAAGAAACCAAAGATCGTGCGCTCATTCAGAAGTATGAAGCCTTCAAAATGGAAGAAGATAAAAATATTGAAACAATGTTCTCAAGATTTAAAATTATGGTTGCTGGGATAAAAGTTCTGGATAAAGGGTACTCAACTGCTGACCATGTAAAGAAGATCATCAGAAGGTTACCTAAGACATGGAGACCCATGGTCACAGCTCTTAAACTGGCCAAAGATCTGAACAAAATCTCTCTTGAAGAACTTGTCAGCTCCCTAAGAAGTCATGACATAGAATTAGAACAAGATGAGCCTCAGAAGCAAGGTAAGTCTCTCCCTCTTAGATCTAATACATATGAAACCAAATTTTTGCAGGCAAAAGAAGAAGCAGAAAACTCTGGTGTATCCTCGTCAAAAGAAGATGAATTGTTCCTTCTATCCAGAAGAATCAATCAACTGTGGAAGCATAGGCAGAGGAAATTCATAAATTACAGAAGAACAGGAAATCACTCTGAACAATCTTCTGGATACAGAAAATCCAGTAACAGAAACCTTACCTGCTACGAATGCAATGAACAAGGTCAATACAAGAGCGATTGTCCAATTCTTCAAATAGAGAAACCTAAAAATAAGCTCTCTAAGGAAAAGAAGAAAAGTATTATAGCAACATGGGATGACTCTGAATCTTCTAAAGATGGAACAGAATCGGAAGATGAACGAGCCAATATAGCTCAAACGGTCAACTTATCAGATGTCCCTTAATCATCTGAATTAGAATCAGAATCAGAGTCAGTCAGAAGAGGTATTTTATAACTTTTCTAGATCACAATTAGAAGAGAGTCTATCAGAAATTCTAGAAAGTTATCAGAAACTTTGAGTCATAAAAAAGAACCTAAAAAAGGATCTAGTTTCTGACTCTGAAGAAACTAAGACACCGAGATTGGAAAACTCTGAGCTAAAAGAAAAAATTTCAAAACATGAAAATGAATTACAAAATACTCAGAAGGAAACTATCTCAGAAGTTCCTAGTAACCATGATAAGATCATAAAGGAATATGATCATAGCTTTCAGAAATTCCTTGCTAAAAATATAGATAGTAGCAAGATGGCTTCAATGATCTATGGATTTAATAGAAATGGCAGAAAAGGAATAGGATACAAAGGTAAACTATCTTGTAGGTGTTTAGGTATTGGCTTGCATTTTTGGTAAATTCCAAGTGTATGTGTGAATGTCATGACCGATGTCATAACATTCTAGTTCAGGTTGTACTAACTCATTAGGTACATGTGCAGGAAAATATTGTAATTCAAATACTGATGTTTATAAGTGTGTATCTGAGCATGTTTGCAAAATGATCACATTTTGCTAAATCAGTAGACAGGTTTTCTCAGATGTCATAACAGATGTTATGACATCCTGTTCTGAACTAGCAGGATTGCAGGATTGGATAAGTCTGAGTTTTTTCAGGAAATAACTCAGTCCTTCCTAAACAGAATCCTGCGTTTTCTGAGGAGTAACCTAGCTCAATCCTAACCTGATCAATAAAGTACTGTGACCTGGTCTTTAGGTCAAACGGAATCAACCCTAGGTTTTTGGAAACCCTAACTGAAGTTGCAGCTGCTATATATTCAACAGAGCTGCGGTTTTTCAAGTGATCCCTGCTGATTGATTAGAAGATCAATTTTGTAATCTGTATAGATTTGTTTATTGTACTCCAAGCAATTATCATTGTGATAAGTGCCTTGGAATAGGTTTCAATTGTAAGGGTTGTGTAGCACTCAAAGCTTTGAAGCAAGAGTGTTTGAATGTCACTTGACTAAAGCTGTGAAGCAGAGTCAAGTTAGTCGTGTACATCACTCAAAGCTGTGAAGCACGAGTGATTCTGTTACTTGATTAAAAAGATGTGAAGCTTAATCAAGTGTGTGTTATTGAAGAGTGTCTTCATCAATTCTTAAGTCAAATTGGTTTATGTATCACTGCTGTGATTGAGGGGGAGTGAGTAGGAACTCAGGTTTAAGTTGTACTTAGATTAGAATTGCATTGGGTAGGTCTTAAGTGAAGGAGATAAACTGGTTGGTTTATTCCTGAATTAACATCTCTTATAGTGGATTCTCTCCCTGGCTTGGTAGCCCCCAGAGTAGGTGTTGTTGCACTGAACTGGGTAAACAATTGACTATGTTATTTACTGCTTTTGTATTTACTGTCATATAGTAAGTCAGATACGGTGTCATAACATTGGACGTGACATTGAGTATCTGCAGCCAGAATTTCAATTGGCATCAGAGCAGGCACCCTGCCTGTATTACTGGGTGAGATCTAGGGATATCACTTTCTGGCACTATGGACAAAGAAGGAGTTTTTGGAAATAGACCACCCATTCTGGATGGAACTAATTATGACTACTGGAAACCTCGTATGATTGCCTTCCTAAAATCTCTGGACAAAAAGGCTTGGAGAGCTGCTGACAAAGGATGGATTCATCCCACCATAACTGAAAGAGATGGGACAATCAGTCTGAAGCCTGAGGAAGATTGGAGTAAAGAAGAAGATGAGTTAGCTCTGGGAAATTCAAAAGCCTTAAATGCCTTGTTCAATGGAATTGATAGAAACATCTTCAGACTAGTACATCAATATGAACTGGCCAAGGAAGTTTGGGACACCCTCAAAACTACTCATGAAGGCACTTCCAAAGTCAAAATGTCAAGGCTTCAGATGTTGACCACTAAGTTTGAGAATCTAAAAATGATGGAAGATGAAACCATTCATGAGTTTCACATGAACATCTTGGAGATTGCCAACACCTCAGGAGCACTGGGAGAAAAAATGTCAGAAGAAAAACTGGTGAGGAAGATTCTCAGATTCTTGCCTAAAAGATTTGCAATGAAGATAACTGCCATAGAGGAAGCCCAGGACATTAGCAAGTTAAAAGTGGATGAACTTATTGGGTCTCTTCAGACTTTTGAGATGGGGATCACTGATAATGGTGACAAGAAGAACAAAAGCATAGCACTTGTATCCAACACTGATGTTGAATACAAGGAGGATGAAGAAGAAAACATATCAGAAGCCATTGCCATGCTTGGAAGACAGTTCAACAGGCTCATCAAAAGAATGGACCCAAAGTCAAGGTCTAATGTTCATAACATTCCTTCTGACATTGACAGTTCCAGCAGAAGACCAAGGTCAGAAGATAAGGGAAACCAAGGCAGAGGTATTCAATGCCATGGATGTGAAGGATATGGACATATTCGAGCTGAATGTCCTACCTTTCTTAAGAAGCAAAAGAAAGGAATGACTGTTACTTGGTCTGACTATGATTCAGAAAGCAATTCTGAAGAAGAATCTGCCAAACTAGTTACTGCCCTAACTAGTGTTTGTACTTCTGAAAGTGACACCAGTGATGAAGAAGTAACATTTGAAGAACTGGCTGATACCTACAAGAAATTGTGTATCAGAAGTGGTGAAGTCTGTGTGCAAAATGAAAAACAATCAAAACTCATTGTAAAGCTGGAGGCTGAAAAGAGGGCAAATCTTGAAACTATAAGTCATTTAGAAGGAGAAGTTCAACTGCTGAACTCACAACTGAATCAAATGACCAAATCTGTCAAGATGTTGACCAATGGAACAGACAAATTGGAAGAGATCCTACAGGCTGGACAAAATATGGGAAATAAATCTGGCCTAGGATTTGTGGAAACAAAGAAATTTGGTACCGGGAAGCAAATGTCAAAACGGATGTCTCAACATTACTCTCAACATCAGGGACAGAGACATATGAAGAAAAGGTACCAAAGATGGAGATGTCATCATTGTGGGAAATATGGTCACATAAAGCCCTTCTGCTTCAGATTACATGGATATCCTAATCAGAACTCAGATGTCAAACCTAAGTCTAAAAAGGTACCACACGCTCCTCAATGGAAGAAAAAGGCTACTGCACTGATAGCACACACTTCCCTGAAGATCTCTGCAAAGGAAGATTGGTACTTTGACAGTGGATGTTCCAGACACATGACTGGATTCAAAAATCTCCTCAATAATGTTATGCCTCACACCACCAGTTTTGTGACCTTTGGAGATGGTGCTAAAGGAGAAGTCAAAGGAGTTGGTAATTTGGACTACCCTGGAGTTCCAAGTCTGAATAAGGTACTGCTGGTAAAAGGGTTGACTACTAATCTCATCAGCATCAGTCAATTATGTGATCTAGGATTCATGGTCAACTTCTCAAGATCTGAATGTCTAGTGTTTAATGAAAAACTAGATGTTGTAATGAGAGGAATCAAATCCAAAAATAACTGTTATGTGTGGCAGCCTGAGAACACTGATATCTCCACTATGAGTCAAATCATCAAAGAAGAAAAAGAGATGAAACAGTGGCAGCATAAGCTTGAAAGAATGAAAAGAGTTATTCCTATGGAAGCTTTCAGAAGAACCCCTAAACTACAGGCTGATAATATATGTGATGTGGCAAAGAACAAGTCTCATAAATTCTGTTCTCAAAACATCTGGTCAAAACAGATGCTACCTGAGGACAATGTTACACAAGATGTTGTGACATTGTGGTGTGATAATCTGAAAACATTCAACATTTCCTTGAACCCTATTGACCTTGAAGAGAAGAAGTCATTTGAACTGGAACATAGTTTCTCTAAGCTTCAGCTAACTGATTCTTCTACCAAGGCGCTTGTTGGAAATAAACTTGAAAATTTGAGGGGCAGATTGGGTATTCACCAACATGAGAAATTATAGCAATTAGTTTTGCTGAAAACAAGGGTTGAAGGGATTAATTTTATTAAGGCTATATTTAGTGGGTTAATCATATTCATTCACATTTCCTTTAAAAATCTTAAGAAGTTGAAGAGACTCCCTTTTACTCCCTACCTCTCTCATCCTTGCAACCTGTTTCCTCCTCCCAATCAAAGAGTTTTCTCGAACTGCTACTATTACTCAAAGTTAAACAAAATGTCTCAGACATCGTCTTCCACCATGGCGGCTTCGTCTCCCTCATCATCATCATCATCTGATCAAGATTCTAGGGCAATCACTACATGCATAGAATCTGAAGTTCTTGAGGTCACTCCTCTCAGGGAAATGGCAACTGACCCAGCCAGAGTCAAAAAGCTCAGAACCAGACATGCAGGAAGAGCTCGAGCTACAGTCTATGGTAATTCTTCTCATCCTTCGTCTTCTATACCTAATAGAGAAGGATCAGTTCAAGTACACCAAGCTATTGTTAGGCTGGTTACTAGCATTCTGAGTGGCAACCAATCTGTACCGGGGATTTCTATCCCTTTGAATCAATCAGAAAGTCCAAATGTGGAAGGTTCTGAAAATGTAGATGTCACTGAGGATGTTGTGACACCAAAAGACAACATTCAGAACACCTCTGAAAAGGCTGCTAATCCACCTATCATTGATGTGGATGAAGATTGCTCAGATAATGAACTGATTGCTAATGTGAACCCTAGCATTGCTAGGATATTGATGAAAAGAAAGAGTAGTATGAATGTTAAACCTGATGCTAAGAAATCCAAGGCTGAAGGGATGGCTGAGAAAATTCAGACAAAAGGAAAGAAGGCACAGGTGCAGACTGCTAGACAACCAATCTCTAAGAAAAGTAAAGAACCTGAAACTTCTGATTCTGATGATGAATCAGAATTTGAGATTGATATTGAAGATGCTCCCATCAGAAGAAAGCTCCCTTCTAGCAAGATTGCTAGAGTGCCTGAAGTGCCAACAGACAACATCTCCTTTCATCATCCTGACAACGCAAACAGATGGAAGTATGTCTGCTTGAAGAGAATAGCCTTGGAGAGAGAACTCAACAATGATGCCTTGGAGTGCAAGGACATTATGGATCTGATCAGGAATGCTGGGCTAATGAAGACAGTGATGAAGTTTAACAAATGTTATGAAAATCTGGTTAAGGAGTTTGTAGTGAACTTGTCCAATGATTGTGCTGATGGGAGGTCAGCTGACTTTGAGAGTGTGTTTGTTAGAGGAAGAAGGGTCAAGTTCTCTCCATCATAAATCAACAAGTTTCTTGGAAGAACAAATAAGGACTGTTCTGATCTAGAGGCAACTGACAATGAAGTATGTTTAACCATCACTGCCAGGCAAGTAAAGTGCTGGCCATTGAAAGGGAAGCTGAATGCTAGTAAACTCAGCATGAAATTTGCCATCTTGCATAAAATAGGTGCAGCAAACTGGGTGCCTACAAATCACAAATAAACCATCTCCACAGGATTGGGGAGATTTATCTATGCTGTAGGAACCAAGACTGCCTTTGACTATGGAAGGTACATCTTTGAACAAACCTTGAAGCATGCTGGCAGTTATGCTGTCAAAGGACCAATTGCTTTTCCCTCCCTCCTTTGTGGAATCATCCTTGCACAATACCCTGACATCCTTGTAGCAAGAGATACAGTCTGCAAAAGAGCTCCTGCCCTTGGCCTGCACTACAAACTGTTTCAGGGATCCCATGCTCCAGACATTGTCATAACATCAGCTGAGACATCGTCTGCAAAGACCCAGTCCAAAACATCAGATGTCATAGCTGTTTTAAAAGAAACTTGCAAAGATCTGGATGCTAGAAAAAGGACCCTAGAAGCTCTAATTGCCAGGCTAGAAAAGGAGGAAGCTGAAGAAAGCAGAAGGGAAGAAGATGAAGGACAGCTCAACATTGAAGAAATTGGCTCCTCTGAATCTGATGACAGTGCTTGAAGGTTGATTGTTGCTTGGTGGTGTTGCTGGTGGAGTTTGGTAGTGTGTTCTGCTGTTGTCAGCTGCTGATCTCATTATTTTGTTTTGGATAACTGTATAACTTTATAAACATGTAATCTTTGGCCCATTTGTGGCTAAAGTGGGGGAGAATATTTTTGGTACTGCTTAATTAGTACTTGACACTATATTTTTCTGCTGTCACTTCTGTCACTTATTTCTGCTGCTATCTATCTATCTCTGATTGTTTAGGAACTTTAGCCAAAAATCTGCCAAAGGGGGAGTTTGTAGGTGTTTAGGTATTGGCTTGCATTTTTGGTAAATTCCAAGTGTATGTGTGAATGTCATGACTGATGTCATAACATTCTAGTTCAGGTTGTACTAACTCATTAGGTACATGTGCAGAAAAATATTGTAATTCAAATACTGATGTTTATAAGTGTGTATCTGAGCATGTTTGCAAAATGATCACATTTTGCTAAATCAGTAGACAGGTTTTCTCAGATGTCATAACAGATGTTATGACATCCTGTTCTGAACTAGCAGGATTGCAGGATTGGATAAGTCTGAGTTTTTTCAGGAAATAACTCAGTCCTTCCTAAACAGAATCCTGCGTTTTCTGAGGAGTAACCTAGCTCAATCCTAACCTGATCAATAAAGTACTGTGACCTGGTCTTTAGGTCAAACGGAATCAACCCTAGGTTTTTGGAAACCCTAACTGAAGTTGCAGCTGCTATATATTCAACAGAGCTGCGGTTTTTCAAGTGATCCCTGCTGATTGATTAGAAGATCAATTTTGTAATCTGTATAGATTTGTTTATTGTACTCCAAGCAATTATCATTGTGATAAGTGCCTTGGAATAGGTTTCAATTGTAAGGGTTGTGTAGCACTCAAAGCTTTGAAGCAAGAGTGTTTGAATGTCACTTGACTAAAGCTGTGAAGCAGAGTCAAGTTAGTCGTGTACATCACTCAAAGCTGTGAAGCACGAGTGATTCTGTTACTTGATTAAAAAGCTGTGAAGCTTAATCAAGTGTGTGTTATTGAAGAGTGTCTTCATCAATTCTTAAGTCAAATTGGTTTATGTATCACTGCTGTGATTGAGGGGGAGTGAGTAGGAACTCAGGTTTAAGTTGTACTTAGATTAGAATTGCATTGGGTAGGTCTTAAGTGAAGGAGATAAACTGGTTGGTTTATTCCTGAATTAACATCTCTTATAGTGGATTCTCTCCCTGGCTTGGTAGCCCCCAGAGTAGGTGTTGTTGCACTGAACTGGGTAAACAATTGACTGTGTTATTTACTGCTTTTGTATTTACTGTCATATAGTAAGTCAGATACGGTGTCATAACATTGGACGTGACATTGAGTATCTGCAGCCAGAATTTCATATCTCAACCTAAGAAAGTTAAGTATTTGGTTATTAAACGCACTCCTCTTTATTCTCACTTCACTTCTGGGCAAACACATGATATAAAATATACTAGTAAGGCGTTTTCTGCTAAACCAAAATTCAAACAGAATTTTGGAAACTCTAACAATCATGGACCCAAAAAGATATGGGTACCAAAGGATAAAATCATCTATGTTACAGATATTTTTAATAGCAAGGTTGAACCACCAGTCTTAACACCTGGATTATGGATGCTCTCTACACATAATAGGAAGAAAGCCTATGTTCCAAAGCCTGGAATTTAAAGGATTCACAGGTTTCAGAGGCAATCTGAAAGAAAAGGTTATTGGCTATGGAACTATTGGGAACGATAATGAGAATACACTATCAGAAGCTCTCTAAAGAATCTCAATTGAATCCAGAAGAGGATGTCATTCCTTTTCAAACAACTTCTATCAAAGCAAGACAAATAGAGTTTTTCCTACTTTTTGATTCTTGACAAAAAGGGGGAGAATGAAAGATATTTTGACTCCTATCAGAAGCTATATCACAAGATCTTCAGGGAATTATTTTATTTTCTCGTTATCTAAGTATTCTACTCAGGGGGAGTTTTTTATTCTTTGTTCTTTATATTCCATCAAAATATACAAGTTTTTGTCATCATCAAAAAGGGGGAGATTGTTAGAACATAATTTGGTTCTACATCCCTGTAAGAGTTTTGATGATAACATACACATGATATATATATATATATATATATATATATATATATATATATATATATATATATATATATATATATATATATATATATATATATATATATATATATATATATATATATATATATATAAAGAACAAATATGCTCGCTAATAAAAGTATCCTTATATGCAGGAAGTTATGATGTGAAAAATATCTACTAGAACATAACTATAAGTTCTAATACAATGAGTATAGAAGATGAGAGTATTATAATATAATCAGACACATCCTTCTTAGAAGCAAATCTGTGTGACACGCTTATATGAAGAAGTTCTGTTACAACTTCTGAATGCACCAACGCTGTGAAACAGGATCTCTTATACTTTGATCTGTAAAGTTCTGTTACAATCAGTAAGGGACTCCTAACGATAATACTCATCTTCTAATGTGAGAAAGTTCTAAAGTGTTACAGTTTATCAATGGCTAATCAAAAGTAATAGCTATAAAGAGACAAGAATCTCCTGGTTTAGAAAGATGATTAATTCGTGTTATAAACATTCCAAAAGCATCTTCTTATGTCACTATTGCATGGCCTATATAAAAAAGACAAAAAGAAGAATTCAAGTGATGAACTACTACGCACGAAAATGAAAAGCATATTTACCCAGTTCTACATAGCAATCTTGAATTGTGTAATACATCACAGTTGTGATATTATTTTATTTAGAAAACACTCTTGTACACATTTATTCAAATATTATTTAGAGAATTTCCTTGAGAAAAACCGGCTTGTGGTTATACTCAAGAAGACTTTCACGGTTGTCATAGTAGATTTGTAATCAAGATTAATTAGTGGATTAAGACCTCGTTGGAGAGAGGCGAAATCACCTTAGCGGGTGGAATTGAGTATTTTGAGTTCAAACAAACCAGGATAAAAACCAACGTGTTCTTTTCATTAAGTTTTAAGATCCCAATTCAACCCCTCCTTCTTGTGTTTTTCCATTCTTCATTTCTTTCCATAAATATTTTCAAAAACAAACATTTTGTATACATTCTCAACGATACGAGAATCATTACAAAATTGCCGCATCTAGGCATTTTCAAAATATTTTCAAACATACACAAGCACAAAGGATTTCCAAAAAGTGAGCTAGTGATTAAGAGCCCGTAGAAAACTACAGATGAAAAGGGTGCTAACACCTTCCATTTTCATAACCTACCCCCCTTACTCAGAAAATACTCAAAAGGTCTTTCATGTTCTTTTCACCCTTTCCTTTATTAGATAAAAGAAAAGTCGGTGGCGACTCTTGCTATTCGCAACATGTGCGATAAAACGCAAAACCTAAAAGTCAGTTCTCCCACCGTGTTACATCCACTATTTAGGAATTGAAGCAATGCATGTACATCGTCAGCAAGGTCTATTCAAAATCATATTGTATAAGATTATGGTATCGTTTTCGTCATCCTCCCTCTAAAGGTTTACAGCTTTAACGAGAGTTGAATATCATAAAAAGAAGTAAGAACATAGTTTAAATACAGTGATAACAAATGGATTAATTCAAGACAAACATATGCAATGCATCAATGGGTGTAGCGGTAGAAATGTTCAAGACTAAGCCATTGGATCGACTAGACTTTATACAAATCAAAATAAAAATTGTCACTGCGCTTTATTGTTTCCAAAGGAATGGGAAAAGAGCGAATAACCAAAAAAAGGGGGAAAGATTCAAGGTAAGGGGGTTGGTTATGCAAAGGGAAGGTATTAGCACCCTATAAATCTATGGTACTCCGCAGGAGCCTCTTTGTAAAATTTGTATATTTTGGCTATAAAAATTGTTGTATATAAAATGGATGGTGGAAGTGAGACAAGAAATATATATTTTTTATGATTTTTGCACCCCCCCCCCCCCCCCCCCGCGGTTGCGAACCTTTAGTTCCTACGTACCACCTTTCGTGCAATAGGGGATCAGGGTACACGTAGTTCCTCTTTTAAAAATTTGAAACACAAATGTGTTGGTTAATTTTATAAGATAAAACATCATCGTCATTGTTCGTGTGGAAAACACACCTACTACCCACAATCATGAGAAAGGAGAATTTTCGTCATCTCAAAGTGGATAATATGGCTTGGATTTCAAAATTAACAATGCCTCACTCAACACCCAAGGGTAAAATATCTCTCTTCACTACATACTCTAGAAGTATAGTTGTTTGCATCACTACAGGGATTGACAAGAGTTTAATCTTTTAAGAAAAGTTTCAAAGGTAAAAAGACAAAGTGGAAAAATGGTTTGAAATGAGATTGATTGACTTTTAGTCTTCTCACAAAAAATGTCAAGGTATTATTAACTTGATTGGAGATTTATTTATGAAAATGTTTTGAAAATGCATGGACATAAGTCCAAGTTTATTGTGAAAATAGTTCAAGTTTCAAAACAAGAATTGTTTTCAAAAGGAGGAAGAAGATTTTGAAATTAAAGAAGATGAGAGGAGAAGAAGAGACTATCCTAAAGCATAGGGTAAAAGCTAGGGATAAGAACCATTTAACCAACAAGAAGCCAAAACTTGACATTATGAGCCAAGATAGAATTCCCATTCCTTGGATTGAAACCAAGCAAGCAAAAATACTAGACCTCTTGAGAGAACCAAATTTCAAGTGTATTACGTCTTCATAAAAATTGGGCAGAGTAACGGTTGTATACGGGTGAATTCCAGATTCCAAACAAAGGGTGTAATCACAAAAACCTGCACATAAAACAAACAAACAACCCAATGTCTTGAGGTAAACCTCGAGAACTCCAGACAAAATAATCAGATAAGATCTCCAATATAGGCCAAGGTTTCTAATCCTAAATCCAAGAAAAGTCCCATGCTCCATAATGCCAAGGATAGTAACCAAATAGTCCAAGTACCATTAAAGATCTTTTTAGGGTTTATGTTGATTATTAAGTATCTTAAGAAAGGAAAAGAAAAGCTTAAGTGAGCAAAGTAAAAATGGCAAGAAAATAAATGCTCAAATGAGCAAAGATGAAAATGGCATGAAATTTAAATGCCAAAAGCAAATAATACATAAAGCATAAAAAAGAATAAAAGCATAAGGTAAAACAAGTCAATAATTAGTGGTTAGTTGGATAACCATCTTGAAACTTGCATTTGGAACTCATTAGAGGATTTGTAAAACCAAAGCCTCCACACAACAAGTTGCATTTGCTTTTTGTCAAGTATATAATCCATTTGGGAATTCTCATAAGTACCATTTAATGATCAACGATGTTTAAGTGATCCGCGTTGACCAAAGGTGTTGTAGATCCATTAGAGGACTGGTAGAACCAAAGCCTCCACACAATGAATCTCAAGGTTATTGGATCAAAGAGATCAAATTAACATAATTGGGCTTGCAATCATAAGTTTGGGCCAGGAATGATCATTTATTCGAATCGGGACAAAATTTAGCGCTATGTAAAGCAATCGTAAGTGGACTTATATAGAAGTCACACCTATTTTCAAGCCGGTCAATAGCAATTTATGCACCATTTGTTTTGAGACATGATATAGAGATCATGCTCCAATAACACCTAGGGTAATAAGAAAGGGATAAGATGAAGAGGGCATGGAAAAATGAATAAACCATTTTTTGAATTAAATTTTAATCAAACTATTATTAAAATCATTTATCCAGTTTTGTGGAGTTAAACTCAACACCATGGATCCAATGATGTTAATAAAGTTCATGATCCAAAATTTAACCCAAGATCAGCCAGAAAATAATCAAAAAATAATATCACATTTAATATACACAGAAAAAGGATTTTAAAAATGTTTTAAAAAAAATAATGAGAAAAATATCAACTATGTTCAAATTAATCAAGAAATAAGAAGTAAGACCATAGAAAAATCAGAAATGGATCCAAATATTTTTATAAAATTTTTGGTAATTTTTAAACGTCAGAAACTATTTTTAAACTATTTAAAAATTGCTCAAACAAACAAATATAGGACAAAAATAGCAAACCTCAATATAAAATACCATGAAATTTTCAGAAAGTCAAAAATATGCAAAATAATATTTATGAAATTTTTCAGAATTAAAAAATGCCAGAAAGTATTTTTTAAGTAATTAAGAGAAATTAAATAATTCAAAAAATATATAAAATATCAAATGTCATAATAAAAATGTGAAAAAATAGTCATGAGATCAAAATAATTCAAAGTATTTTTGTGAATTTTTTTCATAATTTTTGGATAAAAAATAAAAGAATTATGAATTTTTGAAAATTTAATTAATAAAAATATAAAATCAGAAAATAAAATAAAACCAAAAAGATGTGGACCATCAGATCATAGTCAAAACGTGTTAGTAAGTTGATCCAGTGGACCAGGCGCATAGGATCAGAAAAAGGGCAACCAATGAAATTAAAATGTTTGGCACGCTATCATTAGCTGAGACGAGACATGTCATCGTCTTCAACCTCCAAACACCCTACAATAGGGATTTTGTGAGATCCTTCAAATGGAAAAATTAGAATCCCAGGCTAGTATCATTGAACTCGTCTCTTCAAGACGATTCTAACACCACCATCGCGCCAAATTTATATAAGGTATGCAGAGAGATATGAATCAAAAACACGGAAAATAGCGAGCACCTTCAATTTGAGATTTCTCTCTCAATTCTCAATGGATTTAAAAATTGTAAGCAGCATTAGAATAAGGAGAAGGAGTAGAATATATTAGTGCTTGATTTGGATCCAAATGGTGGAGAATTCTACCTTTTCGAAGTTCAAGGAAGAAGCTCTGAAATTGGACTTCTGTAGCTTGAATTATGGCTCATTTTGATTGGTTTAAGTGCTGGAGAGTTTATATGATGCTTAAGGATGATGAATGCACAAAGAATTTTGGAAAAGGGATCTTAAATCTCAGAAACTGAATTCAAAAAATATGGGTTCGTGTGAATTTTTGGTAGGGTGTTTTTGGCTCTCAAAGCTTGAAGAAATAAATGGGGGATGACCCTCTATTTATAGGGAAGTGAATGGGGATGAAAATTGGAAGAAACAAGGAAGTTTAGAGTGAAATTGAGTGAAGGTCGAGCACGAGTGAAGTATGACTTCAATTCCATCAAAACTCAACCAAATCTTGCGTTTTGGGGTGCTAATCACTTCTGGCAAGTTTGCTAATCAAGTTAAATCAAAAACACGCATAAATCTTGTGTTTAGAAGTCACATTATGGATTTCAAAATTCTGACTTTGTGGAAAATTCAGTTTCAAGTTACGAAATTCAAATCCATGGCATTTCCAACTCAATGGGTCTTGGGGCATAATTCTTGATGCTTTAGAAAGATGAGATTACAAGATTTGCAATGGGAAAAGAATGGAATCAAATGGATGCTTGAGCTGAAATTTGCATTGAGTCATAGTTGAAGAAAAATGGTTGACTTTCCATACTTAGAAATATTTCAAATTCTTCTTCAAAAATGACCTATAATCTTTTGCATCCAAACATGGCCTTCCATTTGGAATTTGCTCTTGACCAAAAAAGATGGAATGAAGTAGATCTCTTGAATGACATTTTGAAACTTGAACCACTCAAAATATCCAAAAATTAAGCATGTTATGACTTGGTGAAGTTGGCCAAAAATCATGAAATGACCTATAATATTTTGCATATTTAAGAAAACTTCCATTCATTTTCCCACTTTGCACATAAAAGAAGGAAAACAGTTCACATCCTAATGATCATATTGGAAAAAGAAAGGGCTCAAGGTGATAAAAATTGACCAAGTTATGATCATTTGAAGTCACACATGGAAAATTGGGGATTCATTTGGAGGACTTGTAATCTTTCTTCTTCAACAAGTTTCTTCCACATGAAAACTCTTTGGAAATTTTGAAGTTATTTGTTTATACCACTTTGAAGATAAGTATGTCTTTGGAATCACTCAAAAATAACAAAATGTGAGCAAGATATGCTCCTTTGAAGTTCAAAACCCTAGCTCCTAGATCAAGAAATGCTTTGAGGAACTTTGACAAGTTTGAACAAACTTCTTCTACCAATATTCTTTCTTTGTGAGTAGAAGTTATTAAGGATGATAATGAAGATTCATAGCTACCAAAACCACATCCATATCTTGAATTTTGAGAGAAATATGCTCTTGTGACCAATAGGAACAAGGCCTTGTCTAAACATGACAACCTCTCCAATCAACCCCTTGTACTTTTGAGTTAAATCTAATAACCTTGAAATGTGATGAACCAAAGAAATCTTGCCATGCCAATTCTTCCAAAACCAATCCAATGATGAGGTATGAACTTCTCAAGCTATATTGACTAGGGCATGGAAATAAACTCATGAACCCATGGAGTAACTTGTTAAATTTCATTGCCCTTACCTACATGGATAACAAGCAAGACAATCCAACATTGTATTTTATTAGTTAAGTGAAGAAATCAAAAAAATATTCATGATCACAAAAGGAACATAAGTCAAGGTTCTTGGTAATCCCTCAAAAGGAGAAAAAATCAAAGTAGGAAGGGGAACCAAGAATCCTAGTGTGATCTTGTTGTGAGTGAATCAACAAGGTATGATGAAGGGATATTAGGGGCAAAAATTAGGGTACAACAGCTGCCCTTATTTATGTTTCTTCTATCCGAAGATACGAAGGTTAAAACAAACCCTATTTTTGGCCCTAAGATGCCATGCAAATGCTTATGATCATGATTGAATATGAACAGGACCAAAGAGACACAAAAATAAAACTGGGGAGGTAACAATATTAAAGAAATAAAGGAGCACCCCCCACTAGGAAAATAAATCACTGGTGGACCCAGAGAATTGAATCAGAGAGGCTGGTAGGATGGTCAAAGGACACACCAACTTCTACTGAAGGCAAAGCTACCAACGTTTACTGAAGATAGAGAGGAAGATAACAAACATCGATGTTCATTGTCGATGGTCTACCAACTTTCACTGAAGGTAGAAAGATAAAATATCATATCACCACCATTCACTAACGATGAACTATCAACATTCACTGAAGATAGCAAAAAAATAACAAGCACCGACGTTCACTGCTGATGTCCTACCAACTTTCACTGAAGGTAGAATGAGAATATATCATATCACCGCCATTCACTGACAATGAATTATCAATGTTTACTGAAGATAGCAAAAGATAAAAAACACCGACGTTCATTTTCGATGGTCTACCAACTTTCACTAAAGGTAGAAATAGAATATATCATATCACCGCCGTTCATTGATGATGAACTATCAACATTCACTGAAGATAGAAAAAGATAACAAACACCGACGTTCACTGCCGATGGTCTACTAACTTTCATTGAAGGTAGAAAGAGAATAACAAGAACCAACGTTCACTACCGATGGTCTACCAACTTTCGCTGAAGGTAGAAAGAGAATATATCATATCACCGCCGTTCACTGACGATGAACTATAAACATTCACTGAAGTTAGAAAAAAGATAACAAACACCGACGTTCACCGCCGATGGTCTACCAACTTTCACTGAAGGTAGAAAGAGAAAATATCATATCACCGTCGTTCACTGACGATGAACTATCAACGTTTACTAAAGATAGCAAAAAATAACAAGTTTCCCCAAGATTCTGGTATTTTGCCTAGAACGGGTCTCAACTTCTTCTTTAACCAAGGCGCTCTACCTGGAAGGGATAACATATGAGATGTCTCAAATAAAGAGATTTTCTACTTGTTGTCATGAAATATTGTAAAAGTAATGGCTTTTTGGGAAGGAGGTATGACTTCCTGGGGAGATGCCCTGATATTCTTGCTGAGGGGATAAAGCCTTCTTTGTGCAAAATAAATGCACCAACCCAAGCTTGGAGTTTTTTTTAGGATTCCAAAGTAAATAATATTGCCAGGGAACCACAGATTCAAACTAGAAATAAACTAGAATGAAATAGTCAACCAGAATACATCCTTTGAGAAATAAACTCAAGAGGGAAAACCAAATTTATCCAAAAAAGGATCTGTACCGGAAGGTTTAAAGCAAAAATCTTCTATGAGGGACAACTCAGTAGGGAAATTGAAAGAATGTACGTTTTCTGCTCAAGTCCAACATTCTGCTGAAGAGAGGACAATGTAAATCTGCAAAACAGGGTAATATGTCAAGAAATATTAACAAATGTCACTGAACAATGACTTGCCAATTTTAGCTATGCATGATATATGTATGAACGTATGAGCGCTATCGTGTGCATGCTGAAAAAACAGATACACAACATGGGTAACAACCAGGCAAAATTGCCTCGGGCACTAACAACACTCGGCTAAACTTCAACCAAGATGATCATTCCAAGAAAGGTAAAGGCCAGCTGCGGAAACCAAACCTACTGCCTACTTTTAACTTTACTGAGGAGAAACATAATCTGGAGGTAGACAAATCAAAGTGATGAAATAAACAGATACCGGGATAGAACATCCTTCTTCAGGCTTCATCGGGGAAACTAGTGTTTTTTTCAAAAGTAACATGCATACTAGAGATTGCAAGACCAGTCTCAAATAAAGCAGACTGACACCGAAACAATTAAACTTCGCTGGGGAATTCAAGCCTACTTCACTGGAGAAAAATGCGGATTGAAACTTCACATCATGAAAACTCAGAAAAGAGAAGAAATGAATCCAAACTTGACCGAGGATATCGGAACCATAAACCCAATACGACGGAAACAACCCGAGTAGACCTTCCCGAGGGGAACAAAACTTCTCAAAATAACTGTAGTTTATCCATTCCTGGGATCACCATTTTTGTTGTCATTGTTTCATCACAAATCTCAAAGTAAAAGTAAATTGTAAAAAATCTTTTTTTTTGAAAAATCAATTTTGTTATTTAATCTCTTTGCTTTGAAAGTTATTATCAGTAGTAAATGGAGTCTTTGCGAGCTAAATAAAATAAGAAACACAAGGAATTGGGTAAAAGCTCAAATTTCATTAATAGAATGGTAGTCTGTGAATGGTGAGACTCCATAGATGATTACAAAACTTGGGAAATGGTAATACATAATGGAAAAGATACATTGAGATACAATGACCACTATCCCCCCTAGCAACTTTTGAAATCCTGAGCAGCAACTTTTGTTGAAGTATGGTGAGGATCCGAGAAGATTGTTGCTTCAACGATCAAGTCTTGTCTGACGTAGTTACTTGCCAAGGAAATCCCTAACTTTTGCCTAAGCTTCCCTTGCGGGTTTTCAACTTAGCGAGAAATTTATTCTGTTTATATCTCTAATTTTTGCCTAGACCGCCCTTTCGGGTTTTCAGCCTACCGAGATGCTCTTTTTTTTCCTAAGCCTCCCTTTCTGGTTTTCAACTTAGCGAGTTGTTCTTTTATTTCTTTGGGCGAAGTATTTCTTAACTACGCCAGCATTCATGGGACGTGGGAACTCCTCGCCATCCATAGTTTCAAGAATTAGTGCACCACCAGAGAAGGCTTTCTTGACAAAATACAGACCTTCAAAATTGGGAGTCCACTTGCCCATAGAATCAATGTTGAAAGACATGATATTCCTGAGCACGAGGTCGCCTTCTCTGAATCCACGAGGTTTGACCTTTTTATCAAAAGCTTTCTTTATTCTTCTTTGATATAACTGGCCATGACACAAGGTTGTCATTCTCTTCTCCTCAATCAAATTTAATTGGTCAAACTTGTTCTGGACCCATTCAGCCTCTGCCAACTTGGTTTCCATTATCACACACAACGAGGGAATCTCTACCTTGATTGGGAGTACAGCTTCCATTCCATACACTAGGGAGAACGTTGAAGTGCGGACAAATGTTCGATATCCATGCAAAGAAAAAGGGAGCATTTCATGCCAATCCTTATAAGTAACAACCATTTTCTTGATAATCCTCTTGATATTCTTATTAGCAGCTTCAACAAACCCATTCATCTTTGGCTTGTATGGAGATGAATTGTGATGGACAATCTTAAATTCTTCACACAGTTCTGTCATCATCTTGTTGTTCAAATTCGAGCCATTGTCAGTGATGATTCTGATCGGCACACCATACCGGCATATAAGATTATTCTTGATGAAACGCACAACCACCTGTTTAGTAACATTGGCATATGAAGCAGCCTACACCCATTTGGAGAAGAAATCAATTGCTACCAAGATAAAATGGTGTCCATTCGAAGCTTTGGGTTCTATCATCCCAATCATGTCAATACCCCACATTGAGAAAGGCCACGGGGAGGAAATCACATTGAGGACTGTCGGAGGCACATGGACCTTGTCTGCATAAATATGGCATTTATAACACTTCTTTTCAAATTTGTAACAGTCAGATTCCATTGTCGGCCAATAATAACCTTCCCTTAGCATCTTTTTAGCCATCGAATGTCCATTGGCATGAGTGCCAAATGAACCTTCATAAATGTCATGCATCAACATGTCTGGTTCGTGTCTATCCACACATCTGAGCAAGACCATGTCATAATTTCTCTTGTATAACACCTTTTCAATGAGGAGGAAACTTCCTGCCAATCTTCTTAATGTCTTTCTATCTTTCCTCGACGCACCAATCAGGTATTCTTGAATCTGAAGAAAATGTTTGATATCATAATACCATGGTTTTTCATCTGCTACCTCCTCTGCTGTAAACACATGAGCGGGCCTATCCAGTCGTCGAACCGTAATTCGGGGTATATCATTCCAAGTATTCACTTGGTACATAGAAGCCAGAGTTGCCAGAGCATCCGCCATTTGATTTTCGTCTCTAGGGATGTGATGGAATTCAACTTTATTGAAGAATGGTAATAATCTTCTAGCATAATCTTTGTAAGGGATCAAGCCAGGGTGACGAGTATCCTATTCTCCTTTAATCTGATTTATTACCAAAGTTGAATCACCATACACATCTAGTATTTTGATTCTGAGATCAATAGCTTCCTCGAGACCCATGATGCAAGTCTCATATTCTGCCATATTATTAGTACAATCAAATGTTAACCTCGTGGTAAAAGGAATGTGCGATCCACGAGGAGTGATAATCACAACACCAATTCCTTTACCATAAGCATTCACAGCTCCATCAAATACCATACTCCAACCATATTCAGGGTCAGGACCTTCCTCAGTTAATGGTTCATCATGATATTTCACTTTCAGGAACATCACATCCTCATCGAAGAATTCATATTCTACATACTGGTGATCCTCCACTGGTTGGTGAGCAAGATAATCTGCAAACACACTACTTTTAATAGCTTTTTGAGTGCGGTATTCGATATCATATTCAGATAACAACATCTTCCAGCGAGCAATTCTCCCAGTAAGAGCAGGCTTTTCAAAAATATACTTGATTGGATCCATTTTGGAGATCAACCAAGTAGTGTGCAACATATACTACCGCAAACACTTTGCCGCCCAAGCCAAAGCACAACATGTTTTTTCCAGCATGGAATACCGTGACTCACAGTCAGTAAGTTTCTTACTGAGATAATAGATGGCGAACACCTTCTTCCCAGTTTCATCCCGTTGTCCCAGAATACAACCCATGGATTTATCTAACACTGTTAGATACATAATCAACAGTCTTCCTTCTACGGGAGGGAGCAAGATAGGAGGTTCAAGCAGATATTCTTTAATACTTTCAAATTCCCTTTGGCAGTCATCCGTCCACACACAACCTTAATCTTTCTTTAACAACTTAAAGATTGGTTCACATGTCGCAGTCATGTGGGAAATGAATATGAAAATATAATTCAAACGCCCGAGGAAACCTATGACTTGATTTTCAGTTCTTGGTGTTGGCATTTCTTGAATTTCTTTGACTTTATCAGGGTTAACTTCAATTCCTTTCTGGCTAACAATGAAACCCAATAACTTCCCCGATCGAACAACGAAGGTGCATTTATTTGGATTCAGGCCGAGACGATACCTCCTCAAACACTGAAATAACTTCAATAAATCTTCTATATGCCTTTCTTCAGTCTGGGATTTGGCAATCATATCATCAACATATACTTCAATTTCCTTGTGCATCAGATCATGGAATAGGGTTGTCATAGCCCTCTGGTACGTTTCACCAGCGTTCTTCAACCCAAAGGGCATCACTCTGTAATAGAATGTTCCCTAGGGTGTGATAAACGTTGTTTTTTCCATGTCCTCTGGAGCCATTCTTATTTGATTATACCCGGAAAATCCTTCCATGAATGAGAATACTTTGAATTTTTCTATGCTATTCACTAACATGTCGATGTGAGGCAATGGAAAATCATCTTTTGGACTAGATTTATTTAGATCTCTGTAATCTACGCACATGCGGACTTTTCCGTCTTTTTTCGGTACTGGGAAAATATTGGCAATCCATTGAGGATACATTGGCGTCATAAGAAAACCAGCATTAATCTTCTTTAGAACCTCCTCTTTGATCTTTACTTCCATATCTGGGTGAGTTCTTATCAACTTTTGTTTAATTGGCGAACACTCTGGCTTCAACGACAAACGGTGCTCGACAATATCTGTACCTAGACCAGGCATATCTTGGTAAGACCAAGCAAATATATCCACATACTCCTTCAATAACTCAATCAACCTTCTCTTCACATCGGGATGCAACGATGCTCCAATCTTGACTTCCTTCGGATCTTCTTCTGAACCCAAATTGACCACTTCCGAAGGCTCTCTATATGGCTGAATGGTATTTTCCTCGTGCTCAAGCAACCATGAGACCTCTTCTGGAATCTCATCATAATCTTCTTCTTCAGCCCCAAACACAGGACATTCAAAGTTGGGAGAGGGTGCAGGGTCATTATATTCAACGGGTTTTTAGTTAATCTGCACATATGATTTATGATTTCTTTTAGAAACTGACACATATAATAAGTGATTATGCAGATCGAATTTCAGTTATTATTTATTTTGAAAGGGTTTTTTCTTACTATTTTCCAAGAAAAAGAAAAAAAATAAAAACACAATTTGGGAAACAAAGACAACCTTTATTATTGATTTTAACAATCAAAGCAAACAGATAAGCCCTACAACATTAATACTTCCACCTTGGGCAGAGTGAAAGCCTTTCATGAAAAAAAAGATTAATCAAATCAAATTACTTTGAAACATGTATGCAAGAGGGAACATCAATGGTGACCCAGTTCTGAACCCTGACTCCATGTGTCACATAATTCGGCATTTTCTCCTCTGCCTCATCCTCCTCAACAGCATTAATTCCAGAATCAGGTGGATGGAGGTAACCTCTGTTGCGGAAAACATCATGATAGCTGCCCATGGTAGATTTTGACTTCAAACCTTCTCCTCTGCCATTCCTCGAAGAGAACCCCAAGCCAGTTTTGTTCTTGTTCACGGGTGGATCCATAATTCGTCCCCAAACTGCATTATGACCATTGCGCACAACCTGCTACACCTCCTTCAGTGAAACCATGGAATTCTCATTTCTCCTTATGTTGTCAACAGATAGGGCTTGGAACTGGGTTCCCACAGCAGCTTCATCTGCTTCTACAATACTGAAGGAGGATAAATGAGATATCAACAATGTTTGCTCCCCATTTATGATCACTACGTTCCCTTCACGCACAAACTTCAACTTGTGGTGTAAAGTTGAAGTGACAGCCCCTGCTTCATGTATCCATGGCCGTCCTAGCAAACAACTATATGTCGAAATAATGTCCATGACCTGGAAGGTTATCTAGAACAAATGTGGTCCTATATGGATAGGTAAGTCCACTTCACCGATGACAGATTTCCTTGATCCATCAAAAGCTTTCACAATGATGCCACTCAGGCACATAGGTGTTCCTTTATATTTCAACTTCATGAGAGTACTTCTTGGTATAACATTCAACGCGGATCCATTATCAATCAGCACATTGGATAGTGAATCATTCTTGTAGTTCATAGATATGTGGAGGGCAAAGTTTTGTTTCCTCCCTTCATCTGGTAATTCATCATCGCAGAAACTTAAGTTATTACATGACGTAATGTTTCCAATTACGCTTCTGAATTGATCTATTGGCATGTCACTCTCCACAAAATCTTGGTCCAGTACCCTCATCAAGGATTCTCTATGAGCATAGGAGTTCATTAATAAAGCTAGGATAGATATCTTTGAAGGAGTCTGCAGTAGCTGATCTACAATTCTGTAGTCTTTCATATTAATTATCTTTAAGATATGATCCACTTCTTTCTCTAACGTAGCTCCACTAGTCTCACCCGTAGTCTTCTTAGGTTCATCATTCTCAACAATTTTCTTTCCAGCAACAACATCTCTCTGAATAACCGGCGCAAACACACGACCGCTACGGGTCACCCTGCTATTTTCAGCTATATTTCCAACATCGGGCATTGGCTGGATGGGAATTTCCTCACCGTCCTCCAAGATTGTAGCGTTGTATTTGTAAGGCACAACCTTATCTGATTTGTAGGGGATAGGACCTGGAAAACTAATTACCAATGGGGTAACAGTTGGCTTGCTATGATACTCCACTTCAAAATGAGCTGGTGCACCGAAATAAGGCACAATGACATTTACCCCTTCTTCAACACAAACAGTCATTAATAAGTCATTTCTGGAAAAAAAATATTCGTCTGAAGAGAAATACTCATCCGCGGAGGCATACTCCTCCTCTGACTCTTCTTCCATTAAACAAACCTCAATCATATTAACTTCATGATAATCATCCCTCTGACCTGTAATCTTGATAGTTCCATTGTCTAACAGCAACTGAACACCTTTCTTCACGATTGAACATCCTCGGGGATCTCGACAAAAAACTAGGAAAGATCCATATTGGTGTTCCACCTTACCAGTCGTATGGCAGAAGGTAGCATGCAACTGCACGAGATCCTCATTCATATACTCTACATCCAAAATTCTGAATTCACCAGGACATCCAGAAACCATGTTCACTTTGTCTTCATACTCTGCCCTAGGCTTGATTATGTGGATGAGGCCCTCATCCATCTTCTCGCAACCTTTTATGATTGTACTGCAAATAGCACAACCGGTACGGTCATGCCTATAGTAGCTAAATTCACAGAGGTCTGCATGCATTTCACTAAATCTCCTCTAACCAGATTAATGTCAAAAATCTGGAAGACGCCTGGACAACCGGCTACCATATTTACAGAATTTACTCCCCCATGCATGGGTAGAGGATTATCTTTCACATTAGGTCCCAAATCCTTGAAAGATAGAACACCAGACGTTACCAATTTATACACCTCATTCTTCAAAGGATAACAATTCTCAACATTATGCCCTGGTGCTCGCTGATGAAAAGCACATGTTCCGTCTGCCTTGTAATACCAAGGCAATGGTGATGGTATGGCGGGAGGTGGTCGTGTCTGGACCAACTTTTTCTGAATCAATGTTGGTAGTAGCTCTGTATAGCTCATGGGAATAGGGTCATAACTCTCCCTTCTCTGATTATACCCTTGATTCCCCTGCTGGGACGGTCTCTGATAAGCAACGGTAGTTGGAGCGGAATTCATAACATGAATAACTGAGGCGATTTATTGATGACGCTGATAATTCCTTCTAGGAGCGTTTACCCTCCTCTCTTGTCTAACATCATTTGCATCTCCCTCTTTCTTCTTGGTAAACCCATAAGATGGCTTCTTCACACCTCCGGATCCTTCACTTTTCGTCAAACGGCCTTCTCTTACAGCCTCTTCTAAGAGGATACCAATTCCTACCATCTCAGTAAATTCACTTGGTGCGCTTGATACCATCCTTTCGTAGTAGAAAGCACCCAACGTCTTTAAGAAAATCTTAGTCATCTCCTTCTCTTCCATGGGAGGAATCACTTGGGCAGCTACCTCGCTCCATCTCTGCGCATACTCTTTGAATGATTACCTGTCTTTCTGAACCATGGCCCTAAGTTGATCACGGTCAGGCGCCATGTCCATGTTGTACTTGTATTTTTTGATGAATGCTTCTCCCAAATCATTAAAAGTATGGATGTTGGCGCTGTCCAAATTCATATACCACTTCAACGCAGCACTGGTCAAACTATCTTGAAAAAAGTGAATCAGCAGACGCTAATCATCAATATGGGTAGACACTCTCCTCACGTACCTCACCAGATGAGCACAAGGGCAAGTGTTGCCCTTATACTTCTCAAATTCTGGGACCTTGAACTTGGCAGGTATCTTAACATTCGAGACCAAACATAGCTCATTCACATTCTGCCCAAATAGCTCTTTCCCCCTGAGGTTCCTCATCTCTCTTTGCATCTTGTCAAACTGCACTTGAAAATCATCCATTCTGTCATAAAGACCCAAGTCTTCACTCGGTGGAGGGAAAGGACGACACACATCATCATTAACAAACAAAACCATATTCATCGAAGGAGGTGCAACAGGAACAGCATGCACCATAGGAGGTGCTGGAGTAACAATAGTATGAACCACTAGAGTATCTTGAGGACCAAGATTGACACCTTCAGGTGCATAATTCTATGGCATTCCCCATGGATAACCTTGAGGCATGCGATTTTGAACAACAGCCGGAGTAGCAGATACGGGAATAGTCAGAACTTCAGTAGTTTCCCTTGTTGGTTGAAGTTGAACACTCGGTGGCTGATTCTGAGCAGCCACCAGAGCTTCCATCAGAGTAGTCAGATTGGCCATGCCGGCCTTCAAAGTAGAAACTTCCTCGCGCAACTAATGATTCTTATGTTCCAAGTTATCCATCTTCTTTTTGAAATTAGCCTGAGTGTTGTAGTGATGAGTCAGCTTGCCGGACGAAGTAAAGAAGCTTGATAAGACACCCGAATATGCATAACAAATGCAAGAAATATGTGCAATATGATGCATGATATGCAATGCATATGATTATTTTTACTTGGTTATTTAATATTTCAAGGGATTTAAAGTTTATAGACATATTGCAATCATCAAAGTAATAGCGCTTTTGAAATACTGAAAATTTTATTATAATAACTCCAAAATGGATTACAAGTTTCAATGATCCCAAGTACAAGATGAAAATAAAATCTAAAACCCTAAGAAGTAAAACTGATGGAGATCACTCTATACGCTGGCGCTTCCCCGTGAGCCTGGCAATCTGAGACTTCAACCTCTGGTTTTCTTTTGTATATCTAATGGCAATCTCCTTCCAATCATCTGAATTAGGAAGTGAGTGACCAGCACCTGATTGAGGCTTAGGAGAAAATAAATCCCCTTGCCTCTCTATAGACTCTACCGCTCGACTCTCAAGGATCTCAATCAAGTCGTCTTTCTCCTTCAAGTATGCTCTGTAGGAACTCTCTAATGTTTGGAACTTGTTCTTCCAAGCATCCCTTTCCTGTTGCAACCTAACCAAAGCAAGCTACAGCTCTTCCAGATCATCTAATAAGGGAGGAGTGGTCTTCACAAATAGATCAGGCATGGGTGTCTCTCGGGTATATGGCATCTTTAACTGATTGGCTCTCGATCGGACCCACTGAAGATATGGCTCCAAAGAAACAACACCCCTAGGTCCCAAATCCTTCCTACCCTTCTTATGAATGTGATGCCAGTCCTTCGCAATCTTCTCCCTAGCTTCCCTATGGTCTTCCCCTTCCTTCCGAAAGAAACTACTCAAATGAATACTATTTGGTTTATCCCTCATCGGATAACCAAGTTGTCACCGTGCAAGAACAGGGTTATAGTTAATTCCCCCCTTTGTACCAAGAAGAGGTACATTGGGGAAACTACCACAATTGTCAATAATATCTATATCCTGGTAAACTCGATGATACCAATCAATATTCGAGTGAGTAAGTGCCATGATCTTATGAGCCCAACGGGGTTCCTTCTTGACATCCCAAAAAGCATCAGACTGAGGCATATAAGAGATAAACCAACAGTATAACAGAGGCGTGCAACAGATAATCATCCCCCCATGATAAGAATTCCGAAGATGAATAGAGTAATAAGTATCACCCAACAGTGTAGGAATTAGGCTTCCAATCATGAAGATCCTGATAGTGTTAATGTCGACTAACTTGTCCACATTAGGAAATAAGAACAAATCGTAAGCAAGTAGAGAAAAGATGGCCTCAAAAGCGACTGTAGTCTTCATCCTGGCAAAGTAACAAGATTTCTCCAATAAGAACTGAGCTGGTAATCCTCTAATCCCTCCTTTGGTATCCATATGGGCTTCCACCTCAGATTTCCCCAGATGAATCAAAGCAGCAATCTCATGTGGTTTTGGCTCACCCTCCAAACCAGTAAAAGGAACACGATCGGTAATAGGTAAATCCAATAGATAAGAATACTCCTCCAGTGTAGGCATCAACTGATAGTCGGTAAAAGTAAAGCAATGATACATCGGATCATAGAACTGGACCATGGTCGAGAGAATTCCCTCCTTCATCTTCAGCTTCATGAGAGGAATAATGGATCCATACTTCTTCAGAAAGTCTGCAGAACACTCGATCTCAGGAATTAGACTGATCAACTCATCTATCTTGGGATCCTTGAAACTGTACTTCCCGGTCTTTCTCTTTCCAGAATCGATGGTTGAAAAGTACCTGAGATATTCACAAATAGTAAACCTTTATCCCTTGAAATATGGTTTCTTCAAAAGATGCTTATGAGTGCATGGATGCATGATGAAACAATCACACACAAGATCGCACATATAGGATTCATAGGTTCAATGTCATGAGCATGAGGTCGAAGGTACTACCCACGAGGTGTTGGTCTAAAGAGTTATCACCCTCCGAACAAGGTTCTAGAGGTTCCCAGAGTCTACACCCTTCCTTCGGATATTACCAACTTCCCGATTAACTCGATAATTAGTAATATTCTCAAGAAAGACTCGTCCGAACGTAGTATCGCGTGACAACTATTTTCGGATTACTCCGTCATAGCTTCCGCACTACACCTAAAAGGCCAAGATGGGTTTGATATTCTATAGTCCTAAGTTTTAGCAGACTCCCAGGTCGAAAGCAGTACGTCTTCCTGATTACTCGGTAAACGACACTATAGTCAAAGGGGCCTCCACTGAGTGGGAGATCTCATGCTTCGTTTTTTGGGATTACTCCCTCAAAGTTAACATGACTATACCGCCCGTCCTATCTTAAAGTTTTCCCAAGTCCGGGTATAGGACTCATGAGTAATCACCAAGCACCCTGAAAACCAGGAAAATCTAGACAAACATATATACAACATATAACACAAAAAACAATAATAACACATATACAGATATAAACAAAGATAGGCTTAACCCACTTAGGAATGGACCAGCAAGAGGTCAATCTTTCCCCAGTGAAGTCACCATTTTTCTATAGCGGTAGAAATGTTCAAGACTAAGCCATTGGATTGACTAGACTTTATACAAATAAAAATAAAAATCTTCAGCGCGCTTTATTGTTTCCAAAGGAGTGGGAAAAGAGCGAATAACCCAAAAAAGGGGGAAAGATTCAAGGTAAGGGGGTTGGTTATGCAAAGGGAAGGTATTAGCACCCTAAACATCTACGATACTCCGCAGGAGCCTCTTTGTAAAATTCTGTATATTTTGGCTATAAAAACTGTTGTATATAAAATGGATGGTGGAGGTGAGACAAGAAATATATTTTTTTATGATTTTTGCACCCGTCGCGTTGTGAACCTTTAGTGCCTACGTACCACCTTTCATGCAATAGGGGATCAGGGTACACATAGTTCCTCTTTTAAAAATTTGAAACACAAATGTGTTGGTTAATTTTATAAGATAAAACATCATCGTCATTGTCCATGTGGAAAACACACCTACTACCCACAATCATGACAAAGGAGAATTTGCATCATCTCAAAGTGGAGGATATTGCTTGGATTTCAAAATCAACAATGCATCACTCAACACCCAAGTTGAAAAAATTTCTCTTCACTATATATTGTAGAAGTATAGTTGTTTGCATTACTACAAGGATTGACAAGAGTTTAATCTTTTAAGAAAAGTTTCAAAGGTAAAAAGCCAAAGTGGAAAAATGGTTTGAAATGAGATTGATTGACTTTTAGTCTTCTCACAAAAAATGTCAAGGAATTATTAAGTTGATTGGAGATTTATTTATGAAAATGTTTTGAAAATGCATGGACATAAGTCCAAGTTTATTGTGAAAATAGTTCAAGTTTCAAAACAAGAAGACTTTTCAAAATGAGGAAGAAGATTTTGAAATTATATAAGATGGGAGGAGAAGAAGAGACTATCCTAAAGCATAGGGTAAAAGCTAGGGATAAGAACCATATAACCAACAAGAAGCCAAAACTTGACATTATGAGCCAAGATAGAATTCCCATTCCTTGGATTGAAACCAAGCAAGCAAAAATACTAGACCTCTTGAGAGAACCAAACTTCAAGTGTATTACGTCTTCATAAAAATTAGGCAGAGTAACGGTTGTATACGGGTGAATTCCAGATTACAAACAAAGGGTGTAATCACAAAAACCTGCAAACAAAACAAACAAACAGCCTAATGTCTTGAGGTAAACCTCAAGAACTCCAGACAAAATAATCAGATAAGATCTCCAAGATAGGCCAAGGTTTCTAATCCTAAGTCCAAGAAAAGTCCCATGCTCCATAATGCCAAGGATAGTAACCAAACAGTCCAAGTACCATTAAAGATCTTTTTAGGGTTTATGTTGATTATTAAGTATCTTAAGAAAGGAAAAGAAAAGCTCAAGTGAGTAAAGTTAAAATGGCAAGAAAATAAATGCTCATATGAGCAAAGATGAAAATGGCATGAAATGTAAATGCTAAAAGTAAATAATACATAAAGCATAAAAAAGAATAAAATCATAAGGTAAAACAAGTCAATAATTAGTGGTTAGTTGGATGACCATCTTGAAACTTGCATTTGGAACTCATTAGAGGATTGGTAGAACCAAAGCCTCCACACAACAAGTTGCGTTTTCTTTTTGTCAAGTATATCATCCATTTGGGATTTCTCATAAGTATCATTTAATGATCAACGATGTTTAAGTGATCCGCATTGACCAAAGGTGTTGTAGATTCATTAGAGGATTGGTAGAACCAAAGCCCACACACAGTGAATCTCAAGGTGATTGGATCAAAGAGATCAAGTTAACATACTTGGGCTTGCAATCATAAGTTTGGGCCACGAATGATCATTTATTCGAATGAGGACAAAATTTAACGCTATGTAAAGCAATCGTAAGTGGACTTATATAGAAGTCGCACCTATTTTGAGGTCGGTCAATAGCAATTTATGCACCATTTATTTTGAGACATGATATAGAGATCATGCTCCAATAACACCTAGGACAATAAGAAAGTGATAAGATGAAGAGGGGATGGAAAAATGAATAAACCATTTTTTGAATTAAATTTTAATCAAACTATTATTAAAATCATTCATCCATGTTTGTGGAGTTAAACTCAACACCAAGGATCCAATGATGTTAATAAAGTTTATGATCCAAAATTTAACCCAAGATCAGCCAGAAAATACTCACAAAATAATATCACATTTAATATACAGAAAAAAAGGATTTTAAAAATGTTTTAAAAAATAATAATGAGAAAAATATCAATTATGTTTAAATTAATCAAGAAATAAAAAGTAAGACCACAGAAAAATCAGAAATAGGTCCAAATATTTTTATAAAATTTTTGGTAATTTTTAAAAGTCAGAAACTATTTTTAAACTATTTAAAAATTGCTCAAACAAACAAAAATAGGTCAAAAATAGCAAACCTCAATATAAAATTCCATGAAATTTTCAGAAAGTCGAAAATATGAAAAATATTATTTATGAATTTTTTTAGAATTAAAAAATGTCAGAAAGTATTTTTTTAAGTAATTAAAAGAAAGAAAATAATTCAAAAAATATAAAAATAATATCAAATATCAAAATAAAAATGTGAAAAAATAGTGATGAGATCATAAATAATTCAAAGTATTTTTGTGATTTTTTTTATAATTTTTAGATAAAAAATAAAAGAGTTATGAATTTTTGAAAATTTAATCAATAAAAATATAAAATCAGAAAATAAAATAAAACCAAAAAGATGTCGACCATCAGGTCATAGTCAAATTGCGTTAGTAAGTTGATCCAATGGACCAGACGCGCTGTGCTTGATATGGACCTTAGTGAGATACGTATAGGATCAGAAAAATGGCAACAAATGAAATTAAAACATTTGGCACGCTATCATTCGCTGAGACGAGACATGTCATTGCCTTCAACCTCCATACACCCTGCAATGGGGATTTTGTGAGATCCTTCAAATGGAAAAATTAGAATCTCAGGCAAGTATCATTGAACTCGTCTCTTCAAGACGATTCTTGCACCACCATCGTGCCAAATTTATATAAGGTATGGAGAGAGATATGAATAAAAAACTCATAAAATAGTGAGCACCTTCAATTTGAGATTTCTCTATCAATTCTCAATGGATTTAAAAATTGTAAGCAGCATTAGAATCAGGAGAAGGAGTAGAATAGATTAGTGCTTGATTTGGATCCAAATGGTGGAGAATTCTACCTTTTTGAAGTTCAAGGAAGAAGCTCTGAAACTGGACTTCTGTAGCTTGAATTGTGACTCATTTTAATTTGGTTTAAGTTCTGGAGAGTTTATATGATGCTTAAGGATGATGAATGCGCAAAGAATTTTTGAAAAGGGGGCTTAAATCTCAGAAACTGAATTCAAAAAATATGGGTTCGTGTGAAGTTTTGGCAGGGTGTTTTTGGCTCTCAAAGCTTGAAGAAATGAATGGGGGATAACCCTCTATTTACAGGGAAGTGAATGGGAATGAAAATTGGAAGAAACAAGGAAGTTTGGAGGGAAATTGAGTGAAGGTCGAGCACGAGTGAAATGTGACTTCATTTCCATAAAAACTCAACCAAATCTTGCATTTTGGGGTGTTAATCACTTCTGGCAAGTTATATAATCAAGTTTAAATCAAAAACACTCATAAATCTTGTGTTTAGAAGTCACATTATGAATTTCAAAATTCTGACTTTGTGGAAAATTCAGTTTCAAGTTACCAAATTCAAATCCATGGCATTTCCAAATCAAGGGGTCTTAGGGCATGATTCTTGATGCTTTAGAAAGATGAGGTTACAAGCTTTGCAATGGAAAAAGAATTGAATCAAATGGATGCTTGAGCTGAAATTTCATTGAGTCAAAGTTGAAGAAAAAGGGTTGACTTTCCATACCTAGAAATATTTCAAATTCTTCTTCAAAAATGACCTATAATCCTTTGCATCTAAACATGGCCTTCCACATGGAATTTTCTCTTGACCAAAAGATATGGAATTAAGTAGATCTATTGAATTACATTTTGAAACTTGAACCACTCAAAATCTCCAAAAATTGAGCAAGTTATGACTTGTTGAAGTTGGCCAAAAATCATGAAATGTCCTATAATCTTTTTCATATTTAGGGAAACTTCCATTCATTTTCCCACTTTGCACATAAAAGAAGGCATAAAGTTCACATCCTAAATATCATCTTGGAAATAGAATGGGCTTAAGGTGATAAATATTGACCAAGTTATGATCATTTGAAGTCACATATGGAAAATTAGGGATTCACCTGGAGGACTTGTAATCTTTCTTCTTCACCAAGTTTCTTCCACATGAAAACTCTTTGTAACTTTTGAAGTGATTTGTTGATACCCCGTTGAAGAGAAGGATTTCTTTGGAATCACTCAAAAATACCAAAAGGTTAGCAAGATATGCTCCTTTGAAGTTCAAAACCCTAGCTCCTAGATCAAGAAATGCTTTTGAGGAACTTTGACAAGTTTGAACAAACTTCTTGTACCAATATTCTTGATTTGTGAATATAAGTTATTGAGGATAATAATTAAGATTCATAGCTACCAAAACCACTTCCATATCTTGAATTTTGAGATAAATATGCTCTTGTGACCAATAGTAACAAGGCCTTGTCTAAACATGACAACCTCTCCAATCAACCCCTTGTACTTTTGAGTCAAATCTAATAACCTTGAAATGTGATGAACCACAGCGATCTTGCCATGCCAATTCTTCCAAAACCAATCCAATGATGAGGTATGAACTTCTCAAACTATATCAACTAGGGCATGGAAATAAATTCATGAACCCATGGAGTAACTTGTTAAATTTCATTGCCCTTACCTACATGGATAACAAACAAGACAAGCCAACATTGTATTTTATTAGTTAAGTGAAGAAATCAAAACAATATTCATGATCACAAATGGAACATAATTCAAGGTGCTTGGTAATCCCTCAAAAGGAGCAAAACTCAAAGTAGGGAGGGGAACCAAGAATCCTAGTGTGATCTTGTTGTGAGTGAATCAACATGGTATGATGAAGGGATCTTAGGGGGGGAAATTGGGGTAAAAAAATGGGAAAGACCAAAGTTTGACATAAAGATAAGTTTTTGAACAAACAAGAGAATTTGCAAATAAAAATCCAATGAACTAGAAACTTCCACTGTTGGTGGTCGGGTCGTTGTCTCTATCAGCATCTTTAACTCTTTCAAAATCAATTACTTTAGCTTCAATCAAGTCTAGAATCTTATTTTTCAATGCCCAACAACTGTTAGTGTCATGTCCATGACTGTTGGAGTGATATGCACACCTTGCATTAGGATTGTAATTAGGAGAATAAATATGGGGGTTCTTAGGAAGTTCTTTCAATGTAATCAACTTCATCTTCAAAATATTTTGCAATGCTTGAGACAATGACAAGTTGATTTTGGCAAATTGTCTTTTGTTCTCTTGTTGCTGCTGATTACCTCGTTGTTGTTGATGAGGTTGTTGTTGAGCTTGTGATGTAATAAGAATTTCGAAAGGCCCTCTTCCATTAACTGGAGGATTAGAAATGTCAACTTGTCTCTTTCCTTATCTTATTCTCCTCCTACTTTCAACCAAGTCAGTTTCCTGTCTCACCGGAGGCTGGTTAATGATTGGATCCCCAATTCTAGCAGTTCGTCCCATATAATTGTATTCGACCCGATGAAGCTTGCTAATGAGGATTCTCAACTCTTCCTGCCCCCGAGTTAAATTTTGGATAATAGCCATATGACCAATCATCTATATTATTATCTTTTCCATCTCATCTTGCAGTTGTTCCAACTGGTCATCCTTGTTGCCTTGAGGATTCTTCTTGGTCATGTTCTCAGCAAGGAGTGCTTTCAATCCCTCTTGCCTCTTGGATAGGTTTAGAACCAATTCTTGAGAGTGAGCATTTTGAGACTGAAGATCCTTCATTGTTGGTTCAAGAGCCATTTTCTGAGGAATAACATAGTAAGAAGGTTAGAAGACCTGCCTTGAGAATACATGTTATGCAATGGCATGGTATGTAGAGCGTATGCGATGTTTTCAAGGATCTCGTGGAATTTAAATTTGTTAATCAAAAGGGAACAGAAACAAAGACTCTTATTATTAAGTTCAAATTACAACTGCCTCTTAGGCTAACAATGAAAACAAAAAGGGTTACAAGGAAACAAATTATGAACTCCTAAGACCTAAGACTCAAGTCTCCCATGGACGCTTCGTCTTTGTGTTAACATATGTATTAAGGCTCTTCTCTTCGTGAAGTTGTTTTGTCAACTCTAACACTTTCTTGTAACTAGCATAGAATTGGGTCTCAAAGGTGTCCATTTTCTTCTTTCAACTAAATCCATGACTTTTATAGCTCTTCAAGGTCAGTAGGCATATTTGGATGAAAAATGGTATGAGGAATATCTCCTTCAACAATAGGCTCCACAATTACTGGTAGGATAGCTGGATATGGTTGTTGTTCCCCAAAACATGCCCTCCCATTTTCACACAATACATACTCCTAGAGGTCCTCAATTGCTCAAGGTTGACCAAGAATTGATCTGACAAATTCTCCTCCTAAGCATTGGCCTTCCAACTAGGGTTTCATTTTTCACCAAGATGTGTGAGATCCAAAGGTATAAAATGTATTCCATGGTCATAATATGTCTTTAAAATTATCCATGACAAATTTCATACCTTGCACTACAAGTTTGCTCAGTCAATTGCTCAAATGCTTGAAAATCAACTCTACTAGGTCAAAAGTCAACTATGGTCTATATACAGTCAAACTTCAATATTTTTAGTCAAAATCAACATTTTGAAGTGATATCCATCATTTGATAAAGGTTTAATCATGATCCCTCAAGAAATGCTCCTAATACATAAAAAAGTCAAGAATTTCTAATTAGGGTTTCTATAAGAAAAGTCAACCAAACTTTGACCAGGCATAACTTTCTCATACTTCGTCCATTTTTTCCCATTCTAAGCTCATTTTGAAGAGAATCCAATTCCCTACAACTTCTCTTCATCCCTCAAGTCCAGTAAATACACCATTTGAAAGATACAAGCTTATACATTACATGTCATTTTCAAAAAGTCAACAAAAGGCACTTTTTGTCAAGACAACTTACATCAATATAATGTCTTAAAAATAAAATATTATCAACATAGAGATTGTATAGTACATCTTGGGATTTCCAAAAAGTCCTAGCTCATCTTTAAAAGATGAAATTTGAGCAAGTTATGGTTTGCACAAGTTGGGCAAATTTGTGAAAATGCATGAAGTCAACTTTGAGAAAAATTGCATTTCTAGGTTAATGGACATAACTTTTAGGGTTCAAAAACGTTTATGACATACCCATGGATCTCTAAACCTAACCATGCACTATTTGGATTTTTATTTCTATTTATTTGAATTTTTATTCATTTAAATATGAATTAAATTAAATAAAAATACAAAGAGTAATGGGCCATGACATTTGGGTTTGATTTGATCTATTAGAAGACCTATATTTTCGTGCAAGATACATCCAAATGGTCCAGGTTCATTGAACATTAAAAAAGAGACAAGGATCTTCAAAAATGGCAAGAACAAACTCAAAAAATGGAAAGTTTTCAATATGTTTGATTTTTGTTTTATCATAGTTTGATTAATTGATTCCTTGCCATGTATGTTATCTCATTCATACCTCTATATAAGCATAAGCAAACCATATGCAAAAGGGCACGAAATTACTCTTCAAAAATCTCTTCAAAATCTCTTCACAAAGCTCTCTCGAAATTCTCCAAATCGTTCAAAAGTTGTGAAAATTCAAAACCTGGTCTTCAGCTTTCCTCCATCCAATCTCGTGCCATCTTTGCACTCCTGAGGTCCCTAGGAGTCATTTCCATTCCTTACCTTGGCCTGGAGCACGCTTGAGTCATCCATACAAGTTGCATCATTTGGTATAGTTTATTTAAATCTAATCTTGTCAATCTGCATTTATTAAACTATTTGACATTTGCATACATGTTTGTAGTCATATATAGAGTAAGTTGGACGTGAAGCATGTAAGTTTTGAGACCTGGTTCATGAGATGCCATTCTCAACACTGATGGGAAGCTTGGCTTCGAAACGCAAAATTCAGAGACCTTTAGCCAAAACTAACGTCAGATTTCTTTATTTACTTCTTTTTATATTTACTTTTTCAAAATAATTTTTATTTAATCATAAAAAATCAAAAAAAAAATAAATAGATTTAGGTTTAGGTTTTTTTCTAAAATTATTCTAATTAATTATTTTAATTTTATTTTATCAACTTAAAATCAATTAGACTTAGGTTCATTTTAATTCAAATGTTTTCTCAATAAAAAACACAAAATATTAGAATTAGGTTAATTTTTTTATTAATTTTCTTAAGTTAAATTTAGATTTAGTTTAATTATTTTTCTTGAAATAAATAAAAATAAAACCAAAAAAGACTTTCATTCTTAGGATTTTTTAGACGTAATATTTCATTCCGTGCGCATTATTTTTATTCTCGTATTTTATATAATAATGTAACTGATTACGGGATGTAATAGTCTAGGCTTAAAATTCCGCATTTTATTTTCTTGCACCTTTTTATGTAACTGTCCCGAAGCATTGGAATAGCGTAGGATCTAAATTCTCGCACTTTATCTTTTCTGTACAATATTACTGTTAGTAAATAGGATTTTATGGAAAGACTGAAAACAAAGCGCTAGCAAACTTAAATTCAAAGACAAATAACTGAAACAAGCATACATTTCACACATACACCTCTAGGGTACGCCCACTTTGGTTGCCTTTCGGAAGAAAAAAAACAGTCATGTCCCTCGAAACGAAGACGCTTTAGCAAAAACCCATGAACCAAAGATCATAGTCCCTCGATGACCCTATAATGTTGCCTTTCAATAAATGATCTAGTCATAGACAAAATTGCTAAAGCGTCTCCACATGTTGCCTTTATGACTGTATGTCCCTTCGATTGTCCCTCAGCATCCAACGATAGGGCTACCTACTCACTAATAGTAGGATAACACTGTCTAAAGGATAAGGAGGAAAAGAACAACCTTTTTGAGTAAAGTAGATAGTTCTTAGATGCTTGCTCAAATAAAACAAACTTTTTTACACTTACACACTTCAAAAACAACTTTCAAAAAGACATTTGCTTTGTCAACACTCTTGAGGACTGATAGAAGATTTAACACAAAGTGAATAGCCGCACTAAGGCATTTCAAAACATTTTTCAAAACACACAAAGCACAAGGTACTTTTAAAATGAGCTAAGCATCTAAGAGCCCGTAGAAAACTATGGATGGAAAGGGTGCTAACACCTTCCCTTTCCATAATCTACCCCCCTTACTCAAAACTCTTGAAAAGGTCTTTTTCTGTTCTTTTCACCCTTTCCTTAATTTGGATAAAAGAAAAGTCGATGGCGACTCTTGCTTACCGTAACATTTGCAAACACAAACGCAAAACCAGTATTAACAGTCAGTTATTCCACCGTATCACAATGGCATTATAAGATTTTGAGCACGAGATTTCACCCATCTGAGGTAGGGCTCCAAAGGGATGGAGTTTTTGTATCCCAAAGTCTTTGTATCAATCTTATTTACCATGCCCCAAGCACGTATAAACTTTTTACGGTAACCTGGAGGATCATTCTCGTAATCAAATACAAAACCCTGGATAAGCATATCATGAGGATCATTTCTTCGAGTATAACTAAATTGACATAGAGCTAGACAAGGGTTGTAAGTAATACCTCCCCTTATGCCAAGGAGTAGCACATTAGGGAATTCACCACAACAGTCAATGATAGGGATGTCCTCCCGAGATCGGGAACACCAATACATATCTGAATGAGAGAGTGACATCATCCTTTGGTACCACTTCAAACCTTGTTCATTCTTCATCACTGATCGGGGAAGGTGTGAAATAAACCACTTGGATAGTAAAGGTATGCAATACATGAGAGTCCTTGGCTCTCTCATTGTACGAGTTTGAAGAGAGTGCAAAATATCTCCTAGAAAAGTAGGCATAGGATTATGAGTAAGAAATATTTTGATGGCGTTCACACCTATGAGTTGGTCTGGATTAGGGAGTAGTACCAAACCATAGATAAACAGAGCCAATATCTCCTCAAAAGCTTGAAAGATCATAGCATCTAGAAACAACTAAGCCTTCTCTATCAGAAATTTAGCAAGAAGACCTTTAACTCCACTTCTTGTTTCCAAATTAGACACAATGTCTGACCGCTTCAGATGTAAGGCTGCTGCAATAACTTCAGGTTTTGGAACTTTCTCTAAACTAGTGAAGGGTGTCTGATCAAGAATAGGTACTCCAAGTAGCTTAGAAAACTCTTCCATTATGGATACCAACTAATAATCCGGGAAGGTAAAATAGTTATTCTTAGGATCAAAGAATTGGAACAGAACACTCATCATGTCTTCTTCAAAACCCGAGGTAACTAAACTGAGTAGATAATCAGGCCTCTTGGTGAATTGAGAGTTCTGGGGAACTTTGAGACTAACTCCTTAAGCTTGGAAGGTGCCCTTACAAAGTTGATTCGGATAGTAGTTCTGCGAGTGAAGGCCATAACCTACAACAAGGAACAAAGATAAATCCCTAGGTCCTTGAAATGGTTAGTGAAAATGTTATGTTATGATGATATGATGTTATGATGTTATGTTCGTGTTAAGTAAGTAGGAAAAATAAACAAGTCATACAATAGCCTTAGCTTTAAAGGCTTGCATGAATTCTATAGGTAAATGCCCCTCCCCACTGAAGTTAAGTTGGCTCAACCTATCCTATAATACTAACTGGGTTCTAATAATCTCATATCACAAATCTTTCTCGGAGGCTTTATTTTAGCACGAACACTGACTTTCCAGCAAAACATCCTGAAATTCGAATCTCAATGAGCATAGCCTGGAGTATCAACCAACTTCAGACTGCACCAAAGATGGCTATCTAACTACTTTCTAATGGCAAAGAAGGGTCAATTAAGATTTTAAAAGAAAGTTAGTGTTAACGAAACCACGTAGAAGCCTAATCTTATCCTCGACTAACTCAAGAAACATTAGTATAAACCAAAGTGTCACACTAACTATAGCTATCATGTTAACCATATTGGTATACGATGTACAGTCTTTATGATATATTGTTGCTTACCTAAGAAATCACTAGATCCTGGTGTAGGATCTTTCACACAAGAAATAATACCCAAGCATGAACCCTTAAATAAATCAGACAAAGCATACAATAAAAGCAAGTAAAGTGATCTAACTCTTAAGGTAACCCCTCTCAGCAAAATCGTCCCTAGAAGAGTCGCCAGTTCTATAATACAGTGGGAGAATTGACTTTTTGGGTTTATTGCAAATGTTGCAGTTAGCAAGAGTCGCCACCGACTTTTCTTTTATCCAATATTTAGGAAAGGTGAAAAGAACAGTAAAGACCTTTGATAGATTTTATGTTCGGGGTGTAAGTTATGAAAAGGGAAGGTGTTAGCACCCTTTTCATCCATAGTTATCTATGGGCTCTTAATTTCTTAGTTCACTTTTAACTTGCTTTGTGTGTGTGTGTGTGTGATTTGTTTGAAAATCTTTTGAAATGCCAATGTAAGGATAACTTTTTAATAATCCTTGTGTCCGTCCTCAAGAATGTATACAAAGTGCCTTTGAAAATATCTTGTTTGAAAGTGTAGTGTGAAAAATGCTTTGAGTTGTGAAAAAGGTTGTGAGCAAGCATTCAAGAGTTCTTATCCACTAATAAGGTCTTTATTGTTATTTTCCTTCTCCTTTGGAGATAATATTATCCATACCATTAGTTTGTAGTTAATCCTATCTACTAGATGTGAAGGGACAGACGTAGGGTCATTGTATGGTCATCGAAGACAACATGTAAGGATACTTTAGCAATTGTATCGAAGGAAATATCATCATTTTTCTTGTAGGGTCATTAAAGGGACTAGATCATTTTGTAGGCACCTCGAAGAATCATCGAGGGACTATGATCTTTATTCGAAAGGGACCATAATGATATTGTTGTATCAAAGGTCTTTTGCTAAAGTATCCCCACTTTCGAGGGACATGACCAATAGCATCGTAAGGCAACGAAGAGAGGTTACCCTAGAGGTGAAGTGTGAAAAGTGTATTAGTTCAGTTATTTAATCTTGAAAATTAGGATTATCTATATTGCTTTTAGTAGTCTTTCCATATAAAGCTAATTTTACTAACAATTAAATATGTACAGAAAATTAAAGTGATGAATATAAAATAATGCGCTATTACATGGCTTTAGGGTAGATACATAATAGGAAAATGCGACAAAATAAATCTACACTATTACAATTGAGAATGTGACCTATACACTTGATCTATGAATTTAAATAGCAAAAGATGAGAAAACTAATGTTAGAAAAATGTTAAATTCCCTAAACATTCTACATGTTAGAAAAAGATATTTTTGGTGATTTTTGTAGAAAATAATTTGAGTGTTAATAAATAGTAATTAAAGCCTAATTCTAATTAATTTTAATATTAAGAAAAGGCTAATTAACTTAATTAATTAATAAATAAAAATATGTCAAATATTTATTTGTTAACTAAAAAACCCTAATCCTAATTTGTTATGGTTTTGAAAAATAGTTTAAGGTTTGTTAATGGTTAATTAGAAAGTAATTAATAAAATGGAATACAAAACCAGGGTTAGTAAAATAAGAAAAAAACAAAATGCATGGGGTGAGACTTGAACCCACGCCCTCAGTCTCAATGATTATTCTCTTTACCATTGCGCCATGGTGTTGTTTGTGTTTAAGATATGGGACTCAATCACCATATGATGAACCTGGTTTATCTTGGAAAATAAGAGAGAAAATTAACAAGAGGGGGAATCGAAACCACGCCTCCATGGTTATCAACAACATCATTTACCACTTGGCCAATTATGTTACGCGTCAGTTAATCAGCACGCGTTCCATATATTATAAATCAAGATCAAGAAATCAAATTAAAATAAAAATCAGAAAACACGCATTGTGGTAGGGCCTAGAATTTTGAATCAACCAATGAGCATGTGCCACGCCTAGGTTAAATAACTAGTGGGCTAGAGAGACGCCGGAGCCCTAGCTTCAGTCTTCTTCTCCGGTGATCAAATTTTCAAAACATGTGAAAACGGAAAAATCATAAGGAAAACAAGTTACAGTCCACCTAATTCGACCATTGTGGGTTCAATGGTGATCTCTTTTTTGGCTAATTCAACCCGTACAGTAAGATACGAGAAGAGTAAAAAAACATGGTGCAATAATGGTAACTGGGTATTCTGGCATCATGGGTCTCATGTAAGGGATAGAACTTGTGCTATTTTACCTCAGGAATACATTGAAACTGTTAGTTTGAAACAAAGCATTGTAAACATTAAAATACGAATTTCAAAATATATGCATGACCGGTGACGTTTTGAATGCATGTTTTAGACACATTTGATCATCAAGAAGATTAGAACTTACTCTATAATGTCTCAAGGATTGATTTGAGTAGTTATCTAGTCTTAAGGATGGCTAAAAACTGGAAGTCGAATTTACTTCGACAAAAGACTTTTCGTCCTCCGTCGGACATTCCATGGGAAAAGTGGGTGCAGCCAGTGAATCAGAACGGAGGGAAAAGACCAAAGTGGAGAGTAGTTTTTCAGGAGGATGAGGCTCAAGAAAAGAAGCCAAAAACTAAGGGATATTAGGTTTCCCCAAATTACAAACGGAAGAACCTGACGACCAGAACACATTGGAGGTGTAACCAGAGGAACAGGAAGGCTGCAAAGAAGGCCTCGACATCAAAGTTAAGGCCTGTCGAAACTCTGAAAGACAGGAAGATGATAAGGCCTTTTGAACATTAGAAGCAAGTGGAATCCAACAAAGTTGTCGAGGTGTTAACTAAAAAACAAATATCCGAGATAGAGGCTGAGTGAAAAAGAAAAAATTATCGTAAATCAGAGATCGGTGATGAGAATAGCACCTCTTGGGAGTAAGAGTAAGAAGGTAGTGGTGACAAAGAGTGCGGAGTACACTGCCATGGCTAAAAATGGAAACAAAGAGGAATAGGAGTACGAACCTCTCCTAGAGAATAAAGAGGAAGATTATGGCCCCTATGAAAATGATATGGTTGATGATGATTATGATTAAGATTTTATCATCAATTGTTGCATTGTGTCAGTTTTTCCTGCTGAGTTCGACATGGTATCAGAAGTGTCGGAAAATGAGGATGATCATGTGCCAAACGACGCCGATAAAAAACCATTATGCTACTATGTCATGAATAGTGGTATGGTGGAGGAACAAAATCCGGTGTTTGAAAAACCAAGTCCAGGCATGTTGTGTCACCTTAAACCCTTGTTTATAATGGCAAACATGGATGGAATGTCAGTCAAAAAAGTGTTTGTCGACAGGGGGCAGTAGTGAATTTGATGTCTTATGCTTTGTTCAAGAAGATGGGAAAGTGTGGAACTAATATTTGACCATATAATATGGTTTTATCTAACTTTGAAGGCAAAACCAACAGCATCCTGGGAGTGTTTCAGGTCGAATTATCAGTCGGTATAACTACCAGGCCGACTCTCTTTATGGTTATTAATTCCAATGCAAATTTTAATTTCTTGTTGGGTTGCGAATGGATCCACGAGATAGGGGAAGTTCCATTGACCCTACATTAAAGGATATCCATTTGGAGGAAAATGGCATCGTCGAAAATATTGAAGCTGATCAGGGTTACTAAAAAATCAATGAGAGTAGAGTTGGAAAGAAATCATTTAACTAACATCTGGAACATGTGGCGCCTTGTGATATTGAAATTTACATTCCTAAAGAAAACACAAGTTGTTTTCTAAGTTTGGATTCAGATCATGGATTCATGTGGGATATTGAAGAAGAAATGATGCCCAAGAAACAAAATCCACCTACGAGGTGGAATATGGTCGAAAGAGATGATCAATGAGTTAGAAGCGTTGGCTCAGATTTTGGCCTATGTGGATGAAAATAGAATAAAATCGGCTTTGGAAGCCGAGAGATTACAAAGTTTGTCTTTGGGAGCCAATTTAAAGAGTCGAGAAGGCCAAGATTGCCAAACATCAGGTTTAGACCCATTGAATTCAATGCAGAAAATGCAGGGCCGATATCCTTTAGAAGAAGTGGACCTAGGCGATGGCTTAACGAAGATACCAACTTATATCAGTACAAAAGTTGGGTCAAAGATGAAGGTTCGATTGGTTAACTTATTGAAGAAGTATAAATATTGCTTTGCATGGGAATATGGTTAAATGCCTGGGTTGAGTCGAAAAATAGTAGAGCATCTCCTGCCTATCTAGCAAGGGAAGAAACGGGTAAAGCAACATCCTTGAAGATTCGCCCCAGAAATCACATTGAAGATCAAACAGGAGATCGAAAGATTGTTAAAAAGCAAGTTCATCAGAACTGCCAGGTACGTCGAATGGCTAGCAAATATTGTCCCTATTATTAAGAAAAATGGAACTCTTCGAGTTTGCATAGATTTTTAAGATTTGAATAAAGCAACTCAAAAAGACGAGTATTCGATGCCTATGGCAGAAATGCTAGTAGATTAGGCTGCAGACTTTGAATATTCGAGCATGTTGGATGGTTATTCTGGATATAATTAAATTTTTATAGCCGACGAGGATATGTCTAAAATGGAGTTTCGATGTCCAGGAGCCCTAGGGACTTATGAATGGGTTGTAATTTCGTTTGGTTTAAAAAATGTCGGAGCAAGTTATCAAAGGGCTATGAATGCCATATTTCATGATTTCATATAGCACTTTATGCAGACTTACATAGATAATATTATGATTAAGTCTTCATCTGAAAAATGGTCATATCGACCATCTTCGACAATCATTCAATAGGATGAAAAAATATGGATTGAAAATGAATCCACTAAAATGTGCTTTCAGTGTGCACGCATTAGGCTTCTTAGGTTTCGTGGTTCACAAAAAAAGCATCAAGATCAACCAAAAGAAAACAAAAGGAATTTTGGATCTCAAGCCTCTTCCAACAAAGAAACAATTACAGTCTTTATTGGGGAAGATCAATTTATTAAGAAGATTCATATTGAATCTAAGTGGCAAAAGTAAGGTGTTCTCTCCATTACTCAAGATCAAAGAATAAGTCTAATTCCTATGGGATAAAAAGCAGCAAGAGGCTTTCGACGCAATCAAGGAATATCTGACGAAGCCTCTAGTATTATTGCCACCAAGTCAAAAAAAACATGATATTGTATATAGTTGTGTCTGACTTGACAATTGGAAGCATGTTAGCTCAAGAGGATGATAATTGCAAAGAAAGGCCAATTTAATACCTTAGTCAAGTATTGATAGATGCAGAAACTAGGTATAGTTCAATTGAAAAATTGTGCCTATGTTTGTATTTCTCATGTATGAAATTAAAGTAATATATTAAATCAGATGATGTTTATGTTTCGTCTCATTTTGATGTTATTAAGCATGTGCTATCAAAACCCATATTGCATAGTCAAATCGGGAAATGGGCATTAGCATTAACTGAGTTTTCTTTGTCTTATTTTCCTTTAAAATCTATGAAACGCAAAATTGTGGTAGACTTTATTGTAGATCATGCGATAGTCGAGCCATCCATAAATATGGTCGACACAGACTCCTGGAAATTATATTTCTATGGGTCGAGCCATAAAAATAGAACCTATGTTGGAATCCTAATAATCTCCTCAGAAGGAACACCCACAAGATTCAAATGTCGAGTCGACGACAAATGTTCCAATAATGAGGCAGAATATGAAGCCTTAATTACTGGACTTAAGATCTTGCGAGATTTAGGTGCCACTAAAATCGAGGTCAAAGGCGATACAGAGTTGGTGATCAAACAAATTACACGAGAATATAAGTGTAAGGAGCATTTAATGATATACTTTGCACTTGTGAACCGTTTTTTGGAAGATTTCGAAGTGGTAAGCATTAAACACATGCCCAGAATGGAGAATCCAGAGGAAAATGATTTATCCCAGATTGCGTATGGGTACAAAGTATCGACGAACAAGCTAAGGGACTTTGTTGAAGTAAGGGAGAAAGTCGTCTTGACGTCACTCGCAACATTGTCAACACCAAAAGCTTCGGGGGGCAGACCATATGGATGAAATTTTTGAATTTTTTTCCATTGACTGTGAGTGAAAATTTACTATTAGACATTTTGCATGATATTAAAACACGGAAAGCTAGCATTTCAGTATGTTGGACGATATCCTTATGTCTTGTGGAACTCCCTTGCATTATATGTCTTATGAATCTTTTAAAACAACTTTAAAATTGGTCTCAATCATGAATAATCATTTTTTGCACAAAATCATCACTTATGTGCCAACCTGAAATTTGTATGAGTCGACACATAAATTCTGCATTTATGCATTTTCTTAAAAGCTTCAGTATGTGTCGACACATAAATTTTTCAGTCGACACATGTACTACAATATTAAAGCTTTCAGTATTTCTGCCTTAAAACACAGGCACATGTGTCGACACATACGATTTTCAGGTCAACACATGTACTACTTTTTAAAGCAAAGAGCTACTATTTTGCATGTGTTGACACATAACATTTTCAGGTCGACACATATTATTTTGTGGGTCATTTTTTCATTATTTTTTCATTCCAAAACTATCCTTTTTTACCTAAAAAGAGTCCAACTATAAATATATCATTGATGCATCATTCCAACGATATGAAACCATAAAAACTAGCTTATTTCTCTCATCATCTTCAACCTCCAATCTATGCATACACACTGACATTACATTGTAGCGATATTTCATTGGGGTGTCATCTAGACGAGGATTGTTAGTGTCCAATTGTATATTGGTTTTAGTTTTGTAGGGGTTTTCATCCATGAAAAAAACATCGGGTTTGTCCTCTGAGATCATTGGTTAATTTGATAGTTTTCGTGTAAGATCGTTCGAGAAGGAATCATCCATGTGAATCACCTTAGAGTGTTTTAAATATTTGAAACAAAGTAGCAAGTATTGGAAGATAGAATTGAAGATCTTGTGTTGATAGAGTGAAATCGTATTTACTCAAGTGAAATCCCTTGGAGTGTTTGAAATCTTTGCAAGAATCCTTGGAGTGTTTGAAATCTTTGCAAGGAAGTAGCTTAAGTGGAGAATAGATTGCATCTATCGGTCTTGGTCTTGTTAAAGATGAAAAGAAGAGAAGGGGTTGAATCAATATCAAACGGTTATGGTTTGTAATATTGCTCTTGAACACTTCTCTTGTAACCATACTGTTGCATAGTAAGAATTATCTTAATTCCATTGGAATTAAGCGCAAACGTACCCACAAGCGAGGAAGAAATGGGGAATTGTGTACACAAATCCTCTTGTTTCTTTTATTTTATCACTTTTACTTGCTTTAATATTCTTCAATAATTTTTTCAAATAGCATTGAGTAATTTATCGATGCATAGGAATTTTCCGAAATTATTTTTGTTTTGAATTGCGTGTTGAGTTACTTATAATCACTTTTGATTATAAATGCTTTTTCATATCAACAGAACACAAAGGAAAATTCTGAAACTTTGATTGAACCCAAGTGTTTGACAAATTTTTTAGCTTGTTTAACTCAAAGGAAAATTGCAATGTTATGTCTCTTACTTTCATTTACTCTCTATATGCAATTTGTAGAAAGTGTTATTTGATCGATTGATTCGTATAGAATTTCTCTTTGATTATTAAAGTTTAAATTATTATTTTTATTAGCTTATAATCACTTTGATTGTAAAGTGCTTTTGCATATCAACAAATCTCAAAGAAAATTCTGAAAAATTAATTGCGCACCACATGTTCGATAAATTATCATGTTATGTTTTTAATATGATTTTATTGGAAATATGAAACAGTTGTGTTGAATATTAAATGGTTAATTGAGATATTATTATGTTGATTGATTTTATCATTATGTTAATAACATATGGCTCGTGCATATCCGAGTTTCCAATAACTAGGTTTATTTAGACTATTATATTGATTTAGGCCAAATAACCTTCCGCTCAACATTGTTTTTCAAATAAGTTTTAAATAACCATTTTGAAAGGTAGTTTTTATTTGGGGATCTATTCACCCTCTCTAGATTTGGTGTCGTAGTCTATCATTGATAATTTAGTAGATACAGACTGGTGAAAGCCAATCATAAGGTATCTAGAGAATCCAGTCAGAAATACTGACAGGAAGATAAAATATCGGGCATTAAGCTATGTTCGCATGTGAAATAAATTGTTCAAGAAAACCCCTGAGGGTGTGTTGCTTAAATGCTTTATGGAAATAGAAGCATATGTGGCAGTGTCGGAAGTTCATAGTGGAACTTGTGGCGCTCACCAAGTTGGTCATAAGATAAAATAGCTTTAATTTCACCAAGGTGTATATTGGCTAAGCATGTTAAAAGATTGCATAGATTTCACCAAAGGTTGTCAAGAGTGTCAAGAGCATACATACATTCAACATGTGCCAGCAAGTAAATTGCATACCATCATTAAAACATGTCCCTTTAGGGAATGGGCTTTGGACATTATAGGCGAAATTCGACATGCATCATTGAAATAACAGAGGTTAATCCTGGTAGGGATAGATTATTTCACCAAATGGATCGAAGAAATACCTTTAATTAGTGTGGATCATGACATGGTGATTGAATTCATCCAAAAACACATAACTTATAGTTTTATAATTCCTGAGACTATAACTACAGACCAAGGGTCAATATTTATCGGTTGAAAGATGCAAAAATTTGCATCTGAAATAGGATTCAAATTTGTAACCTCAACACCTTATTATGCTTGGGCCAATGGCCAAGTCGAGGCTACTAATAAAGTGATAATTGGGTTAATTAAGAATCATGTTACTAAGAAACATAAGAATTGGCATAAAATGTTGGATCAAATACTATGGACTTGTCGAACATCCTCTGAGGAGGCGATGAATTCAATGCCTTTTGGTATAGTGTTTGGGCACGATGTTGTTTTGACAGTAAAATTATATCTGCAGACTATAAGAATACATCATCAAAATGAACTTTCATCGTACCAACACTGGATTCTGATGTTCGACAAAATAGTAGATTTGGATGAAGAAAGGTTAACTGCGTTGGATGTGCTCATTCGACAGAAGGAGCTAGTCGCTAAAGCATATGATAAAAAGGTGAAAACTAAGACGTTCTTAATAGGTAAATATGTTTAGAAACTAATTCTACATATGGATCGACGAGATCAGACATTAGGGAAATGGTCGCCAAATTGTGAAGGAGCATTCCAAATTACGAAAATATTCACAAATAATGCTTACGAAGTCGAGGAAATAGGTTTCGACCAACGAGTCCTTAAAATAAATGGGAAATATTTGAAAAAATGTAAACCTATGCTTCAAGAGATTCAAATTGCAGTAGAATGAAACATATTATACAAATATGGGTCACCAAAATGGAAGGAAACCAAGATGGTAACCATGTTTCTCCCAAAATATTACACGATTTTGATAGAGGTAAATAGGAAATCAAGATTTTAAGTCTTCAAAGCGGGTATTCTCAAAATAAATCTTATCACTAAGATGTAATTTCTTCACCATCAACTGAGTGATGCTTTCTTTAAGACTAAGAGCCTTTTCACCATGGGCAATGTCGTTGAGAGTGCTTTGTTGAATTTCATCTTGCATAGGGAGGCCGCTAGTCAAATAAAATGAGGATTTTTGATATTCCAGTTCAATAATTTTCTGCTTAAGTTCGTCAATTTGGGTTTGATAGGCAGTGAATTGTTGGTTAAGAAAGGAGTGTTGATTAAGATGTTCTTGTCGTTGAGTCTCAAACTCGGCTACTTTCTTGTCAAAAGATTCATTTAACTCCCATTCAACTCTCACCTGGTTAGCTTTAGTCTTGAGTTGGAGATCGAAATGCTTGCAGAATGCAAGATCTTTTGCAAGTTTGCTGAAGAAAGCTTCAAAACTCAGAAGTGGGAGAGCTAGTAGGGTTTGTTGAAATCACATATCCTGGAAAGTAAGAGCCATTATGAGAAATGATGGATTAACATGGGGAATAGTGGCGTAAAAAGTGGTAATCATGGCGTATGACGTCATCTGAAAAGACGCGCGATCTATGAAGGTGTGAAAAACATAAGAAAGGCGGGGTTGAATTAGGTTTTAAATCAAAAAAATTTCCTTTTAAAATCCCCTTTAATCAGAAACAAGTTACTTCACTTATTGATAATAGTGATAAGATGTAAGAAGGAAATAACAAGAATGTGTATACTAGTTCACTTGAAAACTATCAAGCTAGTATAGTCCACCCACCAAGGTAATTTCGCCTTTCTCAACAAGGTCGTAATCCAATAATCACAAAAATTATTACAATGCATAAGCTAAATACAAGTTACTAACATTACAACCTTTAAGACACACTAATCTTAGACTTCTTAATAATTCTGACCAACTAGTCTCTTAAGGCACAATCAAACATTTGTTTGGATAAAGTTTGTTTACAAAAGATGTGCTTCTAAACAAGTGAATAAGAAAACAGAATTTCAAGAATATAGACTAGAGAAATAAGAAAGCATATGAACAGTCTTGATAGAATTTGAATTATAAGCCTTCTCTCTTAGTCTCCAAACCCTTTTATAGCCAATATAATAATATAACCATTGGAGGGTATTTCTGGAACTTCCAGAAAGTTGGCAGTTTGAATCACGTGGGGGACAAGATCGTACACAACATCCGTCGTTCATGGTAGTGGAATGGAATAATTTGTTTATACCATGTACTTTTGTACCACGCAATCTTATCCTCTTTTCTTCTGACGTCAGAGGCTTCTGAACAAGCATGTGTTGGAAGAAGGAGAATAACACTTGGGCTTTCGGAACTTTAAGTCTTCAGAGTCTTAAGAACTTCGTCTTCATAATCTTCAGCACTTGGTCTTCAAAACCCTTTGTCTTCAAAAACACACGTCTTCAGCATCTGGACTTTGTTCATCAGAACTTCTATCTTTAGATCTTCAGATCTTTGGAACTTGGTTTCTTGACCGTGTATCAGAGTCACGACTTCAGAGCCTTCTGAAGCGTTTTATTACTGTTCATCAGAACTTGTGTAGAGCAGAAGTGGAACTTGTTCTCTTCTAATTTCTTGGCAGTGCCATTTATCAGAAGTAGAACATGTTTGTTAAATCTTAAAAATAACAAACATTAGGGTACCAAAATTGCTCATCCAAACATACTCATTTGTTATCATCAAAATTTAGAGATAAAATTGCATAACCAAATCTTGTTCTAACAATCTCCCTCTTTTTGATGACGGTAAAACTATGTATTTTGATGACACAATTTTGTACATAATCAGAAGAAGTAAAAAATAAGAAGGGTAAGAAACACTTATCCTTCATATAAAACTCCCCCTAACTCTAAGACTTTACGAAGATCGTATATCTTGATTATAAACCATTTGAGTATAACTCCCCTTGGTTGCAATAGATCATATATAAGAATCTTGAGAGTCTTGATGTGAATCGTGCCAATTGAGATCTTGAAACTTAAGCGTCACAAAGACAAATTCCAATGTCTCAATTAAGAGCCTAATTATGAGTTGAATAATTCTCATAGTCTGAATCCAAAAGTTAGACAAAAGCCTTTAACACTTTCAGATCATGATTCAAATTAGAGTTCATGATTCCTGAAAAAGAAACTATTCTAACAGAAACAACAGTTTATCTGGGTTATAATATAAGCAGCTCTTTTTCAGAGACGTTTTCTAGAATTGATTATTAGAATCAAAATATTACTTTTAGTTATTTACTCCCCCTTTTGTCATAATCAAAAAGGTAATTATATGTGAAAAACATAAAAACAAAAGAAATAAAAGAAAATAAAATAAAAGTGATAAACGAGAATAAAACTTCATTGAAATCCAGAAAGAAAAACATCAGAAGGAAAACAAAATAAACAGTTAAAATCCTACGTTTCAAAGCAAAGGGGAAATAAAAGCCTAAAGGCCTAGGGTCTAGGAGCAGGAGCATGAGAAGAAATCTTTTGCATAATAAAATGAAGCATATTCTGAACATTCTTATTAACAGCCTTCTGTTTGTTGATGCTCTCTCTGAAGACTTGTTGTTCTTTTCTAATCTTGCCAATTGCATTTTCAAGACGCACAATGGATAGACCAGAAAATGACACAACCCAAGCCTCTTGGTTTTCCTTTTCTACCTTTTTTGCTTCTTGAGCCAAGATGACTTCCTCATCAATTTTGGCATCTTCCTCAGACTTAAGCCTAGCTTCTTCAGCCTCTTGGAGTGCTCTAGCTTCAGCTTCTCGTTGCATCTTAGCAAGGAGTTGGAAAACTCTGATTCATTCCTTTTTCCTTATCTTTCTGTCACAGTCTGAATAACAACAATTATGGATGCTTCAGATAAGATCTTCAGCCTTTCAATCTCATAAGACATCCACTCCTGAAACAACTTCCAGGAATTATCCAGATCCTGGGATTTAGTGTTGGAGCTTTCTTTGTCTCTTAGCTCTGCAACCTTCTTTGTAGCTTTGTTTCTAAACAAATTAATGCATTCATCCAAGAATTTTGGAACAGGATTTTCATAAACAATTAAAGCCAGTTCAGAAGAGGTTGGTTCAGAAGTATTGAGTTCAAATGGTTGTGGTTCAGAGGATTGTTGATCAATAAGATCAAAAAGTTTAGAAAAAGAGAATTATTCAGAAGGGTGAATTTCAAGGGTATCAGAAATGGTTCTTTTAGATGGTTGATGATTGTAAGGTGAGTATGGATCATAAGGAGTATTGGATGGAGAGAGGTGGATGGTTTTTGTGTTGGAGAAATTGAATTAAAGTAATGATTATGAAACTGGTTGTGGAGTAGTGATTTCAGATGCATGAGTAATGATGGTTGAGGTGAATGTATGAATAGGTTCAGATGAAATGAATTTAGTGAGAGATGGAATGGGGTTAGGAGAAGAAACACGTGGAATTGAATAAATAGTGGTGGTGGCAGGGTTAGATGTAGTTATAGTGGTGGTTTATGGTGAAGCTGAAACGTTTGTGGTTGAAACATTTATTAAAGGAATTGTTGTAGTAATGGTATCAGATAAAATTTATATATTTGTAACAGGTACAGAAACAGAAGTGGTGATGGTGGATGGTGGAACGAAAAAAGTATGTAAAAGAAGATGTTTGTGTGATGGAGGTTGGAATGGATTAGACAACATCATTAATATTATAAACAATTTTAGAAACATAAGTAGTAGAAACAGAAGCATCAGACTTACTTGTTGTCTATGGATAAGAAGATAGAGTCACAGTCTTAGAAGTTCCAGACTTCTTCTTCTTTCTAGGTTCAGACACTTCTGAACTCTTCTTCCTATCACCTCTTAAAGAGTCAGCATACTCTTGAGCAAGAGGTAAATCAGAATAATTGTAACTGAACATATCATGTCCTTATGCTTTCGTCATTCTAACGTAGATAGCAATGATAGACATAATTTCTTCCTTGGTAAACAAAGGGTAGTTATTCATTAGAACTCATGAGATTTTGATTCTCTCAGAAGGAACAAGTAAAGGTTTAGTAATGACTTCCTCTATGAGCTTCATGTTCATCAGAGTCTGTCCATTAAAGGAATCTCCAAGACTGGGAGCCAAATCCTCAGTATAGTGTGCTTCTTCCACCAAAAACTTTACTAAACCACTTTCCACAAAAATATTCGCCAGAAGATGTCCAAAAGGAATGTAGTCTGGAACCTTCTTCTGAAGATCATCAATGGTTCTAGTCTTTATAATAAAGTCCCTTAAATAGTAAAATAAAAGAGATGGAAGACATATCTTCTGATGAGTTATTAGATAGTAATACATATACTTCAGATTGACGTTGAAATAGTCAGAAGAGCTAGCAGGAGGTATAGGGTTGATACAGTTAAGAATAATCTTGTGCCAAATTCTGAGTTTATCACGGAGATCTTTGCTCTTATGTTCAGTCTTTATTGGAGAGTAGTTCTTGAAGATTGCTTTATTGATCGTCTCCTTCATGAATTTAGACTTACTATCCATTTTATAAATTCGTTTATCTCCCAGATGCTTCATGCCCATAAGGTCATAAATGGATTTTTCAGTAATGATAATTCTTTGACCTATCACATTAACAACTATATGAAGATTGTCAGAATCTGCTTGAAGCTAGAAATCATTAACTAGAGGATCATAAATGGAACCATGAAGCCGCATGAAGTAGTGTTCCCATCCTTTAGCATTTAATTCATCAAAAAGGTTTGCACCATTTGCAGAAAGGTTGTTGAAATCCACCATATGTTCACGAAGAACATTCAACTTATTTAGTTTAAAATTACAGTGAACTTGAACATACTTTTGTGTAATATGGTGTTCATCAATAACTAAGAGAGAAGATTGAGTAGTTACCAGTGGGTTAGAAGAACTTGATGGAATAGTGGAAGATGTTGGAGGAACAGTTGAAGATGACGGCCCAGAAGTGTTTGAAGCTTGTTCCATCTCTTTAGCAAACTGGACAGCCTCTTGTTGTTGAGCATTCATTATTGTTGAAGAGAGTTGAAGATGATAAAGTTGATGATCAAAATGATATACTTGATGACGATTATTGATGAAGATGATGAACATAGAGAACTTGTTAAAAGGTTGATAGAAAAATATGGTTTAGGGTTACTAAATTGTGGGAGTGAAGTGAAATTGTGTGCTTTATAGTGTTTTAGAAGTGAGATAAAAGTAAATAAAAATAAACACAAATAGACATAATTATTAGGAGCATTAAATTAAAGTAATAATTATGATTTTAATCAATTCCAAGAAATATGCACACTGCTCATTGCATGGCCTAGGTAAAGTGTGATGATTTATCATAACCGAGGGTTACACACGTTAATCAGTACATTTAATTAGGTGACACCTTTTGATATCTTCAGAATTCGAAAAACCAAAAGGTTTCCATCTGATCAAAGAAATTTCTGACCGAAACATCTTCTGATGACTGAGGTTCTGAAAAATGAAAATGATTTTTGGTTAAGTCATAATCTAATTTATTCAGACTACAACTAAACACATCTGATTCTGATGAAATCTTACTGTGGATAAAGGTCCATTTTCAGATGCTTCAGAATAAACAGAAATATATCTTCAGCTAAGTGTTTTGTAAAGATATCATCCCATTGATGGTTTGTATCTATAAATTTTAAAGATAAAATCCCTTTTTGAACATAATCTCTAATAAAATGATGTTTTATTTCTATGTGTTTAGCCCTAGAGTGTAAAATTGGATTTTTACTTAAGCAAATAATAACAGTATTATCACAAAAGATAGGAATGTTACTCTCATAGATTTGATAATCTTCCAGCTGATTCTTTATCCATAGAATTTGAGTAACGCACAGTGCTACTGAGATGTACTATGCTTCTTTTGTTGAAAGAGAAATGGTTGATTGCCTCTTTCTTGACCATGAGATCAAATTCTTACCAAGAAACTGATAGTTTCCAGAAGTACTCTTCCTTTCCATTCTGTCTCCAGAAAAATCTGCATTACAGAAACCAGAAAGAGTATACTATGATGTTTTCTCATACATCAAGCCAAGGTTAATGGTTCCTTTCAGATACCTAAGAATTCTCTTAACAGTAGTTAAATGAGATTCCCTAGGATCAGATTGGAATCTAGCACATAGATGAACACTGAATAAAATATCAGGTCTAGAAGTAGTCAGATACAGTAGAGAGCATATCATACCAAAATATAGCTGCTGGCATACCTTTCCATTTACCTCTTCTTTTTCCAGAATACATGTTGGATGCATCAAAGTTTTTGCTAAGGTGCAGTCCATCATGTTGAATTTCTTTAGAAGTTATTTGGTATACTTACTCTAGTGAATGTAAGTAGCTTCTGGTTGTTAATCAATTTGAATTACCATAAAGAACTTAAGTTCTCCCATTAGACTCATCTCAAACTCAACCTGCATGAACTTAGAAAATTCCTCGCAAAGAGAGGGATTAGCAGAACCAAAAATAATATCATCAACATAAATTTGAACAATCAAAATATCATTTTTGAAAGTTTTGTAGGAGAGTTTAGTGTCAACCCTCCCTCTGGTAAATTTATTTTCTATAAGAAAATTACTCAATCTGTCATACCAAGTTCTGAGAGCTTGCTTTAGACCATAAAGAGATTTTTAAAGTTTAAAAACAAAAATTTCTCAAAACCAGAAGGTTGTTTAACATACACTTCTTTTGAAATATAACCATTCAGAAATGCACTCTTAACACCCATCTGATAAAGGATGATGTTATGATATATAGAAAAAGAAATTAAAAGACGAATTGCTTCTAACCTGGCGACTGGTGCAAAGGTTTTTGTATAGTCTATTACATCTTGTTGACTATAACCTTGGGCAACCAGTCATGCTTTGTTTCTGACAACTTCACCATTCTCGTTGAGCTTATTTCTGAACACATATCTGGTTCTAGTGATATGGACACTAAACCCGGAGACACCAAACCCAAAAGTGTTTCTTCAGAAGGTTTGAAAGTTGATCTTGTTCTGACAAAAGCATCTTTGTTTCCCATAATTAAATCTTAAGGGTGAGAGGATGATGTTCTGCTTTTCCTTTGTTGTGGTGGATCAGAAGGAACAACAACAATGTCAGAAATATGAGCTTCTGATTCTTTAGCTTCTCATACATTCTCCTTAGATTCTGAAAACGTTATTTCCATATCTATAAACTTTTCAAACAACTTTGAATTTTCATAGTCAAGCTTATCATTGAATCTTACATGAATTGATTCTTCTGTAATTCGTAATTCTGTGTCATAGACTCTGAAGCCTTTTGAGCGTTCAGAATATCCTAACAACAGACACTTTTGTGCATTGGAGTCAAACTTGCCCAGATTCTATTTAGTATTCAACATAAAACATACACATCTGAAGGGATGGAAATAAGAAATGTTGGGCTTTCTATTCTTCCATAATTCATAAGGAGTCTTACTCAAAATATGTCTAATACATATTCTATTTTGAATGTAACAGGTCATAGTTATTGCTTCTGCCCAGAAGTGCTTAGCCATTTGAGTTTCTTGGATCATGGTGCGAGCCATTTCTTGCAATGTACTATTTTTCCTATCTACAACCCCATTTTGGTCTGGAGTTATAGGGTAGCAGATATCATGGGATATGCCATTAGAATCAAAAAGTTTTTCAAAAACTTTGTTTTCAAATTCTCCACCATGATCGCTTCTAACTCTGACTATTTTAAAATTCTTTTCATTTTGCACTTGGGAGGAAAAAGAAGCAAACACATAATGTAACTCATCCTTATGTTTTAAGAATTTTACCCATGTCCATTTGCTGTAATCATCAACGATGACTAGTCCATATTTATTTCCATTGACAGAAGCAGTTTTCACTGGTCCAAATAAGTCAATGTGAAGAAGTTCTAATGGCCTAGAGGTAGAAACAACATTTTTAGATTTAAAAGAAGTTTTGGAAAACTTGCCTTTCTGACATGCTTCACAAAGAGCTTCTGAAGAATAATTCAGATTGGGCAAACCTATGACTAATTCAAGCTTATTTGGTTGAGATATTTTTCTCAAGCTAACATGGCCAAAACGTATGTGCCAGACCCACTGCTCTTCTTGAACAGTCAAAAGACATTTTACATTCTGTTTTTTCAAATCTAATAACCTGATTTTATAAATGTTGTTATTCCTTTTACCATTAAACAGAATTAAGTCATCCTTTTGACTTACAGCTTTACAAGATGTTTGATTAAAAATGATGTCATAGCCATTGTCACTAACTTGGCTAATTGACAATAAGTTATGCATCAGACCCTCGACTAAAAGAACGTTGTTAATAGAAGGAAGATAACCATTACCAGCATTCTAGAGCCAATGATCTTTCCCTTCGGATTCCCTCCGAAACTAACAATGCATCCAGACTTAAGTTCCAAATCTTGGAACATATGCCTTTCGCCCGTCATGTGTCACGAGCATCCACTATCCAGATACCATGATTGGTGTCTCAGTGGCGCTATCAAGGATATCTGCAACATACATTATCTCATCCTTAGGTACCCACTTTTTGGGTCCTTTCTTGTTAGCAGTTCTAGAGGTTCTGACACCTTTGAATCTTGTGCAGCAGGATAATCAAGTGGAGATTGTGCATGATATTTAGGTTTAGAAGTTTCCTTTCGTGTTTGTGGTTGTGTTTCAATGGAATCAGAACCTTCTTGTTCTAGACATTTCAGTTCAGTGCCAACAAGCACTAAATATTCAGAAAGAGGTTTTGGTTTGACACTCAGAGTCTCATCAATTACTTTTGATGGTTATGAATATCTCAATCCTCTACTTCCGTTTCTGCTAACTCCATAGATCATTGAAGCCATCTTGCTTCTATTTATGCTTTTAGCTAGGAAGTGCTGAAAAGCTCTATCATATCTGATTACTTCATTAGTAACAGATCTTCTAGATATAAGCTCTTCTTCCAACCTTGAAACTTTACTTTTAAGAGCAAGATTTGATTTTTCTAAAACAACTAATTTTTCATTTAAATCAGAAAAGTTTTGCTCATTCTTAGTAGAATTTTCAGAAGTAACTACAAAAATTTTTTTCATACTTTTGTGTTTACTTTGAAGAAGTTGATATTTTCTCATCATTTCAGATAAACAGTTTCAAATTCAAAATGAGAGAGAGAGAGAGAGAGAGAGATAATCCATTACCTCAACATCTTTGTCAGAGTCCGACTCATCATCAGTTGTCAGCTCACACTCTGAGATAACTTCATTAGTTCTTGTATTGGCCATGAGTGCCACATTAGCATGTTCTTCATCATATTCTTCCTCTCCAGATTCTGAATCTTCCCATGTTGCCATGAGACCTTTCTTTGATTTGAAGACCTTCTTGGGCTTCTTATCTTTTCTGAGCTTTGGGCATTCATTCTTGTAATGTCCAGGCTCTTTGCACTCATAACACGTGATTTCTTTCCCAAAAGCTTTTTTCTGACCAGATGTAGATTCAAATCTACCATTCGTTTTTCTTGGTCCTCTGTACTTGCTCTATCCATGTTTCCATAGTTGGCTTATCCTTCTGGATATTAGAGAAAGTTTATCTTCATCTGAATCTTCTTCAGATCCTTCTGACTATTCTTCAGCTTGAAAAACCTTTATCTTTCCAGACATAGACTTCAGAGCCAGAGATTTAATTATTTTCTGAGTTTCGTCTTCTTCAAGCTCGATCTCATGACTTCTTAAAGAACTAATTAGTTCCTCAAGACTTGTATTGTTCAGATACTTTGGAAGTTTCAAAACAATTACCGTTAGTCTCCATTTCTTTGGCAGACTTGTGATAATCTTCTTGACATGATCTACAGTAGAACATCTTTTGTTCAGACCCTTGAGTCTTACAACAAGTGTCTGAAATCTTGAAAACATAGTTTCCACATATTCATCATCTTTCATCATGAAGGCTTCATATTTATGGATAAGGGCCAGAGCCTTTGTCTCCTTAACTTGAGTGTTGCCTTCACGAGTCATCTGAAGAGAATAAAAAATAGAATTTGCAGTCTCTATATCTTTGATCTTCCCATACTCATTGTAAGAAATAGCGCTTAGAAGAATTGTTCTCGCTTTGTAGTGATTTCTGTGAACCTTCTTTTGAGAGTTTGTCATTGCACTTCTTGCAATCTTTATACCTTTATCATCTACTGAGTGAATGTATCCACCAACTATCAAATCCCATAGATCCAACTCATTTTCCAGAAAGTAACTTTCAATTATGTCATTCTAATAGTCAAACTTTTCTGCATCAAACTTATGAGGTTTAACACTATAATGATTTATGTCGTTATCCTTATTATCAACAGTGATAGTAGCATTGTTACCATTGTTTGCCATTGTTTTTCACACAATCTGGATTGGTGTTTAGCACTGTTAGGTGCTTGATAAAAATTCAAACTTTTTATCACTCCTCAGAACCGAAACTTTGATGCCAACTAAAGGTGTGAAAAACACAATAAATGGGGGTTTGAATTGGGTTTTAAATAATAAAAAATTCCTTTTAAAATCCCCTTTAATCAGAAACAAGTTACTTCACTTATTGATAATAGTGATAAGATGCAATAAGGAAAGAACAAGAATGTGTATACTAGTTCACTTAAAAATTATCAAGCCAGTTTAGTCCACCCGCCAAGGTGATTTCACCTTTCTCAACAAGGTCTTAATCCAATAATCACACAGATTATTACAATGCACAAGCTAACTGCAAGTGACTAATGTTACAACCTCTAAGACACACTAATCATAGTCTTCTTAAGAATTCTGAACAATTAGTCTCTTAAGGCACAATCAAACAACTGTTTGGACAAAATTTGTTTACAAAAGATGTGATTCTAAACAAGCGAATAAGTAAACATGTTTTCAAGAATATAGATTAGAGAACGAAGAAAGCGTATGAATAGTCTTGATAGAATGTGAATTAGCAGCCTTCTCTCTTAGTCTTCAAGCCCTTTTATAGCCAATATAATAATATAATCATTGAAGTGTATTTTTGGAACTTCCATAAACTTTGAAGTTCACGTGAGGGATAAGATTATATGCAATGTTTGTCCTTCATGGTAGTGGAATGGAATAAATTGTTTGTACCATGTACTTTCGTACCATGCAATCTTATCCTCTTTTCTTTTGACGTCAGAGGATTCTGAACAAGCATGTGTTAGAAGAAGGAGAATAACACTTGGGTTTGAAAACTTCAAGTCTTCAGAGTTTTAAGAACTTCGTCTTCATAATCTTCAGCACTTGTCTTGAGAACCCTTTGTCTTCAGAAACACACTTGTTCAACATCTGGACTTTATTTATCAGAACTTTTATCTTCAGATCTTCAGAACTGGGTTTCTTGACCGTGTATCAGAGTCATAACTTCAGAGCCTTATGAAGATTTTTTCTACTTTTTGTACCCCAAAATTTTTCCATCCTTTTCTCAAGACATTTCTCACCAAAGATCTCAAATGCTCAAGGGTTCTCAAGGGTTTGATCAGACAAGCTCACCTCCTAAACATTGGGTACAAATTAGGGTCTTGGTTTTCTCAAGAACAATTAGACTTTTTATACCTCAAATGACTTTCATGGTTCATTATAGGTCTCTAAGAATTCTCATACCAAGTTTCAAGTCTTGCACCATAAATTTGCTCATTCAATTGTTCAAATGACTGAAAATCAGTTGTATTGTGTAAAAAGTCAACTATGGTTAACATACAGTCAAAATTCATGATTTTTGACCAACATCAACATTTTGAAGTCATATTCATCAATTGATTAAGGGCTGATCATAATTCCTCAAGAAAAACACTCAAATCATCAAAGGGGCAATATTATCAAAATTAGAGTTTTGACTAAGAATGACTGATCATTGACTTTTGACCTAGTACATGACCTAATGGATTGAAGAATGATATCAAGGACTCAAACACAATATCTTGACCTAGATTCATGGCTCAAATCATTTCTCAAGATCAATGGATTGATAGTTGAAATTTGGATCAACTGATGAAAAGTCAACTGATACACAAAAGTCAAACTTTGACTTTTTTGGCCAACATTGAATTTCAAAGATCAAAATTCATCAAGACATTAAAAAATATCAAACTTGATCATTAAGAATCAAGAAAGTCAAATAATTCAAAAAAAAAGTCAAGTTTCTAATACTTAGGAAATTTCTATTTTTATCCTTAATAATTTCAGTACTTCATGACAAATTTTCATTATGATGCAAGATGATTCAAGGAAAATTTTCAACATGAAAGTTGTAGATCTTGATGAATTCTACAACTTTGTCCCTAAGGGTTGATGTCCAAAAAATGCTTAGATTTGAAGATAGAGGCTCATGAAGTCGTGACATTTTTGTATAAACACTTAGTGAAATTTTCATCAAGTTTAGGCAGTTTTTTTTATCCTAACTTCTTGGCCAATTTTCATCAAGTTCCAAGTTGATTTAGCCAAAGTGGTAAACATGAAGTTTGTATAAAATGTTTCAAGCTTTCCAAAATGTCAAAGAACATGAAGAAGTCATGCTTGAGCTAGAAGTTTCGAAGAGATGAAGATGGCATCATAAACTTGAATTTTAGGTCATTTTTGTGAAGAACACTTGATCAAATCTCCAACCATGTTGTATAATCTTGCTTTGTATGCCTTCAAAATTGCAAATCACTCAATAATTAAATGTTTACACAACTTATTGAGCCATTTTCCAAGCATTTGAGTCATTGTCCAAGTGATTAATCCATTTTTGGCTCAAAGGTAACATTGTCATTTTGGAAAAGCCAACTTTAATCACAATGTCAACACCTTGAGCTTTTCACCTTGTTCCTTCTGAACACACACAATCTCAAATCCAGAAGCAACTTGTCTAGAGCCTGTTAACCACCATACAAGTCCTTGTACTTCACATTGAAACTATGCATTTCAAGTTTACTTCAAAAACAAGTTTCAAAACCATAACATGTGATCTCTTGGATCTGATTTTCTACTTCCCTCAAACCTTTTCTCTATAAATAGACAAGTCATTTACAACCTAACACACAAATTTACAAGCCCTCTAACCCTCTTAAACGCCCTGAAACTCATAACTCGCACACAAACCTCCATTGTTGCAACTTCTGGACAAAAACTTCAAACTCACAATCCACTCGTGCATTTTCTCTCTAAATCAATCACAAAGCTTCCATACATCATATACAACTCATCCCCGTCCCTGTTTCATAACCGTCTCTCCATTTTCATCATCTTCCAAACTCAAAAACAGCCACCTGCAACTTGACTTCTCCAGCACGATTCAGACACTTTCAGCATAAAGTAAGAGTTGCATTAGCTTCCTAGGAGTTCAGTGACGCTATCCAGATCATCACCACACTTCCAGGGGTGCTCAAACTCCATACACGATTTCCAGTTTTGAGGTAAGTTTTTTCAACTTTGAGATCTCTCTACAAGCATCATTAATGGTTACTTTTTGAATGAAATATGTAGACACCAATGCCCTAAAGTTAACCATGCCTTTAGTTTTCATTTATGTTGCATGAGTGATGTGAATTTTGAAGTTGAACTTTCTGAAAAAATTAGGTTTTATTTGGTACCAAACAAAATTCATGTTCATCTTTGATTTATAGCTTTAGTTATTTATATTGTTGAATTCATGGTAAAAAATGGAACAACTTTCATGTTTACACTTTTGAAAATGGTTGAGAAATGAAGAAGTTACTGTTTTCAAAAATGATGGTGTTTGTTCTGCACGCGCGAAGGAGGAAGAAGATGAAGTTCAATTTTCAGAATTGAGTTTATTTTATATTTATTACAAGTTGTTTTATACATGGATGAAACAGCCACCCCAGTGACAGAGGAAACACGTGTAAGGCATTGTTTTATAGGGACTTGGGTTCGAGCCCTAGTGGTACCCTTTTATGTTTTTTTCACATTTTTCTAGCAAATTCAGCGCGCCCAGTTCCTATGAGTCCACCATGTGCCCTCATCTCATCACCACATGATCATCATCTGACTGAATACAATACTCAATAATGTAAGACTATGATGCATCCTAGAAGGCCATCCCTACAAGATCAATAGGCGCTAGACTTTTCATTCTAGGCCTTTGACTGAATTTCTTTCTAATATCCCCCTTTCTACTAAAAAACAGCACATGCCCAAAGATTTTTTTTTATTTTTTTAATTTTGTTTTTTGATTTCAAACAAAAACAGACTTGGGCCTTTTTACTAATTTTTAACCCCCCCATTTTTCTTTTCAAACGTCCCAACCCATTTATATTTTAATGTAAATATTTTATTTTATTAAATTAGTTTTATTATTTCTTTTACAAATTGATATTAGTATTAAACATTAAAATTATTTTCTAAACAAATTATTCGACTTAGGTTTATTTTCTTCTTAAAATTCAATTAACTTAGATTTTAAGTTTTGTTAAATAATTAATTAATTTCTTTTTTAAATAAAATTAATTAGTCTAATTAGGTTAACTATAAAACCTTTTTCTATCAGAAACCCTAAAAAACAATTTCCTTCTTCCTCTTTACATTTTGTACATTCTATACATATTCAATGGTTTGTAATAGATAATTAGGGCTTTATTGCTTTCTTTCCCTATTCACAAATTGTACCCCCATTCCCAAATATTTGTAATAGCGTAGGACATTTAATTTCCGCAATTTATCGCTTTCCTTATTATTGTTAGTAATTAGGGTTTGCATGACAAGACTTAAAATCAAATCATAGAAAACCCCTATTTAAAGATAATATACTTGAAATCAAACACTTTGCACACATGCACCTCTAGGATAACCCACACTCGTTGCCTCAGATATAAACAGTCATGTCCCTCGAACGTGGGATGTTTTAGCAAAAGACCCTCGATTAAACGATCATAGTCCCTCGATGACCCTTCAATGTTGCCTTCGATAAAATGATATTAGTACCTTACAACAATTGCTAAAACATCTTACAAATTACTTTCTATGATTGTACGATAACCCACGTCCGTCCCTCACATCCAATGATATGGCTCTCTACCAACTAAATGGTAGGTAAGCACTATCTAAAGGAAGAGGAAAATAAAAAAGACTCTTTGAGTAGGTAGATTGCTCGTAATTGCTTGCTCACAAAAAAACAATTTAACACCTCACACTTTCAAACATCTTTCAAAAACAAACATTTTGTATACATTCTCAATGATACTAGAATTATTACAAAATAGCCTCACATTGGCATTTTCAAACATCTTTCCAAACATTCCCTTTCAAACAAATATTTTCAAAACCAACACTTTGTATACATTCTCAACGATACGAAAATCATTGCAAAGTTTACCAAACTAAGGCGTTTTCAAGATATTTTCAAACTTACACAAACATAAAGCATTTCAAAGTGAGCTAGCAATTAAGAGCCCGTAGATAACTACGAATGAAAAGGGTGATAACACCTTCCCTTTTCATAACCTACCCCCCAAACTCAAGAAAAATTCTCAAAATGTATTTCCTAATCTTTTCACCCTTTCCTTTATTGGATAAAAGAAAAGTCGGTGGCAACTCTTGCTATTCGTAACATTTGCAATCAAACGCAAAACACCCAAGTCAGTTCTCCCACTGTATCACAGAACTGGCGACTCTACTGGGGAACAAAGCTAAAAGTGTGGTTACCTTTAAATCTAGATCACCTTTATTTGCTTTATTTGTTTTCCTTGTGTCATACGGTGGGAGAACTGACTTGGTTGTTTTGCGCTTTATCGCAAATTTTGCGGTTAGCAAGAGTCGCCACCAACTTTTCTTTTATCCAAAAAGAAAGGCTGAAAAGAACAGGAAAGACCTTTGAGATTGTTTCTTGATTTCGGGGTTAGATTATGAAAAGGTAAGGTGTTAGCACCCTTTTCATCCATAGTTATCTATGGGCTCTTAGTTGCTTGCTAGATCACTTGCTTTTGTTTGAAAATGTGCTTTGTGTGGATTTTTGAAAGTATTTTGAAAAGGCGCCATCGTTTAGGAAAACTTTGTAATAATTCGTAATAACGTATACAAAGTGTTGAGATTTTGAAAATGTTTCAAGTTTGGAATATATTTTGAAAGTGTTGGTGTTTATTTTTGAAAATAAGCAAGAGTGTTTGATTTGAAATTGAGCAAGCAACTAGGAACAATCTACCTAATCAAAAGTCTTAGTTCATTTCTTCCTTTCCTTTGATATTGCTATCTTTCCATTGATTTGGTAAGAAGCCCTATCTTTGGATGTAAAGGGACGGACGCTGGTCATTCTATAGTCATGATAGCAATGTTGTGAAATATCTTAGCGATTCTCTTTGAGGGACTAAGATCATTTTTAAAGGCAACATTTGATAGCGTCATTGAGGGACTTTGATGTTGTATTTTTTTATTTTTTTTTGCTAAGATACTCCACATGCATAACATGGCCATTTTTCATAAGGCAACAAAGTGGATTTACCCTAAGGGTGTAGGTGTGCAAGTGTGTTGATTTACATGCATTACTTTGTCTTGATTTAGGGTTTGCTAACTTGTTGATTTTATATTTCCATGCAAACCCTAATTTACTAGCATTAATATATAAAGCGATAAATTTCGGAAAGTAAAAATACTAAGCTATTACATCATTAAGGGAGGGGGTGTACAAATTTACAAATGTGGGATTTTTGCAAGAAAATTAAATCTAATTAACTATTACAATCATATTGAATAAATATACAAAATTGAAGATAAAATGCAAGAATGCAAAATGGAAAAAGAAATGATTTTTATTTGTATTTTTATGAAAGGATTTTAACCTAACCCTAATTAAGAAAATGATTAATAAAAATCACATAAAACTAACTTAGACTAATTAAGAAAAGAAATTAACTAAAAAGATTTTTTAGGGTTTTTTATGAAAAAGTTTTAGGACTAATATAAAATTTTTTTAATTAAAATAAACCTAATTCTAAATTAATTTTAATTTACAAGAAAATAATATAATATAATAATTAAACCTAATTATCTAAATATTAATTAAAAAAAAAGAAATTAATTTGTTAAGAAAATTGTTTTTCTTCTTTTTAGTTTTTATAAAGAAAAATAAAATATGAGTGTAAAAATAATAAAATAAATATTTTTAGATTTTTCTATTAATAATAAAAAAACATTAGTAATCAAAATAATAAAATGAAAATATGAAAGTAAAATAAACTAAAAATAAAAATGAAATGAAATAAAAGAAATAAATAGGCGAAGGTGTATGAAGCAGGGCAAGGGGTTAGAAGCTAGCAAAAGACCAAGGCCCACTGTATTGAGGCCCAGGCGTGTGTGTTTGTGACAAAAAAGGAGTAGAAATGGAAAAAATATCACCAAAAGGTAGCGTTGGGTGTTGAACCCTGGATCTTATGCATACACGTGCCTACCTTTTCCACTGGGGTGGCTGTACATCCGTTAACATTGGTATAACAATAAATACATAACACAAATTTTGTCCTGACTGTACTTCCTCTTCAACCTCCAGCCAAAGGATTTGTAACTTGTTCATTCCTCAACCATTTTCAAAAATGTAAACATGAAACTTGTGCATTTTTTCACCAAGAATCCAACCATGTAACTAATTTAAGCTAACATTCAAAGATAAGGATGAATTTATGAAAGTACCAAATTTTGACCTAAACGTTTCAGCAATTTCAAACTCAAAATTCTCCATGCTCAAGCAACATAAATGAAATCTATGGTCATTTATAGTTTCAGGGCAACGATACCTACATTCTATCTTCACAAATGCATGCCTAACAATGCCTAAATAATGAGATAGAAGTTCAAGAAAAATACCTCAAAAACCGAAATCGTGAAATGAGTTTGAGCTTGTTTCAAGTGATGGTGATGATCATGTTAGCTTCCTTGGACCTCTAGGAAGCTACTGTAATGGATGGCTTGAACTGAAGGTGGCTGGAATGGTTTGTAGAAGTCCAATTGTGATACGCTGTTTTTGAACTTGGAAGTGGGTGAAGATGGTGTTACATTCGTGTAACAAGGACAGGTATGGCTTATGTATGATGTTTGGAAGCTTTTGGAAGCAAAAGGCCAAGAAACGCACGAGTAGTTTTTGATTTTGGGATTTCTGGCCAGAATATGCAAAAATGGAAGTCTGTTATGCAAATCCGACTTTGAGGGAGTTTTAGAGCTTGTGTACTTATGTGTTAGCTTGAAAACAACTTGTGCATATGTATGGAAATGATTGTGGCACTTGAGAGGGTCAGAAGCACAAGATATAGACTTATGGCTATGTTAGTTGATTTTGAAGAAAAGTGGAAATATAGGTTCAAGGCAAAGTACAATCATGGCCTGAGTTGTTAGAGGCTTTTGACAAGTTTATCATGGCTTTTTGTTTGTGTGTGATCAGAATAAAACAAGTGCGAAGCTCAAGAATTGACTTTGTGCAAAAAAGCCACTTTTCCAAAATGGCAATGTTGCCTTTCTTCCTAAAATGGCATTAAGCATGGGCAATGCATTGAATGCTTGGATTAAAGCTTCTAACAGCTATGAAAATATTTAATTATAGAGTGCCAAACAAGTTTGAGGCCTGCAAAGCAAAGATTATGCAGCGTAGGCTTGGATTTGAATTCTTGTTCATCATGGAAATGACCTATAATTCAAGAATGAATGTCCAACTTCTTGTCTTCGATTCTCTTTGCTCAAACATGATTCCAATGACTTCTTGGACATTTTGGAAAGCTTGTAAGATCCTATACAACCTCTAAGTTTGTAACTTTTGAAAATTCCCCTTGGAACTATGTGAAAAATTGCCATGAAGTTAGGTAAAAATCTTGCCTAAACTAAGGCAAAATTTCACTAAGTTTCCAAGTTTCATGAACATGTATTCACAAAATCATAACTTGAAATCCATGAATTTCTAGGAGAATTTGTGTTCTACAATGTTTTAGATTTCATTGAGGTCTACAACTTTCATGTTGAAAGTTTCCTTTGAATCATCTTGGATCATGGTGAAAAATTTACTCAAAGTTGTGAGAAAACATGAAATTTCCAACACTTAGAAAAATTTCTAAGTTTAGAAATTTTGACTTTTCAAAATGAAATCTTGACTTTTTGATTTCTTGATGAATAAGTTTCATGTTTTGAAATGTTTTGATGAATTTTGATCTTTGACATTTGATTTTGACCAAAAAGTCAAAGTTTGATTTTTCAGTTTGATCAATTGACTGAAAATTGATCTATCAACCAATTGGACTTGAGGAATGTTTTGAGCCATGTCATTAGGCCAAAATGATGCATTTGAGTCCTTGAAATCATAACTTAAACCAATCAATCATTTTCTAGGTCAAAAATCAGAAATTGCCCTTTCTTAGTTAAAACCCTAATTTTGACCATTTTGCCTTTTTGATGATCTGATCAAATTTCTTGAGGAATTATGGTCCAAACTTGATCAAGTGACATATATGAGTTCATAATGTTGATATGGATAAAAAATTATGATGTTTGACTGTAAATTGACCACAGTTGACTTTTTCCCTAATATAGTTGATTTTTAGGTTAACTGGTCAATTGACTGAGCAAAAATGTGATCCAAGACTCTTGAAAACTAACATCTGGTCGGGTCCAGGCTTTGCAGATTTCTGAGGTGGATAAGGCTAATTGTTATCTGGTCAGGTCCAAATTTTACAATAGACTGTTTGGGAATTTTTGTTGTTATCTGGTCGGGTTCCAGGTTTCACAACGAATTTCTGAAGGTAATTGATATCTGGTCAGATCCAGGCTTCACAATAACTTGTTGGGGTAGAGGAAAACTCTACTGGGGAAAATAAGTCAAACCTTGGTCTAGTTGAGTCCAGGTCCTTCTATATTTTGAAGAGTTAAACTAATATCTGGTCGGGTCCAGGCTTTAGTAACTTAAAATTGAGATTAACTGTTATCTGGTTGGGTTCAGGTTTAAGAAACTCAAACTGTCATCTGGTCGGGTCCAGGTTTCAGCAATTTTGAACTTGAGGTTAACAAGTATCTGGTCGGGTCCAAGTTTCAGAAACTCAAACTATCTGGTCGGGTCCAGGCTTCAGCAACTTAAAATTGAGATTAATTGTTATCTGGTCGGGTCCAGGTTTCAGAAACTTAAACTGTTATATGGTCGAGTCCAGGTTTCAGCAATTGATGAAGTCAAAGTATTACCTGGTCGGGTCCAGACTCTATAGTGACTTGAGAAGTTGACTATTATCTGGTCGGGTCCAGGCTTCATAGTAATTTGAAATTTGTACTAATAGTTGGTCGGGTCTAGGCTTCATAGTAGCTTTTAGAGATAGTAAAGGTTTTGTTGACGACTTTACTAGGGATTAGGGGTTGTGGCCCTATGATTTGTAATAGTCTGAAATACAAACTCAAGCTGGAGAGTATAGACTCAGTCGGGGAGGACAGATTCATCTTGGTGAGGTATATTCAGCTAGGGGTATCAGGCTCAGCTGGGAAATTTTGTACTCAGTTGGGGAGTTATGCTACTCGTTGTTTGTTGGGGAAATATACCCTGTTGGTAAACTGCTGAAGAGGTGAGTTCTTTTTTGGAAGAGATCCACAAGGCCTCTACTTGTAAGATTCGACTTAGTTGGGGAAAGAGCTGCCAAGAGATTGAGACTCTGGTTGGGGATTATCTTATGCAAAGAGACTTTGTGAGTAACTTTGTTGAGGGGATGTTAATGAAATAACTCTGTGGGGGTATTCCATATACATTAATAAAGAGGTGCTTCTTACTGCTTAGGTCTTATGTGCCAAACAATTTTAATTATGTTCGTATGCATATGTTCATTCAATTTTAGTCATTGGCCAAATTTTCATTAAAAACAAAAAATAGAAAGTTTACACTTCAAAGTATATTTGTATTGGTATTTTTCCCGTGAATAGGCGTTTTTGTACAAAGAGACGGAAATCCTAGTAAGAGGAAATCGTCGAAAGGGAAACAAAATTGAAAACAAAATCAAATATCTATGTGAAATAATCTCATTGCCTTCCAACTCTAATATTGCCCCAATGTCTTCGAATGCCCCTTGTCGTTGACAGAAATTGATTGGATTGATCTTGGACCGTTTGAACTCGGACCTTTGTGATAATGTTGATTGTGGTGAATCCACAGGATATAGTCATACGCTTTTAATCCTTAACTTTTTCCTAGACCGCCCTTTCGGGTTTTCAGTCCACCAGGATACCAATTTTTGCCCAAGCCTCCCTTTCGGGTTTTCAACTTGTCGGGTGTACAATCTTTTGCATATATCCCTAATTTTTGCCCAAACCTTTTGGTTTACCGGGATGCCCTTATTTTGCCTAGGTGTGTCAACCTAGTGGGTCTCTTATGCGTAGTATTTTTTAACTATGTTCGCGTTTATAGGATGTGGGAAGTCCTCACCCTCCATTGTAGTCAGCATCATGGCACCACCAGATAACACTCTCTTGACAACAAATGGCCCTTCGTAGGTGGGGGTCCATTTTCCTCTGGGGTCGCCTTGTGGAAAAATAATGTCTTTTATCAACAAGTCGCCAGCTTGATATACTCGAGGCTTTATCTTTTTGTTGAAAACCTTGATCATATGTTTTTGGTACGTCTGACCATGACAAACAGTAGCCAATCATTTTTTGTGGATCAAGTTCAGCTGATCCAATCTTGTTTGAATCCACTCGTCTTCGCTTAAACCTGCTTCATTCATAATCCTCAGCGAGGGGATCTGAACTTCCATTGGCAAAACAGCTTCCATGCCATAGACTAGATAAAAGGGAGTTGCCCCGGTTGATGTTCTAGCTAAAGTGCGGTAGCCATGTAGAGAAAACGGAAACATCTCATGCCAATCCTTATAGGTTACCACCATTTTCTGCACAATCTTCTTAATATTTATGTTGGCCGCTTCGACTACGCCATTCATTTTCGGTCTATATGGAGAAGAATCGTGATCCTTGATCTTAAATTGAGTGCAAAGATCAGTAATTATAGCATTGTTGAGGTTAGTCCCATTGTCGGTGATGATCCTTTCGGGGATACCATAATGGCAGATGAGGTTGTGTCTTATGAATCTGGCTACCACATTCTTTTTTACTGAGGTAAAAGAAGCGGCTTTGACCCACTTGGTGAGATAGTCGATAGCGGCAAGAATGAAGTGATGTCCATTGGAAGCGGTGGGCTTGATTTCTCCAATCATATCAATTCCCCACATTGCAAATGGACATGGAGCGGTCATGATGTTCAGAGGGATAGGAGGCACATGGACCTTGTCAGCATAGATTTGGCATTTGTGACAAGTCCTTGAATGTTGATGGCAATCAACCTCCATTGTTGACCAATAGTAACCAGCTCTCAAGATCTTCTTGGCCATTGTATGTCAACTTGAGTGAGTACCAAAGAGTCCATCGTGCATGTCTTCCATGATTTCCTATGCCTCCTTCTTATCCATACATCGGAGTAGAATGGAGTCATGGTTGTGCTTGTATAATATTATGTTGCTTCGGAAGAATTTAGCTGCAAATCTTTGTAAGAATTTTCTGTCATTGATGGATGCTCCCTCTGGATACTCTTGTGCTTCAAGATACCTCATCACCTCATGGTACCATGGCTTTTCTGCGTCAATGTCAAGTTCACAGCAATGTGCGAGTTCATCGAATCTTTCAATTGTAATCGTAGGGGCTTCGTTGTCCCATCTGACCTTGAACATTGAAGACATGGTTGCCAAAGCGTCAGCCAACTGATTTTCTTCCCTAGGGAAGTGCTCAAAGGTTATCTCTTCGAAGTAAGGGATCAGGGATAGCACAAGTTCCTTGTAAGGGATGAGATTAGGGTGCTTAGTGTCCCAATATCCTTTTACTTGGCTAATCACTAGAGTGAAATCCCCAAATGCATTCAAATGTTTGATACTCAAGTCAATAACAGCTTTCATACCCAAGATGCACGCATCATATTCATCCATGTTATTCATGCAGTCGAAGCATAGTCTAGCAGCGAAAGGAGTGTGGCAACCTTCAGGAGATATGATCACAGCGCAAATTCCATTAACTAAGGCGTTGGAAGCCCCATCGAATACCATAGTCCATCGGGATCCTTGTTCAGGTGCGTCATACAGTCCAGGTTTCGTGTAATCGGTTACCAATATGATGTTCTTGTTAGGGAAGTTGAAGTTCATAGACTGATAATCATCCACAACTTGATGGGTCAAATGATCTGCTAGTACGCTTCCTTTGATGGCCTTTTATGTAGTGTATTGAATGTCGTACTCAGTCAAGATCATTTTCGATCTGGCTATCCTTCCGTAAAGGACAGGTTTCTCGAAAATATACTTGATTGGGTCCATTTTAGAAATCAACAAAGTGGTATGAGTCAACATATATTATCTTAGCCGGCGAGCAGCCCATGCCAGAGCGCAACAAGTTTTCTCGAACAGTGAATATCTGGTTTCACAGTCGGTAAACTTTTTGCTCAGGTAATAAATAGCATGCTCTTTTCGGCTAGACTCGTCATGTTGGCCCAAAACACACCCCATAGATTTCTCTAGTACTGTCAAGTACATGATCAAAGGTCTTCCTTCAACTGGAGGCGTGAGAATAGGAGGTTCTTGTAGGTATTCTTTGATTTTGTCGAAGGAAGCTTGGCACTCATCATTCCATCTGACTACCTGATCTTTCTTCAAGAGTTTGAAGAGTGGCTCACAAGTAGTTGTTAAGTGTGATATGAAGCGGGCAATGTAATTGAGACGACCCAAGAATCTTATAACTTCCTTTTCAGAATGAGGGACTGGCGTTTCTTGGATAGCCTTTACCTTGGCAGGATCAACTTCAATGCCTTTATTATTGACAACAAAATCTAGAAGCTTTCCAGATCGTACTCCAAACGTGCACTTGTTAGGGTTTAACCTCAGCTTGTACTTTTTCAGTCTTTCGAATAGTTTGTACAGGTGATCGAGATGTTCTTCTTCATTTTGTGATCTTGAAATCATATCGTCCACATAGACCTCTATTTCATAATGTATCATGTCATGAAACAAAGCTACCATAGCCCTTTGACATGTTCCCCCTGCATTCTTCAATCCGAATGGCACAACCTTGTAACAAAAGGTGCCCCATTACGTAACGAAAGTAGTCTTCTCCATATCTTTGGGAGCCATCCTTATTTGATTATAGCCTGAGAAACCATCCATGAATGAGAAGACTTTATGCTGAGCAGTATTATCAACCAAGACGTCAATGTGTGGTAGAGGGAAATCATCCTTGGGGCTTTCCCTATTCAGATCCATATAGCCTACGCACATGCGAACTTTCCCGTCCTTCTTTGGCACTGGCACCACATTAGCAACCCATTATGGATAGGAGGTCACAAGTAGGAAACCTGCACCAAACTGTTTCATTACTTCAACTTTGATCTTCTCAGACATATCAGGCCTCATGCGATGAACCTTTTGTTTGACAAGAGGATAGTCTTCTTTTGTCGACAAACGATGAACTACGATGTCGGTATCCAACCCAGGCATATCATTATAAGACCAAGAAAATACTTCCACATAATCATGCAACATCTGAACCAACCTGCTCTTGACACTGCTTTCCAAATTGGCGGCGATCTTGATTTCCTTCTTATCTGACTCAGTACCCAGATTGATGACTTCAACTGACTCTTTGTGCGGTTGAATAGCTTTTTCCTCTTGTAATAGAAGTATGGCTAGTTCTCCCGGTATTTCACAATCTTCCTCACCTTCGTCTTCGACTTGGTTGATTGGACATTCGAAGTCGTAGTCGACAATAGTAAAGTCATTGGCAATAGGATCCAGAGTGGATGAGGACCTGCAAGAATGTGTGTGTGTGTGTATGCAAGTAATATACGTAGAATATCTTTTTGAAAATGTATTTGAAAGAAAGGAAATACTATGAACACAAATATTTTAATGCAAAAGAGTCCAATGTACTGAATGATCATATGATTAGATGAACATAAATAAAACACTTGACAAATGGACCAAAGTGCCCCGGGCCAGGCACATGGCTTAAAAGTCATTGTTGAATATTACAGACAAAATGTTCTTGAATTGAAAGAAAAGCAATAACAAGTAGATTAATCCTCAATGAAGGAGATGGGAACAAAGTCCTTTGCATGCCAATTCTTCAGCTCCGTTGTAGTTGGGTACGCCCAATCTTCAAATGCAGCTTCTTCATCAGAATCACCCACGGCGTTGACTTCATGGCTTTCAATGCGGAGAGGTGGCTTTCCAGCACAAGCACGATTTGATCGTGGGATTTGTACTTTTGTATCCAATGATTTGGACTGCAAGTGCACAGTCTTATCGAGTAGTTTTAAAAGATATCGAACCATAGAGACTGATGAATTGATCTACCGTCTTCTATTGTTACTTCGCAAATCTAAAGCTAATGAATATTTGATTTGGGTTGTAGGGAAAACTAAATACTAAATTAAGTTGGATTTTAATAATCAATGAGCTTAATTACCAGTATGCAATAGTCGTACCTCGGGAACTAGCGACCTGTCGGGCGTCTTTATATTATCAAAACAGCTTTCAGTAAAACCTATCTAGTTTAAAAACCCTCGTCTCACACTGTCGTTTTGTTGATCTAGGCTATGCAGTTAAGTCCTAACGTACGCTTCTGCCATCCCGCAGGAGTTAAAAACACTTCTTGGAAACTAAACAAAATCTTAATTAACTTTAAAGTGCTTCCGCTGTATTTTAAGCCAATTCCTAATTAATACTGTCCAGTTAAAAGATCTCAAACTTCTGCTTTGTTGACCCTAACCTCTATCTGTTTTTTACTTCCGTAACAAAACAATTTAATGATTTGAAAAATAGTAACTTAGGCCAGAAAAGAAAGTTTCGGAGTAAAAATAATCCCAACTAAGTTACTCGTTCCCTCGGTTGATTGACTTTACATACCGGTATAGGATTTCTAGCCTAACATAATATTAAACCAAATCGCAGAATAATTTAAAGGACAAACACAAATAAACATAATTATATCGATTAATAAGCAATAAGAATTTGTAAACATAAACCTGGCAATAACTCTGAAGACAGAAGCACTCCTGCACAAATTGTAGGCTTTGCTTCGATCGGAGGATATATTTAACCGTACAGAAGAAAATAAAACTGAAAAGAATAATGCTGGAAAGAAATAACTGGGAAATAAAATAATGTTGAAAAGAATGCTGCTGAAAAGAATATTCTCTCAATAAAATCTCTAAACTTTCTTGCCAAAAAAGAAGAACCCTTTCTACTGTGGTCTAAGGCTCTATTTATAGGGCTTGCTTGATCAGTTGCTCTCGAAAATGTAGGAACAATTTACTTCCTTCTTTGAGAAATAATAGGGCCATTCATTTGTCACGTTTGTTGGTCCTTTGACTCAGTGGGTGAGAAAATGTAGGAAGTTGTTGGATTAACCCTTGAACGCGTTTCTGTCTGTTGGATGAGAAGAAAGTGGAGTAATGGCTTGTGACGTTCGTCACATTCAAGTGACGATAGTCACTTGGTCTTCATGGCGCGTGACGTTCGTCACGTCTCCTTGACGGTCGTCAAGGCTTTCCTAATTGTGGGCCACGTGCTCACATGTGTAATGGGCTTTTGGGATCCTTTCTTCTCCTTAGGCCTTTTTGCTAGTTTTTGCACCCTTTTTTCTTCATTTCTTCAAAAGTGTTCGGCTTAATGCATATCTGCAAAAATAGAAAAATACCTGCATAATACTTATAAAATAATTTAATTTAAACTAAAGTATGAGAAATATTTGGTGTATATCAAGCCTGAAATATCACATATTTGTGTGTCATCAAACTCCCCCATACTTAAACTTTGCTTGTCCTCAAGCAAATGCTAAGTATGATGTTTTTCTAAACATGGTTATGACTCGGATCAACTAATATATAGTTGTGTTGTGTTTTTTGTCAGAAAATTAGTGGCTCGATTCGTGCTCCATTACTACGTCGATGATGCTAGACAGTCCCATTTTACGTAAACTAGTTACAGGTCCTATCATAGCCTACCTCGAGTATTTGTCTTGTTTTGCCCTTTTCATTCTAGCGCAATCACATTAAGCCCTTTATCTTCACACGCACATAGCAGAATAGTCGGTTAGTGGTTATGATCCTTTTAAACTTTAGAGGTTTCTGGCACAGTAATGTGGCAACCTTTAATTCAATGGTTGGATACGGGGGATCAGACCGTAGTCTTCCCTACCGAGTTCAGTACCAGATGCTCCTGAACCATCCATCAAATGAATTTTCATGTTACTTTGTAAGGTTTACATCCTTTGGATTAGGCGATCGGTTGAGGATCGTCCAATTTAATCGGTGTGTTTCCTTGCAACATTTTGCTGAAATATTATATCATCCACTTATATTCATCGACTTCCTGCGTAGTTTGTGTTTAAGACGGTGCTGACTGCTAATATAAACTACTCAAGGTTACTATAAAGACTAAACTCAGGGTGTTGGAAAAAACAGGTACTTGAACTGATCTATCATACTTTGGGGTTGTACAGTGTCTAGACGGTAGAAATTTCGCTTAATCTCGCCCCAATTCCTGATGATTAAAGATTTTGCAGTCTATTTACTTTGTCGAGTGAGAGAGAAAAAAAATTTATGGGCTCGAAAAGAAAGGGGAGTCTAAAAGAACAACACAAATTGCTTCAATAGATAACTTGATAAAAAAATTTTATTGAATTAGAGATAACGGAAGGGAAATTACAAAGAAAATAAAAATTACTTAGGAAAAGGGAAATACTTCCTCCCCCATACTTGAATCATACATTGTCATCAATGTATTGATAGAAGCAGGAAAGGGGAAATGGAAACTGGAAAATCATTATTCCTCCTCTTGCCTTTGGTATCGGCCACGTGTCCTCGCTCTTCGACGTGCTTGCCCGCCATGTTTGGAAGATTCGCCGCCATCTCTTTGGGATATGATATTATGCAAGTCGTCAACACGGAGTGTTAAGGCTCGCATATCTTCCGTTATTCCTGTGGTGAATTCCAGCATACTTTGATCGTGCCTGCGAGCATAGTCGTTTTGGTCTCTTTGCATTTGTTGCATGAGAGTCATCATCTCGATTTGGCGCGTCTCGAGGCTCTGGTGGCGTTGAGTGGATAGCTGGTTTTGCTGCATTATTGCGGCATATATTGCATCGATGGTGGCGGGATTGTTGACTTGCTGTGGTTGGGGATCTTGCTGCTCTAATTCTTCTTCGATTTCGTCAGCGGCAGCGTTATTGGCCTGACCTTGATTTCCTTGCACATTTCCTCTGGGTTCTAAGGCGTTCAGGTTGTAAAGCCAGTTATCCGGATTACCCAAGTAAGTACGATTATGATTTGGCATGATCACACTATGAACTCTTGCATTCTTAACCATTAGACAGTACCCTTCAGCTTCTCGTACTTTGATCAGGCGGCCAGCTCTACAGTTATCAATGTCCATATAAACTGCTGGCAGCGGAGGTAGGCGTTGGATCCTTTCCCCCAAGTTCAGGTGAACTGCGATGGTGGTGATGATGCCTCCGATTCAAAAAGGTGTGGTCCCGTCTCTTGTAACAAGGTTTTGAATGTGTGCCATCATTAAAGTAACGGAATTAAGACAGAGGTTTTGCGAAAAGGTACAGTGAAGAGAATACAATTCTTTAGTGTTTACCTTGTTGTTGTTTGCCCTTCCGAATATTGTGTTTGCCATAACACGGTGTAAGAAGCAGATGTTCGGGTTGTGGATGTGAGAGGCGTACCGTGCTTCGGGTGTGACATTTGGTTCGCCAGTTATTCTCTCCCATAGTGCGTATGCACTTCCATTCCAATCCAATTCTGGAGGAATGCGATATTGCACATTATTCCCTCGGGGAAAATGAAATATGTCGCTCAAAATTTCATGGTTGAGTGTGTACTCTCGGTTGAACATCCGAAATTGAGCGGCTCCCGTTAGGTGTGTGTCTGCATCGTCTCGAGTGTGATATGCGTAGGAACTCAAGAATTCCAACGTGAGAGCTTCGTGAGTTGGTGTGTTCATCGTGCTAATAAAGCTTAGGCCATCTTTATTCAGCAAGCCTTCCATATGAGGTTGCAAGCCTAATTCTTGCAAGCAATTGTTGTCAACTAACCGTGTGGATGTTAGCCCTCGATGATGGAATTTTATGTGCCTCTCTTTTTGAAGCTCACCAGCTTCTCCTTGTCGAAGCATGAGATGTCGCATGTCGGGTTCGGGTTGGTTGGCCATGATTTTTGAACTTGATAGAAAAAATGTATTTGTGGTAAGGAGATGGAAAGGGGGTGGTAGTGATGAAACTAAGGATGGAAGGGGGGGTTATATAGATGGTTTTGTTGAGTAAGGAATTTAATGGTGTTTATGGGAGAATTTTGAAATTGGGAGGTTATGGAAGTTATGGGTGAGTGGAGTAAATGGGGTGGTGGGATTTTAAAACAAATTTTCGTGCATCAATGCTGTCCAACGGTCACGGAAATGAAAAGCGTGGGGGACAATGCTTACCGCCCGTCACGTTCTCTCTGACGCTCGTCAAAGTCAAAGACAATCCCTGACGTTCGTCACATGCATCCTGACGTTCGTCAGGGTGAGGTGATGCGTTGGTCTATTTGACCTCTTTGACCGCGTGCTCCACTAATTTAATTCATTAATCTTAATGTTGAGAAGTATATTGCAAGGGATATAGTAGCTCATTGTATAGTTGGAAGAATGATATGGTAAGCAAGTGAAAATAGTAACAGAAATAAGAAACACATGAAAATAATAATAGGAATTAGAAAGAAATGAAAATAATAATAGAAATTGCACAATATAAAAATGAATACATACTTTGTATGAAAATAAATAAATAAATACTTTAAAATAAAGAAAATGGATATGAAATGAATAGATGAATAAATAAACGATATTTTAGGACCAAAAAGTAATAAATTATTCAAAAATAATAAAACCATAATGAGTTTTGAGAATAATAATAATAATGACAAACCCCCCCAAACTAAGAACAAACAGTGTCCTCACTGGGGCGGTACAGAAACAAAAACTATCAAGCATGAGGGACTCCGGGAGGTGGTGCAGAAGCGTGCAGATGTTGATAAATGTGATCAAACTGCTCGGTGACGACGTCCATGAAATGAAAGAAGTCACGCCGAAGTGTGCTGACATTATCTTTAACAGTGTCGAGCTTGCCTCGGAGTATGGTAACATCTGTCTGCAGAGTCTTGATCGCATGTGCATGATCAGGCATGGGTATGTCAGCAACTGTGGTAACAAGGGGTAGTGTAGGGTAATCCAAGGGTGTATAATCGTGGTAACCTTTGGGTGTGGATGGGTCACTCTCCTCCCTCTCAGGGTCGTTTTCGTCTGTCTTCTCTAGGGGATATATCCAATTTGTCTTCGTATAGACACTGGTATGCTCGGGGCTAGGCAATTTGAAGTAATAGACAAGGTTATTTTGGACAAGTAGCTGAAAGTGAGGTGGGTTGAGGTTACCAATCAAAGAAATGTTAAATCAAAAAGGGATGTCCATGGTATAATATCTGGCGTACGGTGTAAGGCGCGACAGAGATGACCGTAGGGATATGGCCTCGGCTATCATAGTGACTAGCCCGCCGACACAGATGGGGCCATGGGTACACTGAGCTATAGCTGACATGTTGGCGATCATAAATGATGCGCCAATGACTGGTCTGGACTGAAAAGCACAGTAAATGATGAACAACTCATCCCTAGAAACCGAGAGTCGATTAATAGGTTTTCCAAAAAATATGAAAGCTAAAATGTGATGGAAATACCTAATCGCAGGGTTATGAATCTCGGTGGCATCAAGGTCATCGTGGTCCTCAGGATATTGGCCCGCTATGTCTCTCCAAAAGTGATTAAGCTCAAAGTTGAGGTAGTCATCCGCCTGGGTTTCCATGTGGGCGTCTAAAGAACTAGGGAATCCTAGCAGCTGAGCTAGACTGCAAACTGTAAACTGGTGGGTGAAACCGAACAATCTAAAGGACATCTGACCTCTACTACGCCCTAAGCCTTGTATGGGTTTATAGATGAGGGAGCTCAAGAACTCCAAGGTGAGGCGTTGGTGTGTAGGGTGTTTATGGGCTAGGAACCCATCCCATCCTATCTAGTTAAACATGAAGTAGACACTTTCCCTGATTCCTAAGGCTGTCAAGGTGGGATCATGCACATACATGGTCATACTCATCTGGCGCTGAGCCAGAATCTCATATCGTCTCTGCTGAGTCTCCGAGGCAAAAATGATAGTATCCATGAATTTTAGCTTGTAGGTTCCTGTGAGTCGGTACTAAAATTTGTAAAAGAAAAATGCAAATAAGTAAAATATGATGTGGGAGAAAGAAAGAAAAGGAAAAAAATCGGAAAGTAAAAATCAAAATGCAGAACTAAAAAATAAAAATAAAAGATAAAGATATTTGAGAGATAATAAATAATAATAAATAAAAAACTTGTGGGTTGCCTCCCACACAGCGCTTGTTTAATGTCGTTAGCTTGACAATGTTGTTAGACGTGAATTAGTTTCCAAATTCGTGCGGTAGCTCTAATAGCGTTAAGCTCGCGGTGTAATCCTTATTTTTGACGCTGTAATAATGCTTTAGGCGTTGGCCATTTACTAAGAATGGATTCATGGATTTTCCTTTAATCATAATGGCACCACTGGGGAAAACTTTGGTTACTTCGAATGGTCCAGACCATCGTGAACGGAGTTTTCCAGGGAAAAGTTTCAGACGAGAGTTGAATAGGAAAACTATATCTCCTTCATTGAATTCTTTCCTTGAGATTCGTTTGTCATGCCATTTTTTCGTCCTTTCTTTGTAGATCCTTGCATTTTCATATGCGTTTAATCTTAGTTCTTCTAATTCATTTATGTCGAGGATCCTTTTCTCTCCTGTCGCAGTGTAGCTTAGGTTTAAAGTTTTAATTGCCCAGTAAGCTTTGTGTTCAATTTCCACTGGCAGGTGCCATGATTTTCCATAGATGAGTTTAAATGGTGTTGTACCTATTGGTGTCTTGAATGCCGTCCTGTAGGCCCATAATGCGTCAGGTAACTTAGCCGACCAATCCTTTCTTGACGTGGCAACAGTTTTTTCCAATATTTGTTTTATTTCTTGATTTGAGACTTCCACCTGTCCGCTTGTTTGGGGGTGGTATGGTGTTGCGACGCGGTGCTTCACCCCATATTTGGTTAGGAGTTTATCAAAGATTCGGGATATGAAGTGGGAGCCACCGTCGCTTATAAATTGTTTGGGTACACCAAACCTTGGGAATATAATGGTTTTGAAGAGTTTAATCACGACTCTAGTATCGTTTGTTGGAGAAGCTATTGCTTCAATCCATTTCGAAACGTAATCTACAGCCACGAGTATATATTTGTTCCCGAATGAGGATGGAAATGGTCCCACAAAGTCTATTCCCCATACATCAAAGATTTCAACTTGTAGAATTCCAGTCTGAGGCATCTCATCGCGTCTGGATATATTTCCGATGCGTTGGCATCGGTCGCAGTTTAGGATGGCTATGTGCACATCTTTCCACAAATTTGGCCAGTAGAAACCAGACTGCAAAATTTTGGCACATGTCTTTGATGTGTTTGCATGGCCTCCGTAAGGGGCATCATGACAATGAGAAATAATGCTTTCAATTTCGTTTTCTGGGATGCATCGTCGGAAAATACCGTCGGAACTTCTCTTGAATAGTAAAGGTTCATCCCAAAAGTAATGTTTCAAATCGTGAAAGAATTTTTTCTTCTGTTGATAAGTCATATCAGGGGGTAGGATTTTGGTAGCTAAGTAGTTTGCTATGTCCGTGTACCATGGTATGGTTTGGTTAGTTCAGACAGAGACCACGGCTTCTTTTATATCATTATTTATTTTGTCTTGGCTCTCTCGTGAATCATTGTTAGCATCTTGTGTGTCAAGCCCTAAAAGCAGTTTATTTGGATTCGATTCAGGTGGTTCTTTGCTGGAATCTCCTAAGTCCATCTGAGCTAACAGACGTTCATACGGGAAGTCATCATTAATAGGTACTTCTTCTGGTGTCAGTTGTTCCATTCGAGATAAATGGTCGGCTACTACGTTCTCGATACATTTTTTGTCTTTAATTTCTAAATCGAACTCTTGTAGAAGCAGAATCCATCTCAAGAGTCTCGGCTTTGAGTCTTGCTTGGTTAAGAGATATCTAATAGTTGTGTGGTCTGTATAGATGATTATTTTTGCGCCTACTAGGTAGGATAGAAATTTGTCTAGTGCAAAGACTACGACTAAAAGTTCTTTTTCCGTTGTTGCGTAATTCATATGTGCAGGGTCCAAGGTTCTACTAGCATAATATATCGCATGAAGCTTCTTATCTCTTCGTTGTCCCAGGACTGCACCTACGGTGTAATCACTTGCATCGCACATGATTTCAAATGGAAGTCTCCAATCAGGTGGTTGCATGATTGGTGTGGATACAAGAGTTGTTTTTAGTTGGTTAAATGCTTTTAGGCATTTGTCATCAAAATCAAATTCAACGTCTTGCATAAGGAGGGTGGTTAGAGGTTTTGATATTTGCGAGAAATCTTTTATGAATCGTCGGTAGAAGTCGGTGTGTCCTAAGAAACTGCGTATTTCTCTTACTGTTTTAGGGGGTTGCAAGTTTTCTATGACTTCGATCTTAGCTTTATCGACTTCAGTCCCCTTTTCAGACACAACGTGTCCTAGTACGACTCCTTGTTTGACCATAAAGTGGCACTTTTCCCAATTCAGAACGAGGTTAACTTTTACGCATCTCTCCAAAACTTTCTCCAAATTTACCAGACAATCTTCAAAACTCTCTCCACATACAGAGAAGTCGTCCATAAAGACCTTCATAATGTTATCTATGAAATCAGCAAAGATTGCCATCATGCATTTCTGAAACGTGGTGGGAGCATTGCATAATCCAAACAGCATTCGTCGGTAGGCGAAAGTTCCATAAGGACATGTGAATGTTGTTTTCTCTTGGTCATCGGGGTAAATAGGGATTTGAAAGAATCCGGAGTAACCTTCTAGATAACAGTAATGTGAGTGCTTAGCTAATCGTTCAAGCATTTGATCAATGAATGGTAGCGGGAAATGGTCCTTGCGAGTGGCCTTATTTAGCTTCCTATAGTCAATACACATTCTAGCTCCGCTTATAGTTCATTTTGCTACAGCTTCGCCTACTTTGTTTGTTGTTACCGTTATACCACCTTTCTTTGGTACACAGTGGATTGGGCTTACCCATTGACTATCGGAGACCGGGTATATTATTCCTGCGTTCAAAAGTTTTTTAACTTCATCTTTAACTACGGTGCTCCATATTGGTTTAATTCTTCGTTGATGTACTCTAGAAGATTTGCAGTCATTTTCCAGCATAATACGATGTATGCAAATGGAAGGACTTATTCCTTTAAGATCTGTAATGTTGTATCCTAAGGCGGAGGGATATTTTCTTAAGACTTGTAATAATTTGTCTGTTTCATGTTGTCCTAAGTCCGCGTTGACAATTACATGTCGTTTTAACTCGGTGTCAAGGAATTCATATCTGAGGGTCTTAGGTAATGGCTTAAGATCCAATGATGGTTTTCTTGGACAAGGCATGTGATCGGGTGTCAGAGCTAAGCATTCACTCAGATTGTCGTCTCGGTATTCAGGACACCATTCGTTATCTTCGAATATAAGAGGTGTGGGAATCTTCATGGTTTCGGAAAAGGTATTGGTTCCCATTCAATTTCTCTTATGCATTCGTCCACGATGTCCACCAGATAACATGTGTCATCTATGGCGGGCACTTTTAAGAATTGTGTCAGAATAAATTTGACTTTCTCTTCACCTACTTCAAAGGTGAATTTGCCCTTTTTTACATCTATGATAGCTCCGGCGGTAGCTAGAAATGGTCTTCCTAAGATGATAGGTGTGCTTTCGTCTTCCCTAATGTCCATGATTATGAAATCTGTAGGGATGTAGAATTGGCCTATTCGTACAGGAACATTTTCTAAGATTCCTACTGGGTATTTGACGGAGCGATCCGCTAATTGAACGGACATCTTTGTCGGTCTTAGTTCACCCATTTCCAGTTTGTTGCATATGGATAAAGGCATAACGCTAATACTAGCTCCTAAATCACATAGGGCTTTGTTTATGACGAACTTACCTATATGGCATGGTATAGAGAAACTTCCGGGGTCTTTCAACTTATGGGGCATCTTGTTTTGGATAATCGCGCTACATTCTGTTGTAAGCGTAACTGTTTCGTCATCTTCTAGCTTTTTCTTGTTAGATAATATTTCCTTGAGGAATTTGGCATACGAGGGCATTTGAGTTATAGCTTCTGTGAAAGGGATTGTTATATTAAGTTGTTTCATAAGTTCTACGAATTTCTTAAATTGCCCTACATTCTTGGGTTTGGCTAATCTACCAGGAAAAGGGATTTGGGGTTTATAAGGCGGTGGAGGCACATAAGGTTTTTCTTTTTCTTTGGCCTCTCCTCCTTTATCTTCTTCGTCTATCTCTGGTTTCTCTGGTTGATTCTCCTTCTCAGTTGATGTTTCAGCCCTTTGATACATACTTTGATTTGACAGTCTTGGGTCGGGCGGTCCATCTAACTCGGTTCCACTCCTTAATATGATGGCATGAGCATGCCGGTTTGGGTTAGGTTGTGGTTGGCCGAGAAATGTATCAGTCGGTGCAGCTGTAGGTGCTTGTTGTTGAGCCACTTGAGAGATTTGGGTTTCTAACATTTTATTGTGGGTGGCCAAAGCATCTATTTTGTTTGCTAATTGTTTTATCTGCTCATTAGTATGTATATTCTGATTTTGGACGTCTTTATTTGTTTGTTCTTAAGTAGCTATGAAGTTCTCCATCATCAGTTCTAAGTTTGATTTTCTAGGTGCACTAGGAGCATTTGCAGGGGCTTTCTGATATCCAGGTGGTACGGCAGGTGCTTGGTTCAGAGCATTCAACACATTGGGGTTTTTATATGAGAAATTTGGGTGATTTTTCCATCCAGGGTTGTACGTGTTTGAGTAAGGGTTTCCTTGGGCATAATTCACTTGGTCAGTTTGAGTTCCGGCCAAGATCTTACATTCAGTAACTAGATGTCCAGGCACTCCGCATATTTCGCAATTGGGAGTTATAGCAGCCACGGTGGCTGGAGGTATTGCGGTTAAATTATCAATCTTTAGGGTGAGGGCATCTACCTTAGCATGGACACTGTCTAGGTCGCTTATCTCATACATTCCTCCTTTTGTCGGTGCTTTCTCTGTAGTACCTTTGTCTGCGTGTCCTCTTTCACTTCCCCACTGATAGTGGTTTTGGGCCATACTTTCAATGAGAGCATAGGAAGCGGTGTAGGATTTGTCCATAAGTGCACCACCTGCGGCAGCGTCTATTGTTAATCTTGTATTGTAGAGGAGACCATTATAGAAGGTGTGGATAATAAACCATTCTTCGAGGCCATGATGTGGGCATAGTCTCATCAGATGTTTGTACCTTTCCCAAGCATCGAAAAGGGATTCGTTCTCCTTTTGTCTAAAATCGCTTATCTGAGATCTTAGCATAGCTGTTTTGCTTGGTGGAAAATATCTCGCAAGAAAGACTTTCTTCAGCTCGTCCCATGTAGTGACTAAGTTTGCGGGTAGAGATTGGAGCCAAGCTCTTGCTCTGTCTCTTATAGAAAAAGGGAAAAGATGAAGTCTTATTGCCTCTTGACTGACCCCATTGTTCTTGATTGTATCTGCGTACTGTAGAAATATTGATAGATGAAGATTAGGGTCTTCCATCAACCCACCAGAGAACTGGTTCTGTTGCACAGCAGATAACAAAGAGGGTTTCAGTTCGAAGTTGCTAGCCTCGATTGGAGGGGCAGCAATGCTATTATGTGGTTCGTCTTGTGAGGGTATGGCATAAGATTTGAGTGGGCGCGGAGCAGGGTTTGCAGCCATTTCTTCGGAAGGTGGAGAAATGGGCAGTTCAAATGTTTGACGAGGTAGAGTGTTATGCAAGAGATGATACTCTTGAATGCGGCGTCTAAGTCTGAGATAACGCTCGATATCGATGATTTATATGTATAACGGCTCACCTTGCGAACAAGTGTTTAGCATACAAACAAGAGAAGAAAAGAAAAGAAATAGAAATAGAAAAGAAAGAGAGAAGTTTTTGCTATAGTCTCTACTGCGTAACAAAAGAGTAGCGATATCGACTTAAATCAGTCCCCGGCAACGGTGCAAAAAACTTGATCGTGGGATTTGTACTTATGTATCCAATGATTCGGACTGCAAGTGCACAGTCTTATCGAGTAGTTTTAAAAGATATCGAACCACAGAGACTGATGAATCGATCTACCGTCTTCTATTGTTACTTCGCAAATCTAAAGCTAATGAATATTTGATTTGGGTTGTAGGGAAAACTAAATACTAAATTAAGTTGGATTTTAATAATCAATGAGCTTAATTACCAGTATGCAACAGTCGTACCTCGGGAACTAGCGACCTGTCGGGCGTCTTTATATTTTCAAAACAGCTTTCAGTAAAACCTATCTAGTTTAAAAACCCTCGTCTCACACTGTCGTTTTGTTGATCTAGGCTATGCAGTTAAGTCCTAACGTACGCTTCCGCCATCCCGCAGGAGTTAAAAACACTTTTTGTAAACTAAACAAAATCTTAATTAACTTTAAAGTGCTTCCGCTGTATTTTAAACCAATGCCTAATTACTACTGTCCAGTTAAAAGATCTCAAACTTCCGCTTTGTTGACCCTAACCTCTATCTATTTTTTACTTCCGTAACAAAACAATTTAATGATTTGAAAAATAGTAACTTAGGCCAGAAAAGAAAGTTTCATAGTAAAAATAATCCCGACTAAGTTACTCGTTCCCTCGGTTGATTGACTTTACATACCGGTATAGGATTTCTAGCCTGACATAATATTAAACCAAATCGCAGAATAATTTAAAGGACAAACACAAATAAACATAATTATATCGATTAATAAGCAATAAGAATTTGTAAACATAAACCTGGCAATAACTCTGAAGACAGAAGCACTCCTGCATAAATTGTAGGCTTTACTTCGATCGGAGGATATATTTAACCATACAGAAGAAAATAAAACTGAAAAGAATAATGCTAGAAAGAAATAACTGGGAAATAAAATAATGCTGAAAAGAATGCTGCTGAAAAGAATATTCGCTTAATAAAATCTCTAAACTTTCTTGCCAAAAAAGAAGAACCCTTTCTGCTGTGGTCTAAGGCTCTATTTATAGGGCTTGCTTGATCAGTTGCTCTCGAAAATGTAGGAACAGTTTACTTCCTTCTTTGAGAAATAATAGGGCCATTCATTTGTCACGTTCGTTGGTCCTTTGACTCAGTGGGTGAGAAAATGTAGGAAGTCGTTGGATTAACCCTTGAACGCGTTTTTGTCCGTTAGATGAGAAGAAAGTGGAGTAATGGCTTGTGATGTTCGTCACATTCAAGTGACGATAGTCACTTGGTCTTCATGGCGCGTGACGTTCGTCACGTCTCCTTGACGGTCGTCAAGGATTTCCTAATTGTGGGCCACGTGCTCACATGTGTAATGGGCTTTTGGGCTCCTTTCTTCTTCTTAGGCCTTTTTTCTAGTTTTTGCACCCTTTTTTCTCCATTTCTTCAAAAGTGTTCGGCTTAATGCATATCTGCAAAAATAGAAAAATACCTGCATAATACTTATAAAATAATTTAATTTAAACTAAAGTATGAGAAATATTTGGTGTATATCAAGCCAGAAATATCACATATTTGTGTGTCATCACGCCTCACTTCCTTCTGAGCTTTGACGGTGAAGCCCAAACCAAACTTGACTGCTTTAAATGGGATATCAAGGAGTTTCCCCCAAGTATCGTAGTTTCCTTCTTCAATTGTCGTGCGGGCATCTTTGACTGAAACCATCTTCGGTGTGGCCTTAACAGCTTTAGACTCATCAGAAGAACATTTGGTAGCAGCAATCACTGGTGGCACGACTTCGAAGGGTTAACATGGGGTTTCAATGAATTCTCCATCCATATCTACGTATTTGAATGAGTTAAGGTGGCTTACCATAAACTTTTCTTCTCCACAGACGGTGACTATTCTTCCCTTGGAGGATATTTCAGCTTCTAATGGAGAGTTGAGGTTACTGCCCCAGTGTTGTACCCTAAAATTTTCCCTCTCATTTATCAAGAATTTGCTCACAAGATCTCCTTGGCTCAAGACTGCACTAGGGTTGATCAACTCAGGACACCTCCTTAAGCACTGATGACCAAAATTAGGGTTTTAGATTGCACAAGGATATTTAAACTTCCAATGCCCAATATGACTTTCATGGACCATTATGGACCCTCAAGATTAATCATATCAAGTTTCAAGCTTTGGATCACACTTTTGCTCAGTCAATTGATCAATTGACCTAAAAATCAACTGTATTGGGGAAAAAGTCAACTATGGTCAATTTATAGTCAAACTTCATAATTTTTTATCCACATCAACATTTTAAACTCATATGTATCATTTGATCAAGTTTGTATCACAATTCCTTAAGAAATTTGATCAAATCTTCAAAAGGGCAAAATGGTCAAAATTAGGGTTTTGATTGGGAAAGGGAAATTTCTGATTTTTGACCTAGCAAATGATCAATTGGTTTAAAGCATGATTTCAAGAGTCCAATTGCATAATTTTGACCTAATGACATGGCTCAAAACATTTCTCAAGCCCAATGGATTGACAGATGAATTTTCAGTCAACTGATTAAAAGTCAACTGTATACTGAAAAGTCAAACTCTGACTTTTTGGTCAAAATCAAATGTCAAAGATCACAATTAATCAAAGCATGTCAAAATATGAAACTTATTCATCAAGAAAAAAAAAACAAGATTTCATTTGAAAAGTTAAAATTTCTAAACTTAGAAATTTTTCTAACTGTTGGAAATTTCTTATTTTTTCACAACTTTGAGCAAAATTTTCACCATGGTGAAAGTTGATTCAGAGGAAACTTTCAACATGAAAGTTGTAGTTCTCCTAGAAATCTACAACATTTATTTACACAACTCCTTCCAAAAGTTCTTGGATCTTAAGTTATAATTTTAAGAACACATGGTCATGAATTACAAGTCATTTTGTGATGAACAAGATTCAAAATTCAAACTTATGCTGCATAACCTCTACTTTGCATGCCTCAAACTTGTTAGGCACTCCATAATTAATTGCTTTCACAACTGTTAGAGGTCTCAATTCAAGCATTCAATGCAAGGCCATGCTTTATATCCATTTTGGAAATAAAGTGCACAATTCAATTTTGATAAAGTAGCTTTTTGCATAAAACTTGTTCTTGAGTCTTGCACCTGTTCTCTTATGATCATACATGTCTTATAACTCAAGAGAAACTTGTTTAGACACTTACAATCACTCAGCTCATGCTTATACTTCCTCTTGAAACTTGTTTTCCCACTTTTCTTGAAAATTAAGTAACATAGCAATTAGTTTGTAACTTGTACTGCAGACTCTCCAAAGCACTCAAGACCTTTTGCTTGTCCATACACAAGTTATTTTCCACAAATCACACGCATGCTTGAGCCCTGAAAACACCAAGAACATATAATCCCCAAAAACACCTCAAAACTTGCTTCTGAGTTTTGAATCCAATCTCCAAATTTTCTTGTGCATTTCTTGGCCTTTTACTTTCAAAAGCTTCTAAATAACATACACAAGAAATTCCAACACCTGCAACACCACTGTAACACCTCCATCACCATCCACCATTTTTCAAAAATAGCACCTTGCACCTAGACTTCTCCAGAACTCCTCAGGCACTTTCAGCTCAAGCTAAGCATCACATTAGCTTCCTGGGAACTTGAGGAAGCTAATCCAATCATGGGAACTCACTAAAAGCTACTCAAACTCCAAACACGATACCCTCTTGCAAGGTGAGTTTTCTGACTTTTGAACTCTTCATACAGGCATCATTAATGATTTATTTATGAATGAAAAGTGTAGATATCATTACTTTGAAGCTAACCATGTCCATAGTTTTCATTTATATTGCTTGAGCTTAGATAATTTTAAGATTGAAGTTTCTGAAATTTTTAGGGTTCAAATTAGGGCCATTAAAATTCGTGCTTGTCTTTGATCTATAATTTTATTGCTTTGCATTTCTGAAATCGTGAGGAAATTTGCTACAAGTTTCCTATTTAAATTTTTCATTTTTGTTGAGAATTGAATAAGATACAGAGGTCCAGGTTGGGCTTGAGGTTGAAGATGAAGTTGAATTCAGGAACGTGTTTACCATATATATATTTATGGTTTGATATTAATAAACAGATGTATAGCCACCCCAGTGGTTGAAGCGCGCACCTGTGACTATAGGGACCTGGGTTCGAGTCCTAGTGGTACCTTTTTGGATTTTTTTTTCATATTTTTCACACATTCTGACTTTTTTGGCAGCGCTGGGCCTCATCCTTGGGCCTTATGTTTTTTTTCACTTCTGACCCCCTTGTTGGCTATTCACACCTTGGCCCATTTTATTTTTTATTTATTTTATTTATTTTATTTTCTTAAATATTTTATCTAAATACCAAATAAAAAATCAGAAAAAATATAAAAACATTAGATTTATATTTTGATATAGTTTACTTTTTTTTTACACAAAAAAAAATTATTTTATTTAATCATACTTTATTTATTTCACTAATTGATTTGTAAATTTAATTAGAAACTAGTTTGTTTTAGTTTTTTTCTTTTACACAGTTTAAATATATTATTTTAATATATATAAAAAGACCAAATATATTTTATAATACTATAATTTATTTTTAAGACAAAAATACCAAAAATATTCTTCTTATAACTTAATTCCTTTTTTAATCAATTAATAGATTAGGGTTTTATTTAAATTCTTTTCCTAGTAAATTTAGGTTTTACTATTTAATTAATTATTTTTCTTTTAGTTAATTAAGTTAAAACAAAACCCCTTTTTCCCTAAAAAATTCAAATAAAAATCTATTTTCTTTACATTTACATTCTTGTATTTATTCATTTTTGTACATTATTTATCCAAATTCAATATGGTTGTAATAGATAATTAGGTTTACTTTCCAAGCAATCCCCATTTGTAATTTGTACACCCCCCCCCCCCCCTCCCACAAGTGATGTAATAGTGTAGTAATTTTAAATTCCGCAATTTATCGCTTTATATAGAAATGCTAGTAATTAGGGTTTGTATGGAAAGACTAAAATCAATCAATTAGAAAACCCTAATCAAAGACAAAACCAAGCATGAAAAAAAAACAATACACTTACACACAAGCACCCTTAGGGTAAAATCCACTTGGTTGCCTTACGAAATGGCCATATTACGCATGTGAGGTATCTTAGCAAAAACAAGCAAAATATAAGATTATAGTCCATCGATGACGCTATCTATGTTGCATTTCAAATGATCTTAGTCCCTAAAAGAGAATGCTAAGATACCTTGCAACATTTCTAATCATGGTTATATGATGACCCACGCATGTCCCATTTACATCCAAAGATAAGGTTACTTACCAAATCAATGGTATGATAACAATGTCAAAGGAAAGAGGAAATGAACATAAAATACTTTTGAGTAGGTAGAATGCTCCTAGTTACTTGCTCCATTTCAAAACAAAACATCTTTGCTATTTTCAAAACAAACACCTACACTTTCAAAACATCTTACAAACTTGAAAACATTTTTAAAAGATCAACATCTTTGTATACATTCTTATGAACGAGAATCATTACAAAGTTTTCCTAAACAATGGCCTCTTTACAAAATACTTTCAAAAACCACACAAAAGCACAATTTCAAACAAAAGCAAGTGATCTACCAAGTAACTAAGAGCCCATGGAAAACCATAGATGAAAATGGTGCTAATACCTTCCCTTTTCATAATCTACCCCCCGAACTCAAGAAATAATCTCAAAGGTCTTTCCTGTGCTTTTTCACCTTTCCTTTTGGATAAAAGAAAAGCCGGTGGCGACTCTTGCTAACCGCAACATTTGCGATCAAACACAAAACACCCAAGTTAGTTCTCCCACCGTATCACACCCAGCTTTATGGATCCATGGGCGACCTAACAGACAAGAATAGGTAGGACGAATATCTATAATATAAAAGGTGGAGTTGAAGACTTGGGAGCCCACTTTGATTGGAAGATATACTTCCCCATGAACAGTCCTCTTTGATCCGTCAAATGCCCTTACAATGATATCTCTTGGTTTCAAGACTAAACCTTCATAGTCTAGACGGTATAATGCCCCCTTGGGTAATACATTCAGAGAAGAACCAGTGTCGACTAGCACATGTGCTAGGGTAGTCCATTTGCACTCGACAGAAACATGTAAAGCTTTATTGTGATTCTTCTCGAGAGGTGTTAAGTCATCATATGAAAATCCCAAGCCATTATCAGTTGTCAGGCTAGCCACTCAATTCTTAAATTGATCTGTTGTTGTCTCATGGGGGACATGAGCCTTTTTCAGGAATTTGATTAATGTCCGAGCATGGGCATCAGAACAAATCAGTAATGAAAACATTGAAATCTTAGAAGGGGTTTACCCCAACTATTCCACAATCTTGAAGTCGTTTATTTTTATTATCTTCAAGATGTCTTCCTTCTCACGAGCTGATGGATCTCCATCAACAACATCCTTGGAAGGCACTTCAATCATATCAGGCTCAACAACCTTCTCCTTCCCTCTTGTATCGATACTTGGCTTGGCAACAGTAATGCGGATGGGTGTCCTTGTAACAACTGGTGGTGAGATATTGGGTGAAAATATTCTCCTAGTTATAGTTACTTTGCTTGAGCCAGCTATGTTATCAACATTATCATCTTCTTTTTCTTTGATCCAAACGTCTTGTTTAATCCCATGATAAAATACTCCAGCACCATAATTCCATGGTACTGCCTTGTTTGGGGAATAGGGAATTGGTCCGGGATTGGTAATTATTAAGAGAGAAATAGTGGGTTCATTTGAAATCCTAATAAGACCTTTGGAGGTGATCCTAAGAGGCTTGTTTGATATGGTAATAATGGAGAGGTCTTCACATTTCTTAATCAAACTTTTGGCATGTGAGGTCTTCTCAAATAGAATTTCGTGACTATCCATCAGGCGCTGAATGCCTTTTTTCAGCCCTTCACATCCATTGAGTTGTCTTGTACAACACACACAGTCTTTTATACAGCCAGGGAAGATCCCATCTTTCAACATATTTTTTTTATTATATTCAGTGGAGTAGTCAATTCTTTAACAGAGGAAACAAAGATTGTATCTTTAATAGCATTAACACTCTTATCATGCTTTGGCATCGGAGCGGTAATTACATTCGGTGTTGGAGGAGGATGAACCTCGATAGTCTTGTTATCAATCAAATCCTGGATTTTTTTCTTCAAGGCCCAACACTGGTCAGTCTCGTGCCTGGGGATGCTTGAGTGGTAAGCACATTTAGCGTTCGGATTATACTTTGGTGACGAGGTATCATGGTTAGCGGGAGGATCACACAATGTCACTAAAATAGCCTTGAGCAAATATTTTAAGGCTTGAGACAATGACATGCCTAACCTTGTAAATTGTCTTCTTGGAGTTTCAAAATGTTGATGATTTGCAGATGGTCTTGGAGTAGGAGTTGGATTGGAGATTCGGACGGTATTTACAGACGGATGATCATTCTTCTTGGTATGGGCCCTTGCCCCGTACACAACATTGACTTCCTTTTTTGAATCAAAATGTGTCTTGATAGTATTGGAAGTGGAGGTAGACGCCACAGAGATCTTCCCACTTTTTATGCCACTTTCAACTCTTTCGCCTGTTAAGATTAATTCGGTGAAACTAGAAGAAGAGCAGCCAACCAACAGATTAAAGAAGGGACCAGATAAAGTTCCCATGAACATGTCGTGCTCCCTATCAGTCAAGGGCGGTTGGACCCTACTAGCAAGGTCTCTCCACTTTTGTGCACATTCCTTAAATCCTTCATTTTTTCCCATGGTCATATCTTGTAATTGAACCCTCGTTGGCGCCAAGTCGGTATTGTACTGATACTGATGGTAGAATGTGGTAGCTAAATCCTCCCAAGTATTGATACGGAATCCATCCAACTGATAAAACTATTCAAGTTGTGTTCCATCCAAACTCTCCTGGAAAAAGTGAACCCAAAGCTTCTTATCGACAGTGTGCGGCTGTATCTTGCGCACATAAGATTTCAAATGGAGTTTTGGACAAGAAATTCCATCGTACTTTGCAAATACTGGTATTTTGAATTTGTGGGTAATGACTACCCCATAGATCAAACCCAAGTCATCAAAATCTAAACCGGGGACGGCCTGGATTTTAACAACTTTCAATTTGTCTTTTAACTGCTTATATTTGATATCAGCGGGTGGATACTGCTCATTGAAATAGTCATCATCAGATACTTGATCATTGACACAGTCGGCCTGAGTACTCTTGACCTCACCAATCTGGTTCTCGTCTTCTTTAGATGAGTCTCTTCCTACTGGGATTTGACAGATTGTCTCCTTGAACCTTCTACCCATGTTGAGTAGAGCTTTCTTCTTGGGATTTTTCTTAATGGCCAGCAAAGCCAGCATATCTTGCCGCCCCTTGGCTAGGGCTAGTAGAGTTTCCTGGAATTGAGAATTTTGGGCTAGGAGATTCTTCACAGTTTTCTCTAGATCCTTCTTGCTGAAATAAACAGCAGAAAGATAAGGAAACCTGTTATGCGAAAACCTAGAATGTTATGATGCATGGAATATGTACATGCAAATGTTTTCAAGGATTAATGAGATTTAAATTTGTATAGACAAAAGAATGAACAAACATTAATTTTCATTAAACAAAACAAGAAATATTACATCATGCCTCTTGGGCTTACAAAATAACTTCCTAAGATAAAAAGACTGAATGCATCCTCTTCGGTGCGAGGTAGGCGTTCACACTTTTCTCTTCTTGTAGCTGCTTCGTAATCTCCAAGACCCTCTTATCACTAGCATATAATTGATCTTCGAAAGTATCTCGTTCTTCCTTAAGTTGAATCCACCCTTTTTGCAAGTCTTCGAGAGTAGTAGGCATGTCGAGATGGAGGATAGTGTAGGGAACATCTCCTTCAACCATAGGCTCCATGATGACTGGTAAGATGGAAAGATAAGGCATCACAAGTTTCTGAGCACGAGCTCGCACCCATTTAAGGTAAGGCTCGAGGGGGATGGAATTCTTGTGTCCTAATGTCATGTTATCCACCTTGTTCAACATCCTCTAAGCTCGGATAAACCTCTGGCGGTAACCTTGATCATCATTCTCGTAGTCAAATACCACTCCTTGGATAAGCATCTCATGCGGACTATCCCTTCGGGCATAACCAAACGGTCGTAAGGCCAAGCAGAGGTTGTAAGTGGTACCTCCTATAATTCCAAGTAAGGGGACATTAGGGAATTCTCCATAACGGTCGACGATAGTAACATTCTCGAAAGATCGGGAACACCAATGAATATCTGAATGTCTGAGCGTCATCAACCTATGGGACCACCTTGAACCTTGCTTATTCTTCAATACAGATTGGGGAAGATGCGAAATAAACCATCTTTCCAAGAGAGGAGTGCAACACATGAGGATACCTCTTTTCCTCATAGTGCAAGAGTGAAAAGAATGTAGGATATCTCCTAACAATGTAGGCACCGGGTTACGAGACATGAAGATTTTGATGGTGTTTACATCTATGAGTTGGTCAGGATTTGGAAACAATACCATCCCATAGATTAGAAGGGCCACAATTTCCTCAAAAGCTTGTAAGTCCAAGGAGTTCCAACAATCTTGAGCTTTCTCGAACAAGAACTTGGCTAAGAAACCTTTGACACCACTCTTTGTTTCCCAATTAGTTGTGACATCAGATTGTTGCAAGTGTAGGGCTTGAGCAATATCTTCTAGTTTTGGATCTCTTTCGGTACTGTTGAAGGGTAGTTGATTGAGAATGGGAATCCTCAAGAGTTAGGATAATTCTTCCAAAGTTGGAACAAGTTGATAATTGGGAAAAGTGAAGCAATGATGTAGAGGATCAAAGAATTGGAAGAGCACCTTCATCATATCTTCATCAGTATTGGAGGTAACCAAGTTTATGAGGCGACCATGTCTTTCGGTAAATGGAGAATTTTCAGGGACCCTTGATGCTAACTCTTTGAGTTGAGGATGGATCCTTACGAGATTAACTTGAATGGTTTTCCTGCGAATAGAATCCATGTCCTACAAAACAGAACAAAGATAAATCCTAAAAGTCCTTGAAATGGTTAGTGGGTATGAGTATGATGTTATGATGTTTATGATGTTATGTACAAGTAAATATATACAAACAAAACAAACAAGTCCTTAGGTTTAGGCTTGCATGGAGTCTCATAGGTAAGTACCCTCTTGAAGTTTAGTTGGCTCAAACCTGTCCTAGCAATAGTAACTGGGTTCTAAGGGAGCTCAATATCACTGGTTTGTCTTCTTGGGAATTGTTTCAGCGCAAGCCTCTTTAATGGCGACCGAAATATCCCAAAAATACAAACCTCAATGAGTGTAGTATCGAGTATCTACCAACATCGGACTGCACCAAAGCCGGTCATATCACTACGTCCTAATGGCCAAGTTGGTCAAGTAAAGGTTCTAAAGTCAGTTGGTGCTTCATGACATCACTCAGCGACCCCATATTCTCCTTGACTACTCAATGGCTACCGGTACCCACAAATATGTCACACTAACATAACTATTGCTTAGAACATGTCGGTATACCCCACATCGTTTCCATAATGTATTGCTACTTACCTATAAGGTATCCCAAATCCGGGTAGAGGATTTAAACCCAAACAAAGAACCAAAATATAAAGCATATAAGTCAAACAATGAAAGCAAATAAAGGTGATCTAGCCCTAAGGTAACCCAACTTTTAAGTTTGTCCCCAGCTGAGTCGCTAGTTCTGTGGTACGGTGGGAGAACTGACTTAGTTTTTTTGCCTTTTATCGCAAATGTTGCGGTTAGCAAGAGTCACCACCGACTTTTCTTTTATCCAAAAGGAAAGGCTGAAAAGAACAGGACAGACCTTTAAGATTGTTTCTTGAGTTTGAGGGGTAGATTATGAAAAGGGAAGGTGTTAGCACCCTTTTCATCCATAGTTATCTATGGGCTCTTAGTTGCTTGCTAGATCACTTGCTTTTGTTTGAAAATATGCTTTGTGTGGTTTTTTTAAAGTATTTTGAAAAGGCGCCATCGTTTAGGCAAACTTTGTAATAGTTCTCGTTCATAAGAACGTATACAAAGTGTTGAGCTTTTGAAAATGTTTCAAGTTTGGAAGATGTTTTGAAAGTGTTGGTGTTTGTTTTTTAAAATAAGCAAGAGTGTTTGATTTGAAATTGAGAAAGCAACTAGGAACAATCTACCTACTCAAAAGTCTTAGTTCATTTCTTCCTTTCCTTTGATATTTCTATCTTGTCATTGATTTGATAAGAAGCCCGATCTTTGGAGTTAAAGGGATGGGCGTGGGTCATCGTATAGTCATGATAGCAATGTTGTGAAATATCTTTCGGTTCTCTTTGAGGGACTAAGATCATTTTGAAAGGAAACATTTGATAGCGTCATCGAGGGACTATGATCTTGTATTTTTTGATTGTTTTTTGCTAAGATACTCCACATGCATAACATGGCTATTTTTAATATGGCAACAAAGTGGATTTACCCTAAGGGTATAGGTGTGCAAGTGTGTTGATTTACATGCATTGTTTTGTCTTGATATAGGGTTTGCTAACTTGTTGATTTTATCTTTCCATACAAACCCTAACTTACTAGCATTAATATATAAAGTGATAAATTGCGGAAAGTAAAAATACTAAGTTATTACATCATTAGGGGAGGCGGTGTACAAATTTACAAATGGAGGATTTTTGCAAGAAAATTAAATTTAATTAACTATTACAACCATATTGAATAAATATACAAAATTGAAGATAAAATGCAAGAATGCAAAATGGAAAAAGAAATGATTTTTATTTGGATTTTTATGAAAGGATTTTAACCTAACCCTAATTAAGAAAATGATTAATGAAAATCAAATAAAACTAACTTAAACTAATTAAGAAAAGAAATTAACTAAAAAGATTTTTTAGGGTTTTTTATGAAAAAGTTTTAGGACTAATATAAAAAAAATTTAATTAAAATAAATTTAATTTCTAAATTAATTTTAATTTACAAGAAAATAATATAATATAATAATTAAACCTAATTAGCTAAATATTAATTAAAAAAAATTAATTTGTTAAGAAAATCTTTTTTGTTCTTTTTAGTTTTTATAAAGAAAAATAAAATATGAGTGTAAAAATAATAAAATAAATATTTTTGGATTTTTCTATTAATAGTAGAAAAAATATTAGTAATAAAAATAATAAAATGAAAATATGAAAGTAAAATAAACTAAAAATGAAAATAAAATGAAATAAAGAAATAAATGGGCCAGGGTGTATGAAGTAGGGCAAGGGGTTAGAAGCTAGCAAAAGACCAAGGCCCACTGTATTGAGGCCCAGGCGTGTGTGTTTGTGACAAAAAAGGAGTAGAAGTGGAAAAAATATCACCAAAAGGTAGCGCTGGGTGTTGAAACCTGGACCTTATGCATACACGCGCGCTACCTTTGCCACTGGGGTGGCTGTACATCCGTTAACATTGGCACAACAATAAATACATAACACAAATTTTTCCTTGACTGTACTTCATCTTCAACCTCCAGCCAAAGGATTTGTAACTTGCTCATTCCTCAACCATTTTCAAAAATGTAAACAGGAAACTTGTGCATTTTCTCACCACGAATCCAACCATGTAACTAATTTAATCTAACATTCAAAGATAAGGATGAATTTATGAAAGTACCAAATTCTGACCTAAACGTTTCAGCAAGTTCAAACTCAAAATTCTCCATTCTCAAGCAACATAAATGAAATCTATGGACATGTATATTTTTAGGTCAATGATACCTACATTCTATCTTCAAAAATGCAAGCCTAACAATGCCTAAATAATGAGATAGAAGTTCAAGAAAAATACCTCAAAAACTGAAATCGTGAAATGAGTTCGAGCTTGTTGCAAGTGATGGTGATGATCAGGTTAGCTTCCTTGGACCTCTAGAAAGCTACTGCAATGGCTGGCTTGAACTGAAGGTGGCCGGAATGGTCTCGAGAAGTCCAACTGTGATGCTCTATTTTTGAACTTGGAAGTGGGTGAAGATGGTGTTACAGTCGTGTAACAGGGACAGGGATGACTTATGTATGATGTTTGGAAGCTTTTGGGAGTAAAAGGCCAAGAAACGCACGAGTAGTTTTTGAGTTTGGGATTTCTGGCCAGAATATGCAACAACGGAGGCCCGTTATGCAAATCTGACTTTGAGGGAGTTTTAGAGGTTGTGTATTTATGTGTTAGCTTGCAAACAACTTGTGCATATGTATGGAAAAGATCGTGGCACTTGAGAGGGTCAGAAGCACAAGATATAGACTTATGGCTATGTTACTTGATTTTGAAGAAAAGTGGAAATATAGCTTCAAGGCAAAGTACAAGCATGGCCTGAGTTATTAAAGGCTTTTGACAAGTTTCTCATGGCTTTTAGTTTGTGCGTGATCAGAAGAAAACAAGTGCAAAGCTCAAGAATTGACTTTGTGCAATAAAGCCACTTTTCCAAAATGGCAATGTTGCCTTTCTTCCTAAAATGGCATTAAGCATGGGCAATGCATTGAATGATTGGATTAAAGCTTCTAACAGCTATGAAAACATTTAATTATGGAGCGTCAAACAAGTTTGAGGCCTACAAAGCAAAGATTATGCAGCCTAGGCTTGGATTTGAATTCTTGTTCATCATGGAAATGACCTATAATTCAAGAATGAATGTCCAACTTCTTGTCTTTGATTCTCTTTGCTCAAACATGATCCCAATGAGTTCTTTGACATTTTGGAAAGCTTGTAACATCCTCTACAACCTCTATGTTGGTCACTTTTGAAAATTCCCCTTGGAACTATGTGAAAAATTTCCATGAAGTTAGGTCAAAATCCTGCCTAAACTAGGGCAAAATTTCACTAAGTTTCCAAGTTTCATGATCATGTATTCACAAAATCATAACTTGAAATCCATGAATTCATTGGAGAATTTGTGTTCAACAATGTTTTATATATCATTGAGATCTACAACTTTAATGTTGAAATTTTCCTTTGAATCATCTTGCATCATGGTGAAAAATTTGCACAAAGTTGTGAGAGAACATGAAATTTCCAACACTTAGAAAAATTTCTAAGTTTAGAAATTTTGACTTTTCAAAATGAAATATTGACTTTTTGATTTCTTGATTAATAAGTTTCATGTTTTTAAATGTTTTGATGAATTGTGATCTTTGACATTTGATTTTGACCAAAAAGTCAAAGTTTGATTTTTCAGTGTACAGTTGATTTTGGAACAATTGACTGAAAATTCATCTGTCAACCAATTGGACTTGAGGAATTTTTTGAGCCATGTCATTGCGCCAAAATTATGAATTTTAGTCCTTGAAATCATAAATTAAACCAATCAATCATTTTCTAGGTCAAAAATCAGAAATTGCCCTTTCTCAATCAAAACCCTAATTTTGACCATTTTGCCCTTTTTATGATCTGATCAAATTTCTTGAGGAATTGTGGTCCAAACTTGATCAAATGACATATATTGGGTTCATAATGTTGATATGGATAAAAAATTATGAAGTTTGACTGTAAATTGACCACATTTGACTTTTCCCCCGATATAGTTGATTTTTAGGTCAACTGGTCAATTGATTGAGCAAAAATGTGATCCAAGACTTGAAACTTGACATGAGCAATCTTGAGGGTCCATAATGATCCATGAAAGTCATATGGGGCATTAAAAGTCCATTTATCCTTGTGCAATCTCAAACCCTAATTTTTAGTCATCAGTGCTTAAGGAAGTGTCTTGAGTTGATCAACCCTAGTGCAGTTTTGAATCAAAGGAGATCTTGTGAGAGATTACTTGATAAATGAGAGGGAAAATTTTGGGGTACAACACCTTGTTTTATTTACGTTTGTGGGTTATGCTTGGGTTTATTACTTGTAAAGATCCTATACCCGGATCTAGGGCATATTATGTAAGTAGAAATATACCGTGGAGATTGTACGGTGTAGACCAATATGGTTGAAGCGGTAGCTACGTTAGTATGAAAAATTTATAGGTACCGGTGTCCCTTGAGTTAAATCAAGGAGAATACGGGGCCGCTGAGTGGTGTCATAAAGCACTAACTGACTGTAGAACCTTAGTTGAACAACTTGGCCATTATAAAGTAATGAGATAGTTGGCTTTGGTGCAGACTAAAGTTGGTTGATACTCGATACTACACTCATTAAGATCAGACTTTCGAGATATTTCAGTCGTGAAAAAAGATTGCTTGTGCTGTAACAATTCCCGATGAAGAAAGATCAATGATATTGAGATTCCTTAGAACCTGATTACTTTCTTTTAGGACAAGTTGAACCAACTAAACTTCAAGAGTGTACTTACCTATAAACCTAATGCAAGCCTAAACCTAAGGCCTTGTATGCTTTGTGTGTATATGATTATTTGTTCATAACATCATAAATATCATGACATCATGTCATAGCATTTTTCACTAACCATTTCAAGGACCTAGGGATTTACCTTTGTTCTGTTTTGTAGGATATGTCTTTCGTTCGCATAAATACCATCTGAATCAGCTTTGTAAGGGTGCCTCCTCAACTCAAAGAGTTAGCATCAAGGGTTCCTAAGAATTCTCCGTTCACCAAAAGACATGGTCGACTACTCAGTTTGGATACCTCAAGCTTTTAAGAAAGCATGATGTGTGTACTCTTTCAGTTCTTTGACCTTAAATATCATTGTGTCACATTTCTCGATTATCAATTGGTGCCCACAATGGAAGAGTTCTCTCAACTATTAGGAGTACCTATTCTTGATCAAGTTCCCTTCACCGGTTTAGAGAAACATCCACAACCTGTGGAGATTGCGTCAGCCCTACATTTGAAAAGGTCTGACATTGTAGCCAATTGGGAAACAAGGAGTGGAGTCAAGGGTTTTCTAGCTAAGTTTTTGTTAGAGAAGGCTCGACTATTTTAGGAGGATATGGATTTGCAAGCTTTTGAAGAAGTCTTGGCTCTTCTAATCTATGGGTTAGTACTGTTCCCTAATCCAGGCCAACTCATAGATATGAATGTTGTTAAGATCTTTCGTTCTTGTAACCCTGTGCCTACTTTGCTCGAAGAGATCTTGCATACTCTTCAAACTCGTACCATGAGGAAGAGAGGGGCTCTCATTTTTCGCATACTGTTGCTATCTAGGTGGTTTATTTCGCACCTTCCCCGGTCATTATTGAAGAATGATCAAGGTTTGATTTGGTGCCAAAGGATGATGTCGCTCTCTTATTCTGATATCTCTTGGTGTTCTCGATCTCAAGAAGACATTACCATCATTGACTATTATGGGGAGTTCCCTAATATTCCACTCTTGGGCATTTTTGGAGGTATTACTTATAACCCTTCTTTGGCTCTACGAAAATTTGGCTATGCTCGAAGAGATGGTCCTCATGACGCGCTTATCCAAGTTATTATATTCGACTACAAGAGAAATGTACAAGGTTATCGTCAAAGGTTTGTTTGAGCTTAGGGCATGGTAAACAAGGTTGATAGCAAGACTTTGGGACATAAGAACTCTATTCCTTTGGAGCCTTATCTCAAATGCGTACGACCTTCGGACATGCCTACCAACCTAGAAGAGTTGCATAGATCGTGGATTCAACTTTAGGGGGAACGATACACCTTTGAATCTCTATTCTATGCAAGCGAGAAGAAAGTGTTGGCGCTCACTAAGCAACTTCACGAGGAGCAAAGCCTAAATGCCTACATCGACACAAAGAGGAAACGCTCGTGGGAGACTTGAGTCTTTTGTTTTAGGAGTTCATTTTGTTGTCTCTTTGAGACCTTTTTGCTTTCCTATTGTACGCCCAAGGGGCGGTTGTAACTCTTGAACTTATTAATACAATTATTGTGTTTATTTCTTTTTTGGCTAGCAAATTTAAATTCCTTAAAGTACTTGAAAACATTGCATCCATATAGCAAGCATCATGACATAAGAAGGTTTTCTGATACAAGTTTCCTCATCTTTTTACTGTTTATTTCAGTATAATATGGCTCTAGAGCAAACTGTCAAAGATCTGCAAACTCAACATGCACAGTTCCAAGAGACTCTCCTCAACCTAGCTAAAGGTCAGTAAGAAATGATGGCACTCCTTGCTACCAAAAAGAAGACCAAGAAACGGGTTGTTATCCTTAACATGGGAAGAAGGTTCAAGGGGCCCGCCCGACTGGCTCAAATAGAAGAGGCTTCTTCTGAGGAAGAAGACAATCAAGACGAGGATGTTAGAAGCACCAGGGTTGGGGGTGGAAATAACCAGATTACTAAGGATGAAGACTACTCCGAAGAGAATTACCCACCAGCGGATGACAAATACAAAAAGCTAGAAGACTGACTTAAGGTTGTAGAGATCCAAACAGTGCCTCGTTTGGACTTTGGAGATTTAGGTTTGGTCCCTGGGATGGTCATTCCCCACAAATTCAAGGTTCATGTCTTTGCCAAGTATGATGGAATCTTCTGTCCTAAAATGCATCTAAGGTCTTATGTCCGTAAGATTCAACCACACACAATCGATAGGAAGTTATGGGTTCACTTCTTCCAAGAAAGCTTATTTGGAACACAGTTGGAGTGGTTCTATCAACTTGAGGGGACTAATATCCACACATGGGAGGATCTGGCTGCTGTCTTCTACAGAAAATACCAATAGAATGCTAACCTTTCTCCAACTCATGTGCAATTACAAAATATGACTATAGGTTCAAAGGAAGGCTTTAAGAAGTATACTCAAAAATGGAGGGACCTGGATGGAAGGGTGCAACCCCCTTTAACTGACAGAGAATTGGTGGGCATGTCCATGGGCACCTTAACTGGTCCATTCTTTAAGTTGTTGATTGGGAGTTCTTCGTCAGGGTTTACTGAGTTAATTTTGACTGGTGAGCAAGTTGAAAGTGGAATCAAAAGTGGAAAGATCCCAATGGCCTCAACCTCTACTGCAGTGAAAAAACCATTCATTGGTAAGAAGGAAACTAATGTTATTTATGGACAAAGGAGCCGTATCAAGAATGATCGTCATCAGTCAGTAGGAGCAGTATTTATTTCAAACCTAACCCCGGTTCAACAACCACAATAATCAAACAATCAACAAAGGCTAGACGCCCCGAGGAGGCAATTCACTAGGATTAATATGCCATTGTATCAAGATCTACAACATATGTTGAAGGCATATTTGGTAACGCTGCGAGATCCTTCTCCAAATCCCAATACTGCATCTCCAAAATATAACCTGAATATGAAATGCGCCTATCATTCAAATAGTCCCGGACATCACACCAACAACTATTGGGCATTGAAGAACAAGATCCAAGATTTGATTGATAATAAATTGATTGAGTTTGACCCTCCACAAACACCTAATGTGATTACCACACCCATGCCTAGTCATGGTAAAGGTGTCAATGTCATTGACGATGTCTCTTTTATCTCCACCATCAGTGATTTGACTACTCCCTTATTGACTGTTAAGAAGAATCTGTTAAGAGCCGATTTATTTACTGGCTACCTTGAAAATTGTTAGCATTATTCTTCCCAAACTATGTTTGTATATGGATAAACAAAGGTATTCAACGCCTGATTGATAGCCATGAAATTTTGTTCGAGAAAACACTGTCCATGAAGAGTTTTCCTGAAAGTATATCTCAAGAGCTGAGACTTGAAGATGTTTCCATAATCACCATTTCAAATACTCCTATTAGGATCACCTCTAAAGGCCCTATAAGGATTCATGTTGAGCCAAGAGTGGCTCCCCTGATTATCACTACACCGGGACCAGTCCTCTATTCATCTGACAAAGCCATGCCTTGGAACTATGGGGAAGAAGTTTATTATCATGGTGTCAAGAAAGAGCCATGGATTGATGACAATGAAGATCCTAAAATTAAAAATATTTCCGGAACTAGTAAGGTCACTAGGACAGGAACGATCTTCTCTCCAGAGATCTCTCCTCCAACAACTACTATAACACATGTTCGTATTGCTGCTGCAAGACCAACTGTTGATACCCGAGGTAAAGAGAAAGTTATTGAGCCTACCCTGACAGAGGCACCTTCAAAAGATGTTATAATTGAAGACCCATCTAGACAAGAGATGGTAGAAATTATGAAGATCATCCGAAAAAGTGATTACAAAGTAGTTGAGCAACTGGGGCAGACACCCTCAAAGATATCCATGTTGTCTTTGTTATTATGCTCCGAAGCACATGCCCAAGCTTTGTTGAAATTCCTGAAGAACTCACATGTACCACAAGATACCACTACTGATCAATTTGAGAATTGTGTTACAGGCCTAACTGCTGATAATGGCTTGGGATTTTCTGATGCTGATCTAACTTCAGCGGGGAAGGATCATAACAAAGCTCTGGACATCTCTATTGAATGCGAAGGCACCACTCTGGCGCATGTGTTAGTAGATATTGGGTCATCCCTAAATGTTTTACCCAAAGGTGCTTTGGATAGACTGGATTGTGAAGGGCTGGGGCTAAAACCTAACGATATTGTGGTAAGAGCCTTTGACGGTTCAAAAAGGATGGTCCATAGAGAGGTTGATCTCCCGGTCAAGGTGGGATCTCAAGTCTTCAATTCATATTTTTATGTAATGGATATCTTCCCGGATTATTCATGCTTGCTCAGACACCCATGGATTCATGGGGCAGGTGCGGTCACCTCTATATTGCATCAGAAGCTAAAATACCCAGTGAAAGGAAAAATTGTCACAGTCTGTGGAGAGGAATAATATATGATCAGTCATATAAATTCTTTCAAATATGTTGAAATGGATGGAGAATTCATTGAAACCCCCTGCCAATCATTTGAGGTAATACCTCCGATGATTGTTGCTGCTAAAGCTACTAAAGGGGTGAAAAACACAAGAAGGGGGGGTTGAATTGTAAAACTGGAAACTTAAAGCAATTGACAAGATATTTTTATCCTGGTTCGTTTGATCTCAAACTACTCCAGTCCACCCGTCAAGGTGATTTCGCCTCTCTCCAACGAGGTCTTAATTCACTATATTCAACTGAATACAAATCTGCTTTAACAACTGCTAAAGCCTTCTTGATTCAAACCACAATCCGGTTTGTCAAGGCAACACTTTCTTACAAAGGTATAAACAATGGTGTGTGAATGTTTTCTACAAAACTTTATCACAACTGTGATGTATACACAAATGAAGCTTAGAAACTTAGAATGCTAAACACTAATGGAGTATCAGAGTTTGTTGGTTTAGCAAAACTGGTAGATGAAGATTATTGTTCAGCTTTGTGCGTGTAGAGAATTGGAGAGCATTAGCCATGATAATCTTCGAAGCCTTGTTTATATAGCACTTGAGAAGATGAACGTTGAATGCAATATTCTTGATTCAATGCTAATAACAAGCTTTCCTTTTTGAGCAGATCTTGTCTAGAATGAAGCCGTTGGAATTAATTGGCGTTCAATGCACAGTACCGTTGCTTCTTCAATGCACGTTCTGGCTTGGCTCATTCTGATTCTGCTTCGCTGCTGATGAACTATTGATTTTGTATCAGAGTGTTTATGCGCAGTTCTGTCCATCAAGCTTCAGCATGTACGTGAGTTGATCATCTGATCTTCACGTTCTGATTCAGCAACTTCTGATGCTGGTGTATCAAATCATATTCTGATGCTGAATGAGAGATCTTGCTTATTTTAATCAGCATATCTGCAAGTCAGAGCATAGTAATTTTAGGCAGCATATAATTCAAACATGAAACATATAAATACTATATCTTTTCACTTTGTTATCATCAAAACTTAAATGTGGGGTACTAGATTCAAACATTGTTCTAACAATCTCCCCCTTTTTGATGATGACAAAAACTAGATATTTTAAATGAAAAAATAACGTGAAAAGGTATCTGGGAAATGTTTCAGAGTTAAGAAGTAAAGAGAAATCAGAGTTTAAGAGATACTCCCCCTGAGTTTGTTACTTCCCTTTGATATGCGTGTTCTTCAGGATCAGATCTTTTTCTATCTTTGAGCATCAGAATATAGGTCTTTGACTTATCAGAGAGCAGAGCTTCAGAGCTTTTCCTGTCAGAGCTTTGCTTCGGATCAGAGTGTTCGGTCGATCAGAACTTCATATTTGATCAGAGCAACATGAGCTTCTACATTTTGATCAGAGCTTCTAGCTTCTAGTCTTCATAGTGTTCAGGAGCTTCCTTGTGCCTGTAGACTTAAAAACAAAACAGAAAAACATTTCAACTAATAGAGTTAGAATGTTTGAGAATTTCTGTCTAGTTAGCCGTTATTGATTTTAAATATCTTCTTGTTCTCCCCCTTTTTGTCAGCAATCAAAAAGTGCTGGTGATGTGCTAAAACAATTTAGATCAGAAAAACAAATTATATTAAGATAGTTCATGATCAGAGCAAAATAGCATTACAAAACATAGTCAAAACAATACATCAGAAAATGAAGAAAACATAGAGAATGTCATGCATGAAAAAAAATTTAAGGTTGTGGGGGCATGCGTGAGAACAGGCTTTCCAGCATTGCTTGAATCTTTTCAGAAGTTTCATTCTGCTTCTGAACCATGGTGACAACAGTGTCAATCTTGCTGTCCTGTACATTCATTCTTGCTTCCATCTTTTGATCAGTCTCTTCCATCCGCTGCTGTAGACGCAAGTCATTCAGCCTTAATTCTTCCAGAGCCTGCCTGTCCAAGGCAGCTTGAGAACTTTCAGAAGGAGGAAGCTTCTCAGAACTTTCAGCTACATCTTCTGCTGGATTTTCTTCCTGAAGGGTCTTGTCTTCTTCTGATGGTTGCACCTGTGCAGCTTGCTCTTTCTCAGACCATGATTCACTGTCCAGAGGGAGCACAACTTCTTGAGGCAGCTGACTCTCAACTTCCTTCAGCAGCTTGCTAAAGTTCTGTTGAGCCTGCTCGTAGTTGACGTCCTGCAGCTTGAGGGCTTCAGCACGAACCCATACTCTGAACTGTGACCAGAGCTGATCAGAAGCAGCTGGGTCAATCATCCCCGGACAGACTTGCTTCAAAGAAGCAATCCATTGCAGCATACCTGTTTCAAAATTCAAAATACCAGAGCCAACATCTGGTTGCTTTGATTTAGGTATGGCAATTTTGTGTCTTAGATCAGCAAGACGTTCAAGACTTGTCAAGTCAATGAAAGTTCTGCTGGGGTTTTCAGCGGTTGTCTGAGAGGTTGTTTGTTTTGGAGGAGGGTTATCAGAATCAGAGGATATTTCTATTGGAGTGGTTGGAGTTTTTGGAGGTGTTGATTCCTCTGATGATGGCAATTGGGGCCTGACAATAGTGGTTCCACATGGCAACTGGATTGCCAGCGGTGAAGGTTGAGGTGAGTGGGGATCAGAATGATGAGGAGACGGGGTTTCATAGCGGTGAAACTCTGTTTGTGGTGAAGGTGGTTTATTTTCTGGTTGAGGAGGTGGAATCTCTGATTGCTCAGGGATCAGAGGTTCTTCTGTGAGTGGTTGTTGTGATTGTGGTTCTGATTCTGGTTGTTGTTGTATTTCTGGTTCAGGTTGTGGTTCTGGTTGTGGAGGAGGAATATTTGGTGGTTCAGAATTTGGTTGAGCAGAAACATGTTCACGCTCAATATCAGCTAGCACTCTATCAAGTGCTGGTGTTGTTGAAACAGTTGGTTGTTTGGTGATTTTAATTCTGGTTCTTCTGAGTAGTAAGGCCTCAGAAGGGTCTTCTGGTATGGTTTCATCAATAGTAGGGATTGGGATTGATATTCTGTGAGAAGTTTTAGGAGGGGCAGCAGATGTTGGAATAGTAGATGAAATTGAAATAGGGGCAGCAGATGAATTACCTCTTTTCTTTGGAGTCTGATGAGATGATCCTTCTGCTTTCCTCTTCTTTGTCTTCTTCTGAGTCACTTCTGGTTGGACTTGACTCAGATCTTTGATCTTCAGCTTTGAACCTGTATCTTCTTCCTTGTATGAATCTGGATACTTGAGAAACATATCAGGTTGGGATTCCATTTCAGAAAATTTTGGGAAATTACTCAGAGGCACTCTTCTGCTGGAGATGTCAGCAGTTGAAGTAGTTCTGGGTTCCTTCCTAATATTTTCTATCAGCTTCATCTTTTTCAGGTTCTTAGCGTTCAGCGGTTTTCCAACAGTTGGTTCCATAGTGCCCAGCACTTGAGCTTGGCTCAGATAATCTATCAGCTTATTCTCTGTCAGAATATCTGATATAAGCCTCCCAAACGGTATCCAGTCCCTTTTGGTCCTTTCTTCTTCTCTAGTTTCTTTCACACTAGTCTTCAGATGGTTGAACAGGAAGTGTGCCAGATTGATCTTCACCCTCTGATCAATAAAGTAGATCAGAAATTGCTGATCCACGTTTATATAGTCAGGAGAGCTTGTTGGCTTCCTGTGATTGAAGCAGCCCAGAACAATCTTGGCCCACACTCTGCAGTGATCCTTCAGATCCTTAATTTTGCTGCTGGGAAAACCAAGAGTGAAAATGCAGTTGGCTACCACACCTATATCAGGGCATCTGTCAGCCATGTCCACACAACGGACTCCACCACCACTTTGACCGATTAACCTAGCAATGAGGTCTTCAGAAATTACTATCTTCTTTCCCATGACAGAAGAGATGACTAGATGTTTATGAATCTTGGCGTGAACCCAAAATTCCTTGACAAGCTCTGGGAAGGTTGGTCCAACCAATCTATCAAAATACCTCTCCCACTTTTGAGCTTTAATTTCCTCAGTTAGGTCAAATCCATTATCCTTCAAACTTTCGAAATCGATGATTAACTCAGAGAGAACTTCAAGATTCTTTACCGGTGTGAGAAGAGTTCTGGTAGGCACCTGATATTGCTCAGAGGTTTCTTTCTTCTGATTTCCTGCAGAAATGCTGGAGGATGCCATTGTTCTCACTAAAAAAGCTTGAGAATGATTTGAGAGAAAAAGGTTTTGAAGGAGGTAAACTCAGAAATATGCAGAAAGTTCTTGAATGATTATGAGAAAGCGTAAAGAATAAGAATGAAGAATTAGTGTGCTTAAATAGAGTTTTCAAAAATTGTTTTGAAAAATTAAACGTTTTTAAGAGAGAGAAAAAAATAATGATTGCCATTAACAAGCGTGATTACTTTGCATTAAATGCTTGCTGATTTTGGGGGATTTGAGAAAGATACTTAAAAACGGTTACCAGACATGTGTCTCAATGCACCCAATCAGCGCTTTGCCTTCTCAGAAGCGTGCACGCGTTCTGCTTCAGGGATTTGCTGATGATTGGATGACACTTGTTTGATGTAGTGATCAGCACGTCTGTATTTGAGATTAGACTCTCAGATCTTTAGACTTGCATCTGATACAATCTGCATGTTCTATCTTTCTGAAAGAAGATTGATCAGAAGTTCACAGTAATATAATTACATTCTGAAGATAAATATATGGAATTAAAGCATTTTCATTCTGGGCATACTTTCATGCTGAGATGTTTCAGAATGAAATTAAATCTATCTTCTGAAAGGGGTTTAGTAAAGATATCAGCCCATTGATGGTCTGTATCTATAAATTTCAAGTTTAAAATACCTTTCTGAATATAGTCCCTAATGAAATGATGTTTTATTTCTATATGCTTAGCTCTAGAATGTAAAATAGGATTCTTACTTAAGCAAATAGCAGAAGTATTATCGCAAAGAATAGGAATGTTACTCTCAAAAATCTGGAAGTCTTCAAGCTGACTTTTCATCCAGAGCATTTGTGTGCTACATCCTGCTGCTGCTATGTACTCAGCTTCTGCTGTTGACAGAGCAATAGTTGATTGCCTTTTGCTGGACCACGAGATCAGATTTTCTCCCAGAAACTGGCAGCTTCCAGAAGTACTTTTACGTTCCACTCTGTCTCCAGCAAAATCAGCATCACAGTAGCCTACTAAGCTGTAATCACTAGATTTTCTATAAAACAAACCCAGATTAGTAGTACCTTTCAGATACTTGAAAATTCGCTTAACAGCTGTTAAGTGAGATTCTCTAGGATCTGATTGGAATCTAGCACAAATACATACGCTGAATAAAATATCAGGTCTTGAAGCAGTCAGATAAAGGAGAGAACCAATCATACCTCTGTAGACTTTTTGTTCTACACTTTTGCTTACCTCTTCTCTTTCCAGAATGCACGTGGGATGCATTGGAATCTTTGATGGCTTACATTCTGAGAGGTCAAATTTCTTCAGAAGATCTCTGATGTATTTGCTCTGATGAATGTAAGTTCCCTCTGGAGTTTGATTGATCTGAATTCCTAGAAAGAATTTCAGTTCCCCCATGAGGCTCATCTCAAATTCTGCCTGCATACACTTAGCAAATTTTCTTCCAAGAGAAGGATTAGTAGAACCAAAAATAATATCATCAACATAAATTTAACAGACTAAAATGTCATTCTTAACTGTTTTACAGAATAGAGTAGTGTCCACTTTCCCTCTGGTGAATTCATTTTCAAGCAGAAAGTTACTTAGCCTTTCATACCAAGCTCTGGGAGCTTGTTTCAGACCATACAGTGACTTTTTCAGTTTGAAAACATGTTCTGGATGTTTTGTATTTTCAAAACCTGGGGGTTGGTGAACATAGACTTCTTCTTCTATATAACCATTTAAGAATGCACTTTTGACATCCATCTGATACAGAGTGATGCCTCTATTAACAGCAAATGAAATTAAAAGTCTGATAGATTCTAACCTGGCGACTGGGGCAAAGGTTTCTGTATAGTCTATCCCCTCTTGCTGACTATAACCTTGTGCAACCAGTCGTGCCTTGTTTCTGACGACTTCACCTTGTTCATTAAGCTTGTTTCTGAACACCCATCTTGTTCCAATGACGTTGAATCCTTTTGGTCTGGGAACGAGATCCCATACGTCGTTTCTGGTGAATTGATTCAGCTCTTCTTGCATTGCCAGAATCCAGTCATTGTCCAGAAGTGCTTCATCAATAGAAGAAGGTTCAATCAGAGACACAAGTCCCATAAGAGTTTCTTCAGAGTTTCTGAAGCTTGCTCTTGTTCTGATTGGATCTTCCTTTCTTCCTAGGATAGTCTCTTCTGGGTGATCCAAACTGCTTCTGGGTAATCTCTTCTGAGGTTGATCAGCAGCAGTTGTAGGATTTCTAGCATTGCTTCTTTCAGACGTTGAAGGAGTGTCTGTGTTGAGAGCTTCTGATGACTTGTCTTCAGAACCTGCAAATTCAATTTCTATACCTGCAAAAGTTTCATTCTGCTTTGACTTTTCAGAGTCAAGCTTGTCATCAAAACGAACACTGATTGATTCTTCCACAATCTGTGTTTCTGTATTGTATACTCTGTACCCTCTTGAGCGTTCAGAGTATCCTAACATAATACACTTCTGTGCCTTAGAATCAAACTTGTTCAAATAATTCTTAGTATTCAATATAAAGCACGTACATCCAAATGGATGAAAATACGAAATGTTGGGCTTTCTGTTCTTCCACAATTCATATGGAGTCTTTTCCAGAATAGGTCTTATTGAGATTCTATTCTGAATGTAGCACGCTGTGTTTATTGCCTCTGCCCAGAAAGTCTTAGCAACGTTTGTCTCATTGATCATGGTTCTGGCCATTTCTTGCAATGTTCTGTTCTTTCGTTCTACAACTCCATTTTATTGGGGAGTTCTAGGACAAGAGAAATCATGCAGAATGCCTTTGTCATTAAAGAATGACTCAAAATCTTTATTTTCAAATTCACCACCATGATCACTTCTGACTTTAACGATTCTAAGATCTTTTTCATTCTGAACTTGGTTACAGAAGGTAACAAACACAGAGTGTGACTCGTCCTTGTGTCTTAAGAACTTTACCCATGTCCATCTGCTATAGTCATCTACGATTACTAACCCATACTTCTTGCCACTGACTGAAGCAGTTTTAACTGGTCCAAATAAGTCAATGTGCAGAAGTTCTAATGGCTTAAAGGTAGAAACAACATTTTTGGATTTAAAAGAAGGTTTTGCAAATTTGCCTTTCTGACATGCTTCACACAGAGCATCTGAATTGAACTTCAAATTTGGAAGTCCTCTGACCAGATTGAGTTTGTTAATCTGAGATATTCTTCTCATACTAACATGCCCCAATCTTCTGTGCCAGATCCACTGCTCGTTGTTAACAGACAGAAGACATTTTACGTTCTGACTCTTTAGTTCAGAAAGTTTGATTTTGTAAATGTTGTTTTTCCTCTTACCATTAAACAGGATAGTCCCATCTTTCTGACTAACAGCTTTACATGATTTTTGATTAAAGATTATATCATAACCGTTATCACTTAATTGACTTATGGATAACAGGTTATGCATCAATCCATCAACTAGCAGAACATTATTAATAGAGGGAAGATTTCCGTTACCTACAGTTCCAGAGCCAATTATCTTTCCCCTCTGATTGCCTCCAAAGCCAACGTGGCCTCCAGGCTTAAGTTCCAGGCTTTGGAACATATGCCTTCTTCCCGTCATGTGTCGTGAGCAGCCAGAGTCCAGGTACCATGACTGGTGTTTCTGATTTGCTGCTAAAGATATCTGCAACATGTATTATTTTATCCTTAGGTACCCAGATTTTCTTGGGTCCTGACTTGTTAGTTTTACCAAAACTCTGGTTGAATTTTGGTTTCACAGAGTGCTTACTACTAGTATATTTGATGTCATGTGTGTGACCATACACAAAGTGTGAATTTAGAGGAGTGTGTTTAATGGTTAAATCCATGACATTCTTAGGTGTAGGAACCTTACCTAGGTATCCTATTCCTTTCCTGCCGTTTCTGCTAACTCCATAGATCATTGAAGCCATTCTGCTTCTATCTATGCTTTTAGCAAGGAACTTCTGGAAACTATGATCATACTCCTTGATGATCTCATCAGCGTTGCTGGGAGTTTCAGAAATTGGTTCTTTCTGAGAGTTTTGTAAAGAGTTTTCTAATTTTAAAATTTTATCTCTCAGCTCAAAGTTTTCCAATTTGAGACTCTCAGACTTATTAGAGTCAGATTCAAGAGTCCTTTTCAGGTCTCTGAATTTAGCTCTAATCTGCTGATAACGTTCCAGAATTTCATTGAGGCTTTCAGCAAGTTCAGCCTTTGTAAAATTAACAGCGAAGTTAGGGAATACCTCTTCTGTGTCTGATTCTGAGTCTGATTCAGAAGCTTCACTGTCATCTGGAATGTTAGCCATGAGCGCTATGTTTGCCCTTTCATCATCTGATTCTGAGTCAGCTTCAGACGAGTCAGAGTCATCCCATGTGGCCATGAGACTTTTCTTCTTCTCTCTTCCAAACTTCTTTTTGGGCTTTTCCCTCTGAAGCTTTGGGCAGTCACTCTTGTAGTGTCCTTGCTCATTGCACTCGTAGCAGATGATGTCTTTTGTATTTGGCTTCTTGCTACCGGAGGAGCCTTCAGATCTTCTGTATCCAGAGGAAGAATCTGTCCTTCTGTATCTGGAAGAAGACTCGTTCTGATCAGATCTTCTGGGGTTCCTGAACTTCCTTTGTCTTTGCTTCCACAGTTGATTTACTCTTCTGGAGAGAAGGGAAAGTTCGTCTTCTTCTGATGAGGATCCATCAGATGTTTCTTCAACTGCCTGCAAAACTTTAGATTCATATTTTCTGTTAGATTTTAAAGCTATAGGCTTACCTTGCTTCTGAGGCTCATCAGCTTCTAGCTCTATCTCATGACTTCTGAGGGAGCTTATAAGTTCCTCCAGAGTGATTTTGTTGAGATCTTTCGCTAGCTTCAGAGCAGTAACCATAGGCCTCCACTGCTTGGGTAAACTTCTGATTATCTTCTTGACATGGTCAGCAGTAGAGTATCCTTTGTCCAGAACTTTGAGACCAGCTACCAGAATCTGGAATCTAGAGAACATAGTTTCAATGGATTCAGATTCTTCCATTTTAAACGCCTCATACTTCTGAATGAGCGCCAGAGCTTTTGTTTCTTTGACTTGAACGTTGCCCTCATGCGTCATTCTGAGAGAATCAAAGATGTTCTTAGCTGTGTCTCTGTTGGAGATCTTTTCATACTCAGTATAGGAGATGGCACTGAGGAGGATGGTTCTGGCCTTATGGTGATTCTTGAAATCACGCTTTTGTTGATCAGTCATTGATTTTCTTTCAATCTTCTGACCAGTTGCATTCACAGGGTGCGTGTATCCATCTGTCACCATATCCCACAGATCAGCATCATGTGCTAGAAAGAAGCTTTCAATTCTGTCTTTCCAGTAATCAAAGTTTTCTCCATCAAAGACTGGAGGTTTGCCGCTGAATCTGTCTCTGTCCTCATTGTTGTCATTGCTGAAATGAGAGTTGTTTCCTGCCATTGTGTTTTTCTGACGCTGGATCTTGTACTGACACGGTTAAGTGTTTTAGCTCAGAACCAGGCGCTCTGATGCCAATTGAAGGGGTGAAAAACACAAGAAGGGGGGGTTGAATTGTAAAACTGGAAACTTAAAGCAATTGACAAGATATTTTTATCCTGGTTCGTTTGATCTCAAACTACTCCAGTCCACCCGTCAAGGTGATTTCGCCTCTCTCCAACGAGGTCTTAATTCACTATATTCAACTGAATACAAATCTGCTTTAACAACTGCTAAAGCCTTCTTGATTCAAACCACAATCCGGTTTGTCAAGGCAACACTTTCTTACAAAGGTATAAACAATGGTGTGTGAATGTTTTCTACAAAACTTTATCACAACTGTGATGTATACACAAATGAAGCTTAGAAACTTAGAATGCTAAACACTAATGGAGTATCAGAGTTTGTTGGTTTAGCAAAACTAGTAGATGAAGATTATTGTTCAGCTTTGTGCGTGTAGAGAATTGGAGAGCATTAGCCATGATAATCTTCGAAGCCTTGTTTATATAGCACTTGAGAAGATGAACGTTGAATGCAATATTCTTGATTCAATGCTAATAACAAGCTTTCCTTTTTGAGCAGATCTTGTCTAGAATGAAGCCGTTGGAATTAATTGGCGTTCAATGCACAGTACCGTTGCTTCTTCAATGCACGTTCTGGCTTGGCTCATTCTGATTCTGCTTCGTTGCTGATGAACTATTGTTTTTGTATCAGAGTGTTTATGCGCAGTTCTGTCCATCAAGCTTCAGCATGTACGTGAGTTGATCATCTGATCTTCACGTTCTGATTCAGCAACTTCTGATGCTGGTGTATCAAATCATATTCTGATGCTGAATGAGAGATCTTGCTTATTTTAATCAGCATATCTGCAAGTCAGAGCATAGTAATTTTAGGCAGCATATAATTCAAACATGAAACATATAAATACTATATCTTTTCACTTTGTTATCATCAAAACTTAAATGTGGGGTACTAGATTCAAACATTGTTCTAACAGCTACTATTCCTGAGGTCTCTAAAAACCCACCAAGAATGGCTTCCTTGAAGGATGCAAGGGCTGTGGTAGAAAATGGAGGTTGCAATATTTGGTAACAACTTCCTTATATCCCATACAAATCCGACAAATTTGGGTTGGGTTTCACTTCAAGGGCTTAGAAAGAGGTTTGTCGTGTTCGTGCTAGGGGACCACCTCTCCGTATTAGCAGTAATGAAGTCAACACTCTGGAGGACACTGATAGTGATGGTGACTTGGATGACTGGATATTCCCAAATACTTACGATGGACTCACAAACTGGATGGATAAAGACTTCGTCTCAATCTCCTTCGTCCAGGAGTAATTGTTATTCCTATTTTTATTGCTTTAAGAAGTTTTCCTGTATAATTTCTTTTAAAACAATGACTTTAAACCATGTGTCTTGCCCGGGGAACAATGGTCTATTTATTAAGGGTTGTCATTTCATATATCATATGCTCATTTAAAGAAAACATTGGATGATTTTGCATTCAAATTTCCCTCTCCTTGTCTTTCTTTTACTTTACTTCATTTTCAAATAGCCATGTGACCTTACAGGCACACATACATTTGCAGATCCACATCCACTCCGGATCTCATTGACAACAATTCTACTATTGTCGTTTATGACTTTGAAATTCTAATCTATCAAGCCGGAGACAAAGGTGAAGAAGATTGTGAGATACCTGGAGAACTCGCCAGACTCCTGATATAAGAGGAAAAGGCTATCCAACCGCACGAAGAACCAGTCGAAGTGATAAACTTGGATACTGAGGCAAATAAAAAAGAAGTCAAGATTGGCGCTAACTTGGAAGACAGTGTCAAGAGCAGATTCGTCCAGATGTTACATGACTATATTGAGGTATCCGCTTGGACATATAAAGATATGTTGGGGTTTGATACTGATATCGTGGTTTATCATCTGCCAATGAAAGAGGGTTGTTCTTCGATCAAACAAAATGTTTGTCGCATGCGTCATGATATGCCTGAGAAGATCAAGGTTGAGGTAATGAAATAGTTCAATACAGGTTTCTTGGTAGTGACGTTGTATCCCCAATGGGTTGAAAATGTTGTTCCACTACCGAAGAAAGATGGTAAGGTTCGTATGTGTGTAGACTACAAGGATTTAAATAGGGCAAGCCCCAAAGAAGACTTCCCACTTCCATATATTAATGTCTTGGTTGACTACACTTCTCAACACAAGGTATTCTACTTCATGGATGGCTTCTTAGGGTACAACCAAATCAAAATGGCGCCTGAAGACATGGAGAAGACAACCTTTTTCACATAATAGGGGACCTTCTATTATAAGGTCATGCCTTTTGGGCTGAAGAATGCAAGCGCAGCTTATCAACGGGCTATGGTGGCTCTATTTCATGACATGATTCATCATGAGATAAAAATCTATATTGATGACATGATAGCCATATCGCAAACTGAGGAAGAACACCTTGACCATTTGCACAAACTATTTGAAAGGCTGAAGAAATACAAGCTGAGATTGAATCCAAACAAATGCATCTTCGGGGTAAGGTCTGGTAAGCTCTTAGGCTTTTTTGTCAGTGGAAAAGGAATTGAGGTTGATCCTTCAAAAGTCAAAGCAATCCAAGAAATTCTAGCTCCCCGTACTGAGAGGAGATTAGAGGTTTTCTAGGAGGACTAAACTACATTTCCCGATTCATCTCTCACCTGCCTGCTATTTGTGAGCCACTCTTCAAGCTACTGAAGAAAGATCAAGTAGTAAAATTGAATGAAGACTCTCAAATAGCTTTTGAAAAGATTAAAGAGTACCTTCAAGAACCTCCAATCCTGATGCCACCAGTTGAAAGAAGACCTTTGATCATGTACTTAACTGTGTTAGAGAATTCAATGGCGTGTGTTGGGGTAGCATAACGAGTCTGGTTGAAAAGAACATGCAATATACTACCTTAGCAAAAAGTTTACCAGCTGTGAAACAAGATTTTCGCTGCTCGAGAAAACTTGTTGCACTTTGCCATGGGCTGCTCGCCGACTAAGATAGTATATGTTGACTCATAATACTCTATTGATCTCTATGATGGATCCTATCAAGTACATCTTTGAGAAGCCAACTCTCTCTGGAAGAATAGCTCGATGGAAAATGATCTTGACTAAATATGACATCCAGTACACCACACAGAAAGAAATCAAAGGAAGTGTGTTGGCAGATCATTTAGTGCATCAAGTTTTGGATGACTACCAATCTATGAACTTTGAGTTCCCGAACGAGAATATCATGCTGATTACAGATTGTGAAAATCCTGGACTGTATGAAGGATCTGAGCAAGGATCCTGATGGACTATGGTTTTTTGTGGAGCTTCTAACGCACTAGGTAACGGAATTGGTGTTGTGATCATTTCCCCCGAAGGTTTCCATATGCCTTTCACTGCCATACTCTGCTTTGACTGTACCAATAATATGGTTGAATACGAAGCCTGCATCTTGGGTCTAAAAGCTGCTATTGACCTAAGAATCAAATCCTTAAGCGTATATGGAGACTCCGCCTTGGTAGTCAATCAAGTTAAAGGAGAGTGGGATACAAAACATCCAAATATTATCCCTTACAAAGAAATTGTGCTAACCTTGATCCCATTCTTTGAAGAGGTTACCTTTGAGCACATTCCGAGGGAAGAAAATCAATTGGCATATGCTTTAGCTACCATGTCTTCTATGTTTAAGGTCAAATGGGACAATGAAGCTCCCCGAATTACTGTCAAAATATTTGACGAACCGATGCACTGCTATGAGATTGAACTAATGGGGTAGAAGAGAATCCTTGGTTTCATGAGGTAAAATGGTATCTCGAAGCTCAGGAATATCCTGAAGGAGCGTCAATCAACGACAAGAAATTCATGCAGAGGTTTTCAGCCAATTTCTTCCTAAGAAATGGGATCTTATACAAGCGCAACCATGATTCAATTTTGCTCTGTTGTATAGATAAGAATGAGGCAAAGAAGATCATGGAGGATATACATGAAGGTATCTTTGGAACTCACTCTAGTGGACACACTATGGCCAAGAAGATTCTGAGAGCTGGCTACTTTTGGTTGACTATGGAAACTGATTGTCACCACCACTTGAGGACTTGCCATAAGTTCCAAATTTTATGCTGATAAGGTTCACGTGCCTCCCGTCCCCTTGAATATCATGACTGCTCCTTAGCAATTTACAATTTGGGGCATTGACATGATCGGAGAAATCAAGCCTACTATCTCTAATGGACTTTGTTTCATTCTTGTCGCCATTGACTACTTTACCAAGTGAGTTGAAGAATCTTCATTTGCCTCAGTTACCCAGAACGTCGTAGCCTGGTTCATCAAGCATAACCTCATCGGTCAGTATGGTATCCATGAGAGGATCATCACTGACAATGGTACCAATTTGAATAATGCCATAATCACTGAACTCTGCATGCAATTCAAGATTAAGCATCACAACTCTTCTCCATATAGACCTAAGATGAATGGAACAGTGGAAGCTGCCAATAAGAACATAAAGAATATCATGAAAAAGATGGTTGTGACCTATAAATATTGGCATGATATGTTACCATTTACTCTTCATGGCTATCGTACTTCAGCGTAAACATCAACTGGGGAAACCCCTTTCTCTTTGGTTTATGGCATGGAAGTCGTTCTTCCCGTCGAAGTTCAAATTCCTTCTCTAAGGATTATGAAAGAATCAGACTTAGACAAAGACGAATGTATTTAGACAAGGTTGGATCAATTGAATTTTGTTGATGAAAAGAGGTTGGTTGTTGTCTGTCACAGTTAGATGTACTAGAAGCGTATGATCAAAGTTTTCAAGAAGAAGATCAAGCATCGAGTATACCAGACTGGTGACTTGGTGATAAAGCGCATCATTCTCCCACAATGCGATCCTAGGGGAAAATGTACTCCCACCTACGAGGGACCATTTCTTGTCAAGAAAGTCTTCTCGGGCGGTGCTATGATATTAACCACCATGGACGGTGAATATTTCCCTCACCCTGTGAACGCGGACATAGTCAAAAAATACTACGCATAAGAATGACCCGCTAGGTTGACATACCTAGGCAAAAATAAGGGCATCCCAATGAACCAAAAGGGTTCAGGAAAAAATTAGGGATATATACAAAAGATTGTACACCCGGTAAGTTGAAAACCTAAAAATGCAGCTTGGGCAAAAAAGGGTATCCTGGTGGACTGAAAACCTGAAAGGGCAGTCCAGGGAAAAATTAAAGACTAAAGGCGTACGACTATGTCCCGTTAGATCATTTACATGCAAGCTTTATTACCAAAGTCAAAAGTTCAAATGGTTCAATCAACTTCTTCCAGTGGAAAAAGATGAGATGTTCGAAGACATCGGGGAAATAGCAGAGTTGGAACCCAATGAGATCACTTCCACATGGCTATAGATTTTGTTTTCACTTTGTACTCTTTTCAAGACAACTTCCTCTTACTAGGATTTTCGTCTCTTTGTACAAAATCTCCTGTTTATTGGAAAATTATCAATAAAAATATACTTTAGAGTATAAACTTTTTGTTTTTTCTGTTTTCTTTGAAAAAACGTCCAATGACTAAATTGAATGAAGATATGCATATGAACATGATTAACTGTTAACAAATTGCATAAGAACGGGACTAAACATTTACTCAAAACTCTAGGAGCTGGGATGACACTCAAGCTGTCCATAAATCCCCACAAAATCCCTTTCATAAGGTTATCCCCAGTGAAGTCGTCAGAGCCACTTCAATAAAATTATTCCCCAAAGAGTAGTCTTCACAAACAAGGGTATATTTCCCACAATCTCCCCGACAGATTACTCCAACAGATAAAAGATTATAATCTCTTTCCCAGCAATATCACCAACCTATGGAGTTCCAATCAGTATAATGCATGGAATTTCTCTTCCCCGGTTGAGTTTGGTCCTCCAAAACTGAAAAGTTCCTGCAGAATTCTTCTCTTTGGTAAATTTAATTCCCCCAAGAGAGTTGATTTCCTCAACAAAACACTTGTCCATCAACAAGGGTTTATTTCCCAAACAGGGTTTATTTCCCCAACAGAATAAAAATTCCCTAGCTAGAGGCTATTCCTGAGACTACAAATCACTGAAAAAATTCTTCTCCCCAGTAAAGTCATCATTATCCCCAGAAAGTTACTGCGAAGCTTAGAATCCGACCAGATACCAGTTAACTTTATCCTCCCCAGACAAGTCGCACGATTGTCCATATCTTTTATCCCCAGTCAGGGTGTACAAGAATTAATTTTCCCCATACGAGTCGGAAGTTTAGCTATCTATTTTATCCCCAGTCAAGGTATATAAGAAATAAACTCCCCAGTAGAGCAACAAACGACTAATGTTCCTAAACTCTACTTCCTAAACAGAAATTAATACATCCCCTGAAGATTTTCCTCAAACAAGTAATCAGGAATCCCCAACAGAAGCACTCTAGATGTTGTACCCCAAAATTTTCCCTCTCACTTATCAAGAAGTTTCTCACAAGATCTCCTTTGACTCAAGACTGCACTAGGGTTGATCAGCTCAAGACATCTCCTTAAGCACTAATGACCAAAATTAGGGTTTGAGTTTGCACAAGGACTTTTGAACTTCCAATTCCTCATATGACTTTCATGGATCATTATGGACCCCCAAGATTACTCATGTCAATTTTCAAGCCTTGGATCACACTTTTGATCATTCAATTGAACAGTTGACCTAAAAATCAGTTGTATTAGAGGAAAAGTCAATTATGGCCAATTTACAATCAAACTTCATAATTTTTTATCCACATCAACATTTTAAACTCATATCATTTGATCAAGTTTGGACCATAATTCCTCAAGAAATTTGATCAAATCTCCAAAAGGGCAAAATGGTCAAAATTAGGGTTTTGACTGAGAAAGGGCAATTTCTGATTTTTGACCTAGAAAATGGTCAATTGGTTTAAGGAATGATCTCAAGAGTCCAATTGCATCATTTTGACCTAATGACATGATTCAAAACATTGCAAATACATTGGATTGATAGATGAATTTTGCAGTCAACTGATCAAAAGTCAATTGTACACTGAAAAGTCAAACTTTGACTTTTTGGTCAAAATCAAGTATTAAAGATTACAATTCATAAAAACATGTAAAAATATGAAACTTATTCATCAAGAAATCAAGATTTCATTTTGAAAAGTCAAAATTTCTAAACTTAGAAATTTTTCTAAGTGTCAAAAATTTCTTATTTTTTCATAAGTTTGAGCAATTTTTTCATTATGATACAAGATGATTCAAGAGAAACTTCCAACATTAAAGTTGTAGATCTCCATGAAATCTATAACTTTTATTCATACAACTTCTCCTAAAAGTGCCTGGATCTCAAGTTATAATTTTATGAATACATGCTCATGAACTAAAAAAGGCTTAGTGAAATTTTGCCATAGTTAGGCAGATTTTTTGACCTAACTTCATGGCAATTTTTCACATATTTCCAAGGGGAATCTTCAAAATAAATTTAAAGATGTGTTGTATAGTACATTGCAAGTTTTCCAAAATGTCCAAGAAATCCTTGAGATCATTCTTGAGTAGGGAGAATCGAAGAGATGAAGTTGGTGTTTTGTCACTTGAATTACAAGACATTATGTGATGAACAAAAATCCAATTTCAAACCTATGCTGCATAATCTTGTTTTTTAGGCTTCTAAGCCTTAAGATATCTCCATAATCATAATATTACACTTGCTTTTGAGCTATTATCCAATTGTTCCAAGCATTGTCCAAGCCAATTTGCCATTTTAGTAAGAAAGTTACCATTCCATTCTTGAAAAGTTGCTTTAATCACAAAGTCAACTTGTCTTGAGATTTTAACTTGTTCTTACTGCATGCGCAACCCCTATAATCCAAAAGCAAGGTGTCTAAGGCCTTAAGAAGCTCAGGACATGCATGTTCAACATTTGAGATTTGTCATTTCACTTTTCTTCTAAAGCAAGTTATAGAGCCATAACCCTATAACTCAGATGCCTTGAGTGATTTTGTGCTCTAATATTTTCCATACATATTAACAAGTTTATTTCAAGCTAGGACACAATTTGAAGCATCCTAACAACTCTCCCAAACACCCTTGCTGCACAAGACTGCTCAACTTGGCAGTTTTGAGCCAAAACTCTCCATCTCCATTTCCAATCGTGTGTTTTGATTCTTAATCATTCAAACACCTTACATACATCATACACAAATAATCCAGGCCCCTTGTTTCAAGACTGTAACCCCTCCATCACTATCCACCATTTTCAAATATCAAGCTTGCAGGTTGACTTGAGTAGCGAGATTCAGGGACTTTCAAAGCAAAGTAAGAGTTGGAATACACTCAAGGAGGTCCAAGAAAGCTAAACAGATCATCAGGCCATCTCCAAAGTTGCTCAAACTCCATTCACGACTCCAGCTGCAAGAGGTAAGTTTTCAAACTTCCATCTCTTCATACAGGCATCATTTGTTTCTGATTTGTGAAGATAAAATGTAGATATCATTGCTCTAAAACTGACCATGTTCATAGTTTTCATTTATATTGATTGTATGTAGAGAGTTTCAGATTTGAACTTTCAGAAAAAATTAAGTTTCAATTTAGGGCCAGCAAAATTAATCTTCATCTTTGACTTTTAGCTTACATAAGTTATATGGTTAGATTCGTGAGGAAAAATAACACAACTTTCATGTTTGCATTTCTCATTTTTGTTGAGAAATGAATGAGATACAGATGGTCCGGCTGGCTGAAGGTTGAAGACAAAGTACAGGTCATGGAGGCGTTTTACCTTATGTATTTATTGTTTCATTTGTATTAACGGATGTACAGTCACCCCAGTGGCAAAGGTAGCGCGCGTGTGTATGGAAGGTCATGGGTTCAATACCCAGCGCTACCTTTTGCCATTATTTTTTAGCATTTTTCTCATTTTTTTTCAGTTAGGTGCCTGGGCTTCCATTAAGTGGGCTTTGTGTTTTTTGCTGACTCCTAATCCCTGCTTTACTTCAGCACCCCCATGACCCATTATTTCTTTATTTCATTTTTTTTATATTTTATTTTACTTTCATATTTTCTCTTATTACTTTTATTATTACTAGTAACATTATTTTTATTATTATTAACAAAATCCAAAAATATTTATTTTATTATTTTTTGCATTCATATTTATTTTATTTTCTTATAAAACAAAAAAAGGCCAAAAACATTTTCTTTTAACAAATTAATTTCTTTTTTTTAATAATTAATATTTAGGTTTAGGTTTAAATATTATATTATTTTCTTGTAAATAAAATTAATTTAGAACTTAGGTTTTTTTTTAATTAATCAATTTCCATAGTATTTTATTAATTTAAAACCTTTTCATAAAAAACCCCAAAAATACTTTTTTTTTTAATTTAATTTCTTTCTTAACTAACATAATTAATTTTAATTAATAATTTTTTTAATTAGATTTAGTTTAAAACCTTTTCATGAAAACCAAATAAAAATCATTTCTTTTCCATTTGCATTTGTGCATTTTTATTCAATTCTTGTACATTTATTCAATATGGTTGTAATAGTTAATTAGATTTAATTTTCTTGCAAAATCCCCATTTGTAAATTTGTACACCCCCTCCCCTAATGATGTAATAGCTTAGTATATTTTAATTTCCGTAATTTATCGCTTTATATACAAATGCTAGTAATTAGGGTTTTGTATGGAAAGATTAAAATCAATAAATAGAAAACCCTAATCAAAGACAAATCAAGCATGAAAATCAATACACTTGCACACAAGCACCCCTAGGGTTATCCCTCTTGGGTGCCTTATACAAAATGGCCATATTACGCATGTAAGGTATCTTAGCCAAAACAACCAAATACAAGATCATAGTCCCTCGATGACGCTATCTAAGTTGCCTTTCAAAATGATCTTAGTCCCTCAAAAAGAATGCTAAGATACCTTGCAATATTACTAATCATGGTTATACGATGACCCACGCCCGTCCCGTTCACATCCAAAGATATGGTTGCTTACCAAATCAATGGTAAGATAACAATGACAAAGGAAAAGAAAATGAACAAGAAAGACATTTGAGTAGGTAGATTGCTCCTAATTACTTGCTCTATTTCAAACAAAACATCCTTGCTATTTTCAAAAAACAAACACATACACTTTCAAACATCTTACAAAATTGAAAATATTTTCCAAAGATCAAACATCATTGTATACATTCTTACGAACGAGAATCATTATAAAGATTGCCTAAACAATGGCCTATTTACAAAATACTTTCAAAAAACCACACAATGCACAATTTCAAACAAAAAGCAAGTGATCTAGCAAGTAACTAAGAGCCCATGGAAAACCATGGATGAAAAGGGTGATAATACCTTCCCTTTTCATAATCTACCCCCCGAACTCAAGAAATAATCTCAAAGGTATTTCCTGTACTTTTTCACATTTCCTCTTGGATAAAAGAAAAGTCAGTGGCGACTCTTGCTAATCGCAACATTTGCGATAAAATGCAAACACACCTCAAGTCAGTTCCCCCACCGTATCATAGAACTGGCGACTCTGCTGGGGAAAAATTCTAAAAGTGGGGTTACCTTAGGGTTAGATCACATTTACTTGCTTACATTGTTTGACTTGTATGCTTTACATTATGGTTCTTTGTTTGGGTTTGAATCCTCTACCCGGATTTGGGATACCTTATAGGTAAGTAGCAATATGTTGTGGAAACTGTGCGAGGTATACCGACATGGTCTAAACAATAGCTATGTTAGTGCGACATATTTGTAGGTACCAATAGCCTTTGAGTTAATCAAAGAGAATACGGGGCCGCTGAGTGATGTCATAAAGCACTAATGAACTTTTAAAACCTTTACTTGACCAACTTGGCCTTTAGGATGCAGTGAGATGACCGGCTTTGGTGCAGTCCGAAGTTGGTAGATACTCGATACTACACATATTGAGGTTTGGCTTCTTGGGATATTTCGGTCGCCATTAAAGAGGCTTGTGATGGAACAATAACTAAGGAAACAAACCAGTGATATTGAGCTCCTTAGAACTCGGTAACTATTACTAGGACAGGTTTAAGCCAACTAAACTTCAAGAGGGTACTTACCTATGAAACTCCATGAAAGCCTAAATCTAAGGATTTATTTGTTTTGTATATTCATACTTGTGAATAACATCATGAACATCATGAACATCATATACATCCACTAACCCAATCAAGGATTTTTGGGATTCATCTTTGTTCTTGTTTTGTAGGATATGGATTCACTTCGTAGGAAAACTATTAAAGTCAATATTGTAAGGATCCCTCTATAACTTAAGGAGATAGCTTCATGGATTTCTGAAAACTCTCCATTCACTGAGAGACATGGTCGCCTACTCAACTTGGTCACCTCCAACACAGATGAGTATATGATGAAGGTGCTCTTTCAGTTCTTTGATCCTTTACATCATTGCTTGACATTTCCCGATTATCAACTTGTTCCAACTTTGGAAGAATTCTCCCAACTCTTGAGGATTCCTGTTCTCGATCAACTACCTTTCAACGATACGGAAAGAGACCTAAATCCATAAGAGATTGCTCAAGCTCTACACTTGCACTCATATGATATCACAACTCTTTGGGAAACAAGGAGTGGTGTCAAAGGTTTCCTAGCAAATTTCTTGTTTGAGAAATCCCAAAATTGTTGGAATTCCTTGGACTTGCAAGCCTTTGAGGAAATTGTGGCTCTCCTCATCTATGGGATGGTTTTGTTTCCAAATCCTGACCAACTCATAGATGTCAACACCGTCAAAATCTTCATATCCCGCAACCCGGTGCCTACACTCTTTTCACACTCGCACAATGAGGAAAAGAGGTGTCCTTATGTGTTGTACTCCTCTCTTGGAAATATGGTTTATTTCGCATCTTCCCCAATCTGTATTAAAAAATGAGCAAGGTTCAAGGTGGTCACAAAGGTTGATGACGCTCAAACATTCGGATATTCATTGGTGCTCCCGATCCAAAGAGAATGTTATCATTGTCGACCATTGTAGAGAATTCCCTAATGTACCTTTACTTGGCATTAGGGGAGGTATCACCTACAACCCATGTTTATCCTTAAGACAGTTTGGTTACGCCCGAAGGGATGGCCCGCACGAGATGCTGATTCAAGGTTTCGTATTTGACTATGACAACGACGATCAAGGTCTTCGCCAGAGATTTATCTGAGCTTGGAGGATGTTGAATAAAGTGGATAGCAAGACTTTGGGGCACAAGAATTCCATCCCTCTTGAGCCTTACCTCAAATAGGTACGAACTCGTGCTCAGATTCTTATGATGCCTTACCCCTCCATTCTCCTGGTAATCATTAAGCCTGTCATGGAAGGAGATGTTCCATACACTATCCTACATCCTGATATACCCACCTCTCTTGAAAACCTACAAAGAGATTGGATACAACTCAAGGGGGGCGAGATACTTTCTAAGCACAATTCTAGGCAAGCGAGAAGAAGGTTTTAGAACTCACTAGGATACTTCATGAGGAGCAGATTCTGAATGCCTACATCGCGCCAAAGAGGATGCGCACTACCTTTTTATCTTAGAGCTTTTGTAAGCCCAAGAGGCATTGATGTACTCAAGCTTTAACTTATTAATATAACTTGTGTTTCCTTTTTGTCTAAAACAAATTTGAATCTTTGAAATCCTTGAAATCATTACATATGCATATACCATTCATCATAACATAAGTAGGTCGTTTGCAACAAGTCCCCTCATCTCTCTACTGTTTATTTCAGTAAGGTGGATCTCGAGAAAAAAGTGAAGGACCTCCAAGCTCAGAATACACAGTTTCAACAGTTGCTCTTGACCCTAGCCAAAGGACAAGAAGAGTTGAAGACTTTGCTGGCTGAGGAGAAGAAAAAGAAGACAAAGAAGGTAATCGGAGTCCTAAACATGGTAAGAAGATTTCATGGGCAGACAAGAAGGACTTTAGACTTTGCAACGACATCCGGTGAGAGAGACAATCAAGATGGGAAAGGCAAGGAAACAGTTGTCCCGTCATAATTGAAAGAGGAAGAGGAAGAAGAAGACTATTCTGAAGAACAATACCCTCCAGCTGATGACAAGTATAAACATCTCGAAGAGCGATTGAGTGCAATGGAAATCCAAAAAGTGTCTGGCTTGGACTTTGAGGAATTAGGTTTGCTGTCGGGGATTGTCATTCCCCCGAAATTCAAAGCACATGTGTTTGCCAAGTATGACGGAGTCTCATGCCCTAAAATGCATCTCCGGTCATATGTGAGGAAAATCCAGCCCCATACTGCTGACAAAGACTTATGGGTACACTTCTTCCAAGACAGCCTGTCTGGAACTCAACTTGATTGGTTTTACCAGTTAGAAAGAGCCAATGTTCATAACTGGGAAGATCTTGGTGCAGCCTTCTACAGACAATACCAATAAAATTCTGATCTTGCGCCTACCCGTACTCAACTCCAGAGTATGGCCATGGTTTCCAATGAAGGTTTCAAGGACTATGCGCAAAAATGGAGAGATGTAGCCGGAAGAGTTCAACCTCCCCTATCTGAAAGAGAATTAGTAGACATGTTTTTAGGCACCTTGTCTGGTCCCTTCTTCAGTCACCTAATTGGAAGTTCATCGGCAGGTTTTACTAAGCTGATATTGACCGGAGAAAGGGTAGAAGTCGGTATAAAGAATGGAAAGATACATCATCTTTTGCAGCTGTAAGGAAGCCTTTCATCAGAAAGAAAGAGATGGTTGTTGTATATCCGTAAAGAAATCAAGATAGGGCCGAACGCCGACCAATGGTGGGGGTTGTTATGATTCCTAAGCCTGCGACTGATCAGCAAAGAAACAACCAACCAAGGATGGAAAGGCCAGTCAGGCAGTTCACCAGAATTAACATGACCTTATCTCAAGTATTATCGAATCTACTAAGGTCCAATTTGGAAACTTTGAAAGAAGCTCCAAACAACCCTAACACAACATCTCCTCACTATCATCCAAATTCCCGTTGCGCATATCACTCTGAAAGTCCCGGCCATGACACTAATAACTGTTGGGATCTAAAGAACAAAATACAAGACCTCATTGAAGCCAAAGAGATAACAAAGAAATTTTGTTTGAAAAGACTTCTGTTCCACCTGTTCCTTTTGAAGATGTTTCTATCATTACCATTTCCGCCAATTCTTCCAGGGTCTCCACCAAAAGACCCGTTAGAATTACATCAGTTCCGAAAGCAACGCCTGGACCAGTCCCATATTCATAAGACACAACCATACCATGGAATTATGGAGGGGATGTCTACTACCACGGTATCAAGCAAGATTGGCAAGCCACTGAAGATTCAAGTTCCGAGAAACTCAACTCCGACATTAGTAATATTGCAGGAACTAGCAAGATTACCCGAAGTGAAAGGATATTCTCTCCAGAAATTGCTCCCCCAAAAGCAGTTTTTGGACCTGTAATCATTCATGTTGTTACTCCTCCAAAAGTTCTTCCCAGTCCTACAATCATCCCCACTAATACTCCAACTGACCAAGTTGTTACAACCCCTATTATCATTCCTACTGACACTCCTGCTGCCGAGTTAATCGAGACTCGAGGTAAAGGTGTTCTGGTTGAGTATGTCAAGACGAAGACACAATCATTAGCTATCCCTGAGACCTCCCAAAAAGAGATGGAGGAAATTCTTAAGATCATAAAAAGAAGCGACTATGATGTAGTTGAACAACTAGGGAAAACTCCATCTAAAATTTCGATGCTGGCATTACTACTATGTCTCGAGGCACATGCAAAAGCCTTGGTAAAATTCTTGAAAAATGCCCATGTACCCCAAGAGACATCTACCGATCAGTTTCAAGACTGCATAGCCAGCTTGACTGCAGATAATGGTCTAGGTTTTATGGATGATGATCCAACGCCAAGAGGAAGGAAGCATAATAAGGCATTGCATGTATCAGTTGAATGTAGGGCCACAACCCTGACTCATGTTTTGGTGGACACTGGCTCATCTCTAAATATATTGCCTAAAAAAGCTCTTGATAGACTTGACTGTGAGGGATTGACATTGAAGCCAAGTAACATAGTAGTAAGGGCTTTTGACGGCTCAAAAAGGATGGTACATGGGGAAGTGGATATCCCCATAAAGGTTGGAACCCAAACATTTGATTCAACTTTTTATGTAATGGATATTTGTCCCTCATATTCCTGCTTGCTAGGCCGACCATGGATTCACAATGTTGGCGTTGTCACTTCTACGTTGCACCAAATGCTGAAATATCTGATTCAAGGGAAGATTATCACCATTCATGGAGAAGAAGAGTATATGATCAGCCATCTCAATTCCTTCAGATATATGGAATTAGATGGTGAATTTATTGAAACTCCATTCCAACACTTTGAAGAGGTCCCGCAAGATGTGGCAGTAACCAAGGTTGTTCCCAAGATCACATGGCCTCCACTCCGGATGTCATCTCTAAAGGATAGCAAAGCAGTGGTAGAAAAAGGTGGGTACACTATCTGGGGACAACTCCCAGATATCCCATATAAGGCTGACAAGTTTGGCCTGGGTTTCACTTCAGGTGCCCAGAAGGTTGTACGCCACGCTCGTGCTGGAGGACCATCCCTGAAGATCAGCAACCGCCGGGTCAACACCGTAGAAGATGATGAATATAGTTGTGACTAGGAAAACTAGATATTCCCAACTGTCAATGGAGGGCTCAACAACTAGGAGGCTAGAGATTTTGTCCCGATCACTTTTATCCCACAGTAATCTCTCTTTACATTTTGTTGGATCTATAATATTAAAACAATTCGCACTCTTAAAACCTTATGTCTTACCTGAGGCACAATGGTACATTTGTAATGGTTATTATTTCATTTTCATATGACATCAATGAATCATGGACATTTTCGCATACAAACTTTTGTGCTCATTGTTTTTATTTTTACATTTTCATTTCTTTCAAAGATAGCTATACCCTTACACACACTCACACTCACAATACAGGTATACATCCATTTGGGATCCCATGGGTAACGATTCTGCTATGACCTTTTGTGACTCTGAGAATCTAATCTACCAAGCCGAAGACGAAGGAGAGGAAGATTGTGAAGTACCAGGGGAACTTGCCAGACTACTACAACAAGAAGAGAGAACCATTCAGCCTCACGAGGAACCCGTGGATACAATCAACCTAGGTACCAAAGAAGACAAAAAGGAGGTCAAGATGGGTGCCAATCTGGAACCCGGTGTTAAAGAGCGTTTGATTCATTTGTTACGCGATTATGTTGAAGTCTTTGCCTGGTCATATGAAGACATGTCGGGACTTGATGCAGACATTGTGGTACATCGTCTACCTACAAGAGAGGATTGTCCGCCAGTAAAGCAAAAGGTTCACCGTATGAGGCCTGATATGTCAGAAAAGATTAAAGCAGAAGTCATGAAGCAATTCAATGATGGATTCTTGTCACCTCTTATCCCCAATGGGTTTCCAATGTTGTTCCCGTGCCCAAAAAGGATGGCAAAGTGCGAATGTGTGTGGACTACAAAGATTTGAATAGGGAAAGCCCTAAGGATGATTTTCCACTCCCCCACATTGATATTCTAGTTGACAATAAGGCACAACACAAAGTGTTTTCTTTCATGGATGGTTTCTCAGGCTAAAACCAAATCAAAGTGGACCTGAGGACATGGAGAAAACAACAATTGTCACACAATGGGGAAATTTCTGCTATAAGGTGATGCCATTCGGATTAAAGAATGTTGGGGCAACCTATCAATGTGCCATGTTAGATTTATTTCATGACATGATACATCACGAAATAGAGGTCTACATGGAAGATATAATATCCAGATCTCAAACAGAAGAAGAGCATCTTGATCACTTACAAAAACTGTTTGAGAGACTGAAGAAGTACAAACTGAGGTTGAATCCAAACAAATGCACATTTGGGGTATGGTCCGGTAAACTCCTAGGCTTTATCGTCATCAAAAAAGGTATCGAGGTCGATCCTGCCAAAGTTAAAGTGATACAAGAGATGCATGCTCCTCGTACTGAGAAGGAAGTCGAAGGATTCTTGGGGCGTTTGAACTACATTGCCAGATTCATCTCTCACCTAACAGCTACTTGTGAACCAATCTTCAAATTGTTGAAGAAAGATCAAGTGGTCAAATGGAATGACTAGTGCCAAGTTGCTTTTGACAAAATCAAAGAATACTTACAAGAGCCTCCTGTGTTGATGCCAACAGTCGAGGGAAGACCATTGATCATGTATCTGACTGTTTTAGAAAACTCAATGGGGTGTGTATTGGGGCAGCATGACGAGTCTGGCCGAAAAGAGCATGTTATTTATTACCTAAGCAAAAAGTTTACCGACTGTGAAACCAGATATTCACTGCTTGAGAAAACTTGTTGTGCTCTGGTATGGGCTGCTCTCCGGCTAAGACAGTATATGCTGACCCATACTACCTTATTGATATCTAAAATGGATCCGATAAAATACATCTTCAAGAAATCTGCTCTCTCCGGGAGAATAGCAAGATGAAAGATGATACTAACGGAATACGACATACAGTATACTACCCAGAAAGCAATAAAGGGCAGTGTATTAGCTGATCACCTTGCTCACCAAGCTATAGAAGACTACCAGTCCATGAAGTTAGAATTCCCAGATGAAGACAACATGATGGTAAACAACTGTGAAGAATTCAGGCCATATGAAGGACCTGAACAAGGATCCCGATGGACCCTGTTCTTTGATGGGGCATCCAATGCACTTGGAAATGGTATCATTGTTGTACTCATATCTCCGGAAGGGTGTCATACTCCCTTTACCGCAAGACTCTGCTTCAATTGTACCAACAACATGGCGGAATACGAAGCATGCAACTTTGGTCTCAGAGCTGCCATAGACTTGGGGATCAAATCCTTGAATGTATTCGAAGATTCAGCTTTGGTTATCAGTCAGATCAAAGGGGAATGAGACACCAAAAACCCTAACCTTATCCCTTATAAAGAACATGTTTTGACATTGCTACCACATTTTGGGAAGATTACCTTCGAGCATTTCCCGCGAGAAGAAAATCAGCTAGGAGATGACCTAGCCACAATGTCATATATGTTTAAACTTAAATGGGATAACGAGGCTCCCCAGATCACCATCGAACGAATGGAGGAACCAGCACACTATCACGAGATTAATACTGAAGAAGTAGTGGACCAGCCTTGGTTCCACGAAGTCAAGAGGTATCTTAAGGCTCAAGAATATCCAGAAGGAGCTTCAATCAATGATAAGAAGTTCTTAAGGAGATTATCTGCTAAATTCTTCCTTAGTAATGGCATTCTTTACAAACTCAACCATGACTCTATGTTACTTCGATGCATAGATAAGGTTGAAGTTGAAAGGATCATGGCTGAATTACATGAAGGCACTTTTGGCACCCATTCTAGTGGGCATACGATGGCAAAGAAAATCATACGGGAAGGCTATTCCTGTTCTACCATGGAAGAAGATTGTTATCAACACTCTCGAACCTGCCACAAGTGTCAGATTTATGCTAATAAAGTGCATGTACCTCTGGTTCCTCTGAATGTCTTGACGTCTTCTTGGCCCTTTGCTATGTGGGGAATAGATATGATTGGGGAAATCAAGTCGACATCCTCTAATGGACACCGTTTCATCTTAGTGGCCATTGAAAATTTTACCAAGTGGGTGGAGGTAGCTTCTTTCGCCTCCGTTACCAAGAAAGTTGTTGCCCAGTTCATCAAGCAGGATCTCATTTGCCGGTATGGTATCCCGGAGAGGATCATTACAGAAAATGGTACGAATCTAAACAATACAGTGATCACTGCCCTATGCGAGCAATTTATGATCCAGCATCACAATTCTTCCCCTTACCGGCCGAAGATGAATGGTGTTGTCGAAGCTACAAATAAGAACATTAAAAAGATCATACAAAAAATGACAGTCACATACAAAGACTGGCATGAGATGTTACCGTTCTCTCTCCACGAGTATCGTACTACAGCTCGCATATCGACAGGGGCAACGCCTTATTCTTTGGTATACGACATGGAAGTTATTTTTCCTATTGAGGTTCAGATCTCCTCTCTAAGAATTATGAAAGATGCAGGTCTAAATAAAGACGATTGGATCCAGACTCGACTTAATCCACTGAACTTAATTAATGAGAAAAGACTTACTGTTGTATGCCATGGCCAAATGTATCAAAAACGGATGATCAAGGCTTTCAATAAGAAGGTCAGACGCCAAGTGTATCAAGTTGGGGATCTAGTGATCAAACGCATCATACTGCCACAAGGTGATCCCTGGGGAAAATGGACTCCAACCTATGAAGTATCATTTGTAATCAAAAACATTTTCTCTGGTGGGAAATGATCTTGACCACCATGGATGGCGACGACCTGCCACATCCTACGAACGCGGACATAGTCAAAAGATACTATGCATAAGAGACCCGCTAGGTCGACATACCTAGGCAAAACAAGGGCATCTCGTCGAACCAAAAAGGTTTGGGCAAAAATTAGGGATAAAACAAAAAAAATCTGTACACCCGGCAAGTTGAAAACCCGAAAGAGCGACATGGGGAAAAAAGGGTTTCCCGGTGGACTGAAAACCCGAAAGGGCGGTCCATGCAAAAGTTATGGAATTAAAGCGTATGACTATTATGATACGGTGCCAGAACCGGACTGCTTTGGAAATGCTGGTTTGCGTTTTATGTTCGTGTTTGCAAAATGTCGCGGTAAGCAAGAGTCGCCACCGACTTTTATTTTAACCAACCGGAAAGGAAAAAAGCATAGAAAAATTCCTTTTTTCGAGATTTTGAGTACGGGGGGTAGATTATAGAAAGGGAAGGTATTAGCACCCTTTCTATCCATGGTTTTCCATGGGCTCTTAGGTACTTGCTCATCATTTTGAAAATTGCTTCCGTGTTTGTAAGTTTTGAAAAGTTTTTGTTTTACTTCGTTTTAACCCTTGTATCAGTCCTCAAGAGTGTTACGAAGTGTTTTTGAAAACTTTGTTTGAAAAGAGTGTAAGTGTGGAAAAGATTTATTTTGAGCAAGTACCTACTAGCATCTACTTACTCGAAAAAAAGAATGTTTTTGTTCTTGTTTCCTTTAGACAACGTTATCCCACTATTAGTGAGTAGGTAGCACCATCGTTGGAGTTGTAAGGGTCAATTCGAAAGGGACGTACGATCACTAAAGCAATGTTAGGACGTCTTAGTAATAACCCTAGTGTATTAAGATCATATTCGAGGCAACATTTCCGAGACAACATTTCCGAGGCAACATTTTCGAGGCAACATTTCCGAACGGGTCATTTGATCTTTGTTTAGACAAGAGGGAAACCACTAAGACACCCTATACTTAATGATTGTTTACCGAAGGCAGCCGAAGTGGGAGTACACCCTACGAGTGTGCATGTGCGAGTGATTTGGTTTCAGTTATTATCTTTGCACATTTAGGGTTTGCTAACCATTTTAAAATTAACATACAATATTTTCATGCAATCCTATTATCATACATCTAACAGTTAATATTTGCGAAAATTAAAGTGCGAGAAATAAAACTACGCTATTACAACAAGGCTTCGGGGAGGGGGATTAATTACATAGCCAAAAACCCGTAAAACGATAAATAAAAGAAAAATCCTATATAAACTATTACATACCATGAGCAGTTACATTAATATCGTAAAAATAATAAATGCGCGCGATGAATTGAGAACGAGAAAAAAATTAGGGTTTTGACCCCGTCTAAACCTAATTAAAAGAAAAATCATTTTTTGTTGTTTTTGATTATTTTGAGAAAATAAGGTTTTAATTAAATAAGCACAAACCTAATTACTAATTAATTTAAATTAAGAAAAATAATTAATTTGACCTATTTTTGCATTTTGGTTATTTTAAGAAAAGAAAATAAAAATTAAACCAAACAAACCCTAATTTTCTAATTTATTTTAAGTTATTTACAAAAAGGTTAAAATTACCCTAAAATTAAATTAAACTAATTATTAAATTAAAATTGATAAAAATAAAACCTAAATCTAAATTTTTGAAAATTGATTTTATGAGTTTTTTGTATAAACAAAAAAGAATTAATTTTATGTTAGAAAATAATTAATCAAAATAAATTAAATAAAAGAAATAGAAAAGAAAAATAAAGAAATTGGCCTGGTGTTAGTAGCAATGGAGGGGGGTTTGAATCTGACTTCTAGGCCCAATAATCCTTAGCCAACGTTGACTTTTCATGATCCTATATGCTTGCTTGACTAGGGTGTATCGTGGACCTCCAAAGGATGGTCCTTGGATCCAGTTTGTTGGAGATCTGGTGGTTGAACATTGGGGGCATATGGTGGTCTCCTTGGCTGTACATGTGCCTGATTATGCAAGAAAAAACATTATGAAATAATAGGGGGACCTGGGGATCGAACCCAGGCCCTTTGGCTTTTTCCCTTGTCCACTGACCATCTGGCTAGCGCGTTCATTTGTACATGGGATAGCAAGCAATGATTATATTGGGAAAACAAAATAACATATTACAAAGGCGCGAAAGTTTGAATGGTCCAGTCAGGGAGTGCCACGCCATCCTTCCTCTTCCTCCCTCTGTTGGCAAAAGTCCAAGACTTTTACCTACGATTTTCTGGGCATATGAACAACCCTGTGATCTTACAAAATTCACTACAAGCATGGTAAATGCATAAAAATGGTATCACTCAACTCGTGACAACCTCACGAGCATCATGGTACCACTTTCTATGGCCAATTGTACTTGTAACAAAAAACCCCAAAAACGAGCCAAGAACCATAACTATGGCATCTTGCTCTACAGTTAATAAAAATGAAATTGAACATAACCAATAACTTGCAAATGATTCAATGAACAAGAATATATATAAAGAGATCATGCTACAAATGCCAGAATCGTGATATTTGATTTCAAGAAAGTATGAATGTCGTGAGATACTTACAGTGCGTTTTAGGATGTTATGAAGCTTGTTAATGATTGCAATATGACCCAGAGATATCCAGCAAGAGATTGAGATAGCAGGGAAGGCTTGATATGGCCTGGAAATTGGAATTTGATTCACCACTTTTGTTGAGTTTTTGCAAGCTTGCCTACTGTTTCTCATGCCTCTAATGCCCTTGTTTTTTATCTGCCAATGTTCTATATGTACTCTAGAATAAATTAGGTCACATACTTGCTTCAAATCTTTCTCAATTAAGATGATTGAATAATGATTTGATCCTTTATTAAAATCTTTCCAAATTTAGAAAATCTAATCTTTTTGAGTCCATTTAAAGTTTTCACGATTTGAATCTTCTTCCAGTTGTATAAGAGGCTTAAGCATGCACAAAATCTCAAGCTTTCATTAGTTTTGATATTTTTCATGATTTTATTTTGATTTAATTTGATTTAATTGAAATAAAAATCAAAATAAATGACAAAAATAAAATAAAGACAAGTGGGAAGGATCATGGGTCGTGGATCATTTTACAAACTCAAGACAAGCACAAAAAGTTGGGCCCATTTGACAAAAATTGCAATTTGAGACATATTTGACTTTTGTCAATTTTGCAAAAAATGTCAACTTTGCCAATGCATAACTCCTTCAATTTTGACCCTAGAGATGTGTTCTTGGACGTTTTAGAAATCTTGAGATGTTATCTAAGCAAACCTTTTTGTATCATCTCAATTTATTCTTCCATGTTCATGTATGAAGCATTGACAAAAAAGGTGTTTTTGTTGACTTTTCAAAATGACCTATAATGTCCAAATTTATATCTTCTTGTGAGTGCATATTTTGAAATTGGGAGATGAAGATGAATTGTAGGAAATTGCATCCTCTTCAAAATGAGATTTGGATGGGTCATTTTTGATAAAAAATGAGAAAGTTATGCTTGGTCAAAGTTGAGTTGAATTTTCCTACAAAACCCTAATTTAGAAACCTTTGGGTCTTGATGAATTGTGAGAAATCCTTGAGGAATCATGATCAAACCTTGATCAAATGATGAATAATACTTCAAAATGAGGATGTTGACCAAAAATCTTGAAGTTTGACTGTATGTGGGCCACAGTTGACTTTTTCCCTAGCACAATCGATTTTTAGGCCTTTGAGCAATTGACTGAGCAAACTTCCTCTGCAAGGCTTGAAACTTGACATGGATGATCTTGAGAACATTTTAGGACAATGGTGAGCATTTTTTACCCTTTGGACTCAAGTTTATTGATGCAACATGAAACCCTAATTTGAGGTAGACTGCCTTAGGAGAGAGTTTGTCTGTTCAACCCTGGGACTTCCTTGAGCAATTTGAGGACCTCACTTGAAATGTATTTAGTAATATGGGAGGGCAAATTTTGGGGTACAACAGCTGCCCCTGTTCAATCTTCTTAAACCTGAGGGTGTAGATTGGTTGACCTGCCTTTCGTGATCTGAAGGTTGAAGATGATTGAACACTAGAGTGCCCAGAAATTTACACTCGCATGAAGTGGTATTAGCCTTGCGATATCGGAAATGGGCTTACAGATGCCATTTGGAAGTCGATATTGGAAGATGGGCTAAAAGATGCCATCAGAAGAAGTGTCAATCGCATAAGATATTCCTTTACGAGAGCCTGTATACCTGTTGTTGAGGAGGATTTCGCTGGGGAATGATGGTCCCTGTCTTGGGAGAAATAGAATTTTAGGAGCTTCAGTCATCTGTTATTCTACTGGGGAATCGTTGAAGTAGTGAAAAACACAAGAAGGGGGGGTTGAATTGTAAAACTGAAAATCAATGCAATGAACAAGATATTTTTATCCTGGTTCGTTTGATCTCAAACTACTCCAGTCCACCCGTCAAGGTGATTTCGCCTCTCTCCAACGAGGTCTTAATCCACTATATTCAACTGAATATTACAGACTGCTTTAACAACTTCTAAAGCCTTCTTGATGCAAACCACAACCCGGTTTGTCAAGGAAACACTTTCTTACAAAGAAGATAAATCTAAGTGTGCGAATGTTTTCTACAAAACTGTATCACAACTGTGATGTATACACAACTTAAAGCTTAGAAACTAGATTTCTAAACAATGATAGAATATCAGAATGTGTAGTGTTTAGCAAAACTGAGAGAAGGGAGATTTTGATCAGCTTTTATGCGTGTAAAGATTTGGAGAGCATTAGCCAATTCAATCTTCAAAGTCTTGTTTATATAGCACTGAGATGTTGAACGTTGGAGCAATATTCTTGATTCAATGCTCTTAACAAACTTTCCTTATCGAGCAGATCTTGTCTGGAATGAGGCCGTTGGTATTAATTTGCTTTCAATGCACAGTACCGTTGCTTACTTAATGCAAGTTCTGGCTTGGCTCATTCTGACTCTGCTTAGCTGCTGATGAACTGTTGTGTTTCTTTATCAGAGTGTTGAGCGCAGTTCTGTTCATCAGACTTCAGCATATACGTGAGTTAATCTTCTGATTCTGATATTCTGATATTGCAACTTCTGATGCTGATGTCAGAAACCAAATTTCTGATGCTGATTAGGTGTGATCTTGCTTATATCAATCAGAGTATCTGCAAATCAGAACGTAATAATTTAGGCAGCATATAGTTCATACATGAATCATATAAGTAATATATCTTTTCACTTTGTTATCATCAAAACTTAAACATAGGGTAGTAGATTCAAACTTTGTTCTAACAATCTCCCCCTTTTTGATGATGACAAAAACTAGATATTTTTAAATGAAAATAACGTGAAAAGGTATCAGAGAGATGCATCAGAGTAAGAGGTTATCAAAGATAAGGGATAAAAGGATATCAGAGTTGAGAGATACTCCCCCTGAGTTTATTGTTTCCCTTTGATTACAAGTGTTCTTCAGGATCAGATCTTTTTGCCTTTCTTTGAACATCAGAGTATCAGAGTCTTTGACTATCAGAAGCTTTAGATCAGCATATCAGAGCAGAGCTTCAGATCAGCGTATCAGAGCTTTTCTTGTCAGAGCTTTGCTTTGGATCAGAGTATCAGAGCGGATCAGAGCTTCATATCTTTTAGTCTTCAGAGTGTCCAGGAGCTTCCTTGTACCTGTAGACTTTAAGCAAAACAGAAAAAAAAAACATTTTCAAGTAATAGAGTTAGAATGTTTGAGAATTTCTGTCTTAGTTAACCGTTATTGTTTAAAGTATCATTCTTGTTCTCCCCCTTTTTGTCAGCAATCAAAAAGTGTAGGTGAGTGCTAAAACAATTAAGATCAGAAAAACTTGTCATATTGAAAGGTTCAGAATCAAAACATGAAAATAGTACAAAACATATTCAAATAGTACATCAGAAAATCAAAGAAAACATGAAAAAGACATGAATGAAAAATGACTAAGGTTGAGGAGGCAAGCGTGTGAACAGGTTCTCCAGCATGGCTTTGATCTGGTCAGCAGTCTCATTCTGCTTGTGCACCATGCTGACAACAGTGTCAATCTTGCTATCCTGCACATCCATTCTTTCTTTCATCTTCTGGTCGTTTTCATCCATCCTCTGCTGCAGACGCATGTCATCCAGCTTCAGCTCTTCCAGAGTCTGCCTGTCCAAGGCAGCTTGAGAAGCATCAGAAGCAGGAAGCTTCTGAGAGCTTTCTGCAACATCTTCTGCTTGACTTTCTTCAGCTTGAATGGTCTTGTCTTCTTCTGGTTGCACCTTTGAAGCTAGCTGTTTCTCAGACCAAGGTTCACTATCCAGAGGGAGCACAGCTTCCTGAGGCAGCATACTGTCAACTTCCTTCAGCAGCTTGCTGAAGTTCTGTTGTGCCTGCTCATAGTTGATATCCTGCAACTTGAGGGCTTCAGCACGTACCCAAAGTCTGAATTGTGACCAGAGCTGGTCAGAGGCAGCTGGGTCAATCATTCCAGGACAGACTTGCTTCAAAGAAGCAATCCATTGCTGCACACCTGTTTCAAAATTCATAATACCAGAGCCAACATCTGGTTGTTTTGGTTTAGGGATAGCTATTTTATGTTTCATATCAGCAAGACGGTCAAGACTGGTTAAGTCTATGAAGGTCCTGCTGGGGTTTTCTGTGGTTTGCTTGGCAGCTGTTTGTTTTGGAGATGGAGTGGGAGAATCAGAAATTATGATTGGACTGCTTGGTGTTTTGGGAGTATTTGGTGGTGTAGATTCTGGTGAGGATGGCAATTGTGCCAAGGTGATTGTTGTTCCACCTGGCAGCTGGATTGCCAGAGGTGATGGTTGTGGTGAATGAGGTTCAGATGGTTGAGGAGAAGGAGTTTCAGAGTGATGAAACTCTGGTTGAGGTGATGGAGGATGAATTTCTGGTTGAGGAGAGGGAGACGGAATTGCTGGTTGAGGAGACGTTGTTGGAATTTCTGGTTGTTCAGGGATAAGGGGTTCTTCTGGAATTGATGAGAGAGGTTGATGTTGTTCAGGTTCTTCAGCAGATTGCTGTTGTTCTGGTTGTTGAGGAGGGACAATTTGTGGTTCAGAGTTTGGATTGGTGGAGTGATCAGAAGTGTGTTGATCAATGTCAGACAGCACTTGGTCAATTGCTGATGTTGTTGAGATTGTTGGTTTGGGATGTTTGGTTCTGGGTCTTCTGAGTTTTAATGCCTCAGAAGGGTCATCTTCTGGTACAGTTTCATCTATTGTTGGGATGGGGATTGAGATTCTATGAGAGGTTTGAGGAGGAATAGATGCTGGAATAGTAGAAGAATTTAAAACAGAAGCAGCAGATAAATTACCTCTTTTCTTGGGTGTCTGCTGGGATGATCCTTCTGAAGGTGCCTTCCTCTTCTTTGTCTTCTTCAGAGTCACTTCTTGCTGAGGTTGATGCAGAGCTTTAATAATCAGATTTGGATCTGTACCATCTGCCTTGCACGCATCCAAGTATCTGAGAACCACCTCTGGTTTAGATTCTATCTCAGAAAATAAGGGAAAGTCACTCAGAGGAACTCTTCTGCTGGTGATATCAGCAATAGGAGTAGCTCTGGGTTCCTTTTGGATATTCTCTATCAACTTCATTTTCTTCAAGTTCTTCGCGTTCAGAGGTTTCCCAACTGTTGGTTCAATGGTGCTTAGCTCTTGAGCTTCTATCAGATGCTCTATCAGCCTATTCTCTGTCAGAATATCTGATATCAACCTTCCAAAGGGTATCCAATCCCTCTTTGTTCTTTCTTCTTCCCTGGTTTCCTTCACACTTGTTCTGAGGTGGTTGAACAGAAAATGAGCCAAGTTGATTTTTACCTTCTGATCAATAAAGTAGATCAGAAACTGCTGATCCACATTTATGTAATCAGGTGAACTAGTTGGCTTCCTATGGTTGAAGCACCCCAGAATTATCTTAGCCCAAACTCTGTAATGATCCTTCAGATCTTTGATCTTGCTGCTGGGCACCCCATGAGTGAAAATCCTTGCTGCTATCACGCCCACGTCAGCACATCTCTCAGCCATATCAACACAGCGGACGCCACTGCCACTGTAACCGATTAACCTTGCTATGTGATCCTCAGTGATCACAATCTTCTTCCCCATAACGAAGGAGGTGACTAGATGTGTTGAAGCCTTGGCATGAATCCAGAATTCCTTGACTAACATAGGGAATGTTGGTCCAACCAACCTGTCAAAATACCTTTCCCACTTCTGTGCCCTAACTTCTTCTGTTAGGTCAAAACCGTTCTCCTTCAAGCTTCCAAAATCAATGATCAATTCAGATAACACTTCAAGATTCTTCACAGGAGTGAGGAGTGTTCTGAATGGCACTTGATACTGCTCAGATGATGCTTTCTTCTGAGGACCTACAGAAGCACTGCTGGAGGTTGCCATGTTCACACTAAAAGGTTTTGAGAAGAAACTGAGAAAAAGAGGTTTTGCAAGAGATGAACACAGAAATATGCAGAGAATGCTTGAGTATTAGTGAGAAACTGTAAAGAATTGGAATGAGAGGTTAATGTGTTTAAATAGAGTTTCAGAATATTTTGAAAAAATAAACGTTTTTTAAGAAAGAGAAAAATCATGATTGCATTTTAAAAGCGTGATTACTTTTATTAAATGCTTGCTGATTTTGGGGGATTTGAGAAAGATACTTAGAAACGGTTACCAGACATGTGTCTCAATGCACCCAATCAGTGCTTTACCTTCCCAGAAGCATGCACGCGTTCTGCTTCAGAGATTTGCTGATGATTGGATGACACTTGTTTGATATAGTGATCAGCACGTCTGTCTTTGAGCTTAGACTCTCAGATCTTTAGACTTGCATCTGATACAATCTGCATGTTCTATCTTTCTGAAGGAAGATTGATCAGAAGTTCACAGTAAAACAATTACATTCTGAAGGTAAATATATGGAATTAAAACATTTTCACTCTGGGCAGACTTTCATGCTGAGATGTTTTAGAATGAAATTAAACCTATCTTCTGAAAGGGGTTTAGTAAAGATATCAGCCCATTGATGGTCTGTATCTATAAATTTTAAGTTCAAAATTCCTTTCTGAATATAGTCCCTAATGAAGTGATGTTTTATTTCTATATGCTTAGCTCTAGAATGTAAAATGGGATTCTTACTTAAGCAAATAGCAGAAGTATTATCACAGAGTATAGGAATGTTACTCTCAAAAATCTGGAAGTCTTCAAGCTGACTTTTCATCCAGAGCATTTGTGTGCTACATCCTGCTGCTGCTATGTACTCAGCTTCTGCTGTTGATAGCGCAATTGTTGATTGCCTTTTGCTGGACCAAGAGATCAGATTTTCTCCCAGAAACTGGAAGCTTCCAGAAGTACTTTTACGTTCCACTCTGTCTCCAGCAAAATCAGCATCGCAGTAGCCTACTAAGCTGTAATCACTAGATTTTCTATAAAACAAACCCAGATTAGTAGTACCTTTCAGATACTTGAAAATTCGCTTAACAGCTGTTAAGTGAGATTCTCTAGGATCTGATTGGAATCTAGCACAGATACAAACACTGAATAATATGTCAGGTCTTGAAGCAGTTAGATAGAGGAGAGAACCAATCATACCTCTGTAGACTTTCTGTTCTACATTTTGCTTACCTCTTCTCTTTCCAGAATGCATGTGGGATGCATTGGAATCTTTGATGGCTTACATTCTGAGAGGTCAAATTTCTTCAGAAGATCTCTGATGTATTTGCTCTGATGAATGTAAGTTCCCTCTGGAGTTTGATTGATCTGAATTCCTAGAAAGAATTTCAGTTCCCCCATGAGGCTCATCTCAAATTCTGCCTGCATACACTTAGCAAATTTTCTTCCAAGAGAAGGATTAGTAGAACCAAAAATAATATCATCAACATAAATTTGACAGACTAAGATGTCATTCTTAACTGATTTACAGAATAGAGTAGTGTCCACTTTCCCTCTGGTGAATTCATTTTCTAATAGAAAGTTACTTAGCCTTTCATACCAAGCTCTGGGAGCTTGTTTCAGACCATATAGTGACTTCTTTAGTTTGAAAACATGTTCTGGATGTTTTGTATTTTCAAAACTAGGGGGTTGGTGTACATAGACTTCTTCTTCTATATAACCATTTAAGAATGCACTTTTGACATCCATCTGATACAGAGTGATGCCTCTATTAACAGCAAATGAAATTAAAAGTCTGATAGATTCTAACCTGGCGACTGGGGCAAAGGTTTCTGTATAGTCTATCCCCTCTTGCTGACTATAACCTTGTGCAACCAGTCGTGCCTTGTTTCTGATGACTTCACCTTGTTCATTTAGCTTGTTTCTGAACACCCATCTTGTTCCAATGACGTTGAATCCTTTTGGTCTGGGAACGAGATCCCATACGTCGTTTCTGGTGAATTGATTCAGCTCTTCTTGCATTGCCAGAATCCAGTCATTATCTAGAAGTGCTTCATCAATAGAAGAAGGTCCAATCAGAGACACAAGTCCCATGAGAGTTTCTTCAGAGTTTCTGAAGCTTGCTCTTGTTCTGATTGGATCTTCCTTTCTTCCTAAGATAGTCTCTTCTGGGTGATCCAAGCTGCTTCTGGGTAATCTCTTCTGAGGTTGATCAGCAGCTGTTGTAGGATTTCTAGCAGTGCTCCTTTCAGACGTTGAAGGAGTGTCTGTGTTGAGAGCTTCTGATGACTTGTCTTCAGAACCTGTAAATTCAATTTCCATACCTACAAAAACTTCATTCTGCTTTGACTTTTCAGAGTCAAGCTTATCATCAAAACGAACACTGATTGATTCTTCAACAATCTGTGTTTCTGTATTGTATACTCTGTACCCTCTTGAGCGTTCAGAGTATCCTAACATAATACACTTCTGTGCTTTAGAGTCAAACTTGTTCAAATAATTCTTTGTATTTAATATAAAGCAAGTACATCCAAATGGATGAAAATATGAAATGTTGGGCTTTCTGTTCTTCCACAATTCATATGGAGTCTTTTCCAGAATAGGTCTTATTGAGATTCTATTCTGAATGTAGCACGCTGTGTTTATTGCCTCTGCCCAGAAGGTCTTAGCAACGTTTGTCTCATTGATCATGGTTATGGCCATTTCTTGCAATGTTTTGTTCTTTCGTTCTACAACTCCATTTTGTTGGGGAGTTCTAGGACAAGAGAAATCATGCAGAATGCCTCTGTCATTAAAGAATGACTCAAAATCTTTGTTTTCAAATTCTCCACCATGATCACTTCTGACTTTAACGATTCTAAGATCCTTTTCATTCTGAACTTGGTTACATAAGGTAACAAACACAGAGTGTGACTCGTCCTTGTGTCTTAAGAACTTTACCCATGTCCATCTGCTATAGTCATCTACGATTACAAACCCATACTTCTTACCACTGACTGAAGCAGTTTTAACTGGTCCAAATAAGTCAATGTGCAGAAGTTCTAATGGCTTAGAGGTAGAAACAACATTTTTGGATTTAAAAGAAGGTTTTGCAAACTTGCCTTTCTGACATGCTTCACACAGAGCATCTGAATTGAACTTCAAATTAGGAAGTCCTCTGACCAGATTGAGTTTGTTAATCTGAGATATTCTTCTCATACTAACATGCCCCAATCTTCTGTGCCAGATCCACTGCTCGTTGTTAACAGACAGAAGGCATTTTACATTCTGACTCTTTAGTTCAGAAAGTTTGATTTTGTAAATGTTGTTTTTCCTCTTACCATTAAACAGGATAGTCCCATCTTTCTGACTAACAGCTTTACATGATTTTTGATTAAAGATTATATCATAATCATTATCACTTAATTGACTTATGGATAATAGATTATGCATCAATCCATCTACTAGCAGAACATTATTAATAGAGGGAAGATTTCCATTACCTACAGTTCCAGAGCCAATTATCTTTCCCCTCTGATTTTCTCCAAAGCCAACGTGGCCTCCTGGCTTAAGTTCCAGGCTTTGGAACATATGCCTTCTTCCCATCATGTGTCGTGAGCAGCCAGAGTCCAGGTACCATGACTGGTGTTTCTGACTTGCTGCTAAAGATATCTGCAACATGTATTATTTTATCCTTAGGTACCCAGATTTTCTGGGGTCCTGATTTGTTAGTTTTACCAAAACTCTGGTTGAATTTTGGTTTCACAGAGTGCTTACTGCTAGTGTATTTAATATCATGTGTGTGACCATACACAAAATGTGAATTCATAGGAGTGTGTTTAATTGTTAAGTCCATGACATTCTTTGGTGTAGGAACCTTACCTTGGTATCCTATTCCTTTCCTGCCGTTTCTGCTAACTCCATAGATCATTGAAGCCATTTTGCTTCTATCTATGCTTTTAGCTAGGAACTTCTGGAAATTGTGATCATACTCCTTGATGATCTCATCAGCGTTGCTGGGAGTTTCAGAAATTGGTTCCTTCTGAGAGTTTTGTAAAGTGTTTTCTAATTTTGAAATCTTATTTCTCAGCTCAGAATTCTCCAATTTGAGACTCTCAGTCTTATTAGAGTCAGATTCAAGATTCCTTTTCAGGTCTCTGAATTTAACTCTAATTTGCTGATACCGTTCCAGAATCTCATTAAGGCTTTCATAAAGTTCAGCCTTTGTAAAGTTAACAGCAAAGTTAGGAAATACCTCTTCAGTATCTGATTCTGAGTCTGATTCAGAAGCTTCACTGTCTTCTGAGAAGTTAGCCATGAGAGCTATGTTTGCCCTCTCATCATCTGATTCTGAGTCAGCTTCAGACGAGTCAGAGTCATCCCATGTAGCCATGAGACTTTTCTTCTTCTCTCTTCCAAACTTCTTTTTGGGCTTTTCCCTCTGAAGCTTTGGCCAGTCACTCTTATAGTGTCCTTGCTCATTGCACTCATAGCAGATGATGTCCTTGGTGTTTGGCTTTTTGCTACTGGAGGATCCTTCAGATCTCCTGTATCTAGAGGAAGAATCTGTCCTTCTGTATCTGGAAGAAGACTCAGTCTGATCAGATCTTCTGGGATTCCTGAACTTCCTTTGTCTTTGCTTCCACAGTTGATTTACTCTTCTGGAGAGGAGGGAGAGTTCGTCTTCTTCTGATGAGGATCCATCAGATGTTTCTTCAACTGCCTGCAAAACTTTAGACTCAAATTTTTTGTTAGATTTTAATGCTAAAGGCTTACCTTGCTTCTGAGGCTCGTCGGCTTCTAGCTCTATCTCATGACTTCTGAGGGAGCTGATAAGTTCCTCCAGAGTGATTTTGTTGAGATCTTTAGCTAGCTTCAGAGTTGTAACCATTGGTCTCCACTGCTTGGGTAAACTTCTGATGATTTTCTTGACATGGTCAGCAGTAGAGTATCCTTTGTCCAGAACCTTGAGACCAGCTACCAGAATCTGGAATCTTGAGAACATTGTTTCAATGGATTCAGATTCTTCCATTTTGAACGCCTCATACTTCTGAATGAGCGCCAGAGCTTTAGTTTCTTTGACCTGAACGTTGCCCTCATGCGTCATTCTGAGTGAGTCAAAAATATTCTTTGTTGTGTCTCTGTTGGAGATCTTTTCATACTCAGTATAGGAGATGGCGCTGAGGAGGATGGTTTTGGCCTTGTGGTGATTCTTGAAGTCACGCTTTTGTTGGTCAGACATTGTTTTTCTATCAATCTTCTGACCGCTTGCATTCACAGGGTGCGTGTATCCATCTGTAACCATATCCCACAGATCAGCATCATGTTCCAGAAAGAAGCTTTCAATTCTGTCTTTCCAGTAATCAAAGTTTTCTCCATCAAAGACTGGAGGTTTGCCGTTGAATCTGTCTCTGTCCTCATTGTTGTCATTGCTGATGTGAGAATTGTTTCCTGCCATTGTGTTTTTCTGACGCTGGATCTTGTACTGACACGGTTAAGTGTTTTAGCTCAGAACCAGACGCTCTGATGCCAATTGAAGTAGTGAAAAACACAAGAAGGGGGGGTTGAATTATAAAACTGAAAATCAATGCAATGAACAAGATATTTTTATCCTGGTTCGTTTGATCTCAAACTACTCCAGTCCACCTGTCAAGGTGATTTCGCCTCTCTCCAACGAGGTCTTAATCCACTATATTCAACTGAATATTACAGACTGCTTTAACAACTGCTAAAGCCTTCTTGATGCAAACCACAACCCGGTTTGTCAAGGAAACACTTTCATACAAAGAAGATAAATCTAAGTGTGTGAATGTTTTCTACAAAACTGTATCACAACTGTGATGTATACACAACTTAAAGCTTAGAAACTAGATTGCTAAATAATGATAGAATATCAGAATGTGTAGTGTTTAGCAAAACTGAGAGAAGGGAGATTTTGATCAGCTTTTATGCGTGTAAAGATTTGGAGAGCATTAGCCAATTCAATCTTCAAAGTCTTGTTTATATAGCACTGAGATGTTGAACGTTGGAGCAATATTCTTGATTCAATGCTCTTAACAAACTTTCCTTATCGAGCAGATCTTGTCTGGAATGAGGCCGTTGGTATTAATTTGCTTTCAATGCACAGTACCGTTGCTTACTTAATGCAAGTTCTGGCTTGGCTCATTCTGACTCTGCTTAGCTGCTGATGAACTGTTGTGTTTCTTTATCAGAGTGTTGAGCGCAATTCTGTTCATCAGACTTCAGCATATACGTGAGTTAATCTTCTGATTCTGATATTCTGATATTGCAACTTCTGATGCTGATGTCAGAAACCAAATTTCTGATGCTGATTAGGTGTGATCTTGCTTATATCAATCAGAGTATCTGCAAATCAGAACGTAATAATTTAGGCAGCATATAGTTCATACATGAATCATATAAGTAATATATCTTTTCACTTTGTTATCATCAAAACTTAAACATAGGGTAGTAGATTCAAACTTTGTTCTAACAATCGTCTCTTAGTCGAAGAGGTGAAAATGAAATATTATCTAATCGTGATCCAGGCTTCATAGTAATAAGATCGACTGTTATCTGGTTGTGCTCCAGGCTTTACAGTGACTTACTGGGGAGATGAGACTAAATTTGCTATCCGATCATTCTCCAGGCTTCGCAATTTCTCAATTCGTATCTGGTCGTACTCCAGGCTTCAGAAGAAATTAAGTTGTTATTTGGTCGCATTCGCGCTTCAACTTGAATTTAAGGAATAATAATATCCGGTCGATTTAGAGCTTCTTAGTAATTGTCTAGGTGAACTACTATTTGGTCGAAACCCAAGCTTCGTAGTGTCTTATACTGTCATCTGGTCGATTCCAGGCTTCAGTCTTTTGCCGCTATCTGGTCGTAATCCAGGCTTCGCAACTTCTTACTTCTTATCTGGTCGTGTTCCAGGCTTCCATTTGATTTTAAGGACTACTAATATCTGGTCGATTTTCGGGCTTCATAGTAATTGGCCGGGTAGACTGCTATTTGGTCGAAATCCAATCTTCGTAGTGTCCCTTACTGTTATCTAGTCGTAGTCCCAGGCTTCAGTGTCTTTTACCGATATCTGGTCGTAATCCAGGCTTCACGATGTCTTATACCATTATCTGGTTGAATCCAGGCTTCATGGTGATTTATAATGTTATCTGGTCGTAATCCAGGCTTCACAATAACCTGCATTGCTATCTGGTCATTCTCCAGGCTTCACAATAACTTGTTGGGGATTCAACTATTTTCCGGTCGATTTTCGGGCTTCATAGCTTGAATTTAAGATAAACCACTATCTGGTCGATTCCAGGCTGAGCGGTATATTGGTACTGTTATTCGTTCGTTCTTCGGGCTTCACAGTATGATGGAGAAATCAAGATATTATCCGGTCGGATTCGGGCTTCATAACTTGAACTGGAAAAGAAACCTTAGCACCAATTTGACTGAACCAGAGAAACTTGTGAGAATTTTGATTGTATCTTTCCCTGAAAGGTAAAGAGTTAGTCGTATGTAATGTCATGATATATGAAATGTATGGAGTAATGATGTTCTCAAAATAAATGGGATTGTGTTGTATGATGCATATGCGCATGCCATGATGTATGGATATGCAATGTTCTCGTGATATCCTCCGGCTGGGGAGAATAAATCCTGGACTGTTGCTGGAGAATATAAAGAGTTGATTTCTTCGTTCTCGTTGGGGATAACGACCGAAGATGATTCGAGAATAAATTAGCGAGGGAGTAACTCGGCTGGAGAATAAACAGGCGAGAAAATGACTCTGTGGGGAAGAGAGATACTCTGCCAGAAGATCTTCTGATTTGGAGAAATAACCTCGGTTGGGGATGAATTACCGTTGTTGGCGATAATGAACCTTGTTGGGGATTGAGTTTCTGCTTGTGGAAGAAATAAACTCCACTGGGGATAGTCCTTTATTGTTGATGATAGATAAACTCTGCTTGGGGAGAATTATCACCACTGTTTTTTAGATACCTTTTACTCTGCGGGGAGTGTATGTACCTTAGTCATATTTTCAAGTTGGTTTTGTCCCTGTATCTGGTGGGTAGAGCAACTGTAAGGTCTGGACATTTCTTGTTTGCCCCTGTTCCTAGAATTATGAGTAATTATCTTTTGTTTCGCATGTAAATATTTATGAGCAACAATTATTTTCAAATGCATATATCAAAAATGAATCATTGGACGTTCTTGCAAAACAGAACAGGAAAAGAAAAACAACTTTGAAATTTATTGTAAAATGAGTTGTATTGATTCTTGAAGTTAGCCTGTAATAAGCGTTTTGTACAAGAGGCTGACGTCCTAGTAAGAGAACGCCGCCGAAAGATATAAATTATATAATTTATGAAAAACCAAGAAAAATAGTTATGTGGAACAATCCCACTGGGTTCCAACTCTGCTATTGCCTTTATATCTTCGAGCGTCTCATCACTTTGCTACTTGGTTGAAGGTAGATCAGATTGATTGGCGCCGTTCGAGCTTGATAGTCGATACCAAAGTCTGGTTGCAGGATGATCCAATGAGACATAGTGTTATGCTTCAATCCCTAATTTTTGCCTGAACCGCCCTTTCGGGTTCTCAATCCACCGGGATACCCTTTTTTTCCCAAGCTGCCTTTTCAGGTTTTCGAATTGCCGGGTGTACAATTATTTTTCATTTTCATCCCTTACTTTTACCCGAGCCCTTATGGTTCACCGGGAAGCCCTTGTTTTTTCCTAGGCCAGTCAACCTAGCGGGTCTTTGATTATGCGTAGTATTTTTTCCCTATGTCTGCATTGACTGAGTGAGGAAGGTCGTCACCATCCATGGTGGTTAGAATCATAGCTCCTCATAAGAAAATGTTCTTAACCACAAATGGCCCTTCGTACGTAGGGGTCCACTTGCCCCTGGGATCACCTTGCAGTAGTATGATGCACTTGATGACCAGATCCCTGACTTGATACTCTTGTCGTCTGACTTTCTTGTTAAAAGCCTTGATCATTCGATTTTGATACGTCTGACCATGACAAATAGCAGTAAGTCTCTTTTCGTTGATTAAGTTCAGTTGATCGAGTCGGATCTGGATCCAATTATCCTCGCTCAAACCTGCATCCTTCATAATCCGAAGAGAGGGTATCTGGACTTCAATGGGTAGGACTGCCTCCATGCCATACACCAGAGAGTAGGGTGTCGCCCCTGTCGACGTCCGCGCTGAGGTACGGTACCCATTAAGAGAAAATGACAATATCTCATGCCAGTCCTTGTATGTCACCGTCATCTTCTGCACAATCTTCTTGATGTTCTTATTAGCCGCTTCAACAGGCCCATTCATCTTCGGCCGGTAAGGAGAAGAGTTGTGATGTTATATCTTAAATTTTTTGCAGAGCTCGGTGATCATTGTATTGTTGAGATTTGTACCATTGTCTGTAATGATCCTCTCTGGTACACCGTATCGACAGATTAAGTTGTGTCGGATGAACCGCACCATGACGTTCTTGGTTACTGTAGCAAAGGAAGCTGCCTCAACCCACTTTGTAAAGTAGTCAATTGCTACCATAATGAAATGATGTCTGTTAGACGCAATAGGTCTGATCTCGCCTAAATATCAATTCCCAACATTGCAAAAGTCCAAGGAGTTGTCAAGACGTTCAGAGGAACTGGAGGTACATGCACCTTATCAGCATAGACTTGGCACTTATGACAGGTCCGAGAATTCTGATAACAATCGGCTTCCATAGTAGACCAATAATATCCTGCCCGTAGGATTATCTTTGCCATGGTATGTCCACTTGAATGAGTTCCGAAGGTACCTTCATGTAATTCTACCATAATCCATTTTGCCTCGTTCTTGTCCACACATCACAGTAAGGTTGATTCATGGTTACGCTTGTAAAGGATACCATTACTGATGAAGAACTTCGCAACGAATCTCCTCATAAACTTCTTATCATTAACAGATGCACCCTCAGGGTACTCTTGAGCCTCAAGATACCTCTTTACCTCGTGAAACCAGGGTTTATCTGCTACTTCTTCAGTCTCGATGTCACAGCAATGTGCGGGTTCATCCAACCTCTCAATGGTGATCTAGGGAGCTTCATTGTCCCACTTGACCTTGAACATAGAAGACATGGTAGCTAGCGCGTTCGCTAACTGATTCTCCTCTCTCGGGAAGTGTTCAATGGCTATCTCCTCAAAGTGCGGAAGCAATGTCAGTACATACTCTTTGTAAGGAATAAGATTTGGGTGCTTCATATCCCACTCGCCTTTGATCTGACTGATCACTAGAGAGGAATCTCCGAATACACTCAAGAACTTAATCCTCAGGTCAATAGCAGCTCGAAGACCCAGGATGCATCCCTCATACTCCTCCATATTATTGGTGCAGTTAAAACATAATCGGGTGGTGAATGGAGTATTACAGCCCTCAGGAGATATGATCACAGTGCCAATGCCATTACCCAATGCGTTTGAAGCTCCATCAAAATACATGGACCATCGGGATCCCTCCTCGGGTCCTTCATCCGGTCCAGGTTCTTCACAGTCGGTCACCAACATGATGTTCTCACCCGGGAACTCGAAATTCATGGATTGATAATCATCCACGGCCTAATGCGCCAAATGATCCTCCAACACACTCCCCTTGATTGCTTTTTGGGTTGTGTATTAGATATCATACTCAGTTAAGATCATCTTCCATCCTTCTATTCTTCCGGACAAAGCAGGCTTTTCGAAGATTTACTTGATTGGGTCCATCTTTGGTATCAATAGGGTAGTTTGAGTCAGCATATATTGTCTTAGCCGGCGAGCAGCCCATGCCAAAGCGCAGCAAGTTTTCTCGAGCAGTGAGTATCGGGTCTCACTGTCGGTAAACTTTTTGCTAAGGTAGTAAATAGCATGCTCTTTTCAGTCAGACTCGTCATGCTGCCCCAGCACACACCCCATTGAATTATCCAGCACTGTCAAGTATAAAATCAAAGGTCCTCCTTCAATTGGAGGCATCAGAGTAGGTGGCTCTTGGAGGTATTCCTTGATCCTTTTGAAAGTGGTCTGACATTCATCATTCCATTTTACCACTTGATCTTTCTTCAGTAGCTTGAAGATTGGCTCACAAGTAGCAGTCAAATGTGAAATGAATCAGACAATGTAATTCAACCGTCCCAAAAAACCTCTAACTTCCTTTTCTATGCGGGAAGCCGGCATCTCCTGTATAGCCTTCACCTTTGCAGGATCCACTTGAATACCTTTATCACTAACGATGAAACCCAATAGCCTACCAGACCTTACCCCGAAGGTGCACTTGTTCAGGTTTAACCTCAGCTTGTACGTCTTCAACTTGTCAAAAAGTTTCTGGAGATGGTCAAGGTGTTCTTCTTCAGTCTGGGACCTTGCAATCATGTCATCAACGTAAACCTCAATCTCATGGTGAATCATGTCGTGGAACAAAGCGACCATGGCACGCTGATAAGTTGCCCCAGCATTCTTCAACCCGAAAGGCATTACCTTGTAATAGGAAGTGCCCCAATGTGTAACGAAGGTTGCCTTCTCCATGTCCTCGGGAGCCATCTTGATCTAATTGTAACCAGAAAAACCATCCATAAAGGAGAAGACCTTATGCTGCATGGTGTTGTCGACCAGAACATCGATGTGAGGCAGTGGGAAATCGTCTTTATGGCTTGCCCTATTCATATCTCTAGTCCACACACATTTGTACCTCACCATCCTTCTTCGGCACTGGAATAATGTTGGCAACCCACTGCGGATAAGAAGTAACAGCTAGAAATCCGGCGTCAAACTATTTCATGACCTCAGCTTTGATTTTCTCAGACATCTCAGGGCGCATACGGCGAACCTTCTGCTTTACCGGAGGACAGTCTTCTTTGGTTGGTAGGCGGTCTACCACAATGTCAGTGTTCAAACCAGGAATATCTTCATAAGACCAAGCGAAGATCTCAACATAGTCGCATAGCATCTGTATCAACCGTTGTTTGACACTAGGCTCCAGATTTGCACCTATCTTGACCTCTTTCCTATCTTCCTCAGTACCCAAATTCACTGATTCCAACGACTCTTCATGTGGCTGTATGGCCCTCTCTTCCTGTAGTAAAAATCTAGCAAGTTCCCTAGGCACTTCACAATCATCCTCACCTTCGTCCTCGGCTTGGTTGATCGGATTTTTGAATTCATAATTTGCAGTAGCAGAGTCGTTATCAATGGGATCCAAAGTGGATGTGGATCTGCATTATGATATGTGAGTGTGTGTAAGACAATAGCTATTTTGATAAAGTGAGAGACAAAAGAAAAACAAGGAGCGCAAAATTTGTAATGCAAGAAAACGTCCAATGCTTTATTTATGATATATGAAAATGAAAAATAATAAGCCCTCACAAACAAATCCAGGGTGCCTCGGGCAAGGCACCGGGCCGTAAAGTTTCAAATTGTCTGTTACAAATCTCAAAACAAAAGTCAATTACTGTGTAATAAAAGAAATGGGTATGAAGTCTTTCGCCGCCCAATTGTTCAAGCCACCATTGGTTATAGGGTAGATCCAACTGTCGATATCTGAATCTTCTTCACCATCTTCAATTGCATTCACTCCCTGATTACTGATGTACAGAGGAGGTCTTCCAATCCACATGCGCCAAACAGCCCTTTGAGCCCCTTTTTCAATTACAGCCCTGGCATCCTTAAGGGAATACATCTTCATCGGAGGTTCGTCAATAGCAGCTTCAGTCGACGCCAAAGTCTGGGGAACCTCTTCAAAGTTCTGACAAGGGGTTTCGATGAATTCCCCATCCATCTCCATATAGCGAAAGGAATTAAGATGACTCACCATGTACTCCTCTTCTCCTTGCACCGTAACAATCTTCCCCTTTACTGGATATTTCAACATTTGATGGAGCGTAGAAGTCACTGCCCCAGCCTTATGAATCCAAGGGAGACCAAGCAGGCAAGAATAGGATGGTCTGATATCCATCACATAGAACGTAGATGCAAAAGTCTGAGAGAAAACTTTAACAGGAACGTCCACTTCCCCGTGCACCATCCTTTTTGACCCGTCGAAAGCCCTAACCACAATATTGCCCGGCCTCAGAATCAAACCTTCACAGTCCAGATGGTCTAGTGCTTTCTTTGGTAAAACATTCAATGAGGACCCGGTAGCCACCAGTACATGGGCCATAGTAGGGCCCCTCCACTCGATCGAGACGTGTAGAGCATCATTATGATTTCTTCCTTTAGCAGGCAGGTCTGCGTCTGAGAAACCCAACCCGTTGTCGGCAGTCAAACTAGCTACGCAGTCTTTAAATTGATCGGCAGAATTTTCCTGCGGCACATGCGTAGTTTTGAGGAAAGCAATTAAAGCCTTTGCATGGGCTTCTGAACACAATAACAAGGACAACATGGAGATTTTTGACGGGGTCTACCCCAACTGCTCGACTACATTGTAGTCGCTCTTCTTGATAATCTTCATAATTTCCTCTATCTCCTGCTTAGAGGTTTCTACAATGATCTTCTTAGGTGCCTCCGTCCGGGCAGGCTCACCTATGACTTCTTTGCCCTGAGTGCCAGATGGCTCGGCGGCAGGGGTGATAACTGGAGTAGAAACTGGGACAGTAGTTGATGTACCAGCAGATGGAACGACAACAGGTTTGCAGACAGTTGGAGGGGAAATCTCGGGAGAAAAGAGTCTTCCGCTTTTGATGACCTTGCTAGCCCCGACAATATTGCTGACGTCAGCATCAGCTTCTTTAATCTTTAAGTCTTGCTTAACTCCATGATAATACACATCGGCCCCATAGTGCCAAGGGACAGCCTTATCTGAGGTGTATGGGATAGGACCAGGGATAGTAATGATTAACAGAGCGATTCTTGGAACGGGTGTAATCCTAACAGGCTTTCTCGAGGAAGCCTTGGAAGGATTTGCAGAGATGGTTATGATGACAACATCTTGAATTAGAACCAACAAAATCATAGTCTTCTGGAACAGGATCTCTTTGTTATCCATCACGCATTGAACACCTGATTTCAATAAGTGGCAACAAGCAGGCAGAATTGAACACACGTGGCAATCTTCGTCACAGCCCGGAAATGAACCGGCCAACAATAGGTTCTTCTTAACTGTCATCAAAGGAGTAGAAATTTCTTCCACAGAAGTCACAAATAAATCATCGTCCACAGCATTTACTCCATGATCGTGTTTGGGCATATGAGAAGTTATGACGTTGGGTTTCTCCAGAGCGTCAAACTCAATCTCTTTAGCTACGATCAAGTCTTGCACCTTATTCTTCAAGGCCCAACAATTGTTTGTATCATGACCTGGGCCATCAGACTGATAGGCGCAGCGGGCATTCGGGTTATATAGCGGAGATATGGTGTTGGGATTCTTCGGGGCTTCCCTCAGAGTTACCAGGCTGGTCTTCAATAATTATGGTAGAATTTGAGACAAGGTCATATTGAGCCGAGTGAACTGCCTTTGTGGTCTTTCCATCCTTTGTTGATTGTTGCATTGTGGAGCAACTGTGGGTCTTGATATTACCACCGCATTGACTGCTTGACGGTGTTCAGGTCTGCTTTGGCTCCTCGAGCCATAGACTGCATTAGCTTCTTTCTTACCAGTGAAAGGCTTCTTTACTGCACTTGGTGAAGTATCCTTCTGTATCTTACCACTTCGGATACCAGCTTCTACTCTCTCCCCAGTCAAAATCAATTCAGTAAACCCAGATGACGAATTGCCGATCAGATGATTGAAAAATGGACCAGACAATGTCCCTAGGAACATGTCCACCAACTCCATGTCAGACAAAGGGGGTTGGACTCTTCCAGCCAAATCTCTCCACTTCTGAGCATAGTCCTTAAAACCTTCACTTGCACCCATAGACATACCCTGAAGCTGAGTACGAGTGGGAGCAAGGTCGATGTTATACTGATACTTCCTGTAGAAAGCGGCAACAAGGTCCTCCCAGTTTCGGACATTATCTCCTTCCAATTGATAAAACCATTCAAGCTGAGTCCCTGACAGACTATCTTGAAAGAAATTCACCCACAAATTTCTATCAGCAGTGTAAGGTTGGATGTTTCTGACGTACGAGAGGAGATGGAGTTTTGGACAGGATACTCCATCGTACTTGGAAAAAACCGGAGCTTTAAATTTATGAGGGATCACCACCCCAGATGCCAGTCCCAAATCTTCGAAATCCAAACCAGGGATCCTCTGAATCTCCATAGTGCTCATACGGTCTTCAAGTTGTTTGTACCTATCCTCAGCAGGACAATATTGTTCGTTATCATAATCTGTATCATTATCAGAAACTGCAGGATTGGGGCCCTTTTCTTCTTCTTGGTCCTCCCCTCCCTTGGATGAAAAGGACAGATCAGCTTGTTGTTTCAACCTATCTCCAAACCTTTTACCCATACTCAGCAGAACGACCTTCTTTTTCTTCTTCTTCTCTTTCTCTTTCAGAATGAGAGCTTTCAAGTCCTCTTGCCCTTTAGCCAAGCTTAAGAACATCTCTTGGAATTGGGCATTTTGTGTCTGAAGATATTTGATTGCTTGATCGAAAGACATTTCTACTGAAATAAATATCGAAGAAGATGAGAAACCTGTAATGGTACCTGTAATGGTGTGCATGATAATGGGATGCGTGTGTAATGATTTCAAAGACTTTGGGAGATTTAAATTTGCAAATCAAAAAATAAAACAAACTTTATTAGATTAAACTTGTAAAAAGGTTCAACAATGCCTTTGAGGCGTTACAAAGAAATAAATGAAAAACAAATCTAAGCTAGAAAAATCAAAATCAGAAATCCCATGGACGCTTCCCCCTCGTGCTGACGTAGTCATTAATCATCCTTTCATTCTTGAGTTGCCTAGTGAGCTTCAAGATCTTCCTTTCTTGCTCATGATACTTTTCCCAGTAGGTATCCCTCTCCTCCTTCAGTTGAATCCAGGATCTCTTCAATGCCCCAAGATCAGTGGGCATGTAGGGATAATAGACTGTATAAGGAATGCCCTCTTCAGGGGTAGGCTCCACAATCACTGGCAATATAGCTTCATAAGGCATCCCAAGCTTCTGGGCTCGAGCTCGGACCCACTGGAGATAAGGCTGCATAGGGAGAGAAGTCATTGTTCCTAGCTCTTGAGGGTCAGATCTGTTCACCATGCCCCAAGCTCGTATAAACCTCTGGCGGTGCTCATCAACATCCTCCTTGTAGTCAAATGCAATATCTATAAGAAGTAGCTCATGAGGACCATCTCTCCGAGCACGACCGAATTGTCGCAACGCTAAGCAAGGACTGTAGGTTATACCCCGTCTGATTCCAAGAAATGGGACATTAGGGTATCCCCCACATCGATCAATGACAGCAATGCTTTCCATAGCCTTGGAACGCCAAAGAATGTCTGTATGAGCAAGGGACATTATTCTGTAAGACCATCCTACACATTCCTCATTCTTCAACACGGACTTGGGGAGGTGCGAAATAAACCACCTCGCCAGTAGCGGCATGCAACACATGAGAGTCCCTCTTTTACGCACAGTACGAGTGTAAAGGGCATGCAAGATATCACCTAGAAGAGTAGGCACTGGATTGAGAGACAGGAAGATCTTAACCGCATTCACATCCACAAAAGAATCCGGATTCAGAAAGAGGACCAAACCATAGATAAGAAAAGCCAAGATGTCTTCGAAAGCCTGAAATTCCAAACTATCCCAGAATAGCTGAGCTTGATCTATCAGAAACATGGCTAAGAAACCTTCAACCCTGCTTCGTGTTTACCAATTAGATACCACATCAGCCCGTTTCAAATGTAGACTTGAAGCAATGTCTTCTAGTCTAGGAGTCTCTTCCAAACCTGTGAAGGGCATCTGCTCAAGGATGGATATGCCCAATAAGTGAGAAAACTCTTCCATAGTGGGAACTAGCTGATAATCTGGGAAAGTGAAGCAATGATGCACCAGATCAAAGAACTGGAAAAGCACACTCATCATCTGCTCATCAAACTTTGAGGTAACCAAGCTAAGAAGATGACCATGTCTTCTAATGAATGAGGAAGTATGAGAAACTCTCGAGGCTAAATCTTTGAGTTGAGCATGTATTTGCACAAAGTTAACTCGAATGGTGTTTCTACGCACGGAAGCCATAATCTGCAAAACAGAACAAAGATAAATCCCCTCTGTCTTTGAAATGGTTAGTATAATGAAGTATGCATGTTATGTTATGATGCATGATGTCATGATAAAACACACAACAGGTATAGCAGATAACAGACATGGTAAAGGCAAACAAGTCACACAAAAGCCCTTAAGTTTCAGGCTAGCATGGGGTCTAGTTACTACCCTCTTGAAGTTCAGTTGGTTTCAACCTGTCCTAATAATAGTAACCGGGTTCTAGAGGTTCTCAACAACACTGACCATCCTCCATCTGTCATGGTTTCAGCTCACGCAATCTTTTCTTGCAGTCAGAACTATCTCGAGAGTATGGTCTCAATGAATGTAGTATCGAGTATCAAACAGTTCTCAGCTTTACACCGAGACCAGCTATCTCACTACTTCCTAATGGCCAAGTTGGTCAATTATAGGGTCTAAGGTCAGTTGATGCTTAACGACACACATAGCAGCCTCGTATTCTCCTTGTTTCTCCATAATGGATACCGGTACCAACCAATATGCCACATCAATGTAGCTATTGCTTCAACCGTATCGGTCTATGTCGTACAGTTCCCTAACAGTTTATTGCTACTTACCTAAAAGGTGTTCCCCAGATCCAGGTTAGAATCTATAGTAACTCCCAATACAAAACCCTCAAAAGTAAAGCAATCAAATCAAACAAGAGAAACAATTTAGGATGAACTAATCCTAAGGTATACCCCACTTATTAAATCCCCAGCAGAGTCGCCAGTTCTGTGATACGGTGGCAGAACCAGACTATTTTGGAAATGCTGGTTTGCATTTTGCATTCGTGTTCGCAAAATGTCGCGGTAAGCAAGAGTCGTCACCGACTTTTATTTTATCCAACTGGAAAAGAAAAAAGCACAGAAAAATTCCTTTTTCGAGATTTTGAGTACGGGGGGGGGGGGGGGGGGGCTAGATTATAGAAAGGGAAGGTATTAGCACCCTTTCTATACATGGTTTTCCATGGGCTCTTAGGTACTTGCTCATCATTTTGAAAATTGCTTCCGTGTTTGTGTGTTTTGAAAAAAAAATTGTTTTACTTTGTTTTAACCCTTGTATCAGTCCTCAAGAGTGTTACGAAGTGTTTTTGAAAACTTTGTTTGAAAAGAGAGTAAGTGTGGAAAAGATTTATTTTGAGCAAGTACCTACTAGCATCTATGTACTCGAAAAAAAGAATGTTTTTGTTCTTGTTTCCTTTAGACAACGCTATCCCACTATTAGTGAGTAGGTAGCACTGTCGTTTGAGTTGTAAGGGTCAATTCGAAAGGGACGTACGATCACTAAAGCAATGTTAGGACGTCTTAGTAATAACCCTAGTTTCTTAAGATCATATTCGAGGCAACATTTCCGAGGTAAAATTTTCGAACGGGTCATTTGATCTTTGTTTAGACAGGAGGGCAACCACTAAGACACCCTATACTTAATGATTTTTCACCGAAGGCAACCGAAGTGGGAGTATATCCTAGGAGTGCGCATGTGCGAGTGATTTGGTTTTAGTTATTATCTTTGCACATTTAGGGTTTGCTAACCATTTTAAAATTAACATATAATCTTGTCATGCAATCCTATTATCATAGATCTAACAGTTAATATTTGCGAAAATTAAAGTGCGAGAAATAAAACTACGCTATTACAAGGCTTTGGGGAGGGGGATTAATTACATAGCCAAAAACCCGTAAAACAATAAATAAAAGAAAAATCCTAATTAAACTATTACATACCATTAGCAGTTACATTAATATCGTAAAAATAATAAATGCGTGTGATGAATTGAGAACGAGAAAAAAATTAGGGTTTTGACCCCGTCTAAACCTAATTAAAAGAAAAATCATTTTTTGTTGTTTTTGATTATTTTGAGAAAATAAGGTTTTAATTAAATAAGCACAAACCTAATTACTAATTAATTTAAATTAATAAAAATAATTAATTTGAGCTATTTTTGCATTTTGATTATTTTAAGAAAAGAAAAGAAAAATTAAACCAAACAAACCCTAATTTTCTAATTTATTTTAATTTATTTACAAAAAGGTTAAAATTACCCTAAAATTAAATTAAACTAATTATTAAATTAAAATTGATAAAAATAAAACCAAAATCTAAATTGTTGAAAATTGATTTTATGAGTTTTTTGTTAAAAAAAAGAATTAATTTTATGTTAGAAAATAATTAATCAAAATAAATTAAATAAAACAAATAGAAAAGAAAAATAAAGAAATGGGCCTGGTGTTAGTAGCAATGGAGGGGGGTTTGAATCTGACTTCTAGGCCCAATAATTTATAGCCCACATTGACTTTTCATGATCCTGTATGCTTGCTTGACTATGGTGTATCATGGGCCTCAAAAGGATGGTCCTTGGATCCAGCTTGTTAGAGATCTGGTGGTTGAACATTGGGGGCATATGGTGATCTCCTTGCCTGTACATGTTCCTGATTATGCAAGAAAAAACATTATGAAATAATAGGGGGACCTGGGGATCGAACTCAGGCCCTTTGGCTTTTTCCCTTGTCCACTGACTATCTGAGCTAGCACGTTCATTTGTACATGGGATAGCAAGCAATGATTATATTGGGAAAACAAAATAACATATTATAAAAGCGCAAATTTTTGAATGGGGCAGTTAGGGAGTGCCACGCCACCCTTCTTCTTCCTCCCTCCATTGGCAAAAGTCCGGGACTTTTACCTACGGTTTTCTGGGCGTAGGTACAGCCCTGTGATCTTCCAAAATTCACTACAAGCATGGTAAATGCATAACGATGGTACCAATCAACTCGTGACAACCTCACGAGCATCATGGTACCACTTTCCATGGCCAATTGTACCTCTAACAAAAAAAACCAAAAATGATCCAAGAACCCTAACTATGGCATCTTGCTCTACAGTTAATAAAAATGCAATTGAACATAACCAATAGCTTGCCAATGATTCAATGAACAAGAATATATAAAGAGATCATGCTACAAATGCCAGAATTGTGATATTTGATTTCAAGAAAGTATGAATGTCGTGAGATACTTACAGTGTGTTTTAGGATGTTATGAAGCTTGTTAATGATTGCAATATGACCCAGAGATATCCAGCAAGCGATTGAGATAGTAGGGAAGGATTGATATGGCTTGGAAACTGGAATTTGATTCACCACTTTTGTTGAGTTTTTGCAAGCTTGCCTACTGTTTCTCACGCCTCTAATGCCCTTGTTTTTTATCTGCGAATGTTCTATATGTACTCTAGAATAAATTAGGTCACAAACTTGCTTCAAATATTTCTCAATTAACATGATTGAATAATGATTTGATCCTTTATGCAAATCTTCCCAAATTGAGAAAATCTAATATTTTTTTGTCCATTTGAAGTTTGCACGATTTGAATCTTCTTCCAGTTGTATAAGAGGCTTAAACATGCACAAAATCTCAAGCTTTGATTAGTTTTGATATTTTTCATGATTTTATTTTGATTCAATTTGATTTAATTGAAATCAAAATCAAAATAAATGACAAAAATAAAATAAAGACAAGTGGGAAGGATCATGGGTCGTGGTTCATGTTACAAACTCAAGACAAGCACAAAAAGTTGGGCCCATTTGACAAAAATTGCAATTTGAGGCATATCTGACTTTTAGCAATTTTGCAAAAAAGGTCAACTTTGCCAATGCATAACTCCTTCAATTTTGACCCTAGAGATGTGTTACTGAACTTTTTAGAAAGCTTGAGATGTCTTCTAATAAACCCTTTTGATCTCATCTCAATTGACTCTTCCATGTTCATGTATGAAGCTTTGACAAAAAATGTGTTTTTGTTGACTTTTCAAAATGACCTATAATGTCCAAATTTATATCTTCTTGTGAGTGTATATTTTGAAATTGGGAGCTGAAGATGAATTTTAGGGAATTACATCCTCTTCAAAATGATATTTGTATGGGTCATTTTTGATAAAGTATGAGAAAGTTATGCTTGGTCAAAGTTGAGTTGACTTTTCCTACAAAGCCCTAATTTAGCAACTTTTGGGTCTTGATGAATTGTGAGCAATCTTTGAGGAATCATGATCAACCCTTGATAAAATGATGAATAATACTTCAAAATGAGGATGTTGACCAAAAATCTTGAATTTGACTATATGTGGGACAAAGTTGACTTTTGCCCTAGCACAGTCGATTTTCAGGCCTTTGAGCTATTGACTGAGCCAACTTCCTCTGCAAGGCTTGAAACTTGACATGGATGATCTTTAGAACATTTTAGGACAATGGTGAGCATTTGGGACCCTTTGGACTCAAGTGTCTTGATGCAACATGAAACCCTAATTTGAGGTAGACTACCTTAGGAGAGAGTTTGTCTGATCAACCCTAGGACTTCCTTGAGCAATTTGAGGATCTTACTTGAAATGTATTAAGTAATATGGGAGGGAAAATTTTGGGGTACAACAACTATGTCCCGTTGGATCACCTTACGAACAACCAGCAAACTCAGAGGTTCTGGTCAATTCAATCATCTTCGGACGAGGAAACAAATACACAAGATGCTCAGAGATACAAAGGCTATAGTAGAACGGGAACCCCATGGGATTATTACACATAGCTATCTTTTCTTTGTATTAAAATTTTAATTTTTTTTACGACGGAGTTCTCTTACTAGAATGTCTGTCTCATTGTACAAAAATACTTACTCAAAGTCAATACAAAGATATCTCCTTGAAAGTGCAAAAACTATCCGTTTTTCGTTACGCTTGTGTTTTGTTTACAAAAACGTCCAATGATTCATTGTTGAACATATGCATTTGAACATAATTATTGTTTACAAATAAACAAAATAAAAGACGATTACTAATGGCTTTAAGAGGTAGGGAAATCTCTCTAATCTATTTCCATAAATCCCCCATGATGTGCAGTTTTATCCCCAGCGGAACAGAGCTTCCAGTTATCGATCCCCAGTAGAAGTCGTCAAATTTCTCAGGATTCCCCAATAGGATTTTACAAGCAGTATACGGCATTTCCCTTACAACAGAGTTTGTTTCTCTAAGCGAAAACTCATCAACACTTCAACTTCACAACCTGAAGACTTACACTCCATATCCTCAGCAGCAGTCAGGGATTTATTTTCCCAATCCAACAGTAGTGTGGCAGGTTAGCTCACATGCGCATAAATCGCATCCATATATCATAAACATCGATAAAACGAATACATTATATCGTACATTTCATACAACATGACCCTGTATTTTAGCTAACATTTTACCCTTTTCAGGATAAGATTAACAACTATCATTAAAAATGTTCAGAGTTCTCAAATACAGTTCAAATACGCTCTAGACACGGATGCCATTCTAATACTCATTCAGTTTCAACTCTCAGATACAGTTCAGATACGCTCCAGACACGGATGCCATTCTGATATTCATTCAGTTTCAACTCTCAGATACAGTTCAGATATGCTCTAGACATGGGTGCCTTTATGATATTCATTCAGTTTCAGTTCTCAGATACAGTTCAGATACGCTCCAGACACGAACTCCATTCTGATACTCATTCAGAATCAGCTCCCACATACAGTTCAGATACGCTCCAGACACATATGCCATTCTGACACTCATTCAAAACTATCTTTCAGATACAGTTCAGATACGCTCTAGACACGATGTCATTCTAATAATCATTCAAAATCAGCTCCTAGATACAGTTCAGATACCCTCCAGAATAGGATGCCATTCAGACACTCATTCAAAACTTGCTTTCAGATACAGTTCAGATACGCTCCAGACACGGATGCCATTCTGATAATCATTCAAAATCAGCCCCTAGATACAATTCAGATACGCTCTAGACACGGATGCCATTTTGATACTCATTCTTTCAGCTTACAAATTACAATATAAACAATCGCTTTTGGATGGCATATTTAAGCCCATCTCCTACAGCTTTCTATCACATCTCCAAATGGCATCTTTAAGCCCATTCCCTCAACCATCACATCACTGAGTGCAAATTTCTGGGTACTCTAGTGTCCAATCATCTTCCACCTTCGAGTCACGAATGACGAAACTCGCCAATCTAACTCTTCAGGCTTAAGAAGATTGAACAGGGGCAGCTGTTGTACCCCAAAATTTTCCCTCTCACTTATCAAGAATTTTCTCACAAGATCTCCTTTGACTAGAGACTGCACTAGGGTTTATCAGCTCAAGACATCTCCTAAAGCACTAATGAAAAAAATTAGGGTTTGAGTTTGCACAAGGATTTTTGAACTTCCAATGCCCCATATGACTTTCATGGATCATTATGGACCCCCAAGATTACTCATGTCAAGTTTCAAGCCTTGGATCACACTTTTGATCAGTCAATTGAACATTTAACCTAAAAATCAGCTGTATTGAGGAAAAAGTCAACTATGGCCAATTTACAGTCAAACTTCATATTTTTGATCCACATCAACATTTTAAACTCATATGTATCATTTGATCAAGTTTGGACCATAATTCCTCAAGAAATTTGATCAAATCTCTAAAAGGGCAAAATGGTCAAAATTAGGGTTTTGACTAGGAAAGGGTAATTTCTGATTTTTGACCTAGCAAATGGTCAATTGGTTTAAGGCATGATCTCAAGAGTCAAATTTCATCATTTTTACCTAATTACATGATTCAAAACATTGCAAATCCATTGGATTGACAGATGAATTTTGCAGTCAACTGATCAAAAGTCAATTGTACACTGAAAGGTCAAACTTTGACTTTTTGGTCAAAATCAAGTATCAAAGATTACAATTCATCAAAACATGTCAAGATATGAAACTTATTCATCAAGAAATCAAGATTTCATTTTGAAAAGTCAAAATTTCTAAACTTAGAAATTTTTCTAAGTGTCAAAAATTTCTTATTTTTTCATAACTTTGAGAAATTTTTTCATTATGATGCAAGATGATTCAAGAGAAACTTCCAACATGAAAGTTGTAGATATCCATGAAATCTACAAATTTTCTTCACACAACTTCTCCTAAAAGTGCTTGGATCTCAAGTTATATTTTTATGAATACATGCTCATGAACTAAAAAAGACTTAGTGAAATTTTGCCCTAGTTAGGCAGATTTTTTGACCTAACTTCATTGCAATTTTTCACATAGTTCCAAGGGGAATTTTCAAAATCAATTCAAAGATTGGTTGTAGATAACATTGCAACCTTTTTAAAATGACAAATAACTCCTTGAGATCATTCTTGAGTAGGGAGAATCGAAGAGATGAAGTTGGTGTTTTGTCACTTGAATTACATGGTATTTTGTGATGAACAAAAATCCAATTTCAAAAATATGTTGCACAGTCTTGTTTTGCAGGCTTCTAAACCTCAAGATCTCTCCATAATCAGAAGATTACACTTTCTTTTGAGCTATTATCCAATTGTTCCATGCATTGTCCAAGCCAATTTGCCATTTTAGGAACAAAGTTACCATTCCATTTTTGAAAAGTTGCTTTAATCACAAAGTCAACTTGTCTTGAGCTTCTAACTTGTTCTCTCTGCACACAAAACCCTTATAATCCAAAAGTAAGGTGTCTAAGGCCTGAAGAAGCTCAGGACATGCTTGTAGAACATTTGAGATTTGTCATTTCACTTTTCTTCAAAGCAAGTTATAGAGCCATAACCCTATAACTCAGAAGCCTTGAGTGATTTTGTGCTCTAATATTTTCCATACATATTAACAAGTTTATTGCAAGCTAGGACACAATTTGAAGCATCCCAAAAACTCTCCCAAGCACCCTTGCTGCACAAGACTGCTCAACTTGACAGTTTTGAGCCAAAACTCTCCATCTCCATTTCCACTCGTGCGTTTTGATTCTTAATCATTCAAACACTTTACATACATCATACACAAGTAATCCAGGCCCTTGTTTCAAGTCTGTAACCCCTCCATCACTATCCACCATTTTCAAATATCAAGCTTGCAGGTTGACTTGAGTAGGTAGATTTATGGACTTTCAAAGCAAAGTAAGAGTTGGAATACACTCAAGGAGGTCCAGGCAAGCTAACCAGATCATCAGGCCATCTCCAAAGTTGCTCAAACTCCATTCACGACTCCAGCTGCAAGAGGTAAGTTTTCAAACTTCCATCTCTTCATACATGCATCATTTGTTTCTGATTTGTGAAGATAAAATGTAGATATCATTGCTCTAAAACTGACCATGTTCATAGTTTTCATTTATATTGATTGTATGTAGAGAATTTCATATTTGAACTTTCTGAAAAAATTAGGTTTCAATTTAGGGCCAGCAAAATTAATCTTCATCTTTGACTTTTAGCTTATATAAGTTATATGGTTAGATTCGTGAGGAAAAATAGCACAACTTTAATGTTTGCATTTCCCATTTTTGTTGAGAAATGAATGAGATACAGATGGTCCGACTGGCTGAAGGTTGAAGACGAAGTATAGGTCATGGAGGCGTTTTACCTTATGTATTTATTATTTCATTTGTATTAATGGATGTACAGCCACCCCAATGGCAAAGGTAGCGCGCGTGTGTATGGAAGGTCATGGATTCAATACCCAGCGCTACCTTTTACCATTATTTTTTTGCATTTTTCTCATTCTTGTTCAGTTAGGCGTCTGGTCTTCCAATAAGTGGGCTTTGTGTTTTTTGCTGACTCATAATCCATGCTTTACTTCAGCACCCCCCGACCCATTATTTCTTTATTTCATTTTTTTTATATTTTATTTTACTTTCATATTTTCTCTTATTTTTTTTATTATTACTATTAATATTATTTTTATTATTATTAACAAAATCCAAAAATATTTATTTTATTATTTTTTGCATTCATATTTATTTTATTTTCTTATAAAACAAAAAAAAAGCCAAAAACATTTTCTTTTAACAAATTAATTTCTATTTTTTAATAATTAATATTTAGGTTTAGGTTTAAATATTATATTATTTTCTTGTAAAAAAAAATAATTTAGAACTTAGGTTTTTTGTTAATTAATCAATTTCCATATTATTTTATTAATTTAAAACCTTTTCATAAAAAACCCCAAAAATAATTTTTTTAATTTAATTTCTTTCTTAATTAACTTAATTAATTTTAATTAATCATTTTTTTAATTAGATTTAGGTTAAAACCTTTTCATGAAAACCAAATAAAAATCGTTTCTTTTCCATTTGCGATTGTGCATTTTTATTCAATTCTTGTACATTTATTCAATATGGTTGTAATAGTTAATTAGATTTAATTTTCTTGCAAAATCCCCATTTGTAAATTTGTACACCCCCCTCCCCTAATGATGTAATATATTAGTATATTTTAATTTCCGCAATTTATCGCTTTATATACAAATGCTAGTAATTAGGGTTTTGTGTGGAAAGATTAAAATCAATAAATAGAAAACCATAATCAAAGACAAATCAAGCATGAAAATCAATACACTTGCACACAAGCACCCCTAGGGTTATCCCACTTTGTTGCCTTATACAAAATGACCATATTATGCATGTAAGGTATCTTAGCCAAAACAAGCAAATACAAGATCATAGTCCCTCGATGACGCTATCTAAGTTCCCTTTCAAAATGATCTTAGTCCCTCAAAAAGAATGCTAAGATACCTTGCAATATTGCTAATCGTGGTTATACGATGACCCACGCTCATCCCGTTCACATCCAAAGATAGGGTTGCTTACCAAATCAATGGCAAGATCACAATGTCAAAGGAAAAGAAAATGAACAAGAAAGACATTTGAGTAGGTAGATTGCTCCTAATTACTTGCTCCATTTCAAACAAAACATCCTTGCTATTTTCAAAAACAAACACATACACTTTCAAACATCTTACAAAATTGAAAACATTTTCAAAAGATCAAACATCTTTGTATACATTCTTACGAACGAGAATCATTACAAAGATTTCCTAAACAATGGCCTCTTTACAAAATACTTTCAAAAAACCACACAAAGCACAATTTCAAACAAAAAGAAAGTGATCTAGAAAGTAACTAAGAGCCCATGGAAAACCACGGATTAAAATGGTGTTAATACCTTCCCTTTTCATAATCTACCCCCCGAACTCAAGAAATAATATCAAAGGTCTTTCCTGTGCTTTTTCACCTTTCCTCTTATATAAAAGAAAATTCGGTGGCAACTCTTGCTAACCGCAACATTTGCGATAAAATGCAAAAACACCTCAAGTCAATTCTCCCACCGTATCACACTAGACAATATTGAATATACACATACTCTTCATACCCAACAATAGTCAGTGATTTATTTTCCAAGACAAATACACTTTAACAACATTGCATATTCATTCATCATAACATATGCATACAAAACGCATATAGCACAATCTCATTTTTTAGAACATCATTACGCGATGCATTTCATACATCATGACATTGCATATAACTAAATCTTTACCTTTCAGGAAAGATCAATCAACAGCTGAATATCATCAATAATTTTCAAATAGTTCCAGATTAATTCCCGAAATAAGATGGGACAGCTATCCGGATAACCTGCCACAGATTAATCCCTAAAACAAGATAGGGTAATCATCTGCGAAGAACAAGCAAATTGAAGATTAACTCCCGAAACAGGACGGGGAAACTATCTTCCTTTCTTTCCCTCTGCTCAGATAAATATCAACTACCGAAACATGACGAGGTGACTATCTACATGACGAACATTTCAAAAAAGTCATTTGTTGGTTCTGTTTAAATCGACCAAAGATTTATTCAGATACTTTTCCAGTAGACACTTTTTTGGTTCAGTTTAAATCGACTAAAGATTTATTCTAATTATTTTCCAGTTAAAGACGACACAAGACATTTTCTGGTTTAGTTTAAATCGACTAAAGATTTATTCTGATTCTTTTCCAGTAGACACTTTTCTTGTTCGGTTTAAATCGACTAAAGATTTATTCTGATTCTTTTCCAGTGAAAGTCGACACAAGACATTTGTTGGTTCAGTTTAAATCGACCAAAAATTTATTCTGATACTTTTCTAGTAGACACTTTTTTTTGTTCCGTTTAAATCGACTAAAGATTTATCCTGATTCCCTTCCAATTAAAGACGACACAAGACATCTGCTGGTTTAGTTTAAATCGACCAAAGATTTATTCTGATACTTTTTCAGTAGGCATTGCTTCTGGTTCAGTTTAAATTGACTAAAGATTTATTATGATTCTTTTCCAGTTAAAGACGGACGCAAACATCGTCTGGCTCAGTTTAAATCAACCAAAGATTTATTCTTATACTTCTTCCAGTAGATTATTTTTCTGGATCAGATTAAATCGGCCAAAGATTTATTCTGATACTTCTCCTAGTTAAAGACGAGCATAGACTTAGTCTTATTTCTCTCAACACTTACTTTGGATGGCATCTATAAGCCCATCTCAGAAATATTTTCATTGCCTCTACAAATGGCATATTTAAGCCCATTCCCAATATAATCGACCAATAGTTTACTTCATGCACTAGCGAGTGAAAATTTCTGGGCACTTAAGTTTTTAATCATCTTCCACCTTCAAGTCGTGAATGGCGGACGAGCCTGTAACACCCAGAAATTCATCAAATTATTTAAATGAATTACTAAGGATTTAAATTGTTGGAATTTATTCGAAGTAGGGATTATTGGAATAATTATAAGGAGCGTTATTGGATTAAATATATATTGTTAGAATTGATAATCGAATAATTAGTCAATTTAGTCAAGAGAAATTAATATTGGAAATAATGTTAATTTTAATAGAATATTATTTTATTAGATGGGTCAAGTTGGGTGTGTAAAATAGCAAGATTAGGAATAGAATTAACAAGCCCATTAAAGTTACTAGTAGACCTATTATTATTATATTAGGTTATGATATATAGAAGCTAGCAGCCAAAAACCAAAAGAAAAACAATTATCACGTAGCAGTAGAAGAAACAAGGTTTTGGAGGCACCAAGTGGGAGGCATGAAAATTTAGAGAAGTTATCGTCAAACCAGTTGTGGTTTCAACCGGAGAATTCGACCGACCGGAAAACCAAAAGATAAGGGTGGGGTTCGGATTTTATAACCGGGAATATGATGGTTAGTATGTAGGATTGGGGTTTAGAGTATTAGATTCATTGTTGCATTTTGTTGAAATTGGATGATCAATTGGATTTTGTTCAGGCTTATAATAATAATTGATAGGAAAAAGTAACAGGAATTTTATTAAGTATCATGTTGTATATAGAATTCGTTGTGCTAATTAGATTAAATACTAGGTTTACGCTGAAACGGTAACGAAACTGGGCAAGGGAATGAAGGAAATTGGAGAAGGCAATGAAGGGTGACGACCGACAAGGGTATTATACCGAACGACACATGTTATGAGAAGGACCCTGCCGATCGGCAGGGATGATGAGAAGGTGGGTTCCGATAGGCATCGTATATATATTTGTTTATTGTTGTGATGATAGACAGGGGATTTTAAGTGGAGAGTGTCGTTAGGCCTTGTGCTTGAGAAAAAGTTGTGCCACTAGGCACATTGAGGTGTGACGTTAGGCATTATTTCATGGCATGCACTGTTTCTGTAGCTTACCAATATAATTAGCATAAGTATATTAGTAGCAGCATTTGTAATGAAAATAATTTAGCAGTGGGATTAATTTAATTAAGTTAGCAAATAAGTGGACACAAGTCGATTAATTCGGTATGTTGGTATGTTGATGTATTTTTGCGAATTAGCTGAATTAAGCGGTATAATTTGTTGTCCAGAATTAAGTAGAATTTTACAGGGTAATTAATATAAAATAGTAGATAATTATAATTGAGTTATTTTATTGAAAAACGTTATTTTGCGGGTAGGAATGAATTAAGCCGATTTCGTCTGGTTTATGGAATTATAATAAACGTGTGTGTTATATGATTAAAGTACAAAATTGGTTGTCTGGTGTTTTCTTATTGGTAAAGTGATTATGTGATTGAATATGTGAAGTGTTAGGCATTATTGCCAGTGATGCAGGGATATAGGTGAATGCCTCGTAATGAAGTTTGTGGTGAATGATATGTATGTGATGTTGTATGTTACATGAGTCTCATACATTTGCATTTGTGAAGACCTATATTGGAAGATTTGTCAAGTAGGCTTATGCCTTGTGCCTCTATTAATTGGCAATCAGTAAAGAGGACTGGAGCCCTATTGGTACCACATTCATATGCACAGTTGTGTCGCATTTGAATTGCATATTGAATCGCTAATGATAATTGTGAATCTTATTGATTGTTGTGCGTTGTTGAGAAGTAGTGAAATTCATAATGTTCTTGTCTAATATATTAATTATCATAATCTTATTTATATTATTCGATATCTCACCCCTTTATTTGTTTCGTCGTTGCCTTTATACTGGTAATGTGCAGGTAACGAGGAGTAGAGACTTAGTAGCTTGTTGGTGTCGTCGCTCTGATACGTAACACTCGGGGGGATGAACGCTTATTTGATTTTATGATGTTTTCAGTTTAATCCAAGTTGTTATTTTAAGAAGTTGTTTTCTTTGAATTAAGTTGTTTAAAAGATGCTATGTTTCTTTTGAAGTTTTAAAGTTTTGAATTTGCTGCTTATTTATGGAATCAAGTTGAAATATTTTGGAAGACTAATTAATTGTTATAAGTTCTTTGGATTAATATGTGCTATGTATCTATTATGATAGGTTTTTATGTTGTTGGTTTTTGAAATTAGAATGTAATGCCCCATGTTTGCGGAAATTTTGGCACTCATATTTTAATATAAATGTGGGGTAGATTTGGGTGTTACATTAGTGGTATCAGAGCAGGTCGGTCTGTCTGGCCAAAGTTGTTGAGTCTTTAACAATCGTGTATTGTTAATTATTTTTTACCATTGTTTGTGGTGTAGTTATAAGTTTAGATGGCTAGAAGGAACGATGCTGCAATTGCTGCTGCTTTGGAAGCAATGGCTCATGCTATGGAGAATCAGTTGAATGCTTGCAGGGATGCGGGATCCCGTAGCTTGGCGACCTTCTAGAGGGAAAATCCGCCTACCTTCAAGGGTAAGTATGATCCTGATGGGGATTTGAGTTGGTTGAAGGAGATGGAGAGAATCTTCCGTGTGATGGACTGCACTCAAGCGCATAAGGTTTGGTATGGTACTCATATGCTGACAGTCGAAGCTGATGACTGGTGGCTAGAGACTCGTCTGAGGTTGGTAGCTGCAGGTGAAGAGATCACTTGGGCTGTGTTTCATAGAGAATTTATGTAGAAGTATTATCCTGAAGATGTTCAAGGTAAGAAGGAAATTGAATTCCTCGAGCTGAAGTAAGGGAACAAGTCTGTTACCCAGTATGCTACAAAGTTTATGGAGTTGGCTAAGTTCTATCCGCATTATAGCACGGAAAATACTGAATTTTTGAAGTGCATCAAGTTTGAGAATGGGTTGCGCTCGGAGATCAAGAAGGCAATTGGATATCAGAAGATTTATGCTTTCTATGATTTGGTGGATAGCTACATAATTTATGAGGAGGATAACAATACTCATTACAAGATAGTTAATGAGAAAAGGAGCAAGAATCAGATCCGTGGTAAGCCGTATGATGCTCCATATGGTAGAGGTAAACAACAAGTTGTTGAGGGTCAAAGAACAAGTGAGGGAGACGCTCATGCTAGTGTGACTTGTTTCAAGTGTGGGAAACCTGGTCACAAGAGTAATATGTGCACTACTGCTGAGGTAAAGAGGTGTTTTCGTTGTGGTAAGGTTGGACATGCAGCTCCTGAGTGTAAGCATAAGGTGGATGTCTGTTTCAATTATGGTGAAGAAGGCCATATTAGTACTCAGTGTCAGAAACCGAAGAAAGCGCCTGGTACAAAGGTGTTCGCGTTGGTGGAAACTCGAACGAACAACGAGGACAGAGGTACCAGAGGTACGTGTTTCGTCGATAGAACTCTGTTAGTTATTATTATTGATGTTGGATGAGTTGTAATAGAATTGAACGTGTGCATTAGATTTTAATTATAGTAAGTTTTGATTATATAGGAAGACTAGAGGTGGAGGCGAAGTTAAGGAAAGTGGTGTCGGATGAATTTTTAAGGACGAAAATATTCTAAGTGGGAGAGAGTTGTAACACCCGGAAATTCATTAAATTATTTAAATGAATTACTGAGGATTTAAATTGTTGGAATTTAGTCGAAGAAGGGATTATCGGAATAATTATAAGGAGCATTATTGGATTAAATATATATTGTTAGAATTGATAATTGAATAATTAGTCAATTTAGTCAAGAGAAATTAATATTGGAAATAATGTTGATTTTAATAGAATATTATTTTATTAGTTGAGTCAAGTTGGGTGTGTGAAATAGCAAGATTAGGAATAGCATTAACAGGCCCATCAAAGTTACTAGTAAACCTATTATTAGTATATTAGGTTATAATATATAGAAGCTAGCAGCCAAAAACCAAAAGAAAAACATTTATCACGTAGCAGTAGAAGAAACAAGGTTTTGGAGGCACGAAGTGGGCGGCAAGAAAATTTAGAGAAGTTGTCGTTAAACCAGTTGCAGTTTCAACCGGAGAATTCGAACAATCGGAAAACCAAAAGGTAAGGGTGGGGTTTGGATTTTATAACCGGGAATATGATGGTTAGTATGTAGGATTGGGGTTTAGAGTATTAGATTCATTGTTGCGTTTTGTTGAAATTGGATGATCAATTAGATTTTGTTCATGCTTATAATAATAATTGATAGGAAAAAGTAACAGGAATTTTATTGAGTATCATGTTGTATATTGAATTCGTTGTGCTAATTGGACTGAATATTGGGTTTACGCTGAAACGGTAACGAAATTAGGCAAGGGAATGAAGGAAATTGGAGAAGGCAATGAAGGGTGACGACCGACAAGGGTATTGTGTCGAACGACACATGTTATGAGAAGGACCCTGGAAATCGGCAGAGATGATGAGAAGGTGGGTGTCGATAGGCACTGTATATATATATATATATATATATATATATATATATATATATATATATATATATATATATATATATATATATATATATATATATATATATATATATATATATATATATATATATATATATATATATATATATATATATATATTTGTGACGATAGACAGGGGATTCTGAGTGGAGAGTGTCGTTAGGCCTTGTGCTTGAGGAAAAGTTGTGCCACTAGGCACATTTAGGTGTGACGTTATGCATTATTTCATGGCAGGCACTGTTTCTGTAGCTTACCAATATAATTAGCAGAAGATATTAATAGCAGCATTTGTAATGAAAATAATTTAGCAGTGGGATTAATTTAATTAAGTTAACAAATAATTGGACACGAGTCGATTAATTCGGTATGTTGGTATGTTGATGTATTTTTGTGAATTAGCCGAATTAAGCGGTATAATTAGTTGTCCGAAATTAAGCAGAATTTTACCGGGTAACTAATATAAAATAGTAGATAATTATAATTGAGTTATTTTATTGAAAAACATTGTTTTGTGGGTAGGAATGAATTAAGCCGATTTCGTTCGATTTATGGAATTATAATAAACGTGTGTGCTGTATGATTAAAGTACAAAATTGGTTATTTTGTGTTTTCTTATTGGTAAAGTGATTATGTGATTGAATATGTGAAGTGTTAGGCATTATTTCCAGTGATGCAGGGATATAGGTGAATGCCTCGTAATGAAGTTTGTGGTGAATGATATGTATGTGATGTTATATGTTACATGAGTCTCATACATTTGCATTTGTGAAGGTTTATATTGGAGGATTTACGAATTAGGCTTATGCCTTGTGCCTCTATTAATTGGAAATTAGTGAAGAGGGTTGAAGCCCTGTTGGTACCACATGCATATGCACAATTGTGTCGCATTCGAATTGCATTTTGAATCGCTAATGATAATTGTGAATGTTTATTGATTGTTGTGCATTGTTGAGAAGCGGTGAAATTCATAATGTTCTTGTCTAATATATTAATTATCATAATTTTATTTATATTATTCGATATCTCACCCCTTTGTTTGTTTCGCCGTTGCCTTTATACTGGTAATGTGCAGGTAACAAGGAGTAGAGACTTAGTAGCTTGTTGGTGTCGTCGCTCTGATATGTAGCACTCGGGGGGATGAACGTTTATTTGATTTTATGATGTTTTTAGTTTAATCCAAGTTGTTATTTTAAGCATTTGTTTTCTTTGAATTAATTTGTTTAAAAGATGTTATGTTTCTTTTGAAGTTTTAAAGTTGTGAATTCGCTGCGTATTTATGGAATCAAGTTGAAATATTTTGGAAGACTAATTAATTGTTATAAGTTCTTTGGATTAATATGTGCTATGTATCTATTATGATAGGTTTTTATGTTGTTGCTTTTTGAAATGAGAATGTAATGCCCCATGTAAGCGGAAATTTTGGCACTCTGATTTTAATATAACTGTGGGGTAGATTTGGGGTGTTACATGAGCCAATCTAACTCTTCAGGTTTAAGAAGACTGAACAGGGGAAAATGTTGTACCCCAAAATTTTCCCTCTCTTTTATAAAGACATTTCTCACCAAATATCTCAAATGCTCAAGGGTTCTCAAGGGTTTGATCAAACAAGCTCACCTCCTAAGCATTGGGTCCAAATTAGGGTTTTGTTTCTCTCAATAACAATTAGACTTTTGATGCCTCAAATTAATTTCATGGTTCATTATAGGTCTCTAAATTCTCATGCCATGTTTCAAGTCTTGCACCATAAATTTGCTCAGTCAATTGATCAGATGACTGAAAATCAGATGTATGGGTAAAAAAGTCAACTATGGTTAACATACAGTCAAAATTCACGATTTTTAACCAAAATCAACATTTTGAAGTCATATTCATCAATTTATCAAGGTTTGATCACAATCCCTCAAGAAAAACACTCTAATCATCAAAGGGGGAAAATTGTCAAAATTAGGGTTTTGACTAAGAATGACTTATCAGTGACTTTTGACATAGTACAAGACCTAATGCCTTTAAGCATGATCTCAAGGAATCAAACACAATATCTTAACCTAATTTCTTGGCTCAAATAATTTCTCATGATCAATGGATTGATAGTTGAAATTTGGATCAACTGATGAAAAGTCAACTGATACACAAAAGTCAAACTTTGACTTTTTTTGCCAACATTGAATATCAAAGATTGAAATTCATCAAGACATTCAAAAATATCAAAATTGATCAGCAAGAATCAAGAAAGTCAAAAAAGTCAACATAAAGTCAAGATTTCTAATACTTTGAAAATTTCTAAGTATTTTTATCCTTGAAAATTTCACTACTTAATGACAAATTTTCACTATGATGCAAGATGATTCAAGGAAAACTTTCAACATGAAAGTTGTAGATCTTGAGTATTCCTAAAAACTTTTCCCTTAGGGTTGATGTCCAAAAAATGCTTAGATTTGAAGATAGAGGCTCATGAAGTCATGACATTTTTGTATAAACACTTAGTGAAATTTTCATCATGTTTAGGCAGATTTTTTGTCCTAACTTCTTGGCCAATTTTCATAAAGTTCCAAGTTGATTTATCCAAAGTGGTCAACATGAAGGTTTTATACAATTTTTCAATCTTTCTAAAATGTCCAAGAACTTGAAGAGATCACGCTTGAGCTATAAGTTTCGAAGACATGAAGATGGCATCATAAACTTGAAATTTAGGTCATTTTTGTAAAGAACACTTGATCAAATCTCCAACCATGTTGTATAATCTTGCTTTGCAGGCCTTAAAACTTGAAAATCACTCAATAATTAAATGTTTACACAACTGATTGAGTCATTGTCCAAGCATTTGAGCTATTGTCCAAGTGATTAATCCATTTTTTGGCACAAAGGTAACATTGCCATTTTAGAAAAGCCAACTTTAATCACAATGTCAACTCCTTAAGCTTTGCACTTGTTCCTTCTGAACAAACACAATCTCAAAGCCATAAGAAACTTGTCTAGAGCCTGTTAACCACCCTACAAGTCCTAGTACTTACTATGCATTTCAATTTTGCTTCAAAAACAAGTTTTAAAACCATAACATATGATCTCTTGGATCTAATGTTCTCCTTCCCTCAAACCTTTTTTCTATAAATAGACAAGTAATTTTCAGCCTAACACATGAATCTACAAGCCCTTTAACCCTCTCAAACTCCCTGAAACTCAGAACTTGCACACAAACCTCCATTGTTGCAACTTTTGGCCAAAAACTTCAAACTCATAATCCACTCGTGTGTTTCCTCTCTAAATCAATCGCAAAGCTTCCATACATCATATACAACTCATCCCCATCCCTGTTTGATAACTGTAACTCCATTTTTCATCATCTTCCAAACTCAAAAATAGCCACTTGCAACTTGACTTCTCCAATACGATTCAAACACTTTTAGCACAAAGTAAGAGTTGCATTAGCTTCTTAGGAGTCCAGTGAAGCTATCCAGATCATCATCACACTTCCAGTGGTGCTCAAACTCCATACACGATTTCCAGTTTTAAGGTAAGTTTTCTCAACTTTGAACTCTCTCTACAAGCATCATTAATGGTTACTTTGTGAATGAAAAATGTAGACATCATTGCCCTGAAGCTAACAATGCCTTTAGTTTTCATTTATGTTGCCTGAGTGATGTGAATTTTGAAGTTGAACTTTCTGAAAAAATTAGCTTTTATTTGGTACCAAACAAAATTCATGTTTATCTTTGATTTATAGCTTTAGTTATTTATATGGTTGAATTCGTGGTGAAAAATGGAACAACTTTCATGTTTACACTTTTGAAAATGGTTGAGAAATGAAGAAGTTACAGTTTTCAAAAATGGTGGTGTTTGTTCTGCGGGTGCGAAGGAGGAAGAAGATGAAGTTCAATTTTCAGAATTGAGTTTATTTTATATTTATTACAAGTTGTTTTATACACGGATGAAACAACCACCCCAGTGACAAAGGAAGCACGCGTAAGGCATTGTTCTATAGGGACTTGGGTTCGAGCCCTAGTGGTACCCTTTTATGTTTTTTTCACATTTTTCTTGCAGATTCACCGCGCCCAGTTCCTATGAGTCCACCATGTGCCCTCATCTCATCACCACATGATCATCATCTGACTGAATACAACGCTCCATAATGCAAGACTATGATGCACCCTAGAAGGCCATCCCTACAAGATCAATAGGCGTTGGACTTTTCATTCTGAGCCTTTGACTGAATTTCTTTCTAATATCCCCCTTTCTACTAAAAAACGGCGCATGCGCAAAGATTTTTTTTTATTTTGTTTTCCGATTTCAAACAAAAACAGACTTGGGCCTTTTTACTAATTCTTAACCCCCATTTTTCTTTTCAAACGTCCCAACCCATTTCTTTTTATTTTTCTTTACATTTTTTATATTTCATTTATTTATTTATTTTTATTTAACCCAAAAATATATTTTCTTAAATAATTAAACTAAAAATATTTTAATATAAATATTTTATTTTATTAAATTAGTTTTATTATTTCTTTTACAAATTGATATTAGTATTAAACATTAAAATTATTTTCTAAACAAATTATTAGACTTAGGTTTATTTTCTTCTTAAAATTCAATTAACTTAGATTTTAAGTTTTGTTAAATAATAATTAATTTCTTTTGTAAATAAAATTAATTAGTCTAATTAGGTTAACAATAAAACCTTTTTCCTATCAAAAACCCTAAAAAACAATTTCCTTCTTCCTCTTTACATTTTGTACATTTTATTCATATTCAATGGTTTGTAATAGATAATTATGGATTTATTGCTTTCTTCCCCTATTCACAAATTGTACTCCCCATTCCCAAAGTGTTGTAATAGCATAGGACATTTAATTTCCGCAATTTAGCATTTTCCTTATTATTGTTAGTAATTAGGGTTTGCATGACAAGACTTAAAATCAAATCATATAAAACCCTAATTCAAAGATAATATACTTGAAATCAAACACTTTACACACATGCACCTCTAGGATAATCCACACTTGTTGCCTCAGATATAAAAAGTTAAGTCCCTCGAACATGGGATGGTTTAGTAAAAGACCCTCAATTAAAAGATCGTAGTCCCTCGATGACCCTTCGATATTGCCTTCGATAAAACAATCTTAGTCCCTTACAACAATTGCTAAAACATCTTACAAGTTTCTTTCTATGACTGTATGATGACCCATGCCCGTCCCTCACATCCAATGATATGGCTCTCTACCAACTAAATGGTAGGCAAGCACTATCTAAATGAGGAGGAAAAGAACAAATACTCTTTGAGTAGGTAGATTACTCGTAACTACTTGCTCACAAACAAAACCATTTAATACCTCACACTTTCATACATCTTTCAAAAACAAACATTTTGTATACATTCTCAATGATACGAGAATCATTACAAAATAGCCTTACATTGCCATTTTCAAACATCTTTCCAAACATTCCCTTTCAAACAAATATTTTCAAAACCAACACTTTGTATACATTCTCAACAATACGAGAATCATTGCAAAGTTTGTCGCACTAAGGCATTTTCAAGATATTTTCAAACTTACACAAACACAAAGCATTTCAAATTGAGCTAGCAATTAAGAGCTCGTAGATAACTACAGATGAAAAGGGTGCTAACACCTCCATTTTCATAACCTACCCCCCGAACTAAAAAAATTCTCAAAAGGTTTTTCCTGTTCTTTTCATCCATTCCTTTATTGGATAAAAGAAAAGTCGGTGGCGACTCTTGCTATCCACAACATTTGCAATCAAACGCAAAGCATCTAAGTCAGTTCTCCCAGCGTATCACACTATTGTTCATCAGAACTTGTTTAGCACATAAGCAGAACTTGTTCTCTTCTAATTTCTTAGCAGCATCATTTATTAGAAGTAGAACCTGTTTGTTAAATCTTAAAAATAACAAACATTAAGGTACCAAAATTGCTCATACAGACATACTCATTTGTTATCATCAAAACTCAAAGATAAAATTGCAGAATGAAATCTTGTTCTAACAGTCTAAAATTCAAAAGTTGAAAATGCCAAAGTACTTACTCGACAGGACCTCCTGTGAAACTTGGCCTTTTGGAAGGCAATTTGTTGACAAACAAAGTTTCGACTTAAGTATTATGCCACATGTTTGGTGATATCCTTCGTCAAAGAGGAGCATCAACAAAGATCCATGGGCATGTCGACAGGATTTCAGGAATTACGCCCAAAAAAACGTTCGATGAGATAACATCAAGATTGAAGCGAAGTTGGTGACAACTAGGAAGGTCGAGAACAAAAGTAGGTGGCGATAAAAGCGGTTATCAACGATGGGTATTAAGCGAGACGTGGGAGTTTCAAAAGTAGTGATGCACGAACCGTCAACATGAGTGCCTCAAGTGACAATTGACAATTATATTTTTAGCATCTATTTAAGCGAAGTACTATATCCATTTTAGTGGTCACATTTTATAACTTTTAAGAGAGCACTTAAAACACCAGCGCATACAGAAACGAGTCAGTTCTGAGAAATGTACGATTGTGTCCGCCTTTAAATTCAGAGCATTTTTAATCTTTATAAGTCTTGTTTATTATTTAAGTCTTGCCATTTATCTACTATTTACTTGTATTTGTTTTCTTATTTGTATTCTTTGCGCCTTGATCTTGTCAAGTACTCAAATACTGTCAAACTTAACACGATAGTTTAGGACTTCTACAACTGATCATGCAAGTAATCTTTAATTAAGAGGTTGCAGATTGTTCGCAAGAAACTCTCGCGAACAGAGTCATGAGAAATTTTCAAAATAAATAAATATTTTAAATCTAGTGGACATGTTACTCTCTCTTTCAATAAGAAATTAATTCTTTATTATATTATATAATTAATTTTAAAATATCTTTTACATACTTCGCTCATTTGATATTATTGTAATTACTTTACGAAATACATTTCTTATTTCCTCTACTTTTTATGTTAAAAAAGAGCATATATATATATATATATATATATATATATATATATATATATATATATATATATATATATATATATATATATATATATATATATATATATATATATATATATATATATATATATATATATATATATATATATATATATATATATATTACTGTGATTATTTAAAATAAAAATTGAATTGGGAAAATAATATAAGGGTCCATTTATTTATTTTTAAATGATTTTTATATGTAACTTAATTTTATGTAAACAAATTTATAAAGAAATTTTTTATAAAAATTTAATTTGAATAATTATTTTTAAAATATTATTTAAAATATTTTATTATTTTATTAAAACGTTGTAGATATCAAAATTCAAAAAATTACTTAATTTTAAATTTATTTTAAATAGTTTTTTTAAAAATTATTTTTGAAATATAATTTTAAAAAAATAATGATTTCAACAATATTTCAATCTTTAAATATATATTAAAATATATTAAAATTAATTTTTCAAATTAAAAAATGACAAAATTTAGTTACAATTTTTTAATTGTATAATTTTCTTTTACACACATACAAATTATTTATATTTTCACTCCTTAAATAATATTTAATATATTTGTCATATTTTCATTAGAAAATAAGAAGAATCACACCTAAAAAATTGTACTTAAATTAGTTTTTTAAAAAATAATTATAAAAAAATTTATAATATTTTTAAAAACAATTTTATAAAATTTATTTTTTTAAAAAAATCCATTTATTCAAAATCTTAAAACAATATAGACATCCAAGGTGTTATGTCCATGGGCACCTTAACTGGTCCATTCTTTAAGTTGCTGATTGGGAGTTCTTCGTCAGGGTTTACTGAGTTGATTTTGACTGGTGAGCGAGTTGAAACTGGAATCAAAAGTGGAATGATCCCAATGGCCTCAACCTCTACTGCTGTGAAAAAACCATTCATTGGTAAGAAGGAAACTAATGTTGTTTATGGATAAAGGAGTCGTATCAAGAATGATTGTCATTAGTTAGTAGGAGCAGTATTGATTTCAAACCTAACCCCAGTTCAACAAACACAATAATCAAACAATCAACAAAGGCTAGACGCCCCGAGGAGGCAATTCACTAGGATTAATATTCCATTGTCTCAAGCTCTATAACATCTGTTGAAGGCATATTTGGTAACGCTGCGAGATCCTCCTCTAAATCCCAATACTGCATCTCCCAAATATAACCCGAATATGAAATGTGCATATCATTCTAATAGTCCCGGACATGACACTAACAATTGCTGGGCATTGAAGAACAAGATCCAAGATTTGATTGATAATAAAGTGATTGAGTTTGACCCTCCACAAACCCCTAATGTGATTACCACACCCATGCCTAGTCATGGTAAAGGTGTCAATGCCATTGACGATGTCTCCTTTATCTCCACCATCAGTGATTTGACTACTCCCTTATTGACTGTTAAGAAGAATCTGTTAAGAGCCGATTTATTTCTTGGCTGCCTTGAAAATTTTTACCGTTGTGCTTCCCAAACTATGGTTGTATATGGATAAAGAAAGGTATTCAACGCCTGATTGATAGCCTTGAAATTTTGTTCGAGAAAACTCTGTCCATGAAGAGTTTTCCTGAAAGTATATCTCAAGAGATGAGACTTGAAGATGTTTCCATAATCACCATTTCAAATACTCCAATTAGGATCACCTCTAAAGGCCCTATAAGGATTCATGCTGAGCCAAGAGCGGCTCCCCTGATTATCACTTCACCGGGGCCAGTCCTCTATTCATCTGACAAAGCCATGCCTTGGAACTATGGGGAAGAAGTTTATTATCATGGTGTCAAGAATGAGCCATGGATTGATGAAAATGAAGATCATGAAATTAAAAATATTTCCGGAACTAGTAAGGTCACTAGGACAGGAAGGATCTTCTCTCCAGAGATCTCTCATCCAACAACTACTATAACACATGTTCGTATTGCTGCTGAAAGACCAACTGTTGAAACCCGAGGTAAAGAGAAAGTTATTGAGCCTGCCCTAACGGAGGCACCTTCAAAAGATGTTACAATTGAAGACCCATCTAGACAAGATATGGAAGAAATTTTAAAGATCATCCGAAAAAGTGATTACAAAATAGTTGAGCAACTGGGGCAGACACCCTCAAAGATATCCATGTTGTCTTTGTTATTATGCTCCGAAGCACACGCCCAAGATTTGTTGAAATTACTGAAGAACGCCCATGTACCATAAGAGACCACTACTGATCAATTTGATAATTGTGTTACAAGCCTAACTGCAGATAATGGCTTGGATTTTTTGATGCAGGTCTAACTTCAGCAGGGAAGGATCATAACAAAGCTTTGCACATCTCTATTGAATGCGAAGGCACCACTCTGGCGCATGTTTTAGTATATATTGGATCATACCTAAATTTTTTACCCAAAGGTTTTCTGGATAGACTGGATTGTGAAGGGTTGGTGCTGAAACCTAACGATATTGTGGTAAGAGCCTTTGACGGTTCAAAAAGGATGGTCCATAGAGAGTTTGATCTCCCGGTCAAGGTGGGATTTCAAGTCTTCAATTCATCTTTTTGTGTAATGGATATTCTCCCGACTTATTCATGCTTGCCCAGACACCCATGGATTCATGGGGCAGGTGTGGTCACCTCTATATTGCATCAGAAGCTAAAATACCCAGTGAAAGGAAAAATTGTCACAATCTGTGGAGAGGAAGAATATATGGTCAGTCATTTGAATTCTTTCAAATATGTTGAAATGGATGGAGAATTCATTGAAACCCCTTGCCAAGGATTTGAGGTAATCCCTCCGATGATTGTTGTTGCTAAAGCTACTATTCCTGAGGTCTCTAAAAACCCACCAAGAATGGCTTCCTTGAAGGATGCAAGGACTGTGGTAGAAAATGGAGGTTGCAATATTTGGGAACAAATTCTTGATATCCCATACAAATCCGACAAATTTGGGTTGGGTTTCACTTCAAGGGCTTAGAAAGAGGTTTGTCGTGTTCGTGCTAGGGGACCACCTCTCCGTATTAGCAATAATGAAGTCAACACTCTAGAGGACACTGATAGTGATAGTGACTTGGACGACTGGATATTCCCAACTACTTACGGTGGACTCACAAACTGGATGGCTAAAGACTTCGTCTCAATCTCCTTCAGTCATGAGTAATTGTTATTCCTATTTTTATTGCTTTAAGAAGTTTGTTTGTATAATTTCTTTTTAAAACAGTGACTTTAAACCATGTGCCTTGCCCGGGGCACAATGGTCTATTTGTTAAGGGTTGTCATTTCATATATCATATGCTCATTTAATGAAAACATTGGATGATTTTGCATTCAAATTTTCCGCTCCTTGTCTTTCTTTTACTTTACTTCATTTTCAAATAGCCATGTGACCTTACATGCACACACACATTTGCAGATCCACATCCACTCCGGATCTCATTGACAACAATTATACTATTGTCGTTTATGACTTTGAAAATCTAATCTATCAAGCCGAAGACAAAGGTGAAGAAGATTGTGAGATACTTGGAGAACTCTCCAGACTCCTGATACAAGAGGAAAAGGCTATCCAACCGCACGAAGAATCGGTCGAAGTGATAAACTTGGATACTAAGGCAGATAAAAAAGAAGTCAAGATTGGCGCTAACTTGGAAGACAGTGTCAAGAGCAGATTGGTCCAGATGTTGCATGACTATGTTGAGGTATCCGCTTGGACATACAAAGACATGTCGGGGTTTGATACTGATATCCTGGTTCATCATCTGCTAATGAAAAAGGGTTGTTCTTCGATCAAACAAAATGTTCGTCGCATGCGTCATGATATGTCTGAGAAGATCAAGGTTGAGGTAATGAAATTGTTCAATGCAGGTTTCTTGGTAGTGACGTTGTATCCCCAATGGGTTGCAAAAGTTGTTCCACTACCGAAGAAAGATGGTAAGGTTCGTATATGTGTAGACTACAGGGATTTAAATAGGGCAATCCCCAAAGAAGACTTCCCACTTTAATATATTAATGTCTTTGTTGACTACACTTCTCAACACAAGGTATTCTCCTTCATGGATGTCTTCTTAGGGTACAACCAAATCAAAATGGCGCCTGAAGACATGGAGAAGACCATCTTCTTCATACAATAGGGAACCTTCCATTATAAGGTCATGCCTTTTGGGCTGAAGAATGCAAGTGCAACTTATCTACGGGCTATGGTGGCTCTATTTCATGACATGATTCATCATGAGATAGAAGTCTATGTTGATGACATGATAGCCAGATCGCAAACTGAGGAAAAACACCTTGACCATTTACATAAACTATTTGAAAGGCTGAAGAAATACAAGCTGAGATTGAATCTAAACAAATGCATCTTCGGGGTATGGTCTGGTAAGCTCTTAGGCTTTTTCGTCAGTGGCAAAGAAATTGAGGTTGATCCTTCAAAAGTCAAAGAAATCCAAGAAATGCGAGCTCCCCGTACTGAGAGGAAATTAGAGGTTTTCTAGGATGATTGAACTACATTTCTCGATCCATCTCTCACCTAACTGCTACTTGTGAGCCACTCTTCAAGCTGCTGAAGAAAGATCAAGTAGTAAAATGGAATGAAGACTCTCAAATAGCTTTTGAAAAGATAAAAGAGTACCTTTAAGAACCTCTAATCCTGATGCCACCAGTTGAAAGAAGACCTTTGATCATGTACTTAACTGTGTTAGAGAATTCAATGGGGTGTGTGTTGGGGCAACATAACGAGTCTGGTCGAAAAGAACACGCAATATACTACCTTAGCAAAAAGTTTACCAACTGTAAAACAAGATATTCACTGCTCGAGAAAACTTGTTGCGCTTTGGCATGGGCTGCTCGCCGACTAAGACAGTATATGTTGACTCTTACTACTCTATTGATCTCTATGATGGATCCCATCAAGTACATCTTTGAGAAGCCAACTCTCTCTGGAAGAATAGCTCGATGGCAAATGATCTTGATTGAATATGACATCCAGTACAACATACAGAAAGCAATCAAAGGAAGTGTGATGGCAGATCATTTTGTGCATCAAGTTATGGATGACTACCAATCTATGAACTTTGAGTTCCTGAACGAGAATATCATGTTGATTATAGATTGTAAAAATCCTAGACTGTATGATGGACCTGAGCAAGGATCCTGATGGACTATGGTTTTTTGTGGAGCTTCTAATGCACTGGGTAACGGAATTGGTGATGTGATCATTTCCCCCGAAGGTTTCCATACGCCTTTCACTGCCATACTCTGCTTTGACTTTACCAACAATATGGCCGAATACGAAGCGTGCATCTTGGGTCTAAAAGTTGTTATTGACCTAAGAATCAAATTCTTAAGTGTATATGGAGACTCCGCCTTGGTAGTCAGTCAAGTTAAAGGAGAGTGAGATACAAAAAATCCAAATATTATCCCTTACGAAGAACTTGTGCTAACCTTGATCCCATACTTTGAAGAGGTTACCTTTGAGCACATTCTGAGGGAAGAAAATCAATTGGCAGATGCTTTAGCTACCATGTCTTCTATGTTCAAGGTCAGATGGGACAATGAAGCTCCCCAAATTAATGTCAAGAGATTTAACGAACCGGTGCACTGCTATGAGATTTACACTAATGGGGTAGAAGAGAATCCTTGGTTTCATGAGATAAAAAGGTATCTCGAAGCTCGAGAATATCCTGAAGGAGCGTCAATCAACAACAAGAAATTCATGCGAAGGTTTTCAGCCAATTTATTCCTAAGAAATGGGATCTTATACAAGCGCAACCATAATTCAATTTTACTCTGTTGTATAGATAAGAATGAGGCAAAGAAGATCATGGAGGATATACATAAAGGTATCTTTGGAGCTCACTCCAGGGGACACACTATGGCCAAGAAGATTCTGAGAGCTGGAAACTTTTGGTCGACTATGGAAACTGATTGTCACCACCACTTGAGGACTTGCCATAAGTGCCAAATTTAAGCTGATAAGGTTCACGTGCCTCCAGTCCCCTTGAATGTCATGACTTCTCCTTAGCCATTTGCAATGTGGGGCATTGACATGATCGGGGAAATCAAGCCTAATGTCTCTAATGGACATCATTTTATTCTTGTCGCCATTGACTACTTTACCAAGTGAGTTGAAGCAGCTTCATTTGCCTCAGTTACCAAGAACGTCGTAGCCTGGTCCGTCAAGAATAACCTCATCTGTCAGTATGGTATCCCTGAGAGGATCATCACGGACAATGGTACCAATTTGAATAATGTCGTGATCACTGAACTCTACATGCAGTTCAAGATTAAGCATCACAACTCTTCTCCACAGAGACCTAAGATGAATGGCATAGTGGAAGCTTCCAATAAGAACATAAAGAATATTATGAAAAAGATGGTTGTGACCTATAAAGATTAGCATGAGATGTTAATATTTACTCTCATGGCTATCGTACTTCAGCGCAAACATCAACTGGGGAAACCCCTTTCTCTTTGGTTTACGGCATGGAAGTTGTCCTTCCTATCGAAGTTCAAATTCCTTCTCTAAGGATTATGAAAGAAGCAGACTTAGACAAAGACGAATGTATTTAGACAAAGTTGGATCAATTGAATTTTGTTGATGAAAAGAAGTTGGCTGATGTCTGCCACAGTCAGATGTACTAGAAGCGTATGATCAAAGTTTTCAAGAAGAAGATGAAGCATCGAGTATACCAGACTGGTGACTTGGTGATAAAGCGCATCATTCTCCCACAAGGCGATCCTAGGGGAAAATGGATTCCCACCTACGAGGGACCATTTGTTGTCAAGAAAGCATTCTCGGGCGGTGCTATGATATTAACCACCATGGACGGTGAAGATTTCCCGCACCCTGTGAATGCGGATATAGTCAAAAAATACTACGCATAAGAATGACCCGCTAGGTTGACATGCCTAAGCAAAAATAAGGGCATCCCAATGAACCAAAAGGGTTCAGGAAAAAATTAGGGATATATACAAAATATTGTACACCCGGCAAGTCGAAAACCTGAAAATGCAGTTTGGGCAAAAAAGGGTATCCTGGTGGACTGAAAACCCGAAAGGGAAGTCCAGGCAAAAATTAGGGACTAAAGGCGTACGACTATGTCCCGTTGGATCATTTACATGCAAGCTTTATTACCAAAGTCGAAAGTTCAAATGGTTCAATCAACTTCTTCCTATGGCAAAAGATGAGATGTTCAAAGACATAGGGGAAATAGCAAAGTTGGAACCCAATGAGATCACTTCAATGTGGCTATACATTTTGTTTTCACTTTGTACTCTTTTCATGACAACTTCCTCTTACTAGGATTTTCGTCTCTTTGTACAAAATCGTCTTTTTATAGGCAAATTATCAATACAAATATACTTTAGAGTCTAAACTTTTTGTTTTTTCTATTTTATTTGCAAAAACGTCCAATGACTAAATTGAATGAATATATGCATATGAACATGATTAACTGTTAACAAATATATGCATAAGAACGGGACTAAACATTTACTCAAAACTCTAGGAGTTGGGATGACACTCAAGCTGTCCATAAATCCCCACAAAATCCCTTTCATAAGGTTATCCCCAGTGAAGTCGTCAGAGCCACTTCTATAAAATTATTCCCCACAAAGTAGTCTTCACAAACAATGGTATATTTCCCACAATCTCCCCGGCAGATTACTCCAACAGATAAAAGATTATAATCTCTTTCCCAGCAATATCACCAACCTACGAAGTTCCAATCAGTACAATGCATGGAATTTCTCTTCCCCAGCTGAGTTTGGTCCTCCAAAACTGAAAAGTTCCTGCAGAATTCTTCTCTTTGGTAAATTCAATTCCCCCAAGAGAGTTGATTTCCTCAGCAAAACACTTCTCCATCAACAAGGGTTTATTTCCCAAACAGGGTTTATTTCCCCAGCTCGAGGCTATTCCTAATACTACAAATCACTGGAAAAATTCTTCTCCCCAGTAAAGTCATCACTTTCCCCAAAAATTGTTGTGAAGCTTAGAATCCGACCAGATACCAGTTAACTTTATCCTCCCTAGACAAGTCAGAAGATTGTCCATATCGTTTATCCCCATTCAGGGTGTACAAGAATTAATTTTCCCTAGATGAGTCGGAAGTTGAGCTATCTATTTTATCCCCGGTCAAGGTACATAAGAAATAAACTCCCCAGTAGAGCAACAGACGACCAATGTTCCTAAACTCTACTTCTAAAACAGAAATCAATACATCCCCTGCAGATTTTCCTCAAACAAGAAATCAGGAATCCCCAACGGGAGAATTATAGACAATATTGAAGATACACATACTCTTCATCCCCAACAATAGTCAGGGATTTATTTTCCAAGACAAATACACTTTAACAACATTGCACATTCATTCATCATAACATATGCATACAAAACGCATATAGCTCAATCTCATTTTTTAGAACATCATTACGCGATGCATTTCATACATCATGACATTGCATACAACTAAATCTTTAACTTTTCAGGAAAGATCAATCAACAGACGAATATCATCAATAAGTTTAAAATAGTTCTAGATTAATTCACGAAACAAGATGGGATAGCTATCCGAATAACCTGCCACAGATTAATCCCTGAAACAAGACAGGGTAATTATCTGCGAAGAACAAGCAAATTGAAGATTAACTCCCGAAACAGGACGGGGAAACTATCTTCCATTCTTTCTCTCTGCTCAGATAAATATCAATTACCGAAACATGACAAGGCGACTATCTACATGACGAACATTTCCACAAGACATCTGTTGGTTCAGTTTAAATCGACCAAAGATTTATTCAGATACTTTTCCAGTAGACACTTTTTCTGGTTCAGTTTAAATCGACTAAAGATTTATTCTAATTCTTTTCTAGTTAAAGACGACACAAGATATTTTCTGGTTTAGTTTAAATCGACTAAAGATTTATTCTGATTCTTTTCCAGTAGACACTTTTTCTGGTTCAGTTTAAATCTACTAAAAATTTATTCTAATTCTTTTCCAGTTAAAGACGACACAAGACATTTTCTGGTTTAGTTTAAATCAACTAAAGATTTATTCTGATTCTTTTCCAGTAGACACTTTTCTGGTTCAGTTTAAATCGACTAAAGATTTATTCTGATTCTTTTCCAGTTAAAGACAACACAAGACATTTGTTGGTTTAGTTTAAAACGACCACAAATTTATTTTTATACTTTTCCAGTAGACACTTTTTCTGGTTCCTTTTAAATCGACTAAAGATTTATCCTGATTCACTTCCAGTTAAAGACGACACAAGACATCTGTTGGTTTAGTTTAAATCGACCAAAGATTTATTCTAATACTTTTTCAGTAGGAATTTCTTCTAGTTCAGTTTAAATCAACTAAAGATTTATTATGATTCTTTTCCAGTTAGAGACGGACGCAAACATCGTCTGGCTCAGTTTAAATCAACCAAATATTTATTCTGATACTTCTTCCAGTAGATACATTTTCTGGATTAGATTAAATCGACGAAAGATTTATTCTGATACTTCTCCCAGTTAAAGACGAGCATAGACTTAGTCTAATTTCTATCAACACTTACTTTTGATGGCATCTAAAATCCCATCTCAAAAAGATTTTCATTGCCTCTACAAATGGTATATTTAAGCCCATTCCCGATATAATCGACCGATAGTTTACTTCATGCACAAGCGAGTGCAAATTTCTAGGCACTTAAGTGTTCAATCATCTTCCACCTTCAAGTCACGAATGGCGGACGAGTCTGTAACACCCGGAAATTCATTAAATTATTTAAATGAATTACTAAGGATTTAAATTGTTGGAATTTAGTCGAAGGGGGGATTATCGGAATAATTATAAGGAGCATTATTGGATTAAATATATATTGTTAGAATTGATAATCAAATAATTAGTCAATTTAGTCAAGAGAAATTAATATTGGAAATAATGTTGATTTTAATAAAATATTATTTTATTAGTTGGGTCGAGTTGGGTGTGTGAAATAGCAAGATTAGGAATAGCATTAACAGGCCCATTAAAGTTATTAGTAGACCTATTATTATTATATTAGGTTATGATATATAGAAGCTAGCAGACAAAAACCAAAAGAAAAACAATTATCACGTAGCAGTAGAAGAAACAAGGTTTTGGAGGCACCAAGTGGGAGGCAAGAAAATTTAGAGAAGTTGCCGTCAAACCAGTTGCAGTTTCAACTGGAGAATTCGAATGAAATGAAAACCAAAAGGTAAGGGTGGGGTTCGGATTTTATAACCGGAAATATGATGGTTAGTATGTAGGATTGGGGTTTAGAGTATTAGATTCATTGCCGCATTTTGTTGAATGATTACGAGGAACCATCTTTGTCATTTTTTATTTGGGAGCATCTTTGACACTTTTTGTTGTGTGCGAAGGAAAGCTTGATAGTGACCTTTATTGAAAGGTGTTTTGCACGATTTCTCTTGTAATTAAATGCACATCCGAATTAACTGAGAACTACCCATCCCCGGGTTAAGATTACGGGTTTTTTCGTATAGAAAGAAACTCCAACTTCTAGGCTCAAAGGGGTGAACAAAGGATTAACTTCCTTATTTCTCCGGTATTTGGGAGTTGAAACAATGCTTGTATATCCTCAGCAAAGTTTTATTCGAAAGCATACCAACAACAATTATGGGTATTTCGTTTTCATCATCCTCCCTCAAATCTTTGCATAAACAAAAGCTTGATAAAGGGAGTAAGCAAGAGAAATATTTTTGAAAGCAGTAAATGAAAATGATTTTAATCAAAACATTGCAATGCTCATTTCATTAAATTTAACATAGAAGTACAAACAAAATTTGGAAGGAACAATTTTAACATAAACAAGGGAAAAATGAAAACAGAAAGAAAGATGGTCTAGTGACTAATCAGTAATAAGGATGAGTTGTCCTATCTGAAACACTGGATTTAGGAAGTGACTTGAGAGTACCCCGACTCAGTCGTCATCCACTTTATTTTGGCAAAGGATTTTTGACAACATTAGGACCTGCCTCTTTGAAAGTAAGAATATTTTCTTTCACCAATTCTTGCACTCTATTTTTTAATGCATAACAGCTTTCTAAATCATGACTGGCAGCTCCCTGATGAAATTCACACTGAAGGTCGGATCTGAACCTGGCTGGAGGAGGATTTCGAGGAATTAGAGGCCTAGTTTTAATCAAGCCCTTCTGCACCATTGCAGGATATAATTCATTGTATGTCATAGGGATGGGATCAAATTGAGCCCTATTCCGATTTTGATTATGCACAATATTCTGTTGTTGAGGAACCCGGACTGGTTGAGCATTAACCGCATGAGTAACAGCCACTACTTGTGGTTGATCAGTGTATGGAGGCCTACAGAGAGGTCCTCTTCTCTCAGTCGAGACAGCATTGGCTTCTACCTCTTTCTTCTTATGAAAGTTCCCAAGGTATTTCTTTTCACCATTAGAAGATTCAGTAGCTTTAGACACTTTACCGCTCTTGATTCCTTCTTATAATCTCTGGCCAATAGTCACCAGGTCTGTGAAGCTGGAAGACACACTACCAATCATCTTCTCCCAAAAGAAGGGGGACAAAGTATCCATGAACAAACCAGTCAGCTCTTTCTCTGCCAGAGGTGGTTCAACTTGAGATGCCAATTCTCTCCATCGTTGAGCATATTCCTTGAAAGATTATTTCTCATTCTGTAACATATTTTGCAGTTGCCGACGATCAGGTGCCATGTTAAGGTTGTATTTGTATTGCTTTATGAAAGCATCAACAAGATCTTGGAAGCATTGGATACGACCTTTCTCAAGTCCCATATACCATTTCAATGAAGCTCCACTCATACTATCTTAAAAGAAATGGATAAGCAGCTTGTCATTATTTGTGTAAGCAGACATATTTCGAAAGTACATCACCAAATGACTTCTTGGACAAGTGTGCCCCCGATATTTATCAAACTCGGGAGTCTTGAGCTTTGCAGGCATCACCAGATCGGAAACTAGGCACATGTTGTTAGCATCAACACTGAAGAACTCATTCCCATCTGTTGTACCCCAAAATTTGCACCCCCATATTCTTCAAGAGTTGGCAAAATCAAGGTTCAAAATCTCTCAAGGGGTTGCACAGTCCAATGGTCTCCTAACACAGTCAAAATTAGGGTTTTGGTTCTTGCAAAGAAATTGAGATTTTTAAGGGTCCAATCAAGTCCCATATGCCTACATACATTGTCAAGCATTCATATGCCAAGTCTCAAGACTCACAGCATCAAATTGCACAGTCAAAAACCCTAAATGCTTCACAGTCAACTGCAGGGGCAAAATGGTCATTTGACAGTCAAAAGTCAAAAAATTTGGTCAACATCTTATTTTTAAGCCACAAACATCATTTTATAAATTCTTGATCATGATTCTCAAAGCATGGCTCAAGAAGTCTCAAGATGCAAAAGTTTCTATTTTTGGACAGTTGAAAAAGTCAACTGCAAATTGACCAGGGCATAACTTCTTCATGGTTTATCAGAAAAATTCCATCCAAAGCTCATTTTGAAGAGAATGACATTTCCTACAACACATCTTCACACTTCAAGTCCAAGAAATGCTCTCACAAAAAGTTATCAATTTCAACATTATAGGTCATTTTCAAAAGTCAACAAAAAGGCACTTTAAGTCAAAGACCATAACTTGATATTGGTAAATCAAAATGACATGGGACCAAAGGCAATGGTTAGAGGACTTCAAGACCTTTCCAAAATGTCCAAGAACATGATCAAATCTTAAAAATTGAGCAAGATATTCCTTGTAGAAGTTGGGAAATTTTTGGGAATTTTGAAAAGTCAACTTTGCACAAAAGGCTTCAAAAATGCTAATGGGACACAATTTCTTTCATGAATCATTACCCAAAGGCTATGCACGACCCACTAAGCTCAAAGGGAGTTATTTTCTCATTTTTAATTAATTATTTGAATTTTTATTATCATTAATTCATTTAATTAAATTTAAATATAAGAAAAATACTAAATCAATGGTTTTAAATCTTTTTATGCAGCAAATATCCTCCTCACTTGTAAGAGATCTCGTGCATCAATCAAAAGGGACAATATCTTCCATATTTGGCATGATTGGCATGGAAAAAGATTGAAAAAAGATGTGAACAAAATCAAATATTGAATCATTAAATCAATGGATCTTTGGGCTTGGTTTTGACCTAATTGCATTCAGATACTTATACACAAGTTAACCTAATGCTCATGGACACAAAAGTTGCGCAGAAAACCAATAACCAATTTGCAATTTTTGGCCAAAAACCTTGAAATTGTTTTCATACCTAGAGCACAATTTAAAGCTTCAAAGGCATTCCAAAACATTGCTAAGGCATCCAGGAAGCGATTACAATCAAAACCAGGCCTCCATACCCCAAGAATTGGTAGAACAGCATTGCACTTGTCACAAACTTTTCCATAATCGTGTTTTCATTTACATGCATTATTCATGAATTTTAACTATTGATTTATACTAACAATGATATTCTGAAGCTGTTGGTACCATTTAATTGAAGTATGGCTGCCTATATCAAAATTTGCCATTAACGTTTGCTAGGGTTTCAGAGCTCCAAATTTAGGGGTTTCTTCATCTGGTAAAATCAGGCCACCAAACCTACGCCATTGAATCCGTGACATGAAGATGAAACTGATCCACACCTCGCTCCCTTTTTATATTTGCTTATGTGCTAATCGCTATTTTTTCTGGTTGAGTTTAGTGGGGGTTTAAAACCCCCGCTAATTGCTTATATTACAGGTACAAAAGGAAGAAGATGCATGTGTGTCTGAACATGGTTGGATAATTTGAACGTTGGCGCGTTTTTTTTGTTTCAGCATAATGATTGGTTTTTCATATATATTATTTGTATTCCATTAACATTACAAATGCGCTCAATGGCTCAGTTGGTAGCTGAGGTGGCTTGCAGGTACTGGGACCTGGGTTCGATTCCCAGGTCCCCCCAAACGCTTAATAATTTTTGTCTTAAGGTGTTCCAGCGTAGCACTTCATCCAAAGTCCATCATGCACGTTCATGCTTATGCCTGCCAAGTGTCCAGGAGCTTCAATCTGATGGCCATAACGTGGATTCCACCATGCACGCTAGTCAACTACTCCACATGCAAACTAGAAAGTCAACGCAGGCCTTGCATTCTTGGGCCAAAATACTTCAATAAACCTCCAAATTGGGTCAGACACCCCCATTGTTTGTATTCTTTTTTTATTTTCCTTTTCTTTTCTTTTAATTATTTTAATTGTTTTCTTTAAATTCCAATAATTAATTTTCATAATCTAAAAATCAGAAACTAAAATATATTAATTAATTTACTTATTAAATACTCCCTCTGGTCTCATTTATAAGAAAAAGTTAACTTTTTAGATACATTAAATAAGTAATGTATTTGGACAATATATTGTCCAAATACATTACTTATTCAATGTATATAAAAAGTTAATTTTTTCTTATAAATGAGACCGGAGGGAGTATTTTTTTGTAAATAAATGTACATTAATTATTTAGTTAAATTAGGTTTTAAAACTTAAATCTTTTTCTTAACAAATTAAAATATGTAGAAATTAGGGTTTTGACTTTTCATCTTTTTTCTTAATAAATAATTTTTTCTTATTATCATTATTATTAGTTACTAATTTATTTTGTAAATAAACATATACTTTAATTAGTTAGTAAATTAGGTTAAACTTTAATGTTTTCTTAATAATTAAAACAACTTAGAATTAGGGTTTCTTTTAATTTTAATTTTTATTTTCTTTATTTTCATTAAATACAAAACATAAAAACATTTCTTTTCTTTTAATTTAATAATTAATTAACATTTAATTTCAATTTAATTGCAAAAGGGTCCAACGCCCTCGAACGTTCAATTTTAATTCTTTCGCGCATTTATTCTTATTTATTTTCTTTCAAATATTATGTAACTGTTCAAGCCATGTAATAGTCATTAGGAATTTATTTATTTTCCGCATTTTTTACCAAACGGGTCTTTGTTAATTTGGCGATGTATAGACCCGCGCCTTGTAATAGCGTAGGACTTTATTTTCCGCATTTAAATTTCCGCACTCTTAAAACTGCTAAACTTTGCATGAAAGAATGTATGGCCTAAATTAAAAACAAGCGTAGATCACCATGATACATGTACAAGATAAAACATCACATGAAAATAACACACAAATTCACACACCACTCTTAGGGTACGCCTCACTGTTGCCTAGCCCTCGAAACGTGGTCGTCGAGTATAGGACGTTTTAGTAAGTCCTTATGTCCATGATCTATGGCATAGGGGTAGCTTCTAAGGTGTCCTACTGTTGCTCTGGTGACCACACTGTCCCTAACAATCGAATTGACCCGAACACCTCCAACGGTGGTGCTACCTACCTCTCAATGGTGGGATGGCACTACCTTAAGGACATTTACACAGCCTAATTCCTTAGGGTAGGTAGATGACTCATAGATACTTGCTCTATTCAAAAACAAATCAAACTCTTTTCACACCGACACTTTTCAAAAAGCTTTCAAAACAACTTTTCAAACACTCTTGAGGACTGATACAAGAGTCGATCTGAAATCTTTAAACGAAACTTTTTCAAACTCACTCACAATTGAAAAGCAAACACTTTTGAAAACACAATGAGCAAGTACCTAAGAGCCCATGGATAACCATGGATAGAAAGGGTGCTAACACCTTCCCTTTCTATAAATCTACCTCCCGAACCGAGAAACTATCTCATAAGGAATTTTGCTGTGCTTTTGTCCTGTCCATGTTGGAGAAAATAAAAGACGGTGGCGACTCTTGCTTACCGCGACATTTCACGAACCAGCATTAAACAGTCAGTTCCAGATCCACCGATCACAGAACTGGCGACTCTGCTGGGGACTCTTATAAAGTGAGGTGTACCTTAGGACTAAGATCACTTGTGTTTTCAATTGTTGTGCTTGTTTGCTTTATTATTGTGGGCTGCTTCGGAGTTACATAGATCCTAACCCGGATCTGGGGATACCCTGTTAGGTAGCATAAGCTGTGAGGGACCTGTCCGGCGTAGACCGACACGGGTGAAGCAGTGGCTACATTGGTGTGACACCTTGGTCTATACCGGTATCCCTTGTGTCGCAACGAGGAGAATATGGGTCTTCTGAGGAGTCATTAAGCACCAACCGACCTTAGAACCTTAAATGACCCAACTTGGCCAATAGAACAGTAGCAGTATGCTACGCCCATTGAGGCTAAACTCTCGCGATGGTTCTGGCCGCAAGAAAAGATTGTGATGCTGGAGTTATGACCGATTGAGGGTAGTCAATGATATTGGGATCCTCTAGAACCCGGTTACTTCTGATAGGACAGGTCTTAACCAACAAAATGAAAGAGGGTAATACCTAGACCCCATGTTGGCCTAAACTCTAAGGGCTTGTCTTGTGTGACTTGTGTGCCTTATCATGTTTGCCTTTGTGAATATTTGTGGTGTGCTTTATCATAACATCATGCCATCATAAACATTGCATGCATCCTGCATAAGGACTGACCATTTCAAAGACAAGAGGGTTTCACCTTTTCTCTGTTTTGTAGGACATCATGATGCCTATGCGAAGGAATACTATCCGGTTCAACTTTGTTCACCCACCTGAGTTGCTTGAAGAGTTGGTTAGCAGAATTCCAAATACTACTTCCTTCATCCAGAGGCATGGTTCTCTTCTCGGTTTAGTCACGGCAAAGTGGGACCAACAACTGATGAGTGTCCTGACCCAGTTTTATGACCCTCTGTACTAGTGCTTCACCTTTCAAGACTTCCAGTTGGTCCCTACCCTGGAAGAGTTCTCTGATTTGCATGGTATCCCTATCTTGGATCAGGCTCCCTACACTGGTTGGGAAAAGACCCTTAGGCTTGAGGAGATTGCTGCAGCTCTTCCCTTGACCCACCAAGAAGTAATGGACAACTGGGTGACTAGAAGCAAAGTTAAGGGTTTCTTGGCCAAGTTTCTGGTTGGTAAGGCTAACAGTTTCTGGAATGACCTGGACTTTAGGGCGTACGAAGACATTCTGGCTCTCTTAATCTATGGTCTAGTCTTGTTTCCTAATCCTGATAACTTCATTAACGTCACTGCCATAAGGATCTTCATGTCTCGGAACCCCGTGCCCACTCTCTTGGGTGACATCTTGCAACAACTTTATGCTCGTACTGCCCGAAGACGAGGAACTCTGTGGTGCTGCATCCCTTTATTAGTGAGGTGGTTTATTTCGCACCTCCCTAAGTCCGTGCTGAAGAACAAAGAAGGAAGAGGTTGGGCTCATAGGTTAATGTCTCTCACTGATAATGACATCATTTGGACTTTCAGGGGTTTGGATGAGGTAGTTGTTATTGATCGTTGCGGAGAATATCCTAATGTTCCTTTGATTGGTACCCAAGGGGGAATCTCTTATAATCCATGTCTAGCTCTCCGTCAGTTTGGAAGGGCCAGAAGAGCAGGGCCTCATGAGATGTTGGTGCCTCACATCAGCTTTGAGTTTCAGATAGATAGTGACAAGCTGCGTCGTAGGTTCATCAAGGCTTGGGACAGAATTCACAAAGCTGACCCACAAGAGTTGGGACCGAAGACTTCTCTACCTATGGAAGCCTACTACAAATGGGTCCGCATCTGTGCTCAGAAGTTAGTTTTGTCGTATGAAGCTGTCAGACCTATCATTCTTGAGTATCCTGATAGAGATGGGGTTCCTCCAACTGTCCTCCCGCCTCAGATACCTACTGATATTGATACACTAAAGAGGTCTTGGGCGCAACTGCGAGAAGAACGGGATTCTTATCGAGAAAAGTTCAATGAGCAGGAATTGGAGATCCAGAAGATGACAAAGCAGTTGGAGAATGAGCGAGCTCTGAATGACTACATCCGTACTGAGAAGAGGAGACCCTGGGATCAATGATGAACTTTGAATTTTCTTTTACAGCTTTTATTTCCCTTTTCAGTATTTCCATTTTTATGTAACGCCTAAGGGCAACCTGTTGAACAATTTGAATTTCAAAGTTGAATCTAATGAAGTGTGTTCCTTTTTGTTTACAAAGTTGATTCCCGATTGTCTTTGAAAACATAAATCATGCGCATTCCATTCATCATATGCATCACAGGTACTCTTCTTTTCAGGTTGCTTAATGTTCTTCGCTGTTTATTTCAGCATCATGAACCCTGAATCATCTACCGAGCAGTCCATCAAGGCCCTCCAGGCACAAAACGCCCAGTTCCAAGAGCTGATTATGAGTTTGGCCCAAGGTCAGGAGGAGTTGAAGGCTCTGCTGGTCAAGAAGAAGAAGAAGAAGAGAATTGTTCTATTCAACATGGGCCGGAGGTTTGGTAACATGCTGCAGAATGAGGTTGATCAAACTGGTTCTTCTGTAGGCAAAGGCAGTCCCCAGGGGGGGAGAGTTCCTAGTCCAGTGGTCTCTGACAACGAGACTGATTTTAATGAGGAGCAGTATCCTCCAGCTGAAGACAAGTACAAGCAGTTGGAAAACCGTCTGAAAGCCATGGAAATTCAACAGGTGCCTGGGTTGGATTTCGGAGACTTTGGGTTTATCTTCTGGTGTGGTCATCCCACACAAGTTCAAAGCACCATCTTTCGTAAAGTATGACGGGGCGTCCTGCCCTAAGCTACATCTCAGATCTTATGTGTGGAAAATCCAACCATACACTGTGGACAAGAACTTGTGGATCCACTTCTTCCAGGAGAGTCTTTCAGGGACTCATCTCGAATGGTTCTATCAGCTGGATGGAACCAAGGTTCGTAACTGGGAGGAGTTAGCTACTGCTTTTTACAAGTAGTATCAATATAATGCCGACCTCGCTCCTACACGTACCCAACTCCAGGGTATGTCGCTAGGATCGGGAGAAGGTTTTAAAGAGTATGCACAGAAGTGGAGGGACCTGGCTGGCAGGGTGCAGCCACCATTAACCGACTGTGAGCTAGTAGATATGTTCTTGGGGACCCTATCTGGGCTATTCTTCAACCATCTCATTGGTAATTCGTCTGCAGGGTTCACAGATCTCATTCTGACTGGGGAAAGGATAGAAGCTGGCATGAAGTCAGGAAAGATTCAGAAAGGTGCGTCCTCAAGTTCGGAGAAGAAACCTTTTAAAAAGGAGGCCAGTGTTGTGTATGGGCCTAGGAGGCAGGACAAACCAGAACGCCGCCAAGCTGTCAACGCAGTGGTAATTGCAAAGCCTATTGCCGCTCCTCGGCAACCCAACCAACCAAGGGGTGAAAGACCCAGAAGAGAATTCACTCGGCTGAGTATGACCTTGTCACAAATCTTGCGGCAACTACTATCGACCAACTTGGTGACCGTCAGAGAGGCTCCAAAGGTTGTGAACACTACCTCTCCTAAGTATAACCCCAATGCCTGCTGTGCTTATCATTCTGATAGCCCGGGGCATTCTACTGATGATTGTTGGGCCCTGAGAAATAAGGTTCAAGACCTTATCGATGCTAAGGAGGTTCAGTTTGAGGCTCCCGAGAAGCCTAATGTGGTGACAGCTCCCCTACCTGACCATGGAATAAATGCTATCAGGGAAGGTGATGAAGTGGAGGAATCAGAGTTTGATAGCTGGATCTACCCGACGACTGACGGTGGACTGACCAATTAGACTGCAAAAGAGCACATACCTGTTACTTTTGTTACGCAGTAATGAATTCCTTTGTTTTTATTTGTAATAAACAATAAACTGAAACTTTATGGCCCGGTGTCTTACCCAGGGCACCGTGGCTTCATTTGTGAGGGCTTATTAACTGTCATTTCCATATATCATGAATAAAGACATTAGACGTTTTTTCGCATTTCAAATCTTGTGCTCCCTTTCTTTCTTTCCTTCTTTATATATTGCAAAACAGCTATATTTACACACACTCACCTATACAGGTTTCAATCCACTCTGGATCTCACTAGTAACGACTCTGCTACTGCCAGTTATGACTTCGAAAATCTGATCAACTTAGTCGAAGACGAAGGTGAAGATGATTGCGAAGTGCCTGGCGAACTTGTAAGACTGTTACTCCAGGAAGAGAGGGCCATTCAGCCACATGAAGAGCCAGTGGAAACGGTAAACCTGGGTACTGAGACAGATAGAAAGGAAGTTAAGATTGGTGCCAATCTGGAGCTCAGTGTAAAACAACGGTTGATTCAGATGCTGCATGATTATATGGAAATCTTCGCCTGGTCCTATGAAGACATGCCCTGGGTTGGATACCGACATTGTGGTCCATCACTTACCTACCAAGGAAGACTACCCTCCGGTTAAACAAAAGGTCCACCGGATGCGTCCAGAGATGTCTGAGAAGATCAAAGCCGAGGTTATGAAACAGTTTGATATCGGGTTTCTTGCAGTGACTTCTTACCCTCAGTGGATTGCCAATGTGGTGCCAGTGCCAAAGAAAGATGGTAAGGTCAGAATGTGTGTTGATTACAGGGATCTGAACAGGGCCAGCCCCAAGGATGACTTCCCCCTACCTCACATTGACGTTCTGGTTGACAATACTGCTCAGCACAAGGTGTTCTCCTTCATGGATGGTTTTTCAGGGTACAATCAGATCAAGATGGCTCCTGAAGACATGGAAAAGACTACTTTCGTTACTCAGTGGGGCACCTTCTGCTACAAGGTCATGCCATTCGGGTTGAAAAATGTTGGGGCAACCTATCAACGCGCCATGGTTGCTTTATTTCATGACATGATCCATCATGAGATAGAAGTGTATGTTGATGATATTATTGCAAGGTCTCAAACTGAGGAGGAGCACCTTGACCATCTGCAAAAGCTGTTTGACCGTCTGAAGTTGTACAAGCTGAGGTTGAACCCGAACAAGTGCACATTTGGGGTAAGATCTGGAAAGTTGCTAGGTTTCGTCGTAAGCGACAAGGGTATTCAAGTGGACCCTGCCAAGGTTAAAGCCATTCAAGAGATGCCAGTTCCTAAGATAGAGAAAGAAGTCAGAGGTTTTCTAGGACGTCTGAATTACATCGCTCGATTCATCTCGCATCTAACTGCCACCTGTGAACCAATCTTCAAGCTGCTGAAGAAAGATCAGGTAGTACGTTGGAATGATGAATGTCAGACCGCTTTTGGCAGAATCAAAGAGTATCTCCAAGAACCACCCATTCTTATGCCACCAGTTGAAGGGAGACCTCTAATACTATACCTGACAGTACTTGACAACTCGATGGGGTGTGTGCTGGGGCAGCATGATGAGTCTGGCCGAAAAGAGCATGCCATTTATTACCTTAGCAAAAAGTTTACCGACTGTGAGACCCGATACTCACTGCTCGAGAAAACTTGATGCGCTTTGGTATGGGCTGCTCGCCGGCTGAGACAGTATATGCTGACTCACACTACCTTGTTGATCTCAAAGATGGATCCAATAAAGTACATATTTGAAAAGCCTGCCCTGTTTGGGAGAATAGCAAGATGGTAAATGATCTTGACAGAATACGACATCCAGTACACGACTCAGAAAGCTATCAAAGGAAGTGTATTGGCAGACCACTTGGCACATCAGGTAGTAGACGACTATCAGTCAATGAACTTTGAGTTTCCAGACGAGAGCATCATGATTGTGACTGATTGTGAAGTACCTGGACCGGATGAAGGACCTGAGGAAGGATCCCGATGGTCTATGCACTTTGACGGAGCCTCCAACGCTTTGGGTAACGGTATCGGCGCTGTGATCATATCTCCCCAAGGCACTCATACTCCACTTACTGCCCGGCTATGTTTCAACTGCACCAACAACATGGCAGAGTATGAGGCGTGCATCATGGGTCTTCAAGCTGCGATTGACTTAAGGATCAAGTTTCTGAGTGTCTTCGGAGATTCCGCTCTCATGATCAATCAGATCAAAGGCGAGTGGGATACGAAACATCCGAATCTTATTCCTTACAGAGAATTTGTGTTGACATTGATCCCCCACTTCACAGAGATAACTTTTGAACATTTCCCAAGAGAGGAGAATCAGTTGGCGGACGCGTTAGCTACGGTGTCTTCCATGTTCAAAGTCAAGTGGGACAATGAGGCTCCCCGGATCGTTATCTGGAAACTGGACGAACCTGCATATTGTTATGATCTTGAGGCTGAAACAGTGACTGAAAAACCCTGGTACCATGAGGTGAAGAGGTATCTGGAAGCCCAGGAATACCCTGAAGGTGCATCCATCAATGACAAGAAGTTTCTGAGAAGGTTCGCAGCAAAGTTCTTCCTCAGCAACGGCATTCTGTACAAGCGAAACCATGATTCGACCTTACTGCGTTGTGTGGATAAGACTGAAGCAGAAAGGATCATGGCAGAGCTGCATGAAGGTACCTTCGGAACACATTCCAGTGGACACACCATGGCAAAGAAAATCCTTCGGGCAGGATATTTCTGGTCCACAATGGAAGCTGACTGTTACCAACATTCTCGGACATGTCATAAATGCCAGATATACGCTGATAAGGTGCACGTTCCTCCAGTTCCTCTGAATGTCTTGACAGCACCTTGACCTTTTGCAATGTGGGGCATTGATATGATCGGCGAGATTAAACCTACGGCATCCAATGGGCATCGCTTCATCCTGGTGGCGATTGATTACTTTACAAAGTGGGTTGAAGCAGCTTCTTACGCCACTGTAACCAAGAATGTCGTGGCACGGTTCATTCGGCATAACCTGATCTATCGATACGGCGTCCCAGAAAGGATCATTACGGACAATGGTACCAATCTTAATAACAAGATGATCACTGAGCTCTGCGGGCAATTTAAGATACAGCACCACAACTCTTCTCCTTACCGGCCGAAGATGAATGGGGCTGTAGAAGCAGCGAATAAGAATATCAAGAAGATTGTGTAGAAGATGACAGTGACTTATAAAGATTGGCACGAGATGTTACCGTTTACTCTTCATGGGTACCGTACCTCAGCAAGAACGTCAACCGGGGCAACTCCCTTCTCCTTGGTCTACGGTATGGAGGCAGTCTTACCGATTGAAGTGCAGATACCCTCTCTCCGGATAATGAAGGATGCAGATCTGAGCGAAGATGACTTGATCCAGACTCGACTTGATCAATTAAATCTAATTGATGAAAAGAGACTCGTTGCTATCTGTCATGGTCAAATGTACCAAAAACGGATGATCAGGGCATTTAACAAGAAAGTCAGACCACAGGAGTATCAAGTTAGGGACCTGGTAATCAAACGCATCATCCTTCCTCAGAGTGATCCCAGGGGCAAATGGACCCCTACCTACGAAGGGCCATTTGTGGTTAAACATGTGTTCTCAGGAGGAGCCATGATCCTAACTACCATGGATGGTGACGACCTTCCTCACCCCGCCAATGCAGACATAGTAAAAAGATACTACGCATGATAAAAGACCCGCTAGGTTGACATACCTAGGCAAAAATTAGGGCCTCCTGGAGAACCAAAAGGGTTCGGGCAAAATGAGGGATGAAATGAAAAAAATCTGTACACCCGGCAAGTTGAAAACCTGAAAAGGCGGCTTGGGCAAAAATGGGTATCCCGGTGGACTGAAAACCCGAAAGGGCGGTCCAGGCAAAAGTTAGGGATAAAGCGTAATACTATGTCTCATTGGATCACTTTGCATCCAGAATCCGGTATCTACTGTCAAGTTCAAACGGCATCGATCAATCAGCTTCATCGTCAACTGAGCAGCAAAGTGATGAGACGCTCGAAGATATAAAGGCGATAGCAGAGTTGGAACCCAGTGGGATTATTCTTTTCACATAGCTGTTTTGTTTTCCCTTTTTCACAAATTGTATAAACTCTTTTGTTCGGCGGCGTTCTCTTACTAGGACGTCGGCCTCTTGTACATAAACGCATATTCACAGGCAAATTCAAAATCAATACAAAGTTCACTTTTCAGATCAATTGCCAATGGTTTTTCTTTTTTCTGTTTTTTTTTTGCGAAGAACGTCCAAGGTTCAATTTGTGATATATGCATTTGACACTAATTGCTAACTCATAAATATTTGCATACGAAACAAAGGATTAATTACAGGTAACATTAGAAACAGGGGCAATAACGAGTTGTCGAAGCAATCTAATTGCTCTATCCACCAAGGTACCAAGGTAAGTTCAGCTGAAGAACATAACCAAGATATCTTAATTCCCCAGAGAGTGAGCCAGCAAGTCAGCGATACTCTCCCCAAGCAGAGTTATCCTGTCAGCCTTAAGGAAGTTGGGTACCCCCAGCAGATCTCAACATTCCTCAGCGGAGTATACAAACATTCCTAACAAGCATCCCCGGCAGTCTTGATCTAAGATTGTTCCCCGGCGGTATACCAGACATCCAGTAGGGCCACTTCCCCCAATACAGTTCAAAAATTTCCCCAATTCTGGAAGCTTATCCCCCGCAGAACACGAACGCGTCCCCCGGACTTTTTATTCAAAGGTTATTTCCCCACCAGGATATAATTGGGTTATCCTCATCCAATAACCATGGAAAGATCGTCCTCGGCGAAGTCTTCCTATCCCCAGCGGAGTCTATTAAAACTTTCAACATAACTTAACAATGGTATCCCCAGCGGAGTTATCATCAGCATCTCAGCAAAGTACCTCTCTTCCCACAGAGTATTGTTCCCCAGCAAGATCGCTAGAGTAATTTTCCCCCGCAGAGTAATCTCCGAGTTTATTCCCCAACGGAGTCATCTTCTCCTACCGGTATTCTTGCAAGCATCATCCCCAGCGGAAGCAACGAAGCTCTATTCCTCAACATTAGCCCAGGATTTAACTTCCCGACACCCGTCAAGGATTTACTTTCCTAGACGAAAACATACATTCATAAACATCACATCTTCATACATTATAGCATGCATATATGCATCATGAACATACAGTCTCACTCATTCTGAAAACATCATGCATGTCATACAACATGACATCGCATACAACTAACGTTTTGCCTTTTCAGGAAAAAGGTCAGTACAAAGATGATTACTATCAACGGTCGCAACTAAAGATCTGATTCCTGTATCTTGCCTGGGTGTATCTGTTGACGACTATATTCCAGACTCGATTCCTGTATCTTGCCAGGGCACGTCTGAAGAGTTCGAGGATCCGATTCCTGTATCTTGCCAGGGTGTATCTGTTGACGACTAACATTACCAGACTCGATTCCTATATCCTTCCAGGGCACGTCTGAAGAGTTCGAAGATCCGATTCCTGTATCTCGCCAGGGTGTATCTGTTGACGACTATATTCCAGACTCGATTCCTGTATCTTGCCAGGGCACATCTGAAGAGTTCGAGGATCCGATTCCTGTATCTTGCCAGGGTGTATCTGTTGACGACTAACATTACCAGACTCGATTCCTGTATCCTGCCAGGGCACGTCTGAAGAGTTCGAAGATTCGATTCCTGTATCTCGCCAGGGTGTATCTGTTGACGACTAACATTACCAGACTCGATTCCTGTATCTTGCCAGGGCACGTCTGAAGAGTTCGAAGATCTGATTCCTGTATCTCGCCAGGGTGTATCTGTTGACGACTAACACTACCAGACTCGATTCCTGTATCTTGCCAGGGCACGTCTGAAGAGTTCGAAGATCTGATTCCTGTATCTTGCCAGGGTGTATCTGTTGACGACTAACATTACCAGACTCGATTCCTGTATCTTGCCAGGGCACGTCTGAAGAGTTCGAAGATCCGATTCCTGTATCTTGCCAGGGTGTATCTATTGACGACTAACATTACCAGACTCGATTCCTGTATCTTGCCAGGGCACGTCTGAAGAGTTCGAAGATCTGATTCCTCTATCTTGCCAGGGTGTATCTGTTGACGACTAACCTTACCAGATTCGATTCCTGTATCTTGCCAGGGCACGTCTGAAGAGTTTGAAGATCTGATTCCTGTATCTCGCCAGGGTGTATCTGTTGACGACTATATTCTCCGGACTCGATTCTTGTATCTTGCCAGGGCACGTCTGAAGAGTTTAAAGATTTGATACATGTATGCAGCCATGGCACATCTACATAAAGAGTTTGAAGGTCAACTCTTGTAACAGGCCAGGTAATTATTTTTCTTTCTCAGGTACGCAAGTTCTTGCTAAGGAATCTCTTACGCGATCGACAACCTCCTGATGGCATCTGTAAGCCCATCCACATACCAACAGTCTCCAAATGGCGTCTATAAGCCCATTCCCGACCAGGTACTGTCACACTTCTAGATGGCATCTATAAGCCCATCTTCCTACCCCACAGTCTCCAAATGGCATCTGTAAGCCCATTCCCGTTATCACACTGCTGACATTCTACTATGTGAGTGCAAATTTCTGGGCACTCTAGTGTTCAATCATCTTCCACCTTCAGATTACGAAAGGCACGCCAGCCAATCTACATCCTCAGGTCTAAGAAGATTTAACAGGGGCAACTGTTGTACCCCAAAATTTTCCCTTCCATATTCTTCAAGAGTTGGCAAAATCAAGGTTCAAAATCTCTCAAGGGGTTGCACAGTCCAATGGTCTCCTAACACAGTCAAAATTAGGGTTTTGGTTCTTGCAAAGAAATTGATATTTTTAAGGGTCCAATCAAGTACCATATGCCTACATACATTTTCAAGCATTCATATGCCAAGTCTCAAGACTCACAACATCAAATTGCACAGTCAAAAACCCTAAATGCTTCACAGTCAACTGCAGGGGCAAAATGGTCATTTGACAGTCAAAAGTCAAAATTTTTGGTCAACATCTTATTTTGAAGCCACAAACATCATTTGATCAATTCTTGATCATGATTCTCAAAGCATGGCTCAAGAAGTCTCAAGATGCAAAAGTTTCTATTTTTGGACAGTTGAAAAAGTCAACTGCAAATTGACCAGGGCATAACTTCTTCATGGTTTATCAGAAAAATTCCATCCAAAGCTCATTTTGAAGAGAATGACATTTCCTACAACACATCTTCACACTTCAAGTCCAAGAAATGCTCTCACAAAAAGTTATCAATTTCAACATTATAGGTCATTTTCAAAACTCAACAAAAAGGCACTTTAAGTCAAAGACCATAACTTGAGATTGGTAAATCAAAATGACATGGGACCAAAGGCATTGGTTAGAGGACTTCAAGAACTTTCCAAAATGTCAAAGAACATGATCAAAGCTTAAAAATTGAGCAAGATATGCCTTGTAGAAGTTGGGAAATTTTTGGGAATTTTGAAAAGTCAACTTTGCACAAAAGGCTTCAAAAATGCTAATGGGCCTCAATTTCTTTCATGAATCATTACCCAAAGGCTATGCACGACCCACTAAGCTCAAAGGGAGTTATTTTCTCATTTTTAATTAATTATTTGAATTTTTATTATCATTAATTCATTTAATTAAATTTAAATATAAGAAAAATACTAAATCAATGGTTTTAAATCTTTTTATGCAGCAAATATCCTCCTCACATGTAAGAGATCTCGTGCATCAATCAAAAGGGACAATATCTTCCATATTTGGCATGATTGGCATGGAAAAAGATTGAAAAAAGATGTGAACAAAATCAAATATTGAATCATTAAATCAATGGATCTTTGGGCTTGGTTTTGACCTAATTGCATTCAGATACTTATACACAAGTTAACCTAATGCTCATGGACACAAAAGCTGCGCAGAAAACCAATAACCAATTTGCAATTTTTGGCCAAAAACCTTGAAACTGTTTTCATACCTAGAGCACAATTCAAAGCTTCAAAGGCATTCCAAAACATTGCTAAGGCATCCAGGAAGCGATTACAATCAAAACCAGGCCTCCATACCCCAAGAATTGGTAGAACAACATTGCACTTGTCACAAACTTTTCCATAATCGTGTTTTCATTTACATGCATTATTCATGAATTTTAACTATTGATTTATACTAACAATGATATTCTGAAGCTGTTGGTACCATTTAATTGAAGTATGGCTGCCTATATCAAAATCTGCCATTAACGTTTGCTAGGGTTTCAGAGCTCCAAATTTAGGGGTTTCTTCATCTGGTAAAATCAGGCCACCAAACCTACGCCATTGAATTCGTGACATGAAGACGAAACCAATCCATACCTCGCGCCCTTTTTATATTTGCTTATGTGTTAATCGTTATTTTTTCTGGTTGAGTTTAGTGGGGGTTTAAAACCCCCGCTAATTGCTTATATTACAGGTACAAAAGGAAGAAGATGCATGCGTGTCTGAACATGGTAGGATAATTTGAACGTTGGCGCGTTTTTTTTGTTTCAGCATAATGATTGGTTTTTCATATATATTATTTGTATTCCATTAACATTACAAATGTGCTCAATAGCTCAGTTGGTAGCTGAGGTGGCTTGCAGGTACTGGGACCTGGGTTCGATTCCCAGGTCCCCCCAAACGCTTAATAATTTTTGTCTTAAGGTGTTCCAGCGTAGCACTTCATCCAAAGTCCATCATGCACGTTCATGCTTATGCCTGCCAAGTGTCCAGGAGCTTCAATCTGATGGCCATAACGTGGATTCCACCATGCACGCTAGTCAACTACTCCACATGCAAACTGGAAAGTCAACGCAGGCCTTGCATTCTTGGGCCAAAATACTTCAATAAACCTCCAAATTGGGTCAGACACCCCCATTGTTTGTATTCTTTTTTTATTTTCCTTTTCTTTTCTTTTAATTATTTTAATTGTTTTCTTTAAATTCCAATAATTAATTTTCATAATCTAAAAATCAGAAACTAAAATATATTAATTAATTTACTTATTAAATATTTTTTTGTAAATAAATGTACATTAATTATTTAGTTAAATTAGGTTTTAAAACTTAAATCTTTTTCTTAACAAATTAAAATATGTAGAAATTAGGGTTTTAACTTTTCATCTTTTTTCTTAATAAATAATTTTTTCTTATTATCATTATTATTAGTTACTAATTTATTTTGTAAATAAACATATACTTTAATTAGTTAGTAAATTAGGTTAAACTTTAATGTTTTCTTAATAATTAAAACAACTTAGAATTAGGGTTTCTTTTAATTTTTATTTTTATTTTCTTTATTTTCATTAAATACAAAACATAAAAACATTTCTTTTCTTTTAATTTAATAATTAATTAACATTTAATTTCAATTTAATTGCAAAAGGGTCCAACGCCCTCGAACGTTCAATTTTAATTCTTTCGCGCATTTATTCTTATTTATTTTCTTTCAAATATTATGTAACTAATCAAGCCATGTAATAGTCATTAGGAATTTATTTATTTTCCGCATTTTTTACCAAACGGGTCTTTGTTAATTTGGCGATGTATAGACCCGCGCCTTGTAATAGCGTAGGACTTTATTTTCCGCATTTAAATTTTCGCACTCTTAAAACTGCTAAACTTTGCATGAAAGAATGTATGGCCTAAATTAAAAACAAGCGTAGATCACCATGATACATGTACAAGATAAAACATCACATGAAAATAACACACAAATTCACACACCACTCTTAGGGTACGCCTCACTGTTGCCTAGCCCTCGAAACGTGGTCGTCGAGTATAGGACGTTTTAGTAAGTCCTTATGTCCATGATCTATGGCATAGGGATAGCTTCTAAGGTGTCCTACTGTTGCTCTGGTGACCACACTGTCCCTAACAATCGAATTGACCCGAACACCTCCAATGGTGGTGCTACCTACCTCTCAATGGTGGGATGGCACTATCTTAAGGACATTTACACAGCCTAATTCCTTAGGGTAGGTAGATGACTCATAGATACTTGCTCTATTCAAAAACAAATCAAACTCTTTTCACACCGACACTTTTCAAAAAGCTTTCAAAACAATTTTTCAAACACTCTTGAGGACTGATACAAGAGTCGATCTGAAATCTTTAAACGAAACTTTTTCAAACTCACTCACAATTGAAAAGCAAACACTTTTGAAAACATAATGAGCAAGTACCTAAGAGCCCATGGATAACCATGGATAGAAAGGGTGCTAACACCTTCCCTTTCTATAAATCTACCTCCCGAACCGAGAAATTATCTCATAAGGAATTTTGTTGTGCTTTTGTCCTGTCCATGTTGGAGAAAATAAAATACGGTGGCGACTCTTGCTTACCGCGACATTTCACGAACCAGCGTTAAACAGTCAGTTCCAGATCCACCGATCACACCATCCATAGCTTGGAGTCTATTATCTAAAGTCTGATATTTTTCTTTGAACTCTTCAAACTCACCAAAGTCTCCTTGACTCACACTTCAAGGACTGGCAGTATGGTACTCAAAGAGAGGGTTCCCAAAAGCAGCTTGTGCAGCAGGTTGACGAGAAGCAGTATGAACGATTGGCTGAGGTTCAGTGAAAACTAGAGCCTGAAAGACTGGTCGAGAAGACTGGCCAACCATTAAAGTAATTACAACAGGAGGAGAGTAATTTTGAGGTAACCCAAACTCTGGCCATGTAGTAGATGTATGCTGGATAGGTTGAGTGTCAACAGCAGCAGTTGGGTTTTCAGATATCACAGTCCTTTAAGGTGGCTCTCCTCTGGAAATCAGGACTTTCATCATCTCCGTAAGTTTGGCCATGCCTGACTTCAACTCATCGATTTCCATTCTGACTTCCATGTTATGTTGTTCTTGGTTTTCCATTCTCAATCTGACAGCAGCTCTAGTCTCGTAGTTATGTTGAGGAATCAGCTTGACGCTAAATGACTAACTGGAAGAAAGAAGTAACTGGGAATAAGATCCTGAACAACCAGGATGTATGTAGAATGATGCAGAGGATGCAAATGATATGCAATGTTATGCAATGCACTGTACAGTAACAGGGTCACATGGTTCAGAGTCACGAGCCTGGAGTCAAAGGTACAACCCATAAGGTTTGGACTAATGGTTATCACCTTCCGAACAAGGTTCTAAGAGGTTCCCAGAGTCTACATCCTTCCTTCGGATATTACCAATGTCCCAATTAACTCGGTAATTAGCAATATTCTCAGGAAAAACTCGTCCAAGCATAGTATCGCGTGACAACTACTTCCAGATTACTCGGTCATAGCTTCCGCACTACACCTAAAAGGCCAAGACGGGTTAGGTAATCATGGTCCTCAGCTTCAGCAGGCTCCCAGGTCCAAAGCAGTACGTCTTCCCGATTACTCGGTAAATGACACTACAGTCAAATGGGCCTCCACTAAGTGGGGGATCTCATGTCTCCTTTTTTGGGATTACTCCCTCAAAGTTAACATGACTATACCGCCCGTCCTATCTTAAGTTTTCCCAAAGTCCGGGTAGAAGACTTATAAGAAATCACCAAGCCCCTGAAAACCAGGAAAATCTAGACAAACATATATACAACATAATGGGAAGTAATAAACAGCAAGTAAAACAATATATACACACTCATAGAAGAGAAACAAACAAAGCTAGGATTGACCCACTTAGGAATGGACCAACAATAGGTCAATCTGTCCCCAGTGAAGTCGCCACTTTCCTGTCGTTACTTTTTCTGTGCTCAATTGCGGCAGTAATGATATGAAATAGAAAATGTAGTGGTAAAGATTTGAGATTAAGCAATCAATTAACTTATCTCAACACAATGAAGTCGCCATCGCACTTTATTGTTTCCAAAGGGAAATGGGGGAAAAAAGCTAATAAAACCCAAAAAGATCAGAGATCGAGGTACGGGGGTCAGTTATGCAAAGGGAAGGTGTTAGCATCTAAGCATCTACGGTACTCCATAAGATCCACTTTGTTTGGTTTCTTTTAAAAGGATTGTTATGTAAAGGTTTACTTGCTAAAGAGAAATGAATTTTTATTTGCAAACAAAAGAAAATGAAATTTTTTTATTATTATTTTTGTTGCTCGCCTTGGGTCATAAGACTTAGTGCCTACGTACTCCCTCGTGAAATGGGAAAGTCAGAGCACCGTAGTTTGGCTAGAAAAGGCTTGTTTGTTTATTGATTTAAACAAGGAGACAAGTCGTCATTATTAGGAGAGAAATCTCGACTAACCCCCACAAGGTGTGGGAAAGATAGACCATGTGTCAGCAAGAGTGAGGGTTTGAGAATGCCTCTAGTACTCAAGTGGAAAAGTCGACACCTTTATAACCATGGGGATAGGAGAATGTTGCTCGACTATCAATGAATCATGTCTCATCTTGAAAAAAGTTTTGAATGATAAAAGTGATCAGGCGCACACAAGAGTTTGAATGAGTTGAAGTGTTTTTGTTAATTTTGAAAGATGTCAAAGTATGATTAAATGTATTGATGTTTGTTTAAAGAAAAGAAGTTTTAAAAGAAAAGCACTCAACAAAGTCGAGGTTTATTATGAAAGTGGTTCGAGTTTATAAACAAAGAAGATTTTGAAAAAAGAAGACGATGGGAGAAAAGAATGACCTATGTACAGGAGCGTAAATGATACGGTAAAGCGAATCCGACCGAATAAGAAACCAGTACTTGACACGATGAAGTCAATACTGTATTCCCATCCCTTTGGGTTTAAAGCCATAGAGAGAAAAAATAAGGTAAGAGTATACCAAACCTCAGGTGAAAATAAATCACAAGTCAACAACATTAAAAAACCAAATGTAAGATAATACTCCCAGTAGCAAATAAAGCACAATGAATCACAAGCGAGAAGTGCAACACGTGAAAATAAATCACGGAAAAAAGAAATTGTCGATGACGCTCACGGTACCGAATAAGGCTCAAGATATCGAATAAAGCTCACTGTATAAGATTCCCTACATCACATGAAATATAAAGACAAAACTAACAGCACGAGAAAGCCTATGTGCGTCCGTACAATTTTCAGAAGTTAGTTGGAATTAAAATTAAAATCGCAATGCAATGAAAATAATATTTACATAACCTGAATTTATTTACAAATGAAGTGAATAAAATAGACAGTCAAAATATTATGTACAAGTATATATTTACAGTACCAAATATTAAATCAGAATAGTAAAAATACAATAAAGAGGTAAAGGGAGAAGTGTAGGAATTATTGATGCGCTATGTGAGAATGGATACTTGAAACGATTTTCGAAAGCCTTCACAGTAAACAAACTCGTTAGTAGCATAAGCGGTATAAAAATTAAAATTAACGAAATTGCAACAATTAAAATATGTGCTTAGAAAGTATAAAATCAAAAATGATATTGTATGATGCATATGAACAAATGAATATTTACACAGATAAAAATCAAGAATTCATTCTGTAATTCGATTCAATTTCGATATATGAAAAATCAAACTTAAATATACAAATCAAAAGTTAGACAGCATAAAATCAATTTCCAAGCTTATGTACAAACACCGATATTAAACCAACAAACTTTGTAAATTGATTTCAAATTGAAACATCATTGTGATACGGTGGGAGAACTGACTTGGGTGTTTTGCGTTTGTGTTCGCAAATGTTGCGGTATAGCAAGAGTCACCACCGAATTTTCTTTTATCCAAAAGAAAAGGTGAAAAGCACAGGAAAGACCTTTAGAGATGTTTTCTTGAGTTCGGGGGGTAGATTATGAAAAGGGAAGGTATTGGCACCCTTTTCATCCATGGTTTTCCATGGGCTCTTAGTTACTTGCTAGATCACTTGCTTTTGTTTGAATGTGCTTGCGGTGTGGTTTTTGAAAGTATTTTGAAAATGTAACTTTGTAATGATTCTCGTTTCTATAAGAACGCATACAAAGTGTTTGTTTTGAAAATGTTTTCAAGAAAGTGTTTGTGAGATGTGTTTTTTGAAAATGATTTTGAAAATGGTTTCCTTTGTAATGGTTCTTGTTTCTATAAGAACGCGTACAAAGTGTTGTTTTCAAAAGTGTTTCAAAATGAGAGTATTGGTGTATAAAATGTTTTTGTTGTGAGAAAGCGAGTAACTAAGAGCGAACCTACCTACTCAAAAGGTCTTAGATGTGTTTTTCCTCCTCCTTTAGATGTTGCTATCTTACCATTGATTTGGTAAGAAGCCCCATCATTGGATGTGAAGGGACGGACATGGGTCATCGTATAGTCATAGAAGGCAACCTATGGAACATTTTAGCAATGTCGTTTAGGGACTAGATCGTTTACCGAAGGCAACATCATGGGTCATTGAGGGACTACGATCTTTTATCGAGGGTCTTTGCTAAAACGCCCATGTTCGAGGGACATGACTATTTTTCTGATAGGCAACAAAGTGGGATTACCCTAACGGTGCTAGTGTGCAAGTGTGTTTGATTGCATGTATTTAGTCTTGATTAAGGTTATCTACTTGTTGATTTTATCTTTCCATACACACCCTAATTACTAGCATTTACATTTGAAAGCGATAAATTGCATAAGTGTAAAGTCCTATGCTATTACAATATTTTAGGGATGGGGGTACATATTTACAAATGGGGATTGCAAATAAAATTAAATCCTAAGTTACTATTACAACCATATTGAAATGTAGAATATAAGAAAGAAAAAGGACTTGTTTAGAAGATGGTTTTTTGTCTTAATGAAAAAAGAAATAAATTAATTAGTAAAAGAAAATATTTTTATGTCTTTTTATGTTAATATTAAAAATGATGAAAAGGAAAATAAATTCAAGATAGAAACATCGTGATGCTGCAAGAAGAACAACTAGGATTAGAAGTTCTGAAGCCAAGAGCGTTGTGACTCAGCAGGAGACTTTAGTGGAATCAGAAGTTCTGGATTGGTAAACTCTGAGGTCCTGCAAGAAACATTAGAGGGAAAACACAAAAATTCTGGGTGGTATTCAGACAGTGGGCCACAAGTCATAAGTTTTGTATTACACTAAAATAGTGAGTAAACTTCAAAAATTCAGTGTATTATCAGCATGTGAAAATCAGAAACTCTGAGTGTGTAAAAACAGTGAATGGAAACATCAGAAGTTTAGTATATTTGACATGTAAGAAGAACTCAGAAGTTCAGTGTTGTGTTAGAACAATGAGTGAATCATCAGAAGTTTTGTATTATGCTGAGCCAGTGGGTGAGTATTAGCAGTTCAGTGCGTTATCAGCATGTAAGAATCAGAAGTTCAGTGTGTGTTAACGGTGAGAAAAATCATAGAAGTTATGTGTGTTAAAACAGTGAAGAGAACTCAGAAGTTCTACGTGCTTAAACAGTGAGAAAATCCTAGAAGTTGTGTGTTAAAATGGTGAGTGAAAAACAGATGTTCTGTGTTACATTTTGACTTTCAATCAGCACACCAACAGTTTATTCAGTTCTTTTTAAACAGCAAATCATAAGAATAACAGCACAACAGCTTATAGAAGTTCTAATCCTAAATCTGAGTCTATCCCTAATCAAGAAGTTCAGATCCACAGTTTTTCTAATTAAGCAATGATATGTACAACATTAATACTATGATATTCACATATTTAATGATGTTCTAAATGAAAAGATGCAAAGTCTGAAAGACTTACCTTGAATCTGGAGCATGGGCTTGGAGGTTTGAACTGCTGCTTTCAGATGTTCTGGTGTCAGCGAGAGGGACGGAATAGTGGTTGTGTTCTTTGATTCAAAGGGGAGGAACAAAAGGTTTTGTTTCGGATTTGTGAAGGTTTTCCCTGTTTCATCTTCTCTCTTTTGGCCAATCTCTATCCAAAAGCCAGCCTCTCCTTCAAAGCCCAGCCCCTTGAACGTGTGATGGAGCAAAGTATTTATAGGTGAATTTGTGTGATTTTAGGGGGAAAACAAATGGGATTTTAAATCAATTTGGCACCCTGCTCCCTTGCTTTTTCATCACTGTTTTCGTATGCTAGTTTGGTGCAATTATGGGATGCAGGCATAGGTTGAACTAGCTGCTGACTAGCAGCTTTTAACCATGCCTAAACTGGAGTTATCAGCAGGATTTAAGGAAAAGAAAAACAAAGCATGGGCCTAGTACCAAAGTTTTCTATCCCAAGACAATAGAGGTACACGTGGTGAAAATCCTTTGGATAAAGACTCAGAAAGTGGTTGTGAGCATTAAATGAGCATTAAATGATGATGAGACTTATCACAACCAGAAATCCTGTAACGTGAGATTCTACACCATGGCTTAGTTCTGGATCAGAAGTTCTACTTCAGCGTAGCATCCAACCTCTGATCCTCTTATCTTTTGGCTCCAGCATGTTCTGGAGGAGCTTTCAGACTTTCTAGAAAGCTTGCAGCATGCTTCTTAACCTTCTTTAAATTACCCTCGTAAACTCTTACTGAAGATTTTGTGAAAACTTGCCCAGAAGTTCTGAACAAACTCTATCTTGAGAACATCTAGAATTTACTGAGTGTTAGGGTGATAATCGGGTCAGAAGTTCTGAAATTAAACACTTAGAAAAAATTTTAAGCATTTAGAATTTGACTTTTCCAAAGTAAAATTTGACTTTTGAATTTCTTGATGAAAAAAACTTCAGATTCCAACATGTCTTGATGAAATATGATTTTTTGAGATTTGATTTTGATTTAAAAGTCAAAGTTTGACTTTTCAGTGTGCAAAAGACCATTTTGCCCTTGTGAGTGATTTTCTTAGAAAATTTGTAGTTCAAGGCTTGGAATTGGATGGAAGCAAACTTGAGGATTCGGGGTGATTCTTTGAGAAATGAGAGGGCTAATTTTGGGGTACAACAGCTACCCCTGTTCAATCTTCTTATACCTGAAGAGTTAGATTAGTAAATCTACCATTCGTGACTTGAAGGTGGAAGATGATTAAACACTAGAGTGCCCAGAAAATTTGGACTCGAAGATGTGTTAGTTGATTATGTAGGGAATGGGCTTAAAGATTCCATTTGGAGAGGTAATGGATAGTTGTTGGAGATGGGCTTAAAGATGCCATCCGAAGGTGATTGTATCTGGACTGTATTTGAATGAGTGACAGAATTACATTCGAATTTGGATTGTATTTGGACTGTATTTGAATGAGTGACAGAATGACATCTGAATTTGGATTGTATCTGGACTGTACTTGAATGAGTCTGGAGTAAGTATCAGAATGTCAACCATAGCTGCATCGCATCTGAACTATCTCTATAAGGAATCTAGAATAAGTATCAGAATGTCAGCCATATCTGGATCGCATCTGAACTGTCTCTAGAAGGAATCTGGAATAAGTATCAGTATGTCAGCCATATCTAGATTGCATCTGAACTGTCTCTAGAAGGAATCTGGAATAAGTATCTGAATGTCAGCCATATTTGGATCGCTTTTGAACTGTCTCTAGAAGGAATCTGAAATAAGTATCAGAATGTCAGCCATATCTGAATCGCATATGAACTGTCTCTAGAAGGAATCTGGAATAAGTATTAGAATGTCAGCCATATCTGGATCGCATCTGAACTGTCTCTAGAAGGAATCTGAAATAAGTATCAGAATGTCAGCCATATTTGGATCGCATCTGAACTGTGTCTAGAAGGAATCTAGAATAAGTATCAGAATGTCAGCCATATCTGGATCACATCTGAATTGTCTCTAGAAGGAATCTGGAATAAGTAACAGAATGTCAGCCATATCTAGATCGCATCTGAACCGTCTCTAGAAGGAATCTGGAATAAGTATCAGAATGTCAGCCATATCTGGATCGCATCTGAACTGTCTCTATAAGGAATCTGGAATAAGTATCAGAATGCCAGCCATATCTAGATCGCATCTGAACTGTCTCTAGAAGGAATCTGGAATAAGTATCAGAATGTCAGCCATATCTGGATCGCATCTGAACTGTCTCTAGAAGGAGTCTGGAATAAGTATCAGAATTTCAGCCATATCTGGATCGCATCTGAATTGTCTATAGAAGGAATGTGGAATAAGTATCAGAATGTCAGCCATATCTGGATCACATCTGAACTGTCTCTAGAAGGAATCTGGAATAAGTATCAGAATGTCAGCCATATCTGGATCGCATCTGAATCATCTCTAGAAGGAATCTGGAATAAGTAACAGAATGTCAGCCATATCTGGATCACATTTAAACTGTCTCTAGAAGGAATCTGGAATAAGTATCAGAATGTCAGCCATATCTGGATCGCATCTGAACTATCTCTAGAAGGAATCTGGAATAAGTATCAGAATGTCAGCCATATCTGGATCACATCTGAACTGTCTCTAGAAGGAATCTGGAATAAGTAACAGAATGTCAGCCATATCTGGATCGCATCTGAACTGTCTCTAGAAGGAATCCGGAATAAGTATTAGGTCAGCCATATCTGGATCGCATCTGAATTGTCTCTAGAAGGAATCTGGAATAAGTATTAGAATGTCAGCCATATCTGAATCGCATCTGAACTGTCTCTAGAAGGAGTCTGGAATAAGTATCAGAATGTCAGCCATATCTGGATCGCATCTGAACTGTCTCTAGAAGGAATCTGGAATAAGTATCAGAATGTCATCCATATCTGGATCGCATCTAAACTGTCTCTAGAAGTAATCTGGAATAAGTATCAGAATGTCAACCATATCTGGATTGCATCTGAACTATCTCTAAAAGGAATCTGGAATAAGTATCAGAATTTCAGCTATATATGGATCGCATCTGAACCGTTTCTAAAAGAGAATCTGGAGTAAGTATCAGAATGTCAGCCATATATGGATCGCATCTGAACTGTCTCTAGAAGAGAATCTTTGGTCGCCTCAGAAAGATGATGAAGGAATCTTGGAAGATTGCTACCCGAACAGGATGATGATCTTTGTTTGTTGATTGATCTTTCCGGAAAAGGTAAAGAGTTAGTTGTATGCAATGTCATGATGTATGCATTGTGTAATTGTGTTCTCAAGATAAATGAGATTTGTGTCGTGTGCACTTGTCATGTATGTAAATAAGATGTATGAAATGTGAAATGTTAATGAATGTATTTTTGTCTGGGAAAATAAATCCTTGACAAATGCTGGGGAGTCGTTAAATTGCGGACTGTTGTTGAAGAGTTGGTGTGTCTTCAAACTTTGCTTAGAATGTTTCCACCGGGGATTTCTGTTTTGTTGAGGAGAACTCCGTCGGGGAAAGTTGAGAACTCTGGAGAGTATTAATTCCTGCTTAGGGGAAAAACTTCAGGAGTCTCGGTTGTCCGTTGCTCTACAGGTGAGTCGAAGTTGAACTAATGTCTGGTTGGGTTCAGGCTTCACAGTAACTTGTTGGGGATTGTAGAGTAGTCTACTGGGGAAGAGGAGTCGTGGTCCTTTGATTTGTAGTAGTTGGAAAGGAAAACTCAAACTGGGGAATCTGTAATTTGTTGGGGAAATAAACCCTGTTGCCGGTCTGCTAGAGAGGTGACGACTTTGTTGGGGAAAGTCCTTGAGGACTCTTGAGGTTGTCTCGGCTGGGGAAAGGTTTTCATAGATTAAACTCTTGCTGGGGAATCATCCTATGAGAAGAATTGTTGGGGAGATTTGTCAGTACCCCTAGTAGCAAGTGTTTGTGGCACTGCCAGGAAATGTTTGATTGTACGTAGCCCTTTGCTGAGACTGGAATTTAATTCCCCAAGTGATGGAGATGGAGACCTGCCCCTAGTTATTTTTTACTTCTTGAGAGATTTCTTGGAATCTTGACTGGACTTCCCCAGGTGTGCTCGGATAGTGACATGTCATGCCCCCCTGTTGATAGGAGATTTGTCATTGTAAGTGTCATCCTACTTGAATTGATTTTATTCACTGAGAGAGCTTTCATTCACTGAGTATTCATTGTGTGAATTTCTCTTGTTGTCAAACAAATAGCCATATGCAAATAGTGATATTCAAGTAATGCAAAGTTTATGTTTGTCTTGAAATTTTGAAAATGCATTTTAGCGAGTAAAGAAATTTTGTAATAAAAATTCAAACTCAGGATTTAGAGCAAAGCCCTACAGGAGTCAGGATACCTTTTGTAACAGTATGCTTTCGAACTAACCCATACTTCAATTAGGACTTTTGAAGGGTTGTAGCGTGGCTTGGTTCATGTTTTAAGAAACAAAGGATAAAGGCTCAAAGTGTGTTTGTACCCGCCCGTTCTTCGTGATGTTCTTCGGTCCTAAACTCAGCTAATTGTGCGTTTGAACTCCAAATGAGTCTGGAATGATGTAATGGTGATGGTTCAGACAAGTTAAGTTTTTTAGAAGGCAGCCATTTTTGCAATATTTTTTCATGCTGTTGAGGATTTGTAGTGACCTCTTTCTTTTGATTTGTTATCCTTGATTTTTTCCTGACTGTTCTTTTTTTGAGATTACAGTCAGTGGGATGCCCCTGTTTTCTTAAGTCTCCTTTGTAGGTTTTGACTTAGTGGGCTTTACTTTTTTAAGAAATAGTGACTACCTATGTGATAGGGAACCATCACCATCTTTTGATTTCAGAGGAATTTTTTTGATGTCATTCGTTGTATTACGAGATGAGAGTTTGCGGCTTAACACGCGTTTGAATTAACTGAGAGACTATCCTGCCCCAGGTTTTGATTAAAGGTTTCAAATTTTTTTTGTGAAAAAAAGGAAAACTTCTACTTCTTTGGCTCGAAAGGGTTGACTAGGGATTATCTTCCTTATAACTCCAGTGTTTAGTATTTGAAAGAATGCATGTACATCGTCAGCAAGGTCTGTCCAAAAGCATACTGTATGAGATTATGGCATTGTTTTCGTCATCCTCCCTCTAAAGGGTTGTAACTTTTAGCAAGAGTTGAATGTCATAAACAGAGTAAAAGGCATAGTTTAAATATAGAGAAAACGAAAGGATGAATTCAAGACAAACATATGTAATGCATTAATGAAGCAAAGTTTGACATTAATAGATAATTGTTTGAATAACAAAAGAGATTACAACTTGAAAATTCAAATGAACAAAAGCTTTCAATGATTCATCATAGGAGTAGTGATTATGTTTGGAGTCTCCGAAGGGTCAAACTCGATCTCCTTGGCATCAATCATGTCTTGGACCTTGTTCTTCAGAGCCCAACAGTTGTTTGTGTCATGTCCAGAACTATCAGAGTAGTATGCACACCTTTCATTAGGATGATAGGTAGGAGCGGAAGTATTTGGGTTCTGGAGAGGAGCCTTTAACGTAATCAGCTCTGCCTTCAACATGTGTTGTAGCGCTTGAGCCAGTGACATGTTGATCTTAGTGAATTGTCTTTTAGGCACAACCTCCTTACGCTGATGCCCCTGTCTTTGTTGAGCAGGCATAGGATTAGAGATCAAGATTGCTCCTACGTGTTGGTCATGACGACTCTTTTGACCATACACAACATTGGACTCTTTCTTCCCATTGCATGGCTTTTTCTGAGCATCAGGAGGCGTAGCTCCTTGGATCTTTCCACTTTTGATGCCAGCTTCGACCCTTTCACCGGTCAGTATTAGCTCGGTGAACCCGGATGAGGAGCTTCCGATCAAGTGTTTGAAGAAAGGCCATGTCAAAGTTCCCATAAAGATGTCAATCAACTCCCTGTCAGTTAAAGGGGGTTGCACCCTACTAGCCAGATCTCTCCACTTTTGGGCATACCCTTTGAAGCTCTCGTTGGAACCCATGGTCATGTTCTGCAATTGCACACGAATTGGTGCAAGATCAACATTATACTGATACTGCTTGTAGAAAGCAGCAGCTAAATCCTCCCAGGTGTGGATGCGAGAACTCTCCAATTGATAGAACCATTCGAGTTGAGTCCCTACTAGGCTTTCTTGGAAGAAATGGATCCAAAGCTTCAGATCAGTTGTGTATGGTTGAATCTTGTGGACATAAGACTTTAAGTGCATCTTAGGGCAAGAGACCCCATCGTACAAGACAAAGGTAGGGATTTTGAACTTTGGCGAAATGACTACTCCAGAAACCAAACCCATGTCTCCTAAATCCAAGCCAGGTATCTGTTGAATCTCCATAGCAATGAGGTGATCCTCCAGCTGTTTGTACTTGTCATCAGCGGGAGGATATTGTTCCTCAGAGTAGTCAACCTCGACTGTATCAATCCCCCGACTGTTGTTTTCCTCATGACTATCCCCCACGTTGGATGGAGTTGAGAGATCTAGAGCTCTCTTGACTGGTCCTCCAAGTCTTCTTCCCAAGTTCAAGACACCTACTGACTTCTTGGACTTCTTCCTCTTATCTTTGAGAAGGAGAGTTTTGAGGTCCTCTTGCCTCTTAGCCATAGCCAGGAACATTTGTTGGAATTGAGCGTTTTGAGCTTGGAGATCTTTCACCGTTTATTCTATATCCATCTTACTGAAATAAACAACAGGAGGATAAGGAGACCTGAATGGGAGAAACCTGTCATGATATGATGCATGATATGTGGATGCATGTTTTCAAGGATCTCACGGGGTTAGTAGTCACTTACAGTTTTTATTGGCAAAATTTGTATCGGTGGATGTCCTTCCACGAGAATTAAGCTCACCATCTCAAGTGGGTCATAGCCCTTGACTCAAGTTTGTCGTACTTGATCTTTGACGGAGTTTGGTTAGAGGAAAATAAATCCTCTTGTCTCTTGATAGACGTCTGGTTCACGTGACCCTGCATCAAAGACCCTCGAGATCCTTGAAATGCTATGGTTCAATGTTATTGAAATGCTATGGTATGATGTTATGATGTTATGTACAAATATGCAAGGTAAGCAAATTTATATACAAATAATCATATTCACACAAAGCAGACAAATCCTTAGTTTTAGGCTTGCATGGAGTTTGTAAGTAAGTACCCTCTTGAAGTTTGGTTGGCTCAACCTGTCCTAGTTAATAGTAACCGGGTTCTAAAGGATCTCAATATCACCGACCTTTCTCTTAGGCATTGTCTCAGCATAATCAATTTTTTCTTGCGGCCGAGATATCCTAAAAGTCCAGCCTCAATGAGTGTAGTATTGAGTATCAACCAATTTTCAGCTCTACACTGAAACCGGTTATCTCACTACGTCCTAATGGCCAAGTTTGTTCAATTAGGGTTCTAGAGTCAGTTAGTGCTTCATGACGCCAATCAGCAGCCCCATGTTCTCCTCGATTCACCACGAGGGATACCGGTACCCACAAATGCGTCACACTAACGTAGTCATTGCTTCAACCATATCGGTCTACGCTGTACAGTTTCCACAATTTGTTGCTACTTACCTAAAAAGGTGTCCTAGATCCGGGTGGAGGATCAAAGCAAGCCAAAACAGAGAACCATAATGTAAAGCATACAAATAAAACAATGAAAGCAAGTAAATGTGATCTAACCCTAAGGTAACCCCACTTTAAGAATTTCCCCAGCAGAGTCGCCAGTTCTGTGATACAGTGGGAGAACTGACTAGGGTGTTTTACGTTTGTGTTCGCAAATGTTGCGGTTTAGCAAGAGTCGCCACCGATTTTCTTTTATCCAAAAGGAAAGATGAAAAAGCACAGGAAAGACCATTAGAGATGTTTTCTTGAGTTCGGGGGGTAGATTATGAAAAGGGAAGGTATTAGCACCCTTTTCATCCATGGTTTTCCATGGGCTCTTAGTTACTTGCTAGATCACTTGCTTTGTTTGAATGTGCTTGTGGTGTGGTTTTTTAAAGTATTTTGAAAATGTAACTTTGTAATGATTCTCGTTTCTATAAGAACGCATACAAAGTGTTTGTTTCGAAAATGTTTTCAAGAAAGTGTTTGTGAGATGTGTTTTTTGAAAATGATTTTGAAAAGGGTTTCCTTTGTAATGGTTCTTATTTCTATAATAACGCGTACAAAGTGTTATTTTCAAAAGTGTTTCAAAATGAGAGTGTTGGTGTATAAAATGTTTTTGTTGTGAGCAAGCGAGTAACTAAGAGCGAACCTACCTACTCAAAAGGTCTTAGATGTGTTTTTCCTCCTCCTTTAGATGTTGTTATCTTACCATTGATTTGGTAAGAAGCCCTATCGTTGGATGTGAAGGGACGGACATGGGTCATCGTATAGTCATAGAAGGCAACCTATGGGACGTTTTAGCAATATCGTTTAGGGACTAGATCATTTATCAAAGGCAACATCGTGGGTCATCGAGGGACTACGATCTTTTATCGAGGGTCTTTGCTAAAACGCCCATGTTAGAGGGACATGACTATTTTTCTGATAGGCAACAAAGTGGGATTACCCTAAGGGTGCTAGTGTGCAAGTGTGTTTGATTGCATGCATTTAGTCTTGATTAGGGTTATCTACTTGTTGATTTTATCTTTCCATACACACCCTAATTACTAGCATTTACATTTGAAAGCGATAAATTGCATAAATGTAAAGTCCTACGCTATTACAATATTTTAGGGATGGGGGTACATATTTACAAATGGGGATTGCAAATAAAATTAAATCCTAAGTTACTATTACAACCATATTGAAATGTACAATATAAGAAAGAAAAAGGACTTGTTTAGAAGATGGTTTTTTGTCTTAATGAAAAAAGAAATAAATTAATTAATAAAAGAAAATATTTTTATGTCTTTTTATGTTAATATTAAAAATGATGAAAAGGAAAATAAATGCAAGATAGAAACAGCGTGATGCTGCAAGAAGAACAACTAGGATCAGAAGTTCTGAAGCTAAGAGCGTTGTGACTCAGCAGGAGACTTTAGTGGAATCAGAAGTTCTGGATTGGTAAACTCTGAGGTCCTGCAAGAAACGTTAGAGGGAGAACACAGAAATTCTGGGTGGTATTCATACAGTGGGCCACAAGTCAGAAGTTTTGTATTACACTAAAACAGTGAGTAAACTTCAGAAATTCAGTGTATTATCAGCATGTGAAAATCAGAAACTCTGAGTGTGTAAAAACAGTGAATGGAAACATCAGAAGTTCAGTATATTTGACATGTAAGAAGAACTCAGAAGTTATGTGATGTGTTAGAACAATGAGTGAATCATCAAAAGTTTTGTATTATGCTGAGCCAGTGGGTGAGTATTAGCAGTTCAGTGCATTATCAGCATGTAAGAATCAGAAGTTCAATGTGTATTAACAGTGAGAAAAATTATAGAAGTTCTATGTGTTAAAACAGTGAAGAGAACTTAAAAGTTCTACGTGCTTAAGCAGTGAGAAAATCCTAGAAGTTCTGTGTGTTAAAATGGTGAGTGAAAAACAGAAGTTCTATGTTACACTTTGACTTTTAATCAGCATACCAGCAGTTTATTCAGTTCTTTTTAAACAGCAAATCAGAAGGATAACAACACAACAGCTTATAGAAGTTCTAATCCTAAATCTGAGTCTAGCCATAATCAAGAAGTTCTGATCTAGAGTTTTTCTAATTAAGCAATGATATGTACAACATTAATACTATGATATTCACATATTTAATGATGTTCTGAATGAAAAGATGCAAAGTTAGAAAGACTTACCTTGAATCTGGAGCGTGGCCTTGGAGGTTTGAACTGCTGCCTTCAGTTGTCCCGGTGTCAGCGAGAGGGACGGAACAGTGGTTGTGTTCTTTGATTCAAAGGGGAGGAACAAAAGGTTTTGTTTTGGATCTGTAAAGGTTTTCCCTGTTTCATCTTCTCTCTTTTGGCCAATATCTCTCCAAAAGCCAGCCTCTCCTTCAAAGCCCAGCCCCTTGAACGTGTGATGGAGCAAAGTATTTATAGGTGAATTTGTTGTGATTTTGGGGGGAAAGACAAATGGGATTTTAAATCAATTTGGCATCCTGCTCCCTTGCTTTTTCATCACTGTTTTCGTATGCTAGTTTGGTGCAATTATGTGATGCAGGCGTAGGCTGAACTAGCTGCTGACTAGCAGCTTTTAACCATGCGTAAACTGGAGTTGTCAGCAGGATTTAAGAAAAAGAAAAACAAAGCATGGGCCTAGTACCAAAGTTTGCTATCCCAAGACAGTAGAGGTACACGTGGTGAAAATCCTTTGGATAAAGACTCAGAAAGTGGTTGTGAGCATTAAATGATGATGAGACTTATCACAACCAGAAATCCTGTAACGTGAGATTCTACACCATGGCTTATTTCTGGATCAGAATTTCTGCTTCAGCGTAGCATCCAATTTTTGATCCTCTTATCTTCTGGCTCCAGCATGTTCTGGAGGAGCTTTCAGACTTTCTAGAAAGCTTACAACACGCTTCTTAACCTTCTTTGAATTACCCTGGCAAGCTCTGACTGAAGCTTTTGTGAAAACTTGCCCAGACGTTCTGACCAAACTCTGCCTTAAGAACATCCAGAATTTGTTGAGTGTTAGGGTGATAATCGGGTCAGAAGTTCTGAAATTAAACACTTAGAAAAATTTCTAAGCATTTAGAATTTGACTTTTCCAAAGTAAAATTTGACTTTTGAATTTCTTGATGAAACAAAACTTCATATTCCAACATGTCTTAATGAAATATGATTTTTTGAGATTTGATTTTGATTCAAAAGTCAAAGTTTGACATTTTAGTGTGCAAATGACCATTTTGCCCTTGTTAGTGATTTTCTTGGAAAATTTGTAGTTCAAGGCTTGGAATTGGATGGAAGCAAACTTGAGGATCTGGGGTGATTCTTTGAGAAATGAGAGGGCAAATTTTGGGGTACAACAATCACCAAAACCACTTTTAAAATGGCTTAAACAACAAAACAACATCAACATCGACAATTCAAAATTAATCAACTCATACCGAAATTTCGTTTGTTCAAAAGTGATTAAAAAATATTTTTGAGTGCAAGTTATAAAACCGGAAAGCAACTTGACAATATGTCAGTGCTCTACGAAATTCAACTCAAACGAGTGTTCAACGCAAACGGAAAACATCTATATCAACACCAAAATTTCAATTCAAACATGGTTTGTAACAAAAGGAAATAGCAAAGTAATCCCAACCGAAACATCTACAAAAATCAAACCAATTTTTCAATCAAAAATTAACCAAGTCTCCTTCCTATTGAATTAAACAAAATGATGTGACATTAAATTCAAACTCAACGACTAAACCATTCCGAGAAGCCAGCAATTAAACTATTATCACACGATAAAATTCACCGCAAACAAACTCAAACAACTCAAAGAAGCGGTTACAAGTTTATGAGCAAGTTTACCAACCAGAATCCAAATTGAATTGTATCCATACAACATCGACATCTCTTTCAAGTATATCTCAAACAAAAGGCATAATTTACAGAAATAAAAACAATGAAACAACTCAATGTTAATTAATTGCTTATTAACATAATCCACAAAAGCAAAGTCATGTTATCATTCACGAAACAAAAGCATATCGATGCCTTATGATTTAACTATGTTCAAAAACTCACGGGAATGGAACGAAACCGATATCAAAACTGCAATTCAGATTCAAACAGCATGACAGTTTCACAAACAACAAAAGCGGAGTGATATCGATATTTATCGAAAATTGTCGAAGTCGAAAGCAGATCGCGACTGTTTGCTGGAATTTGCTGGGCGGAGTGAATTGCTGATGGTGGAGGAAGATTATAAGGGTGCGATTAGTGTTGTAATTGAAGGCTGGGGAGGGTAAGCAGAGGAATCGGAAGGTGAATCGGACAGAGGAAAACTTGTTTCAGTAGGTAGCGAAAATTTGATGAGGTTGTTGAGATGGCTGATGCGATTGCTGGAAGGCGGAGATGAGGGTGAGTTGCTGGTTGGGTGGCGACGATTGAATCGGTGATGGTGTGGGAATAGGGGAGTTAACGATAAACAATGGAAATTGGGATGGGTTGTTGATGAACAATGGTGATACAGAATTAAACAGAGGAGGTTTGCGTGAAGGTTAGCTAGCGGAGAGTGTAATCGATGAGGAGGTGAGGTATCGCAGAAGCTTGACAGAGATGATTTGGTGATGGAAGTAGCTACTGGTTATTGATACGGTTTGACAGTGATGGTTGTGGTTGGTTTGGTGATGGAAGGCAAAAATGGTGGTGGTGTGTTGCGAGAGAGATTGAAGCGAGTGGGTTACGGTCACAGTGAGATGATGGAATGGGAGTGGCTAGAAGATAAATAGAAAAGTGTTGATGAAGAAGTGAGGTTTGGGAGAGATGCTATACTATTACGGTGATGTAAGGGTGAATGGAGTATGTTCTTGGGAGTATGTGATAGATGGAAGGGGAAATGGAAATGGAGAGATATTACTGATGTGCGTTTAAGAGAGAGATAAAGAGGTTAAAAGAAATACTGTAAGCTTGCTTTTGCTTTGTGTTATGGTGTGTTTTTATTACAAAGAGATAAAGAAGCTATTATATAGGAAAATGAAAATGAAAAATTGATTTCAAAATTTAATCTCATCCGTTTAAAATAAATTCAATATGTATTAATCCATAACTATTACTATCAACCAATAAGAAAAAAGCAAAATGTAATTAATATTTTTTTATGACAAAAACGCCCTTAAATGATAAAAATGAAATAAAAAAACTAAAGTATTTAAATTAATTCAATTTAAAATAATTTTTTTGAATTTTTTCTGAATAAAAAATAAAGACCAAAAATGACTGAAAATGATAAAAAAACGAACGAAAATTTATCCGAAAAAATAAAATGAACACATTAAAATAAACTACATGTCACAAAGATTAAAGAAAAAATATTCAAAAAGTCAAAATCGAAATAAAATGATAATTAAAATATCAGGCTAAACAGACGTTTACGGTTAAAAATGAGACTTCAAACTGTACCGAAAAAATAAAGCGAGCATACCGTCATAAGCTACGCGAGACGCAGATTCATAAAATGATTGATAAAAGGTGAAAACTTGAAATATTTTTCTCGCTAATTTTCGTAGTGTCGAATCGCTTTTAACAGTCTGTATGTAAAACCGGAATTATTTTATTATCGACATATAAAAAACTTGGAGCAATGCAAGAAAAGAGTAAACAGATAGAAATGCATGAAGTGAAATGTCGGGTACTTTTCAACTACAGAATGATGCAAATGTCGATTTAAACTGACTTTTGGTCAACTTAAACACGATTAAATGATGAAAATGTGATTAATGAAGCTATTTATTAATGACAGTGACCAAATGACAAAATATGATATGAAAGTGCGACTGAAAAAAATTAGGGATGAAATTTAGGGTACAACACCGTGTTTTGTTGAAATTGGATGATCAATTGGGTTTTGTTCGTGCTTATAATAATAATTGATAGGAAAGAGTAACAGGAATTTTATTGAGTATCATGTTGTATATTGAATTCGTTGTGCTAATTAGATTAAATATTGGGTTTACGCTGAAACGGTAACGAAACTGGGCAAGGGAATGACGGAAATTAGAGAAGGCAATGGAGGGTGACGACCGGTAAGGGTATTGTGCCGAATAGCACATGTTATGAGATGGACCCTGTCGATCGGCAGGGATGATGAGAAGGTGGGTTCCGATCGGCACCGTATATATATATTTTTTTTTTGTTGTGACGATAGACAGGGGATTCTGAGTGGAGAATGCCGTTAGGCCTTGTGCTTGAGGAAAAGTTGTGCCACTAGGCACATTGAGGTGTGACGTTAGATTATTTCATGGCATGCACTATTTATGTAGCTTACCAATATAATTAGCAGAAGTATATTAGTATCAGCATTTGTAATGAAAAAAATTTAGCAATGAGATTAATTTAATTAAGTTAGCAAATAAGTGGACACAAGTCGATTAATTCGGTATATTGGTATGTGGATATTTTTTGCGAATTAGCCGAATTAAACGGTATAATTAGTTGTCCAGAATTAAGTAGAATTTTACAGGGTAACTAATATAAAATAGTAGATAATTATAATTGAGTTATTTTATTGAAAAACGTTGTTTTGCGGGTAGGAATGAATTAAGCCAATTTCGTTCGGATTATGGAATTATAATAAACGTGTGTGCTATATGATTAAAGTACAAAATTGGTTGTTTGGTGTTTTCTTATTGGTAAAATGATTATGTGATTGAATATGTGAAGTGTTAGGCATTATTTCCAGTGATGCAAGGATATAGGCGAATGCCTCATAATGAAGTTTGTGGTGAATGATATGTATGTGATGTTGTATGTTACATGAGTCTCATACATTTGCATTTGTGAAGGCCTGTATTGGTGGATTTGTCAAGTAGGCTTATGCCTTGTGCCTCTATTAATTGGCAATCAGTTAAGAGGGTTGAATCCCTGTTGGTACCACATGCATATGCACAGTTGTGTCGCATTTGAATTGCATTTTGAATCGCTAATGATAATTGTGAATGTTTATTGATTGTTGTGTGTTGTGTGTTGTTGAGAAGCGGTGAAATTCATAATGTTCTTATCTAATATATTAATTATCATAATATTATTTATATTATTCGATATCTCACCCCTTTATTTGTTTTGTCGTTTCCTTTATACTGGTAATGTGCAGGTGACGAGGAGTAGAGACTTAGTAGCTTGTTGGTGTCGTCGCTCTGATACGTAGCACTCGGGGGGATGAACGCTTATTTGATTTTATGATGTTTTTAGTTTAATCTAAGTTGTCATTTTAAGAAGTTGTTTTCCTTGAATTAAGTTGTTTAAAAGATGCTATGTTTCTTTTGAAGTTTTAAAGTTGTGAATTTGCTGCGTATTTATGGAATCAAGTTGAAATATTTTGGAAGACTAATTAATTGTTATAAGTTCTTTGGATTAATATGAGCTATGTATCTATTATGATAGGTTTTTATGTTGTTCGTTTTTGAAATGAGAATGTAATGCCCCATGTTTGCGGAAATTTTGGCACTCTGATTTTAATATAACTGCGGGGCAGATTTGGGGTGTTACATTAGTGCTATCAGAGCAGGTCGGTCCGTCTGGCTAAAGTTTTTGAGTCTTTAACAATCGAGTATTGTTAATTATTTTTTACCATTTTTTGTGTTGTAGTTATAAGTTGAGATGGCTAGAAGGAACGATGCATCGATTGTTGCTGCTTTGGAAGCAATGGCTCATGCTATGGAGAATCAGCCGAATACTAGCGGGGATGCGGGATCCCGTAGCTTGGCGACCTTCCAGAGGGAGAATTCGCCTACCTTCGAGGGTAAGTATGATACTGATAGGGATTTGAGTTGGTTGAAGGAGATGGAGAGAATCTTCCGTGTGATGGACTGCACTCAAGTGTAGAAGGTTTGGTATGGTACTCATATGCTGACAGTCGAAGCTGATGACTGGTGGCTAGAGACTCGTCCGAGGTTGGAAGCTGCAGGTGAAGAGATCACTTGGGTTGTGTTTCATAGAGAATTTATGCGGAAGTATTATCCTGAAAATGTTTGGGGTAAGAAGGAAATTGAACTCATTGAGCTGAAGCAAGGGAACAAGTCTGTTACCGAGTATGCTAAAAGTTTGTGGAGTTGGCTAAATTCTATCCGCATTATAGGGCAGAAACTACTGAATTTTTGTAGTGCATCAAGTTTGAGAATGGGTTGCGCTACGAGATCAATAATTCAATTAGATATAAGAAGATTTGTGCTTTCTATGATTTGGTGGATAGCTGCAGAACTTATGAGGAGGATAACAATGCTCATTACAAGATAGTTAATGAGAAGAGGAGCAAGAATCAGAGTCATGGTAAGTCATACGATGCTCCAGCTGGTAGAGGTAAACAAGAAGTTGTTGAGAGTTAAAGAACAAGTGAGGGAGACTCCTTCTAGTGTGACTTGTTTCAAGTGTGGGAAACCTGGTCACAAGAGTCATGTGTGCACTACTGCTGAGGTAAAGAGGTGTTTGCGTTGTGGTAAGGTTGGATATACAGCTCCTGAGTGTAAGCATAAGGCGGATGTATGTTTCAATTATGGTGAAGAAGGCCATATTAGTACTCAGTGTCAGAAACCGAAGAAAGCGCCTGGTACAAAGGTGTTCGCGTTGGTGGAAACTCCAACGAACAACGAGGACAGAGGTACCAGAGGTACGTGTTTCATTGATAGAACTTCGTTAGTTATTATTATTGATGTTGGATGAGTTGTAATAGAATTGAATGTGTGCGTTAGATTTTAATTATAGTAAGTTGTGATTATATCGGAAGGCTAGAGGTGGAGGTGAAGTTAAGGAAATTGGTGTCGGATGAATTTTCGAGGATGAAAATATTCTAAGTGAGGGAGAGTTGTAACACCCAGAAATTCATTAAATTATTTAAATGAATTATTGAGGATTTAAATTGTTGGAATTTAGTCGAAGAAGGGATTATCGGAATAATTATAAGGAGCATTATTGGATTAAATATATATTGTTAGAATTGATAATTGAATAATTAGTCAATTTAGTCAAGAGAAATTAATATTGGAAATAATGTTGATTTTAATAGAATATTATTTTATTAGTTGTGTCAAGTTGGGTGTGTGAAATAGCAAGATTAGGAATAGAATTAACAGGCTCATTAAAGTTACTAGTAGACCTATTATTATTATTATATTAGGTTATGATATATAGAAGCTAGCAGCCAAAAACCAAAAGAAAAACAATTATCACGTAGCAGTAGAAGAAACAAGGTTTTGGAGGCACCAAGTGGGAGGCAAGAAAATTTAGAGAAGTTGCCGTCAAACCAGTTGCAGTTTCAACTGGAGAATTTGAACAATCGGAAAAACCAAAAGGTAAGGGTGGGGTTCATATTTTATAAACGGGAATATGATGGTTAGTATGTAGGATTGGGGTTTAGAGTATTAGATTCATTGATGCGTTTTGTTGAAATTGGATGATCAATTGGATTTTGTTCATGCTTATAATATTAATTGATAGGAAAAAGTAACAGGAATTTTATTGAGTATCATGTTGTATATTGAATTTGTTGTGCTAATTGGATTGAATATTGGGTTTACGCTGAAACGCTAACGAAATTGGCCAAGGGAATGAAGGAAATTGGAGAAGGCAATGAAGGGTGACGACCGGAAAGGGTATTATGCCGAATGACACATGTTATGAGAAGGACCCTGCCGATCGGCACCATATATATATATATATATATATATATATATATATATATATATATATATATATATATATATATATATATATTTGTTTGTTATTGTGATGATAGACAGGGGATTCTGAGTGGAGAATGTTGTTAGGCTTGTGCTTGAGGAAAAGTTGTGCCACTAGGCACATTGAGGTGTGACGTTATGCATTATTTCATGGCAGGAACTATTTCTGTAGCTTACCAATATAATTAGCATAAGTATATTAGTAGAAGAATTTGTAATGAAAATAATTTAGCAGTGGGATTAATTTAATTAAGTTAGCAAATAATTGGACACGAGTCGATTAATTCGGTATGTTGGTATGTTAATGTATTTTTGCGAATTAGCCGAATTAAGCGGTAAAATTAGTTGTCCAGAATTAAGCAGAATTTTACAGGGTAACTAATATAAAATACTAGATAATTATAATTGAGTTATTTTATTGAAAAACGTTGCATTGGGGGTAGGAATGAATTAAGCAGATTTCGTCCGGTTTATGGAATTATAATAAACGTGTGTGTTGTATGATTAAAGTACAAAATTGGTTTTTTTGTGTTTTCTTATTGGTAAAGTGATTATGTGATTGAATATGTGAAGTGTTAGGCATTATTTCCAGTGATGTAGGGATATAGGTGAATGTCTCATAATGAAGTTTGTGGTGAATGATATGTATGTGATGTTGTATGTTACATGAGTCTCATACATTTGCATTTGTGAAGGCCTGTATTGGAGGATTTATGAAGTAGGCTTATGCCTTGTGCCTCTATTAATTGGAAATCAGTGAAGAGGGCTGAAGCCCTATTGGTACCACATGCATATGCACAATTGTGTCGCATTCGAATTGCATTTTGAATCGCTAATGATAATTATGAATGTTTATTGATTGTTGTGTGTTGAGAAGCAGTGAAATTCATAATTTTCTTGTCTAATATATTAATTATCATAATCTTATTTATATTATTCGATATCTCACCCCTTTATTTTTTTCTTCGTTGCCTTTTTACTGGTAATGTGAAGGTAACGAGGAGTAGAGACTTAGTATCTTGTTGGTGTCGTCGCTCTGATATGTAGCACTCATGGGAATGAATGCTTATTTTATTTTATGATGTTTTTAGGTTAATCCAAGTTGTTATTTTAAGAAGTTGTTTTCTTTGAATTAAGTTGTTTAAAAGATGCTATGTTTCTTTTGAAGTTTTAAAGTTGTGAATTCGCTGCGTATTTATGGAATCAAGTTGAAATATTTTGGAAGACTAATTAATTGTTATAAGTTATTTGGATTAATATGTGCTATGTATCTATTATGATAGGTTTTTATGTTGTTGCTTTTTGAAATGAGAATGTAATGCCCCATGTTTGCGGAAATTTTGGCACTCTGATTTTAATATAACTGAGGGGTAGATTTGGGTTGTTACATGAGCCACTCTAACTCTTCAGGTTTAAGAAGATTGAACAGGGGTAACTGTTGTACCCCAGAATTTTCCCTCTCTTTTATCAAGACGTTTCTCACCAAATATCTCAAATGCTCAAGGGTTCTCAAGGGTTTGATCAGACAAGCTCACCTCCTAAGCATTGGGTCCAAATTAGGGTTTTGTTTCTCCTAATAACAATTATACTTTTGATGCCTCAAATTACTTTCATGGTTCATTATAGGTCTCTAAATTCTCATGCCATGTTTCAAGTCTTGCACCATAAATTTGCTCAGTTAATTGGTCAGATGTCTGAAAATCAGTTGTATGGGTAAAAAGTCAACTATGGTCAATATACAGTCAAAATTCACGATTTTAAACCAAAATCAACATTTTGAAGTCATATTCATTAATTGATCATGTTTAGATCACAATTCCTCAAGAAAAACACTCTAATCATCAAAGGGGCAAAATTGTCAAAATTAGGGTTTTGACTAAGAATGACTGATCAATGACTTTTCACATAGTACAAGACCTAATGCCTTTAAGCATGATCTCAAGGAATCAAACATAATATCTTAACCTAATTTCACGCCTCAAATAATTTCTCAAGATCAATGGATTGATAGTTGAAATTTGGATCAACTGATGAAAAGTCAACTGATACACAAAAGTCAAACTTTGACTTTTTTGGCCAACATTGAATTTCAAAGATCAAAATTCATCAAGACATTCAAAAATATCAAACTTGATCATCAAGAATCAAGAAAGTCAAAAAAGTCAAAAAAAAGTCAAGATTTCTAATACTTAGAAAATTTCTAAGTATTTTTATCCTTGATAATTTCACTACTTCATGACATTTTTTCACTATGATGCAAGATGATTCTAGGAAAACTTTCAACATGAAAGTTGTAGATCTTGATGATTTCTACAAATTTTTCCCTTGGGGTTGATGTACAAAAAATGCTTAGATTTGAAGATAGAGGCTCATGAAGTCATGACATTTTTGTATAAACACTTAGTGAAAATTTCATAATGTTTAGGCAGATTTTTTGTCCTAACTTCTTGGCCAATTTTCATCAAGTTCCAAGTTGATTTAGCCAAAGTGATCAACATGAAGGTTGTATACAACGTTTCAAGCTTTCCAAAATGTCCAAGAACTTGAAGAGATCACGCTTGAGCTAGAAGTTCCGAAGACATGAAGATGGCATAATAAACTTGAAATTTAGGTCATTTTTGTGAAGCACACTTGATCAAATATCCAACCATGTTGTATAATCTTGCTTTGAAGGCCTTCAAACTTAAAAATAACTCAATAATTAAATGTTTACACAACTTATTGAGTCATTGTCCAAGCATTTGAGCTATTGTCCAAGTGATTAATCCATTTTTGGCACAAAGCTAACATTGCCATTTTAGAAAATCCAACTTTAATCACAATGTCAACTCCTTAAGCTTTGCACTTGTTCCTTATTAACACACACAATCTCAAAGCCATAAGAAACTTGTCTAGAGCCTTTTAACCACCCTACAAGTCCTAGTACTTCACATTGAAACTATGCATTTCAAGTTTGCTTCAAAAACAAGTTTTAAAACCATAACATGTGATCTCTTGGATCTGATGTTCTCCTTCCCTCAAACCTTTTCTCTATAAGTAGACAAGTCATTTGCAGCCTAACACATGAATTTACAAGCCCCCTAACCCTCTCAAACTCCCTGAAACTCAGAACTTGCACAGAAACCTCCATTGTTGCAACTTCTGGCTAAAAATTTCAAACTCACAATCCACTCGTGTGTTTGCTCTCTAAATCAATCACAAAGCTTCCATACATCATATACAACTCATCCCCATCTCTGTTTGATAATTGTAACTCCATTTTCATCATCTTCCAAACTCAAAAATAACCACCTGCAACTTGACTTCTCCAATACGATTCAGACACTTTTAGCACAAAGTAAGAGTTGCATTAGATTCTTAGGAGTCTGGTGAAGCTATCCAGATCATCATCACACTTCCAGGGGTGATCAAACTCCATACACGATTTCCAGTTTTAAGGTAAGTGTGATCGGTGGAAATAGAATTGACTGTTTTGGAATGCTGGTTCGCGAAATGTCGCGGTAAGCAAGAGTCGCCACCGTCTTTTATTTTCTCCAACATGGAAAGGACAAAAGCACAGCAAAATTCATTTTCGAGATGTTTCTCGGTTCGGGAGGTAGATTATAGAAAGTGAAGGTGTTAGCACCCTTTCTATCTGTGGTTATCCACGGGATCTTAGGTACTTGCTCACTATGTTTTCAAAAGATTTTTGCTTTTCTTGTGCTTGTGGGTTTTGAAAAAAGTTTGTTTGAAAACTTTGTTTTAACTCTTGTATCAGTCCTCAAGAGTGTATAAAGTGTTTGTTTGAAAACTTTTGTCAGAAAAGTGTAGGTGCGAAAAGTATTTTTGTTTTGAAAGAGCAAGTATCTGAGAACCTCTACCTACTCAAAAGAAATTAAGTTGTGTAAATGTCCTTTAGACAGTACTATCCCACTATTGAGAAGTAGGTAGCACCGTCATTGGAGTTTTCGGGTCAATTCAATTATAGGGACATGTGGTCACCAAAGCAATAGTAGGACACCTTAGCGGTAACCCTAATGTCCTAGATACTTTTTATCTGAGGAAACCGTTTCGAGGCAACTTGATCTTTAGACAGGAGGGCGACCTCTAAAACACCATATACTCAATGACCACGTCGAGGCAACCAAGTGAGGCGTACCCTAGGAGTGGCATGTGCACGTGTGTCAGGTTTCATATTAAGTTATCTTTGCACATGTTATGGTGAGCTACGGGTTGATTTTAATTTCAGAGATAAGTCTTGTCATGCATAGCCTAATTAACATACATCTAACAGTTAATAGTTTGCAGAAAATAAATCTACGCTATTACAAGGCGTCGGGTATTTACATCGCCAAAAACAAACCCTTGAAAAAAGTAAAAATAAAGAAAGCGATAAAAAGTCCTAATTAACGCTATTACATCCTCGGAACAATTACATAAATATGATAAAAAATTAATAAAACAAACATAGCGTGAGAGAAAATTGAATCGGAGAAGTCCTTAGGGTTTTGACCCTTTTTGAGAAAGAATGAGTTTTTGGTTGTTTATGAATTAAATTAAATTAAACCTAAAACTAATTAATAAAAAGAAATATTTTTTAATCTTTAATGTCTCAAGGAAGTAAATAAAAAATAGTCAAAAGTTAGTAAAAACCCTATTCTAATTTATTTTATTTATTGCAAAAAAAATATTGAAATTAACCTAATTAAAAAAGACTAAATTAATTTGTTAGTATTTATTTACAAAAATAAAGTGAAATTAATTTTAATTAAGAAAAAATATTATTTTTAATTTTTTCTGATTTTATTATGAAAAAAATTAATTGAGTAATAATAATAATAATAATAATAATTAATAGTAAAATAATTAAATGGAAAATATAAAGAGAAAAAAGAAGAACCCAGGGGGGTGTTGGCCCAATTAGGAGGTGTTTGTTGCAATTTCCAGGCCCAACAATATGTAAGCCTCTTTGACCTTCTGGATTAGCTATGCGCTGGTTGACTGGGAGTATGATGATCCTTCCATCTGGGCCATTGGATTTGAGGATGGAGACACATGGCATCTGGGAATTAGAAGCGTATGGTGTACTCCTTCTTGCAAGCTGCATGTGAACATGTTAAGAAAAATAGAAACAAATATTTTGGGGGACCTGGGATTCGAACCCAGGTCCCAACGTTTCCAAGCCAATGCCTTAACCACTCCAACCACCTGCTTTAATTGTTATTAGGATAGAGAGAGAATATTATATTGGGAAACAAATCACTAAGCTGTAAAACAAATAAAACGCGCGCCTTTTTTGAATTAACCAATGGGAGGCTAACATATAGTCATCTTCTCCGTTTGCCCTGTAAAATAAACATTAGATAGCGGGGGTTTTTAACCCCCACTAAACATTGTGGCGAAAAATAGCGAATAGAACTGTGGGTTATATAAATGTTTCGCGAGGGTTTGGTCAGGTTCGTCTGGTCCTCACGAATTCAGTCATATGCCTTAGGAGTCTTAATTTTTCCTGGATTGCAAAGCCCCAATTCAAAGCTTATGAACCCTAAAAATTCAACTATGGCATCTTGTGATTTATGGCGTTTCAGTTAAATTAAGCTATACCATTAGCTTTGTACAGTCCCTAGCAACACAAAACAACCAAGAAAATATGTTAAATGCACATGAATGATGAGTTACGATTCTGGAAAAAAATGGCAAACCGTGAAACTGTAAGTGATGATTCTTTGAGTTATGAAACTGGAATTTGATTGCCACACGTTCTGGGAACCTCCTGCAATGTATTAGAATTAATAAAACCTTTTGAATCGCCTTGGAACGCCAAAGTCAGTTTTGCAATTTCTTGAATTTTGTTGAATTGGCTATGGCTTTTTCTGCAGCTCTCTCACGTGTCTGAGGTTAGGGTTTGCTTGCATATATATAGAGGAACGGAATTAGGTCAAAATCTTGAACAAAAATCCATTGAATTGATGATTTGATCTTTGATTGAAAATCAAATCTTTTTGCATTTTCATGATTGAATAAAGTTGCCAATTTTGGATATTTTGCATCTTTGACTTGGTGCACGAAATTGCCAGCATATCTTGACCATATTTGCTACACAAAAAGATTGAAAAATCAAATCCTGCATTTTCCTACAATTTAAATTGATTAAATGAATTAATATTAATTAAAAATCCAATTAATTAATAAAAATAAGAAAATAAATTCAATTAAGCTTGATGAGTCGTGCATAGGCCATGGATAAAGTTTCAAGAAGAGATTTGAGGCCCATTAGCAAAAATGAGGTGTTTTGAGCAAAGTTGACTTGTACAAATTCCTAAAAATTTCCCAACTTCTCCAATGCATATCTTGCTCAATTTTGATCATATGAACATGTTCTTGGACATTTTGGAAAGCTCTTGAAGTTCTCTAACGAATGCCTTTTGTCCCATGTCATTTGGATTTACCAATCTCAAGTTATGGCCTTTGACTCAAAGTGCAGTTTTGTTGACTTTTGAATTTGACCTATAATGTAGAAATTGATAACTTTTTATGAGAGCATTTCTTGAACTTGGAGTGTGAAGATGGATTGTAGGAAATTTCATCCCCTTCAAAATGAGCATTGGATGGGATTTTTCTGACAAACCATGAAAAAGTTATGCCCTGGTCAAGATACAGTTGACTTTTCTTCTGTCCAAAAATAGTAACTTTTTGCATCTTGATGATTTTTTTAGCCATTCTTGTGGAACCATGATCAAGACTTGATCAAATGATGATTGTGGACTCAAAATAAGATGTTGACCAAAAATTCTGACTTTTGACTGCAAAATGACCATTTTGCCCTTGCAGTTGACTGTAGGTCAAATGAGGCTTTTTACTGTGCAAATTGGCCCTGTGAGTCTTGAGACTTGGCATGTAGGTGCTTGAGGATGTATATGGGCCTATGAGACTTGATTGAGCCATTGAAAACCTCCAATTCCTTGAAAGAACCAAAACCCTAATTTCAGCTGGCTTAGGAGGTGGTTTGACTGTGCACCGCTTGAGCAATCTTGAGCAATTTGAGAATTATTCTTGTCAAATCTTGAGGAATATGGGAGGGCAAATTTTGGGGTACAACAGTTGCCCCTGTTCAATCTTCTTAAACCTGAGGATGTAGATTGGCTTGCGTGCCTTTCGTGATCCGAAGGTGGAAGATGATTGAACACTAAAGTGCCCAGAAATTTGCACTCGCATAGCGTATTATCAGCAATTTGATGTCGGGAATGGGATTACATATGCCATTTGGAGAGATGATGGATAGGAGGATGGGCTTATAGATGCCATCTGGATATGTGACAGAATCTTGTCGGGGATGGGCTTATAGATGCCATCTGGAAAGGTAATGGGTAGTTGTGGAAATGGGCTTAAAGATGCCATCCAGGTGTGTCGATCGCGTAAGAGATTCCTTAGCGAGAACTTGCATACCTGTAGTTTGTAGAATTGTAACTTTGTAGGTTGAAAGAAGGAACCTGTGTAGGGTTGCTTAATGATGGTCAAGTAGATAGTTGTCCTGTCTGGTTTCAGGTATTAATCTCTGACTTGAGATAGAAAGATAGTTTTCCTGTCTAGTTTTAGGTATTAATCTTCAATCTCCTCCTATAGATAACTTTCCTGTCTGGTTTCCAGGTATAGATCTACAATCAGTTCATATAGGTGGCTTTCCTGTCTGGTTTCAGGTGTTAACCTATAGTCAGTCGTCCACAGATATTTCCTGGCTAGTTACAGGTGTTGATCCGGAACTTAAGAAGGCTGGTCGATGAGATAGTTTTCCTGTCTGGTTTTAGGTATTAATCTACAATCCGTCGTCCACAGATATTTCTTGGCTAGTTACAGGTGTTGATCTGGAACTCGAAAGGTTGGTCGATGAGATAGTTTTCATGTCTGGTTTCAGGTATTAATCTTTGTCCTGAGAAAGAAAGATGGTTTCCTGGCCTGTTGCAGGTGTTAATCTTCAATCTCTTCAATGTAGATAACTTTCCTGGCTAGTTACAGGTGTTGATCTGGAACTAAAGAAGGTTGATGGGTTTGGTCACAAAAAAATCTTTAGGAATCGATTTAACTGATTTTGTCTCCATTGACTGGTTTAGCCTCAGAAAAATCTTTAGGAATCAATTTAACTGATTTTGACAAGGTCTTGGAATATCTTCAACTGGATCGGCATCAGAAAAATCTTTAGGAATCGACTTAACTGGACCAGAGAAGGCCTTTGACTGGATCGGCATCAGAAAAATCTTTAGGAATCGATTTAACTGGACCAGGCAAGGTCTTGGAATCTTCAACTGGATCGGCATCAGGAAAATCTTTAGGAATCGATTTCACTGGACCAGAGAAGGCCTTTGACTGGATCGGCATCAGAAAAATCTTTAGGAATCGATTTAACTGGACCAGGCAAGGTCTTGGAATCTTCAACTGGATCGGCATCAGGAAAATCTTTAGGAATCAATTTCACTGGACCAGAGAAGGCCTTTGACTGGATCGACATCAGAAAAAATCTTTAGGAATCGATTTAACTGGACCAGGAAAGGTCTTTGGAATCTTCAACTGGATCGGCATCAGGAAAATCTTTAGGAATCAATTTCACTGGACCAAAGAAGGCCTTTGACTGGATCGACATCAGAAAAAATATTTAGGAATCAATTTAACTGGACCAGGCAAGGTCTTTGGAATCTTCAACTGGATCGGCATCAGGAAAATCTTTAGGAATCAATTTCACTGGACCAGAGAAGGCCTTTGACTGGATCGGCATCAGAAAAATCTTTAGGAATCGACTTAACTGGACCAGGAAAGGTCTTGGAATCTTCAACTGGATCGGCATCAAAGAAATCTTTAGGAATCGATTTCACTGGACCAGAGAAGGCCTTGGTATAGCTGAGAACTTAACTGGATCTTTCCTAAAAGGTAAAAGCCAGTCATATGCAATGCATGATATGGATCAAGCAATGATGTTCTCAATGAAAATGAGATTGTAAGATATGATGCGTATATGCATGTATCATGATGTATGAAAAGGTGATGTTTTAGCTGGGGAAAATAGATCCCGGAGCTGCTGGAGAATAGAGTTGAGTTCTTCGTTTCCGTTGGGGATGGTGAACGAAGATGATTGTGTGAATAAATCTGTAGGAGAAGATGACTCTGTTGGGGAATAAACTTGATGAAGAGATTACTCCGAGGGGATTACTCTGTGGGGAATTACTCCGTGGGAAGGGATGCTTTGTTGAGATTTTAATGATAACTCCGTTGGGGATGCTCTTTCCGTTGCAAGTTGCTGAGGATAACCCAGTTAGGCTCTTGTGGGGATAACCTTCTGAATATGGCTGGGAAGATACATTTGCACTCTGCAGGGGACAAGCTTCCAGAATTTACTGGGGAAGATGATTCAACTCTGGCGGGGAAGCTTTGTTAGGTTGCGCTGGGAAATGGCTCCACTGGGGGTATCTTGTATTCCGCCGGGGACCAATCTTATATTTCTGTTGAGGAATATTAAGACTTCCGGGGATGCTTGCTGAGGAATATATGTATGCTCCGCTAGGGAATATTAAGATCTTCTGGGGATACCCAACTTTTTCAGGACTGATGGTAGACCAACTCTGCTTGGGGGGAGAGTATTGTTGACTTGCTGGGGATAACGTGCCTTTTTAGGGCTGATGGGAGACCAACTCTGCTTGGGGAGAGTATTGCTGATTCTTGTAGTTACAGGTCTCAGCGGGGAGAGCTTCCATTACTGTCTTACTCTGCGGGGAGTGAAGGTATCTTAGCTATATTCTTCAGTTGAATCTACCTTAGTACCTGGTGGACAGAGCAACTTTTACAGTTCAGACGATTCTTATTGCCCCAGTTTCTGTGGGAGAAGGTACCTATGGAGGTGCTTGATAACTGCCAATTGACAAGTTTTCTTCTGGTAGGCAAGTGACGAGATAACGAAACATAGTCGTACGCTCTGATCCCTAATTTTTGCCTGGACCGCCCTTTCGGGTTTTCAGTCCATCGGGATACCCTTTTTTGCCCAAGCCGCCTTTTCAGGTTTTCGACTTGCCGGGTGTACAGATTTTTTTCATTTTCATCCCTTATTTTTGCCCGAACCCTTTTGGTTCGCCGGGAAGCCCTTATTTTTGCCTAGGCCAGTCGATCTAGCGGGTCTTTGATTATGCGTAGTATTTTTTTTTACTATGTCCACTTTCTCAGAATGCAGGGAGTTGTCACTGTCAGTAGCGTTGTATTGCCATACTGCCAGAAGATGTTTGATCATGCAAGATTCGCTGCAGGAAGTCATGTCCAATGCCCCAAGTGACTCAGGCAGAGATTTGCCCCTGGCTATTTGGCATCTTGAGAGATCTTGACTTGACTGCCTCAGATGATGGGCAATGCTCATGTCGTGCCCCTGGATTGGGAGTGTTTTTTGTTCACTAGATATTCTCCGTGCGAATTTCTCTGCTGTTGAACAAATAGTCATATGCAAACAATGTTATTTTAAGAATGCAAAGCTTATGTCTGTTTCGAAGTTTTTGAAAATGCAGTTTCAGTAAAACAAGTGAATTTTTGTAAAATGTGATGTCAACTCAGGATTTTACAGCAAGCCCTACAGGAGTCAGGATACATTTTGTAACAGTATGCTTTCGAACTAACCCATGCTTCAGCTAGGACTTTTAAGGGTTACAACGTGGCCTGGTTCACGGTTTAAGAAACAAAGGATAAAGGCTCAAAATTTATTTGTTCCCACCCGCTCTTCGTGATGTTCTTCAATCCTAAACTCAGTTAATTGTGCATTAGATCGTGTTTGAGTCTTTGCTCTGATATTTCGGTGATGGTTCGGATACTGATAGTTTATTTTGAATAGGCAGTCATTTCTTTTTTATTGAGGGTTTGTAGGACCTCTTTCTTTTTTTTATCCCTGTTTTTTGCCTGAACTGTTTCTTTTGTGATTACAGTCAGCGGGATGCCCCAGTTTTTGTGTAAGTCTCCTTCATAGGTTTTGACTTAATGGGCTTTTATTTTGAGAAATAATGACTGCCTGTCTTGACGATTATAGGGAACCATCACTGTCTTTTTTGTCTCGGAAGGACTTCTTTGATGCCATTTATTGTGCACTTGGATCAATTGAGAGAACTACCCTGCCCCAGGTTATAATTAAGGGTTTTAATTTTTACATGAAAAGAAAAACTCCAACTTCTTTGGCTCAAAGGGGTTGACTAGGGATTATCTTCCTTATAACTCCACTGTTTAAGATTTGAAACAATGCCTGTACCTCATCAGCGGGGTCTGTTCAAAAGCATACTGTAAAGATCGTGGTATCGTTTTCGTCATTCTCCCTCAAAAGGCTTAGAATTTTTAATCGAGAGTTGAATCATCACAAGAAATGAAAGCAATTTGAATATAGTGAATACGAATGGATTGATTCAAAACAGACATATGCGATGCATTAATGAAATAATAAAATTTGCCATGGCAATATTTGTTTGAATGAGCAAAGAAAAATACAACTTGAAAATCCAAATAAACAAGAGCCTTCAATGATTAGGCATAGGAGCAGTGATTATGTTGGGAGTCTCTGAAGAGTCAAACTGGAATTCTTTGGCATCAATCATGTCTTGAACCTTGTTCTTCAGGGCCCAACAGTTGTTTGTGTCATGTCCTGGACTGTCAGAGTGATACGCACACCTTTCATTGGGATGATAGGTAGGAGCGGAAGTGTTTGGATTCCAGAGAGGAGCCCTTAATGTAATCAGCCCTGCCTTCAACATTTGTTGTAGCGCTTGAGTCAGTGACATGTTGATCTTAGTGAATTGCCTTCTGGGCTTACTCTGATCAACCCGTTGTTCTTGACGAGTTTGTTGTTGGACCCTTGAGGTAGTAGCAATTTGGAGAGGTCCATTCTTCACCATACCAAACTCTTGTCTTCTTGGAGACTGATTAATGATTTGATCCCCAGCCTTGACCGTTTGCTTCATGTTGTGGTACCTGTCTTGATGAAGCTGGTGGATCATGGTTCTCATGTCTTCTTGTTCCCGAGCTAAGCCTTGGATAAGAGTCATTTGCCCCAGCATTTGGGTTCTCATTGTATCTACCTCAACTTGCAGATGATTCAGTCGTTCGTCCCTATGGTCTTCAGGATTTTTCTTGACCAAATTCCCCATGAGGAGTGTTCTCAACTCTTCCTGCCCCTTGGATAGGTTTAGGAAGATTTCCCTGAACTGAGTCTCTTGAGTATGAAGATCCTGATTGTCTGGTTGGAAAGCCATTTCTGAAATAAACAGCGAGAACATGAGAGACCTGTAGCGGATGACCTATTATGCAATGATATGTATGATATATGTATGCAATGTTTTCAAGGATCTCGCGGGGTAAACAAGAAAATTGTTAGAATTTGAATTTTGCAGCTTGATTGAAGGAACTTCATGTTGTTGAGAGTCCTTCTTCAAGAGTCAAGCTCACCATATCGAGTGGGTCATAGCCCCTGACTCAAGTTATCATGTTTTGATCTCCAAACAACCTTGGCTAGAGGAAAATAAATCCTCTTTGCCCCTTGCTATACATTTGGTTCATCATGACCTGCATCACAAACCCTTGAGATCCTTGAAATGGGTTAGTCCTTATGCAGGATGTATGCAATGTTATGATGTTATGATGTTATGATAAAGGTACACCACAAGTATTCACAAAAGGCAAACATGGTAAAGGCACACAAGTCACACAAAAGAACCCTTAGATTTTAGGCCAGCATGAAGTTTAGGTACTACCCTCTTTTAGTTTCAGTTGGTTAAGACATGTCCTAAGAATAGTAACCGGGTTCTAAGGAGCTCAATATCATTGGATTGTTTTCTATGTTCATTGTTTTAATTTAGCCACTTAACTGGCGACCAAAATATTCCAAGAAAACAACTCTCAATGAGTGTAGTATCGAGTATCTACCAACTTTGGACTGCACCAAAGTCGGTCATCTCACTACCCCTAAAAAGGCCAAGATGGTCAAGTAAGGTTCTAAGGTCAGTTGATGCTTCACGACACCACGCGGCGGCCCCGTACTCTCCTTGACTTGACTCAAGGGTTACCGGTACTCACCAAAGTGCCACATCAACGTAGCTACCGCTTCAACCATGTCGGTATACCCCGCACAGTTCCCTCACAGTTTGTTGCTACTTCTAAAGGGTATCCCCAGATCCGGGTTAGGATCTATAAAACTCTGATACAAGCCCACAATATTAAAGCATTCAAGGCATACAATTGAAAACATGGTGATCTAATCCTAAGGTACACCTCACTTATTATAAGATATCCCCAGCAGAGTCGCCAGTTCTGTGATCGGTGGAAATAGAACTGACTGTTTTGGAATGCTGGTTCGCGAAATGTCGCGATAAGCAAGAGTCGCCACCGTCTTTTATTTTCTCCAACATGGAAAGGACAAAAGCACAGCAAAATTCCTTTTCGAGATGTTTCTCGATTCGGGAGGTAAATTATAGAAAGGGAAGGTGTTAGCACCCTTTCTATCCGTGGTTATCCACGGGATCTTAGGTACTTGCTCACTATGTTTTCAAAAGATTTTTGCTTTTCTTGTGCTTGTGGGTTTTGAAAAAAGTTTGTTTGAAAACTTCGTTTTAACTCTTGTATCGGTCCTCAAGAGTGTATGAAGTGTTTGTTAGAAAACTTTTGTTAGAAAAGTGTAGGTGCGAAAAGTATTTTTGTTTTGAAAGAGCAAGTATCTGAGAACCTCTACCTACTCAAAAGAAATTAAGCTGTGTAAATGTCCTTTAGACAGTACTATCCCACTATTGAGAAGTAGGTAGCACCGTCATTGGAGTTTTCGGGTCAATTCGATTATAGGGACATGTGGTCACCAAAGCAATAGTAGGATACCTTAGCGGCAACCCTAATGTCCTAGATCCTTTTTATCCGAGGAAACCGTTTCGAGGCAACTTGATCTTTAGACAGGAGGGCGACCTCTAAAACACCCTATACTCAATGACCACGTCGAGGCAACCAAGTGAGGCGTACCCTAGGAGTGGCATGTGCACGTGTGTCAGGTTTCATATTAAGTTATCTTTGCACATGTTATGGTGAGCTACAGGTTGATTTTAATTTCAGAGATAAGTCTTGTCATGCATAGCCTAATTAACATACATCTAACAGTTAATAGTTTGCGGAAAATAAATCTACGCTATTACAAGGCGTCGGGTATTTACATCGCCAAAAACAAACCCTTGAAAAAAGTAAAAATAAAGAAAGCGATAAAAAGTCTTAATTAACGCTATTACATCCTCGGAACAATTACATAAATATGATAAAAAATTAATAAAACAAACATAGCGTGAGAGAAAATTGAATCGGAGAAGTCCTTAGGGTTTTGACCCTTTTTGAGAAAGAATGAGTTTTTGGTTATTTATGATTAAATTAAATTAAACCTAAAACTAATTAATAAAAATAAATATTTTTTAATCTTTAATGTCTCAAGGAAGTAAATAAAAAATAGTCAAAAGTTAGTAAAAACCCTAATTCTAATTTATTTTATTTATTGCAAAACAAATATTGAAATTAACCTAATTAAAAAAGACTAAATTAATTTGTTAGTATTTATTTACAAAAATAAAGTGAAATTAATTTTAATTAATAAAAAATATTATTTTTAGTTTTTTCTGATTTTATTATGAAAAAAATTAATTGAGTTAATTAAGTAATAATAATAATAATAATAATTAATAGTAAAATAATTAAATGGAAAATATAAAGAGAAAAAAGAAGAACCCAGGGGGTGTTGGCCCAATTAGGAGGTGTTTGTTGTAATTTCCAGGCCCAACAATATGCAAGCCTCTTTGACCTTCTGGATTAGCTATGCGCTGGTTGACTGGGAGTATGATGATCCTTCCATCTGGGCCATTGGATTTAAGGATGGAGACACATGGCATCTGGGAATTAGAAGCGTATGGTGTACTCCTTCTTGCAATCTGCATGTGAACATGTTAAGAAAAATAGAAACAAATATTTTGGGGGACCTGGGATTCGAACCCAGGTCCCAAGTTTCCAAGCCAATGCCTTAACCACTCCAACCACCTGCTTTAATTGTTATTAGGATAGAGAGAGAATATTATATTGGGAAACAAATCACTAAGCTGTAAAACAAATAAAACGCGCGCCTTTTTTGAATTAACCAATGGGAGGCTAACACATAGTCATCTTCTCCGTTTGCCCTGTAAAATAAACATTAGATAGCGGGGGTTTTTAACCCCCACTAAACATTATGGCGAAAAATAGCGAATATAACTGTGGGTTATATAAATGTTTCGTGAGGGTTTGGTCAGGTTCGTCTGGTCCTCACGAATTCAGTCATATGCCTTAAGAGTCTTAATTTTGCCTGGATTGCAAAGCCCCAATTCAAAGCTTATGAACCCTAAAAATTCAACTATGGCATCTTGTGATTTATGGCGTTTCAGTTTAATTAAGCTATACCATTAGCTTTGTACAGTCCCTAGCAACACAAAACAACCAAGAAAATATGTTAAATACACATGAATGATGAGTTACGATTCTGGAAAAAAATGGCAAACTGTGAAACTGTAAGTGATGATTCTTTGAGTTATGAAACTGGAATTTGATTGCCACACGTTCTGGGAACCTCCTGCAATGTATTAGAATCAATAAAACCTTTTGAATCGCCCTGGAATTCCAAAGTCAGTTTTGCAATTTCTTGAATTTTCTTGAATTGGCTATGGCTTTTTCTGCAGCTCTCTCACGTGTCTGAGGTTAGGGTTTGCTTGCATATATATAGAGGAATGGAATTAGGTCAAAATCTTGAACAAAAATCCATTGAATTGATGATTTGATCTTTGATTGAAAATCAAATATTTTTGCATTTTCATGATTGAATAAAGTTGCCAATTTTGGAGATTTTGCATCTTTGACTTGGTGCACGAAATTGCCAGCATATCTTGACCATATTTGCTTCACAAAAAGATTGAAAAATCAAATCCTGCATTTTCCTACAATTTAAATTGATTAAATGAATTTATATCAATTAAAAATCCAATTAATTAATAAAAATAAGAAAATAAATTCAATTAAGCTTGATGGGTCGTGCATAGGCCATGGATGAAGTTTCAAGAAGAGATTTGAGTCCCATTAGCAAAAATGAGGTGTTTTGAGCAAAGTTGACTTTTACAAATTCCTAAAAATTTCCCAACTTCTCCAATGCATATCTTGCTCAATTTTGATCATATGAACATGTTCTTGGACATTTTGGAAAGATCTTGAAGTCCTCTAACCAATGCCTTTGGTCCCATGTCATTTGGATTTACCAATATCAAGTTATGGCCTTTGACTCAAAGTGCATTTTTGTTGACTTTTGAATTTGACCTATAACGTAGAAATTGATAACTTTTTATGAGAGCATTTCTTGAACTTGGAGTGTGAAGATGGATTGTAGGAAATTGTATCCCCTTCAAAATGAGCATTGGATGGGATTTTTCTGACAAACCATGAAAATGTTATGCCCTGGTCAAGATACAGTTGACTTTTCTGCTGTCCAAAAATAGTAACTTTTTGCATCTTGATGATTTTTTGAGCCATTCTTGTGGAATCATGATCAAGACTTGATCAAATGATTATTGTGGACTCAAAATAAGATGTTGACCAAAAATTCTGACTTTTGACTGCAAAATGACCATTTTTCCCTTGTAGTTGACTGTAGGTCAAATGAGGCTTTTGACTGTGCAAATTGGCCATGTGAGTCTTGAGACTTGGCATGTAGGTGCTTGAGGATGTATATGGGCCTATGAGACTTGATTGAGCCATTTAAAACCCCCAATTCCTTGAAAGAACCAAAACCCTAATTTCAGCTGGCTTAGGAGGTGGTTTGACTGTGCACCTCTTGAGCAATCTTGAGCAATTTGAGAATTATTCTTGTCAAATCTTGAGGAATATGGGAGGGCAAATTTTGGGGTACAACAGTAAGTTTTCTCAACCTCGAACTCTCTCCACAAGCATCATTAATGGTTACTTTGTGAATGAAAAATGTAGACATTATTGCCCTGAAGCTAACAATGCCTTTAGTTTTCATTTATGTTGCCTGAGTGATGTGAATTTTGAAGTTGAACTTTCTGAAAAAATTAGGTTTTATTTGGTACCAAAAAAAATTCATGTTCATCTTTGATTTATAACTTTAGTTATTTATATGGTTGAATTCGTGGTGAAAAATGGAACAACTTTCTTGTTTACACTTTTGAAAATGATTGAGAAATGAAGAAGTTACAGTTTTCAAAAATGGTGGTGTTTGTTCTGCGCGTGCAAAGGAGGAAGAAGATGAAGTTCAATTTTCAGAATTGAGTTTATTTTTTATTTATTACATGTTGTTTTATACACGAATGAAACAGCTACCCCAGTGATAGAGGAAGCACGCGTAAGGTATTGTTCTATAGGGACCTGGGTTCGAGCCCTGGTGGTACCCTTTTATGTTTTTTCACATTTTTCTTGCAGATTCAGCGCACCCAGTTCCTATGAGTCCACCATGTGCCCTCATCTCATCACCACATGATCATCATCTGACTGAATACTGTAGCGGTAGAAATGTTCAAGACTAAGCCATTGGATTGACTAGACTTTATACAAATCAAAATCAAAATCGCCACCGCGCTTCATTGTTTCCAAAGGAATGGGAAAAGAGTGAATAACCCAAAAAAAGGGGGAAAGATTCAAGGTAAGGGGGTTGGTTATGTAAAGGGAAGGTATTAGCACCCTAAACATCTACGGTACTCCGCATGAACCTCTTTGTAAAATCTGTATATTTGGGCTAAAAAAATGTGTTGTATATAAAATGGATGGTGGAGGTGAGAAAAGAAATATTTTTTATGATTTTTGCACCCGCCGCGGTTGCGAACCTTTAGTGCCTACATACCACCTTTCGTGCAATAGGGGATCAGGATACACGTAGTTCCTCTTTTAAAAATTTGAAACATAAGTGTGTTGGTTAATTTTAAGAGATAAGACATCATCGTCATTGTCCGTGTGGAAAACATACTTACTACCCACAATCATGAGAAAGGAGAATTTGCATCATCTCAAAGTGGAGGATAATGGCTTGGATTTTAAAATCAACAATGCCTCACTCAACACCCAAGTGGAAAATATCTCACTTCACTACATATTGTGGAAGTATAGTTGTTTGCATCACTACAAGGATTGACAAGAGTCTAACCTTTTGAGAAAAGTTTTAAAGATAAAAAGCCAAAGTGGCAAAATTGTTTGAAATGAGATTGATTGACTTTTAGTATTCTTACAAAAAAGCGTCAAAGTATTATTAAATTGATTGAAGTTTATTGATGAAAATGTTTTGAAAATGCATGGACCTAAGTCTAAGTTTATTACGAAAGTGTTTAAGTTTCAAGACAAGAAGAGTTTTCAAAAGGAGGGAGGAGATTTTTGAAATTAAAGAAGATGGGAGTAGAAGAAGAGGCTATCCTAAAGCATAAGGTAAAAGTTAAGGATAAGGACCATCTAACCAATAAGAAGCCAAAACTTGAAATTATGAGCCAAGATAGAATTCTCATTCTTTGGATTGAAACCAAGCAAGCAAAGATACTAGACCTCTTCAAGTGTATTAAGTCTTCACAAAAATTGGGCAGAGTAACGGCTGTATGCGGGTGAATTCCATATTACAAATAAAGGATGTAATCACAAAAACCTGCACACAAAAACAAACAAGAAACCCAATGTCTTGAGGTAAACCTCAAGAGCTCCAGACAAAATAATCAGATAAGATCACAAGGTCTCCAAGATAGGCCAAGGTTTCTAATCCTAAGTCCAAGAAATAGTCCCATGCTCCATAATTCCAAGGATAGTAACCAAATAGTCCAAGTACCATTAAGAGTTTTTTAGGGTTTAAGTGATTATTAAGTATATTAGGAAAAGAAAAAGAAAAGCTCAAGTGAGAAAAGTAAAAATGACAAGAATATAAATGCTCAAATGAGCAAAGATGAAAATGGCATGAAATAAAAAATGCTAGAAAACAAATAGTACATAAAGCATAAAAGAATAAAAGCATAAAATAAACAAGTCAATAACTAGTGGTTAGTTGGATGACCATCTTGAAACTTGCATTTGGAACTCATTAGAGGATTGGTAGAACTAAAGCCTCCACACAACAAGTTGCATTTGCTTTTTGTCAAGTATATCATCCATTTGGAATTCTCACAAGTACCATTTAATGATCAACGATGTTTAAGTGATCCGCGTTGACTAAAGGTATTGTAGATCCATTAGAGGATTGGTAGAACCAAAGCCTCCACACAATGAATCTCAAGGTTATTGGATCAAAGAGATCTAATTAACATACTTGGGCTTGCAATCATAAGTTTGGGCCACGAATGATCATTTATTCGAATTGGGACAAAATTTAGTGCTATGTTAAGCAATCGTAAGTGGACTTATATAGAAGTCACACCTATTTTGAGGCCGGTCAATAGCAATCTATGCACCATTTGTTTTGAGACATGATATAGAGATCATGCTCTAACAACATTTAATGCAATGAGAAGGGGATGAGATGAAGGGGAATTAGGGTAAAAAGAGAAACCACATTTGAATTAATATTTAATCAAACTATTATTAAAATCATTCATCCATTTTTTGTGGAGTTAAACTCAACACCATGGATCCAATGATGTTAATAAAGTCATGATCAAAAAATTAACCCAAGACAGCCAGAAAATAATCACAAAAATTATATATATTTAATATATATACATTGAAAGGTTAAAAAATGTTTTTAAAAAAAGAAAATAATGAGGAAAATATCAATTATATTCAAATTAAACAAGAGATGAAAAATAAGACCATAGAAAAATCAAAAAAGAGGCCAAGTAATTTTACAAGAATTTTGGGAATTTTTAAAAGTCAGAAACTATTTTTAAAAATTAAATATAATGGGTAAAATAAACAAAAATAGTAAAAAAATAGTAAAGTCAGAAACAAAAATAAAATAAGGTCACCAATATTTTTCACAATATCATTGGATCATTCCATAATTTTTCAGAATTTAAAAATGTATAGAAGTATTTTTAAACATTTTAAACAAATCAAATAAGTATAAAATTCATAAAAAATACCAAAACACAAAATTAAATTGTGAAAAAATAAAAATCAGAAAGAAAATAATGAAAAATGTTTTTCATAATTTTATTAGATTTTTTGGACTAAAAATGAATTTTCTATGATTTTTTTAAAATTTAAAACAATTAAAATATAAAAATCAGAAAAAGAAAATAAAAGAAAAATATGTGGACCATTGGATGAGAGTCAAAACGCGTTAGTAATCAAATCCAAGGGATCTGGCGCGCTGTGCATATCATGGTCTTTAATGAATAATGTACAAAATCATTAATAAAATCAGAATTTGAAAATAACAAATGCCACGCTTTCATTGGTTAGAAGATGACATGTTGGTCATCTTCAACCTCCAGCCTTCACGAATTGCAGGTCTCTCAAACTGTAAAATCAGAAGCTCAGACCTATGCCATTCGCTTCGTCTCTTCAAGACAAAGACAGCCACACCCTCGCGCCAAATTTATATAAAACTATAACTCAAGCAATTTGAAAAGAAAGTTTTGAAAAGGGATTTGAAAATTCATGGTCAAAACGTGCTTCCAGATAAAAGTAAGTGTTGCTACTAGAACCAGAGCAATGAGGGCAACATAATGATACCAAAGTTTTGAAGAGTTGATGAAGGAATCTACCTATTGAAGTTGAGTTGCAGAGCTCTGAAACTGGACTTCTATGGAGCAATATAGGGCACGATTCTTGAATGTGATTATATGGTTAGCTTCAGGGAAGATCAAGGAAGGTGAATTGATGGAAAAAAAAGGATTGAAAAAGGCTTGAGAATAGCATTCGAAGTAGCTGAATTTTGAGTTGTGAAGCAAGTTTGGCAAGGTGATTCTGGCTATCTAAGCTTAGGAAATTGAATGGGGGATGACCCTCTATTTATAGGGAGTAAAATGGAATGTTCAAGCGTGTGGAATGATGCAAATTGGAGGGAAATCGTGTGAACCTGATACACGAGCAAAGTGTGATCTAATTTGCATCAAAACTCATCTAATCCTTGCGTTTTAAGGCTCTAATCCACTTTGGAAACTTGGTTAAACATGTTTAGATCACAAACACGTGCTAATTTGATGTTTAAAGGCCAAAACATGAATTTCAAATTCTGACTTAAGGAGAAACTTCAGTTCCAAGTTACCAAGTTCAGTCCAATGGTATTTTATCCTCAAGGGGTCTTAGGGCACAATTCTTGATGCTTTGGAAAGACGGGGTAACAAGATTTGCAATGGAAAAAGAATGGAATCAAATGGATGCTTGAGCTGAAAGTTACATGGAGTCAAAGTTGAAGAAAAAGAATTGACTTTCCATACTTAGAAATATTTCAAATTCTTCTTTAAAAATGACCTATAATCTCTTGCATCCTAACATGGCCTTCCACTTAGAATTTGCTCTTGACCAAAAAATATGGAATTAATTAGATCTCTTGAATGACATTTTGAAATTTGAACCACTCAAAATATCCAAAAATTGAGCAAGTTATGACTTGTTGAAGTTGGCCAAAAATCATGAAATGACCTATAATCTCTTGCATTCTTAAGGAAACTTCCATCCATTTTCTTACTTTGCACATAAAAGAAAGCATGAATTACACACCCTTAGGATCATCATGAAAAATGAATAGGCTTGAGGTGATAAAAATTGACCAAGTTATGACCATTTGAAGTCACATATGGAGAATTGGGGATTCATCTGGATGACTTGTAATCTTCCCTCTTCACCAAGTTCCTTCCACATGAAAACTCCTTGGAACTTTTGAAGTGATTTATTGGTAACTCTTTGAAGAGAAGAATGTTTTTAGAATCACTCAAAAATACCAAAAGATGAGCAAGATATGCCCCTTTTAAGTCCAAAACCCTAGCCTCTAGTCAAGAGAATGCTTGGTGGAACTTTGCCAAGTTTGAACAAACTTTTTGTGCCAATATTCTTCCTTTGTGAATAGAGATTGTTGAGGATTATGAGGAGGACTCATGGCCACCTAAACCACTTCCATACCAACTTCAAAACAACTTCAATGGTAAGGTTTGAATTTCTCAAGCTTTTGACTAGGGCATGGAAATAAACTCATGAACCCATGAAGCAACTTGCTAAACCTCATTGCCTTTACCTACATTATTAACAAGCAAGACAAACCAATATTGTATTTTGTTAATTAGATAGAAAATCAAAGCAAAATATCCATGATCACAAAAGAACACAAGTTAAGGTGCTTGGTAATTCCTCAGCAAAGCAAAGCTAAAGATAGGGAGAAGAACCAAAAGCCCTAATGTGATTTTGTTGTGATTGAAACAATATGGTATGATGAAGGGATCTTAGGGGAAAAAATTGGGGTACAACAGCTGCCCTTATTTAAGTTTCTTCTACCCGGAGATACGAAGGTTAAAAATCTTCGTGTCGACGTGATCGGAGACACTTAAATATAAAACAAACCCTGTTTTTGGCCCTAAGATACCATGCAAATGTTTATGCATATGAGTTCATATGAATGTAATAAAAGAGAAACCAAGTAGCATTGGGGATGCAACAAGAAATGTAGAAACAAAGGAACAACCCCACCAGGAAATTAAATCATTGGTAAACCACGAGAACAGAATCAGAGAGGAGGATAATAAGCATCGATATTCACTGTCAATGTACTATCAACGTTCACTGAATATATCATACCACTGCCATTCACTGACGATGAACTATCGATGTTCACTGAAGATAGAAAAAAGATAAGAAACACCAACGTTCACTGCCGATGTACTACCAACATTCATTGAAGGTAGAAAGAGAAAATATATCATATCACCACCGTTCACTGACGATGAACTATCAATGTTCACTAAAGATAGAAAAAAGACAAGAAACACCGACGTTCACTGCCGATGTACTACCAACATTCACTGAAGGTAGAAAGAGAAGATATATCATATCACCGCCGTTCACTGATGATGAACTATCAACATTCACTGAAGATATCAAAAAGATAAGAAACACCGACGTTCATTGCCGATGTACTACCAACGTTCACTGAAGGTAGAAAGAGAAAATATCATATCACCTCTGTTCACTAACGATGAACTATCAACGTTCACTGTAGATAGCAAAAAGATAAGAAACACTGACGTTCACTGCCGATGTACTACCAACGTTCACTGAAGGTAGAAAGAGAAAATATATCATATCATCGCCGTTCACTGACGATGAACTATCAATGTCCACTGAAGATAGCAAAAAGATAAGAAACACCGACATTCACTGCCGATGTACTACCAACATTCACTGAAGGTAGAAAGAGAAAATATATCATATCACCACCGTTCACTGACGATGAACTATGAACGTTCACTAAAGATAGCAAAAATATAAGAAACACCGACGTTCACTGCCAATGTACTACCAACGTTCACTGAAGGTAGAAAGAGAAAATATCATATCACTACCATTCACTGATGATGAACTATCAACATTCACTGAAGATAGAAAAAAGATAAGAAATACCGACGTTCACTGCCGATGTACTACCAACGTTCACTGAAGGTAGAAAGAGAAAATATATCATATCACCGACGTTCACTGACGATGAACTATCAACATTCACTGAAGATAGAAAAAAGATAAGAAACACCGACGTTCACTGCCGATGTACTACCAAAGTTCACTGAAGGTAGAAAGAGAAAATATATCATATCACCACCATTCACTGACAATGAACTATCAACGTTCACTGAAGATAGAAAAAAGATAAGAAACACCGACGTTCACTACTGATTTACTACAAACGTTCACTGAAGGTAGAAATAGAAAATATCATATCACCGCCGTTCACTGATGATGAACTATCAATGTTCACTAAATATAGCAAAAAGATAAGAAACACCAGCATTCACTGCCGATGTACTACCAACGTTCACTAAAGGTAGAAAGAGAAAATATATCAAGTTTCCCCAAGATTCTGGTGTTTTGCCAAGAACGGGTCTCAACTTCTTCTTTAACCAAGGAAATCTACCTGGAAAGGGTAATACGTAATTTGTCTCAAATAAAGAGACTTCCACTTATTGTCAAGGGGAAATGCAAAGAGAAATGACTTCCCGGGGAAATGCCACGATATTCCTGCTAAGGAGATAAAGTCTTCCTGTGCAAAATAAATGCACAAACCAAAGCTCAAAGTTTTCAGAAATCCATAATAAATGATATTGTCATGTAGCCACAAATCCAATTCAGAAATAAACTAGAGCAAGACGACCAATGCAGATTCATCCTTTGAGAAATAAACTCAAGAGGGATAACCAAATTCAACTAAGCAAAGAGCATTGTCGAAAAGGTCAGAACACAATGTCAATGAATGATGATTTTTAGCAATGCACGATGTATGTATGAATGTATGAGTGTTATTGTGCATGTGCTGGTAAAAAGGATACATAATCAGCGCAGACAAACAAAACTGCTTCAGGTACTAGCAACATTGGGCTAAGCTTCAACCAGAAAGATCAATCCAAAAAAGGTGAAAGCAACTGCAGAAACCAAACCTAATGATTTAACTTCACTGAGGAGAACCATAATTCGAATGTAGATAAATCAAATAGATACTGGGATAGAACATCCTTCTTCCGGTTTCATCGGAGAAAAAGGGGTTTCTAAAAAAACATGCCTACTGGAGATTGCAAGACCAAACTCAAATAAAGCAGACTGACGCAGAAACACTCAAACCTCACTGGGGGATTCAAGCCTACCTCCCTGGAGAAAAATTGTGGACTGAAACTTTCATCACGAATACTTATTCCAACAAGAGATGCCCTGGGATTGCCTTCCCGGGAAATCAAAAAGTCAACATTAATGCCAAAACTGCAAAAAGAGCGACATCCCCGCACACCAAGGAAATAAAACCTTTCATAATATGAGGAAAGACTTCGCTAGGGAATCTGGGACAGAGGCTTCTGATCATGCAAACCCGAAAAAAGCGAACCAAGACTTGACTGGGGATAGTGGGGTCACAAACCCAAATACTGTACCTTGTACCCACTGATATCGTCTTTAACTATCTGAGAAACACACAAAGATTGTGCACACCAGCAAAATGACCTGAGAAAACCTTCATGAAAGAAGTATATCCTCCTAAAACAAACGGAGTTTGTTCATTCTTGGGACCATCATCTTTGTTGTCATTGTTTCATCACAAATCCCAAAGTAAATTGAATTGTAAAGATCTCTTCTCTTTTTTTTTGAAAAGTTAATTTTTCTTCTTTTAATCTTTTTGCTTTAACAGTTATTATCAGCAATAAATGAAGTCTTTGCAAGCTAAATAAAAATAAGAAAACAAAGAATTGGGAAAAAGCTCGGATTTCATTAATAGAATGGTAGTCCGCGAATGGCGAGACTCCATGGATGATTACAAAGTTTGGGAAATGGTAATACGTAATGGAAAAGATACATTGAGATACAATGACCACTATCCCCCCTAACAACTTTTGAAATCCTGAGCAGCAGCTTTTGTTGAAGTATGGTAAGGATCCGAGAAGATTGTTGCTTCAACGATCAAGTCTTGTCTGACGTAGTTACTTGCCAAGAAAATCCCTAACTTTTGCCTAAGCTGCCCTTGCAGGTTTTCAACTTAGCGGGAAATTCATTCTATTTATGTCTCTAATTTTTGCCTAGACCGCCCTTTCGGGTTTTCGACCTACCGAGACGCTCCTTTTAGCCTAAGCCGCCCTTTCAGGTTTTCAACTTAGCGAGTTGTTCTTTTATTTCTTTAGGCAAAGTATTTCTTGACTGCGTCAACATTCATGGGACATGGGAACTCCTCGTCATCCATAGTTTCAAGAATAAATGCACCACCAGAGAAGGCTTTCTTGACAACATACGGGCCTTCAAAATTGGGAGTCCACTTGCCCCTAGAATCAGTGTTGAAAGACATGATCTTCCTAGGCACGAGGTCGCCTTCTCTGAATTCACGAGGTTTAACCTTCTTGTCAAATGTTTTCTTCATTCTTTTCTTATATAACTGCCCACGACACAAAGTTGTCATTCTCTTCTCCTCAATCAAATTCAATTGGTCAAACCTGTTCTGAACCCATTCAGCCTCTGTCAATTTAGCTTCCATTATCACACGCAACGAGGGAATCTTCACCTCGATAGGGAGTATAGCTTCCATTCCATACACTAGGGAAAACGGGGTTGCTCCTGTTGAAGTGCGAACAGATGTCTGATATCCATGCAGAGAAAAAGGGAGCATTTCATGCCAATCCTTATAAGTGACAACCATTTTCTGGATAATTCTCTTGATATTCTTATTAGCAGCTTCAACAGCCCCATTCATCTTTGGCCTGTATGGAGATGAATTGTGATGGACAATCTTAAATTCTTCGCACAGTTCAGTCATCATCTTTTTGTTCAAATTCGCGCCATTTTCAGTGATGATTCTGCTCGGCACACCATACCGGCATATAAGATTGTTTTTTATGAAACGCACAACCACCTGTTTGGTAACATTGGCATATGAAGCAGCCTTTACCCATTTGGTAAAGTAGTCAATTGCTACCTAGATGAAACGGTGTCCATTTGAAGCTTTGGGTTCTATCATCCTGATCATGTCAATACCCCACATAGAGAAAGGCCACGGGGAGGAAATCACATTGAGAAGTGTCAGAGGTACATGGATCTTATCTGCGTAAATCTGGCATTTATCGCACTTCTTTGCAAATTTGTAACAATAAGATTCCATTGTCAACCAATAATAACCTTCCCTTAGCATCTTTTTAGCCATTGAATGTCCATTAGCATGAGTGCCAAATGAACCTTCATGGATCTCATGCATCAACATGTCTGCTTCGTGTCTATCCACGCATCTGAGCAAGACCATGTCAAAATTTCTCTTGTATAACACATTTTCACTGAGGAAGAAACTACCTGCCAACCTTCTCAGTGTCTTTCTATCTTTCTTAGACGCACCAAATGGGTATTCCTGAGTCTGAAGAAAATGCTTGATATCATAATACCAAGGTTTTTCATCTGCTACCTCCTCTGTCGCAAACACATGAGCAGGCCTATCTAGCCGTTGAACTGTAATTCAGGGTATATCATTCCAAACATTTACTTGGTACATGGAAGCCAGAGTTGCCAGAGCATCTTCCATTTGATTTTCATCCCTAGGAATGTGATGGAATTCAACTTTATTGAAGAAGGGTAGTAATCTTCTAGCACAATCTTTGTAAGGGATCAAGCCAGGGTGACGAGTGTCCCATTCTCCTTTAATCTGATTTATTACCAAAGATGAATCACCATATACATCTAGAATCTTGATTCTGAGATCAATAGCTTCCTCAAGACCCATGATGAAAGCCTCATATTCTGCCATATTATTAGTGCAATCAAATGTTAACCTTGCATTAAAAGGAATATGTGATCCATGAGGAGTAACAATCACAACGCCAATTCCTTTACCATAAGCATTCACAGCTCCATCAAATACCATACTCCAACGAGATTCAGGGTCGGGGACCTCCTCAGGCAATGGTTCATCACAATCTTTCACTTTCAAGAACATCACATCTTCATCGGGGAATCATATTCTGCAAACTGATGATCTTCCACCGGCTGGTGAGCAAGGTAATCTGCCAACACACTACTTTTGATAGCCTTTTGAGTGCGGTACTCAATATCATATTCAGATAACAACATCTGCCAACGGGCAATTCTCCCAGTAAGAGTAGGATTTTCAAAAATATACTTAATTAGATCCATTTTGGAGATCAACCAAGTAGTATGATTCAAAATATACTTCCGCAAACGCTTTTCCGCCCAGGCCAAAGCACAACATGTTTTTTCTAGCATAGAATACCGCGACTCACAATCAGTGAAATTTTTGCTGAGATAATAAATGGCAAACTCTTTCTTTCCTGTTTCATCCTGTTGTCCCAAAATACAACCCATGGATTTATCTAACACTGTTAGATACATAATCAACGGTCTTCCTTCTACGGGAGGGAGCAAGATAGGAGGTTCAAGCAGATACTCTTTAATACTTTCAAATGATCTTTGGAAGTCATCCGTCCATACACAACTTTGATCTTTCTTTAATAACTTAAAGATCGGTTCACACGTTGCAGTCGTATGGGAAATGAATCTGGAGATATAATTCAAATGCCCGAGGAAACCCCTGACTTGCTTTTCAGTTCTTGGTGTTAGCATTTCTTGAATTGCTTTGACTTTGTCAGGGTCAACTTCAATTCCTTTCTGGCTAACAATAAAACCCAACAATTTCCCCGATCTAACTCCGAAGGTGCATTTATTTGGATTCAGGCGGAGACGATACTTCCTCAAATGCTGAAACAATTTCAATAAATCTTCTATATGCCCTTCTTTAGTTTGGGATTTGGCAATCATATCATCAACATATACTTCGATTTCTTTGTGCATCAGATCATGGAATAGGGTTATCATAGCTCTCTGGTACGTTGCACTAGCGTTCTTCAACCGGAAGGGCATCACTATGTAACAGAATGTTCCCCAGGGTGTGATAAACGTTGTTTTTTTCCATGTCCTCTGAAGCCATTCTTATTTGATTATATCCGGAAAATCCGTCCATGAACGAGAATACCTTGAATTTTGTTATGCTATCCACTAACATGTCAATGTGAGGCAATGGAAAATCATCTTTTGGATTAGCTTTATTTAGATCTCTGTAATCTACGCACATGCGGACTTTTCCGTCTTTTTTCGGTACTGGGACAATATTGGCAATCCATTGAGGATACACTGATGTTACAAGAAACCAGCATTAATCTGCTTTAGGACCTCCTCTTTGATCTTTACTGCCATATCTGGGTGGGTTCTTCTCAACTTTTGTTTAACTAGCGGACACTCTGGCTTCAACGACAAACGATGCTCGACAATGTCTGTACCTAGACCAGGCATATCTTGATAAGACCAAGCAAAAACATCCACATACTCTTTCAATAGCTCAATCAACCCGCTCTTTACATCAGGATGCAATGATGCTCCAATCTTAACTTCCTTCGGATCTTCTTCTGAACCCAAATTAACCACTTCCAAAGGCTCTTTATATGGTTGAATGGTATTTTCCTCGTGCTCAAGCAACCGTGAAACCTCTTCTATAATCTCATCATAATCTTCTTCTTCAGCCCCAAACACAGAACAATCAAAGTTGGGAGAGGGTGCAGGGTCATTGTATTCAACTGGTTTTTTTTAATTAATATGCACATGTGATTTATGATTGCTTTTGGAAATTGACACATATAACAAGTGATCATGCAGATTAATTTTCAGTTATTAATTATTTTGAAAGGGTTTTTTTTATTACCATTTCCCAAGAAAAAGTAGAAAATAAAAGACATAATTTGGAAGAAAAGACAACTTTTATTAATGATCTTAACATTTATAGCAAACAGATAAGCCCTTCAACATCAATACTTCCACCTTGGGCAGAGTGAAAGCTTTTCAAAAGAAAGAAACAGATTAACAGAACAAATTACTTTGAAACATGTATGCAAGAAGGAACATCAATGGTGACCCAGTTCTGAACTGGGACTCCATGCATCACATAATTCGGTACTTCCTGCTCTGCTTCATCCTCTTCAACAGCATTAATTCTAGAACCAATTGGATGGAGGTAGCCTCCGCCTGCGGAAAACATCATGATAACTGTTCACAGAAGACTTTGACTTCAAATTTTCGCCTTTTCCATTCCTTGAAGAGAAACCCAAACCATTTTTGTTCTTGTTCACATGTGGATCCACAAGTCGTCCCCAAACTGCATTATTACCATTGCGCACAACCTGCTGCACGTCCTTTAAGGAAACCACAGAATTCTCATTCTTCCTTATGTTGTCAATGGATAGGGCCTAGAACTGGGTTCCAACAGTGGCCTCATTCGCTTATACAATACTGAAAGAGGATAGATGGGAAATCAACAACGCCTGCTCCCCATTTAGGATCACTACCTTCCCTTCACGCACAAGTTTTAGCTTCTGATGCAGAGTTGAAGTGACAGCCCCCGCTTCGTGTATCCATGGTCGTCCTAGAAAACAACTATACGCAGGAATAATGTCCATAACCTGGAAGGTTATCAAGAACAAATGTGGTCCTATATGGATGGGTAAGTCCACTTCACCGATGACAGATTTCCTCTACCCATCAAATGCTTTCACAATGATGCCACTCCGGCACATGGGTGTTCCCTGATACTTTAACTTCATGAGGGTACTCCTTGGTATAACATTCAATGCGGATCTGTTATCAATCAACACATTGGATAGCGAGTCATTCTTGCATTTCATAGATATATGGAGGGCCAGGTTGTGATTCCTCCCTTCATCTGGTAACTCATCATCACAGAAACTCAAGTTGTTACATGATGTAATGTTTCCAATTACGCTGCTGAATTAATCTAACGGCATATCGTTCTCCACAAAATCTTGGTCTAGTACTCTTATCAGTGATTCTCTATGAGCGGAGGAATTCATCAATAAAGCTAGGATGGATATCTTTGAAGGAGTCTGCAATAGTTGGTCTACAATTTTATAGTCGCTCGTCTTAATCATCTTCAAGATATCATCCACTTCTTTCTCCAATGTAGATCCACTAGTCTCTCCTGCAACCTTCTTAGACTCATTGTTCTTAGCAATTTTCTTTCCATCAACAACATCTCTCCGAAAAACCGGCGCAAACACACGACCGCTATGGGTCACCCTGCTATTATCAACTATATTTCCAACATCTGGTATTGGTTGGATGGGAATTTCCACCCCATCTTCTAAGATTGTAGCGTTGTATTTGTAAGGCACAGACTTATCTGATTTATAGGGAAGAGGTCCTGGCAGACTAATCACCAATGGGGTAACAGCTGATTTGCTATGGTATTCCACCTCAAGATGAGAGGGTGCACCAAAACAAGGTACAATGACGTTTACCCCTGAAGCCACCGGCAAAAAACACAGAGCCGCCACCGAACTTTATTTATCCCGAAGGAAGGGGAAATATCGATAAAACCACAAGGGAATGGATAAGATGGTCTTGCGACCAAGAGAAAGGGTAAGGAAGTCGGTTATGCGAGGGGAAGGTATTAGCACCCCTCACATCCATTATACTCAACGGGATCCATTTTGTTTGTTTGTCTTAAAGGGTTTGTTTATCTACAACTATGCTTGCTTAAAGGGAAATGAATGGTTTTTTATTATTGCGTTCGTGAGGGTTTCGCGACCCTTTGCCTACGTATCTGAAACCACTGGCTGGAAATCATCAAAACAATGAAGTCGCCACCAAACGTCTTTTATCCCAAATGGTAATATAACACACCTAACAGTGACATTGTGGGTCAAAGTAGGATAACAAACATGTGCGATGGCGAAACATCGGCTTCAAATAAATGTGCAATGGCGAAACATCGGCTAAGAGATAACAAAGATATCATGGCAAAGATGACAAAACAATCACACCTGACAATGATATTGAGAATCAAATTGGGATAACAAACATGTGCAATGGCGGAACATCGGCTTCAAGATAACAAGATATCATGGCAGAGATGACGAAACATCAATAAAACAGATGACAAAACATCACACCTAACAATGATATTGAGAATCAATGTAGGATAACAAAACATGTGCGATGGCGAAACATCGGCTTCAAACAAATGTGCGATGGAGAAACATCGACAAAAAGATAACAAAGATATCATGGTAGAGATGGCAAAACATCAATAAAACAGATGACAAAACATCACACCTAACAATGATATTGAGAATCAATGTAGGATAAGAAAACATGTGCGATGGCGAAACATTGGCTTCAAACAAATGTGCGATGGTGAAACACTGACAAAATGATAACAAAGATATCATGGTAGAGATGGCAAAACATCAATAAAACAAATGACAAAACATCACACCTAACAATGATATTGAGAATCAATGTAGGATAACAAAACATGTGTGATGGCAAAACATCGGCTTCAAGATAACACAGACAGAGTAAAATTGGTTTGTATCTTTTATTCTGAAAAGGAGTTTGAATTCATTAGAGGTGTCTTATGATTTGCCAAGAAAACATGTTTTTGTTTTGAGATGCAAGATGCAAAGAAAGAGAAAACCACTAAGGGAAACTAACCTAGTATTATCCCTAGTGTTATCATACAATGGTTGACCCTAAGGTTGGGGATAAAGGAAAATCCTATCATATGTTAGCATACATGGATTCCTACCTTAATCAGCATGTCAAAGGAAGATTAACAAAACTATCCTATAGGGAACATGCAATGAGAGCGAAGTCGTGATCTCAATATCTAAATTGAGTGACTCATCAATCAACAATTAAAGATGAAAAACACTAAACATCCTATAGGGAACATGCAATGAGAGCGAAGTTATGATCTCAATATCTAAATTGAGTGACTCATCGATCAACAACAAACAAAATACATGCAATCAGACAAAAACCAAAACCAGAGGGCCTCCTGACATATATCAGCAACAGAGGTCCCATCATGCAATCAGAGAATTATGCAAAACGAAGATGAGAGTAAGGATGTGATATAATACCAAACAGATAACTATTTGTAGCAGTCAAGCAGAAATAAAAAGAAACCCAAAGAAACTTCAAGCAAGCTGGCATCAGTAGACAAATTGAGTCAGCAATTGCACCATCAAGATGTAAGCAAATTATCAGATATGTACAAATCCCATCGGAAAAGTATGACATTCACAAATCATAGATGTGTGTATCCTGCATAAACCATCAAGCATGCCAAACACAAAAAACAATGCCAATATAATAAACTGTGTTTCACAAATAAAGTAGAACACAAAAGCCCCAAGCCAAAAGTGGCAACGTTCTCAAAGTACCTCGCACATTCAACAACCAAGTTAGTATTCTAAAAGGTGAAGAAATGAGAATAATCATGGTGGAAAATACCAAATATTAGACATTATAAATAAGAAGAGACAAGCATATGCACATATTAGGTCAAAACAATCAAAGGAATGTTGCTCTTTCCTATCACCATGTTAAATTGACAATTGGGTGTCAATCAAGGATGATAAGAACTTGAGAATAATATGAACAAGAACCATAAAGGTCAGTAGCAAACATATTTCAATCATGCACAATTAATTCAATCACAACTTCATGATTACAATGGGAAATGGACCCTACATAAAGCATTAGATGGGATATTCAAACATGAGGCTTCTAAGTGAAATAGCTTGAGCTACCATGGACAAGTCAGAACCAACATGATCATCAGGTTCCCAATTATAGGCCTCACTCAAGTTCATTGGCCATCAAACAAAATGCAACAAGACATGCAAACATAATTGGGTACCTTCACTTTAAAATTACATCAAAAATAGAAACAAGGATCCATAAATAAAACCAAAAATATCTCAACATATTGGAAGTGTTTAGAAGTCAGAATTCAAGCCCTAAGTTCATGAATGATTGGGGAAGAGATCAAATCAAACTCAAAGTTCAAGACTAGTTGGCAAAACTACCAAACTAGACAAGTTTTCAAAATTATTTGTGGAAAAATATCAAACCAAGTCAAGTAATTCAAGAAAAATAGCTTTCAAATTCCTAACACATTTATGAACCAAGATCAAGACCTGAAATCCAATAAAATTCCAAGGCACAAGGGTTTTGAACATGAAACTTGCACCATAAGCAACAAAAACCCTAGATTTTGACTTTTAAACCCAAATATTAATTAAATAGGATTAAAACTCAAACAAATAAAACCAAAGTCAAACCAATCACCAAGAAACTTTAAAAGTCAGAATATACATTTTTTCATATTTTTTGAATTAAGAAAAGTCAAGAGAGAAAATAATATTCAAACAATTATGTAATTAACGAATATTCACATATCAAAATAAAGTTTAAGTTAAAAAGTCATAAAAATGCCCAACCAAAATTATATTCAAATATTAGGGCTGAAAACATACATCGCTAAATTTTTTGTGCATTTTTGGATAAAAGGAAAATATTAAAAACAAAAAAACAAACAATTAATTGTGAAATTATTATTTAAAGGCAAGAAAATATAAACCATAACCAAAAATCATGAAATGGTCAAAGTAAAAATATATTCAGATTTTATGATTAAAAACAATATTACATGATTTTTTTTGGAATTTTTGCAATAATAGAAGTATTAAAAATAAAATAAAAACAACCTTTGAAATTAAATTTTTAATCAAAAATAAGAAAAATGATCAACCAATGTCAGAATCAAATTTCACATTATTTTATTAGTCTAGAATATTTTTTGTAGATTTTTTAGGTCAAAGGAATTATTAAAATAAAAATAAACTTTGGATGATTAATTAATTAAACCTAACAATTTTTTTAACCAAACAGATAATTCCAAAAAAATATCTAAAAAATACACAAAGTCAGAAATATCATTTTGAATTTATGAGAATTTTTTCAGAATTTTCCAAGCATTTTTTAGCAAGAAAATAAATCATGGAAATCAAATTATAAAACAAAAATTCAAATGATTCAAAAATTCAGACGGGCCAATCAGGATGTGCCAACACATCATCATCAACCTCTGGCCATTCTAAAAACGCGTGCAAGACTCAGGATTAGGGCTCACTTTCATATCAACACAACTCACTCAATTTTGCATCATTTTTCATGAAATCAAAGGCAAATTAAAGCTAGCATGGCAAGGAATACATAGTAATTCGAATCAGATCAAATCATCAACTACATCATCCACAATCAAGCCATGAACATGAACAAAAACAATCTGAATTACGAGTTTCAGAACATCCAAACATGCACAATTCATCAAATTAAATGCTATAAAGCTTCAGAATCATTCCATAGACTTCAAACGACATGGTTATAAACTTGAATCACAAGAAGCATGGCTAGAAATCGGAATTTAAAGTTGAGAATTCAAACCTTTGAGAAAAAATGGATCTACTATTTCCTTCACTCCAGTTGTAATCCAAGCTTCGATCTATAATCCTTGTCACTTGGAGAAGAGAATGCAAGAGGAATTGGCCAAAACGCGCGCGGGAGATGGAAGAATCGAAGAAAAATGCAGAGCTTCAAGCCATGGAGTTTCTAAATTTGATTGATGAAATGAGGCATGAACCCTTTACACCGAGGCTTGGTTCTCAATATATAGAACATTAGGAGGAGGTTAGAATGGATTTTTCGCGCTGAAAGCTCTTGGAATGAATGAAATTTCCTTTTGGCCCAAACCAAGCATGCACATGCAGCCTCTCATTTCCTCGTGTGTTGGCTTGCTTTTTGCATGCATTCTAGTCCATTTCCCCTCAGGAAGAGATTAGCAACAAGATTAGGACTTAAGTCCTTGCATTAAGCTTGTGTGGGTGATTTGGCAATTTTGAACAAGTTTTGAATTTTTTGATCCAAGCATGTGCAATATCATATGGGGCACGAAATAGTGGGTGTAATGGGCCTCAGCATATCACAAATTACCAATGGGCTTGATTAGAGACAAGAGGAATGGCTAAAACTTGAGTTTGCAAGAAATGGCCATTTTGCACATTTGCCGAATTTCAATGAAATACCTCAAATTTCCAAAACTCATAACTTGCTCATACTTTTGAATTTTGGCACAAATGAACACAATTTGGAAAGTACTTGAAAAGATATACAAACCCTTAGTTTATAGTTTTTGCAAATTACTCCATTAAGGTTCTCAAAATTTGGCTTGAAATTCAATAATTTTGAAAAATGACCTATAATTTTGTGACTTCAAAAGACCATAACTCTTGATTCCTTGCCAATTTGAATATGAGACCAAAAGGAGGTGAAAGATCATTATATTATATTTCCAAGCATATTTCATTTGCATCTTCTTGATCAAGGATGAATAAAATATGATTTTTTGAAATTAAGTCCTTATTTTCCAAAATTAGAAACTTTTAGGGTCTCTTCAAGAACAAGTTTCAATCCAAACTTCAATCTCTTTAGTCCAATGACCAAAATGGACTTGAAATATGAAAAGCACATCCTTGAGTTGATGGTTGACCAAAAGTTCACTTGGTCAACTTTGACTTTGACTGATTTGGACCAAAATGACCATTTTGCCCCTCTAAATCAATTGATCCATTTCTCTTCAAAATTGATGATCAAAACTTCAAACATATGACCTTCCAAACATATAGAGGCCATGTGCAAAGTTTCGTTTCAAAATTCTCAAGAAAACCTGATGAAAACCAAAACCCTAATTTTGGTCAACACATTAGGAGACTGATGAATCATCTTCAAAACCTCAAATCCTCTGGGGAACTTGATCAATTCTTTGTGCAAAGACCTTTCAAATATTAAAGGAATGTTGTTGCCTTGAAGATCAAGATTTGTACATTGGCCAACAATCTTGCTCAAGCAAACCCTAATTTGGCTGATGAATCCCAAGAGTGATTCCCCTTGTGATCAAACAAAAACCCCAATTCCTCTGATGATCCAAAAAGATGGATGAAGCATCTTGAGACATGCAATAACTTTTGATCTTGAAAGGTTCAAAGGTTAGATAATAAGATTCTTCTTGAGCAAATTGTTAATGCCATCATCCTTCAAAGCTTGAGGAAAACCTGGTAACCAAAGTACTTTGATCCCATCACAATGTATGAATGCAATGTAATATGATATTCATGATGAAACATAAGCCTAAATCAAGAGGGTAAATTTTGGGGTGCAACAGCTGCCCCTATTCAAATATCTTAAACATGACAAGTGAGAAAAGTGATAATTTTCGAGCGTTCAGGGTTAAGGATGTTTGAATACAAAAGAACCCGAAAATTTACACTCTTGAAAGGAACGGAGACAAAACTCCCAAAACATGCGTCAGAGTGAAGCTGTAACACTGGTTAAAACAGAACAAGAACAAAGAGGAGTAGGCGCAACTAAACTTTCGGACAGTCGTGTCAGGGTAAAACCGTGCTACAGAAGGAAGGGTGAGACAAAACTCAACCAACAGAGTCTAGATGAAACTAAGCTCCGTAACAGAAAACGTACGCGGGTGAGGAGACGAAACTCTGAGCTCGACCCAAAGAAAAGTGGCTAGAGTGCGTGATTCTAGGAACACTTGCCAATCTCAACTAAGATAGACAGTATGAAGGAACTGAAAGAATCTCATAAATGAGGAACAAAAGCGAGACGAAACTTGACTCAAAGACCAATTAGACGAAACTAAACTAGATAAGTACCGGGACGAAACTGGATTTCACGCACGGGTAACAAGGCGAAACTCGACCCAAAGAAAAGTGATGAGAGTACATGTTTCTCAGAGCATCTGCTGGTCTCAGATCAATGGATAAACAGTGACAAAAACTGATAGGAGAATCCAAGGAATGAAGGAGACTGATTTCGAACCAGGGACGTAGTACAAACACTGCACTCGGTAAACGAACACCGTTAAAGATTCCAGGGTAGGAAAGCAAAAATGAGGCGAAACTCGACTCAACAAATAGTTAGGAGAAACTAAACTAGATGAGTACCAGGACGAAACTGGATTTCATCCACATGCGATGAGGCGAAACTCGACCTAAAGCGAGGAGATTAGGGCGTACACCTAAAAACCTGCTGAAAGCGAATATCAGGGCAAAACTGGTATTCGAAAAGGTGCACCAATAGATGTTGGAATGAACCAGAGAGAGTAGTAAAGACTAAACTCGAGATGGCCGCGTCAGGGCGAAACTGAGCAGCTAAAGTCAAAAGTAGACACTCAAACAACAAATGACTGGCGTCAAAAGGATATTGGTATAGGGAGGAAACTGATATTACGAGGACAAAGACCTTGCTGGGGATTAAGCCTGGAGTGTTAGCAAATCACTAGGGATGACGAAAATAATAATGGCTTATGTTCCTATGCATGTTGGAATTCTTTTTTATAGAGAAATGCTCCATATAATGGAAATGCTACGCGTTTTGATAGATGCAATATAATGATGCATGTTTAAAAAGTCTCACTGGAGAATGGCCAGTTGAGAAGCCAATAACCAAGAAATCAGAATCTGACCAGACTTGCAAAAATAAATTGCAAAATCCAAAGGAGGGCAGGAAATATGGGAATCCACTGGGGAAGGAACCTCGAAGAGATGGAGCTTCGCGGAGAAACAAACTAGCAACCACTAGAACGGGCCACAAACATTCGGGAGGAATTGCAAAAATAAATTGTGAATTCCCGGGAAGGATCAGGTCAAACTTGTAACTTCCGGAAAAGGACGAAAACCTCTTGCTGGGGGAACAGAACTCTGCTGAAGAGGTGGTACTTCACCGGGGAGATAGAACTCTATTGAAGATTATCTTGCTGGAGAGATGTTCTATTGGAATGCAACCAAAGGACGAATCCTGCAGGTAGTCATATGGTATCAAAACCTCACTGGGGAATAAGATAAGATCCTAAACAAAAGGATGCCCCGGTCAACAGATCGGCTGGGAAGTGGGAGGTCAAAGCTAGGGATCTCTAATGGGAATTCCATTGGGAAGTTAAACCTTCTTCAGAATGTGGGTTCCTACTTAACAACTTTACTGGGGATAGGCCACATATTTTACTCTTGGAGTCTTAGAATGAAACTTTCTGAAAGAAACTCCCTGGAGTAACAAAACTTTGCCGCGGAAGCAAAACTTCACCGGGGAAGGGCGATTACACTAGGGAAAGGCAATTTTACTGGGGAAACAAAACTTCAAAGAGGGTAAGAAGAAGAAGAAGGCCGAGCATTCCCTTTTGACCATCATTAAACTCTTTACAGGTATTCAACGTGTAAACTTTTTTTATGTCAAACAGCTGTTTTGTATACAGAAAAAAGTTTATTGAGAATGATAAACATGACGCGAAAATTATTTAAGCCTTGAAGTTGAAAACTTTAACAAAATGTCGCATCTCTGTTGTGAATGAATCACTGGCTAGAGTGCAAAAAGGTTTTAAAACTTTTCTTTCCCCTTTTTGAAAAACGAGTTAAAATGCGAGCGATAAGATACCAACATGGATATGCAACCCCTATTTGGGGAGTTTAGGAGATGTTATTCCATTGTAATATGCTTTCGAGTTAAACCCTTGTTTCAGTTAGGACTTTTAAAGGTTGTAACATGGCCTGGTTCAAGGTTCTTTTGAAAAAAGTTTTTCACGGCTCAAGTTATTTGGTTCCCACCCCCTTCATGATATTCTCCTGTCCTAAGTTCAGCTGATTTATCACAAACATTCATCTTTCAAAAAGATTTATAATGGCTGAGTGATCACGACAAATCCTCCAACATGATTGTCGCTTAACTTCTGTTGCTTTTGTTGTTGATATTATTGTTCCTCTTCTTTTTTAAGAAAGTTTTATTGAATATATATTTTTAGGCTCTCTTTTCCCTAACTTTTGCCTGGACAAAATCTTTTGAATCTCCATTTTGGGAGTCCAGCGGGATGCCCTAACTTTTGCCTAAGCGACTTGTTTTCAAGTTTCGACTTAGTGGGGCTTTTTTTGTTTCTTTCTTATTCATGCTTTCCATTTTGAACAAGTCAATACGACTTTTGAACTTTTTATTTCTTTCTCTCTTTTTTTTTTGAAGAAAATAAATGCCTCATTCCTTGGTCGGCGAGGGATAGCCATTATTGTATCGATTTGACCTCGACCTCAGGATTTTGTGAGGAAAATGAAAATCACGGTTCAGATAAAATACAGTAATCCCCAGATGGGATATTCCTTCTGAAATTTGAATGCTTGGGCAAATCAGCTGAACATCTACCCTGCCCCTGGTTAAAGAAAAGGGTTTTTTTTAATGGAAAAGAAACTCCTACTTCGAAGGCTCAGAGGGGTTAACGAGGGTCTAACTCCCTTATATCTCTAGTGTTTGGGGATTGAAACAATGCATGTACATCATCAACGGGGTTCTACTCAAAAGCATACCACTACAGTCATCATTTTCAGCTAAACTCCTTCCTCCAAACTTTTGGCTAAGCAAAAGAATTGGCACAGTTGGTATCAAAATTTCCGAAGAACAATTAAAGAGTGATTTTGTATGAAAAAAAATTTTCAAGGAAAAAACATTCAACGCATCAAAACTGACATTCAGCTATAAACAAAATCCTATATGTAGACAATGCTTAAAACAATCAATCAAGATGACACATGAGAGCACGGCAAAGAAATGTAATAAAAGCCATTATGGGGAAGAAGTATCTCCAACCAGGTTCACCGGTCCCACTGACTTGCCGTAACCTTGATATTACCCTGACCCATGATTGTTAACAACGGCCCAGAGCTGTGAAATAAAAACCGCAAGGCAAAAAAAATGCCTAAAAGAGTGAAAGAGGAGTCCACCAAACAGAGAAACAAACATTCCCCTTGCATAGCGGTAGTGGTGTTTGTTATCCGCATTTCAAGCGATCGACCAACCATGACTTGCATTACCATTTTCGTGTAAGGTCCACAAAGTTTATATGCATATGCTCATCAAAAATATTGGACGTTTTTTAAAACAAAATAATAAAAAAGGAGAAAAGGAAAGTAAACGTATACTTGAAAGAAGATATTCTATTGATTTTGAGAAATCTGCCTGTGAAAAAGGCATTTACATTGGGAAACAAGAAAATTGCAAAATTAAAACAAACAAGTGTTTACAAATGGCAATGTGAATATGAATATCCATCAAGTCCCGACTCTACTGTGACTCTGATGACTCTCATCTTCCTGCTTCTTGGATTAGCTCTGAGCTTATGCCAGGTGACGGGATGAAGGAAAGAAACAAAGGGCTCATGTTGGACGTAGTCATTTGCTTTAAGTCCCTAACTTTTGCCTGAATCACCCTTTCGGGTTTTCGATTCACCAGGACACCCTCTTTTTTCCTAAACCTCCCTTTCAGGTTTTCAGTTTAGCGGGTTTTATTTATTTTTATGCAAAGTATTTTTTAACTACGTCAGCATTTACAGGGAGAGGGAAGTATTCTCCATCCATAGTCGTGAGCATCATTGCTCCTATAGAGAAAACTTTTCTGACCATGAAAGGACCTTCATAAGTCGGAACCCACTTGCCCCTGGGATCTCCCTGGGGAAGAATTGTCCTTTTGAGCACAAGGTCGCCTGGTTTGTAACATTGAGGTCATACCATCTTGTCAAAAGCTTTCCTCATCCTCTGTTGATATACATCACCATGACATACGGCCATCAATCTCTTCTCATCAATAAGTTCCAATTGATCCAGCCGATTTTGTACCCATTCACTTTCATCCAGCTCAACATCTCTCATGACCCTAAGAGAAGGAATCTCGACTTCTACTGGCAGCACTGCTTCCATGTCGTAAACCAATGAAAACGGGGTTGCCCCAATCAAAGTACGCACAGTGGTGCGATAACCATGCAAAGAGAAAGGCAGCATCTCATGCCAATATTTATAGGTTACCACCATCTTCTGCATGATTTTCTTGATATTTTTATTGGCCGCTTCGACAGCGCCATTCATATTTGGTCGGTATGGGAAAGAGTTACGATGCTTGATTTCGAAGGACTCACAAAGCTTCTTCATCATTTTGTTGTTCAGATTAGATCCATTATCGGTAATGATCTTTTCAGGCACTCCGTAGCAACAGATAATGTTGTGCTTAATGAACCGAGTTACCACTTGCTTGGTGACATTGGCATAGGATGCAGCTTCGACCCATTTCGTAAAATAATCGATGGCAACTAGAATGAAACGGTGCCCGTTGGACGCAGTCGGTTCAATCTTGTCGATCATATCAATTCCCCACATTGCAAACGACAAGGGGAGGTCAAGACATTCAAAGGTACTGGCGGCACATGCACCTTGTCAGCATAGACTTAACATTTGTGGCAAACCCGTGCATGATTGTAACAATCAGTCTCCATGGTGGACCAATAATAACATGCTCTCAAAATCTTTTTATCCATGGTGTGCCCATTGGAATGGGTCCCGAAGTCACCTTCATGTATTTCTTAAATGATTCTAGCTTCTTCTTTCTTGTTAACGCATCTGAGCAGCAAACTGTCATGATGCCTTCTGTACAACACACCACCACTGAGAAAGAATTTGGCTGAAAATCTTCTCAAGAACTTCTTATTTGTGATGGATGCCCCTTTCGGGTACTCATGCGTTTCAAGATACGGCTTAACGTCATAAAACCAAGGGTTACCATCCGATTCTAAACTAGCCTCAAAGCAGAAAGCTGGCTCACTCAATCTTCTGATAGTAATGGAAGGTGCCTCATTAGCCCACTTAACCTTGAACATGGAGGACAAAGTTGCCAGTGCATCAGCTAGATTGTTTTCTTCTCTGGGAATGTGCTCAAACGTGATCTCTTCGAAGTACGGAATCAGCTTCATAACATGCTCCCGATAAGGAATTAGGTTCTGATGGCGAGTCTCCCAATCTCCATTAATCTGGCTGATAACAAGGTTGGAATCCCCGTAAACTTTCAAAAATTTGATGCGCAGGTCGATCGCTGCTTCAATGCCGTAAATGCAAGCTTCATATTAGTCCATGTTGTTAGTACAATCGAAACAAATATGGGTCGTGAAAGGAATGTGATATCCCTCGGGAGAAGTGATAATAGCTCTGACGTTGTTACCCATGGCATTAGTGGCACCATCAAAAACAAGCGTCCAACGCGATCCTGGCTCAGGTCCTTCGTCTGGGTCTGGCATATTACAATCCCGAATATACACAATCTCCTCATCCGGAAAATCAAACTTCATCAGTTCATAATCGTTCATGGTCTGATGAGCAAGATGGTCGGCCAATACACTACCCTTAATTGCTTTTTGAGTAGTGTATTGGATGTCATATTCAGTGAGTATCATCTGCCAGCGGGCTACCCTGCCTGTAAGAGCTGGCTTTTCAAAAATGTACTTGATTGGATCCATTTTGGATATCAAGTAGGTGGTGTAAGTTAACATGTATTGCCTCAAACGCTTGGCGGCCCAGGCAAGCGCACACAAGTCTTTTCCAACAACGAGTACCTCGACTCGCACTCCATAAACTTCTTACTCAAGTAGTAAATGGTCTATTCCTTCTTCCCAGTCTCGTCATGTTGACCAAGGACACGACCCATTGAGGTCTCTAACACAGTTAGGTACATGATTAGTGGCCTTCCTTCCACTGGAGGCATGAGTATCGGAGGTTCCTGCAAATACTCCTTTATTTGTCAAAGGCCTTCTGACAATCCTCATTCCATTTCACTGTTTGACTTTTCTTTAACAACTTGAACATAGGTTCACAGGTGGCTGTGAGATCAGAAATAAATCTATAAATATAGTTTAATCTCCCCAAGAAACCATGTATTCCCTTCTCTGTCCTTGGCTCAGGCATTTCCTGTATCGCTTTGACTTTGGCCGGGTCCATTTTGATACCTTTCTCACTTACAATAAATCCCAATAGCTTGTCGGATCTCACCCCGAAGGTGCACTTATTCAGATTCAACCTTAGCAAGAACTGCCTCAGTCTCCCGAACAATTTTTCCAGATGAACAAGGTGTTCCTCCTCTGTGTCTGACTTAGCAATCATATCGTCTACATATACTTCAATCTCTTTGTAAATCAAGTCATGAAAGAGAGTAACCATGGCGCACTGATATGTTGCCCCGACATTTTTCAAACCAAACGGCATCACTTTATAGCAAAAAGTTCCCCAAGGCGTTATGAATGTTATCTTCTCCATATCCTCCGGGGCCATCTTAATTTTATTGTAACCCGAAAAGCCATCCATGAACGAGAACACCTTGGAATGGGCAGTGTTATTGACTATCACATCAATATGCGGAAGAGGGAAATCATCTTTAGGGTTGGCCCTGTTTAAATCCCTATAATCCATGCACATCCTGACCTTACCATCTTTCTTGGGCACAGGAACAATATTTGCAATCCATGGCGAATAATTGTCAACTTTTAGGAAATTCGCGTCCAACTGCTTTTGGACCTCCTCTTTGATCTTCTTGGACATCTCAGGATGAGTTCTTCGGAGCTTTTGCTTGACAGGAGAACAACCTTCTTTGGGCGGTATTCGATGCACCACTATGTTTGTATCCAACCCAGGCATATCCTCATAAGACCAGGCGAAGATATCAGAATACTCACGGAGTAGCCCAATCAATCTGGATTTTGCACTTTCTTCGAGATCGGCCTCTATCTTGACTTCTCTTCTTACCTCTTCTGTACCAATATTCACCACCTCAATCGAATCCTGATTCGGCTGGATAACCTTCTCCTCTTTTTTCAACAGTCTTGCTAATTCCTCAGGAAGATCACACTCCTCATATGCTTCTTCTTCAGCTTGATAAATAGGGGTATCAAAGTCATAATGAGCCATAACAGAGCCGTTATTGATAGAATCGAGGGTGGAAGTGCATCTGCATGAATGACATTTTGCCGTTTTTTAGTGACAGTGTGTGGAAAGAGAAACATTGCCATTTAAAAAGAAAAAGGAAAAGAAACAAGATTTTTAATGAAAAAAGTCCTTTATTTCATGATAAACTTGCAAAATAAACATGGTGGCCCTACACAAATGATTCACTATGCCTTGGGCAGAGCGTAGGAATTATGATATGATAATAAAAGAAACAAGAAAATTACTCCTCAGCGCTTGAAACTTGGATAACATCCACAGAAGTCCAATTGTTGAGTGTCTGGCCTGGAATACTTGGACGAATCCAATCTTCAACATTGTAGCCATCAACTCTATCATCACCGATTGCACTGACGTGCCCTTCTTGAGTAGCACAAGGACGGGAAAACTCCACAGGAGTAGATAAACTGGATGCTCTGGGAACTTCACTCTGCTGACCTGGGCTGAAACCAAGACCAAACTTATCAAACTTCGGAGTAACGTCCAGCACCTGACCCCAACCTTCAGGGTTACCACCTTCCACTACAACTTTTGCATCTTTGAGAGAATACATAACAATTTCCGGTTTCTTTTTCTGCTCTGGAGGAGGAAAATTGAAAGCATGAACTGTCTCAAACGCTTGAAATGGAGTCTCATGAATCTCGCCTTCAACTTCGACATAACGGAATGATGTCAAATGACTTACAATATACTCTTCTTCGCCGCATATAGTTATCACCTTTCCCTCTGCAGGATACTTGAGTTTCTGATGAAGAGTAGAAGTGACTGCTCTTGCTTTATGAATCCACGGCCTCCCCAACAAGAAATAGTACACTGGATGTATATCCATCACAAAAAATGTAGTTGTGAAGGTGCGAGGACCAACTTTGATTGGTAGCTCCCCTTCCCCAAATACTGACCTTCGAGACCCATCAAACGCCTTCACCATCAAATCACTAGGGTGCAACTCCAGTCCGGAATACATTTAAAGACGATCCTGTGTCTACCAAGACCCGGGATAAAGTAGTGCCCTTGCACTCCATTGAAATATGCAACGCTTTGTTATGGCTTGGTCCCTCTGGAGGAAGATCAAAACCGGTGAAGCCCAAACCATTCCCGACAGATATATTAGCACAAGCATTTTCAAACTGATTGACAGTTATCTCATGTAGTACGAATGCATTCTTCAACAAATTCATCAAAGCATTTGTGAGGTTCTGAATAAATCAACAGAGACAGGATAGACATCTTAGAAGGAGTATGGCTCAGATGATCAATTATGCTATAATCACTCTTTCTGATAATTCGCATCAACTCTTCAACATCATCGGGAACCGAGGAAGCTTCTAGTATTGGAATTGATTGAGTCACATTGGCTGGTGTAACCCTTGGATTACCAATCATTACCTGCTGCTTTCCTTTCTACCTTGCAAAAGCATTTGCCGCATCTTGCACATTGGAGGGACCAAATACTCTCCCACTTCTAGTCATTTGACCCACACCAGAAAAGTTATGGACTTCCTCTTTATCATCTTATGTATGCTCTTCCTTAGACAAACGAGCATTAACCTCCTGCTTTACCCTGTGGTAATAAACATCGGCACCGTAATGCCACGGGACAGCCTTCTCGCTGGTGTACGGCATAGGTCGGGTACCGTAATCATCAGAGGGGGTGCCCTTGATGGGGCAGGAATGCGCACAGGGGTGTAAGGAATAGATATCACAGCAACATCTTCTTCAATAATCTTGCGGTAGCCCAGTTTTCTATCAAACTGCAGGGAACCCTCATTCATCAATAACTGGATGCCTGCTTTCAAATCAACACATCCTTTCGATTGCTCTATACACTTGCAACATTCTGAAGTACAACCCGGGAAAATAAAATTGTCAAGCAAATGCCTCTTAACAAAGCTCAACGGAGTAGTTACTTGTTCCACATCCATGATCAAATTCAACATTTCACCATTATCATCAATCATGTTAACAGTGCCCCCTCAATGCCTAGGCATTGGGTTTTGAGTAACATCCGAACCAGTTACCGGGGTAAACTCAATCGCCTTAGAATCCAACAAGTCTTATACGTTACATTTCAACGCAAAACAATTGTCAGTAGAATGACCGGCTCCGCCCGAATGGAATTCACATCTTGCATTAGCATCATAGTTAACAGGGAGCCTTGCGGGTGGTGGTGGCATATTTCTCAAACTGATCAACTTCAAGTCAAGAAAGTGGTGGAGCGCCTCAGTAAGAGTTACTGGCAAGGGATTAAATTTCCTTGGTTGTCTCTGTTGTTGATTATTATACTGACAGGGAGCATCTTGCTGCCTTTGTTGTTGAGGCACTGTATTCGATCTTTGCTGCGGAGGAGCATTAACAGGAATAGAAACAGCATTGATTTGTTGGTGCTGACGACCCTCTCTTCTTCCTCTATGAGAGTAAATTTCACTTGTGTCGCCTTCCCTTTTCTTAGGGTAATTGTTGAACGGTTTCTTACTACCCCCGGATGAGCCACTAGAACCTCCAATCTGAATCTTCCCCAATTCCAAACCTACTTCAATTCTTTCACCAGCCATGACTAAGTCTGCAAATCCTGTGGAAGTGCTTCCTATCATGTGCTCATAGAATGGCCCTTGCAGGGTACTCATAAACATATCAATGAGTTCTCTCTCCATGAGTGGAGGTTGAACCCTCGCAGCCAACTCACGCCACTTCTGAGCGTATTCCTTGAAAGATTCTTTTGGTCCTTGCGACATATTCTGCAACTGAGTGCGATTGGGTTCCATATCCATATTGTACTGATAATGTTTGACAAAAGCCCGAGCAAGATCATTCCAGCAGCGAATATGAGTTTTCTCCAGCTTCATGTACCATTACAGGGATGCCCCAGACAGGCTATCCTGGAAAAAGTGAATCAACAGCCCTTGATCCTCCGTATGTACCGACATCTTCCAGAAATAAGCAGTTGCATGAGTAATAGGACACGATGTTCCGTTGTACTTCTCAAATGTAGGAGGCTTGAACTTCGGAGGAACCTTCACCCCAAACACCAACCCAAGATCATTAGCATCCATACCAAGGACTCCTTGCCCTTCCACAGCCTTCAGACGCTCTTCCAACAAACAATACTTCATATCCTCAATCTGAACCCCCAACTCTGAACGCCACACAGAAAACTGATCTTCATCCTGGTCAAAGTCAAAATCTTGATCCTGATAGTTCCTGACACCGCCCTGGTTAGCTCTCCTGTTCCCCACCAGACGAGGTCCAGGAGACGGAGGAAACTGCCCTACGTTGCGCACGAAAGCGTTACCTGGCATCCCATGAAAATTTGCAGCGGGCTGATCTTGTACGTCTCCCATTCCTACAGAGATATCCTGATAAAGCCCTTGATTTCCAACATCCCCTAGATGGAGGCGTTGGTTGTTGACAATAGCAGCTAGCTCTTCCTGTCGGTGATTCACGTTGGTGATGACCTCCATGAACTGAGTCATCTGAGTAGCCATCTGGGCCCTTATTTCGGCGAGTTCAGCTTGAACCTGTTCCATCTGTCTCGGCAAGTTATTCCTGGTAGAATATCGGTGAATAGTCGTCTTGGATTATGGATAAGAAAAGCAGCAGAATAAGAAAACCGTCTTGCGATAACCTATAATGTTATGAAATGCATGATATGCATGATATGTTTGTCATTTCCAAGTATCCAAGAGTCCTTTTGTTCATCAGTCACGGCATGCAACCATACAATCGAAAGAGAAAAGATAATAGGATGAACACTTCAAATATTTACAAATAAAGGAAATGATGTCTAAGTGACTTCGAACAAAAATAAAATAAACAACTAAATACATGTTTAAAAAAAAAATAAGAACTGAAAAACAACAACAATCAATTGGTCCCTTCCAACAATCCTGGGGGTGGCCAAATACATCAAAAGCAAATAACAAAACTAAATCTCTGGAACTAAACATGCTTTAAGATGTTGATATTACTCCTCAAGTCTGGCTTTCTCCTTCAAAAGTTGAGATGCGACCATTTCACTTTCCCTGAACCGATCTTCTGCGACACGCTTCTGGGCCACTTCCTTCTCAAGTTGGGCGTCCTTGTCTTTGAGCTGTTTTTCTAAGTTCTGAATCTTCTTCCTGTAACTATTTTTTGAGGCCTAGAGCTTCCGACACTCTTGCTGAGTCTTACTCAATTTTTCTTCCATTTCAACATAAGACCTCTTCCTGAAATTGATTGCATCAGAAGTTTCTCCCTGAGCTTCCTTGAGTCTATGAGCTAAGTCGTCCCTTTCTTGATCTTCCCAATAAAATTTCATCCCCGCCTCACGATCTTTTGCACGAAGCTGAATTTTCTCAACATGAATTTGGGTAAACATCTCGGTAGGCACTGTGTTACTTGGAACAACATGAGGTTGCTCGTATAGAGGATCTGACCTTGCAAATGGTAACCGTAAGATCTTAACTCTGTCTTTAACCCACTCCAAGTAAGAAATTCTAGCAACAGGAACCTTCTTGCCCAAAGTGTTTCTATCCTTCCTGTGAATGCCTTTCCAAGCACTTGTTACTCCTTTCAACATATCAAGATCACCTCCTCTGGTGAAATACACTGATTGACACCTCCTCAACCTTTGGCGGTCCATCTATTGCATACCCCAATTATCGATAAGCAAGCACAGGATTGTAGTTGATGCATCCTTTAGTTCCTATGAGGGGAACATTAGGGAACTTCCGCAACTAGTGACAACACTTCACACTTCCCCCATATCATAATTCCAACGGATATCGAAAGAAGTAAGGTTGACGAGCCTTGATGACCATCGGAGAGAATGCCTGGTGTCCATGAAAGGACCACTTACTGGTAGGTGCAACATAAGCCATTGATACAACATCGAATGACATAAACCTATATTACCACCTTTTCTGTGCCTGGAATGGATGGTATAAAGAGTATCTGCCAAGAGTGTTGGTATCGGGTTCCTGTTTCTAAAAACACAGATAGCCGCCAAATACACAAAAAATTTCTTGCGAAGGAAGAGGACGATCCTGTATATCATAAGAGCAAACAGAGAACTGAAGTCACTCCAATTACCTGTCTCTGCCCAGCCTTCACCTTTCTTCACCAAGAAATCCAAATAAAACCCTGTAGTACCCTCATTGGACTTCCAATTATCTTTCACCTCTTTCCAACCCAAGTGGAGAATTTCAGCAATGACTTCGAACTTTGGCTTCTCCAGTACTTGGACAAAAGGAACTTCATTGGTCAATCTGATATTAAGTAGGTACGAGTACTCTTCTAGGGTGGGAACCAGTTGATAGTCTTGGAAAGTAAAGCACCATAATTCTTTGTCATAGAACTGGAAGAGAGTGATCAAAGCCATCGGGTCAACTGGAGTATTAAGGACCAGTAGCAAGTTGCCATAATTCTTGTTGAAATTGCTCAGAGCATCACCCTTCAAATAAGAACCCAACCTCTTTAACTCAGCCACATCAATGGTAGGAATCTGATAAGAGAAAGTATGCCTGGTGAGCTCTTTGACATGAACTGGATTGGACTCAACCAGAGGGAGACTAGCCACTTATGATGGAAAGAAGACTCTTGAATGTCCCTAGAAAATGACATGCACATGCTAGTTTTTTTTTTACATCATTTTTTATAAATAAATATGCTATGATGCAACATGACAGGATCAAAGTTCACATTGGATCATGGTTGGACCATTTCAGAACAACACCACTCAAGATCAAAAGAGAACCCGAAGCTTCAAAACTAATCATGGGAACCTGAGTCACCTTCACAACACAAAGTCACCAACCGTACTTGTACCTGTACCTGTAATAAAAGTTTTCCTGCCCCTCTCGCGGGTGTAGTCTAGGTCAAGGTAAGGTTTAAAGCCAAATCAGAGTATGAGAGCTCGAATGTCGGTATCATCATACGATGACACCTATCTGAACTACCTCCAAATTCATGGATCTCATGGTCAGGTCTACAAAGCATCCGCTTCATAGTTGCCATGGCCACTCTATTCCTAGTTCCTATATATTCACTCATAGCCTGGGTACGAGGCCTTTTACCTCATGGAATAACCCACCCACCAAGAGAAACCATAAACCAAACAGTCCAGCCAAATCCAGTATTTAGAAAGTAAAGCGCACATAGGATGAAATGCAAACAGATAAACATGCAAAGCGGTAAAATGAACACCCAAAAAGAAAACAAACAAGAGCTAGGATCGACTCCAGGCTGGACCAGCAATAGGTCAACCTATCCCTAGTGAAGTCGCCAGCTGAAACCACCGGCTGGAAATCATCGAAACAATGAAGTCGCCATCGAACGTCTTTTATCCCATATGGAGGGAAAGGTAAACATCGAGAAAACCTGAAAAGGGAGAAATCGCAGTCTTTCGACCGAGAGATCGGGTAAGGGAGTCTGTTGCGCGAGGGGAAGGTATTAGCACCCCACACGCCCGTAGTACTCTATGGTATCCACTCTTGTTGTCTAATCTAAATGGGTGTGGTCAAATCCTATGTCTATGGCTTACAACCGAAAAGGGAATGCATGCAAAAGAAAAGAAAATAATGTAGGGAAAATAATAATTATGCTCGGTTGGGCCCTACACCAATGCCTACGTATCCCTTTTTAGGAATCAGAGCAGCCGTAGTTCGGCTTAAGTGTTTTGGTTGTTTGTGTTTTTTACTTAAGACAAACAAAGATAAACAAGATGGCAAAACATCGAAAAATAATGAACAAATGAGGTGATCAAACATCGACTAAATAATAACAACGTAACATGTCAAAGATGGCAAGATCAAATGGTAAGATAACACACCTAACAGTGACATTGTGGGTCAAAGTAGGATAACAAACATGTGCGATGGCGAAACATCGGCTTCAAACAAATGTGCAATGGCGAAACATCGGCTAAGAGATAACAAAGATATCATGGCAAAGATGACAAAATAATCACACATGACAATGATATTGAGAATCAAAGTGGGATAACAAACATGTGCGATGGCGGAACATCGGCTTCAAGTTTACAAGATATCATGGCAGAGATGACGAAACATCAATAAAACAGATGACAAAACATCACACCTAACAATGATATTGAGAATCAATGTAGGATAACGAAAACATGTGTGATGGCGAAACATCGGCTTCAAACAAATGTGCGATGGTGAAACATCGATAAAAAGATAACAAAGATGTCATGGTAGAAATGGCAAAGCATCAATAAAACAAATGACAAATCATCACACCTAACAATGATATTGAGAATCAATGTAGGATAACAAAATATGTGTGATGGCGAAACATCAGCTTCAAACAAATATGCGATGGCGAAACACCGACAAAAAGATAACAAAGATATCATGGTAGAGATGGCAAAATATCAATAAAACAAATGAAAAAACATCACACCTAACAATGATATTGAGAATCAATGTAGGATAACAAAACATGTGTGATGGCGAAACATCGGCTTCAAGATAACACAGACAGAGTAAAATTTATTTGTATCTTTTATTCTGAAGAGGAGTTTGAATTCATTAGAGGTGTCTTATGATTTGCCAAGAGAACAGGTTTTTGTTTTAAGATGCAAGATACAAAGAAAGAGAAAACCACTAAGGGAAACTAACCTAGTACTATCCCTAGTGTTATCATACAATGGTTGACCCTAAGGTTGGGGATAAAGGAAAATCCTATCCTATGTTAGCATACATGGATTCCTACCTTAATCAGCATGTCAAAGGAAGCTTAACAAAACTATCCTATAGGGAACATGAAATGAGAGCGAAGTCGTGATCTCAATATCTAAATTGAGTGACTCATCGATCAACAATTAAAGATGAAAAACAATAAACATCCTATAGGGAACATGCAATGAGAGCGAAGTCGTGATCTCAATATCTAAATTGAGTGACTCATCGATCAACAACAAACAAAATACATGCAATCAGACAAAAACCAAAACCAGAGGGCCTCCTGACATATATAAGCAACAGAGGTCCCATCATGCAATCAGAGAATTATGCAAAACGAAGATGAGAGTAATGATGTGATATAATACCAAACAGATAACTATCTGTAGCAGTCAAGTAGAAATAAAAAGAAACCCAAAGAAACTTCAAGCAAGCTGGCATCAGTAGACAAATTGAGTCAGCAATTGCACCATCAAGATGTAAGCAAATTATCAGATATGTACAAATCCCATCGGAAAAGTATGACAATCACAAATCATATATGTGTGTATCCTACATAAACCATCAAGCATGCCAAACACAAAAAACAATGCCAATATAATAAATTGTGTTCCACAAATAAAGTGGAACACAAAAGCCCCAAGCCAAAAGTGGCAACTTTCTCAAAGTACCTCGCACATTCAACAACCAAGTTAGTATTCTAAAAGGTGAAGAAATGATAATAATCATGGTGGCAATTACCAAATATTAGACATTATAAACAAGAAGAGACAAGCATATGCACAGATTAGGTCAAAACAATCAAAGGAATGTTGCTCTTTCCTATCACCATGTTGAATTGACAATTGGGTGTCAATCAAGGATCATAAGAGCTTGAGAATAATATGAACAAGAACCATAAAGGTCAGTAGCAAACATATTTCAATCATGCACAATTAATTCAATCACAACTTCAAGAATACAATGGGAAATGGACCCTACATAAAGCATTAGATGGGATATTCAAACATGAGGCTTCTAAGTGAAATGGCTTGAGCTACCATGGACAAGTCAGAACCAACATGATCATTAGGTTCCTAATTATAGGCCTCACTCAAGTTCATTGGCCATCAAACAAAATGCAACAAGACATGCAAACATAATTGGGTACCTTCACTTCAAAATTACATCAAAAATAGAAACAAGGATCCATAAATCAAACCTAAAAATATCTCAACATCTTGGAAGTGTTTAGAAGTCAGAATGCAAGCCCTAAGTTCATGAATGATTGGGGAAGAGGTCAAATGAAACTCAAAGTTCAAGACTAGTTGGCAAAACTACCAAACTAGACAAGTTTTCAAAATTATTTGTGGAAAAATATCAAACCAAGTCAAGTAATTCAAGAAAAATAGTTTTCAAATTCCCAACACATTTATGAACCAAGATTAAGACCTCAAATCCAATAAAAGTCCAAGGCACAAGGGTTTTGAACATGAAACTTGCACCATAAGCAACAAAAACCCTAGATTTTGACTTTTAATCCCAAATATTAATTAAATAGGATTAAAACTCAAACAAATCAAACCAAAGTCAAACCAATCACCAAGAAACTTTAAAAGTCAGAATATACATTTTTTCATATTTTTTGAATTAAGAAAAGTCAAGAGAGAAAATAATATTCAAACAATTATGTAATTAACAAATATTCACATATCAAAATAAAGTTTAAATCAAAAATTCAGAAAAATGCCCAACCAAAATTATATTCAAATATTAGGGATGAAAACATACATCCTTGAATTTTTTTTTGAATTTTTGGATAAAAGGAAAATATTAAAAACAAAAAAAACAAACAATTAATAGTGAAATTATTATTTAAAGGCAAGAAAATATAAACCATAACCAAAAATCATGAAATGGTCAAAGTAAAAATATATTCAGATTCTATGGTTAAAAACAAGATTACATGATTTTTTTTGGAATCTTTGCATTAATAGAAGTATTAAAAATAAAATAAAAACAAACAAATAATAAAAATAACCTTTGAAATTAAATTTTTAATCAAAAATAAGAAAAATGATGAACCAAGGTCAGAATCAATTTTCACATTATTTTATTAGTCTAGAATATTTTTTGTGGATTTTTTAGGTCAAAGGAACTATTAAAATAAAAATAAACTTTGAATGATTAATTAATTAAACATAACAATTTTTTTAACCAAACAGATAATTCCAAAAAAATATCAAAAAAATACACAAAGTCAGAAATGTTATTTTGAATTTATGGGAATTTTTTCAGAATTTTCCAAGCATTTTTTAGCAAGAAAATAAACCATGGAAATCAAATTATAAAACAAATATTCAAATTATTCAAAAAATCAGACAGACCAATCAGGATGTGCCAACACATCATCTTCAACCTCTGGCCATTCAAAAAACACGCGCATGACTCAGGATTAGGGCTCACTTTCAGATCAACACAACTCACTCAATTTTGCATCATTTTTCATGAAATTAAAGGCAAATTAAAGCTAGCATGGCAAGGAATACATAGCAATTCGAATCAGATCAAATCATCAACTACATCATCCACAATCAAGCCATGAACATGAACAATAACAATATGAATTATGAGTTTCAGAACATCCAAACATGCACAATTCATCAAATTAAACGCTATAAAGCTTCAGAATCATTCCATAGACTTCAAACGACATGGTTATAAACTTGAATCACAAGAAGCATGGCTAGAAATCAGAATTCAAAGTTGAGAATTCGAACCTTTGAGAAAAAATGGATCTACTGTCTCCTTCACTCCAGTTGCAATACAAGCTTCGATCTACAATCCTTGTCACTTGGAGAAGAGAATGCAAGAAGAATTGGCCAAAACGCACGAGGGAGATGGAAGAATCGAAGAAAAATGCAGAGCTTCAAGCTATGGACTTTCTGACTTTGATTGATGAAATGAGGCACGAACCCTTTACACTGAGGCTTGCTTCTCAATATATAGAATATTAGGAGGAGGATGGAATGGATTTTTTGCGCTAAAAGCTCTTGGAATGAATGAAATTTCCTTTTCGCCCAAACCAAGCATGCAAATGCAACCTCTCATTTCCTCGTGCGTTGGCTTGGTTTTTGCGTGCATTCTAATCCATTTGCCCTCAGGAAGAGATTAGTAACAAGATTAGGACTTAAATCCTTGCATTAAGCTTGTGTGGGTGATTTGGCAATTTTGAACAAGTTTTGCATTTTTTGATCCAAACATGTGCAATATCATATGGGGTATGAAATAGTGGGTGTAATGGGCCTTAGCATGTCACAAATTACCAATGGGCTTGATTAAAAACAAGAGGAGTGGCTAAAACTTGAGTTTGCAAGAAATGGCCATTTTGCACATTTGCCAAATTTCAATGAAATACCTCAAATTTCCAAAACTCATAACTTGCTCATACTTTTGAATTTTGGCACAAATGAACACAATTTGGAAAGTTGGTGAAAAGTTCTACAAACCCTTAGTTTATAGTTTTTTCAAATTAATCCATTAAGGTTCTCAACATTTGGCTTGAAATTCAATAATTTTGAAAAATGACCTATAATTTTGTGACTTCAAAAGACCATAACTCTTGATTCCTTGCCAATTTGAATATGATACCAAAAGGAGGTGAAAGATAATTCTCTTAACTTTCCAAGCATATTTCATTTGAATCTTCTTGATCAAGGATGAATAAAATATGATTTTTTGAAATTAAGTCCTTATTTTCCAAAATTAGAAACTTTTAGGGTTTCTTCAAGAACAAGTTTCAATCCAAACTTCAATCTCTTTAGTCCAATGACCAAAATGGACTTGAAATATGAAAAGCACATCCTTGAGTTGATGGTTGACCAAAAGTTCACTTGGTCAACTTTGACTTTGACTGATTTGGACCAAAATGACCATTTTGCCCCTCTGAATCAATTGATCCATTTCTCTTCAAAATTGATGATCAAAACTTCAAACATATGACCTTCCAAACATATAGAGGCCATGTGCAAAGTTTCACTTCAAAATTCTCAAGAAAACCTGATGAAAACCAAAACCCTAATTTTGGTCAACACATTAGGAGACTGATGAATCGTCTTCAAAGCCTCAAATCCTCTAGGGGACTTGATCAATTCTTTGTGCAAAGACCTTTCAAATATTAAAGGAATATTGTTTCCTTGAAAATCAAGATTTGTACATTGGCCAACAACCTTGCTCAAGCAAACCCTAATTTGGCTGATGAATCCCAAGAGTGATTCCCCTTGTGATCAAACAAAAACCCCAATTCCTCTGATGATCCAAAAAGATAGATGAAGCATCTTGAGACATGCAATAACTTTTGATCTTGAAAGGTTTAAAGGTTAGATAATAAGATTCTTCTTGAGCAAATTGTTAATGCCATCATCCTTCAAAGCTTGAGGAAAACCTGGTAACCAAAGTACTTTGATCCCATCACAATGTATGAATGCAATGTAATATGATATTCATGATGAAACATAAGCCTAAATCAAGAGGGTAAAGTTTTTGGTGCAATAGTATCCAATGAAGGAATCAGAGCACCGTAGTTCCTCTAGAAAATGGTTGGTTTGTTTGTGTTTTTTAGTGGGCGACGTTAACGCATGCATTATAGCAATAGGCATGACCGGTATCGCGGTAGAACCGAGATAACATGCCCTTTTGGGGAAGTTTTGATTTGTTGAGTGTTTTGCGAGTTTTAGAATAAATTCAAGTAATGATTAAAGGTGTTTTTGGATTTTTGATTTGTGAATGTTAAATTTTAATTACAAAAGAACAAAAGGTTAAGAGAGAAACTAAAAATCTAATTGTTTGTTATGTATAAGGATGAACCTAAGAGAATATGACATTGAAGTTAGAATGAACGAAGTAAAGAAACTTGAATTGTAAAATTTTCATTGTTTTTATTAAGCTAAATAAATAACCAAAAAAAAGAATTGAGTAAAAGATAAAAGATTGAGTAAATAACGAAAATTAAAGGAAATATTAACTTAATAAAACAAAAGCCTATTTTTTGTATTTTTCCATGAAAAATAATTATATACAAGAAAACTAAATAAATATTTTCTTAAAACTATGTGGAGTAAGACCTAAAGAACTAAAAACGAAAAAGGCCCCGAGAGGGGTTGAACCCGGGTTTCTAGAGTTAATGGTAATGTACTTTGCCAGTTGTGCCAAGCTTTTTATCTATTATTAATATGATTCAATTAATGCAAAAGCTGAAAACGGTAATTGGATTGGGCCAAAAGGCCCAATGAGCTGACCCGGTTGGGGGAAAGAAACAAGGAAAAGTAAGATAACCCTAAAGGAAATATGCGTCGCCGCTGCTAGATTAATGAAACTGGGTCCATTGACTAAATTAATCACTACAACTCCTAGTAATAAATTGCTAATTAAAAAAAGAAATGGACAAGTTAATCTGGAAAAACACAACGCTCTCTTCTCCTCTTACTGTACATCATCGTCCTCCCTCTCTCGTTCCACGATTCTGTTCATTTTCTTCTTCGATCCCCTTGCTTCTCCTTAAATGCTTATCATCGATCTCAAACTCTCATATATCTCTCTCTCTCCAGTATACCATCACCCCCTTTGTTCTACCACCATCTAATGCAAACTAAAACCCTTACCTCTCCTCCCCCAAATCGAGTCACACTCTGGATTTCCATGGTTATTCTTTGATCGTACATTTGGAAGATGAACCTGAATTGAGGGGAGGGTTTTGATTAGGGTCTTAACGAAGATCGAAGTTCTTCGTGGCTTCGTCATATCTCTCAGTTTTTTTCAAACTCTCACTCACGATTCTAATAGACAGTAACACCCTGTTTCTATTCAAGCGCTCCAACAACAACAACCAAAGATTCGATTCGATCTCAGGTACGTATAGTAACAACCAGATTCTTCCTAATTTCTGAATTTCATGAACAAAAAACATCAACAAAATTATAATGCAGGTAATGACATGGAAACATGGTAATTTCGGGGATTACAAACTACTTACAAGCTTGGAGCTAGTCCGAGGGTTTCAAAGCAGGTGTCACGAAAATAACAGAGAAAACCGGAGGTAATGGCTCCAATTCGCTCCTCTTTACTTTTTCTGATTTATGGGAATTTGTTGTTGATGCATCTGATACTTAATCGCAGATTGAAAAGTTTGATGCTTGGGAAAAGATTTGAAGCCTCCACTTTTTACAGCATAACCGAACAACTTTCTTCAAAAATTTTCTTTAATGTTTCAGTTGTATTCCTATTACATGATTGACACATATGATGTGCTGTTATTATTTGCATATTGACAATGGAGTGTTTTTCATTTTGTTTTGTGTAATGATAAGGTTGTAGTAGTGGCGGGTGGTTCTTGTTATGTTGGTGAGGTCTGAAAGAATAATGGAGAGTGATATGATTTTTGGTGTAGATGTTTTTTTGATAGACAGAAGTTTGGAGATGTTATGTTATGCTCGGTTATCACAGAAGTTTGGAGATGGTTTTTTTTCTTTTGTGTGATTTCTTTTTTTTTTCTTTTTTCTATCAGTGAAATCCTCCCCCTTGGTATATCCGTCCCTCTACATATATTATATCAAACATCAGATTGGAATTGAGGGGGACTTCATAGACTTAAACATATGCAGTAAACTGATTTTTGCTTTTTGGGATGCAGGTTTTGACTTGCTAATTTGGTGCAATGTTACAGCAGTTTTTGGACTGTTTTGGGCAGATTTAATGCAGGTTTTGGTTTGTCTTGTTGGACAGTTTTATATGCAGCCTTTGGCAGTAATGTGCAGGTTTTGATTTGTCTTGTTTTGATGTTATTTTGGGTTAGTTTTGGACAGGTTTAGGATTGGCTTGGTTATGCAGTATGCAGGTTTTTTCTTTTTCTCTCTTACCTCTCAACGATGTAAAGCTTTGGATTTTTTTCCTTAAAATTCTGAAGGATTTGCACATTTGGAACATGATGACATAGAGGTTTTTGGCATGTTGTAGCTTACTGTTTTTGCATTGCAGTTATTTTATATGTGCTGACTTATTGTTGGGTTGAATTGCTGGCCTATTCTATTGTTGCTTATTGGTGCTGCAGTGGCTGCCATGTTACAGCGCTATTGCTTGTTTTGTTGTATGTCTTGGATGCTGCTGCCTGTTTATGCTGTTCTGATACTGTTTGCTGATGTTATATTTGTTGTTCGCGCTGTTGCTTTTTGTTACATTGCCTCTTGTTTTTTTGGCTTGCTGCTTGTTTTTATGGGTTGTTGGCTATTTGAAAAAATATTTGCAAACTTCTTCTTTTTTTTTCTTTTTTTGTGAACCAAAAAGCACAAGCTTTTTGTGATTTGCAATTGGGAGAAAAAAAGCCCATGATTAAACAAACTTCCTTTTAATCTGATTCCGAATGCAAATCCTAATGATGAGCTTTCTTTTTTGGAATTTCTTTTCATATGTTTGATTGCTAACTAATTTTCTTTTTCTTCTTATTTCATGAGCCCGAGGATTGGATGATCGAGGAAAGGTTAAAAGATGAAAAGGCCATAGCTAGCAATGAGCGGATAAATTTCTTGAAAATGAAGCAAGACATTCAATTCTTTTTTTTTTGTTTTGTAAACCGCAATTATACTTGTAATTCCAAGCCTTGTAACTTGTCTCAAAAAAATGTAATGAACACAAGCTTGAATGAATTTATTTTGAATGAATTTTTTGTATGGAAATCAAACAACTCTTGATTTTTGATTGAAAATGGAAATTTCCACTTGAATGATTTAAATGCAACCTTTGACCTTGTAACTTAAACTTTGAGAAATTGTGAGCATTTGTTATAACTTGTATTCCAAACAATCACGCGCCTTATCTTTCAAAATCCAATCAAACTCTCCAACAAAATAAATGCTTGAGAATTTAATTCCACTGGTTAATTTTAACCCAAAACACCAGTCGCTTGAACCTTGATCTTCATATCATGCCTGAACCATACTTGCACTCTCAACGAGAAACCTAATTTTTTATATTCAAACCATAATAACTTGTAACTTAAGCAACAACAACATGTCTTTGGTTATCATGAACCATCAGCCTCATTTCCTGAAGTGCTCGAATTCCACATTTGTCAATTCAAACTTCAAATTCTCGACTCAGTGGCTTAGAGACTTAAAGAAGAAACTTGAAACGCGAGGGGATGACATTCTTGACCTAATGCACTAAGCTTTGAGCCATCCTCGAGGCAGGCGAAAGAAACATCTTCACAGAAACCAAAAACTCAAAACCCTAGCATCTTGACCAACATCCATAGGGAAATAAACCCTAATCCAGGCTCCGATAAATTTGAGCGAGAACCAACCTTGCAACGTGATGACAAAATTCGTTCCACGATCCACTAATTGAGAACCAGATGCGTTTCCCTTTTACCTGATAAGAAAACCTCAAAACAAGATTAGACATAAAGAGGGCGCAGCCCTAATACCTCAAATCAAAATGCCTGATTCCAAGAGATGTGGGATATGCAAATGACTGAGTAATAAAGTGATGCAAATGGAATGCAAAGTCCAAAACCAGATAAAAAATAAAGAGATAGGGCAAATTTGGGGTACAACAGCAGCCCCTATTTAATCGTCTTAAACATGAATGTGAGATTGGCGTCAGCCTTTTGAAAGTTCAAGGTGGAATATGATTAAATACCAGGACCCGAAATTTTCCCTGGAGAGATGGTGTGAGTGTTATTCATTTGTGTGAATATCTTCTTGGGGAAAGACAAACTGGTTTTCTAGTGGACTGGTCATGATGGATAAAACATGGATGAAAAAGAGTAGCTCGTACTAGAGTAACGGTGCCGATACAAGGTTTTTTGAGGGAATGAGTGGCAGGGTGACTGAAAGGATATGGTTGACAATATCGCGGTGACTGGAGGCAAGAAACTTAAAGATAACACGAAGGTAAAGTTTGCGGAAGACATAAGACCCTGAAAAGATAGTGTGAGGGTGAAACCTACGAACGGCCCACAAACCCTAAAAGAGATAAGCGAAGGTATGACCTACGGATGATCTTCGACCTTAAAAACAAGATGAGGAGAGGGTAAAGCTAAGGTAAGATCTACGGACGATCTATGACCCTGAAAACATAATGCGATGGTAAGATCTACGAACGATCTACGACCCTAAAAACATATGACGCGACAGTAAGATCTATGGACGATCTACGACCTTAAAATGCAAAGGTAAAACCTACGGACGATATACGACCTTAAGAGAGGTAAAGTGAAAGTAAGATCTACGGACGATCTAAAACCTTAGGAAATGTAAAGTGAGTGGAAGATCTACGGACGATCTACAACCTTAGGAGAGATAAAGTGAAGGTAAGATCTATGGGCGACCTACGACCTTAGAAGGATGACGCGACGGTAAGATCTACGAACGATCTACGACCTTAAAATCATAACGCGATGGTAAGATCTACAGACGATCTATGACCTTAAAAGATAACTCGACGGTAAGATCTACGAATAATCTACGACCTTAAAAAGGATGATGAGAGGGTAAAGTCTGCAGACGACCTACGACCCTAGGAAGATAAAGTGAAGGTAAGATCTAAGGGAGACCTACGACCTTAGAAAGATGAAGCGACAGTAAGATCTACGGATGACCTACGACCTTAAAAAGGATGATGAGAGGGTAAAGTCTTCGTACGACCTACGACCCTAGGAAGATAAAGCGAAGTTAAGATCTACGGATGATCTACGACCCTAGTAAGAATACGAGGAGGAGAGGGTAAAGTCTATGGACGACCTACGACCCTAAGAAGATAAAGCGACAGTAAGATCTATGGACGATCTACGACCTTAAGAATACGAGGAGGAGAGGGTAAAGTCTATGGACGACCTACGACCCTAAGAGAGATAAAGTGAGTATCGAGAGTTGGGGGGTATGACGTACTAACACCCTGGTTTATTTTACTTGGTAGTGTAATAACAGATGTTAACTGGGAATTATGAGGATGAAATTTTTTGTGAGGAGGCTTTGTTGATTTGGGATTGATTTGGCTCATGCTTCATATGCATTTGAAGTGTGACATGATGATCCATGGATATGCTATGCGTTTGAGGATGCAATGCAGTATGTAGTGATGATTATTGTATGCAAAATGTCAAAAACTCATTGGGATCTGTTGTCCATTATCTTGAGGTACCAATATGGACTGGTGCTTGAAATTTGAGAAGAAAGAGTTAGCCCCGCCGAGTTCACTGGGGAATTAAATCTTGCTGACGAGAAATGACTTGATTTGGCTTCCTTCATGTGTTGGGCTTTGTGAATAACTGAAAAAAGATACGCGGACCTCAACCAATGCCCCGAGTCTCTCCGTGTGGGAGAATCGGGCGCCCGGTCGATTGTAAGGAGGTGACGAGGATGACATCTTGGTCCAGGTGACCGTTATGACTTGCTACTTGCACAGAAGAACGAACACTTGAACGCCACAATATTCCCTTGGGATGTCTTCATATACATGTAATGTAGTGTTTCACATCTTAGCTCGTGATTATTATTGACTTATTGTTTCCAATGCAATGCTTAACAAAGAATTTAAATCATAATTCTCATACGAAGAATAAAGTAAAAGAACATAACAAAAAAAAATTTAATGGAAGGGCAAATTTTTATTAATGAGTTTGACCCGTAAATGGGCATTCATACATAGAAACAACTCCTAAATGAGGAAGTTGCAGAGAAAAAAAAGAAATACAACGAGTAAAATGGCAATAAGAAAATCTCGAATTTCTATTAAAACTGATATTGCTATAGTTATCGCATCCCGGGTCGTCCTAGTGTCGTGCTTCTAAAGGATAATAGTTAGATAGATCCATCCCGCATTAGGAGGGTGTACGTGAAGAGTCTTCAGACTCCATTCTCTCGCTTTCTTGTCCCTAATTTTTGCCTGGATCGCCCTTTCGGGTTTTTAACCCACCAGGACACCCATTTTTGCCTAAGTCGCCCTTTCGGGTTTTCGACTTAGCGGGTTATTCTCTTTTTTTTATTTTTTACCCCTAACTTTTGCCTAAGCTGCCCTTTCGGGTTTTCGACTTAGCGGATCCTT